>CM048751.1:90687862-92096612 GCA_026315105.1 Locusta migratoria
CAGAGAAACACTTTTTCATTGGCTCTCTCTGCAACACTTCTGTCTTTCACTACCAACATGTGGACATCAGAGAGAAGCTAGTGGCTCCTAAACTAGGATTTGACCACTACTCCACACTCCTTCAAAACATTTTGTTAACACAGTTTGTGTGGTACTGAAAATTGTCACCAGAATACTCGTCTTTTTGCATCCAAAGGAACCACTAAATTCAACATTTAACAACGTTTCGCTGATTAAAAGAATGCCACACAATGAAGATGGTGTAAAAAATGGTACTTCTTTGCCATACCACACAGCTTAATGTTCAAATTGTTTTTGACAGCACAGATGGTTGTCAGCTATCTTGAATCGTTAAATTTTCTGCATTTATAGAGAATACTAGTAAAACTACGGAAAAAATTGGCAATAACACAAGAGAACACTTCAGAGTTCACCGCTTGTGCTTCTTACTTTTTGGCTGACATGACCACATTTCCACAACATGTGGAAGGCAAGGCGGAAATCGCTTGCTGATTCATCAAACGCTTTTTCCAGTACCGCTGCACTGGAATTTGATACAATATGTATCAACTGAAAGAATTGATTACAAATCATTTTATCAGTATCACTGCACTGGTATTATACAGGGTGTCCCAGCTACCTTGTCCACCCAAAATATCTCTGGAACAATAACAGCTATTAAAAAACGACTTTCACTGGTATCAATGTACGGCTGGGGCCCATGAATGTACATATTTGGAAACATTCTAAAACGAAAGCAAATGTGTTTTTTAACACAAAATTATGTTTAATGGCCACCCTATATTTTTTCTTCAGCAATCCATAGCAAGACAAATCACATAAAAAAATGGCGTTGATTTCATCGCAATATTCTACTTACATCCCAAGATATTGCGATGAGAAGTTGACGCTTGAAAAACCTGAAATACGCTGCTAGCGCACGTCCTGAGGCTCAGGCGTGAACCCCATGCTGCCCGTAATCGTGATGTGACTGACATGCGTAATCGCACTTCCATACTTATCAAGATTTGCGAAACGAATGATATGGTCTGCTGCCATCAACTAAGCACATAATGGTTTCCCTCTTGCACATTTTGTGTGTCTATGTACACAATTTGGGTGGACAAGATAGCTGGGACACCCTGTATATGATGTGTATTGACAAAAATAATCTATTACCAATGTCACATAACACAAATTGTTACTTGTGTGAAAGAAACAAACAGAAATTAACTTCCATACAGTTTAAGAATTGCGTAAAAACAAAATCTTTAACTGAGGAAGGTTTCATACCTGTTCCTTAAAAATGGACTTTTTCTTAAAGTGGGGGTTCTTTAAATGTGGGGAAGAGATTTATGATGGGAAAGAAGGAAATATTCGTTAAAAGTGAGATTTCCTTAAAAGCAGGTTCAATAAACTGAGGCTGTACTGGACTGCACTATAAAATTGTTCTTAAACCAATGTTCAAAAAATATGTTACATATTTTCACTCTTTATTTAACAGATACACCAGCCACTATAAAAACCCTTTGGAAGTGAATATGCAATAAAAGTTAATCTAATAATGGAAAGTCCAGGTTCGAATTAATAATTTGGTAATATAGTAATTCGAAGTACTGTGTTGTGTGCCTGTGTATTTGCGTGAATGTTCTATTTTCTGGAGGAGGCCATGGCCAATAGCTGAACGTGTTGGCATGTGCCTGTCGCAGCTCGTCACCACGTCTTTGCAGTGAGTTGTAAATTGTCCTTATTACCTTTTTATAGCTTTGCCTTCTGAACACCAACCTTCTAAGTACAAACATAATTTTAATATCTCTCTAGAAATGAAGTAATAGCTCAAATGTGTGTAACTAACTCTGGAAGTTTGTCCATGTTAGACAGAAACTGGAGTAGTGCCTCATGAGGACAGTATTTATAAACTTATAGTCTTTCTTCAAGGGATCCTTGGCAGGAGGAGAAGGACAAGATGATAAATAATACAAAGCATGCTAAATATCAAACCCTAGAAGAAATTATCGAAAGTAATAGACTGAGATGGTTTGATACATTAAAAGAATTGGACCAAAAAGACTTCCTAGAAGTGCTCTAGAATGGACAGCATCCATACAGAGATCATTTGGAAGACCACAAGCAAGATGGAGAGACCAAGTAAAAGAAGATTAAACCCATTGTGGTCTGCAATGGGAGGAGGTGCTAATAGACTGTGAGAGAAAATAGAAACTTTGAAGAGGCTCTGTGAATGACCTGCACAATAAGAAATATTTGAAGACCGAAGAAGAAGAATCCCTCCAACAAGAAACCAGCACTTACATTCTCAAAAGAACTGCTTTTCTTCTGTAATTGCAGTTGTACGAGTTTGAAGTATGCAAAGTGAATAAATGTTACCAAGCCAAATAATGCCATTTTATGAACTACCTCGAAGAGAACGACCTATTAACCAATAGTCAACACGGATTCACAAATTATCACTCTTGCGAAACACAGCTTGCCCTTTATTCGCATTAAGTTTTAAGTGCCATCGTCATGGGATCTCAAAGCGATTCCATATTTCTGGATTTCAGGAAGGCTTTTGACACTGTACCCCACAAGCGGCTTCTTATGAAGTTGCGTGCTTATGGAATATCTCCCCAATTGTGCGGTTGGATTCACGATTTCCTATCAGAAAGAACACAGTTTGTTGTAATTGATAGTAAGTCATCGAGTAAAACGGAAGTGATATCTGGCGTTCCACAGGGAAGTGTTATAGGTCCCCTACTCTTCCTCGTGTTTATAAACAATAGTTCGCAGATGATGCTGTCATTTATCGGTTAGTGAAGTCAACAGAGTATCAAAAGCAACTGCAAAGCGATTTAGACAAAATTTCTGCATGGTGCGAAAATTGGCAATTGACACTAAATAAAGAAAAGTGTGAAGTAATACACAAGACCACTAAAATAAATCCGCTGAACTTCAATTACGCGATAAATCAGTCAAACCTTAAGGTCGTAGATTCTACCAAGTACCTAGGAGTTACAATTACGAACAACTTTGACTGGAGAGAACACACAGAAAATATTGTGGGGAAGGCGAACCAAAGGTTACGTTTCATTGGCAGAACGCTTCGAAGATGCACCAGCTCCACCAAAGAGAGTGCCTACGTCACACTTGTGCGTCCTCTCCTGGAGTACTGTTGCCCCTTGCGGCATCCTCACCTGGTGGGACTGACGGAAGACATTGAGAAGGTTCAGAGAAGGGCAGCTCGTTTTGTTCTATCACATTACGGGGGGTAAAGTGTCACGGAAATGTTGCAGGAATTGGGGTGGAAATCATTAAAAGAAAGACGTTATTCATTGCGGCATGATATGTTTGCAAAGTTTCAATCACCGACTTTTAGTTCTGAATGTGAAAATATTTTGCTAGCACCCACCTACTTAGGGAGACATGACCATCCCAATAAAATAAGAGAAATCAGATTGAAAACTGAACGATTTACGTGTTCTTTCTTCCTGCGCGCTATTAAAGAATGAAACGGTAGAGAAAAGTTATGAAAGTGGTTAATGATTCCTCTGCCAGGCACCTGAATGTGATTTGCAGAGTATCTATGTAGATGTAGAAATGGGGAATGAGAAAGGCAGAGGATCAGTCCTCCTGCAGCGTAGCCCCCAAACGTATGAGATCATAAGAACTGTGGGGAGATGGAGTGTGGGGTAGTAATTGTAGTAGGAGGGTACCACATTGTCTTACCAAGCAAAAGGTAACTCAGCATTTGAGTTCTATCAATAACTTAACACTCAATGAAATTGGGCTATATAAATTTGACCCAGACAATTTTATGCCTTCATTCTTTACACCGTCTGCAGTGGTAAAGATGTTTTTCTGCAACATTTATAAGTGGAACACAAAATGTTAAATACAATAAGTTATACAAATTTCTCTGTAACATTTTGTTATTGTTTGATTACTGGCTTCTCAGAACAACACAAGTTACCATATTTGCTTGAATATAGGCTGGAATTTTATCCCAAATTTTGGCCTGCAAAACCAATGGGGCGGCCTGTAATCTAGATTCTATCTCCTCTCTCACCCCCGCCCCCCCCCCCCCCCCAGGTGTCATGAGTTTCAAAAATCACTTGCTCAAGTTTATTTTGGTTTGAGATACACAATAAAGTAGAAAGTCTTTAAAAATGCTAACTGTTTTGCTAAATTGAATTTAAGTTTTTTTATACACATTCACAGAAATGGCGGGTCAATTCATGAAAGTCAATGTTTTGATATAAATTGAATGGTCTCATTATTTACCGCAGCCAACAATAGCAGACAACAGCGTTTTTCACACATCTGGCCCTCTCAAACAAAAGCAATAGGTAACACACAGGCTTACTAAGCACATAAGCAATTTTAATCTGATGCGATCAATCAAGCTAATATCCACAAATAAAAGTCTAGAGTGCATCGCGAGAGTTCTTACCATTACGTTTATGCTGGTAATGCCTATTGCGAGCAGTGATGGGAGGTTAAGATTGTGGAAAGCTTATTTGTGCAAGTACCGATGTTGAGTTCAAATGTTACATTTCAAACTAACATATTTTACAATGACCAGATTCACTGCATTCACATTTATTGAGAGTAATTTCCAAGAAACGGTGGACATGGAACTCTAAGCTATTTTGCAGCCTTGCAACTGAATCATGTCTGTGAAAATGGCAAAAGCACAGTCCCTGCTTTGAATTACATAGTCAAGCAAGTCTTTTTCTACATTGGGATGTTTACATTTTTGTTCTTGCGATGCACAACTCTGAACAATTTAACAGTTCGTCCTCACTTTTACACTAGTGACGATCATTTTTGGTCCACTTTAGGTTACAATAGTATGTAACATTAAAAGTGGGCATTTGCAAACACCTTATGACAGCTCAAAATTTAAATTTAAATATCTGACAAAAAAATAGAATAAATGAATTTGTAGAAGATAAAGTTCTCTATGCATTTCCTCTATTTTTCTTTTTCATATCTCGCATAGTTTCAAAGATATTTGAAAAAATAACAGTGATTTTACATTGTCTCTGTATGTAACATTTCCCACCGTTCAAATGATAGACACCTAATTTTATAGACATAACTGTTCACCATCAGCGACCAAACCTCCCCTTTTCAAATATTTCGGACAAGACATATGATAGTAATGCTAAAAATAAGCTGCTTGTAACGGTCTTTTGACAACAGAAATTCAATTACAAACAACACCTTAACCATCCATCAAAGACAAAAATTCAATAAACATATTTGTAGAGGAAAAAATTCTCAACAATTTTGCATTTCAATAACTCACACCATTTCAGAGATATTTGCAAAAATATTCATTGATTTACAGTTTTCCAAACTGTTTTTGTATTTGTTGAAAAGAGGATATGGATTCGAAACAATGTGTTCTGATTAGGAGAAAGTTGGATTTTGCAAAAAAGTAAATAAAAAAATTAAAATAAAAAAAAAATAAAAATTAAAAACCTGCGGCCTATATTCAAGATTTTCCCCCCCCACTACAATCTTGTGTCAAAAGTTTAGGTGTGGCCTATATTTCTCACGCGGCCTATATTCACTCAAATATGGTACTTAGTTAACTGTTCCAGATCCAAGATAAGAGTACACGCAGGGACGAGAAGATGCAACACTATCTGAGAAAATACAATTCCACCTAAATTCTAGATTTCAAAATTATAAGTTTTGAAAATCTAATTTCAAACTACAGCAGGAAATAAAGAAAAATTATATATAATTTTCTACCAGGTGGACTCTAAAATAGTGAAATCAGAAAATTCAGCTGTCACAAATTACTGTGCTTTGCAATAGAAGAAGAGTAACTACAAGCCACAGGTAATATGAAATGGCATGCATTTGTTCAAACAGATGCTTGCCTTCAGCCGACTCACAGAGACTCTGTTCTCCTGAATGATAGTAGGCGTAGTCGTCATGCTCACATTGGCTTTCTTCAGGGCTGTAGGTATGTATACTGTCTTTGTCAAGTTGTTTCCTGACATTATCACCTGCAAAAGTTATAAACCATGCAAAATATTTTAATATGTCTGTTCACAACAAAACAATTCCTTATTTGGTGTACTGTACGAAACAGAAAGAAGCTTGAAACCTGAGATCTGACACTGCCAAAGAACTAAATCCACAGAGTTTCCAACTTCTTACTACATTTTAACATTCCTCAACAGTACTATGAGCCTACTCTATAGAAGTGCCACTTATTAAGACCCCCCACGTGCAACTTTCAGTAAACTCTGAAGATTGCTAAAATATCAGGACCACAATTACAAGACTGGTATTGCTGGCAATCAAAACTAACATCCATCACTCTGTGGTATTTAGTTCTGCAGCTATAGTGATCTGTAAGACATTTTACTAGACTTCCGATTTTTCTGCTGGCAATTGCTAGTCTCTATTCCATCTCCATGTCACACAGCATGAGTAACAGAAAAATATTAAGGGAAGTGAATGGATGAAGAAAAGGGCTTATTAAAAAAAGGAACAGGGATGGTAATGGTCTGGTTGGTTTGTGGTCTTAAGGGACGGTAGAGGATGATGGCATCTATTTGTGACTCTTGCGTATCTTGCACTAACAAAAGGGAGAGAATTATATTCTTAGATCCTGCTAGCAGTGTGTGTCAATGTCAGGGAGTAGCTAAAATGATATCAAGGCCCAAGGCTATAGACTTATAGGACCACAGCAAAACTAAAAAAAAAAATATCATCAAACTTCACTGCCACTGAACAATACAATGTTATTTAAAACAGATGCAAGATGCAGCATGCAGGAACGTTATTTACAAAAGTTCTAAGTACAAAACTGACAAGGAAGGCTGCTCCTGTCAAGCCCCTAGTAAAGGTGTACCTTCTCTACAGGCTCCTGCTCGAGCTGTAAGGTGTCGAGCACCTTCACGGTGGTGGGTGACGGGCTAACTGTGGGGGTAACGGCCACTCCCAGCCGATCTTTCACCGACGGTCGTGGCGGTGTCACGTTTTCCTGTTTGGCCTGTCAACAACAGTATTTAACTTGGACACTTAGGAAGACTGACAAACCTGTTTCATCATAACTACAGATCTACTGAAATTGAATGACAAAAAATAATTGTACCTACAAGCACTGTAATGAGTATATTGCAGAAGAAACACAAAATGTTAACTCTTCAGTTCTCTAATAACCACAAAATTTTCACTATGGATTCCTTCACCAAATGGCAGGATTGTCAGGCAACAGTCTCGTAATGAACAACTCACTCACTTTTCACTAGCCACAGTTCTTAAGCAGCATTTATTGTGTTTCTGCTGAGATGGCCTCAGGAAAATTACAATCGACAACAATAGTCACATCATCAATTGCAATTTCCCCATCTCACATAACACTGTTTCGATCGCATTGCTGCGATTTGACAGTTGTTTGTTATTTTGACATATCTTTTACTTTCAATCAATATTGCTGACATCTCATCGGCACTCTTATGTTCAATTTGGAAACAAATAATACTGCTTTTCCTCAGAGAACTGTGAGAGTTAACCTTTCATGTTATCTTCCAGCATATGAACAAATTCCTAACTACAACATTCATTTTCAATTGACCTGAAAATCTTCTCAGGTTACAAAAAAGTTACATGTGAAATGAGTGGATGAAAAGGCATATAGCAAATAAGCTGATACAATATATGATCATGGTTAACACATATTACAATTGCATCTATACTGTTACCAACACAGTATTTTACATGGTAATACAGATAAAGGATTTTGTATTCCATCCAACTTTTAATGGTACAACTACTGTTAAGAATTTTAAGCATTTGTGGAATGTTTTCAATTTTTAGGGGTTTTAATTACTGGTACAAAATCCCATAGCCTTCCAGTTTCAATATTTTCAAATGAATACAAAATATTTAGAATAATAAGCCAGTCAATTGTAAGTTACATAAGTTTAGTTGCTGATATATTTCTCTTTTTTTTTTCCTTTTCTAAAAGATTGAGACTTGATAAGCCTTCCTTTTGTTCGGTTATAAAAATGATAAGCATTGTGCTGATAAATTTCTATAACATAAAGAACAGATATGTCAGCCAACTAACAGTTACAGTGTTGAGTAATATGACAGCATTTGATATGATGGAATGATACCTGCTGTGTCTTTGTTGTACACTCTAGGTTTGACTTCAAGGCAAAGTTGCCAATTGCAAACTCCCACAATTTTGACACAATGCACATTAGAAATGGTCAGTTAGATTTTCATTTTAGGTACCATACAAATTCACAAGGGCTCAAAAAGATATACACCATAATTGTATTAAATATTCTTCATAAAAAAGATAAAGCAGTCAACGATCCAAATATTGGTTTGAACACCACAGTGCTTTACTAGGCATGGTCCTATTTGGATGTGGTATGCCGTTGCCTTCCACCGACCTTCCAACTGACTGACCCAGCCAGTTATAGGGGGAAGGGGGGGGGATGTACAGTTTAACGTGGGTTCCGAACTAAGATACTACTAAATATTTTTCACATCAGCACTGCCAGGGGTGAAAAAAGTAGAAAGCGGCATAAAAATCCTAAGACCTGGAGAGGATCGAACCTTTGGATTTACAATCTGGCACTCTACAACTGTGCTACTGAGCCACACATAAAGAATAAAAATAAGAAATTTTCTATTGAGATGTTAAAATAATTATCAAGAGAGGCGGACTGGCTTGGCTAGTACTCACCATAGTTTGGGATCGCCAATAGTAAACCACCCCCCCCCCCCCCCCACACACACACACACACACACACACACACACACACACACACACACACACACAAGGGAGGGTGAGAACAAATTAGTAATTTTACACACAAAAAACTGCAAAAATAAACTAAATAAAAGAATGCATTCTTCAAATATCATTTAAGGGTACATTCTATTAATCTATCATTTTCCACATCATTACGAAATGATGTATTCATGATTTATGAACAAGCACTAATCTCATTTTTATGAGGAAAATTTAACACACAATGATAAATGGGTCAAGTGAACTAACTTAAATGGAAACTGAAAAACTAGCACTTTGTTCTAACAAAGACATAGATTGTATTATCAAACATGCTTTGAAACATGCAAGCTGGTGACTGATTGTTGAGAATGAGTTATTTTGTAGGCGGTGGGTGAGCTGTACTTTCCACTCTGTATGCTAACTACAAGATAATTTGCAGGCTAAATTTTTTCATCACAATTTTTTTTAATACAAATTTTGATGATTTACAGAGACTGCAAATGAGATGTAAAATCAAACCGTGTAGAACATATGATATGGGTTCAAGAAATTGAAGAAAAGGGTAAAAGAGTGCATTAGCAACATGAAGAATTAAAGGATTTACAGCAATGCGATGACATAAAACTAATTCCAACACAACTTCAAATAAATATAAAACACTTTGGAAATTTACATTTTACAACCTAATTCTTCAATTGCAAATATTTCATAAAACCTCAGCAAAATTTCTTTACTCTGGGAAGATACATATAAGAACTAATTTATTCAAACATATTGGGGGTGGGTGGGGGTGAGAGAGAGAGAGAGAGAGAGAGAGAGAGAGAGAGAGAGAGAGAGAGAGAGAGAGAGAGAGAGAGGGGGGGGGGGGCAGCACTTTAAGCGATGAGGTACGACTTCGGACAGTACATTCTCTACATTTGCTTCTAGTACATATGGAAAAGAAATAATTCATTTGTTACCTCATTATTTGTTCCACTGTTGTGCCAAAAAACTTTGATGAAGCGATTATTGAGCACCGCTTCAGTGCTTCTGTAGGCGGCGTAAGCTTCCGCGTGACTCGAAAAAGTCACTATAGCAGCTTCCGGATCTCCCTCGTATGATACCTATGGAGGACAGAACTGCTGTAGTTTCTCTGAACTCTACAAACTATTTTAGAAACCTCTCCCTTCTTGTCAAATCAATAGATATTAATTAGCTGGAATCCATTAATTCAGTTCTTTACATCCACACAGAATATATAGATACGCAGAAATACAGTAGTATTCCTATATAATAATTTGTTTTATGACTATTCAGAGTTGGGAAGGGGAACTAGAAAGACGGTGGCACTGATGTCCCAGAACAGCACTAGGCCACAAAAAAAAAAAAAAAAAAAAAAAAAAAAAAAAAAAAAAAAAAAAAAAAAAAAAAAAAAAAAAAAAAAAAAAAATCAGGGTACAGTATTTCTGCATAACCATACAAATACCAATAATTTTTCCAACACAACAACTTCAGTTAAGTGCCCTTTCCTTAGTTTGAAATGAAGATTAAATTTCTCTATTATTTGGAAGTTAACCAAGGTGTATCACAAAGAAATCTCTCCAATCATTGAGGTTCCATTTGGGTAGTGACTATTATGCTCAGTTTCCTTATTTTACAGAAAAGGAGAAGCACAGTTATTCTCTAACTAAATGGCAATTATTTGTCTTCACTAATGAGAGGTTACATCATAGGACAGAAGGGGCCAGAGCCCACAATTCAGCAGTTATACTGAAAGTTCAAACTCATTAGTTATGTGAACAGTACATATAATGGAGGCACAGGCAAACAGTGGAGCTTGCAAAAAAGCAGTCTGTGGTGGTATTTTGCAACAGAAAAATCAGATGTGAAGTGCCACTTCAGCTGGCAGTGGCAGTTGTGTTTGTCTAGTGAAGACCTCTAACAAATTCTTTATACAAACATTTATAGATTATTCACCAATCTGGGTTCATTAAAGAGTTGGAAGAGACAGATGCATGGCAAAGTGTTCATTAAAAGATAGAGCAGGTAGGACCATTTGGTAGCTATGAGAAAAATTTAGGACAACAATAAGATAACTGAAGAATTTAGGTTTCAACATCTTACATCATGTTTTTGATGAGGCAGGTCTTTCTCATTTACACCAAGCAAATAGTGGAATGGTTAAACCCTCCATACAGGATGCCAAAACAGCATTAATGTGACAACTTGTTTCGAAGATGTCTGGCAGATTGTTCAAAAACAGTGTTATCGTGTTTTCACAACTTCTTGGAGGGTATTACAGACTGAGAAGAAATTAAAATGTCAGAACAGCTATAGCCACAATATTTTCTGGGCACTGGGAAATCAATTACGTGGGCCCCTAAACTGCAGGGACTGGTTAAACTTTCAGGACAGGAGTATGTCAGGCACACTTTGGATTAGCTGCAGTCAGGCAGAAAAGCCGGCGGGGGGGGGGGGGGGGGGTACTCCAAGGCTTTCAGGAATCCTTCACACAACTCTGGAAGCCACTCACCATCCACTGCTTTATACTAGGGTTGTTCAAATGAAAAGGTACAAAACATTTTAACAACCACACCAGTTGAAATTTGAATATGCCACTTTAGGATGACATAGTGCAATATCTAGGGACACAAGCGTGCATCATCACCTCCCTCTACAAAATTCAAGACTGTGCCCTAAGTAGGCATGATGATGTTCACTGTCTTTTGAAGTCCATGGTGCGATATGCAGCAAATTCCTCAAGCACGGAAAAGCCATTAACAGCAACGTGTACTGTGAGACACTCCATAGCTTATGCAAGTCCATCAAGAACAAAAAGCCAGGACTGCTCCACTATAATGTGTATCCACACACCGCCAGGATCACACAAATTGTGCTGGTCAAGTTCAAGTGGGAGCAGCTTGAGCATCCGCCCTTCAGCCTGCACATGTCACCCTGTGACTTCCGCCTGTTTCGTCTGCTTAAAAACACCTCAAAGGGAAGCGCTTCGAGTCGGATGACGAACTGAAGGACACAGTAGAGGACAGACTTGTCACAGCCACAGGAATTCTGGGAACAGGGAATCTTTCAGCTTAAACAGTAGGTTAATTGTGCTTAGACCTCTGCTGATTACTTTTGAATAAAGACTTCAATTATACCACAGTGTCATTTCATACCTTTTCATTTAAACAACTCTCATACTAATATCCAAATTGACCTGCTTTAAACAAAGGGAAATTATTAACTCACATTTAAATAATTTTTTACTCATAGCCCATAATTTAAAACATGCTAGGTATCACATCACAAATACCTACGTTAAATTATAAGTTCATCAACAAACTGTTTGAATTGTCATAAAAAAAGTAAAATGAATGGTTTTTGTATCAAAATTATGCTAATCATTACAATTAGGTTTGTGTCCGAGTGGTTCGGCCGAATCCATAATTCGCCGAATCTAGCACACTGGCTTCGGGTCGCGATTCGGTGCATAATGGCTGAATACTACCGAATTCCGAATCCTAAGTATTATATGGAAACCTTCAGTGCTAATTTGTAGTTTACTTTGCATAACAGTGGGCTTTCGTTTGCATTGTTTTCCATAGATCCGCTGAAAGACGTGATGTCATACGATGACACGACCTCACTTTGAATAGTTCTGATAAATGGCGCTGGGAGCCGCCACAAGTAACTTTTACCATCTATAATATAAGCAGTGCTACACAGACTTGCTTAGTAGGCGCAAATATAAATTCTGGCGCTAAAACTTTTGCGCTCGTAAAAGTAAAAAAAAAAGGAAGACGAGTCCAATTTCCTTTTTATTTTCGACTATTGAATTTTAATACACTGTCCAATGAAGGAAATAGAAGTTTAGTATTGCTCAACTTCAAATATAGCAGCCTTTCAAATATAACTAGCAACAAAAATAAATTTCTTCACATAAATACCCACAATAAATAAGGCTTTAGGATTCTTGCACGAGTTGCCTCATTCTGATTTCATGTATTGTTTCGTCAAATTTTGTGAAGCTCTGGGGTATGTGAACAGTGATGAAGTACCTATTAGGATTTCAAGAAGAATGTTATTTATTATGTGGGAATAAAAGTTCTAATCGTGCACCATCCAGGCGGGATGACGACAATTCAGCAACCACTTGACATCCGTTTCAATAAATTATGTAAGGTAAAGCTTAAACACATGTACACCAATTGCCTTTCGAAAAGTGACGGACAACTGACACCAACAGGTCGTGTAAAACGCGAAAGTGTGCCAATGGAATGAGATGATACATGGAAGTGGGTTCCAAATCAGATTGCATAACAGGCATTTAAAAATGTTCGATATCAAATGCACTAGATTGTGCGAGGGATGATGCTTTGTAGTACGAAGGAACTGTGTAACAAGGAATCAAGTGATAGTGATTCAGAATTACTATACCGGTATCTAATTGCTATAATAAACATTTCATAAAATTTGTATTATAAGTTTAATGACATTGCTCTATATTTTCACATTTAGTTTCATACAATAGCCTTAAATTTGAAGTCCTATCTAAAAGCTACTACGTAAAGCCAACTGACAAGCCTGTATTGCGCCAGTATTCCTGATGCTACAACCACTGCCTTCGTGCTACAACTTACGTGTTTTTCTATTAGGGGAAGGGATTGTTCCTATGAATCATGATTCGTAAATTCCACACTCTCTTCACCATAAGAATAATACAAATGTAAACATTATGCCATGTATTCTTCTGTGTTAGCTGTTACCACATTTAAATTCCGTCCACCTAACAAACCCGAAAGAGAACAGCGAACACGGGAGAATATAAGCCTACGTATCACGTTAATGTTTGCATTTGTATTATTCTTATGCTGAACGGGAATAGTTAGAAATGAAGCACAGCAACTAACTTCTAGTACTGATTTTTAAATGTTCTACGAATATAAATTCTGTGCATACAAGTTACATGATCTTAAATGTTTCAAAGAATAAATAAATCTAAAAAATACCCTTGCTTAACCCTCCACAAAGTGCAATCTGTGCGTTAAGTACTTTACACAGTTCTGAAATATCTTCGTAGCAATAACAAGTACACACACATCGAATAAACGCAGATTTCTCTGTGTCTGAATGTCCTGTTCTTCACTTATGGAATGCCTGATAAATCACTATAAAAATTATTTAACATTTACACATCCTACTTTTTAAGAATTATATTTTTAACTTCCAAAAATCTACACATCTTTTCAGGTTTTATTTTTGACTCTTCCCCTTTGGAAGGAAGGAAAAAAGTAATCCTTTCCTTTCTAGGACTTCATTCTGCAATTTCTTTTTTCCATCAAAATGAAAGTTTGTAATAGAGAGAAGAAAGTTTCTTATTATCTTTCAGAGCATCTAAACAACATACATATCAAAACGTTTCACAGAAATTTCTTTTAAGGGTAGAAGGTATTAAAAAATCCTTAAGATTTAAAATAAAAATCTAAATGACGTTTAATTTCTTAAATTTTATTGTTGATATTATGATTTGGGATTCACCCCAGAAGGCTTTATCTTTAACATTGGCTGTGATAATAGTAGTAATTCTTTTTAAATAGATGTACTTGAGTTGAAAGATTATTTGGTTTCGAGATTCTGAAGATTCGGTTTGGTAAAATTGGCATTCGACCTATCCCTAATTACAATTAGGGTTGTGTCCGGGTGGTTCGGCCAAACCCATTATTCGCCGAATCTAGCACACTGGCTTCGGATTCGAGATTCGGGGAATAATGGCCGAATATACCGAATCCAAATACTTATCTGCAAACCTTTAGTTACGAATGTTGTAATTTGCTTCACATAACAGTGCGCTTTCGTTTGCGTTATTTATTTTATTTTCCATAGATCCGCTGAAATACGATGTCCTAAAACGAAACGACCTCACTTTGAACAGTTCTGATAAATGGTGCTTGGAGCCACCACAACTAACTTTTCCCGTCTGGTGCTGAAACTTTTGTGCTCGCAAAAATAATAAATAAAATAACGAAGATGAGTCTAACTTCCTTTTCATTTTCGACTAATGAATTTTAATACACCATCCAACATAGGAAATAGAACTTTAGTATTGCTCAACTTCAAATGTAGCTGCCTTTTAAGTACAAGTAGCAAAAACAATAACTTTTTTCATGTAAATACCAACAATACATAAGGCTTTAGAATTCTTACAAGAGTTGCCTTATTCTGATTTCATGTATTGTTTTGTCGAATTTTGTGAAGTACTGGGGTGTGTGAACTGTAATGAAGCACTAGGATTTCAAAAAGAAAGTTATTTATTATGTGGAAAGAAAAGTTCTGGTCATGTGCCATCCAGCCGGGATGGCATCAATTGAGCAACCACTTGATGTCTGTTTCAATAAATCGAGTAAGGTAAAGCTTAAACACATGTACACCTACTACCTTTCAGAAAGTGACAGACAGCTGGCACCAACAGGTCGCGTAAAATGTGCAAGTGTGTCAATGGAATGATGATACATGGAAGTGGCTTCCAAATCAGATTGCGTAACAGGCATTTAAAAATGTTCGATGTCGAATGCACTAGATTGTACAAGGGATGATGTTCTGTAGTACGAAGGAACTGTGACTCAGAATTACCGCACCGGTATCAATAGCTATTATAAACATTTCGTAAAATTTTTGTTATTAGGCTAATCAAATTGTTTTATCTTTCTGCATTTAGTTTCATACAATAGCAAAGCATTTGAAGTTTTATCTAAAAGTTACTATGTAAAGCCGACTTGCAAGCATGTGTTGCGTCAATATGCCTGACGCTACAACCACTGCCTTCATGCTACAATTTACATGTTTTTCTATTAGGGGCAAGAGATTGTTAACTCCACACTTTCTTCGCCATAAGAATAATACAAATGTAAACATTATGCCATGTAATCTTCCGTGTTAGCTGTTACCACATTTAAATTCCGTCTGCCTAACAAACCTGAAAAACTATGGCGACTGCGGGAGAATATACGTATCACATCAATGTTTACATTTGTCTCATTCTTTTGCTGAACGCGAATAGTTAGAAATGAAGCACAGCTACTGACATAGTATCGGTACTAATTTTAAAAGCTTCTAGGAATAAAAATTCTGTGCAGACAAGTTACGTGATCTTAAATGTATTAAAGAATAAATAAATTTACAAAATATCCTTGCTTAACCCTCCGGAATGCCTAATCTGCGCGTTAAGTACTTTTCATAGTTCTGAAATGTTTCCGTGGCAATAACAAGTACACATACGTCGAATAAACGTGGATTTTCCTGTCTGAATGTCCTGTTCGTCACTCACGGAACGCCTGATATGTCAATATAAAATTATTTAACATTTACACATCCTATTATTTAAGAATCTATTTTTTTAACTTATTTATGACTCTTTCCCTTTGAAAAAAAATCAAACTTAATCCATCCGCTCTTGGACTTAATTCTTTAATTATTTTTAAATGAAATAGTTTGTAATAGAGTGAAAAAGTTTATTACCTTTTAAAGCATCTAAACAACATATATATCAAAATGTTTCATGCAAATTTCTTTTAAGGCCAGGGGGTATTAAAAATTTAAAATAAAATTCTAATTGAAATTTAAATTTCTTAAACTTTACTGTTAATATTGTCATTTGGTAGCCACTCCAGAAGGCTTTATTTTTATCACTGGCTGAGATAAGAGTAGTAATTATTTTTAAATAGATGTACTTGAGGTGACAGCTTATTTTGGTTCGAGATTCGGAAGATTCGATTAGGGTTCGGGATTCGGCAAATGTTTTACTTAAGATTCGGTATTCGGATTCGATTCGGTAAAATTGGGGTTCGACCCATCCCTAATTACAATACCATAATATAATACGGGATATGTACTTTACTTGAAATAAGTGTTTTATGAAGTGTACTAGAAAAGAAAAAGACACATTAAATATTAAAGTTTGTGAATACTGTAAAACACAAAAATACTAAAAAACGTGACTTTAGCTTTATGTACCTACCTGGATGTTCACTATCTTGCCGAACTTTGAAAAGTGATTATTGAGATGTGTTATATTGTTTAGTGGCCTCGGCACCTTTTTCAGCTCAAGTGAACAATTGTTTGGGTTTTTGTGTCGAGGTCCCAGGCGGTTGAAGTCAAATCCCGGTTTTTTCTTTGCTGCCGCTTCTCTCGCCTGAAAACAGTAACCACACACTTCTATTAACTTACTAAATGAGTTATCAGTATACTCAACTAAAAGAAGCTTATGTACAGTTATACTATCTGCCTAGGTGTGTTTGCGTTTGTGTATATGTGTGGATGTGTGTGTATTTGTTTACTCTCCTTTTTTCCCCCCAAGGTAAGTCTTTCCTGTACCGAGATTGGTATGGACTCCTTACCCCCTTCCCTTAAAACCCTCATCATTTCCTTTTCCCACTCCTTCCCTTCTGCCTGACGAAGCAGCTAGGCTGCTAAAGCCGTTGTGTGTGTTGTTTTTGTGTGTGTGTGTGTTATTAATTTATTTGTGCTACTATCACTTCTTGTGCTCCTTCGCCTGGTGAAGTAATCTGATCTCTCTCTCGAGAGAGAGAGAGAGAGAGAGAGAGAGAGAGATGATTACTTACCAGGCGAAGGAGCACAAGAAGTGATAGTAGCACAAATAAATCAATTAATTCACACACACACACACACACACACACACACACACACACACACACACAAACGCTAGCTTTTGCAGCCTAGCTGCTTCGTCAGGCAGAAGGGAAGAGTGGGAAAAGGAAATGATGAGGGTTTTAAGGGAGTGGGTAAGGAGTCATTCCAATCTCGGGACAGGAAAGACTTAACTTGGCGGAAGAAAAGGAGGGTAAACAAATACACACACACCCACACACATACACAAACACAAGCACACCTTTTTCCTTTATAATATTCATATCAATATTAAACATACATTGACTTAAGTTTGTATCAAAATCTGAAAATGTCTATTACAAAGAAATGGTTAAATATACATGGAGAAACTGTTCTGCAAGACTTTTTTGTATAATAGTCAAGTTATTAAGGCTATCATGCTTCTAGTCCTATTTTACTTCACAGATTTTACAGAGGTTTTCATGCCATAATTCCAGAATTCTCTAAGCTTATTTTCGCTGTGCAATAACAAGATTTTTTATTACTAACATTCTACTTAGAAATGAAATAATTTTGATTGCCACAAATTATTAGTGACAATTTTGAGTTAAGCAACTACTTACTGATAGCAAGGAATGTGTGTTAAAATGAAGATACTTATAGCCTAACAAAAGATGTTGGAAGAGGAAGAAAAGTCACTGGACCAGAAAGTATTTCAGAGATTGTTTACCATGACTCAACCCACCTCTGGCCGTACCTCCCCTGAGGCATTATGTAGCCCAACTGTTACAGCTCATCTAGTTGAAAACCGAACAGTAGCCACACAACATCTATCAGATATGGATGTATAGATATTACTAAGCCATCAAATGGATAGTTCACATATGTGTGTGCTATGTATTCATGACCACTGTCCTGTTGCTGATGGCACAGCAGCACTTTCATACTAGGGTTCTAGAGTTTATAAGGTGGTACAGTATGTACTGTCTGCTGTTCGCCCCATTGCTGGCAGCTCTGACCTCAAATTCTTCCCAACAGATCCCCATACCTTGAAATCAGTAGTAATGGCACCGTGCCTCTCGGAAATTCTGTAACAGGACTTCCCTCCAGGCCGCCACCATGATCCGATGACAAGTCATTTGGGGCAGGGAATCTTGACAGCAGCTGGCTAAGCATAAAACAATAATTCCTCAATCCGGCCACTACTGGTATCAGACTGATGGTGAAAGAAGGTACAGAATGTTGTAGAAGCCCATTACCAGCTCTACTGATAGATGCAGATACAAGTGGTGATGTCACAAGATTGTCAACAATATTGGGCCACTATCACCCACTAATGTTCCACTAATTTCGATACTTTACAATTCAACCGGCTGGCCAAAAGGGAAACCAAGAGAAGGCACATTTGAAACTATGAGAGGAGCTGGAAACATGTAACGGGAAATTTTAGGTCGCTACAACTTATTGCGACAGATAAATACTTTATTCTTCATTGCTTATTAGGAAAAGGCGATTTATTTGTCATTTGTATTATATAAATTAATATTGTTTTTTTGTGTAAAATGTTGTAGAACTGAATTGTAACTGCTGTTCAGCTGATCGACCCTTGCATTCTAAGACGGGCTCGCGAGTATGCTGCCGTCGGCACCCATTATCCTGCGCTATTGCATCAAGAGCTGGCCACTAAAAACTCTCAGGCTGCAAGCAAAGAATAATGTTAGGGGGGAGAGAGATGTTATTCCTTGCTCACAATTACGTTTCATTATTGTCGATTTTCATTCTGTCTGATGGAAGCCTCATTCAGTGTATATGAAATATTAACTTACCGGTCAAAAGAAAAAAATTGCTGCCGTAAGGGAATGATTACCGGTACAATCATAAAGATCGGCGCATGAAGTATAGGATGTCGATCTAACTAAAGGTAATTCCTAGATGTTTAAGGAAAAATGTTGCTTATGGGCTCATTAACTTCTGTTAGAAGTTGCAATCAGTGTGATGGAATATTCCCAGGGATTCATTTAGTTAAGACAGCAAAAGGGCTCCATAACGGTGGTGCAATGAAGCGATATAATTTTTTCCCTTATTATTAAAAAAAGATATAGATGTGGTATAAGCCGCTCATTTTGTTTAAAAGGTAGTAAATTTTATCATGTAACTGCTGAGATACCAAATTAGTTCATGACCAGTGGGAAAAGGAAATGTAATTATGAGCAGTCCTGATGGGAGCTCTTTTATTTGTGATAATTTAGTTGGCAAATCGTTTAATGATCCTGAGGGAGTCATATAAACAGCAACGAAATGTTCGTGTGCTAAAAGTTAGGATCGGTAACTATTTATCACAACTATTTTACTTTCCTACGGTAGAACGTAATTATAAAAAAAAGCAGTTATTGATACAAAGATTGGGAGGTCATTAAAAACTGATTGCACCATTGAATACTTACTGGAGTGTGACTATACAGTAATTAAAGGCAATTTGATTTACGTGATGTTAGCAAGGAATACATCGAGTATCCGACGTCTTAGTTTTCGAGTGACAAAAGGGGGAATACTATTTGTAGAAAATTAGTTTTGATAAGTCACCCAAGCATGAAGAGGCAGAGCTTTGAATCAGTTATCACAATGTATGGTTAAGAATCAAAGTGGCGGTGGTGTTGTAGGGTTTATTTTACTTTATTTTGAATAATAATCCAAAAGATAGCCAGTGGGTGTTATGACTAGGTCCATAAGGCACTCTAAAACTTTAATGCACTAATATCCAAGAAGAGAATATTTTACTACGGTGTAACCTTATGGAAATAATTTTCTTTTTTTTTTTTCTTCAATAAATGGTCAAGCAATACTTGACGAAAGAAATATTCACCACTGTACTTAATTCAGTTTTTTTAATAATAAATATTTTTCATTTTGTGACGAAATCGATAGTTTGCCAGTACAAGAACGGGTGGAACAATATTATTTATTATTTTCAAAAGTTGGTATAAGGACAAAGGTGATACACGAAAAATCTCAACACCATCTCAGGGTAGTTTACAAACATTATTTTTGTTTGTGTGTACAAAAATAACAGCTGGGACTAAAGAAACTTCATAGAAGAACATACGATTGGAAACACGAAACACAGTAAATATATGAATACTAAAATATTAGCCATTTTAGTTATTTTAAAAGTATAAACGTGGAACTATTATGAACTCATTTAATATTGTGAACCATTCTTTGCCTTAACTGTGTACTGATCCTTACCTAATGACTGCAAACGATAAAAGGCGAACCTAGAGAAATCTTCTGTGATATATATATAAGTTCAGATGCGATATTTTCTGTAGAGGTCATTAGGAACAATTTTCTTGTTAACATCTCGTTGGTATGTATAGGCGACCAGGGCCCGAATTATTTATTAATACAACATTGTGATCTGTGATCAGAATTATTTTATTAAGATCTTTCACATATTAAGACTTATGTGGAGGAAAATAGAATCCTGTTGACAAGCGAGATTCTGATATTTTATATTTCCATATATATATTACATGGCAACAGGAGGTGCACAACAAACACTGTCTATATACCCTACTGGCTACTGGGCCTGATAACAATGGCGAACACAATGGGCCCGTAAAATTTCACATATGGCAGTAACTGCTTAGTGAGCCAATGTTGGCGACAACTGTTGAATGCTCTTTGAAACTCTTAGCACGGAGAATTCGGATATAAAACATTGGGAATTCTAGGAAGTATTCAACAATATTTTCATGAAGGATAGGTTGCTTACTCATCACAGAGAAGCCCGATGAGTTGCAGAAAGGCACAAATAACAGAAAATAATTTGATAACTTTCGGTCGTTAAAGCCTTCGTCAGTCACACACACACACACACACACACACACACACACACACACACACACACACACACACACACACACGGCCGCTATCTTTGGCCAGACTGGCCGAAGTGACATCAGCGGCCAGAGATTGCAGTCATCTCTCCCTCCCTCTCTCTCTCTCTCTCTCTCTCTCTCTCTCTCTCTCTCTCTCTCTCTCTCCCTGTGTGTGTGTGTGTGTGTGGCTTTCTGTGACTCATCAGATCTCTCTGTGGCGAGTAAGCAACCTACCCTTCACAAAAGTATTAGCGAATTGGGAAATAGAAAAAAAATCAATAATGAAATCAGTCTCTGCTCTACAGCTGTATATATCCTTGTCTGGCCAGTACATAAATTATTCTCATGAAGTGTTTAATTGGTAACATAAGCATACTACACTGCCTCTACCAATAAGACGTCTAGAGACTGTACTACCTATCATACAGAAGGTGCAACTCTATTTGTACCCCCACCTACAGTTGTGCGCATGTATGAAATTAGGTTGAACATCTTACGTCTTCTGGGAGGGAAAGGGGGCTTGGCTTTTTTTGTCGGGCAGTGTATTTAACTTGCATCTTCTGAGAGGTGAACGTCCTGCTAGAGGTGAACGACCCGACGGAGCCGCTGATCGACCCAGAGCACGGGTACGGCGGACAGAGCCTCATCAACCTGATGCTGACGGGCCGCGCCGTCAGCAACGTCTGGGACGGAGACCGCCACATCGACGGCATGCTGCTGCGAGGCATCGAGCACCAGAGTGAGGTCAGTTGGCATCTTTGCTCTCTTCGGCATTCGCCCAACGTGTTTCTCTGATTCACCGTACCCAATAACCAACTTTAAACCATGCAGATAATTTGTTAAATTCTTCATATTGCACCTTACATTATAAATCATCAGTCTTGAGACTGATTTGGTACAGCTCTCAACGCTACCCTGTCCTGTGCAAGTCTCTTCATCTGAGAATACGTTCGGCAACCTACATCCTTTTGAATCTGCCTACTATATTCGTCCCTCGGTCTCCCTCTACGATTTTTACCCCACACGCTTCTTTCTAATGCTAAGTTGACAACTCCTTGATGTCTCAGAATGTGTCCAACCAGTCTATCCCTTCTCTTAGTCAGTATATGTCAGAAACTCCTTTTCTCCCCGATTCGGTTAAGCACCTCCTCATTAGTTACATGATCCACCCACCTAATGTTCATCATTCGTCTGTAGCACCACATTTCAAAAGCTTCTATTATCTTTTTATCTGAACCTCTTATCGTCCACGTTTCAGTTTCATACAATGCTACACTCCAGACAAATGCTTTCAGAAAGGACTTCTTAATATTTACAAATAAAAAAAATTGCAGGTGTTGTGCAAGAATTATCATCGTACATGATTTTCCCAGAAGTTACACATGTAGTGTAGGAACGCACACAATGGCACTAGTAGATTTCTATAATAAATAACCACAAGGAGTGTTATTGCCTGTTGTGAAGGAAATACTGCCCGCCACATTATCCTCATGTGTCAATCACTTCATTTACAGATAGCACAGAGAATATCTGTAGGACTATTTTGATTTCATTTTCAGGCGAATATATCACAATCCAAACTGTAAAAACATATGCATTCATCTTTAAATTCGTATGTTATGAAAATTTCCACACCTTTCATTTATAATATGTATGGGTGTTATAAAAAGGGGATGTACTGTATTATAAGGCCACATAAGTTGAAAGAATGCCTGTCTAATATACAAAACTCAGTTTATTACAGATATTTAACACTGTGTGAACAGAAAAAAACTATAAACTCTTCGTAATTGTCAGGTTTGTCTTTTGGAGCAAGTTTGTTAAACGCTTTGAAGTCAGTCAGGGAACGGTTTGACGAAAATCTGCTTACTTAAAAAAAAGATTTCAAACTATCAAGCCCACCACTCGATCACCTCATTGGTCAGTCAGATCTCGTCAGAAAGAGTCAGAAAAGCCACTCGAACGCCTCAAATTGTTTCTGATCGTTTGGAGCGCTACTCGAACGAACCTTCTAACTTTTTATATTTGTGGTACGTGAAGTCCAGCATGGCAGTCATTTGGGGCAACTCTCAAAAATTCTCGACAGATAGAGTTGCAAGATTTCCTAGGACCCTTAACTACATACTAAATCGACAAAAGTTTTTACAGTCGATTACTCACTCAGCGTGTTCAGAGGGCTAACAACTGAGCAAAAAAATGCAAAAACGGCATGTAATGAAATCTCCAACGGCAAAGAATGTACCCGAGGAACAATAATTAATAAATAATTCGCTAGTGTTTGAAATTGACAATCAAGAAATCATACTATCGACGATGCAAATCACGCCATTCCTTTTTATTTTTTATTTTTATTTATTTTTTTGTTTTGTTCGAATACCAATACCATTTAAATATAAAATTCATCAAATATTCGGCAATTAACAATGATATTCGTAATGTCACATGAAAACTGTACGTTTTCTGTTTATTCCTAATTTTCGATATTCTATGAAGGGTTGTTTGTAATTATGGTTTCAATTAAATAAAAATCACATATTACATTTTTGAAGCAATTCTGGAAAACTCTACACAAAGTTAAGAAGGCAGCCCGCTTCAAGTAATAATGAAGTGCGTACTGTAAAAGAAAAAAAAAATAATTCGTTATATTTTTTAAACTGGATGCATCATTAACATCATTTCCTAACATAATGAAAATTAAGAATAAACCAAAGACGTTAATTTTTCATCAGAATTACAACAACATAAATGTTAATTACCATACATTTTATGGATTACAGTATTAATGTTGTGGGTATTTGAACAGAAAAAAAATAAATAAATAAAGCAAGCCAGGATTCGGACCATCACCGCTAAAATTTTTCAGGAGAGTCAGTCTACAATGGCACCAATTAGCCACGCCGACTTTTAAAATTTTGTCATTTTTACATGTACCTTAAGTTCCTCAAAGAACTTCAAATACGATTTTCTCGATAATTTTTTAGTTTTGCATCGAATGGCTTTGTTTGATTGCTATTAGTTGTGAGCTTCATGTACCATAGATATTAAAAATTCAAAGATACTATGTGCACGTAGTCTTCTTGTAAGGTGTTGCTTGAGATGTATGTAACGGCATGTATATGTGTGTTGGTTGTCGAATGTCATGTGCGCAACGATGTTGTCACGCCTATAGCTGAATTAAAATACCCCTTGCAAATATTTTATTAAGGAGGGGAAGAAAAAAGTATGAGGAAGGAAAGGAATGACTTTAGCTGCCCTAGGACATTAAAATTACTCAATGGAAGTGAAAATAAGAACCGGGCCAGGATTGGAACCCGAATCCCCGCTTCGGGCCAAATACATTTTTGCTGTATCCTCCTCTTTTTTCGTCACAGAAAATATTTATTCGCTGATAGGTATCATAACTGAGTAGTGCAGTTAATTTGTACGTTTGGTAAAAGATAACGGAAAACGGCACTGAAAATAATTGTTTTATCTCTGAGTGATATATTGTCCTCTTTTGACAAGTAAGTCTGACGAAACACGACAGTTTAACCGAAATTTTCGAACTTCTTTCCAAGGAGCTTCTTTGTTAAAAATGTACAGAATGTTAAGTTCTGTCATTTCTGTACCGTAAATTGAAAACTAAAAGTGGTTACAAACCTAACCACATATCCTTTAAGTATCTTAAGAAGTTTTTTCCCATATTAAAAATGTTAAAAATAGTGGTCGACGTATACATCTACATCAATATTCTCTTTTAAAAAATCTCATTGCTTTCGATAATCTTTCATCTGTTCTAACTAGTGATATTGCGTTGACAAAAATCTTCTTTTTTTTCCTCCTCAGTTTTGAAAATGTAGCATACCACATGTCCCATGATGCAGTTAACGGCATTCCTTTTGGCACTTGGGTACAGCACTTCCTCAGGATGTATTTGTTTAGTCGGTGTTACAGCGTTAGCTGATGTTTGAAACATAAGCGATAGTACATGCTGAACATGAAACCTAATGTCTTTGATTTTGTCACATGTAATTCTGAGCTCGTCTGTATCTATTAGATTACATGTGATGCAATTCGGCGTTTCGCCAGGTGTATTGCGTGGAGCCTTGAAGTCATTTGGATCTTCCTATTTACTGCTAAGAACCACATTAACCTTAAATTTTTAGGTAAACGTCGGTCGTGAATATTCTCCCAAATTTTCTTCTAGTTACACTATTTATATCTTTCTTCTATCACGTTTCAGGGTTTTCTGTCGATAATGCTTTCATACACTTCTCTAATTTGGTGCATGGTATTTTTTTTTTTTTTTTGGGGGGGGGGACTTCCCTTCCAATGTAGCTATATTCAGTGAGAAACTGTTTGGGGTGATAAGCTCTTTCCGGATGTGGTGCACATTTACTGGCGGATCCATGCTTATTGGGGCTATTTCATCCAGAAAATGAGCCACCAACTTGTTGGCCAAAACTTTTCCATTGTTGGTAGGTCTTGCCGATGTAGAACGCCTGTGCCTTACTGTAAACATATGTAAGATTAAGGCGGCCATCTTTGTTAAGTAGCATAAGGGTTTTTTTTTTTTTTTTTTTTTTTTTTTTTTTTTTTTTTTTTTTTTTTTTTTTTTTACTTTAAAAATCTGATCTCCACTCACGAAATGGCCGAGCACTGCAAGCATTCTCTTTCCTATCTCTTTAGGGAATGACAGTTATGACTGTTAGGTAATGTATGTATTAACCAGCTGTACTTTTTGTATTTCATCTAGGTTTCGTAGACTGTGAACGTTAAAATGTGATAGTCGTGATCAGATTTTTATCAAGCGAAGTCTATAGTTGCTCCAAGGTACGCTGAAATTACCTGTGAAAACCCCATGCGAATTCGTGAAGTAGTTTTGGAGATAAGGGGTTTAAGTGGTTTCTAATAGACACGACGGTTACTAAAAATACTTAGTTACAATATCTGTTATTTTATCGTGAGTCTATTTTGATGAAATCATGCCTAGATCGTGAACAAATTTACGCACACGTTTCCTGTGAAATCCGCATGAAAATTAGTCCAATAGTTTTGAATATTGAAGCGGACAGTGACAAGCCTACATTTACAGATTTGTTATTATTATTATAGATGTGTTTATCTCGCTGCTGATTTTGAACAAGTACATCATACGTCGAATACAATTTTAAACAAATTGGTATTCGTTATTCCAAGTTTTCATAATTTATTCCAGCTTTTCATAATTTATTCCAAATTATGCCTTAAGTATAATTGTTTTAAATAAACTCCTTATAAGATTGAACTACCTGAAGAAATTAAAAGAAAGGAATCCCCAAAAATTTCTGCATCCAAACCAAAACTCTTCTCAAAGAAGTATAATGAGCCAAGGATAAAATTACTGCCAAAGAAAAAGTGATGAGCGTTACTGACTTCTTAAACAATCCTTCACGCTCAAGAGACAATAAACTGAGGTTGAATGACAAGAAGGAAGACAGTGGAGACTATTTATACTGCTACGACTTCTCTGGAGGAGTCTCGATACGGTGTATTGGATACGGGCACTGAGCCCCATGAGTCTTATGCAGGGATAGAAAGTGTTGACAACAAAGCTGTTCACATTTGTGTACTATGTAAAAGTAATAGGCCTAACTAATAAAAAAGACTTGATTCTACAATTAACGAAACCATATTTTGAAACCTTATCTTGTCATTATTCCAGTCTTTATTTAAACTTTAGAGATGAATTCATGGTAGTTCTCTGTCTTACCCCACATATGGAGCAAGATGTGGAATTTATAATTTATTTTCCAAATAACTAAATGTAACAAGTTTCCATGTTTCTTTGCATGTTATTATTGTTCAATACCCCCATGAACCACAGACATTGCCGAGGTGGGGTGGCTTGCGTGCCTCAACGATGCAGATAGCCGTACCGTAGGTGCAACCACAGCGGAGGGGTATCTGTGGAGAGGCCAGACAAACGTGTGGTTCCTGAAGAGGGGCAGCAGCCTTTTCAGTAGTTACAGGGGCAACAGTCTGGATGATTGACTGAGCTGGCCTTGTAACATCAGCTAATGTGGCTTTGCCACACAGCTACTGCGAACGGCTGAAAGCAAGGGGAAACTACAGCCGCTACTTTTCCCGAGGACATGCAGCTCTACTGTATGAACATATGATGATGGCATCCTCTCGGGTAAAATATTCCGGAGGTAAAATAGTCCCCCATTCGGATCTCCGGGCGGGGACTACTCAGGAGGATGTTGTCATCAGGAAGCACAATACTGGCATTCTACGGATCGGAGCGTGGAATGTTAGATCCCTTAATCGGGTAGGAAAATTAGAAAATTTAAAAAGGGAAATGGATAGGTTGAAGTTAGATATAGTGGGGATTAGTGAAGTTCGGTGGCAGGATGAACAGGATTTCTGGTCAGGTGAGTACAGGATTATAAATACAAAATCAATTGGGGGTATCACAGGAGTAGGACTGATAATGAATAAGAAAATAGGAATGCGGGTAAACTACTATGAGCAGCACAGTGATCGCGTTATCATTGTCAAGATAGATACGAAGCCAACACCGACAACAGTAGTACAGGTTTATATGCCAACTAGCTCTGCCGATGATGAGGAGATCGAAGAAATATATGAGGAGCTAGAGGAAATTATTCAGACAGTTAAGGGAGAGGAAAACTTAATTGTGATGGGAGACTGGAATTCGGTAGTAGGAAAAGGAAGAGAAGGAAAAATAGTAGGCGAATATGGACTGGGCAGGAGGAATGAAAGAGGAAGTCGCCTGGTCGAATTTTGCACGGAACATGATTTAATCATAACAAACACGTGGTTTAAGAATCACAAAAGAAGGTTGTATACGTGGAAGAGACCAGGAGACACAGGAAGGTATCAGATAGATTTTATAATGGTAAGACATAGATTCCGGAACCAGGTCCTAAACTGCAAGACATACCCAGGGGCAGATATAGACTCTGACCATAACTTGTTGGTTATGAACTGTAGGCTGAAACTGAAGAAACTACAAAAAGGTAGGAAAATAAGGAGATGGGACTTAGATAGATTGAAGGAAACTGAAGTTCTGGAGAATTTCAGAGGGAGATTTAGGCAACAATTGACAGAAACAGGGGGAAATAAAACAGTAGAAGAGGAATGGGTAGCATTGAGAGACGAAATAGTGAGGGCAGCAGAGGACAAAATAGGTAGGAAGGCAAGACCAACAAAAAGTCCTTGGATATCACAGGAAATACTAAATTTAATAGATGAAAGGAGAAAATATAAAAATGCAGTAAATGAAACAGGCAAAATGGAGTACAGACGACTAAAAAATGAGATTGACAGGAAGTGCAAAATGGCTAAGCAGGAGTGGCTAGAAGGCAAATGCAAATCTGTAGAAGAATGTATAAGAAGGGGAAAAGTAGATACCGCCTACAGGAAAATAAAGGAGACGTTTGGGGACAGGAAGGGCAGCTCTACGAATATCAAGAACTCGGATGGGAAACCAGTTCTCAGCAAAGAAGGGAAAGCTGAAAGGTGGAAAGAGTACATAGAGCAGCTCTACAAAGGAAATGAACTTAGAGACGATGTTGTAGGAAGGGAAGAGGAAATAGATGAAGATGAAATAGGAGATACTATACTGAGAGATGAATTTGACAGAGCCTTGAAAGACCTAGGTCGGAACAAGGCCCCAGGAGTAGATGACATACCCGCAGAGCTATTAAAGTCTCTGGGAAAGCCAGCCATGACAAGACTATTTGAACTGGTGTGTAGGATGTATGAGACAGGCGAAATACCCTCAGACTTTAAGAAAAATGTAATAATCCCCATTCCAAAGAAAACAGGTGCAGACAGGTGTGAAAATTACAGAACCATCAGTTTGATAAGTCATGGTTGCAAAATTTTAACACGAATTATCTACAGGAGAATGGAAAAGCTGGTAGAAGCTGACCTCGGGGAAGATCAGTTTGGATTCAGGAGGAACGTAGGAACCCGGGAGGCAATACTCACTTTACGTCTTATCTTAGAAGATAGATTAAGGAAAGGCAAACCTACATTTTTAGCTTTTGTAGATTTGGAGAAAGCTTTTGACAATGTTGACTGGAATACACTCTTTCAAATTCTGAAGTCAGCAGGGGTGAAATACAGGGAAAGGAGAATTGTTTACAACTTGTACAAAAGCCAGACCGCAGTTATTAGACTCGAAGGGCATGAAAGGGAAGCATCAGTTGGGAAGGGAGTAAGACAGGGTTGTAGCCTTTCTCCAATATTATTCAATTTGTACATTGAGCAGGCGGTGAAGGAAAGTAAGGAAAAATTTGGAATAGGGATTAAAGTTCAGGGGGAAGAAATAAAAACATTGCGTTTTGCTGATGACATTGTAATTCTATCAGAGACAGCAAAGGACCTGGAAGAGCAGCTGAATGGAATGGACAGTGTGTTGAAGAGAGGGTATAAAATGAACATTAACAAGAGCAAAACAAAAATAATGGAATGCGGTCTTAGAAAATCAGGCGATGCTGAAGGAATTAGATTAGGTAACGAAACAATGAAGGTGGTAGATGAGTTTTGTTACTTGGGTAGTAAAATAACATGCGATGGCCGTAGTACAGAGGATATAAAATGCAGAATGGCAATGGGAAGAAAAGCATTTTTGAAAAAGAGAAATTTGCTAACATCGAATATTAATTTAAGTGTAAGGAAGTCTTTTCTGAAGGCATTTGTGTGGAGTGTTGCCTTGTACGGGAGTGAAACATGGACGATAAGCAGTGTGGACAGGAAGAGAATAGAGGCGTTTGAAATGTGGTGCTACAGAAGAATGCTGAAGATTAGGTGGGTAGATCGCATAACTAATGAAGAGGTACTGAACCGAATTGGTGAGAAAAGGAATTTTTGGCATACCCTGACTAAAAGAAGGGATCGCTTGGTAGGACACATTCTTAGACATCGGGGAATCGTAAATTTAGCATTGGAGGGAAGTGTGTGGGGTAAAAATCGCAGAGGGAGACCAAGATACGCATATAGTAAGCAGATTCAAATAGATGTGGGTTGCCGTTCTTATGAGGAGATGAAAAGGCTTGCTCAGGATAGAGTAGTATGGAGAGCTGCATCAAACCAGTCTCCGGACTGAAGACCATAACAACAACTTCTGAGAATTTCACAGCAGCATTTCTGAACAAAATATTGTCAGCTAACAAGCCTCAGCAATTCAGGTAAAGCTTTCTGGCTTCAAGGTCATGGTCACTGCGAAACATACCCATGAAGAAATCTGACAGATGTGAGTGCGAGACTCAAAACTCCTGAAATGCAGAACCCACCAAGGGAACACGGCACACTGACTGACAAGTCATGAGTAATTGGTAGCTGTGGCACTGGTAAATTGAGGAGGCATTTTATCTCACCTGGTTGCTGACCTGGTCCACTGGAGTGACATTTCTTTTGCCGTACTGTGTGACCTGGTATGCCTGCTGTTGCTGCTCCGAGTGATGCTGTTGCTGCTGCTGCTGCTGCTGTTGTTGTTGTTGTTGCTGCTGCTGCACTGGTGCCTGTTCCTGTTGCCCGACCTCATCTGTCACAGGCACGCTTATCAGCTCACGCTGAGGTTGCGGGTTGTACGCCACCGGACGGTTTACAGCACCGCGAACTGTACCACCTCGCATACCTTAAAATGTCATCTTATTTAAAACCAGACGCACAGTTAAAATAAAGCATGAGACAGCTCACAACTGCAATAATAAAATACTAAATGGTTGTGATAACTTTTGCAGTTTCTAAATTAGCCAGTCTACACAAGCAAGGCAAAGAACAGGAGCTAACAAACCAAGCCTTCACGAGATCTGGACAGCATGGCCACTCAATTATGAAGTCGGATGTAAGGGCCCTCAAAGCAGTCTAGTGTACTTTAATATAAGAACTCACTGTACAGACAATCATGAGTCACAGACAGGCATGTAAAAATAGGAAATAACATTCAAACAAATTTTCGGCCACGGCCTTCTTCAAAAAAAGAAACACACATTCACACACTCAAACATCGCTCAAGCTCACATGACCAACGTCTCTATAGTCTCTCCAGTGCTGGAGTGACCACAGATAGTGGTTTTGTGAACTTGAGATATGTCAGAGTGAGTTTGTGAATGTATGCGTTTCTTTTTCTGATGAAGGCAATGGACGAAATTTTAAGTTGTGTGAAGGTGATTTTCTATTTTACCAGCCTGTCTGCAGCTCAGTAATCTTCTTGGCAGAGAGAGAGAGAGAGAGAGAGAGAGAGAGAGAGAGAGAGAGAGAGAGAGAGAGAGAGAGAGAGTTTCCAGGCACTGTAAATCAACTATGACAGCATTTGAGGTGAGCTGCAATCTGCCGGATGGTGGGGGTAAGAGTGCAGCTTGGGGTGTGGAAAACTACTGGGATTGTTGGTGGTATACGTGGCATGTGTAATGCTGGAGTAGGAGAAAGGAAGGGGATGGGTAAGTGGAAGACAGCAACGTATGACCCCAGGGCGTTTTTGCATCTATGGCAAGTATATGAGGCAAGAGGCAAGAAGTTGTGTGCAGGGGTGGCGTTAAGGCCAGATGAAGATACTGAGTAGGTTTTGTTGGTGGCAGAATGCAATTGTGGGAGAAGTGGAGAGGATATTCCTCATTTCAAGTGACAATTAGAGAGAATTTAAACCCTTACAGAGAATGTGGTTTGAGTTGCTTTAGTGTCAAACTGACACTAATAGTAAGTGATAAATTTTCTTTCATTTTTATTACTTTGCTTCTCTTCACAAATATAGCTGTTTTACACAGTGTTTGTAAAGTAGTAAGTATATGTGAGTATGCTACATATGTAAGTGCTGCTGCCACATCAGATAAAAAAAACAAATTTATGCCAGGGTTTCTAACATTTTGGACACTATTTGAACTAGATACTGACAAACATTATGAAAGAAAATGTGATACTGTTTGAATACTGCAAGCTTTGTAGAATATTGAGAACAGCAGTAACTGACTAACAGTCAGCAGTAGTTGTCATCAGCACCAAATTGTTTACAAAAAAGCTAACTGCACAAACTAGTACATTTTCACATTGTCATTCTATTTGCAATTTAATTAACTGTTGTGAATGTTAAAACATTAAACACAGCTGTGAAAACTGTCTACTACACCTGAGGCTGGTTCACAAACATACAATATCTCTCTTTTCTTCAACTTCGACACAGTTATTCTGCAGTGTCAGTATGGATTTTATTTGAGACGTTTTCACAATAATATCCCATTCTGGTAAACATCCGGCCTCTGAACATACTTTGAGCCTGTGATCCCCTTCTTCCCTATCTGTGGTCAACATTAAATAATGAACATAAACATTGTTATTTCTTACTAACATTATATTGTACCATACAACTATAGTATAGTACACAAAATATTACCTTACAATTACTTCTCCTTTGAAGGCATTAACTACAAACAAATCTGTGGCACTAAAATGGGCATCGTATACCAGACTATTCATGGGCCAACTGATGAAATGACTATAAAATCTGAAAGACATCTTTATTCAAGAAACTTTTTCTCAATTGCTATTACGTTTCTCGAAAACGCCTGAACTAATTTTATAAATTTCTGCGTGCACAGATTTATCTTCTAAATCAAATCTTAATAGAATGCAGAATGCCATATAATCTGCACTACTGTACCTCTAGCTTACGACATGGTAACTGCTGGCAATAAATAATAGGCACTTATCTTCCTGGCATATTTCAGAGTGTGTATTTCACTTCTGAAGTCACCAGGTAGTCTAATGACTTTGGTTGCCACAAACCCCTTTATTTCAATATGAAATAATTCCATTTCCTCCCCCGTTACTGTTAGAACAATATCTTTACACTAGGGTTGTGTCTGTCTGGTTCGGCCAACTCCATTATTCGGCGAATCTACCACACTGGCTTCAGATTCAAAATTCGGTGCATAATGGCCGAATACTACCGAATCCGAAGTGTTATATGGAAACCTTCAGTTACAAATGTTGTAGTTCACTTTGCATAACAGTGCACTTACATTTGCATTATTTATTTATTTTCCATAGATCTGTCTGAAAGATGTGATGTCATAAAACCAAACGACCTCACTTTGAATAAAGACATTATTGATAAATATGAAGCACTGAATTAAAATTTGTGGTGCGGCCCGGAATCGACCCGGACCTCCCTGCTTACTAGGCAGACGTCTTAACCGTCAGACTACCAAACCAATAACGATTAAGGCGCCTTGGAATAGTTTAAGTACGATTTCCCTCCACATCACAAACTTTAATTCAGCTTCTGTGTATTAAATTGATATCACTTTGAATAGTTCTGATAAATGGTGCTAGGAGCCGCCACAAGTAACTTTCCCCAACTAATATAAGCAGTGCTACACAGGATTGCTTAGCAGGCGCAAATGTAAATACTGGCGGTAAAACTTTTGCGCTTGCAGAAATAAAAAAAGGAAGAAGAGTCTAATATCCTTTTTATTTTCGACTATTGAATTTTAATACACCATCCAACGAAGGAAACAGAACTTTAGTATTACTGAAAATAAAGTGTAGCAGCCTTTCAAATAATATAAGTAGCAACAAAAATAAATTTCTTCACGTAAATATCCACAATACATGAGGCTTTAGGATTCTTGCACGATTCTTGATTCTGATTTCATGTATTGTTTCATCGAATTTTGCAATCTACTGGGGTATGTGAAGCACTAGGATTTCAAAAAGAAAGTTATTTAGTATGTGGATATAAAGTTCTAAATGTGCTCCATCCAGGCGGGATGACGTCATTTCAACAACCACTTGGCATCTGTTTCAATAAATCGTTTAAGGTCAAGTTTAAAACACATGTATACCTACTGCCTTTCGAAAAGTGACAGACAACTGACACTAACGAGTCTTGTAAACCGAGCAAGTGTGTCAATGGAATGATGATACATGGAAGTGGGTTCTAAATCAGATTGGGTAACAGGCATTTAAAAATGTTCGATATTGAATGCACTAGACTGTACGAGGGATATGATCTGTAGTACAAAGGAACTGTAAAACAAGGAATCAAATGATAGTGATTCATAATTACCCTACTGGTATCTAATTGCTATTATAAACATTTCGTAAAATTTGTATTATAAGTCTAAGAAAATTATTGTATATTTCCGCATTTAGTTTCATACAATAGCCATACAACTGAAGTCTTATCTAAAAGCTACTATGTAAAGTCGACTGGCAAGTATGTGTTGCGTCAATATGCCTGTCTTTGTGCTACAACTTATGTGGTTTTCTTTTAGGGATACTGAATTGTTTCTATGAATCATGATACATAAATTCCACACTCTCTTCGCCATAAATGCCATGTAATCTTCCATGTTAGCTGTTACCACATTTAAATTCCATCTGCCTAACGAACCCAAAAGACAATGGTGAACGCGGGAGACTATACGTATCACGTTAATGTTTACATTTGTATTATTCTTGTGCTAAACAGGAATAGTTAGAAATGAAGCATGGCAACTAACTTCTAGTACTGATTTTTAAATCTTCTACGAATATAAATTCTGTGCAGACAAGTTACACGATCTTAAATGGTTTGAAATAATAAATAAATCCACAAAATACACCTGCTTAACCTCTTGAATGCCCAATCTGCGCGTTAAGTACTTTTTACAGTTCTGAAATGTCTTCATGGCAATAACAAGTACACACACGGCGAACAAACACGGATTTCTCTGTGTCTGATTGTCCTGTCCGTCACTTATGGAATGACAGACATGTCACTATAAAATTATTTAACATTTACGTGTTCTTTTTTTTAATTTCCAGAATATCAACTCATTTCTTCAGGTTTTATTTTTTTACTCTTCCCCTTAGGGAAGGAAAAAAAAAAAAAAAAAAAAAAAAAAAAATAAAAATAAAAAAAATAAAAAAAAACCTTAATCCTTTTGTTTCTAGGACTTCATTCTGCAACTCTTCTTTATTTCATCAAAATAAAACAGTTTCTAATAGAGTGAAGAAAGTTTCTTCATCTAAGCAACATATATCTCAAAATGTTTCGGACAAATTTCTTTTAAGGGTAAATATAAATCTCTGAATGAAATTTTAATTTCTTAAATTATACTGTAATATTGTCATTTGAGATCCATCCCAGAAGGATCTATCTTCTTCACTGGCTGTGATAGAGTAGTAATTCCTTTCAAATACAGGTACTTTAATTGACAGATTACTTGGATTTGAGATTCGGAAGATTCGATTCGGGTTCGGAATTCGGCACCATTTTTATTTAAGATTCGGTATTCGGATTTGATTCAGTAAAATTGGGGTTCGACCCATCCCTACTTTACACATAATACAATATCAAATTGTTTAACAGAAAAATACATAGCAGTACCATAGTCTGGCAATTCATTTTTGTGTAGTCTCATCTTTCGGCTGAGAAGTACCACTTATTAGTGACACCTTTGGGTCTAATGCAGACACAGGATATCTATTCACATGTATTATGAGCAACTCCTCCAGTGTATCTGTCTTCAGCCAAGTCCTGTACGCTGCTTTTACTATTTAGTAGATTAGATTAATACTTGTTCCATAGATCATGAATACGACACTTCATAATGATGTGGAATGTGTCAGTTAAATGAAATGTATCAATACCTAATATCAAATGACACTCAATTTTTGAATATTTTATTTTATTAATTCTTTTTATTTACTTTTTTTTATCTTTTTCCCCTAGTATTTGGTGCTCACGCCATTTCTGGTTGAATTCTTACAAATGAATCAGCCGACGATGTTAAAGATGTTTCATAGGATAAGATATTTACCTTACAATTTACTTCACTATAACCGTAGCCTTACTCAGAACCTAAAACTATGAGATGGAATGAAGGATGAGTTGATGTCAAAGATATTGCATGGAAGTAAAAAATACTGCATGGTAAGTGTTCTGCCAGGCCAGCTGTGAAACAAAGATGGTATATCACAAAATGTGAAGCCAAGTCACTTCACAGAGATCCCCTATTTCACTTCTTGAACTACCCTCTTTGGTTTGCAGCTATCTTGGCACAATACTTATCATGCAGTATCTTTGACCTCCATGCAATATTTCCGACATCCACTTAACTCCCTTCACTTCACCACAGGGCCTGGGCTGTGAGTAAAACCGTCCACCTTCCCTTTTACTATCTTCCTCATCCTCCTTCCTTTCTCATTTGTTTACTGCCATTGGTACTAAGCTGAGGCAAGTACTAGCCAGTCAGTATCTCCTCTTCCGCCCCCCCCCCCCCAATTCACTTCTCTGTAACAGGGTTTCTTTCATATTATTAATTTCTCATATTTTGCCACAAAGAAGTCCATTACTGCATCTGACACTCAGTAACATTATAATGCATGCATGCACTCTTGTTACAACAATGAATTATATTATCTGATTTATGGTATGAGATGCTATCAACTGCTGGTAACATGTGCCCTTTCACTGTTATCATATGCACATCCCATTTTTCCCACATGGTATCCACCTGCTTTTCCATAGTGAGCAGTAATCTTTTGTATTGCTATTGGCTCATAACCTATGGTTATTTCCACATGTATCCTGACAGAAAATGTAAAACTTGGAAAGAAAGAGAAAAATTTTACACAATTTTACGACTTTAAAAGATGTCTTTTTAAGTGTTCCACCAAAGAATTTTGAAAATTATGGCCCTTTTAAAGGTATGGGAACTCTGTAAAATTACGAAATTTGGGTGAGATCCAAGTAGTCATCAAAAATACTGATTTGGTTATATAAAGAAGTTGACTCATAGGTAGATATGAGAAAATGTGTGTACCATTCCAAATGCTGCTGTTCCTTAACAGTTGTCAAGCAGTGTAACTGGTCATCAATGTCATCATCATCATCATCATCATCATCTACACTTCAGTTAGTTCCATTCCATACAATTAATCACTCATTTAATATTAACACTTTATGTTCATATCCCCACTACAACATACTGAAGACTGTACATAAGGCACAAGTAATGCTGAGGCAGAACTGGGTTGGCATCAGCTGTAAGAAAATGAAAAGCGAAGCCACCGACCAATCAGTAAGGTCTTTTGTTACTAATTGTTGTTAGATATTACTTGTATGGAAAGTAACATTTATTTATCAGTATGTATAATAATAAGAAATATCACAGTGACTTAACAGGGTGGGAACAACAGATTAGTTCCAGTTCAAATCACTGTTGACAATGGCTGAATTATCAGGTGTGGATGTTAACTTAGCAGTAATCATGGCAACAGAAAACTTTAGTAGGGTCATTCCATGTCAAATAGCCTAATTTCGAAACATTTTTCTGCTCGACCATCACGGATTTTGATGAAATTTTTAGTGAACATTGGCACAAGTCCCCAATGAACACCGGTAAATTTTAAGGCTCGTCAAAACAATACTGTCTGAGATATAGTCAGTTGTTAGACACCACGTGCGACATTGCGCAGGGCGAGTATGAATTTTTGATGACTTTGGGTTGTTATAACTCTGGCGATATTTCGTTGAAAGAAATGACATTTGGCCACCTTGTTCAACTGTATACATTCTCTTGGGAATAATAATGAAAATAATATATGTGCCATATACAGCCAAAAAAACTCACCCAAAGTAGCTAAAAAAATAAGTGCCCAAAAAAACTTCAAAGTTTTCCTGTATTGGTGCAGATAGGAGGGACAAGGATCCATGGTAAGGTATTGAAAACATAAAAATGGATAAAAATCATTCTCAGAAATTAAAGACCCAGAATAATTCTCTATTTGGTGTGCAAATACATAAATAACACGCAAAAACTGCGGAAAAAAAAAGTAACAAATACGTGACAATACATAGGAACATCTTTGAACCTGGTGAAAAGTGTGAAAACAGGTGGGAATGCGTGGAAAACCTGTAGGAAGCTCTTGGGAATCATCACACTTATCGTAGTTTTCATTAAAGAGCTATAAAAACCTTTTTTGCAGCTCTATTTTTCTGCCTAGTTTGCTTCAATTAATGTAGAATTGTTCGTCAATGTTGGGAATTAAACCCATGTGTCTGTGGTTCCTTATAACATATTTCATACGAGACTGGTTTCGAAGCTTAACTAGAAAACGATATTTGTGAAAAGAAGTGTCCAATACACCCTACTTTCATATTTTCACAAAAATTGTCATGTTTACGACTATTTAGTAGAATACTAGCTTATATGCCCATGCTTCACAATGGCTGTTAGAGGGACCTGTGTATATCATGACTGTGTAAATAGCCCTTTTAGCAATGCGTCGTCAATTTCTTTGTTGCCTATGTGACATTTATTTAGATATTTCATGTTATGTGGTTGCTCTGCGAAATGGAGGTGGGGCTGCGTTGCAACCAATGTGGTACACACCTCTCTTAAGAGCAATTAAATGTGTGGAAAGAATGGATTTGTCTCAGTATCATGAGATTTACCAGCTTAATTTGAGAAGATGCACAGAACGAAATGCTCACTCCATAGATATTTCTACTCTATGTACAATTTAGTGGTCAAAAGATTCATTTCTTTTCTTTCCTTGACATTACAAAGCATATGGGATACAGCTAGGAAGAAAAACATTTTCATTTGTGTCATACCTGGGTTAAATTTTACCAGCGGCTTAGTTTGTTACTATTGGCAACAAACTATTCGCTTTAGGAAGATGATTTATTTACTAACCAGAACAGTATAAATTATTTATATCATCATGAACATAAAGCTTTATTCCCCCTCATTCTACATGACTGATTTTTGAAAAAGCATTCAACGACCCTTGCCAACATCAGCGCACAACGCCGCTGTAGTAAGTAAAATGGTACCCCTTCTTGTACTGTGTTACACCACAGTTATGAGAGTGAAAAAACGTAGGAATACGATAATTTGTTATTTGGTGTACTTTGTAACTAACATCACCTCACTTTGTTCTTTTCTGTACTATGGTGTTTTCGATTCATTCCTAAACAGAACACACTCAAAATGTAACGAGGACACACCAAAATCAGAAAGGGAACTACATAAATTCAATTTTCCTTGCAAAGAATTCTTACGTGAATTCGAGCATTGATAGATGCATAGGAATGTCTTTATGTTTTAAATTCAAATGTTCCCTGTCAAATGAAGCAAAGAAATGCCACTAAGGTGTGAATATACAAAATGTAATTAGTGGTGGTGGTGGTGGTGGACATGAGGGACCAAACAACGAGGTCATCATTCCCTTCAACCCCAAATTGTATACGCCACGGAACCCAACGAAAAATAGGTGAAAGCCAAAAGACCATTACACTAGGAAATAAAATCGACTCGCCAACAAGACTAAGACCAACCCAGGGCAGCAAATGCTACAGTGTCTGATCCCACAGCTCTGGAAGCGACCTCTAGCCTAAACCACAAAGTACTAATGGCACAGTGGTCAACGTATCATAGCTCCAGAGCAGGGAGAAATAAAACTACATTAAAATGTAAAAGAGTGGGGGGGGGGGGCTGATGGGGATAAGGCTCTAAACCCCACAATCAACCAAGAATCACAAACCCACTCACCCCGACCAAGCGAGTCCTAGAGCTGACAATAAAATCTACTTTCACGGAGGAAGGCAAGGACGCGATCAACCATCCGTGGGTCATCCGCCAAAACTAAAGGCAATGCAGGCGGTAGGCCATAGTCGCCACGAAGTGTCGAATGGAGAGGACATTCAGTCAGAATATGAGACACGGATTGTACGGCTCCACAATCACAATGTGGTGGATTGTCATTTTGTAAAAGAAATCCATGGGTCAGCCTGCAGTGTCCAAGACGGAGGCGACAGAGGACAATTGATTCTCTCCGGGAAGGGCGTAAAGATGAACTCCAAGCTGCAGTCGTATCTTTGATGGTGCGGAGTTTATTGGAAGGGGCAGTAGCTTTCCAACTGCTATCCCATGAGGAGTGAAGCAAAGATCTGATCTGCACCCGCAGATCCGCACCCGGAATTTGAAAGGGAGACGGGCAGCGAGTAATTGCCGATCTAGCCAACTGGTCAGCTACTTCATTCCCTGTAATACCAACATGGCTTGGCACCCAGAGAAAGGTAACTGAGCAGGCAGCACGATGAAGGTCAGCAAGGAGTTCATGGATGGAAATAACTAAAGGATGGGAGGGGAAACAACGATCAATGGCCTGCAGACTGCTCATGGAGTCAGCACAGATTAAACCACGTTTCACGGCAGAATGTTTAATAAAACAGAGGGTTCTATAAATCGCCATCAGCTCTGCCGTAAACACACTGCATGCCTCTGGCAGAGAATGGCATTCCGCCCCAACAGGAGATGTAAAAGCATATCCGGAGTGGCCCGCTGTTTTCGAGCCATCAGTGTAGAAGATAGAGGCTCCCTGAAACTCTTCTAGTACTGGGCGCACCAAACGCCGAAAGACCATGGGGGAAATTATAGCTTTTGGGCCCTGGAAGAGATCCACCCGAATTAGTGGTGCGGCACCATCCACGGAGGTGTGCGTGCAGTAAAATGGGGGGCGCAATCTAGCGAAGGGAAATGGAAATCCCGGCAAAGAGAGGCAAGCCGCAGTCCGACGGGAAGGCCCGCCCGCGGCCGGGTATCAGGGGGTCGAAGCCCTTCATATGAAAAAAGAACCTGGTAAGCGGGATGAGCAGGATATTGCCGGATGGCGATGGCATAAGACGCCAGAAGCTGATGCTGCCTGACCTGAAGAGGGCAGATACCCGCCTCAGCAAGGAGACTGTCGACCGGGCTAGTCGGGAATGCACCTGTAGCCAAGCGGACACCATAATGGTGAACCGGGTCTAATAATTTCAGGGCGGAAGGAGCTGCCGAGCCATAAACTTGACACCCATAGTCCAATCGGGACAAGATTATAGCCCGATAGATACGGAGGATAGTTGTTCGGTCTGCACCCCAAGATGAATGAGCAAGGAAACATAGGGCATTGAGTTTCCTCATACAACTAATCTTTAGGTGGCGAATATGGGGCACCCAAGTCAATTTTTTGTCAAAGAGAAGACCCAGGAAACGATGCTGTGCTACAACTTCCAGGCGCTGATTACCCAAGAACAGTTCTGGATCAGGGTGAACTGTAGTACGACAACAAAAGTGCACCACCCTCGTTTTTGATGAGGAAAACTGGAAACCATGGGACGTAGCCCACACTGAAGCCCGCCGAATGGCGCTCTGGAGCTGACGTTCAGTAGAGGCTAATGAGTAGGAGCTGTACCATATGCAAAAGTCGTCGACATACAATGCCGGGGTTACCAGTGCCCCAACAGAGCTCACCAACCCATTGATGGCGATTAGAAAAAGTGTAACACTCAACACTGAGCCCTGGGGGACACCGTTCTCCTGTATCCGAGGGGAGCTAAAGGAAGAGCCAACTCTGACACGGAACAGGCGGTGGGATAAAAACTGACGGATAAAAATTGGTAAGGAGCCTCTGAGGCCCCAGTCATGAAGAGAGCGTAAAATATGATGACGCCAAGCAGTGTCGTACGCCTTATGCAGATCGAAGAAGACTGCTACCAGGTGATGTCTTTTAGAGAAGGCCTGTCTGATTGCAGTCTCCAGTCGAAGTAAATGGTCAATAGGGGATCGTCCCTCCCGGAACCCACACTGGTAAGGTGAGAGAAGTCCCCGGGATTCAAGAACCCAGCATAATCTGCGGGCTACCATCCGTTCAAGTAGTTTACAGGGGACACTTGTCAGGCTTATTGGTCGATAACTGTCCAGCGCCGACGGGTCCTTGCCAGGCTTGAGGGCAGGGACCACAATACTCTCCCTCCACTGGGAGGGGAACACCCCTTGAAGCCAAATACGGTTAAAAACTTTTAGGAGAAATTGTCGTTGTGAGGGGTTAAGGTGTTTCAGCAATTGATTATGGATATCGTCAGGGCCAGGTGCTGAATCACGAGAAGAGGAGAGGGCCAGCGACAGCTCCCAGTCAGTAAAAGGTTCGTTATATGGTTCCACCCGGTGAGAAGTAAAGCCTAATTTGAAGGTTTCGGCCTGGTGTTTCTGAAGGAGAAAGGTCGCCGGATATGAAGTTGTCGCCGATACATTGGCGAAGTGAGTTGCAAGATGTTCTGCAACAACAAATGGCTCTGTGCAGACCCCATCAGGCAGGGCAAGACCAGGGACGGAAGAAGGCCGCCAGCTACCTTGGATAGATCGGAGCATAGCCCACACTCTTGTCAAAGGGACAGAAGAACCCAACGAGGAGACAAAATGCTCCCAGCATGTCCGCTTACTTTGTTTGATTAAGTAACGAGCTCTGGCACGCAGACGTATGAAATTTATTAGACCAGCGAGCGATGGGTGGCGCTTAAGATGTTGCAAGGCCCTACGGCGCTCGCGAATGGCTGCGGCAACAGTTGCATTCCACCAAGGGACAGGCCAGTGAGTAGGAGGGCCTGTCGACCGGGGAACAGCGGCGTTGGCAGCTTGGGTAATCATGTTGGTCATTTGGCTTATAATATCATCTATACAGCCTGAGGGGGAAGATGGAAACACAACCTGTGATGTATATAGCGACCAATTAGCACAACGGAATACCCAGCGGGGTACCCTGGCTCGTGGTAGGCGTGAGGGAAATGAAAGGATCAACGGAAAGTGGTCGCTATCACAGAGGTCGTCATACGCCGACCAGTGAAATAAAGGAAGGAGAGAAGGAGAAGTGAGAGAGAGGTCTATGGCAGAAAAGGTGCCGTGAGCAGCACTAAAATGAGTTGGGGAACCATCATTGAGAAGGCTCAGATTGTGGTCAGCAAGAAACTGGTCTATGAGGCGGCCCCGGCTAGATGTATAAGCACTGCCCCACAAAGGATGGTGGGCATTGAAGTCCCCAAGGATGAGGTAAGGAGGGGGGAGTTGCTGAAGGAGGGCCACTAGGGATGTGAGTGTAGGTGGCCTGTCAGGTGGAAGGTAGAGGTTGCAAATGGTCAATGGAGTGTCCAAGTGAACCCGGACAGCAACCACTTCCAATGGAGTTTGGAGAGGAATCCAGGTACTGACAATATCTGTCCGGACCAAAGTACAAACCCCACCAGACGCCTGGAGGGGACCAACCCGGTTCCGACAAAAAGCACGGAACCCACGGAGGGTTGGTGAATGTGCATCCATAAACCTCGATTCCTGCAGGACGACACAGGCCGCAGAAGAGAGAGAGATTAGCTGTTTAATCTCCAAGAGGTGACGGTAGTAACCATTACAGTTCCATTGGATGATCACATCACGAGGATCTAGGCGGGAAGCGAATGGCATAACGTCTGTCACGCTGCTTTGTCAGTGTCCGTCACCAAAGAAGAAGGGACAACATCCATAAATAGCTGATCAGCCTCGGGCTCAATGGTATGAGAGAGTTGCGAAAGCACAGTCGGCACCTCCGGTGGTACCGGAGGGGCTTTATCTTGTAACTTTGGTTTCTTCTTCTTCTTCTCCTTCTCTTTCTCTTTCTCCTTCTCCTTCTCTCGTGTGGGACGGGCAGGACCCACCCCAGAGAGAGGACTTTTGTCAGTTAGGTCTGGTACTGACGAGGATCGGGCGACCTTTGAACTCACTGACTGGGAGTCCGATGGCCGGCTGGAGGTCGAAGATCTCCGATCTGGGGAACGCCGGGACGAAAGGCCCTGAGATAGGGCACTGTCACCGGCAGGCGACGGAGAAGGGGTGCACTTCTCCGGCTGGGAAGGGGTGGGACACAAAGGGAGGGCTACAGGAGCTACAGGAGAGGGAGATGTGAGGAAGGGGTGTGGACGGGGTGTAGGGGGGAGATGGGAGTGGGAAGGGGAGGGTGAAAGGCTAGACGATAACGTCGTAGCGAAGGTCGTCGCCATTTGCACGGGATGCAGACGTTCATATTTACTGCGGGCCTCAGGGTACGTCAAACGCTCCAGGGATTTGTACTCTTGTATCTTCTTTTCTTTTTTGAACATAGGGCAATCTGGCGACCGTGAAGAGTGGTGTTGTTGACAGTTGACGCACACCGGCGGAGGAACACAGGAGCTCCCCTCATGTAGTGGGCGTCCACAATCACCGCATACTGGGACTGCTGTACAGTGAGAGGACATATGATCAAACCTCATACATCGAAAACAACGCATGGGAGGTGGAATGTAGGGCTTCACTTCACATTGATATATCATTATCTTGACCTTCTCTGGGAGTGTGTCCCCCTCGAAGGCCAAGATAAAGGCCCCAGTATCGACGCGGTTATCTTTAGGTCCCCTCTGAACGCAGCGAACAAAATGTACACCACGCCGCTCGAGATAGGCCCTAAGCTCCTCATCAGTTTGAAGGAGGAGGTCCCGGTGGAATATCACACCCTGTACCATATTCAAGGATTTGTGCGGGACAATTGTTACTGGAATGTCGCCAAGGGTGGTGCAGGCGAGCAAAGCTTCAGACTGGGCTTCCGAGACTGTTTTAATGAGTAATGAGCCAGATCTAAGCTTACCCATAGATTCCACTTCACCAAACTTGTCCTCTATGGTCTCGACAAAGAACAGAGGTTTGGTGGTAGTAAAAGTTCCTCCATCAGTCCTTGAGCAAACGAGATAGCGAGGAAAGGGTTTTGCTCCTAACCGGCGAGCCTGGCCTTCCTCCCAAGGGGTAGCAAGGGAGGGAAACATCCTCTTATCCGCAGTAGCAGCATTAAATGATCTCTTCCTGTCTTGAGAGACGGCCGATGCATGACCATTTTGGAGTCTAACTCTCTTCATAGTGCTAGACGTCCGCCCTGGTGTCACCCACTCCGAAACCGGGGCTCTCTCCATGGGCGCCACCCAGCCTCAGCAAAGGCCACCTGGCACGATGGCCACTGCCGGGAGTTCTGATACCCCCGAGGACAGGCATCAACTCCTTGGCTTGCATGGAGAGGTCGCAGCTCAGACACCAGTAGTGTGATCCCTGTGGTGTCAGGGGGCTCAGCCAAAGGGTACATAACAGCCCCCCCCCCCAGCCGCCCCCCCCCCCCCACACGGACTGGCTACACGTGCTGGGGATCTAGCGGGGGATGGGGGCTACAGTGAGGAAAGGAAGTGGAAAGGAAAGGATAGGACCCGCGCCATAGGGGCTAGGTCGGGAGTTCTTCCCCAATTGGCTCAAACGTTATCGGACAATTTTGGTATGGAAGGTCAAACCCCGAGGGGGACCAAACTGGGCCAAAAACCGGTGTACACAGCAGACAAAACCAAAGTGCAGGACAATCGGTACCATGGGATAGCCAAGCCGTCATCGAGAGTACCACCGAGAGACGGGGTTGGAGAGGGTGGGAAGGAGGAATTGGGATGGGAAGGAGGGGGAACTAGGAGGGGTAATGCAGCCTGGAGAAAGCAGGAAAAAAGGCTGCAATGGCTCGGGGACCCGTGCGCGCCACACACGTACCCACAAAAGAGCTGTGGGCCCCCTGGGGGGAAAATGTAATTAGCAACTCGCTGTTCAATGTTAGTTTGTATTTGCAGAGATAAGACTGCGGCTCTTAATTCATAATATTTCTGTTACTGAGGAAATATGCACAACACGGTCATGAATTGTTTCTTTGCAGCATTACAAAACCAAATGCACCTTTAGTGGTTCGTTGCAGATCTATGGCATAACCATCGAAAAGAAATAAAAATTGCAGTAGCGCCAACTGTCAATTTTTTGGTGCACTACATAACTAACAGGGCCTCTGTCTGTTCTGTACTGTACTACACCATTTTCTAGGCATTCCTAAACAGAATGGACTCAAGATGTAATAAATACGGACTGAAATCAGGAAGGAAACTACATAAATTCGTGTTTCCTTGCAAAGAATTCTTAGTAAAGAAAACCATTTATAGACGCGAAGGAATGTCGTTATGTTTTAAAATCAAATGATACCCGCAGAAAGAAGGCTTATCTTTCCATGGCATTGCAAGGCATCTGGGATACAGCCAGTAAAAAGATTATTTTTTGTGTCATACCTGGGTAAAATGTTACTTGCAGTGGCAGCGGCTTAGTGTTACCATGTGATAATCCCATGAAAATTCGTCAAGTAGTTCTGGAGATAAATGTGTTCAAAAAGACAGACATGATGGTCGTAGATAAAAAATTTCAAATTACAATATTCTTTTTTAAGTGAACCAATTTTTATTAAAGGCAGTCTATATGTTGTCCAGAGTTACGCTCAAGTTACCTGTGAAAACCCCTTGCAAAATCGTGAATTAGTTTTGGAGGTAAGAGGTTCTTAAAGTTGAACAGGCAGACAACAGTTACTAAAAACACTTAAAATTAAGATATATTTTTTTTTCTTCGTGATCCGATATTGATAAAATTATGCCTATATGTTAACCCAAACTTTTCTCATGTTTCCTGTGAAAACCGCATGAAGATTCATTCCGTAGTTTTGAACATCAAGATGAACAGTGACAGGCCTACATTTACAGATTTATAATTAGTATAGAATGAAACTTTCACTCTGCAGCGGAGTGTACACTGATATGAAACTTCCTGGCAGATGAAAATTGTGTGCCGGAACTGGGACTTGAACCTGCGATTTTTGCCTTTCATGGGCAAGCGCTCTACCGACTGAGCTATCCCAACACGACTCACGATGCCACCTCACAATTTTGGAAAGTAGGAAGCGAGGTACTGGCGGAAGTAAAGTTGTGAGGTGGCATTGTGAGTCGTGTCAGCATAGCTCAGTCGGCAGAACACTTGCCCAAGAAAGGCAAAGGTCCCAGGATCGAGTCCCGGTTCCGGCACACAATTTTAATCTGCCAGGAAGTTTCTTATTATTAGAATAGATTAAAAAATAGTAGGAGGCTGATTTTTTTTTTTTTTTTTTTTTTTTTTTTTTTTTTTTTTTTTTTTTTTTTTTTTTTTTTTTTTTTTTTTTTTTTGCCACATCCCTGTGCTGCCAACTATGAAGTACAAAGTTTCACGTTCAGCATGCATTTAGTTAAGCAGATATAAAAGTCCAAATTTTAACCCTTTTTCGTAACAGTACCGTGATTTACACGTTCAACTTTGATTCAAATTATCTAGCATTGTTAGCCGCATTGGATGATCAAATACACTTTTTTATAATGGTCTTTCTAGTCAGCCCAGTTTGGAAAGTTTTATAGAACATAGTTTTTTTTTCTAAGTAAGTTCAAAAATACCACATTTTTATCTGTTTCTAAAATCTTCAACTTCATTCAGAATTGGAAAGCAATACCTAAACAAAACTTTATGTTTGAGAATCTTGTATTGTTAGGTTACCACATGCCATGTTTCATGTTCGCCATAGCTTTAGTCCCTAAGATATAGTATGCCAAACTTTGAAGTTCTTTGAGTCCTGATTTTTTTAGCTACTTTGGCTGAATTTTTCTGGCTGTATATGTCACATAACTTATTTTCATTATTATTCCCAAGAGAATGCATACCGTTGTACAAGATGGCCAAATGTCATTTCTTTCAATGAAATATTGCCAGAGTTATAACAACTCAAAGTCTTCAAAACTTCATGCTCGCTCTGCACAAAGTCGCATTGGTACCAAACAACTGACTATATCTCTGACAGTATTGCTTCGACGAGCCTTAAAATTTACCAATGTTCATAGGGGACAAGTGTAATTGTTCACATAAAATTTTAACACAATCCATGATGGTCTAGCCGGGTGCTAAGTGAGTTGATATGGATGACCCGGTAATCTGTAGCATACCACTCTTGCCTTCTTACAGTACCACCCCTACTGAGAACATTGTTATATAAGCAGGTATTAATAAACAATACATTGGCCTCGGAAATGCCTTGAAGGATTCAACAATATTTTGAAAGGTTAGGTTGCTACTTCCCACAGAGACACCCGATGTGCTACAGAAAGGCATACACAACAGAAAAACAAAAAATACAGCTTTCGGCAATAAAGCCTTTGCCTGCATGCACACACACACAAAAATTCAACTGCTGTCTCCAGCTGTTGCGGCCAGACCGCAACACACAGCACAGCCGAGGTGAGAGCAACCAGTGGTGGGGTGAGGATGTAGTATGGAGAAAGGAAGCAGGAAGGGAGGGAAGGGATGCTGGTGGGGATGGAGCAATATATCAGTGCTGTCTGGCAGATAGGAAGGGACTGAAGTAGTGGCGGAAAGGAGACGTTTGTAAGCTGGAGTATGGGTAGGGAAAGGATGGGTAGGGGTAGGAACTAGCAAAGTTTTAGTCCTGGGGGATTGCAGGAGTGTAGGTTATATTGTAGAGAGAATTCCCACCTGTGCAATTCGGACAAGTTGGTGTTTGTGGGGAGGATCCATATGGCACAGGCTGTGTAGCAGTCATTGTAGTGAGACACATCATGCAGTGCTGCATGCTCTGCAATTGAATGGTCCAGCTGTGCCATGGGGTAAAGGGTTGGGAGCAGGGATTCAGTAGGGACGAACAAGGTTTGGTGGACACCAGAATACCACGGTAGAGGGGGTGGGGGGGGGGGGGGAGAATTTTGGGTAGGTATTTCTGAATTCAGAGCAGGTTGAAAGGTAATCAAAGCCCTGGCAGAGAATGTGGTTTAACTGCTCCAGTCCTGGGTGGTACTGGGTGACGAGAGGGATGCTGCGTTGTGGCCGGACGGTGGGTGTGATTCTCGAGAGCTTTCTGAATGTAATTCACGCATTCTAGAACATAATTTACACGTTCTTGTCCATTTAATACATTCCTAAGAATTTTCCAACCATTCCTGTCGTTTTGTCAAGATTCCTGAGAGCTTTCTACAAGTTCTCCACGCAGTCCCACCTGTTTTTGACACTTTTCACCAGGTTCAAAGATGTTCCTACGTATTGTCACACATTTTTTTATGCTTTCTCTCCCCCCTCCCCGCGCAGTTTGTGTGTGTTATTTATGTATCTCACACCAAATAGAGAATTATTCTGGATCTTACTTTTCTGAGCATGATTTTTATCTGTTTTCAATAACTTACCATGGATCCTTGCCCCTCCTATCTCCTCCAATACAGCCCCACAAACCATTTCTGCATTGCTGCCTAGCTCATTGTACCCACCCCCGTCCCGAATAGCTTAACTATCAAATTACCTATCACTGGCTGCACAAGTCCATAAACCAAACCACCCTAGGCATTCCATTGTTGTCAGGTGTGGTGCTCCCCCACTGAGAGAATCTCCACTCTCGTAGACCAACACCTTCAATATGTTAACCAGAATCTACCCTCCTATATAAAAAAACACCAACCATTTACTCCACCTACTCTCCACAGTTCCTGTTCCTTTACCACCTGGAACCATGCTCGTCACAATTGATGCCACCTCCCTCTACACCAACATTCCCAATGATCATGGCCTTGCTACTGTTGAACACTGCCTTTTACAACGCCCTACTGACTCCAAAACTGCGACCTCCTTCCTTGTTTAACTACATCCTCCTCACCCACAATTACTTCTCCTTTGAAGGCATCACCTACAAACAAATTTGCAGCACAGCCCGAGCACCCGTATAGCACCTCCCTATGCCAACCTGTTCATGGGTCATCTAGAGGATCCTTCCTGACTACCCAGAATCCCAAACCGCTCATTTGGTTTAGATTTATTGATCATATCTTTGTAATCTTGACTGAAGGTGAGGGTACACTATCCACATTCCTTAAAAAACCTCAACACCTCATCCATTCACTTCACATGGTCCTACTCAAGACGACAAGCCATTTTCCTCGACGTAAACCTCCACCTCAAAAGTTTCCTTATCAGTACCTATGTCTGCAGCAAACATACCAACCATCAACAATAACTCCATTTCAACAGCTGCCATCCATTCCACACCAATAGGTCCCTTCCGTACAGCCTACCCCCGTGATCGTCACATCTGCAGTGACAAACAATCCCTCTCCAAATACGCCAAACACCTCACTTAGACCTTCACTGATTGCAATTACCCACCAAACCTTGTCCAGAAACAGATATCAAGGGCCTGTCCAGTCACGCGCCACCTCCCCCACACCCACCATCCAGCCACAACAGAGCATCCCTCTCGTCACCTAATACCACGCAGGACTGGAGCAGTTAAATCACACTCTCCACCAGGGTTCTGATTACCTTTCATCCTTGATATTTCACCGTCCACCAAACCTACGTAATACCCTTGTCCATCCCAACTATAAGTAATACCCTTGTCCACCCCTACTACATCCCCGCTCCCATGCCCATACAGCATGGATCATATCCCTGTAATAGACTGAGATGCAAATCCTGTCCTATCCACCACCACCACCACCACCACCACCACCACCACCACCTACTCCAGTCCCGTCACAGGCATTTCCTATGCCATAAAAGTCAGGGTAACCTGCAAAAGCAGTCATATTGTATACACCCTGAGCTGAAAACATTATGTAGCTTTCTATGTGGTCATGACCAGCAACAAACTGTGTCCGGATGAATGGCCACCGTCATACTGTGGCAAGGAGACAGCTGGACCATCCTGGTGCAGAGCATGCTGCACTGCATGGTGTGGCTCACTTCAATGACTGCTACACAGCCTGTGCCATAAGGGTCCTCCCCATGAACACCAATTTGTCTGAAGTGCACAGATGGGAACTACCCCTAAGCTCCCGCATTCCCCTAGGCCTAAACCTTCGCTATTTCCTGCGCCCACCACTCTCCTCTCCCCTTCCTTCCTTCCTCTACTCACACTCCAGCTTATACATGTCTCCCTTTCCGCCACATACTTCAGTCCTTTCCTATCTGTCAGACAGCACTGACGTATTGCTCCATCCCCACCAACATCGCTTCCCTCTCTTCCTGCTTCCCTCTCCGCACCACTTCCTCACCCCCATTACTGGTTACTCTTGCCTCGGCCATCCTGGATGTGCGTGTGCTTTCTTTAAGCAGATGAAGGCAAAAAGCTTTATTCTTAGTTTTCTGTTTGTTTGTCTTAACAAATGTACACTAACTGGCAGGCTGCTACCTATACACAGTAGTCACTACGGTGTAAAGAAATAAATTCACAGAAGTAACAAAAAAATTAGTTAAAAATAAAGAAGTTGGATACAAAAATACTGAACTGACAAGGATATGACAAGAGCATATGCAAAATGAAAATTATTTGTTACTACCACTACTGGCAAGAAAGGAAATGTTCATTCAGAAAAGCAGTCAATGCACAAAAAGTTCATATTTAGGAATCTTACCTAGGGGTCCACTGCGGAACTGTTGCCTGCCCCACATTATTCTGGGTTCCATACTAGGAGCATCTGGATTGTACTCTGTAAAATTCAACATGTTTGTGCTTTAGTGTCTTAAAAAATCCAACACTGAACAAAATATGTATCCAACAACAAGGAAATACCAAAAACAGCACCGAGGAAACATGAGCCATAATAACTTCAAAACAATTCTTCAAATACGTTTGCAATAAATTATAACTGGAATTTCAAGAGCACAAGTACAGGTGATTAAAAAAATATATAAAAATAGAAATTACTTTGGTCATGGTTTAAAAATGTTTACAAAAGCTTTTAATTCCATGACTTAAACATTTTAATCCTATATCAATCTGTTCAATGATGCTACCGGAATCATTAGGACACAAGAAGTTGAGGTCTTTAATGCCAGTATTAAAATATAACAACTGCCGTCATAATGGTTTCAAGTAGAAAAAAAGAAAGAAAGAAAGAAGTAATACTGAAATAGTTCCTCTATGAAAACTTCTCTATATGCCAGGTAGCTGACATTAAGACATAAAAATGTTATTAGAAAAATGTCAAATTAGAAAACTGGTCAGTGTGCCTTGCTTCCTTAACACACACTTGGTTCAAGAATCATAATATAAAATGCATATATGGAAGATACCACGACACAGTGGAAGATACCAGACAGATTTTATTATCTAAAGACATATCCAGGGGCAAATATAGAGTCTGGCCATATCTTATTGTTTATGAATTATAGACAAATTGAAGAAACTCTAGAAAGATAGCAAAATAAGGAGGTAGGACCTCGATAAACTGAAGGAACCTGAAGTTCTTGAGAATTTCAGAGGGACCTTTAAGCAACAATTGTCAGAAATGGGGGGAAATAAAGAAATAGAAGAGGAATGGGTAGCTTTGCGAGGTGAAATAGTGAAGGCAGCAGAGGACCAAATAGGAAGAAAGGCAAGACCTACAGAAATTTTTGAATATCACAGGAAATACTAAATTTAATCGATGAAAGGAGAAGATATAAAAATGCAGGAAATGAATCAGGTAAAATGGAGTACAGATGATTAAGAAATGAGTGACAGGGTGTGCAAAATGGCTAAGCAGGATTGGCTAGAAGGCAAATGCAAGTCTGAAGAAGAATGTATAAGTAGGGGAAAAACAGATACCCTTTACAAGAAAATAAGAGATACATTTGGAAACAAGAAAAACAGATGTATGAATATCAAGAACTTATATGGAAAACCAGTTCTCAGCAAAGGAGGGAAAGCTGAAAGGTGGAAAGAGTATATAGAGGTGCTCTACAAAGGATCTGAATTTTGAAAGAATATTGTAGGAAGAGAAGAGGAAGTAGATAAAGATGAAATAGGAGATACTACACTGAGAGAAGAATCTGACAGAGCACTGAACAATGTAAGTCAAAACTCGACCCCTGGAGTTGATGACATTCCCTCAGAGCTACTGAAGTCTCTGGGAAAGCTAGCCATGGCAAAGTTGCTGAACCTGGTGTGTAAATGTATGATACAGGCAAAGTACCATCAGACTTAACGAAATTCCAAAGAAAGCAGGCACAGAAAGGTGTGAGAATTAAGGAATGGAAGGTTACTTACAACTTGTACAAAAACCATACAACATCTCTTGCCCTTCATCTCTTAAGATGAAGGGCTGTTGTTGTTGTTGTTGTTGTTGTTTGTTTAAGGGGGACAAAACTGCAATGGTCATCAGTCCCCCATTCCATCTCTAGGCGTCAAAAGTAAATCCAAACACGTAAAAGATAATACGCCTAGAGTTTAAAATAGCGAAGTGGGAGAGGAGTCCCTCTAGTCCATAAAACATCATCAAGAAAAACAAGACAAAACGAAAAGACGGCACACAAAGACAACTTACAACAAAGAAACCGATGGCCGTGGTTGACCGACCATAGGAATAAAAAAGGAAAAGTCAACCATTCGGTAACACACAGAAATCTCCAGAATGATAAAAACCCCCTGCTCGAATAAAACGTAAAACGGTATCTGCCATTGTGGCATCGTCACCTAAAACTTCCGATAAAACAGCAGGGAGGTTAAAATGTCTCCGCAAGGCGGCTAAAAGGGGGCAGTCCAACAATATGTGGACGACTGTCAAATTGGAGCCACACCGACATTGGGCTGGGTCCTCACCCCGAAGGAGATGTCCATGGGTGAGCCACGTATGCCCAATGCGGAGGCGACACAAGACCACTGAGTCCCGTCGTGGACCACGCATGGAGGAACGCCATTCAGCCGTAGTCTCCTTTACCACCCGGAGCTTGTTGGGCGTGCGCAGGCTACGCCACTCAGTATCCCAAAGTTGAAGTACTCGCTGGCGCAACAATGAATGGAGATCAGAAGACGGGAGGCCGATCTCTAGACAGGACATACCTACTGCCTGCTTGGCAAGCCTGTCAACACGTTCATTGCCCGGGATACCAACATGACCCGGAGACCAGATGAACACCACCGCTCGCCCGGACCGTGTAACGGCATAAAGTGTCTCCTGAACGGCCAACACCAGGGTAGACCGCGGGTAACACTGCTCCAGAGCTCTGAGGCTGCTCAGGGAGTCGCTGCAAACAACAAAAGACTCGCCTGAGCAAGACCGGATATGCACGAGAGCTCTGTGAATGGCCACCAGCTCTGCAGTGTAGACACTGCAGCCATTCGGCAGAGAGTGCTGTTCCACATGGTCACCGTGTGTATAGGCAAATCCGATACGGTCATCCACCATTGAACCATCGGTGTAGATCAGGTCATAACCACGGAACTCCGCTATGACAGCTGAGAACTGACGGCGGAGTGCCTCCCGTGGTACCGAGTCTTTGGGCCCATGGGCCAAGTCCAGCCGAATAGACGGCCTTGTCAAACACCAAGGAGGTGTATGCACCTGGACCCGATATGGAGACGGAAGGGGCAAAGACGCAAGTTCCAGGAGGAGGGACCGAACTCTATAGGTTATCGTATGGCCTGACCTGGGGCGTCGCTGATGGTGAGGGACGACCACATTAGAAAAGAGAAGACGACGGTTTGGGTGGCCTGGGGAGCAATATACATTGGCTGCATAAGCTGCGAGCAGGTGTTGGCGGCGGATCCCCAAAGGTGGGATCCCAGCCTCCACTAGTAAACTGTTCACCGGGCTGGTGCGGAAAGCGCCCGTCGCGATGCGGACCCCACAGTTGTGAATGGGGTCCAGGAGATGCAGTGCCGAAGGTGTCGCAGACCCATAGGCAATGCACCCAAAATCGAGACGGGACTGCACCAGCGCCGTGTAAAGCCGCAACAGTGTCGAACGATCAGCACCCCAGGTCGTATGACCTAGGTGGCGGAGAAGGTTGAGATGGCGCCAGCACTTCCGTTTCAGCTGACGAATGTGGGGGAGCCACGTCAGCCGGGCATCAAAGACCAGTCCTAAAAAACGGTGAGTTTCCACTACCGTAAGTGGTTCGTCATTCAGATAAAGTTCAGGGTGCGGGTGGACGGTCCGACGCCGGCAGAAGTGCATCACTCTGGTCTTGGAGGCAGAAAACAAAGCCGTGGGTAAGCGCCCAGTTCTGCGCCTTCCGAATAGCACCTTGCAACCTGCGCTCGGCAACCTGGGTGCTGCAGGAACTAAAAGAGAGAGAAAAGTCGTCAGCATAAAGAGAGGGGGACACCGACGATCCAACCGCTGCGGCTAAACCGTTGCTGGCGATTAAAAATAATGGGACGCTTAAAACGGAACCCTGAGGAACCCCATTTTCCTGGATATGAGAGGAGCTCAGAGAAGCACCAATTTGAACACGAAAGGTACGGACGGCTAAAAAATTCTGAATAAAAATCGGTAGGGAGCCCCGGAGGCCCCAGTCACATAAAGTGTTGAGGATGCGGCGTCGCCAGGTTGTATCGTATGCTTTGTGCATATCGAAGAAGACGGCAACAAGGTGTTGGCGCCGGGAAAAGGCTGTGCGGATTGCAGACTCGAGGTACACCAGATTATCGGTGGTAGATCGACCCTGGCGAAAACCGCCCTGGCATGGAGCCAATAATACACGAGTCTCAAGAATCCAACACAACCGCCGACTAACCATCCGCTCCAATAGTTTGCAGGGAACGTTAGTCAGGTTAATGGGCCGATAGCTATCCAAGTTCAGAGGATGTTTGTCGGGTTTAAGTACGGGGATGATGATACTCTCCCGCCACTGTGACGGGAAAACACCATCACACCAAATACGGTTATAGACCGCAAGTAGGGCACGCCGACTATCTGCTGAGAGATGTTTCAGCATCTGGCTATGGATGCTATCAGGCCCTGGCGCCGTGTCTGGACATTGTCAAAGAGCACTGAGGAGCTCCCACTCAGTGAAAGGACTGTTGTAGGATTCAGAGCGGCGGGTACGAAAGGAGAGGTGCTGGCGTTCTACCCACTCCTTCAATGTACGGAAGGCCGGTGGATAGTTTGCAGAGGCAAAGGCGCTAGCATAATGCTCGGCAAACATCTCTGCAAGAGTGGCCGGGTCCGTACAAACGACTCCATTTGAGGAGATCCCAGGGATTCCCACTGGTGTCTGTAATCCCTGTAGCCGCCTGATCTTACTCCAGACCTGCGAGGCTGAGGTGCCTGTCCCAATTGTGGAAACGTACCTCTCCCAGCACTCCTGTTTCCATCTTCTTATTAACTGGCGAGCACGAGCGCGAAGCCGTTTAAAATCAATGAGATGCTCCTGAGAGGGGTGACGCTTATAGCGCTGTAAGGCCCGCCTACGATCTCTAATAGCCTCAGCTATTTCCAGCAACCACCACGGCACTACCTTACGCCGTGGGCACCATGTGGAGCATGGAATTGCAGCTTTTGCAGCAGAAACAATGGTGTGAGTGACGCCCTCGACCACCACATCGATGGAATCGAGTGGGGGAGGTTGAACAATTGCAGTGGACGTGTAATCTTCCCAGTTAGCCCTGCCTAAAGCCCACCTAGGGGGGTGATCTGGGGACTGACGTTGTGGGAGTGACAGAAAAAGCGGAAAATGGTCACTGCCACACAGGTCGTCGTGGGCTCTCCAGTGGACAGATGGTGGAAGGCTGTGGCTGCAGATCGATAAATCAATGGCCGAGAACGTGCCATGTGCCACACTAAAGTGTGTGGGGGCACCAGTATTTAATAGGCAGAGGTCGAGTTGAGAAAGTAAAGACTCGACTACTCTGCCTCAGCCAGAAAGCGAAGTACTACCCCACAACGGGTTATGGGCATTGAAGTCGCCCAATAAGAAGAAAGGCGGGGGTAGTTGCGATATAAGTGCAGCCAAATCATTCAAAGAGAGGTCACCATCTGGAGGGAGATAAAGGCTGCAGACAGTAAATTCTTGTGTTGTCCTTACCCTGACAGCCACCGCTTCGAATGGTGTATGAAGGGGCACGGATTCACTATAAACAGAAGTAAGGACATACACACACACCACCTGAGACCCTGTTATACGAGCTACGGTTACAGTAATATCCCCTGTAGCCACGTAGGGCTGGGGTCCGCATTGCTGGAAACCAAGTTTCCTGTAAGGCAATGCAGAAAGCAGGTGTTATGCTTAAAAGGTGTCATAGCTCAGCCAGGTGGGGGAAGAAACCGCCGCAGTTCCACTGGAGGATGAAGCTGTCCGGTAACTGAGAAAACATGAAAGGTAAGAGGGAAGATTACAACTCAGCGTCACTCAAATCTGCTGACTGCTTTTTTCTGGCTCGGCATCCATGAGTTCTGGGATGTCCCCAACAGCAAGGTCGTCCGGGGACGCCAGAATCTCCACCTCGTCCCCAGAGGTCGAGGTGGAGTGGGACGGTGGCATGGGAGCCACCATGGTACCTTGCAACTCTTCACTTTCCACTTTTTTCCTCCGATCCTTCTTGCCCATCGGGGGCTTCGCCGGCGGGGCTGGCTTCTCAGACTCAGCCGCAGGGACTGAGGAGGAGTATGAGGCTCTGCGTCCAGCAGCCTTCGGTGTAGCCTGCTGCTGGCGTGTGTCGGCAATGACACTGGCGGAACCCTCGGAAGGGAGTGTCCCGAGGGACGCCTTCCGAACGAGGGGTGCCGGAGAGGGTTTTTCTTTCTCCGGCAGAAGGGTGGAGGTTGCTCCCGAGGCAATTACCTTGGGAGCAGAAGAAGGAAGGGAGCCCCCAACCATCTTGGGGGCAGGTGAAGGCTTACGGCCCTGAGGGCTCACAGGAGAGGAAGTACTAGAAAACACCCGTGTCGCCAAAGAAGACGGCGACGACGTGACTGTCGCAAAAGAGGTGGTCATGCGAACTGGGTGTAGGCGCTCATACTTCTTTTTTGCCTCTGTATACGTCAACCGGTCCATAGTCTTATATTCGATGATTTTCCGTTCCTTGTGGAGAATAGGGCATTGCGACGAGCAGGGAGGATGCTCCAGGCCACAGTTCACGCAGATGGGCGGCGGAGTACATGGGGCGTCCGGGTGGGCTGGACGTCCACAATCCCGGCAAGTGGCCCTGGAAGGGCAACGGGACGACATATGCCCAAACTTCCAGCACTGGAAGCATCGCATAGGAGGAGGGATATAGGGTTTCACATCACACCGGTAGCACATCACCTTCACCTTTTCAGGCAGTGTATCGCCTTCAAAGGCTACGATGAAGGCACCAGTGGCAACCCTATGTTCTTTCGACCCCCGATGAACGCGCCGGACGAAGTGAACACCTCGCCGCTCGAGGTTGGCGCGCAGCTCCTCATCAGACTGTAAGAGCAGATCACGATGAAACACAATGCCCTGGACCAGATTAAGAGACTTATGTGGCGTAATGTTGACCGTGACATCTCCCAGCTTATCGCAAGCAAGCAACGCCCGCGACTGGGCAGGGGATGCAGTGTGAATCAACACAGACCCATTACGCATCTTGGAGAGGGACTCCACGTCTCAAAACTTCTCCTCCAGGTGGTCAACAAAGAACTGAGGCTTCACTGTAGTAAATGTCTCCCCATCAGTCCTTGTACAAACTAAATATCTCGGTGAATATGGCCCATTTCTATCTTCAGCCCTGCGTTCCTCCCAGGGCGTGGCCAAGGAAGGGAACGACTTGGGGTCATATGATGTAGCATTAAACTTACCACGCTTTGAGACAGTGGTTATACGTCCACCAACGTTATCTTTCGCTCGCTTCATTGTGTTCCCACGAGCAGCTAGGGAAAAGAGGTCCACCCAGGCAGAGCCCCGCTTGCCTGGGTAAGCCTGATACAACTGAGGTGCGGCAGGTTCCTCAGAGGTTGCTCGCTAACGACTGTTCAACCTCAACAGCCATGCATCTCCTCGGCACGTAGCACACCTTGAGATTGAGGTTTTTTTTATAGAGGTTTGTACCGTCCTCGCGACCCGGGCGATGAAGCCAAGATCCCCGGGCTCTGAAACGTCCAACGTTCCACCGTCGCGCCGAACGATGGTCGTTGAAGCACGCACAGAGCTTACGGTGTAGCGGACTGTTGGCGCGACAGCCCACGGCTCAGGACCCCAGGTTCGCCAAGCCCGTACTCAGCAAATTAATGCTGAGCCCCTGAGGGGAGATGAAGGGCATGAAAAGGGACACAGTGATTGGGAAGGGAGTAATATAAGGTTTGTAGCCTTTCTCCAATGTTATTCAATTTGTACACTGAGCAAACTGTGAATGAAAGCAAGGGAGGAGAAATAAAAACATTGTCTTTTGATGATGACATTGTAATTCTGTCAGAGGCAGCAAAGGACCTGGAAGAGCAATTTAACAGAATGGACAGTGTGTTGACAGGAGAGTATAAGATGAAAATTAACAAGGGTAATGGAGTGCAGTCTAAGGTGGTAGACAAGTTTTGTTACTTCGGAAGTAAAATAACATATGGTGGTCACTGTAAGAAGATACAAAATGCAGATTGGCAATGGGAAGAAAAGCACTTTTGAAAAACAGAAATCTGCAAACATCAAATATTAATTTTAGTGGAAGTAAGTCTTTTCTGAAGGCTTTTGTGTGGAGTGTTGCCTTGTACAGGAGTGAAACTTGGACGATCAATAGTTCTGACAGTACAGGCTTTTTAGATGTGATGCTTCAGAAGAATGCTAAAGATTAGATTGATAGATTGCGCAACTAATGAGGTACAGAATAGAATTGGGGAGAAAAGGAGTTTTTTGATACCTTGACTAAAAGAAGGGGTCGTCATTTGGTAGGACAGTCTTAGACATCAAGGAATCATAAATTTAGCATTGAAGGGAAGTGTATGGGGGTAAAAATAGCAGAGGGAGACGAATATAGAAATTAGATTCAAATGGATATGGGTTGCCATTCTTATGAGGAGATGAAGAGATTGCTCAGGATAGAGTGGAAAGATGCATCAAATCAGTCTCCGGACTGAACACAATAACGGCAGTTCCAGAGTCATTCCATATCAAATGTAATTTTAAATAAAAATTTTACCTCACCATCTTAGATTTTGCTGAAAGTTGGTATACATATAGAGCGTGCTGAAACTAAGAAAAATACCAAATTTCAATTTTTTATCTCAAACCATTCCTGAAATATGGTCATGTAAACTTTTCAAAAACCAGCCAAAAATGTGTGAACAGACTAGCTGCTCTAATTGAGCTAGAGAGCTGGGGAGGGTGTCATTTTGCAGCATTTTTCATGTTCTTTCCAGGGATGTATAACAAAACATAGCTTCTAATTAATAACATTTTTTCAAAATACTAATTAATATTTTAATTTAATTTTTTTACAAAAAGTACAAAATTGAAAATTTTCAAAATATATCCATAATAACTTCATACTGTCATAAATCAAATGGCAAAATATAAATATGGGATGATAATGGGTTCATTGTTAAAAAAAATATTTCGGACTCTTGTTTTTCACTAACAGCCCTGTTTGACCAAACCGACCTTTAATAAACTGGAATTTCATTAAAAGATACTGAAAGGTAAGTAAAAAGAATATTAGAAATATCAAAATATCACATTTTTGTTACAAACAGGAAGACAAAATTGCACATATGAGCTTTGTCATTGTTTCCAATTGCCTGGAGCACAATGTGACTTCTGTAAATCTTTCAAATGAAAGCTTATTTCTTATCTAACAAATAAATTTCAAAAGTTTTCAAAAAAGATATACTATTATTCTGATGGTTCTGCTGCAGAGTATAAAAATAAGAAACAGGGCTTAATTTTACAGTCCCTGTAGTGGCGTGGTGTTTTGTGTTCAGATGTTAGCTGCTACTGCTGCATGTGAAGTAGAAATATTTTTGCAAGTATTTCGTTATGAATTTTTCTGGTGACAAAAGTTAATTTATTGAGTGGACAAGGACACATTGAGAACCTGTCGACCATAGAGCACAAACAGCATTAATTCTAAACTTCATGGTTGCCACGAAAAAGTATTCCCATCACTCTATAGGATTCTGTTTGCTCTGGCCGCTGCCAACATCTGAACACTCGACACTATGTGGTGACACAAACAGTAAACTTTTACTGAAAAATTTCCTGAACCTTTGCTTTCTTTGGGAAGGCTTCAACATAAAAGCTGAGTAGCACTATTCACCCACAGCAGATGGGAAAGGGTCTAGTAATGGAGTAGGGGATTCAGTTAAGAGACTGGAAGCTTGTATAAGTTTGCAAAGGCCATACCAAAATTAGATCCAAATACCAAGAGATCTATTTGAGTGGGCAGTAGATAATATCACAAATGTTGATTTCACATATTCATCTCAAGAAGACTACACTGCTTCAGAAATATTAAAGCAAGCTTTAAAAGACACTGAGAATCAAAGGAACACAGCAATTTTGCACTTTCATTCCAAACACTACATCAAAATGCAGAGTTGGGAGAGGGAAGTAACAACATTACTAGACAAACTGAAGTTATAAGATATATCAGGCTATGTCACTACTGTATATGGCATAAACTGGTGGCTTGGGTACATTTTTGAAGGAGAAAAAAATGAAGAATTTTATGAAGTGAAAATAACTTTTCTTCATCCATGTGAAGCAGCTAAGTCATTCTCCTGTCCTGCATATTCAGACGTCCTGTGAGTGTCAGTTGTGGATGTTCTCACAAAAACATATCCATTTACTCCAACAGGAAGAACATAACGAATCTTTCACTCTGCAGTAGAATGTGCGCTGATATGAAACTTCCTGGCAGATTAAAATTGTGTGCCGGAACCGGGACACGAACCTGGGACCTTGCCGCGAAAGGCAAAAATATTGCTGTTTCTGGAAAGGTATGTGTTATAATAAGTTCGTTAATACTTATTATAGATAATTTGACACTATTTGCATTTATCTGAACTTTATAAATGATGATTTTCGTAAAAATTATTTGTGTCCTCATTTGAGGACTTTATCCGTCAAGATGACTTTTCATTACTGTCTTCAGTTCATACAGAATATTAACTTTCCTCTCCTCTGTTGATTTATAGTACCATATTTTACTGTATGTAGCACTCAATTACGCCTTCAGTTTTGATATATACTAACGTAGATACTGGCTGTAGCCAAACATCTGAATATTAGTTCGATATGATACACGATTGCGTAGTTATTTTCCAAAAAGTGAGTAAAGCTATATTATTCCTTTAGGATGACAGTCAGGCCACGTTCATCAGCCAAGATACTCAAGGACGATAGAATTCGTTCAAATAAAGAACGAACTAAGAACTTCCGCCAGGTTGTAAGTGATGCAGAAATTCTACAAATTTTTGAAGCTGATTCAGAAGACGACTTGGGTTGGAGTGATGACTCTGACAACGACCCATCATTTGAAGTGGACCTCATCACTGATACTTTTAATACATATTCAGAAACAAGTGACAATGAGAATGAAAATATCACGAACAATGAAACAAGTAAAACAAATTATACAGAGGTGGAAACTGAAATTCAAAGAGATCCTTCTGAGCCAGGAATATCAACGAAATGTCCTAAAAGGAATGGGATTTGGTTCAGTGAAATAGACAACTCCATTATTGTGCCGCCATTTACAGGAAAAGCAAAAGTGTGCATTACTGGAGAAAGGCTCCTTGATTTCTTTATGGATCTATTTCCAGAGAACCTCAATGGTGAAATAGTTCAGCAGACCAACTTACATGCACATCAAAACGGAAAAGAATATTTCTCTACTTCTGTTACTGAACTGAAGATATATTTTGGAATAACACTCATAATGTCTTACTTGAGATATCCGAGAATACGACAGTATTGGTCTGAGGAAACTGGCTTACGAATGAACTTGATTGCTGATGCTATGTCGTGCAGGAGATATGAATAACTTCGCCATTTCCTACATTTCAAAGATGTTTCTACAATTCCTCCGGACAATACTGACAAAGCTATCAGATTACACCCAAGCACCTCCTCATTAGTTACGTGACCTACCCCTCTAATTTTCATCATTCTTCTGTAGCACCCCATTTCGAAAGTTTCTATCATCTTTTTGTCTGAACTCCCTATCGTCCACATTTCACTTCCATACAATGCTACACTCCAGACAAATGCAATCAGAAAGGATTTCCTAACATTGCAGACAGAATACTAAATAGTGAACACTCTTGATGTATTGTTTGATATTACTAATAAATGTTCTAAATGTGTGCACTCTTCATGTATTCTTTCATACCACTAATAAATGTGCTATGTAAAATGTAGTAGTTTTTGCTCACTGTCCTCATATGAGAACACATCCCTATTGGTCTATGAAACTATTTTTTTTAAGTAAATGATGATGAATTCTGTGTAAGATAGGTCTTAAGGAACCAAATAATGTAGTAGAATTTTTTTTCAATTTCGGTTTGATAATTCGTGCATGAGAGGGTTAAGTTGTATAAAATTAAAACAATCAAACTAATTATAAAATATGATGATTAGTTTTGTTTTAATAAGGTGAAGTTTTGTTATTTCTAATACTTATTTTTGCTTACCTTTCAGTATATTTGAATGAAATTCCTGTATATTAAAGGTCAGTTTGGTCAAATTAGGGCTGTTAGTGAAAAACAAGTGTCTGGAATATTTTTTAACAATGAACCCATTATCATCCCACATTTATATTTTGCCATGTGATTTACAACAGTATCAAGTAGTTATGGAAATATTTTGAAAATTTTCAATTATGTACTTTTTGTAAAAAAAATTAAAATATTAATTAGTATTTTGAAGAAGTTTATTAATTAGAAGATATGTTTTGTTGTATATCCTTGGAAAGAGCATGCAAAATGACACCTTCCCCAGCTCTCTAGCTCAATTAGAGCAGCTCCTAGGGCAATTTAAAAAAAAGTCTGTTCACACATTTTTGGCTGGTTTTTGAAAAGTTTACATAGCCATATTTCAAGAATGGTTTGAGATAAAAAATTGAAATTTGTTATTTTTCTTAGTCTCAGCACACACAATAAGTATACTCAATTTTAGCAAAATCTAAAATGGTGAGGTAAAATAGGTGTGTTGATTTGACATGGAATGAATTTAAATGGGTGGAGTTACAAGCAAAATATATTAACAAATCTTATAACCTCCTCACCACAATCCCCAACTCAGATGATATACTTGATAGACAGTTAAAAATTTTCATGGCTCATTACATGTAAGTAACCCACTCAGAGTTATAGTTGGCGGGGGCTTTTAATCTACTGTCTTGTTATGCTGGCGAAAATACACATCCAAAGCTAGTTACAAGCGGAAAACATCTTCAGAAAATGTACTACAGAGCTTTTACAAAAATAATTTTGAACAGTTAGCACATGAGCCTTTGTGAGATGTAAATGGTTGAGAAAACACATTTAGCATCTAGCCACAAATAATCCTGAGCAAGTACAGAGCTTCACTAAGGATACAGGGATTAGCAAACAAGGTGGTTGTACCAAGGCTCAAAACTGTATTAAGCAAACCCACAAAAATAAATGCAAAGTATATCTATTTAAAGAGAAGACAAACTTCAATTGACACTTTCCTCCACGTAATTCTCCATTCCTTCTTAGTAAACTTCGGAAATATAGATAACATATAGCTTAAATTCTAAAAAAATGACATCAACAGCAATTAAGATAGTCATAGAACTAACAAAAATTTTAAGGGGACAGCATTGAAATACCGCTTATACTCAAGTAATCCACGCATATTTATTTCCAAATTTATGAAAGAAAAACTTGGGTGCACGGATACTCTAATTTAGGTTGTTATTACTTCATCTGCAATAACAAAATGCCAATAGGCGGGTATTACTCCGCTTTAAAAAACGGATTCCTTTAGGCCGGTATTACACAATAATATTTTCCAACAATCTTTGACAAAGAAATATTATCAAATATTCGTAATATTTCTTAGACATAAATCTTAATTGTGGTGTTAACAATGGATATTATGGTTGTCATATTTCAAGATAGCAGATAACAACAACTCTTTATTGTGAGCTGCCTTGGCCACTATCAAAACTGCATATAATTTACTTGACAATGACACAACATATCAGTACTGTTACTGTAAAGGGTCTCCTCGCGTCACAAACCGATGTGGCAGAGTAGCGTCTCTTTCAGTCAGTTTCTTTGGCAGCGCAGCTGGCGCGTACGAACAGTTGCAATGCTGTTGTAAGAATGACTAGTTGCATTTGCTTGTGATAACATCCTCCTGAGTAACAAAGGATGTTATATACTTAAGTTGGGTATTATTCGGTTCAGTACCACCATATTACCCACACTGGTATTGGCACTACAGGTTTACAGTGATTTCTTGCTACTGGGGTTAAACGTTAATTACAGCATGGCATTGCAGCTACAGTAGAACCTCATTTTTACGCTTTTCAAGGGACTTCAGTAAAATAGTGTAAAATGCAGGAAAGCGTAAAATACAGGAAGTAGTGTTTTAAACGGTAAAATGTGCTTACTGGATCAGCCTCACATTTTCGTAGTTTATTTGTGATATATGTACATAATAGGCACCTAAATACTCGCCAGGAAGTTTATTATACAGTAAAGGTTATCCAAATTTTTACTATTTTAAGCACAGAGCAAAACTGGTAATTTTATGGGAAGTAGAAATTTTTGACGTAATTTCATTCATTATAATTGAGGACGCCACTGCTGGGCTATGTAAAACATCTTCAAAATTACTTGAACCAGTTCGATAGATATCGTTTGGACGCCACTGCCAGGCTATGCAACACATCTCCAAAATTACTGCCTTTTACTGGCATTAATTATTTACGTAGTAAAACTCCTAAAGTTCCGTTCTTTTTGTATTTTTCTATGTTTCACTTGACAATATTAGAGAATTTATTCATGTTCTCGAGTGCAAACATATGCATAAGTATTTTTGTGATGTTTGCATAGGATTGGCATCTCACACTATTACCGCTTATTTGAGGTTGTGAGTATTATGATATCAAACTTTGACAGATAACGTTCTTTATGAATCAGAAATATGTATCACAAAAGCAATGCAACTCTTTATTCTCACATCAACAAAGCTACTGGTTCCGATTGTTTGAGTACACGCCAGCCACTGTGGCAAAGAAGCTGGTGGAAAGAAGAACTACATCGTCACAAATCGGCGCGTCGTAAGTCAACTAGATACGTACTGCCAACAATGATACGCGAAATATACATTTGATTAAATACAAAGTGTCAAGAAACTTGACTGCGAATAATTTTTAAGTGCTATACTTTAAGGGGAAAGCCATGCTAGCATCAATTTATGTAGAATACGTCATTTTTTATTCACGAACATGCTTTCAAAAAGTATAAAATGCAGGAAAAGTGTAAATATGATAATGTAAAAATGAGGGCAGATTAACATTGTGAACATAGGAAATTTGACGGGACCGACAAAAAATGGTGTAAATGGCAGGAAAATGTAAAAATCGGGAACGTAAAAACGAGGTTTTACTGTATGTTGAAACACGCACACGTCGTTTAGCATCGTTTAGCAACAGCAATACTAGCGCTCATAGCAGTTACATTTTGCACTGCACCGAACAGAAGACAAGCAACTGTTATAATCAAATATATGGCGAGGCGCTACATTTGATGATATCTCTTTGATGAAAGATACCTGTATGTCAATGTTTCCTATTACACTATCAAATACCTTTGACTTAAGTACATGAAATATCGACTTTGACAAAGATACATGTTCATGTAATACCAGTCTCAGCTGCATTTATTTAATAACTATTCAGATTCTAAAAGCATTCATTTCAGTGTGTGTTACTGTGAGTATGTTATCACAGTAATATCTTACGAATGAAATATTTTTCAATTTGAATGAGAACGTTTAGTTCAAATGTTTGTAGAGCCTATTTGACTTAACTACAGGGTCATCAGTCATTAAACTTACAAACTATTTATGAACTAGCTAATACTATGGACGGCACAAATATCCATGCCTGAGGGAGGATTCGAACCCCCGACCGTAGTGGCCGTAAATATAGGGTAAGTGAAAAGAGAGAGAGAGAGAGAGAGAGAGAGAGAGAGAGCGCAAATCTGGACACTTAATAAAGGCACTTTTCTGGTCAAGGTTTTATTCCAAATATGTTCCTTTAAGAATATGCTGATACAACTACTTCATATTAAGGAATTTAACGACTAGAGTGGAATCTCGTTAGTACGTTCCTCATTACCGCATCTTCCCACATAGTACGTCCATTTTTGGAAGTCCCAGTCCCAACTGCATTAAACACATGTTAACACGATTCGTTTATACATATAAATGTGTTCGAGGTGAGGCTACAAGTGTGAATATTGAAATGGTAGATTCGTGGAAAAATACTCTTTCTTCCATCACTTTTTGTTTTCGGGTACAAAACTACTTAGGTCATTAGCGCCCAACACTGCCCATAGTAAAATCGAACAGAGGTTAGAACTTAAATGGCATTCGCCATATTTGCAAGATGTATAAAAGTAAAACTCTGTGAGTAGAATGCGGATCATCAGCTGAAATATCAGACATTTCAAATGGTAAACTTAGATCATGATGTAGACGATTAAAACACGGACATTGCTCTAAAAGGTGGTACACAGTAAAAGGTTCATCACAGTGCTCACATAATGTAGCAGGATCACCATGAAGTAAATACTGGTGGCTATAACGGCAGTGGCCAATACGAAGCTGGGCCAGAACTATCTCCTCTCGGCGAGAGGGTCGAGATGACGTTGACCAAAGACCAGGCACAGGTTTAATGGCTCGCAATTTGTTCCCTGACAGGGATGACCAATGTAAAAACCATGAGATGATACGCCGGGAGACACCAGCACGAAGGTCATCAGAGGTAGTAGAAATGATAGACAGCCGAGGGAGGAGAACTGCCTCCTTGGCTGTCGTGTCTGCAGACTCATTCCCCAACACTCCCACGAGGCCAGGGACCCATAGAATCGTCACAGTAGTTCCGCTCGCAGAAAGAGAGGCAAGACAATTGCAGAGGCTTTGTACCAGGGGATGGACAGGATATAGAGTGCTAAGGCTCAAAAGAGCACTCAGAAAGTCCGAGGAAATGACACTCTTATTGAGCAAGTTTCGCCGGAGGTATTGGGTGGCTTGATATAATGCATACAGCTTAGCTGTAATATTGGAACTCCACTCAGGGAGATGATTTTAATTAAATGAGGCATTGCCAAGCATAAAGGCACACCCAACACCCTGGTCTGTCTTTGAGCCGTCAGTGTAGATGAACAAATTGTCATCAAATTAGAACCGGAGAGAGAGAGAGAAATTCTCTCTGGTAAACTAGGTGTTGAGTCCTTTGGAAGAGAATGAACGGTGAAGAGGTGCTCTCTCCATTCGATCCACTCGAGAAAGTAGCAGTCATTGTAACACCAAGCTGGCCAAGTAACGAATGCAAGTGAGCTCCCGGTGGTAGCAGAGCAGACGGGCGAACAGCAAAGGGACCGTCAAGCGAGTCATTAAAAAAACAGCATACGTTGGGTGTCCTCGCATGGATGACAAACGGCTAGCAGAACAGCTAAGCAGGAGTTCCCGACGATAATTAAGAGGTAGTTCAGCAGCCTCAGCATAGAGGCTCTCAACGGGGCTAGTGTAAAACGCTCCCGTCGCCAGACGGATCCCTTGGTGGTGGATTGTGTTAAAACGAAGCAGTTTGGCCGGTCGAGCCGAAGAATAGATGATGCTTCCATAGTCCAGTTTGGATCGAACTATGGTGCGATACAGATGGAGGAGAGTAGACCAATCAGCTCCCCACGAGGTGCCACTTAACAACCGCAGCACATTGAGAGAGCGGGTAAGCGAGCTGCCAAATGAGATATGTGGGGAGACCAACGGAGCTTTGTGTCAAAAACAAGTCCCAAGAATGCTGGGGTCTCCACAAATGGAAGAACTATGGGGCCCAGGTGAAGGGACGGGACAAGGAACTCCTTCCGCCGCCAGAAGTTCATGCAGACTGTCTTGTCAGCCCAGAATCTAAAGCCAGTGTCCATACTCCACGTGTGGAGAGTGTCTAGGCACCGCTGAAGGCGCCGCTCCAGGAGACCCGTTTGCTCAGAGCTGCTGTAGATCAAGAAGTCGTCGACAAAGAGGGACGCCGACGCTCCTGGCGGTAGATGATCGACTATGGAATTTATTGCCGCTGCAAATAAAACGACGCTCAGGACTGAACCCTGGGGGACCCCATTCTCCTGAATAAAAGTGCTTGATAAAACAAAACCAACATGCACTTTAAACACATGATCTGTTAAAAATTCCCAGATAAAAACTGGCAGACGATCCTGAAAACCCCATGTATGCAGAGTGCGGAGGATGCCCATCCTCCAGCAGGTGTTGTATGGTGAGGGAAATGGGGCGGTAGCTGGAAGGGAGAAATTTGTCCTTCCCAGGCTTTGGTATGGGAATGACTATGGCTTCACGCCAGTGTTGCAGAAAGGTGCCTTCTATCCATATGCAGAGGTAGGTGGCCAGTAGGAAGTGCAAGCCCGTAAGTGAAAGGTGTTGCAACATCGCTACGAGAATGCCATCTGGTCCTGGAGCGAAGGATCGCGAAGATGAGAGTGCACGGTGAAGTTCTTGCACAGTAAATTCGGCATTTTAGCGTTCACGGTTCTGAGAGGTAAAGGGCAATGGAGTCGTCTCCACTGTCTGTTTCTGTTGTGAGAAGAACTACAGACCTCTGCAAAATGTCGACCAAGTGTGTTACCTATTTGTGGAGGGTCGACGATGGTGTCAGTTGCGACACAGAGACCGGGAATCACAGAGTGAGCCATAGTGCCTAAAATTTTTCTGAGGTTACCAGAAACAATAGAGGAAGGGGTAGACCTATTAAAAGAGCTCGTAAATGAGAGCCAACTGGCGCATTTAGTCCCAAAAGAGGCGACGACAATAGGACCGCAGCCATTTGTATCGGATGCAGTTGTCGAGCGTGGGTCGTCGTTTAAAGGTTCTGAGGGCACTTCGCCATGCTCTCAGAGTGTCATGGGATTCTGCAGTCCATCACGGGACATGGGGACGACGTGCTTGGGTAGTCTTACAGGGGGTGGAACATTCCGCGGCTGTGAGAATAACTGTGGTAAGGTGTTCCACTTGGTCATCTATACAGGGAAATTGATAAGTACCAAAATCTGCCAGTGACGAATAGAGCTCCCAATCCGCTTTGGTTATCTGCCAGCGGTGTGGATGCTCAAGGGTACCAGGCATCATTAGGTGAATTACACACGGAAAAATGATCACTCGACTGTGTGTCTGATAGAACAGGCCAGACGCCATGCCAGCTGAGCAGTGCAGATAGATCTATGTGCTGAAAGTGTTTGTAGAGTCTGAAAGAAGTTCGGTCACCAGTGTTAAGGCAGATGAGCTGAAGGTGGTTCAGTATATCTGCCAGGAGGGGGCCCCATGGGCATGGTCGTGGGGAACCCCAAAGGGGGTGGTGGGCATTGAAATCGCTCACCAACAAAAACGCACGTGGAAGCTGCTCAATAAGATCAAGAAGATCAGATCTAGTGACTGGAAAGGAGGAAGGAGCATATTGCACAGTGTGAAGATAAATCCAGGAAGATTTATCCAGACAGCGACAGCTTGTAGTGGAGTACACAAAGGGACAGGCATACTGTCATCATGAATGAGCAACATTACGCCCCCGTGGACTGTAATTCCTGCCACAGGAGGAAGGCCAAAGCGAACAGCAGTGTAGTGTGGGGAAGTAATTAGAGTGCCAGGGAGCAATTTGGTCTCCTGTAAAGAGAAGATAATTGGGTGATAATTGGGTGTGTGTGTGTGTGTGTGTGTGTGTGTGTGTGTGTGTGTGTGTGTGTGTTTTATTTATTTGTGCTACTGTAACTACCTGTGCTCCTTTGCCTGGTGAGTAATCATCTATTTTTATACATATACTTTTCCTGCTAGGAATTTTTCACCCTTAATATACATTTATACAAACATGAATTAATTATGATGCATGATGGTGAATATCAACCAGTATGACGGCTGAATTTGAAAACTACTCTATTTTATACCTTTTATAATATGCAAGTAAATAATATCAATTTTATAAGGGTTTTTCTAAGGGATTTGATACATTCTCTGTAAGATTACTTTTTATAAGGGTGGTTATATAGACTTTGACACAAGACAGACTATGACTATGACTGACGGATTATTGAACTACACATCATGCAGTTCAATAGCGGCTTATCTGGAGTAATTTCAGGGGATCCATGGAGTGAAACAGTGACGTTCCGTTCTGTAGCAGGGTGGCTCACATCTAGCCTGCCATCTTTTGCCCTCCGGTGTCACTGCGAAGTACGAAGTGGATAGGGTTCCTGGGGAAGGGGGGTGGGATGGGTTTCCATTCTTTGGGTCTATCGTCTTTCCTTCTTTGCTCCCGATTTTGCTGATTATTTTCCTTTCTTTCTTCTCGTTTGAGCACCAATCTGTCTTTCCCTCTTTTCACCTTCATGTGTGTTTATTGCTAACACCCTTCTTATTCACGTTCACATTGTGATTTACCACAATGTTGGGAGTTATAACCTCGTTTGTTAGGTTTGCCAAGGTACGTTTAATAATCAGACGAAGTGACTTGGACATACAACATATAAGACATAAATGTAAAATTTAACTCACGCGACACTTTTTTTTTTTTTTCAAGAGAGGGGGAAAAATAGGAAGTGATAACACCCCCATTCCCATGAAATAATCAGATCAGAGTGGTCTCGCTCGTTTGGTTAATTACAATATACAAGTGACATGATTAGGAAAAGTTTATGGTGTTATATGGTGTCAGTAGTTTAGTGACCCGAGTACAGATATTGTATTTGTGGGGTAATAAGTAAGCATTAGGAGAGAAATGGAAGTTAACCATGCAGGGTTCATTGTATAATTTGATTGATATAGGATGGTGGAGGAAACGGACCTAAGGAAAGGCCAGATTTCCGTTTTCAGAGATCTAGGAAAAAGGCTCTGATCTGCTGGGAGGTTCAGACAAGGTAGGGCTTGCTGACAATTATTTTCGTTCTACTGCATTGGTCAGGGGGGAAACAATATACTAGATTCCTTTGCATAGAGTTGGGTAGTACAAAAGCACTCCTAGATGCGAGAAAGTAGTCCTTGTGGTGATGTCTCGGGCACAAATAAGAAAGCAATGTTAAGATAATGACAGTAGTTTTAGTAAAAATTGATTTGTTACCATATTATTTTCCTTTTTGAAAACTATTTAATTATTTGGTAGGCAAAAAATAACTTACACTACAACTATAAGTTAAGTTGGTGTAGAAACGAGCAGTACGGGTCTAGTAATGGCAATGATAATAACAATAATAACAGTAATGATAGGTGAAATTGGTTATAAAATATATTATATGAAAATATACGTAAAAAATAGATGAAGAACACTTACCAGGCGAAGGGGCACAGGCAGTAATAGCAACAAATAAACACACAGACACACACACACACTCAAAAATGCTAGCTTTCGCAGCCTAGCTGCTTCATCAGGCAGAAGGGAAGGAGAGGGAAAAGGAAATGATGAGGGATTTAAGGAAGGGGGTAAGGAGCCATTCCAATCCCGGGACAGGAGAGACTTACCTTGGGGGAAAAAATGGAAGGTAAATAAATGCACATACACCCACACATTTACACAGACACAAGTACACTTAGGCAGCCATACTGTAGAACTGTAGAACAGTTCTACAGTATGGCTGCCTAAGTGTACTTGTGTCTGTGTAAATGTGTGGGTGTATGTGCATTTATTTACCTTCCATTTTTTCCCCCAAGGTAAGTCTCTCCTGTCCCGGGATTGGAATGGCTCCTTACCCCCTTCCTTAAATCCCTCATCATTTCCTTTTCCCTCTCCTTCCCTTCTGCCTGATGAAGCAGCTAGGCTGCGAAAGCTAGCATTTTTGAGTGTGTGTGTGTCTGTGTGTTTATTTGTTGCTATTACTGCCTGTGCCCCTTCGCCTGGTAAGTGTTCTTCATCTATTTTTTACGTATATTTTTTTCCTGTTAGGAATTTTTCCTCTATAATATTATATGAAAAGGTTTGTTGAGGTACTATTTCCCCCTTTCACGAGGGTGTGTTGAGAGAATTTGTACAGCATATATAGTACAACTGTATCATTATAAGAGCATATGGTTTACAGAGGTACTGTAAAAAAGAAGAAAGAAAAAAAGAGAAAGGGGGTAACATGTCAGATAATGAAAGGAATTATGATATTCTTTTATATGGACTAACATAATTATGTGCAAAAAAAATTATGTATGAATGTAAATTATGCATTGATAAATTAGAAATTGCACATGATCCGACATCTCATGGCTAAGCGTGGGGATCTGTAGTGTAACAGCTAATTTAGCTGTATACTACGGTACCGTCTTGCCACAAGATGTGCGGATTCATTATATATAGATAAGTAATGATATAAGAATTTTACTGTGTGCCGTGCGCTCGTGTGGGTAGGTACGAGGGCTGAGCAAGTGATGCGGCCAAAGATAATTTTGTGCTGAAGAAGAGACCATCGCGTTAAAACGTAAATGAATCCTGGAAAAGTCTTTGGTCATTATCGACGTCATAGAGAAAATACTTTGTAAAAGTAGTTTAGTTAGTTTTAATTGAGACTCTGTCAAGTTATGACCTAATGTAATATTGGCCTAAGGGGCATAATATATGTTTTTGTTAAAGTGCAAATCGAGTTATTCATTTGTGGAAAAGTAGTTCTCACTTTATGTGCTTCCTCCATTGCAACCGGACGAAGTCTAGCCCGAATCCTAGGCGTAACTACAGACTGAAAATATACAAATGTTTGAAGATTATGATGTTTAAATGTTAACAAATCTGCTAAATTGGATGAGGAGTAATGTTTGGTAAATCAAACTACACATAATTTAGGTGCTGTGTTCCGAGAGGAGAGTATGATTTGTAGTAACACGGTCATCAGAACTCTATCTTGCTGGGAACACACACACTGTAATAACATCCTCATTTACATGATAATTAACATGCACAGTGTGGGCACCACCGAGAATACTGCTTGGTATGTGTGTGTTAAAGCAAATAAACATTTAAACATCCCTAGGATGATACTTTAGAAAATATTATTTCTTGTGGCTTTTTACCATAGCACTTTAAGCTGAGCAGAAGTTTGTAGCACTTCACGTATTCCAACTATTTCAGATATGGTAATTTTAAGTTTCTGGCGTGTGCTTTGCTTGAATTGCAGTGTAGTGTAGCATAGATCTGCTAGAGGTGCTGTTACTTAGTTTACATAGACCAAAGATCTTTGTTGATGCTGCATTTTTTATTCACATAACTACGGTGTAATACACTGAAACAAGGGCTACAACTTTTCTTACAGTAGCAGTGAAGTGTATTGATGCTGGCAACGGCTGTTGAATCCTTTTTGAAAAATCTGTCATATACTATGACGGAGAATAATTCTTTGTGTTGCTAATGAAATAAATAATTAATGTTGTTCCAATCAGTAAATTAATGATCCCTAAGTAAAATTTAACCTAGGTGTGACCAAAAAAAAAATTGCTAGCTGTATCCCACATTCCCAGCAATGCCATGGAAAGAAAAAAAAAAAGTGCTTTTTTCCCCACAGGTATCATTTGAATTTAAAACATAATGACGTTCTTTCGCGTCTATCAATGTTTTCATTTACTGAGAATTCTTTGCAAGGAAACACAAATTTATGTAGTTTCCTTTTTGATTTTGGTGTGAACTTATTACATGTCGAGTCCATTCTGTTTAGGAATACCTAGAAAATGGTGTAGCATACAAATAGAGGCCGTGTTAGTTACATAGTGCACCAAAGAGGTAATAGTTGGTGCTGTTGCATTTTAAATTTTTATTTCTTTTCGGTGGTTTACATCAAAGAACAGCAACAAACCACTAAAGGTGCTGTTGGTTTTGTAGTGCTTCAAAGAAGCAATACATGATCGTGTTGTGCATATTCCCTCGGTAACAGAAGTATTTTGAATTAAGAACCGCAATCTTATCTCTGCAAATACAAACTAACATTAAGAGCGAGTTGCTGATTACACTTTGTACATTCACAGCTTAACGACATTTCTTTGCTTCTTTTGACAGGGAACATTTGAATTTAAATGGACATTACTTCACGTCTATCAATTTTCTAATTTACATAACAATTCTTTGCAAGAAAATCGAATTTATGTAGTTCCCTTTCTGATTTCGGTGTATCCTAATTACATTTTGAGTGCATTCTGTTTAGAAATGCCTCGTAAATGCTATAGATCAGGAAAGAACAAAGTGAGGCAATGTTAGTTACACAGTGCGCCAAATAATTACAACATTCCTGCGTTCCCCCCCCCCCCATTTTCGTAACTATGGTGTAATACACTACAAGAAGGGGTACAATTTTACTTATGGCAGCGGCGTTGTGTGCTGATGTTGGCAACGGCCGTTGAATGCTTTTTCAAAAATCTGTCACATAGAATGAGGGGAATAATTCTTTATGTTCACAATGAAATAAATAATTTATGCTGTTCTGGTCAGTAAATTAAGCATCTTTCTAAAGTATATAGTTTGTTGCCAATGATAGCAAACTAAACGGCTGCCACTGCAAGTAAAATTTAATCCCGGGAGGACACAAAAACTATTTTTTTCCTAGCTGTATCCCATATGCTTTGCAATGTCATGGAATGAAAAGAAGTGTATCATTCGCTGGGCATAGCCACTAAATTGTACAAAGAGTAGAAATATCTACGGAGTGAGCATTGCGTTCTGTGCAACATCTCTACATTAAGCTGGAATTACCACGTGTTATTGAGACAAATCCACTCTTTCCACACATTTATTTGCTCTTAGGATTGGCTTGTACCACACTGGCTGCAAAGACGCCACACCCCCTTTTCGCAAAGCAACCACATAAAATGAAACAATATCTAAATAAATGTGTCACATAAGCAACAAGAAAGTTGAGGAAGCCTCGCTAAAAGAGCCATTTACACAGTCATCCACCTTAACCAAACAAAAAATGACCAAGATAAAGACAGCGATTATTAGATTTTTTTCCCAATACCACATCACATTTCCACCTTAATGTTGAGGACGAAAAATGTGTTCTGCGCATCTGAATGCTCACTCCAGAGATATTTCTGCTCTGTGCCTGCCACTAGAGATAGTACACAAAAACAAGTGACAAACTCCTCAGAAACCTCTCTGCTTTTGTAATTGTTTGTTACAATATTGTGATTAAAATTTGTACTTACGTATTTTGATATGGACTAAATTAAGATAAAGACGCCTTCTTTTGCAGAGAATTATATTTACAGTTATAATGTGACTTCTGAATATATAGTTCTATTACACAAGATCAATTTCAACTTTGTGCTTTACGAAGTAACCACTGCAGGACATGGGGACATGTATTAGCTGAAAGTGTGGCCGATACAATTCACTGGAAATACTACATTTAATGGAAATTTCTATACAGGGCCATATCCATCTCAATTCAGGCAGCAAAGTGAGAATTAGCTGGTTCATAGTCTCCGATTTTGCTCAAATTTGGATATGTAATTCTAGAAGCAAAATTAAGAGACACGTATTTTTTCATTTTGCCCAAAAAAATTTTGGGGCAGAGTTACAGGGGGTCAAAGTTTCGTCTAGGTCACACGTAATTTCTTCTGCGGCAAGCTCAAAATTACTATAAGTACAATATTTCGGGAACTAATAGGCATATGTTAGATCTGTTTTCAGTTTCTGAAAGGTAAAAATGTCAGGATCTTATTGGATTAAAGATTGTTCTTCTATTAGTGACAGGTATCATGCTAAAAAATAATTTCAAAATCGCGAAATTTAACTTTAAAGTCATTTTTCTCAAAAAACCCAACATCAAAAATTCTGAAATTTTGTAACAAGGAGGAACAATACATAGAGTATAAAACCGCGAAAGGAGTTTTCAGGATCTTACCTACTTTTCATTTTATTTCATATTTACTGTTAGGCTCACTTTTTATAACCATTACACTAAAGTACATAACTTTTTCACAGAAAACTAGGCTTATTGTAAAACAGGTAACATAAGAAAATACCATTTTTAAGCCTACTTTCAGAAGTAATTGTGAAGAGAGAAAATCCTTTCCACATCCTCAGTGTCTTCCATAGAGATCGTGTGTAGGCGCCCAGAGGAACCTTCAGTACTGCCACGAGACAAGTTGTGATTGGTTGCAATGTACTTCAGATCACCTACACCATCACGTGGTCCTTTTCCATGACCTATTGCAGTGAAACTCCATTTTTTGTACTGAAACCTTGGTTAGTTCAAACAACTTATATCTATTTTTAAGTGTGATGCTGCACCGTCACTCGAGATGATGATTCTTTCAATTTGGTCTTCTTCTTTCATCATTTCTTCTATATCTGTGAATGCAAGAAGAGCATGGGCAGAGTAATGTGAGCAATCATCTGACACCATGCCAAAACTTCTAGTTATACCATTGAAGTAGCACACTGCAGTGGAGATGCTCACTTGTGGATTTTGCCAGTGGTATGGCCGGATTTTATTTGGCAATATAGCTGTCCAATTATCTGCAAAATCACAGTGAAAGAACAGGTGGTTGGTGGAAGTTTTAACTAGATGTTTTTCTTATTGAATGTCTTGCCACTGAATATCCTTAATTTTCAAATGGACAACAGCTTTAATGGTCCAGTCAGCCAACACACCAATAAAATGATCCATTGAAGAGATTTTCTTGACAAGGTCATTCCCCTCCCACAATGCAAAGGTGATGTCTTCATCCATGGTGTCTTCAAGTCCAATAGCCCCACATGTAATGCCATCTTCCCCTGGATATTCAGTGCACTCTTGAAAGGCACAACTCTGACTGTTGGTATCACAACAAGTGACAATACCAATTGCTTCAGGTTTTCCACACTAATGATATCATGCCTGGCATGCTTTATTACAGTGACACACAACTGAAAGTTTTCACAGTAAATGCAGAGGCAGCTGTTTTTTTGGGGATGAGGTATCACCTTTGGAGGCCGTAGAGCATAGAATGAGGTTCTTCCAAGTTTCATATGTGGATATTTCTCTGTAAAAATTCTGTATATTTCTTGAATGCTTCTTGTCAAATAACACTTCACTTTAACAAGTTTCTCATTATTTTCAATCACAGTTCTGGCATCCTTCTTGTTGCCACTTTGCCTTGAACAATCCAGCTCATCTTCAAGATAGAAAGCCAAAGCACATCTTACAGCATGTGGACTAAGTGGATGGCCTGCATAGGGATCTGGTTCACTTGCCTTTTCTTTTATAATACTTCTTGCTTTATCAACCATATGCTTTGTTACAACAGGAAAAGTTGACAGGATTTCGTTCCTTGATATAGTTCCAGGCAGAAGTCAGAAGTCTCACCTTTTCATTAAAACACTTAACACTTCTAAGAGCTGTCTGTATGTTGTCTGAAAACTCTTCGCACTTCCCACAACCACTGTCATCAGGCGATAAATCTGTTTATAGTGCTGCAACAGGAACTTTATAAATTTTTGCTCACTTTGCACTTACATGTTCTTCTGTTGCTTTCTGTAATTCTTTCCGTTTTCATAGCAAACACTTTGTTTGGGGATGGAATTTCACATTGTGTGGTTTTTTAATAGGAGTGACATGCAGCTGCCTTGCACTTTTTATTTATTTCACTTAATTCAGTTTTGCTCTCCACAAATTCCTCTTCAGCATTAGCACCATTGCCTTCATCATTGTCTGGGGGTACTTGAACATGTTGATGCTGAGATGCAGCTTCTTCACATTTCCTTAAATGTTCAGTGTGACACTTCTTGCACAAAAAAATGTTCCTACGGCACATTTTCATAGTGTTGTTCCAGGTGTGCAGCTAAAACACCAACTTTAACAAATGGTGAACACTTCCTTTTCTCTGATATCGAACTTTTTTATGCCTTTTTAGGTAATCTGCAACCCTAATTCTGTCACCAGAAAACAAACTAACCATTATACACTGCTTTTCTCTGTCTGCAGGTGACTAAATATCTATAACTGCACTGGCTTGAAAATAATCTAGTCGCATGCCAAAAAGTAGACTCAAATATTTTCACACTCAAGTCCTACAGTGGTCAAACACTCCTTCCTATTTGTTTGTCTGGTAAACAATATTGTGGCCATGAAAATAAGAAAAAACAAATTACCAGAATGAAAATTTGAAATTCCTATCCATACATTTCTAAGGAAATGCATCGAATATTAAATATGTAATAAAATGAAAAGTAGGTATGATCCTGAAAAATCCTTTGGAGGTTTTATACTCTATGTATGTCTCCTCCTTTCTACAAAATTTCAGAATTTTTGATGCTGGGGTTTTTGAAAAAAAGACACTAAAGTTAAATTTCGCGATTTTGAAATTATTTTTTAGCAAAATACCTGTCCCTAGTAGAAGAACAATTTTTAATCCAATAGATCCCTGACATTTTTACCTTTCAGAAACTGACAAAAGATCTGAAATATACCTATTAGTACCCAAAATATTGCACTTTATAGTAATTTTGAGCTTGCCGCGGAGGAAATTACGTGCGACCTAGACGAAACTTTGACCCCCTGTAAATCTGCCCAAAATTTTTTTTGGGCAAAATGAAAAAATACGTGTCTCTTAATTTTGCTCCTAAATAACATATCCAAATTTGAGGAAAATCGGAGATGATGAACCAGCTTAACCTGCCTGTCTGGAGATGGATTGGGCCACAGACAATCAGCTAACGCCATTCCTCCCTTCCTACCCAGACTTACTTTATCGCACATTGACACCACCACGACGTCCTACGTAAACAGACATGAACTGCTCTGTTGATCGAATTATCAGACTTACAGCATTCGTCGAGTTTCGATAATAGGGAGCACTGTATACATAATAGCTGCATTGCCCCCAACACTGCAACATACTAATACTTCAGCATACACTTACTGTGAGAGAAACAGTTTAGTACTACACCACAGAACCAATACATGGCACTGTTTTTACTATCTCTCTTCTCAATGATACAAGTGTTTTCAGATGCTTATGCCAAACAGACAATTACACACCTTAGGCTTAACTTTATGAACACAACCTAACATTGAATTTACATCGTTCCGGAGTACAGACCTAAATTGATTTCACTCTTTGTATGAAAAACTTCATGAACATTCAAAGTTTTCGGCAATGACTTCCACTTAAATTTGACATCTTGGATAGGAGAACTGAGTTTATTGACAGAGCGAGCCAACAAGGATTCTGTTTTTGCTGACCTAGGTTTGGAACCCTAAGAACCACTATATACGCAGGTCCCTCTTTAACAAGCATTGCAAAGCATGGGCATATGAGCTAGTGCAGCAATAAATGTTCTTGATCATTTGGCCAATCTACAATCATACTCTAACCCACCTCACAGTGTGTGGTGAAGGATACTTTGCATACTCTTGACACTTCCTCCTATTTCAGTCGCGAATGGTTCACGGAAAAAATGATTGCTGTTATGTCTGTGTGGGGTCCTAATCTCTCTGATATTACCCTCGTGGTTGCTTTGTGAGATATACATAGGAGGATGCATTATACTGGTTGACTCCTCATGAAACGATGGTCATTTAACTTTAACAAAAGTGCATACCATTATACAGAATGCCGCTCTTGCAGCATCTGCCACTGGATTTTCCTAATCAGCCCTATGGCACTTTCACAGTTATTAAATGAGCCCACAATGAAGTGTGCTGCTCCATTGGATTGTCTCTACATCTTCTGTTAAGTTTAACTACTATGGATCCCACACTGATACTAATGTAAAATGTACAACAGTTAGCAACTCCCCTCCCAGAGCCTCTAATTCATCAAGGCAGCTGGTGGTCTGTCCTGGCTTTCGTAATTCAAACACAATGCAACAAACAGCACTACTGTACTCTCCCACCAATACCTCACCCTCCTCCCCTCCCACACCCTCCTTCCCCACCATCAATTCCTTCTTCCAAAATGTGTGTCTTGTCACAGCCTTGTCACCTGGCTGGAGACCTATAGTCAAGCACATGCCCAGGAGTATATCTGTTTCTGACAATGGCATTTCTGCACCTCGTAGTGATGTCTGTGTGCTGAGTAGCAATCTATTCTTTCCAAAATATTGTTGTATCCCTTTCTGGACTATACACTGTGTTTTTTTTTTTTTTTTTTTTTTTTTTTTTTAAATCTACTGTGTCCAATTCATGATGTACAAAGTTATAATGAATTAACTGAATAACAAGCAGGACAAACAAGACCAATTAAAAAATTTTAAGCACAAATATGGAGTATGCAACATGTGAAGTTAGTGAAAGCTCTGAAAATGTATCCAAATATAGTGGAGAGTGTTCTAATGACAGAATACATCCAAGCTCTACAGCTACAGCTGATCAATTAACCCCCCCCCCCCCCCACACACACACACCCAAGAGTGAAACAAGTTACTGTTCTAAGAAATTATTCCCTAACTGCCTTTACTATTGCCACGATACTGCAGTCCTATATTCATTCGTATTCCCTCCTGAAGATGACAAAATTTCACACTTAATAGTTTCTGCCCTATTTCTCACCAGCAACTCCAACTCTGAAGCGAAACAAGGTTTAGTGCTATCCTCTTAGACATACACACATTTCCTGTACTAGCTAAATTCTACATATCGGTTATGCTGCGATTGATATAATTTCTATGACAAACCAAGAAATGCAGTGCAACCTTACACAGCTCCACTCTACTCACCCATGTGAGTAGGCCGCACTACGGTGGGAGGCCGCACACTGTGGGGTGGCGGCGGGTGGGCCTCCAGTGTGGTGACGGGCGCGGGGGCCACATGCTCCGAGGCGGCAGGCGCAGTGCCCGTGGGAGGGAGTGTGTGGGTCCCGGCACCAGGTCCGAACGCTAGCACTCTCGATAGCGCCACATCCTCCAAAACCACCGGATCGTTGCCGTGGTCATAGGGGCAGAGGTCCCCGCGCATACAGTACCCCTTTTCTGAAAGTGTACCAGGCACGTAAATGAATCGCCACTAACACTGTAGAGACAGTACACAAAATATGTTTCATTTAAAATTATCTAAAACTGCCTACACATTGCTGTAACTAAGCCCAAAACAAAATGAACATTTTCTCGGTGAGTCAACACTTCAGCCATCAAATGGAATCACAATTTTAATAATTTAATAACCTTCATTCTCTCTCTCTCTCTCTCTCTCTCTCTCTCTCTCTCTCTCTCTCTCTCTCTCTCAATTAACTAAATTAAAAAAAAAAAAAAACCATCTTTCAACTGGTCTTTGACACATACGCAAGGACATCAATGCAAGCGAAGCCATGGGTAAAAGCTAGTCATCACATAAATAAGTGAACACTAAAATTGAGTATTAATTATATCAGCTGAAAATTCTCCTGCCGGAGCACAGAAAAGGCGAATGTGTTCTCCGACACAAAAGTGTGGAACCAGCTGCCTCAATTCTCATTCCAACTTCCTCGCCAAAAATTGGCATGCGAACATATTCACGCACTTTAGCGCGTAACTTTGTAAATAATTTTATCCAGTTAAGCCATCATAGTCAGCAATGTCGTCTCACTATCAGTGTCTACATATGTCTCTGACCATTTGTTTGCTGTCTCTCCCACTGCCACTCTCTGTCTGTGTCAAACTTTCCATGCCTTCATCCCTTTCCCTCGCGATTTCTCACCGTTGTCAGTTTCTGGCACTTTCCATCGTCTCTCTGCCCCACTGACATTGTCCCATTCACTTCCTGTCCTGTTGCCAGTATCCTTTCTTTCTCACTTAAGAGTCGGCTTTCATTGTCTTCAGTCAAGATTGTCTCCTTTACACATATGTCCTTGGGGATGGTTTGCTTGGGGTTTGACATGTAGACCGGAATACTTTAGCATGCGTGTACTGGAGATGGGAAAAATTTGACAAATTGTTTCATGGTATAGTATTAGAGAGCCGCATGCTCATGTTTTATGCTTGGTCTATATTTGTCTCAGTTTCCCACTGTTTTCTCTTTTGCTCCAATTGCTACTATCTGCATCTGTCAAGTTTGTTTTTGCAACTGTTCCTGACTTCGACATCTCATTTCGCTTCCCACTGCTTTTTTCATGCATATGCCTTTCTCCTGAACTGACACTTTCTCCTTTCCATCATATATGGCTCTCTCTGCCTGTTGCACTGTCTCTGTCCTATTCACATTCCGCCAAAAAAAGTGCGAATATATTCGGATGCCAAAATTTTTGGTCAGGAAGTCGGAATGAGGATTGATGCAGCTGGTTCCACACTTTTGTATCAGAGAACATATTCGCCTTTTCTGTGCTCCAGCAGGAGCATTTTTCAGCTGGTTCCCATCTTTTTCCTGTTACATCAGAGTGTACTTCTCGTATAACATGAAATCAATGGTGAGTAAAATTTGGATAGTATTTTACATACCTTGATACATTTAAACGTCAGACCAAATTGACTACGTAGTAGTTTACTTTCTAAAAAGAGCTTCACATTCAGATGATTGCTAAAAACACTTAACTATTTCAAAGAACATTGTTAAACACTATCAATATTGTCCAGTCCAGCTGAGAATTTAGTTTTATATGATGTTGCTATTTCACAATAATTCAAGTTGTTCACGTTGATATAACCATTACGATGACGAATTTTGCGCAGCCATTGGCCTGAAAGATTTAAGATGAGTTGTAACTTTTATAAATGTTATCAGTGAATAAACGGCGACTAGAAAAACAGGTTTGTGGCTCTACACCAAGAACCCTTGCTGTACGTTCTCTACGTTAGTTAAAAGCATAATCATATGTCAAACCAGATATTACAAGCATATTTGTCATGAATATGTGCGGTAACTTTGAATCTACAGATCTCGGTAATGGACAGTATTATTGGAAAAACTTTTGAAGCTTTCTGAAATAATATTATTAGATCGCATCGTAAAAATTTTGACGATTTGACATGAATAGAAATATAGATTTGCCAATGCACGCAGTTGGACCTTTTGATGCCAAAAATCATTTTTGTAGCGTATCGCGATAACGAACACACATTTCCAGAAACGGGAAACGGATTTTCCAGATAAACACCTAAGCAACATAGACATAACATATTAGTCATTTCCTATTCCTCAAGATACGTCACCGCACAATAAGAAATAGTGTTTTCGAACCTATTACTGTCGCATGCTATCATTCACGGACCGATATCTCAAGAAGCACATAAGATATCATTCTGCTCTACACTTTAAATAAAATTTTGATATCTTATCTACATTTCATACGCAGCTAAGTGAAACCTAAAATCAACCATACGAGAAGTCTATGAAATGTGTGCAACTCTGCAAACTCTTTAAAATATGTTGCAATAGTTCACTAAACTGGATGCTGCATATTAACTGTAAACGAAAACAAAAATCACCCCTTCATCAAAGTAGATTTCAATCTTTAGGATGTACAAAAATAAAACTTTTTCAAATTGCATGGTAAGTTTCAGAGCTGTCCGAACACCGTCTTTCAGCACAATACGCACTTTTTCCTAGCAAAATGTTGCGGTTTTTCGGCCATATCTTGCTAACGGACTAAGATTTACGAAAACTGAAATATGCTGTTTATAGGTAAATGTCTACAGGACGTACTGTAAATATCTGAACAATTTTCTATGATTAGTTATTTTGATATTTGCGATTCACGGCGCTAAAACGGCTAAAAATCGGGTTTTGTGATTTTGTGCAAAACTGATAATTTTCAACCTCTGGATCTCAGTAACGGATAACGATATCGAAAAATTTAAAAACAGCCTCAAGAACATATGGAAAAAATTTCGGATATTTGCAATGAATAGAAAGTATCTAAGTGACCATCCTCCCCAACTTGTTTTTTTGGTACCCAAAAATCATGTGGGTTCCCCCCCCCCCCCGTCAGGAACCGCCCATGAATGAATGGTGATTTTGTATGCCGTTTAAAGCCCACCATAGATTACACGCCATGTACAAAATCCAACTGATTTGCTCAATTTGGATGTTCTCCAGGAAGTGTGCAACTTGGAAAATTTTGGCGATGTACTGTATGATAGCTATAGTATACCCATTCTTTTAATATCTACACAAATGATCACGAGGCCAAGATCTATCCAGAACACTTTACCCCTTCACTCTGAGATGAATAGAACCTGAGATATAGGTCCCTAAAGAATTGCAAATTCGCACGCGCCGTTTACAAACATATTAATACTGCGCACTGCCGTGCGCGGCCATTGAAATTTATATCATTTGAAACAGGCTTTGACAGAGATGTGCACAAAATAAAAATTGCACATGATGTTCCCATTAAGAAAGGTAAAATGAAGAATACCTTTCAAAATCTATAGTTCTGATGTTACTGTTCCTATCACACATGAAAATCTGACATCGTTGGAATACGTGAAGTGCTACAAACTTCTGCTCAGCTTAAACGATCAAGTGCTATGGTAAAAAACCCACAAGAAATAATGTTTTCTAAAATAACATCCTAGGGATGTTGGATGTTTAAATGGTTTATTTGCTTTAACACACACATACCAAGCAGTATTATCGCGCGCGAGCGTGCGCGGTGTGTGTGCGTGTGTGCATGTGTGTGTGTGTGTGTGTGTGTGTGTGTGTGTGTGTGTGTGTATTTTCGTGTAAAAATGTGTTTCCTTTGGACAGAAAATGTTATATTTACACATCTTGAACACTGAAACAATTAGCATATATTCAAGTATCGAGCAGTGAAAGGATTAAAATATTTTGAAGCTACAAGCAACAATCCAATTGCGGCTTGCTTTTAAATTGTTCATCTTCTGTTCTCGGGTGATTTTGTGTGTGTTTCATCTGCATAATATGTTCTTTGACAGGATTTAATGTCATCTTGGTGAAAGAAATCACTTCTCAAACTTTGTGGTTTGGGGAAAAAATGCTTTAACACGATCAGCTACAAGGTAGCACATCACAACTACTGTCCACAAAACTTCGTTATGTGGGCCTGTAGCAGCAGTTTTCGAAACATACTGTAGCTTTACCTCCGAATATTAGCCAAAAGTGTATTTTTAGATCCCAAAAACTGGGGAAAAAAATGTGGCTTGCATTCGGGTAAATACAGTAGCTTTGGTTACAGAAATAGAAAATGAACTGAGATATGGAGGAGGAAATGAACAAAGAAAGGAGGAAAGAGGAGACAGAAGAAGGATGGAGGGAAGGGGGAGATGGACAGAATGTCTAAAGTAATTGCTTTTCTAATGGGCTATTAAGACATCACTTGCTCGTGCTCAGTAAACCATCTTATGTATTTGTCTATGCAGTAGACAGACAAAAAATTTTCAACCCACTGACTTTGCTACAATTAAAGATTTTTCTAAGAGAACATATTTGTTCTAAATTTTTTCTCTCTCTTATTCAGAGACGAAGGGACTAGCATGGGTTTTAGTGAGGAGAGCTGCATCAAATCATTCTTCAGAATGAGCACAACAACAACAACAACAACAACAACAAGAACAGCAGCAGCAGCAGCAGCAAACATATGTTGTAGTCCCATTAATCTCACACATCACCGTGCTGGCATTGATAATAATATACATTTCAAACAAATACTTCGTATCACATTTATATTCAGAATTTTTGAGAAATCTTTTCTTGCTATTGCCTGATTTTAGATCTTTTTACTTGCACTGCCAAATATTTTGCTCCTACCGGTCTACTGCTTTAAGCATCACATTTTCTAATCTAATTCCTGCATTATCACTTGGATTAATTTAACTACACTCCATTATTATTCTACTTTTATTTATGTTGTTCTTATTACGTGTTACCGAACAATATTCCCTCCAACTGACCTTCAAAGAGCCTCACTCCCAGCTATTGCAATAAAACAAACTGAAAACTACAATTTTTTCACTTCTTCTCCCTGAACTTCTAGAGCTTTTTATTTATTTATTTATTTATTTATATTGAAATTTCATCAGTTTCCTTGATTGCCAGCTTTAAGTACCCACTGAACAACACACACAACCCTCACATAACTAATCTCTACACATGAAATTAACAGACCTTTGATTCTATTTGCCATTAGAGATAAATTTCAGAAATAGATCCCATAAATGACACTTTTTTCTCCACACCACTTGCCAGCTCCTCCCCCCCCCCCCCCATCACCTCTTTCTTTATACACTAGCTGTGATATAACTAATTACAATTAATTATTACCATCAAAATCCCGACACCGCCTCTTTGGTAGAAACGTTGGGCCAGGAGCAGAGTTGTCAGGTACTGCAACGCCACCAGCAGCAGCAGGTACAGCAGGCTTACTGCAAGCACTCACAACACTCTGAATGCTCTGCGAAGTTGTCGTCAGCCGCATGTCCACGTCACCATGGTTGCTGTCCTGTGTTGGAGTTGCTGCACCAGACAGTGGTTCCTTCTTGTCTCTGGTCGATCGATCTGCCACATTAGAAGTACCACACCTGCTGTGAAACTTTATGCAGGCTTCAAAGATATGCTAATAAAGAGTTGGGAACTTAGTAAAATGAACACAATACAATTGCTCAAATCTATTTGTCATATACAAGAAGATATCGAATAGTAAATCGCATCTGAGTATTAGCTGTTAAGTTGGTGTGTACAATGTGATCGATATTCCCATTTTGCACGAGGTGTCACTGTATTGAAATTTCTTCCCCCTGTACTATTGTGTTGGTTGGGGGACACAAGTTATGACTAAAGCAGAGATTAAATCTGCTAAAAGTACAGGCACTTTTCTTCAGTTTTTGTGATCTATGAAGTATGTGGAGATGTAGGAGTCAAAAATGACAAAATTTCTTAACACAAAGCATAATTTTGAGATATGCACTCTGAAGCCGTCAATTTGTGGTTTTTCTTTGAGAAACTGTTTTTGAATTCTATATCTACATGGGATACTCTGCAAATCACATTTAAGTGCCTGGCAGAGGGTTCATCAAACTAACTTTATACTATTCATCTACCATTCCACTCTCTAATAGTGTGCAGGAAGAAAGAACACCTGAATCTCTGTTCAAACTCTGATTTCTCATATTTTATTCTGTTGATCATTTCTACCTATGTAGGTGGGAGTCAACAATATATTTTCGCATTCAGAGGAGAATGTTGGTAATTGGAGTTTTGTAAGTAGACCACACCACAGCGATAACCACAATTATTGTATTGATTCGCATTCCAGATCCTGTATCATTTCCATGACACTGTCTCCATCTATTGTGACAATACAAAATGGGCTACCCTTCTTTGGACACTCTTGATGGCTTCTGTCAAACCCACTTGATAAGGATCCCACACTGGGCAGCAATACTCCAAGAAAGGATGGAGAAGTGTAGTAGTTCTGTTGCATCTTTTAAGCATTCTGCCAATAAAACGCAGTCTCTGGTTCACTTTCCTATGGCATTATCTATGTGTTCTTTCCAATTTAACTCTGATGTAATAGTAATTCTTTGGTATTTAGTGGACTTTACAGCCTTCACATTTGATTGATTTATCTTGTAAATAAAGTTTAACAGATTTCTTTCCGTAGTCATGTGGGACTTGCCTTTTCGCACAGTACCAACATATGGCTCAGCGGTTTTCCTCACTGACAAGTATAATGCTGATTCTCAGCTGAGAGATCCTATGTGGCTGTCAGTTTTTTCTTTTGGTTGAAATAATTTACAGGGATGAATGAAAAGAATTTAAACTTCAAGGAAAAAGGAAACATCATCTAGGAACTCTTCCAGAGGAAGCTGTCATTCTTTGAAGTGCAATTTTAAGAATATATTCGTCATTTTCACTGTTTTAAGAGTTTCCAAAGATGAGAGCTATGTGTCTGAAGTGCGCCTGTGTGATTGGGTGGGTGGTGTCTTTTTTATGCCAAAGGTTAATGGCCAAAAGCTGCACAGACCACGCACATATGCCATGATAAATGCTTGTAGTAGTTGGTAACAAAGACATGGTTCCAGAGGCAGTGTCTATGTGGGTTTAAAGCCATTGTTTAAATCTAAGTAACTGAAAAAACAGTTTTTTTTTTCCTTTTGCTACAAAACCTTTCGGTTTATTGCCATAAAACTTCATAAATGATCTTTAATGAAGACATTTACAATGTGGCTTACTTTCTCCCTAAATTGCAAAATACTTTTCTTACAAAAGGTGTTGATTTTACTTACAGATTTTTGTGACTTTTATGGTTAGCTTTAGTGTTAATTCAATGTTGTGCAATTTCTGCTGACTCAAGATGTAGGGAAAATAGAGGATATTCTATTATTACCATTCAGCATTGTTGTCATGTAAATCAATGAGTATGAACAGGAAAAATTCGTTTTAATTATAGCGTGAATTTAACGGATTTTAAGGAAATAACGCGCATTCATCAATTTTATTGGAATTAATGCGAAATTGGTAGTTTTCAACAAAATTAAGCTGTATCTGGGTAAGAAACGTCTTAGATTTAATTATGTTAGTGATATATTTGAAATAGAAATGTACCATATCCAAATGTTGAGACATGCATATTGACAGTAGTACGAGTTCCGATCTGTAACTGACGGCAAGCTTATAACTCTGTATAGGTTATGAAGATATTACTGTAATTAATATTGATATGACTGTTTGAAATTTCGAGGGATTTCTTCACTGAAATGTTTCTAGCATTTTGAAACCATTTGAGATGATTACTTTCTGTGATCAAACGCCAACCTGGCAGATTGTAAATTCACACATATTGCGCATGCGCAGCTTTGGCTGACAGAATTGCATTTTAACAAAAGCGTCGAAGCTGAGCAGTTTTTTTTGTTACATTCTTTGACTGTGCTGTTGTTGTTATCGTTACTGTTTCGCTGCAGCTTTGATTTCTACTTTTGGTCTTGACGTTTAATTTCTCTCAGACTTATAATCACTGCAACTGGATTTAAACAAACACTTCCTTTTTTGGATGCGTATTTTTATCATCTTCTGGCCGTTGTCCATTTTAACCTAGTCAGCAAAATTTTATTTACAATAGTGCTGGCGTAATGTGCAAATGTTGGCAACAAACTTTGAATGTTATTCGAAATGTCAATCACATAGAATGAGGGGCATAATAATTGGTGTTGAGCATGAAATAAATAATTAATGCTGTTCCTACTGTATTTTCGACAGGTTTCTTTATGAACCCTTGTCCTGTCAGTCAATCATCCTTGAAAACAAATGTTTCGCTGGAAAAATTAGCATACTATGCCACCGCTGCCATAAGAAAAATTTCTTTTGTTGGAAGATGGATTTGTGTGTTGTCTGTTTTTATGCCACTTGTCCAGATGTTTATAAAAAAGGCACTTATTGGGGGAGGAGGAGGATGCAATGAAAGGACACTGATCGAATGGGGGGCAGGGAAGAGCAAGAGTTTCTGAAAAACACCTGAAAATTCAGAGCATAAATGAGCCTTACTACCATTTGTTTGTGTGTCAAAATAACAGAATGTTAAAAGAAATGTTTTTCCATTAAAAGTGTATTACTGACGGGGGAACAATTGAAAACTCGCACTTGTACCAAAACGTAAAAACAGTTTCAAAGCCAGATGTGACAAAACATTAAAAAATATTAAGAAAATAAGAAATACTTTAAAAATGTGAGACCAAGTTTTTTTGTGATTTTCATATAAAAATCTCTTGCAGCAAAAAATTTTTATTTATTTACAATACCGCTGCAAAAGCAAAGAATTTTCTTTAGGCTATAATAAATAATATTCTATTCTTCAATTTTGTTATCCTCTAAGAAATTGTGACAATATAAAAGAAATAATGTACGAGGTATGTCCACAAAGTAAGTTCCGTTTGGTTGTATAAAACAAATGTGTACAGATACAGAAAAAATATTTATTGTACACAAATATACAACAATTAAACTACTTTTCTACATAGCTTCCGAAATTTTGTAGGCATTTGTCCTAGCATGGCAGAAGACTTTGTATGCATTCTTCGTAGAAGGTAACATGTTCTTTCAGCTCGTCATCGTCGCTGAAGTGTCGACCAACATGGACAGATTTTAGGTGTAAGAAGAAAGTCATTAGGAGGATGATCAAACACGTCCCAGTGAAATTCCCGTAAGAGTTGTTTGGTCACATTCACTTTGTGGGATCGGGTGGCAACGTGAAGGGAAGAAGAAGAAGAAGACTCCTTTCATCTCTTCTTCCACCTAAAATCTGTCCTTGGTGACCAACACTTCAACGATGATGAGCTGAAAGAACATGTTTGACACATGGTTGAATACACAGGCGGCAATCTTCTATGAAGAAGGCACACAAAAAATTGTCCCACACTATGACAAGTGCCTACAAAATTTCGGAAGTTATGTAGAAAAGTAGTCTAACAATTGCAGATTTTTATACAATAAACATTTTTTCTGTATCTGTTCAAGTTTGGTTTAAATAACCGAACGGAACTTACTTTGTGGGCATACCTCGTATATACTGCAGTAATCCGCACACATTTTTTCCCGAATTTATGAACGAAAAACTGGGGTGTGCAGCTTATTCGAATTTAGGTTGGTATTACTCCATCTGCAACAACAAAGCACACCAGGCGGGGATTACGCCGCTTTAAAAAAACATCCCTTTAGGCCGGTATTACACGATAATATTTTCGATCAAATCTTTGACAAAGAAATATCAAATATTTGTAATATTTCTTAGACATAAATCTTCATAATGGTGTTAAAAAGGGATATTATTGTCATTATATTTCAAGATAGCGGATAACAATAACTTTTTATTGTGCACTGCCTTAGCCGGTCACAAATGTGGCGGAGTAGCGTTTCTTTCCAGCAGCTTATTTGCCAGTGCGTCTGGCGCGTACGAACAATTGTATTGTTAATGGAAGAATGAGTAGTTTATGGTACCATCTTTCTTAGTAATAAAATATGTTATCTACTTAAGTTAGGTATTATTCGGTTCAGTACCACGATATTACCCACATTGGTATCGGAATGTGACGACGTCTAGATCTGGACAAGACAGGGTTACAGCGATTACTTGCTACTGTGTTTAAACGCTAATTACGGTGCGGTGTTACAGTTATGTTCCAACGCACGCACACGTCAATCAACAACAGCGATGCTAGGACTCAGAGCGAATAGATTTGCAGAGGAGAGGAGACAAGAAACATTTATAATCAAATATACAGAGAGGTGCTACATTTGATGACATTTCTTTGATGAAAAATACATGTCGAAGCTCTTATTACGCTTAGTCCAGTCAATGAATGCATTGTAGAGTGCATGGAATATGCGAGAATTTTTGACTTCAGGACTTTGTTGTTAGGGATAGTTAGGAGGTGAACACACTAAAAGTCCCCGCCCCTGGGGGGTGAGCTAAAGCGGGGGTGGGGGTGGAAAGGTACAATTTTTTTGGTTTTTCGCTTATATCTCGAAAGCGGTCCGCTTTAGGAAGAAAATGTTCCAAATAAAAATGAAAGATAATGGAATTTGCTATAAAATTGTTTCGATACATATTAGTCGAATTCCCAACGGTTTTCGAGATATACGTTACTGAAAATCGACAATTTTGGAAAAAATCATTTTTACCTCACTAATTTTGTCAAAAATTTACTTCTAATGACTCACTCAATCGTTTCTCAGAAAATTTGACGGAATCAAAGTTGTCGATCATTAAATTTCCTTGAATTTGATATGCACATTTTTTACCTTATCTTCATCCAATCAGAAGTTATATCATTAAAAGATGTGCACTCAGTTTCGAGGTCCTTCTAGAAATGAGTGTTTTGAAAGGCTGTGACATTTTTATCTAATGAAACGTTCTAGCGTGGTAAATAACAACACCTTAACAATGACAAGAAGGTAATTACAATTGAAAGAGAACACCTTTTTACAATTATAACTTTTATTACAATATTGTGAATCATACAATGCAAGTAGTTACAAGCACTGGTAGTGATTCAAAATGAAAAATAAGTGCATTGAATGCAACATTTTCATTTTTCTGAGGAATGGTCGAGAGTCATTCGCCTTAGTCAGTAGTGGAAACATCGTCCAACAAGATTGGTAGAGTCTCGATGTCACTGTCTCCATCTTCATCCTTAATTAATATTCAGACTCCAGTGTTGCAGTTGCCCTTTCAGTTCAGGCATGCTACAGAGCACTGTAACAACGATTTGCTGGAACCACACCTCCACTGTCACAATCTTACGTGCCGGCCACAGTGGCCGAGGGGACTGAGGCGCTACAGTCACGGTCTGCACGGCCACTACGGTCGGGGGTTCGAATCCCACCTCGAGCATGGATATTTGTGCCGTCCTTAGAATTAGCTAGTTCATAAGTAGTTTGTAAGTTTAGGGACTGATGACCATGTAGTTAAGTCCCATAAGCTATACAAACATTTGAACAATCTTACGTTTATTGACAATAATTTTCTTCAAGAATTCGTCAGAAGCATCATCTAACTCTGAGAGTTTCAGAACTATTTGGTCATTCCTTCTTATCCAACCCAAATTCGGCGCTCCACATTTCAGTTCCTCTCTTAACCAAAGTCGTACTTGGTCGTACATTCAGAATGGATGCTGCTCAACAGCTCCTTCAGTTGGAGGGAGAGTTCAGAGATTAGGCTTCATGTGCCCAGCTGCTTTTATAAATGATTTGTAGCGGAAATCGTTGAGGGATGTCTTGGTGGCTGGAGCTCCATACCATGAGAGAGTACTCATGATTACCGTTGTCTGAATGCACTTCCTGTCAATCTCATTTTTTAGTCGTCTGTACTCCATTTTGCCTGTTTCATTTACTGCATTTATATATTGGAAAAATATCTCAGCAGCATGTTGTATGATTTTGGACTTTTGATGCATTTTGACAAACCCCACTTTACTCTTGCAATACGCTGCAGATGTTGTGTGTGAGCCTGTAAATTCATGTAGGAATAACATATGGACGTTGTCCTTCATTTTCAATTCCTGCTCCTCTTGTTATACATTGCTTGTGTCCTTTCCACTCTGGAACTACAATATCTTGTTTTTTGGCAACAAACCACAGAATGTCATTTGGTGCAGGATGTGGCGGCTCTTCTGGTATATCAATGTGTGCCACAGTCACATTTCGTAGACCTCCATTCATCGTAATGTATGCTTCTAGTGGAATAGTTCCGAGTTTTCCATTTACAGCTGATGTGCAATGATCTCACAAATACAAACTGACATTCATCATGATACACAGCCTCCTCAGCAACTAAATCATTTGAGGTGGAAAGATGCCTCATCGCTTCCTCTCCCCACTGATCATGTCTATCTCGAGAAGCATCCATACTCGTCACTTGTATGTCAGTTCTGTTGAGTCCTTTTGTGAGAAAAATAACTAAAAATATCTTCCTTGGGCTTCTTTTGCTCACCATCAACACTTTCGGCACAAAAGAAACATTTTCTTTTGAAATCGAATTTTGCTTGTTTGGATCTCAAAGTTGAAGGCTGAACTACTTCAGAGGATGAGAGTGCCTGTCTCTTTAAATGAGCACTGATGGATTGCGGCCGGATGTAATTTTTTCGACATTCATTATGAATCAGAAGGTTGCCCAAATCTTCTAAAGATGAGCCATTGCTATGTCCCCTTTCTCTAATTGCTTTGATGAGTGATAGTATTCCTTTTTTGTCACTGTGAAAACACCAACATCTGGTCCATCTAAGGTTTAATCACATCAAAACACCGAGTAGCCATTACGCTGACTACATAGTCAACATTTTCACAAATAAATGAAAAATATCACGAAAAGCCGACATACAAAGTTCTCTATGTCTGGAGAACTTTTGAAGTGAACTGAAGTAAGAAGTGAGTGAGAACACTCCATTCCACCCCCCCCCCCTCCGTCCAGTCTCTTGGAAGGAGCCAGTGGCAGGCCTTCGATGCTTGTCGTCGAGCTTCCCCATCGTTAACCCTCTGTCAGGCGTTAGGTACCGGCGACCTTGAAGGCATGTCCACTGCAGGTGACAATAAATGAGCATCAATAATTACTCCTCATAAAAATAAAAATAAAAGTGTTGCTTTGAAATGATTCATTTTGAATCACTGCCACTGCTTGTAAAACCTTTCATTGTATGATTCATAATATTATAATAAAAGCTATAATTCTAAAAAGGTGTTGTCTTACAATTCCAGTTACCTTCTTGTTATTGTTAAAGTGTTGTTATTTACCATGGTAGCACGTTTCATAAGACATAAATGTCACAGCCTCTCAAAACACTCATTTCTAGAAGGACCTCGAAACTGAGCGCACATCTTACAAATGATGTAACTCCTGATTGGCTGACGATAAAGTAATAAATGCGCTTATCAAATTGAAGGAAATTTAATGCTCTACAACCTTCTTTCTGACAAATTTTCTGAGAAAAGATCGAGTAAGTCACTAGAAGTAAATGTTTGACAAAATTAGTGAGGTAAAAATGATTTTTTCCAAAATTGTCGATTTTCAAATTCAATTATCTTTCATTTTTATTTGGAACATTTTCTTCCTAAAACGGACCGCTTTCGAGATATAAGCAAAAAACCGAAAAATTGTACCTTTCCACCCACACCCCCGCCTTAGCTCACCCCCCAGGGGCGGGGACTTTTAGTATGTTCACCTCCTAACTATCCCTAACAAAGTCCTGAAGTCAAAAATTACCGCATATTCCATGCACTCTACACCCCTCTTGAGCACTCATTGACTGGACTAGCTATCAAATATCTTTGTTGTAAATACATGACCTATAGACTTTCACAAAGATATGTTGTTGTTGTTATGGTCTTCAGTCAGGAGACTGGTTTGATGCAACTCTCCACCCTACTCTATCCTGAGCAAGCCTTTTCATCTCCTCATAAGAACGGCAACCCACATCTATTTGAATCTGCTTACTATACGCGTCTCTTGGTCTCCCTCTGCGATTTTTACCCCACACACTTCTCTCCAATGCTAAATTTACGATTCCCCGATGTCTAAGAACGTGTCCTACCAAGCGATCCCTTCTTTTAGTCAGGGTATGCCAAAAATTCCTTTTCTCACCAATTCTGTTCAGTACCTCTTCATTATTTATGCGATCTACCCACCTAATCTTCAGCATTCTTCTGTAGCACCACATTTCAAAAGCCTCTATTCTCTTCCTGTCCGCACTGCTTATCGTCCATGTTTCACTCCCATACAAGGCAACACTCCACACAAATGCCTTCAGAAAAGACTTCCTTACACTTAAATTAATATTCGATGTTAGCAAATTTCTCTTTTTCAAAAATGCTTTTCTTCCCATTGCCATTCTGCATTTTGTATCCTCTGTACTACGACCATTGCATGTTATTTTACTACCCAAGTAACAAAATTCATCTTCCACCTTCATTGTTTCGTTACCTAATCTAATTCCTTCAGCATCGCCTGATTTTCTAAGTCCGCATTCCATTATTTTTGTTTTGCTCTTGTTAATGTTCATTTTATATGTTCTCTTCAACACACTGCCCATTCCATTCAACTGCTCTTCCAGGTCCTTTGCTGTCTCTGACAGAATTACAATGTCATCAGCAAAATGCAATGTTTTTATTTCTTCCCCCTGAACTTTAATCCCTATTCCAAATTTTTCCTTGCTTTCCTTCACAGCCTGCTCGATGCACAAATTGAACAACATCGGTGAAAGGCTACAACCCTGTCTTACTCCATTCCCAACTGATGCTTCTCTTTCATGCCCTTCGAGTCTAATAACTGCAGTCTGGCTTTTGTACAAGCTGTAAATAACTGTCCTTTCCCTGTATTTTACCCCTGTTGACTTCAGAATTTTAAAGAGTGTATTCCAGTCAACATTGTCAAATGATTTCTCCAAATCTACAAAAGCTAAAAATGTAGGTTTGCCTTTCCTTTATCTTCTAAGACAAGACATAAAGTGAGTATTGCCTCCCGGGTTCCTACGTTCCTTCTGAACCCAAACTGATCTTCCCCAAGGTCAGCTTCTACCAGTTTTTCCATTCTCCTGTAGATAATTCGTGTTAAAATTTTGCAACCATGACTTATCAAACTGATGGTTCTGTAATTTTCACACCTGTCTGCGCCTGATTTCTTTGGAATGGGGATTATTACATTTTTCTTAAAATCTGAGGGTATTTCGCCTGTCTCATACATCCTACACACCAGTTCAAATAGTTTTGTCATGGCTGGCTCTCCCAGAGACTTTAGTAGCTCTGAGGGTATGTCATCTACTCCTGGGGCCTTGTTCCGACCTAGGTCTTTCAAGCCTCTGTCAAATTCATCTCTCAGTATAGCATCTCCTATTTCATCTTGATCTACGTCCTCTTCCCTTCCTACCACATTGTCTGTAAGTTCATTTCCTTTGTAGAGCTGCTCTATGTACTCTTTCCACCTTTCAGCTTTCCCTTCTTTGCTGAGAACTGGTTTCCCATCCGAGTTCTTGATATTCGTAGAGATGCCCTTCCTGTCCCCAAACGTCTCCTTTATTTTCCTGTAGGCGGTATCTACTTTTCCCCTTCTTATACATTCTTCTAAGGATTTGCATTTGGCTTCTAGCCACTCCTGCTTAGCTATTTTGCACTTCCTGTCAATCTCATTTTTTAGTCGTCTGTACTCCATTTTGCCTGTTTCATTTACTGCATTTTTATATTTTCTCCTTTCATCTATTAAATTTAGTATTTCCTGTGATATCCAACGATTTTTTGTTGGTCTTGCCTTCCTACCTATTTTGTCCTCTGCTGCCTTCACTATTTCGTCTCTCAATGCTATCCATTCCTCTTCTACTGTTTTATTTCCCCCTGTTTCTGTCAATTGTTGCCTAAATCTCCCTCTGAAATTCTCCAGAACTTCACTATCCTTCAATTTATATAAGTCCCATCTCCTTATTTTCCTACCTTTCTGTAGTTTTTTCAGTTTCAGCCTACAGTTCATGACTAACAAGTTATGGTCAGAGTCTATATCTGCCCCTGGGTATGTCTTGCAGTTTAGGACCTGGTTCCGGAATCTATGTCTTACCATTATAAAATCTATCGGATACCTTCCTGTGTCTCCTGGTCTCTTCCACGTATACAACCTTCTTTTGTGATTCTTAAACCACGTGTTTGTTACGATTAAATCATATTCCGTGCAAAATTCTACCAGGCGACTTCCTCTTTCATTCCTCCTGCCCAGTCCATATTCACCTACTATTTTTCCTTCTCTTCCTTTTCCTACTACCAAATTCCAGTCTCCCATCACAATTAAGTTTTCCTCTCCCTTAACTGTCTGAATAATTTCCTCTAGCTCCTCATATATTTCTTCGATCTCCTCATCATCGGCAGAGCTAGTTGGCATATAAACCTGTACTACTGTTGTCGGTGTTGGCTTCGTATCTATCTTGACAATGATAATGCGATCACTGTGCTGCTCATAGTAGTTTACCCGCATTCCTATTTTCTTATTCATCATCAGTCCTACTCCTGTGATACCCCCAACTGATTTTGTATTTATAATCCTGTACTCACCTGACCAGAAATCCTGTTCATCCTGCCACCGAACTTCACTAATCCCCACTATATCTAACTTCAACCTATCCATTTCCCTTTTTAAATTTTCTAATTTTCCTACCCGATTAAGGGATCTAACATTCCACGCTCCAATCCATAGAATGCCAGTATTGTCTTTCCTGATGATCACATCCTCCTGAGTAGTCCCCGCCCGGAGGTCCGAATGGGGGACTATTTTACCTCCGGAATATTTTACCCGAGAAGATGCCATCATCATATGTTCATACAGTAGAGCTGCATGTCCTCGGGAAAAGTAGCGGCTGTAGTTTCCCCTTGCTTTCAGCCGTTCGCAGTAGCTGTGTGGCAAAGCCACATTACCTGATGTTACAAGGCCAGCTCAGTCAATCATCCAGACTGTTGCCCCTGTAACAACTGAAAAGGCTGCTGCCCCTCTTCAGGAACCACATGTTTGTCTGGCCTCTCCACAGATACCCCTCCGCTATGGTTGCACCTATGGTACGGCTATCTGTATCGTTGAGGCACGCAAGCCACCCCACCTCGGCAATGTCTGTGGTTCATGGGGGTGGTACAAAGATATATGACCGTGTAATACCAGTCTCAGCTCCATTTATTTAACGGTTCATTTTACTGTGTTACTGTGAGTACTTTTCCACAATAATAAGTTACAAATGAAATATTTTTCAGTTTGTATGAGAACACACACACACACACACACACACACACACACACACATAAAATCAGTGCGGCATCAATTGTTTTGATATTTACATGTCGTTTTGAAATTTAATAGACGTGACATCCCAAATGGCTGCCCTCACGTACTTGTTCAAATCCAATGGGTGGTAACCTGATCTACACAAATCCGCGTGTTGGCCACAAACAAGATTTGCTTCATATCACTTATGCAAGTACCAAAAAGAAGTGCTATGAGCAGCAAGTGGAGGTCTCGAGGAATCAGTATTCCCTTGATCACGAGATGTCAATGCAAACAATAAAAACAAGTGAAGCATGTAATAATTTCATAACAATGTGAATGTTTGTTAATTTATGGGACTTAACTACTGAAGTTATCTCTCTTTGGCTTACAAACTACTTTAACTTAAACAAACATAAGGACCACACACACACACAGACCCCCACATACCAGAAAGGACTAAAACCTCTGACAGGGAGCAACTGTGTGCTCAGCAGCAAGGTATCTAGAGTGCTTGGCCATTCCACCACAGCAGTTTTGTAAAAACTTTTATTCAAGTCTCACGTAAATTGTCTAAAATTGTAAGCAGAATATGTAATGGATGTGACTATTGAAATCTGAAGTATTTAATAACATGCCTAGGTGAAGTGTTGTCTGGTAATTCTGTCTGTGTCATTCACTTGAAGTCAAATATATTTCATGTTATAGTAATTAAATAAATCACATCAAGAAGATTAACTCATCAAACTCATTGGTTACAAAATTTCTGTTAACATGAAGACGACTTATACTACACTAATAACAGAAACCAGATTACATTTCAGATATAACTCGAGACATCAAAAACAGCACATGGTATACTGGATACACGGATTGGCATTACACTTAGACTACAACTATGACTTTGAAAGCCAGGATGAAAATCCCAACAGCACCACATCTGTCCATATGACATTTCTGATCATAATTTACATATTAACACCAAACTGTTCCCAATTATTCTGGAGCTACTCTTAAGATTAAAGGACAAGGTCCTTGTGGAAAATGAAGCCCTGTGTCATAATTAAATACAGTCTTGTGTACTACAAGATAATTCATGTTATGTAAAAGGAAATTTAATTTAAAAGTAACTCTTATGTTTTCTAAATGGTGCATTTTAATTGCAACAAGTTCTGATGTTCTCATTTATGTTTCATTGTTGTGTTGTTATTCTGCAGTACTGTTTCAAAGTAGTTTGCATCAGACACCGTTATGAACAGGTTTCCCCAGATGAAAAATTACCACTTTTTTTCCTTTGAATTCCCAAATTTCTAGGGCATATCCCACCGAGCAATTCGTACAGTGGTAGCAGATGTGGTGATATAGTGAAAGCGGACTGTGTCAGACTGTCATCAGAACATAGTGGGGGGAACAAAAGGCAGCTGCTTCCCAAGTGATAACTAATTTAAAAATGACTGTAAAATCCCATTACTTACCCAGAGAATGTGAACGCGAGCGGGAAACTGACGACCTCGGTGGTGGCGACCTGTTGCGGTAGCGTGAACTACGGTGGTTGTAGCGGGGACTGCGGCTACGCGAACGCGATGCCCCGCGGGAACGGTTGCCACCGGACGATGGCGGTGGAGAGCGTGACCACGTGCGGCGGCGGCCACGGCTGCTGCCACTCCCCCCGGGTGGAGGGGACTTGTTTCGCCACGCACGACTCCTGTCACGCTCTCTGCCTCTGCTTCTCGATCTGCGAGAACGTTCCCACGAACGCGATCGGGACCTCCCGCGAGAAGGGGGTGGCGAGGTGGAACTCCTGTGTCTCCTACGTGATTTCTCCTCTTTATCCTGCAAAAGAGAGTGGTGATTAATCGTTAATGCTGATTAAATGTGTGTCTTGGTATAAAAAGTTACAAAGCACACAAATATGACAGCAAGATGTAAATTCATTTTGACATTTACGTTGATTCTATCTCTCTTACAAAAATGTTTCCTAGCTCTGGAGCTACTTAGAAACCCAAACTTACCATCCCAACATAATGAAAGAAAAAATTTTTCATCTACAGTTTCTTCTCAGTTTTTTGCCTAATCCTCTGCAGTTGCAATAATATACTTTGTACAGGTTAAATTATAGTCTTTTGCAACAGTAAAAATTAGTCAAATTCAGACCAGATACGTTCCACTTCATTTTAAAACATCTTCAGTGGTCAAGTTCTTTATGTTGCTTTCTTCACATGTTTTCCATTGCACACGCATTTCCACTCATGCTGAAACACTACTTTGAATTAATCTCATTTTCCTAAGACACTTGCAACTTGCCAATATTATTCATCTTTCTCATGTGATAATTCGCATTATGAAAAGGGCGACCTCTGCATCTTCGTAGTCTATTTGTGATATATGTACGTAATATCAAAATACTCACCAGAAGGTTTTATTATATAATAAATTTTTACCATTTTAAGTGCCAGGCAGAACTGGAACTGGTAATTTTATGGGAAGTAGAAGATTTTTTAAGTAATTTCACTCATCATAATCAATTAGTCAGCAAGCTTTTAACCGGCATTAATTATTTGCATAGTAAAACTGCACAAGTTATACTCTTTTTGTATTTATTTTATGTTTCATGCAACGATATTCGAGAATTTATTCACTTTCTCGAGTGCAAATATATGCATAAGTATTTTTGTGACAATTGCATTGGATCGGCATCTCACACTATTATCACTTTTTTTGAGGTTATAATATCCTGAGCCTTCTTCAATGTGCAGAAAAACACACACAAGCAAACTATCAGTTTCACAATCACAAAAAATACTTAGTTAAATATTTGCATTTCACAACAAGAAGAAATTCTCGAAAAGTGTCATGCAAAGCACGAAAAACTGCCAGTTGCATAAGCAAAACCAAGCTGACAATTGACGCGGTGAATGATGGAATATTACACGCTCATCAGCCATCACATCGAAGTCAACTAGGCACGTACAACGAACAACGAAATGCAAAATATATGTTTGAATAACTGCAAAGTGTCATTACATGATTTTTTCTTCAGGAACATGGTTTCAAAATGCGTAAAACACAGGAAAAGTGTAAATATGTTAACATATGTTGTGTACATAGGAAATTTGATGGGACACAAAAAATGGTGTAAATAGCAGGAAAACCTAAAATTCGGGAACATAAAAACAGAGTTTTACTGTATTTTGACTTATTTGTGAGCTGAGCAGTGTTAAATTTTTATAAACCCCAGCTAGTAACAAGTTGATACTTAACTCTCTACAGGCAATTGTTGATTTGTTAGGATGGATAGGACGTGTGACTGCTGTGTACGGACACAGGAAGAGCTGACCGTTGTTTACAAACAACTGAGCATGCTGTTGGCCGCAGTCAGCCGTCTTCAGGCTGCTGCCTCAGAGTGTTGCAGCAGTAGGGGGTCTGGTGCATCGCGTGGGACACCTCAGGTGTTACAAGCTTCACCCACAGTCCCTGTTGTCAAGACATCTTCGCATATACCGGACGCTGTTGGGCCACACTCTCCACAAGGGGTGTGACAGGTTCAACAGTGTTCATGTCACTCGAGGCGGAAGGTCAACGTGGAGGCTGGCTTGCAGCATCACCCATTCTGCCTGTGAGTAGACATGTGGCTGCTCCTTCAGCAGGGTCTGAGCAGGAACAGGTGGTGGTTGTTGGTTTTGAGTGGGTTAAACAGCCAGATCATCAGTCCCCTGTTCCTAGCTAGGAGTCCACTGTCAGAAGCTTAAAAATAAAACACTGAAAAAGGAAACACTTAAGGAACAGACTGGCAAAAAATTCACTGACGACACAAAAGAAAGACAAGCAATAGATAAAGAAACCAAGTCAGGAAGTGAGTTAAAATAGGATAGCAGAGTACCATGGCTGGCTGATTGCTAAGATAATAAAGGATGAGCCAGGCATGCTGAACACACTAAAAGCCACTGGGTATTTGATACAGAAGTTGTAAAAGGGCACAAAAATGTTGGACAGATACGGACCTGAGAGGTCAGGCTGTAGCACCCATCACTGGATGGAATTGTAAAAACCGGCCGTGCGAATAAAACTTAAAACAGAGTTAGCCACGGAGGCATTGTCACCTAAAACTAAGTGTAGCGCATCTGGTAGATTAAAAGATTGTCGCAAGTTGGCTAAAAGTGGATAGTCCATCAGAAGGTGGACTACTGTCAGCGCTGCTCCACACCGACACACTGGCGGGGCCTCATGGCAAAGGAGGTACCCTTGCGTTAGCCAAGTATGGCCAATTCGCAGTCAGCAAAGAACCACAGACAGAGTCCCAACGAGAGGCCCTCAGGGATGTCTTCCACGCGACAGGGAAGTGTTTGACGATGTGGAGCTTATACAGGACACTAGTCAACCCATTCTGAATTCCAAATCCCTAGTATCTTGCGGTTCAACTCCCTTCGGAGATGCCCTTCCTGGAGCCCAATTCCCAAGCGACGTGGTGTCTTACTTGGCCAACTAATTGACGCGTTCTTTGCCCGATATCAGGGTGGCCACCAGTTCTTCATTTTCAAATTCAAGGTTTTTTCCCGGTTTTACAGGTTAAAAATAATTATTTTCCAGGTTTTCACGAAACTTAATTTTGATCAAAGGGGTTAGCAAACAACTATACTGTAAAGAAACTAGTAACATATTTTTAAAACACATGTCATTCAAGTTGAACCTTGTCGCATTGTAATATACACCAAGCAGTGGCGAGTCCAGGATTTGTGTTGGGTTGGGATTGGGGGGGGGGGGTCATAACTCATAAAAATTGTGGCATTGTACCTCAAACTGATCTACAAAGAACCAGCTTATATTATGAGGTTTCCCTCGTGGTTTTGGAGGATCTGCAGCCTCATAGACCCCCTCCCCCACCCCAGATTCGACAGTGACACAATGTATAGTACAGGGTGTACATGTTAAGTTGACAAACCAGAATAACTATGAAAAAAAGTATATATTCAACAACGGTATTCACCATTATGAAAGGACTCCAGAGGCTTAGGAAATGATACTAAACTTGAACTGCCTCCACCGTTTGGGAGTGGTGTGGGTGGCTAGTGTAAAATTTTAAATGGAAACTCCCATTTTTTATTGCAGATTCAGATTCTAAAGACCAATTCATGTATAGTGAGGTTGATTTTTTTTTCTTTCAATTGGCAACATATTGCACTGTAATGGCAAGAATTATTTGCCATACTGCTGAAGAAATCAATCACCCAGGAAAGAAAATAAAGGTTAATCATATTGGTGATGCTTCAGAACCCAACCAAATGGTACCAGATGCACATTTCTTCCCGGCTAGTTCAATTAATTGTTTTTTTCGGAAATTCATAACTGGTATTCAGACAAGGGCAATCTGGACTAAAGTATCCTTTAGAACACTGCCCTGTCCACTGCCGGGGAGGATCATTTGGTAGCGTTCTGAAGCATCATGAATATGGTTTTCCATTTATTTTATATCCTGTTTAGTACATCTCTTCACCAGTATGGCAAATATTTCTTACTATTACAGCGCCATCTATCACCAAAAAAAAACAACCAGACCATACATGATGTGGGCCTTAGAATCCGAATTTGCAATAAAAAATTGGGGTTCCCATTTAAAATTTTACACTTCACACTCCCCCTCCCCGCTCCCCCCCCCCCTCCCCACACACACACACACACACACACACACACACACACACAGTGGAAACCATTTTTGAATATCTACTGTTTTTCCGAGTTATTCCGGCTTGTCAACTTAAAACTTATACCCTGTATAATGGACTAAGTTGAATTCAAGTAGTTGGAGGATACTGTACGTTTTAATGTGGATTGCATTCGTTTCTGCAACATAGCCCGTGCATTTATACTACAGTTCCAGATGCATTAAAATACAGTCACATCTCATGAAATAGTGATCTAGAACTCAATACATATATTATGATTTACTTTACCTTCAGGATATGAACAACCTTTGACTGTCCGATACCACTTTTTTTTTTGTGTGGATTTAGGGCGCACAACTTCTACGGTCATTAGGGCCAAGACAAGAACTTAGATTAAAAAAAAATTGGTGACTGTCAGAAAATCAAGAAGAGGCTAAAAACGAAAGATAAAGGACAATGAAAAGGGTTAAATATCCTTCGATAAGTTGGCCAAGTTGATAAAACGCAAAACTTGAGCAGCTGCTCATGTGTCATAAGCTAAAATTTCCTCCAGTGTAGACAGAAAGTGAAGGGCTACACGGAGATGATTAAAAATTACACAAGACAATAAAACGTGTCGCACCATCAGCAATTCACCGCAGGAGCACAGCGGTGCAGGGTCGGCGGTTAGCAAATGATGGTGGCTGAAACGGCAGTGACCGATCCGCAACCGGGCCAGGATGACCTCTTCCCGCCGAGAGAGGCGTGAGGAGGTCCTCCAAGCGGTCGAAATCGGTTTGACAGTTCGCAATTTATTGTTGTACAGTGAAAGCCACGCACTGTGCCATGACGACATGATACTCCGGCGAAGAGCCTGTTGAACATCGTCCGATGGGACGCAAAAGGTAGCCATGCGAGGCAAAATAGCTGCGGCCTTGGCTGCTATGTCGACGGTCTCATTCCCGGGCACACCCACGTGGCCAGGGACCCACAGGAAAGAAACGTGACAGCTGTCATCTGCTAGCAACTGGAGGGAGCGTTGGATCCGATACACAAGAGGATGGTTCGAGAAAGGGTCCTTAAGACTCTGCAGGGCACTAAGGGAGTCAGAACATATGGCATAGAAAGGTTCGCGGTGGCGGCAGGTATACAAAACGGCCTGGTGGAGGGCAAAAAGCTCAGCCGTGAAGTTCGAGCACCGGTCAGGGAGCTTGTATTGGAAATGGTTGTCCCCGACGACGAAGGCAGATCCGACACTGGCAGTGCTCTTGGAACCATCAGTGTAAATAAATATGGCATTATCAAACTGCGAACGAGTTCGACAAGCCTCGAGCAGTATACCAAATCCGGAGTGCTCTCCTTGGGGAGCGAACTATGTTCAAGGTGAGTGTGAACCTGGGCCTGATGCCATGGTGGCAATGGGCTTTCACTCAACCGAAGGGTGGAAGGAAGGGTAAAATCGAGCCACTGTAGCAGGCAGCGAAACTGAACTCCAGGTGGAAGCAAGGCAATCGCAGACAACTGATATTGGCGATCGAGTGAGTCATCAAAAAATAATCGGTAAGATGGATGATTGGGCATCGACCGCAGGCGGCATGCGTACCGACACAAGAGTATGTCACGTCGAGTGGTCAAGGGTAATACAGCAGCCTCGGCATACAGACTTTCAACAGGGCTGGTATAAAATGCACCGGTCGCCAGACATAATTCCCGATGGTGGATAGAGTTGAGACGGCGGAGAATCGACGGCCGTGCAGAAGAGTATACAAGGCTTCCGTAGTCGAGCTTCGACTGAACAAAGGCCTGGTAAAGGTGAAGCAGGACGGTACGATCCGCTCCCCATGACGTGCCACTGAGGACACGAAGAACATTAAGGGATCGGGCACAACGGGCAGCCAGGTAGGACACGTGTGTGGACCAGCAAAGTTTAAGATCCAACATGAGTCCCACTAATTTCGTTGTCTCCGCGACTGGGAGAGCAACAGGGCCGAGACGTAGAGAAGGTGGAAGAAATTCCTTGTATCTCCAGAAGTTTATACACACAGTTTTCCCAGTGGAGAATCTGAAGCCGTTTGGGATGCTCCAGGAATATAGACGGTCAAGACAGCGTTGAAGAGAACACTCCAAGAGACACGTCTGCTGGGCGCTGCAATAAATTGCGAAATTGTCAACAAAAAGAGATTTGGAGACGTCGGCTGAAAGGCAATCTACGATCGGATTGATTGCAATGGCAAAGAGCGCCACACTCAAGACGGAGCCCTGTGGTACCCCATTCTCCTGGCAAAAGGTATCTGACAAAACAGAGCCCACCCGTACCTGGAACTTGCGATCCGCCAAAAACGCTTGAATGAAAACAGGAAGGCGGCCCCGAAGGCCCCATGTGTGCAATGTGCGGAGAATGCCCGCTCTCCAACAGGTATCGTATGCCTTCTCCAAGTCGAAGAACACTGCTACTGTTTGACGCTTCTTTAGAAAGTTATTCATAACGAAGGTCGACAACATAACGAGGTGGTCAGCAGCAGAGCGGTGTCGACGAAAACCGCATTGGATATTAGTCAGGAGGCTGCGAGATTCGAGGAGCCAGACCAACCGAGCGTTAACCATGCGTTCCATCACCTTACAGACACAGCTCGTCAGAGAAATAGGACGATAGCTGGAAGGAAGATGTTTGTCCTTCCCTGGTTTGGGGATGGGGACAACAATGGCTTCACGCCAACTTGTTGGAACATGACCTTCAGTCCATATGCGATTGTAGCTACTAAGAAGAAAGCACTTGCCCGCAGGAGAGAGGTACTTCAGCATCTCAATATGAATGGAATCGGGCCCGGGAGCAGAAGATCGGGACAGGGCGAGAGCACGGTCTAGCTCCTGCATGGTGAAGGCGACGTTATAATTTTCACGATTAAAAGAGTGGAAAAAAAAGCAGCCATGCCTCCTCTACCCGTTTGCGAGGGAGAAAGGCAGGGTGATAATGGGCAGAGCTCGAAACCTCCGCAAAGAAACGGCCCAATGCGTTGGAAACATCAGCGGGGTCCACGAGGACTGCGTTCTCCACGGTCAGGCCAGGAATCGGGGAGTGGACCTTGATGCCGGATAAACGGTGTAGGCCACCCCAAACAACCGTGGAGGTAGTAAAACGGTTAAAAGAACTAGTAAAAGCAGTCCAGCAAGATTTCTTGCTGTCATTTATGATACGACAACATTGCGCTCTCATACATTTTTAATTGATGCAATTCTCCAAAGTTGTGTGGCGGCGGAAAGCACGGCACCGGTCTCTAAGCGCGTCGCGGCAGGCTGCAGTCCACCAAGGGACCTGGACACGACGTGGAGAAGAGGATGTACGAGGTATGGAACGTTCAGCAGTGGTGAGAATAACCTCTGTGAGGTAGTCGACCTGACTGTCACAGTTGGGAAAATTCTGATCGTGAAAAACAGCCATGGAAGAATAAAGCCCCCAGTTGGCTTTAGAAATGTTCCAACTGGTGGGACGAGGAGATGGGGAATGATGCAGGAAGTGGATGATACAAGGGAAATGGTCACTTGAGTACGTGTCAGAAAGTGCATACCACTCAAACCGACCGGCAAGCTGAGGAGTGCATATTGCGAGGTCTATATGGGAATAAGTGTGTGTTGTGTCTGAAAGGAAGGTCGGTGCACCGGTGTTGAGGCAGACAAGATTGAGGTGTTGGAGAAGGTCCACCAAAAGGGAGCCTCTCGGACAAGGGGCCGGAGAACCCCATAGGGGGTGGTGGGCATTAAAGTCGCCTACCAACACGGAAGGTGAAGGGAGCTGGTCAACAAGGTGTAGCACATCTGCCCTAGTAAGGGCAGGTGACGATGGCGAATAGATATTACAGAGGGAAAAGGTAAATGTGGATAGAGTGATGCGGACGGCAACTGCCTGTAGGTGAGTATGCAAGGAAATGGGATGGAAATCGACGTCGTCTCGAAGGAGCATCAGAACCCCTCCATGGGTTGGGATACCTTCGACAGGTGGCAGGTCGAACCGCACAGAGGTGTAGTGTGGAAAGTCTGCTCGATCACTTTGACGCAACTTAGTTTCTTGGAGACAGACTAGAAGCGGCAGTGCAATTGAAGAAGTAGTTTTAACTCCTCCCGATTGGAACGAACACCGCGAATATTCCATTGAAGGAGCGCCATAATAAAAAATGAGATAAGAAATAAGGATAAAAACCAACTAGCAAGCGGGGTCACCTCGACAGCCGCTGAGGACCGGATGTCGAGGGAGCACTGTCTAGGGGCAAAGGGTCATGGTCCATAGGTTCGACCGACGCGCCTGCCACCTCCCTGAGTTGATCAGGAGGGGCAGTTTCCACCGCCGTTAAAGGGCCGGGTGCCCGGCAGACGGAGCGTCCCGGTTAAACAGAAGACGGCCGAGGCCGGCAACTGTTGGACGGCGTGACAGATGGGTCACGCCTAGGCGGGGAAGGAGAGGAACTCTTTTTCTTGTTGGCTCTTCTCGAAGAGTGATGGTGAGAAGAGGCAGTCGACGGTTGGGAAGCCTGAGAACGCAGAAAATCCTCACGGACGGGTTCCTTTTTCAAAGTCCGGGCATCTTGTTTAGGTGCCCGCGGTTTACTAGAGGTTGACGAAGACTGTACTTTAGGAGCAGCAGGAGGAAGCGGGGACGTGGAACGGGCAATCTTCGGGCTGGCGGATCACACAACTGTGTCAGCGAAAGTGAAATCACAAGTCTGGGTACTGGAATCCTTAGTAGGTTGAGTTGAGGTGAGGACCTTACTGTATGTGCCCGCTGGGAGGACAGTGGGCTTTCGACTCGCCAACAACTTTCGAGCGGCAGATGTTGATACCTTCTCCGTAACCCGAATTTGCTGGATTACCTTCTCATCCTTGTATACAGGGCAGTCGCGAGAGGAAGCCGCATGGTCACCGTTGCAGTTTAGGCAGTGAGGGGACGGAGGTGGGCAATCCCCCTCATGGGCGTTCCTACCACAAGTGACACATTTTGCCGCATTTGGGCAAGATTCACGGGTATGGTTGTACCTGTGGCATTGGAAACAGCGCGTTGGGTTTGGAATATAAGGGTGGACAGAGATAACTTCGTACCCTGCTTTGACCTTCGACAGGAGTTGAACTTTGTCGAATGTCAAAAACATAGTACGAGTCAGTGTCAGCTGGTTATCTACCTTTTTCATCACCCTGTGGACGGCTGTCACACCCTGATCGGACATATAGGATTGGATGTCTTCATCAGACAACCCGTCAAAGGATCTCGTAAAAACTACCCCCCGTGACGAGTTGAGTGTGCGGTGCGCTTCTACCTTGACTGGAAATGTGTGTAATAACGTAGTCCGGATTAGTTTCTGGGTTTGGAAAGCACTGTCCGCTTCCAGCAACAATGTACCATTACGCTGACGCTAACAGGTTTTAACAGGGCCAGCAATTGCATCAACACCTTTCTGTATAACGAAAGGATTGACAGAATTGAAATCTTTTCCGCCGGTGCGAGACACATCAAGAAATTTCGGTAAATTAGGCAGAGTCTTCTTTTGCTGAGGCGAATCTATCTTACATTTCCTGGTTCAACGTCACTGAAGAAGAGAAGGAAGTCATCGCGGAGGTGTCCCCCGTGATTACCGGCGTCTCCGATGGCGCGCTCCTTCCTAGTGGGGGGCCTCTCAGAGGGCTTACCCGCCTTAGGTGATTGTTCACACCTCAGGTCACACCTCCCCAGAATTGACGGAGGGACCAATTGGCATGTTCGGAAGGTACCAGCTCGGGTAATCACCCCTCCCTGGGCCTGGCCTTTATCAGGGGGTACGTACGTACGTGCCCTACTTGTCTACCCGGGGCGGGGAATTACGCGTTACCCCGTCACCTGCTACACATGATAATGCATGGGTCGGCCTTCAGACACGCACAGGGAGGAAAGAAGAAGAGGATAGGAAATGAAAGAGAAAGAAGGAAAGAAATGTCTCAAACGCCGAAGCGGAGACTAATGAGGAGGAGAGGAAGGCTAGGAGAGTATAAGGAGAGAAAGACAGAAGCAAAGGTTTGGAAAGGAAGAAACCAAGGAATGAGAGAAGCTACTACAAAAAACGACCTGAACTAGCAAAGGACGCCCGTCTCCGGGCGAAGGCATAAACCGGGAGGGAAAGTGAAGCAGCCTGGGGCAGAAGAAAGGCTGCTCCGGCTCGGGGCCCCGTGCGCGCCACACAAGTACCCACACAAGAACTGTGGGGCCCCCTGGGGGGTTCACCAGTTTCATAATTGTACGTCATTATTAGGGGGGAAAAAAGCTCCCATCGTATTCAAGAACTTCAATACACGAGCCGTTTTTGGGATATTTTGTGTCCTTTTTTTCGATGTTTCATTTTTACTTTAGTATTGCTATTTCTATTGTTTTTCTATTTAGAACCTCCCCGCCCAAAATCCCGTTAAATTCTTTTACTTATTTTGTTTTCTTTCTTTTTTTCGCTTACATTAATATTTGTGTTGTTTATTTCATGTTATCGACGCCACATTACATTTGCATTGAAATATGAATGTCGGTTACCACCACGACGTTGTGCCTGACGTCATTGATCAAAGCAGACGGGTGGTATCGGAATATCCAGTATTGCCCAACCTTTTAACCTCTTTCAGGTTTTCATTTAGATTGTTCCCAATGATGGTTTTCAGTTTCCAGAGCCCTTACACTCAAATAAGTTTTGCCCTGGGAAATTCTAGCTAAAAGATCAATGAATGTTAATGACCCAGCATGCGTAATAATGCACAATTTGTGGGCGAGTTCTTCAACTGCGAGGAGATGGAATGGGGAATGCAAAAACATATCTGGAGCAACAGCTGTGTGGTATTTGTATTCAAGTGTAAAATAACACAACAACAGATTTGAATGAATACATTATTTTGTTCTAATGAATTTGTTTCATTTTTTAAAATTCTTTTAGTGCTAAACAGACAGTGAAATGTATATTGTGGAAAGCAACAGACTTCCGTTTGCTTATGGAAAGTTTATGTTCCTTACATCTTGCGTGGCTGTTCAAAGCACTCTTCCCAATTGTAGAAATATTTATTTGTGTTGCACCAAGAGCATAATGCATTCGTTTGTGATTTGGGATCACATGTAACCCACGGATACACTGTCTCGTATGAGCTCTGATATCGAGTTATACTCTGTTTTGACATGTCGGACAAACCCTTCACTCTAAAACACGTTGAATTGTTTCATCTGTGCGGGCACAGGTAAGGTTGATTCACACTTGTATTCACTCTATTGTTCTCTGCAACGATTATTTCACTCTGTTCCATCTCAGAAAGATGTAGATGTCGTTAGTCCCGAAATATATTTAACGACATTTTAATATATTGTTATAAGACAGCTGTCAAAGCAAATTACAACTGGAAGAAATTTCCTTTTCGCAAAAGTCGCGTACCGTATTACAGAGTTATACTTACATCTTTTTGCAGGACAATTAGCATGTCCAAAAGTCGCAATCTACAAAGTTACAACTGTGTTTCATACGGGCCCGGCTAGCGATCATTAGGTGGCGTTGCGTGTACATATGCTTTTTGAAAACCCATTAACATATAAAGAGGGGAATAATCTTTTGTGTTGACGAAAAAATAAATAATTAATGCTGTTCCTGATCTATGGTTGACAGGTTCTCGATGTACCCTTGACCACTAAGTAAATTAATTATTCTCGTAATTGTTACCACGACTCCTCATTGGTGCTAGCCAGGCCCGTATAGAAAACAGTTCAGCCAACAATAATACGCACCTGTACATGATGACTGTGTTTACTATTTATATATTACCAATTTTACGTCAGTCACAGGAATCGTCTATAATTATTACTAACGAACATAGGCGCCGACTTTTGAAAATCTTGGGGTATGCTCAGTGGTGTACGCAGGTATTTCTAAAGAAAAATAAATAAATACAAAGCAAATCCAAAAACTTATACAAAACACACGCTATCGATTCCATATCACCGTCACCATCGCGATAATTCGAAGTCCTTTTGTATTTTACTACATACTTTATCCATTTTAACAATTTTCACACGGAATACATTAACCCTTTTAATCCCAGATTTTATTGATTTATGAACAAAAATATTTCTTTGCATATATCTACAAATAATTATTGGATTAATGTATATTTAATAGAATTATTGATTATTTTTTGTTTTTGGAACCAAATTTGGGATGACTACAGATGACATCAGTGTTGCAGGATATGTTTCCTTTATCGTAACTAATAATATTTTCACACTGTTGACTACTAATTAGACATTGAACAATTATTTAGTAATAAAGATTTTTTTAATTATTTTGTTTCCTTTACCTTGATTCAACTATTTGAAAGTATTGTTGCATTTACTCCAACTAAGACATCAATCAACGATATATATTTTGACAATGCATTGTAGCCTAATGCTTTTTGTTTCCTCGAGGTAATGATAGACAATCTAGTCACAATGAATTACTGGAAGCCCTGCAGTATTATTTCCAATCTTTGAAAAAATGGTTGTGGCTAGATGGAAAGATAAAGATGAGGGAAGGGAAAGGGTTAAGATGTAATTTCATGCACAGGTGAAACAGGTCAAAAGAAGCAGAAACTAAGGCCCGACTACTACGTTCAATTGTTGACAAATTGTTGAAGACTGAAAATTTAAATTCAGAAAAAAATCTATCACTAGATGTTGCATTTCGAGAATTTTGTAGAGCTGCCAATTAAAACACGAAGACCTTCGCAAGTTATGAGGACTGTTGACAGAATATTTTAGCTAGAAGGGATAGGGCAGTCTTCGCAGGAAGTACGTCGGCTCACTGGTAACGTATGTGGTTGACAAAATGTTATCTCAAAAGATATCGGGGATTAAATTCGTGATGTAAACATTTTCAATGTATTGTACCAAACCCACTTCATTTCTAGTTATTTAATACTTTTAAATGTTTACAATATTGACTTAACAAGCGGAATTCCATTAACATTCGGACTATTTAGAAAACAGTCAGTTCACTCGCATGTGAACGTGGATTTTAAAGCCTGCAAATTCAATTACCTGTTTAAAATAATCTTTTTAGAGTGGTGACTTACAAAATCCAGCCGGCCATCAATGGGATGAGAGAGTCGATTTTAACTACAGTCAAGAAATATAACGTAAAGAAAAAATGGTACCAAAATATTCAGTGGGGTACGCCTAGCATACCAACTCAACAAAATGCTTCCGTGAAGAGATTTTTCAACACAGATTCAGACAAACGAGATCTGTGATGATGAGTATCACTTGAGTATTTTAAAACGACTGGCATTTTGTTAATTTTAAATATGAAACTTAAGAGGTTTTTTTCTTACTAAAGCTACAGGGATTACTTATTTACACTTATTAAGTACATTGCGAACTGGTCGTGTAATCTGAGCAATAGACTATACACGCGATCCATCGTTTAACTCAAAGCCGCGAGATCTCGTGGATTAAAAAACCCCTGTTTCTGGCTGAAAGTCAAGGTTTTTTCCCAGTTTTCCCCAGTTTTTTTCAAATTCAAGGCTTTTTCCCGGTTTTCCCAGATTCAAGGTTCGGTGGCCACCCTGGATATACCAACATGGCTTAGTGTCCAAAGAAAAGCGACAGAACAGCCTGACTTGCCAAGGGTCAACACTGCGTCCTGAATTGACCACACTACAGGATGTTTAGGAAAACACTGGTCTAGTGCCTGTTAGCCATTCAGGGAGTCACTACAGATGACAAATGACCCCCTGGGGCAGGCTCAGAGATGTGTAAGGGCTCGTAGAATTGCGACCAGCTCTGCAAATAAGACGCTACTACCTCGAAGCAAGGATCGCTGTTCACTGTGGTCACCACACACAAATGCATACGAAGCACTTCCATCGACCAGAGAACAGTCTGTGTAAAGCACTTCCGCATCATGAAATGATGCGAACAGTGTTCGGATATGGCGACCGAGGTTCAGTGGTTGTACTGAGGCTTTCGAGACCCAGGACAAATCCGACTGAAATCTGCAGGTGAGGAATGCACTGAGGAGTGATATGGGAAGAATAGTGGAAAGTAGGAGTGAAGGAAAGGGAGTTGGGGACGAGAGAAGGGAATGGACACTGACCGCGATCGGGAGACCCAACCTGGGCCGTTGTCGTGGGGATGGAAATGTAAGCCAGTGATTGAGGTGGCAGAACAAAGCGTGAACGCGGACGGCATAGGAAGCCAGTAACTGTTGCCGGCGGAACCGCATAGGAGGAACCCCGGCTTCAGCAAGGTGGCCTATCACTGGGCTTGTGCAAAAAGCCATTGCTAGACGGACACCAGTGTCTAAGAACTGCAATGTGGAAGGCACTGCTGAATCATATGTGAGGCTCCCATAGTCCAGGTGTGATTATATGAGAGCCTAGTAGAGCTGCAGCAGTGTTGGACGTAAGGCTCCCAAAAAGTGTGGCTAAGGTAGTGTATAATGTTCAGGTAGCACCAGCACTCTTGTTTAAGCTGTCTGATATGTGGCACCCAAGTAAGCCGGTCATCAAAAAGTATGCCGAGAAAGCGATGCATCTTCGACACTTAGCAGTTCATCAGCCAAGAAAATCTTAGGGTCCAAGTGAACAGTTCGAAGACAAAAGTGCATGACTGGGGTTGTAGATTCAGAGAACTGGAAGCCGTGTGCCGAGGCCCAATGAAAGTGCCTTTGTAATTGCTCCCTGCAGACGTCTTTCAGCAACACTGATACTCGTGGAGCTGTAATACAGGCAAAAGTCATTGGCAAATAGGAAACAAGAGACCGATGAGCTTACAGCAGCTATGATACCATTAATTGCCACCAAAGACAGGGGCACACTTAGAACAGAGCCCTGTGGGACAACGTTCTCCTGAGTGAGTTGAACTCAAACAAGTGCCGACCCGAACATGAAAGATGGGAAGGGAAAGGAAGTTTTGGACTAAGACTGGAAGAGCACTCCATAAACCCCATTCATGCAGCATGGCCAGTATGTTGTGATGCCAGGCGGTATTGTACGCCTTCTAAAGGTCTAAGAAGATGGAGATAAGGTGCTCATGCTGAGCGAAAGGTTGACGGATTGCTGACTCAAGAGACACAAAGTTATCCATTGCAGGTGGGTTTGAAGGAGGACATCGAAAGAGAGCAAAGAAGGGCAGCTCATTTCGTATTGTGACGATACAGGGGAAACAGCGTTACAGAAATGATACTGGATCCGGGATGAGAATCGTTACAACAACAGCACTTATCGCTGTGGCATGGGCTACTTACGATACTTCAATCACCAACATTCTCCTCTGAATATATTGTTGTCTCCCACTTACATAGGTAGAAATGATGAGAAATCAGAGCTCGAACGGAGAGATTCAGGTGTTTAATGGTGGTTCGATGAACCCTCTGCCAGGCACTTAAATGTAATTTGCAGAGTATCCCATGTAGAGCAACCCTTGCGGAAGGCTCCCTGTTGCTGAGCCAGGAGTCCGCGATCTTCCAGCACCCACATGAGCCGCCGACTCACCTTGGTGAAGTATCAGGACATTCAGCTGGGGAACTTTCGAACTCCCATACTCTAAATGGGGCATCGTATGGTTCCTCGAAGCGCGTGCAGAACGATTGCATCCGCCCCTCAACTCAACCACACCCCGAGATGAGGAAGCACAAGAGTCGAGGTGGCAATGTACCGCATCTGGATTAGTCACCGAGCTCAGGCCCAGAGACACTTAAAAGTGATCAGGAGTTCAATTGAAGGGTGGCGCCGGAATGCTTGCCGCCATTCCCTGATGGTCTCAGTGATTTCTGGTGTCCACCAAGGCACCAACTTGTGTTTTGGCAATCCACGAGAATTAGTGACTGTGGCTTCAGCTGCAAAGACAATGGACAAAGTTACTTGTTGAACCGCCCTATCAATATCTGCGTTAAGTGGAGCAGCTACCATAGCAGCCGAGGTGTAGGCCGGCCAATCTGCTCTGTGGAGTGACCATTGGGGCAGGCGGTAAGCAGGTTGGGATTGCGGCAATGATAGAAGAATGGGGAAGTGATAGCTACCACATAGATCCTCATTTACCTTCCAGCTGAGATGGGGGAGAAGGCTGGGGCTGCAAATGGAGAGGCCAGCAGCTGAGTACGTGTAGTGTGCCACACTGAAGTGCGTGGGTGCAGCTGTGTTTAGGAGGCAGACATCCTGCTGTGCCAGTACAGTCTCGACGTCCCTACACAGCGGGAGATCTCAGCTCCACCCCAAAGAGTGTGGTGGACACTGAAGTCCCTCAAAAGGAAGAATGGTGGGGGTAGTTGAGAGATCAGGGCAGCAAGGTCCGCAGCAGTCGGCGCCTATGTTTGTTATTAATAATTATAGACGATTCCTGTGACTAACGTAAAATTGGTAATATATAAATAGTAAACACAGTCATCATGTACCGGTGTGTATTATTGATGGCTGAACTGTTTTCTATACGGGCCCGGCTAGCGCCAATGAGGAGTCGCGGTACAATTACAAGAATAATTAATTTACTTAGCAGTCAAGGGTACATCGAGAACCTGTCAACCATAGAGCAGGAACAGCATTAATTATTTATTTTGTGGTCAACAAAAAAGATTATTCCCCTCTTTATATGTTAATGGGTTTTCAAAAAGCATACGTACACGCAACGCCACCTAGTGAGCGCTAGCCAGGACCGTATGAAATACAGTTTTAACATTGTAGATTGTGACTTTTGGACATGCTAATTGTCCTGAAAAAAGATGTAAGTATAACTCTGTAATACGGTATGCGACTTTTGCGAAAAGGAAATTTCTTCCAGTTATAATTTGCTTTGCTTAGCCAGAGAAAGACAAAGAGAACAGATGGTAAGTTGCTGTGTTACCAGTATGTGGACAGCCACTGCCTTGAGGGCTGTGCAGAGAGACACAGGGGCTTTGGGGACAATGGTCAGGACGTAAACACAGACGCCACCAGAGACCATCGTAAACAGAACGGTTTTTATAGTAGCCCCGAAGGGCAGGGGTCTGTTGAGCAGGAAATCACTTTTCCTGTAATGCCAAACAGAGCACAGGGAAGCGGCACTACAACTGTTGCAGATCAGCCAGGCGGTTGAAAAAACTGCCGCAGTTCCATTGCAGGATTTCAGTGTTTCTATGCTGAAAGGCCATAATGAACAACGAAAGATCATCAACTCGGGGGGATCACCTTCTGCCAAGGGTTGTGTGTCTACAGCATCAAGAACCATTGGTTCAAGAGTATCAGTGAGAGCGAGATCCTCAGCAGATGCGAGGATCTCCACAACTTCTGCGGCAGAAGATATAAGGAGATGTGGCTTTGAAGCCACAGAGGAGTCCTCCTTCCTGTGCTGCTGCTTCTTTGCCTCTCACTGCCCTTTTGGTTTTGAGGGCTGGGAGGTCTCCTCACGAGTGCTTTCAGGGCCCAATGTAGATGAGGAAGCCCTTCGCCTAGGAGCTGGGAGATCCTGCCACCTCTGGCTGTCATCCGCCAATCGACTTGTGTAAGCCTCGGAAGGGAGTGCCCTAAGGGACCCTTTCCGAGTGAGAGGGGTCGGGGAAGAATGTTTCTTCTCTGGCTGGGGAATGGGAACTGCTGCCCCCAATGGTGGGGGGAAAATTGCTCCCACAGGTGTTGGGGAGCAATGGATGGAGTCGGGCCCCCACCCATCATGGAAGACTGATGGCCCATAGGGCCCACGGGAGTAGATAACACTGGTGTTTTCGCAGGTCTCAAGGAAACTGGTGCTGCTGTGACTGTGGACAGGGTTTGAGCCGCTCGTACTTCTTACGTGCCTCAGAGAAATTCAGCCGGTCCAGGGTCTTTATTTCCATAACCTTCTTTTCCTGATGTAAAACACAGCACTTCAGCGAGCATGGCATGTGATGTTGCCCAAAATTCATACAAAGGGGAGGTGGGCTGCATGGGGCATCCAGATATGATGGCCGCCCACAATCCTGCAGGTTGCGCTTGAAGTACATCGGGACGACATGTGCCTGAACTTCCAGCACCAGAAACACCGCATAGGGGGAGGGACATATGGCTTTACATCACACCGGTATATTTGTATCTTGATCTTCTCAGGCAAGGTATCACCTTCAAGGGCCAAGATAAAAGCACCAGTGGCAACCTTACTGTCTTTAGGTCCCCTGTACACCCGCCAGACAAAGTGAACCCCTCGTCACGGCAGGTTCGCTCCCAGCTCTTCATCGGTCTGGGACAACAGATCTTTGAGACAGATGAGACCCTGGAACATATTTAAGGATATTTGGGGCGTAATACTCACCGGGATATCACCCAGCTTGTCGCAAGCGAGTAATATGCGCGACTGGGCTGGGGAAGCCTTCTGTATCAGATCAGCCCCACTCCTCAACTTTGAAAATGATGCCACTTCACCAAACTTATCTTTGAGGTTGTCTACAAAGAACTGAGGCTTAGTGGACGTGAAGGATTCTCCATCAGTATGCTCACAGACTAGATATTGTGGCGAATACGGCTCCGATCGATTTAGGCCCCTGCGTTCCTCCCTTGGGGTAGCAAGGGAAGGGAACATCTTAAGATCGTATATCGGCGCGTTGAACTTAGTTTTGCTGTGCTTAGAGACGACGGTTTTGCATCCAGCAATGCTATTACTTGCTCATTTCATTATGGTCCCATAAGCAGCTAGGGAACTATACGTCCACCCAGGAAGAGCCCTGCTCCTCAGCATGTTGCACACTTTGAGATTAAATGTTTTTTTTGTTTTGTTTTTGTTGTTATTATAGAGGTTTGCACCGTCGTCCTGACCTGGGCAATTAAGCCAAGATCCCCGGTCTCTGAGACATACAACGTTCCACCATCACGCCAAAAGATGGTCATTGAAGGCGTAGTGGACTGTTGGCGTGACACAGCCCACAGTCCAGGACACGGGGTTCGCCAAGCCCATACTCAGCAAATTAATGCTGGGGCCCCTGAGGGGAGCACATAGCTTTACTGAGGGGTCAAGCAGTATATTGCTCCCTCCACAGTATATCTCACAAAGAGATCATGAAGATAAAATCAGAGAGATTAGTGCTCACACAGAGGCATACCGACACTCTTTCTTTCCGTGAACAATATGAGACTGGAATAGGAGGGAGAACCGATAGTGGTACTCAAGGTACCCTCCACCAAACACCGTCAGGTGGCTTGCTGAGTATGGATGTGGTTATAGAAAAGGGAAGAGGCTTATCAAAACAGCAATACTAATCATTTTAATTCTGACTCCAATGATCAGAATTTCACCTTTTCCCCATCTGTGTTGTAACTACTGTAGCACTTTATTATTATAAACACAGAAACTGAAAAATAAATGGACTTTATGAAGTACAAACTTTGCATTTAGAGTGTTACTCACAGAATCAGATTTTCGGTGGGCAGGTCTCGATGAGCTGTCGGCCTCACGGCGCTGGAGGGAGACGGCTGCAATCCCATTAGTCTGAGCTGAAGTCACCTGTTCACACAGCAGAAAATAAACATCAATTCCTCAAGTGATGCATTAAAGGTAAATCATATTATGAAATAAAGCTTCAGAAGAAAAATATCCAAGATAATTTGTTAAAACTAAATTTAAGAAGTGTAACAAAAACTCAAAGATGTCAAAGAAGTACTGTCTTGTTTCATAGTATAATAGTGCTTGCACTTAGTTTTTCCTCCTTCTGCTTCAACCTCGAGAATGGTTAGCTGATGATGGTGGTTTTTGAGGACACTAAACAGCACCATCAAAAGTTCCCTGTTTCTAACAGATGTGAAATACAGAGTTTGAAATTTCTTCCTGTGTCACCTCAGTAAATTATCCATATGATGATTAGTTTTCAAATGTAGAAAGAAAATAATTTCAAAGAGATTGGAAATAATTCTGCTAGAAATTCAGTTTTGAGTGTATTAATTGACAAAAAAATTAGGACAGTGTAACTTTACCAGGAATGGACTGTTGTTGCATAGAAAGTGACTATACATCTAATTTGAAGCCATCGCTGCATGACAAAGTCGATCAGAGATGCTAATTAGTTCAAGACATTAAACAGTTTTCCCTCTGGTCTTAACAATAATACTACTGCTGGCATGACAATTACAATATTTACAATACCCTGAAATAAATTTCAGAAAGAGAGAGACAAAAAATTAGACTACAAAACTACAAATGAAAAAGTTACAGGATCAACAGTGCCTTTAGCCGCCATAACTTTGTAATGGATTTATCCCTAGGGAACTATATGTCTTGGTTAATGAAGTATTTGATACCCTTTACGTCTACATATATAGAAATAGAAGGGTCAGCAATACAATAGTTATTTTCAAAATCCACAGGCTGCTATGGGTACAGAGATACTATAATTTTTTGTATACCATAATTACTGAGACAATCATCATTTATCTGTCAGTACTTTATTTTCATTTGAAATTCACCACAAATATAAAATAATAATAATAATAATAATAATAATAATAATATGGTAATTAACCATATAATTTTGAAAAATGCTTGCTACATTACAGTGTCATACCTTAAACTTTAACCATCTTGACCATTCTCTGTCAATCTACTTTTGCTTAATTACAGTTAATAAAAATCTTGTTACGTGTCTTGTAACATGATACAATGACTTATTACTAAAGAATATAATTCCTACAATTTCCTGAAGTTATTTAATGTATCCTAAATAGTTTGACAATCAGTCTACATAAATAAGAATGAATCGCCAAATATATTGCTAAGCATAAAACTCTAGAATGGCTTCACTGATTTGGCTGATCTTTTATTTGTTCTGTTTGTAATTCTCAGGATGAGGTTTGTATGAAAGAAAATTTTTGGAAAATCTACTGGAAAATATCAGAATTTGAGAAAAAGTACACTTCCAGCTCTTATTTTCTAGATTCTCCAACAATCAGCTTATTCATTTGCTACTCGCCTAGCGACCAAATATGCTGTAACGGAGCGAACAAATACGCCGAGGAGGTTCGAATAAAGGGAGATGGTGTTATGCACTTAATCATAAAACAACCAGACAGATTTAACATGAAATGTTGTTTCTTTAAAAGCCCCTCAGTATTATTCTTACCTCCATGGTGTTGCCAGTGATGATCATATCTTTAGAGTGTTGCAAAGATAGAATTGATGCCAGTTCGTGGTATTTTTGAGTTTTACAAACAAATTGAGTACAGATTGTGGTTTATTTTTCCACAACAATGCCTCCATTGCATCATCGTCATATCGGTCAGTGTATGCGCAATGCAATCCTACTACCTAATCGTGGGTCTATGAGACTGACAGAGCATACACAGCACTTTGAGGTAAATCGAGAAAGAAATTCTGAAGCGTGATCCGTTATGACCCTGGAACAACGGAAACAGTTGACTGACTCGCTCAGTTGCAGTTTACGCACAAAATAATTTGGATCATCAATAACATGTGATGATTAGAACTGTTCGTTTGGCATTCACATACGATCTAGTAGTCAATTACGCACCAGATACATCAGTTGGCTTCGGAACAATGAACAATGTTTGTCAATAACCCGTTTCCAACTGATTTACCCATCCATTTTGAATTCTAATCCCAATCAAAGTCCCGATTGCAATAACGATAAATAAGATCAGAGAAAGGGTGAGGAGAAGATAAGAATGGAAGAATGAAATGGATTTAAAAAGGGAGGATGACATAGACGCAGAGAGGAGTGGGGAGGAGATGGATACAGTATGGGTTAAGAGGGAGTGGTGTGAAGGTGATGGAAAAAGATAGGCAAAAGAGGAGATGGCGAAATAGAGGAGGGAGGAAGGAAAGAAGAGATTACGGCATACATACCATACCCATTATGTTATGAAATATCAACCCGCCGTTACTTTGTCACGGCTAGCAGTGAAGATATTACTGAACAATGTGATCGAAGCAACCATTCTGAAGAGAAAATATAAGGGAGAAGATGTGTTGATATCCCGCACCCCAATGGTACCAACTGACATACCGTTTGAATTTAAATAACTACAATTTCCAGCGCGACTTGCTTTCGCTATGACCATAAATAAACCACAGGGTCAGTCACTGAGTGTTTGCGGCGTCAATCTGGAAAACCCATGCTTCTCTCATGGACAGTTGTATGTCGCCTGCTCTCGCGTCAGAAAACCGACAGCTTTATTTATAAACGGGCCAGGCAATCAAACAAAAAATATTGTGTACTGTAACGCATTACAATGAAAATATCACATTAGTACTACTACTACTACTAAGGTCTCGCAATGTACAAAGTAGAAAACATATGTTTGTAAGTAATCTATAAATAAAATGATCACTCTGAAACATGTTTTATTTTTGCAAAGGGCCAATAACTTTTGACAAAGTCTGTCAGGGAAGACTTATTAAAATTAAAAAGACATATTAAAAACAAAAGAGGGGGGTCAATGTAGTGGTGTTTTAGAGTAAAAATAGGGCAGAACAACGTCTGCCAGGGTAGCTAGTTTATAATAAAATTATACGGCAGTTTTATTATTTAACAATTTCAATTATTTAAATAAACCAACACTACACTCATCATATTTTGCATATATGTTTGGTATATAATTTTATCCAATATATAAACATTTGTAAAACTTACTAACGTTTGTGCTGACGAGCACTTTACGGATCCTTCAGCCATTGGCTGGGATCCTCTGGCATACTCTAAAAAAAGGCTTTAGAAGGGAGTCTACTGAGGAACCCCATCCAAGCGAGAGGAGCCAGAGGAGGCTGTTGCTTCTCCAGCTCGGGGTGGGGACTGAATGAAGGAGCACCCCATCCATCAAGGGGGCAGTGGAAGGTTGATGGCCCCTTGGGCCCACAGGAAGCGGTGAAACTTTGGCAATAGACGTATCCAAGCATCAAACGACGTATTTATGAGTATCGGGTGTAGCCACTCATAATTCTTTCTTTACTCAGCATATGTTAGCCATTCCAGTGTCTTCATCTCTACTGTTTTACACTCCCCGTGTAAAATAGTACAGTCCAGTACCAAGGTTGATGGTACTGCCTACAGTTCACACAGACAAGTGGGGTGCATGGGGAGTCCGGATGTTGGTAGATTGGTCAGATTTTTAAAGGGTCTAAACTACAATGATCATCAGTCCCTTTTTCCAATCACAGGGGTGACAGGAGAAAACAACTAAAATGGGACAGAAGATGAAGTGGTATACTATATCAAAAGTAGGATGTAAGATGTCAAAAATAAAAACGCAAATAAAAGGGAAGACAGAAGAGTGTTAAATAGAGAGTAGCAGAGTAGTCATAGCTGAGTGGTCTTAGAAATAAATGTAGAACATCCAGCCATTCTGTAAAAAATTAAAATTACCTGCCTAAAAATATTAAGCAGCTGTAGAGCAAATAGCTAAAGCATACTCAATAAACGTCAGATGGCATTATAAAAACCCACTGTTACAAATAAAATTTAAAATAGAATCAGCCAAAGAGGCATTGATACCTAAAACAAGGTTTAAGGAGTCAGGGAGATTAAAAGTCCGCCTTTGTGAGTGTCAAAATTTGAGCATTCCAGTAAGATGGTTGGTTGGTTGGTTGCTTGGTTGATGGGTGGATGGGACCAAACAGCTTGGTCATCAGTCCCATGAGCTCTGTATGGAGTGCAAGCCAAGGTGTGGTTGACTAAGACTGTAACGAGAGTAAAATAGAAGAACTAAAACGGGGTTAAAATCAATAGAAAAAGCGGGGTTCTGGAAGGAACGTCATGACAGATCTAGAATTCCCATTAATTAATGACACGCAGATACAGGAAAACAGTGTATGCTCCTAAATGAGAAGCCTAAAAATGTAAAAAGGAAAACAACGTAAATTAAAACCAAATTAAACGGAAAAAATAGAAGTAGTCAGGAGGAGGGCTCCAAACCCTGCCGCTCACAGGTAGGGGGACAAAAACCCACCCATCCTGTCCAAGCGTCAGAGGTAAAATCTTATAGCCGAGAGTAAAACCTACTTTCACGGATAAATCCAAGGAGTCTGTCAGCTATCCGTGAATCATTCACCAAAACCGTGGGCAACAAGTGCGGAATTCCTACTTGGCACGGAGCGCCAAGAGGAGCGGACAATCCACTAAGATATGAGCCACAGATTGTAGGGCCCCACAACCACAATGTGGTGGAGGCTCATAACGGAGAGGGGAAAAAAAAAAAACAAAAAAAAAAACAAACATGGGTCACCGGGAGTGACCGATGTGGAGACGGCAAAGAATGGTGGAAATGAGAAATGATCTCATCTGCACCCGCAAATCTGCACCCGGGCAGGGAGTTAAGGCTACTCTAGCCAACTGGTCAGCCTGTTCATTTCCTAGGATACCCACATGACTGGGGACCCAGAGTAAAACAATGGAGCAAGCGGTGCGACAAAGTTCAGCGAGGAGATCATGAATATCAATGACCAACGGATGTGAGGAGTAGCATCGGTCTATGGCCTGCAGGTTCCTCATTGAGTCAGAACAGATCAAAACATGATCCAGAGTTACCTTATGATAAAATGAAGGGCCCTACTAATAGCCGTTAGTTCTGCCGTAGACACACTGCATGATTCAGGCAGAGAATGGCATTCCACACCAATGGGAGATGTAAATACATATCCCGTATGACCAGCAAATTTAGAGCCATCAGTGTAGAATATCGTGGCACCCTGAAATTCTTCAAGGACTATGTGCAACAAACGCCGGAAGATTATGGGGGAGACTGAAGCTTTCGGGGCTTGATAAGAGATCCAGTCGGATTTGCGGCCGAGGCACCAACTGAGGAGGGGTGCGCAGTATAACATGATGCCTACAGTGTAGGGAAGGGAGGCAACCATCCGTTCAAGCAGTTTACATGGCACATTTGTCAGGCTAATCTGCTGGTAACTGTCCAGGGATGACGAATCCTTACAAGGCTTAATAACATGAACCACTATACTGTCCCTCCACTGTGCAAGGAGCCAAATGCAGTTAAATACCTGGAGTAGATATTGCCGCTGTAGGGGGCTGAGATGTTTCAGAAGTTTATTATGGATGGAACCAGGCCCAGGTGCAGAATCATGAGAAGAAAGGGCCAGACGTAACTCCCATTCCGTGAAGGGTTTGTTATAAGGTTCCTCCCGGTGAGTGGTGAAGCAAAAATTTGAGGATTCAGCCTGTTGTTTCTTGAGAAGAAAACCCACTGAGTAGGAAGCCATCACTGATGCCTTCGCAATGTGAGCTGCAAGGTGCTCTGCGAGAACTGATGGATCAGTACAGTCCCCATCTGGTAAGGCAAGCCCAGGGATGGAGTGGATCATGGCCCACACCTGGGACAAGGGTACAGAAGATCCCAAGGATGAGAGAAAACACTCCCAGCACGCCCACTTGCTCTGTTTGATTATATAACGAGCCTTGGCACAAAGGTGTTTAAAGTTGACAAGGGCAGCACGGGACGGATGGCATGAAGATGTTGCAAGGCTCGACAGCACTCACGAATTTACAAAACAATGGTTGCGTTCCACCACGAAACTGGGCGGCAGTGAGGATGGCCTATCAACTGGGGGACAGCAATGCTAGCAGCTTAAGTAATTGAATTAGACATATCACTGATGACATCATCTATACAGTCAGACGGGGATAATGTGAAAACCACCTTTGATGTATACAAAGGCCAATCAACATGGCGGAAAATCCAACAAGATATCCTGTCCCTCGTCCAGTGCGAGGGGAATGAAAGAATCAATGGAAAGTGGTCACTGTCGCAAAGGTCGTCATGTGGTGAGCAACAAAATAACGGGACAAGGGGGGGAGACGTCTTGTTCTGAAAGCCTGTTGTGAGCCAAATTCCACAGTGGTGGATAGGATCCAACATCTGCAGGCTGAGAGTGATGCAAAACCATAGACTACACTTACATTGTCATACTGCGACAGAACAAGGGCTTTGTAACAGCACAGCAGGGTACTACGATCTGTACCCCAAGTGGTACTGCTAAGGCAGCGGAGGGCACTGAGGTGCCACCAGCACTTCCATTTAAGCTGCCGAATATGTGGTATCCACATTAGCTTATCATCAAATTCCAGTCCTAAGAAACGGTGAGTTTCCACTACATTGAGTAGTTTATTGTTAATATAAAGCTATGGATGTGGGTGGACCGCCCAATGCTGAAAGAATAACGTATGTCTTGGCAGCCGAGAACTGAAAACCATGGGAGAGGGCCAACGTTGATCTTTGCGTATGGCACCCTGCAGCTGGTGTTCAGCAACACACATGCTAAAAGAACTAAAACATATGCAGAAATCATCAACATACAATGAAGGGGATACTGACAAACTGACTGCTGTTGCAGTTAAGGGCCACTAAAAACAATGGAAGGCTTAAAACAGAGCCCTGAGGAACCCCATTCTCCTGGACATGAGATGAGCTACAGTATGCACCAACTTGAACATGAAAGGTATGGTCAGCTAAAAAGTTTTAGACAAAAAGTGGGAGTGAGCCCCACAGACCCCACCCATGTAATGAGGTTAAAATATGGTTTTGCCAGGTAGCGTCATATGCCTTCTACAAGTCGAAAAACACTGCTACCAGATGGAGACGTTGCGAAAACACTGTCCAGATGGCAGACTCAGGATGGACTAAGTCATACGAGGTCGTATGACCACCTTGGCATGGTGCTAGCAGGCCCCAAGATTCAAGAAGCCAACACAAACGCCAGCTCACCTTGTGTTCTAACAGTTTGCAGAGAATGTTCACAAGGCTGATGGGCCGATAGCAGTCGGCAACTAATGAGTGTTTCCCGGCTTGAGCACTGGGACGATGGTGCTTTCTCGTCACTATGATGGAAAGACACCATCACTCCAGATGCGGTTAAACAGTGCTAGAACATGGCGCTTTGAGTCATCAGATAGATGTTTTAGCATCTGATTGTGAACTCTGTCAGGGTGAGATAAATAATAGGTTTGTGTGTTCCATATGCTGTTTTAAGGTACGGAAGGCAGGGTGATGATTATGGGATGCAGCAGCACAAGCATGGTGCTCGGCAAAAGCCTTAGCGATGGCACCCAGATCTGTACAGACAGCTCCATGTAAAGAGATCCCAGGAATTGCTTATTGGGTCTAGTAGCCATACCGGCGCCAGATCTGCATCCAGACTAGAAGGAGGGGGGGGGGGGTATGCAGCCCTATGGTTGAGACATACCTCTCCCGACATTCCTGTTTACGTCTCTGTATGATCTACTGAGCACGATCTCGCAGCCTTTTGAACACTAAGACTGTCGAGGTATGGGTGGCGCTTATGGCGCTGAAGAGCATGCCTGTGGTCTCTGATGGCTTCCGCAACTTCCAATGACCACCAAGGCACTGTATTTCACTGAGGGCATCCAGATAAATGGAAGAATGCATGTTTGGCAGCAGATACAATCGTCTTAGTCACACTCTCTCCCACTACGTCGATTGTGTCATTCGGGAGAGGTCCAGAAAAGGCGGCAGGACGGAAGGAATCCCAGTCTGCCTTATTTAAAGCCCCTCAAGGAGGGCATAAAGCGAATTGACAATGGGATAGTGACAGTAAGATAGGAAAATGGTCATTACCACATAAATCGCCATCTGTCCTCCAATTGAGAGACGGTAAGAGGCCAGGACTGCAAACGGACAAGTCAATGGCCGAAAAGGTGCCATGCGCCACACTGAAGTATGTGGGAGCTCGGGTGTTTAAAAGGCAGTACTTAGAAGTTGTTGTAATTCAGCCAGGTATCAGAAAAATCCATCGCAATTCTGCTGCAAGATGGTCTGGGAAGACATGAGGTACTGAGGATAGCTTTTATACCTCTGGATCACTTGCTGTCACTGCTGCTGAGGCTGTTGGATTGATGTCCATAGTTTCCGAGAGCCGTCGAGATTTAGATCCTCGGGGGATGCTAGAATCTCCACCTCGTCTTCAGAGGCGGAGGTATGGGGTGATTGCTTGGGAACCACTGTGGCATCTTTCTTTTGCCCACTTTTCATCTTTTTCTTTTGTACCTCTCGCTGCTCCTTTGACTTCTCTAGCCTTGAGAGCTTCTTTGACCCAATCTTTGGGACTGAGAATAACCTTGAAGCCCTACGACCAGTCTTCGTTGGCACTGTCTGCCACTTGCTGGGGTCAGCTTTTTAAGCCGAGGAAGGATGGGACGCAAGCCATACCTTCCTTGCAAGAGGAGCCAGAGGAAGCTGCTCCTCCTCTGGCTCAGGGTTGGGGACTGATGTCCATGGTGTTTAGGGACAGGGGGAATTGCTTGCAAAGTTGGAGTTTCTGGGAGCAACACAGGAAGAGGTGCCCCCCCCCTAACCATCTGGGGGGGGGGGGGGTGGGGGGTGGAGATGGTAGGTCCTGTTGGCCCACTGCAACTGGCTGAACAATCTTGACTAAGGGGCTGTAGCATAGGGGGTTATCATGCTTAGGGTGGAGCTTCAGGTACTTGCATTTAGCCTCTGTGTATGTCAGCCTGTCCATGGTCTTATATTCTATGATTTTCCTCTCTTTGTGCAAAACTGTACAATGTGTTTTTGTGTGGTTTTAGGGTGCACAACTTCTAAGGTCATTAGCGCCCAGATAAGAACAGACATTTGCTAGATCTCGGAAAAATTGGTAACAACCAGATAGAGTATCAAAAGAAGGCTAAAAACAAAAGATTAAAAACAAATAAATGGGTTAAATATCTTTTGATAGATTGGCCATGTTGATAAAACACATAACTCATGCAGCTGCTTGTGTGTCGTCAGCTAAAAGTTCCTCCAGACTAGACGGAAAGTGAAGGGCTACACGAAGATTATTAAAATTGGGACAAGACAGTAGAACATCTCGCACCGTCAGCAATTCCCCGCAGGAGCACAGCGGTGCAAGGTCGGCGGTTAGCAAATGACGGTGGCTGAAACGGCAGTGACAAATCCGCAACCGGGCCAGGATGACCTCATCTCGCCGAGAGAGGAGTGAGGAGGTCCTCCAAGCAGTCGGGATCGGTTTTACAGTTCTCAATTTATTGTCCGTGAGTGAGAACCACGCACTGTGCCAGAATGACACAATACTCCGGCGAAGAGCCCATTGAATATCGTCTGATGTGACACAAAAAGTAGCCATGCAAGGCATAAGACCTGCTGCCTTGGCTGCTATGTCAGCGGTCTCATTCTCAGGCACACCCACGTGGCCAGGGACCCACAGAAAAGAAACATGAAAACTGTTATCTGCTAGCAACTGAAGGGAGCGTTGGATTCGATACACGAGAGGATGGGTCGAGAAAGGTTCCGTAAGACTCTGCAGGGCACTAAGGGAGTCCGAACAGATGGCATAAAAAGGATGGCAGCAGTGGCATGTATATAAAACAGCCTGGTGGAGGGCAAAAAGCTCAGCCGTGAAATTCGAGCACCGGTCAGGGAGCTTGTATTGGAAACGGTTGTCCCCGACGACGAAGGCAGATCCGACACCGGCAGTGCTCTTGGAACCATCAGTGTAGATAAATATGACATTATCGAACCGTGAACGGAGCTAGACAAGCCTCGAGCGGTATACCAAATCCGGGGTGCACTCCGTGGGCAGCGAACTAAGTTCAAGGTGAGTGTGAACCTGAGCCTGATGCCACGATGGCAATGGGCTCTCGCTCAACCTATAGGTTGAAGGAAGAGTAAAATCGAGCCGCTGAAGCAGGCGGCGAAATCAAACTCCAGGTGGAAGCAAGGCTATCGCAGACAACTGATATTGGCGATCGAGTGAGTCGTCAAAAAATAATCGGTAAGATGGATGGTTGGGCATCGACCGCAGGCAGCAAGCGTACCGACACAAGAGTATGTCACGCCGAGTGGTCAAGGGTAATACAGCAGCCTCGGCATACAGACTTTCAACAGGGCTGGTATAAAACGCACCGGTCGCCAGGCGTATTCCCTGATGGTGAATAGAGTTGAGACGGCGGAGAATCGACGGCCGACCAAAAGAATATACAAGGCTTCCATAGTCGAGCTTCGACTGAACAATGGCCTGGTAAAGGTGAAGCAGGACAGTACGATCTGCTCCCCATGATGTGTCACTGAGGACATGGAGAACATTACAACGGGCAGCCAGGTAAGACACGTGTGGGGACTAGCAAAGTTTACGATCCAACATGAGTCCCAAGAATTTTGTCGTCTCCACGAAAGGGAGTTAAACGGGGCCGAGACGTAGAGAAGGTGGAAGAAATTCCTTGTATCTCCAGAAGTTGATACACACCATTTTCTCAGTGGAGAAGCGGAAGCCGTTCGCAATGCTCCAGGAATATAGGCGGTCCAGACTGCGTTGAAGACAACGCTGGGCGCTGCAATAAATTGCAAAATCATCTACAAAAAGGGATCCGGAAACGTCAGCTGAAAGGGAGTCTACGATCGGAATGATTGCAATGGCAAAAAGAGCCACGCTCAAGACAGAGCCCTGTGACACCCCATTCTCCTGGCGAAAGGTATCTGACAAAACAGAGCCCACCCGTACCCGGAACTTGCGATTCGCCAAAAACGCATGAATAAAAAGAGGGAGGTGGCCACAAAAGCCCCATGTGTGCAATGTGCAGAGAATGACGCCAAGTCTAAGAACACTGCTACCGTTTGACGCTTCCTTAAAAAGTTATTAATGATAAATGTCGACAAGGCGATGAGGTGATCAGCGGCAGAGCGGTGTCGACGAAACCCACATTGAATATTAGTCAGGAGGCGTCGAGATTCGAGGAGCCAGACCAACCGAGCATTAACCATGCGTTCGGTCACCTTACAGGCGCAGCTAGTAAGAGAGATGGGGCGATAACTGGATGGAAGACGTTTGTCCTTCCCTGGTTTGGGGATGGGGACAACAATGGCTTCACACCAACTTGTGGGAACCTGACCTTCAGTCCATATGTGATTATAGGTGCTAAGAAGGAAATACTTGCCTGCAGGAGAAAGGTTCTTCAGCATCTCAATATGGATGGAATCGAGCCCAAGAGCGGAAGATCAGAAAAAGGGCGAGAGCACGGTCTAACTCCTGCATGGTGAAGGATACATTATAACATTCACGATTAAAAGAGTGGAAAAAAGGCTGCCGTGCCTCCTGTACCTGTTTGCGAGGGAGGAAGGCAGGGTGGTAATGGGCAGAGCTCGAAACCTTCACAAAGAAATGGCCCAATGCGTTGGAAACATCAGCGGGATCCACAAGGACTGCGTTCACGACGGTCAGGCCAGAAATCAGGGAGTGGACCTTGATGACGGATAAACGGCGTACGCCACCCCAGACAGCCGAGGAGGGAGTAAAGCGGTTAAAAGAAATGGTAAAAGCAATCCAGCAGGCTTTTTTGTTGTCGTTTATAACACGATGACATTGCGCTCGCAGTTGGTTATAGTTGATACTATTCTCCAATGTTGGGTGGGGGCGTAAGGTGCGTAAAGCACGGCGCCGGGCTCTAAGCGCATCGCGGCAGGCTGCAGTCCACCAAGGGACCTGGACACGACGTGGAGAAGAGGATGTACGAGGTATGGAACGTTCAGCAGCGGTGAGAATAACCTCTGTGAGGTAGTCGACCTGACTGTCACAGCTGGGAAAATTCTGATTGTGAAAAACAGCCATGGAAGAATAAAGCCCCCAGTCGGCTTTAGAAATATTCCAACTGGTGGGATGAGGAGATGGGGAATGATGCAGGAAGTGGATGACACAAGGAAAATGGTCACTCGAGTACGTGTCAGAAAGTGCATACCACTCAAACCGACCGGCAAGCTGAGGAGTGCATATCGCGAGGTCTATATGGGAATAAGTATGTGTTGTGACTGAAAGGAAAGTCGGTGCACCAGTGTTGAGGCAGACAAGATTGAGGTGTTGGAGAAGGTCCACCAAAAGGGAGCCTCTCAGACAAGGTGCCGGTGAGTCCCATAGGGGGTGGTGGGCATTAAAGTCGCCTACCAACTCGAAAGGTGAAGGAAGCTGGTCAACGAGGTACAGTACATCTGCCCTAGTAAGGGCGGATGATGATGGCAAATAGATATTGCAGAGGGAAAAGGAAAAGGTGGATAGAGTGATGCGGACGGCAACTGCCTGTAGGTGAGTATGCAATGAAATGGGATGGTGAAAGACGTCGTCCCGAATGAGCATTAGAACCCCTCCAAGGGCTGGGGTACCTTCGACAGGTGGCAGGTCGAAACGCACAGAGGTGTAGTGCGGGAAGTCTGCACGATCACTTAGACGTAACTTAGTTTCTTGGAGACAAACTAGAAGCGGGCAGTGCAATTGAAGGAGTAGTTTTAATTCCTCCTGATTGGAACGAATGCCACAAATATTCCATTGAAGAAGCGCCATGATAAAGAATGAGAGAAGAAAAGAAGATAAAAAGGAACAAGCAGGTGGGGTCACCTCGACGGCCGCTGAGGACCAGACCTCGAGGGAGCACTACTGTCGCTATCTAGAGGCAGAGAATCATGTTCCATACTTTCCACTGATGCATCTGCCACCGTCCAGAGTTGATCAGGAGGGGCAGCTACCGCCGCCAGTAAAATGCCGGTTGCCTGGCTAACAGTAGTGCATCCCGGCAAGACAGAAGATGATCGGGGCCGACTACTGTTGAGCGGTGTGACGGATGGGTCACGCCTCGGCGGGGAAGGTGAGGAACTCGTTTTTGTTGGCTCTTCTGGAAGAGTGACGGTGAGAAGAGGCAGTTGACAGTTGAGAAGCCTGAGTACGTAGAAAATCTTCACGGACGGGTTCCTTTTTCAAAGTCCGGGCATCTTGTTTAGGTGCCCGCAGTTTATTAGAGGTTGATGAAGACTGAACTTTAGAAGCAGCAGGAAGAATCGGGGACGTGGAACAGGCAATCTTCGGGCTGGCTGATCGCACAACTATGTCAGCAAAAGTGAAACCATAGGTCGGCGTACCTGCATCCTTAGTAGGTCGAGTGGAGGTGGGAGGACAGTGGGCTTTCGACTCAGCAACTTTCAAGCGGCAGATGTTGAGACCTTTTCCGTAACCCGAATTTGCTGAATGACCTTTTCATCCTTGTAAACAGAGCAGTCCCGGGAGGAAGCCGCATGGTCACCGTTGCAGTTAAGGCAGTGAGGGGACGGAGGTGGGTCAATCCCCCTCATGTGCATCCCTACAACGAGTGACACATTTTGCTGCATTAGGGCAAGATTGACGGGTGTGGTTGTATCTGTGGCATTGGAAACAGAGCGTTGGGTTTGGTACATAAGGGCGGACGGAGATAACTTCATACCTTGCTTTGACCTTTCGGGAGTTCAACTCTGTCGAACGTCAAAAACACAGTACGAGTTGGTGTCAGCTGGTTATCGACCTTTTTCAACACCCTATGCACGGCTGTTACACCCTCATCGGACATGTAGGTTTGTATTTCCTTGTCAGACAACCCGTCAAGGGATCTCGTAAAAACTACCCCCCCGTGACGAGTTGAGCATGTGATGCGCTTCTACCTGGACAGGAAACGTGTGTAGCAATGTAGTCCGTATTAGTTTTTGGGCCTGGAAGGCACTGTCCGCTTCCAGCAACAATGTTCCATTGCGCTGACGCGAACATATCTTAACAGGGCCAGCAATCGCATCAACACCTTTCTGAATGACGAAAGGATTTACAGAAGTGAAATCTTTACCGTCAGTTCGAGAGACAACTAGGAATTTCGGAAGATTGGGCAAAGTTTTCTTATGCTGAAGTGAATTGATATTTCTTTTTTTGGTCAAAGACACAGAAGAAGAGAAGGAAGTCACTGCGGAAGTGTCCTCCGTGATTACCGGCGTCTCCGATGGCACGCTCCTTCCTAGTGGGGGCCCTCTCTGAGGGCTTAGCCGCCTTAGGTGATTGTTCACACCTCAGGTCACACCTCCCAAGAACTGACGGAGGGACCAATTGGCATGTTTGCAAGGTACCAGCTCGGGTAATCACCCCTCCCTGGGCCTGGCCTTTACCAGGGGGTACGTACGTGCCCTACTTGTCTACCCGGGACGAGGAATTACGCGTTACCCCGTCACCTGCTACACATGAGAATGTGTGGGTCGGCCTTCAGACACACACAGGGAGGAAAGAAGAAGAATAGAGGAAGTGAAGAGAAAGAAGTGTCTCAAACGCCAAAGCGGAGACTAATGAGGAGGAGAGGAAGGCTAGGAAAGTACAGGAAGGAGAGAAAGACAGAAGCAAAGGTTAGGAAAGGAAGAAACCAAGGAATAAGAGAAACTAGGACAAGAAACCACCTTGACTCGCAAAGGACGCCCGGCTCTGGGCGAAGGCATGAACCAGGAGGGAAAGTGAAGCAGCCTGGGGCGGAAGAAAGGCTGCTTCGGCTCGGGGCCCCGTGCGTGCCACACACATACCTGCAAAAGAGCTGTGGGCCTCCTGGGGAGACTGTACAATGTGGCAAGCAGGGCGCGTGATGCTGACTGCAGTTGATGCAGACTGGAGGAGGAATACATGGGACGTCAGGATGAGATGCATCCCTCTCGTCACCTAATACCACCCAGGACTGGAGCATTTAAATCACACACTCTGCCAGGGTTCTGATTATCTTTCATCCTGCCCTGAAAAGAGAAGTGCCCTAGAAAAAAACCTCCGCACTCCCCCCTCCCATACAGTGGTATTCCACCGTCCGCCGAAAATACATAATATCCTTGTTCACCACTACTGCATCCCTGCTCACAACCCCTTATCCCGTGGCTCATATCCCTGCAATAGACATAGATGCAAAACCTGTCCTATGCACCACCACCACCTACTACTCCAGTCCCGTCACAGCCTTTTCCTATCCCATAAAAGGCAGGGCAACCGGTGATAGCAGTCATGTACAAACTGAGAAGCAAATACTGTGCAGCTTTCTACTTGGGCATGACCAGCAACAAGCTGCCTGTCAGGATGAATGGCCATCATCATACTGTGGCAAGGAGACAGCTGGATCATCCTGTTGCAGAGCATGCTGCACTGCATGGTGTGGCTCACTTCAATGACTGCAAGACAGCCTGTGCCATATGGATCCTCCTCACAAACACCAACTTGTCTGAATAGTGCAGATGGGAATCCTCTCTACGATATATCCTACGCTCCCGCAATCCCCCAGGCCTAAACCTTCACTAGTTCCTACCCCCACCACTCTCCTCTCCCCTTCCTTTCCCTACCCATACTCCAGCTTACATATGCCTCCCTATCCGCTACTACTTCAGTCCTTATCTGTCAGAAAGCACTGATGTATTGCTCCATCCCAACCGACATCCCTTCCCTCCCTTCCTGCTTCCTTCTCCATGCTGCTTCCTCACCCTCACCATTGGTTGCTCGTGCATCTGCCATGTGTTGCAGTCTGGGCACAACAGCCAGAGACGGCGGTATGGGGTGGGTTTGAGTGAGTGTGAGTGAGTGTGTGCACGCATTCTCTAGGGCAGACAAAGGCTTAACAGCCGAAAGCTTTATTATTTTTTTTGTTTATTCTGTTCTGGCTCATTGGGCATCTCTGTGATGAGTAGCAACCTATGCTTTCCAAAATAGTGTTGAATCCTTCAAGGTATTCCCACTGTTCAATTCTTTAGAAAGTTACCGTGTTATATGCTGGCACAGGACTTCGCAGTCTTAAGATGTTGGCCTCTCTCTCTCTCTCTCTCTCTCTCTCTCTCTCTCTCTCTATCTATCTCTCTCTCTCTCTTTTTGGGATGTGTGTATATTGGAACAGCACGACAACTGATGGAAAGTAAAAGGCCAATCATGGGTCTGGTCAGGTGCAAACAACGAGTGAAATTTTTTTTGATGGATGGATATGATGGATATGATGTTATGGGCGCACGACAACTAGGTCTTTAGCGCCCGTACAAGATAATTAGGCGATACGTGTGACCTGATGAAAATGAAATGACGACAAATAGGGAACAGAGAGAAATTTTTTTTACACTCGCGTTCTGTAAATGAAGCTGTTCTGTAAATGGAGTTTTTTCATGATGACAAAGATGATGTAAATAATGAAATTTTTTTGTATACGCTACAATTTTTGTGTATGTTGTTAGGCTAGAATGGCTTGAACAGCTTTAATTGCTTGTGAAAAATATTTTGCTCTTTTCCTCTAATGTCACTATTCTTGATTGTTGAGCATAAACCTAATAAAACAACAAAAGTACAACCAAAATGCATAACTATTTTTAAACTCATTATTTGCTGTCTACACTTCCCATTATTTTTAATAATTTTTATATTTTTAACCACTGTTGCTGCAAGTTTGTAATTGATCTAACAATGTTATGTTGTTATGGTATTCAGTCCGGAGACTGGTTTGATGCATCTCTCCACACTACTCTATCCTGAGCAAGCCTTTTCATCTCCTCATAAGAACAGCAACCCACATCCACTTGAATCTGCTTACTCTTGGTCTCCCTCTGCAATTTTTACCCCACACACTTCCCTCCAATGCTAAATTTACGATTCCTCGATGTCTAAGAATGTGTCCTACCAAGCGATCCCTTCTTTTAGTCAGGGTATGCCAAAAATTCCTTTTCTCACCAATTCTGTTCAGTACCTCTTCATTAGTTATGCGATCTACCCACCTAATCTTCAGCATTCTTCTGTAGCACCATATTTCAAAAGCCTCAATCCTCTTCCTGTCTGCACTGTTTATTGCCATGTTTCACTCCCATACAAGGCAACACTCCACACAAATGCCTTCTGAAAAGACTTCCTTACACTTAAATTAATATTCGATGTTAGCAAATTTCTCTTTTTCAAAAATGCTTTTCTTCCCATTGCCCTTCTGCATTTTATATCCTCTGTACTGCAACCATTGCATATTATTTTACTACCCAAGTAACAAAATTCATCTACCACCTTCATTGTTTTGTTACCTAATCTAATTCCTTCAGCATCGCCTGATTTTCTAAGACCACATCCCATTATTTTTGTTTTGCTCTTGTTAATGTTCATTTTATATGTTCTCTTCAACACACTGCCCATTCCATTCAACTGCTCTTCCAGGTCCTTTGCTGTCTCTGACAGAATTACAATGTCATCAGCAAAATGCAATGTTTTTATTTCTTCCCCCTGAACTTTAATCCCTATTCCAAATTTTTCCTTGCTTTCCTTCACAGCCTGCTCGATGCACAAATTGAACAACATCGGTGAAAGGCTACAACCCTGTCTTACTCCATTCCCAACTGATGCTTCTCTTTCATGCCCTTCGAGTCTAATAACTGCAGTCTGGCTTTTGTACAAGCTGTAAATAACTGTCCTTTCCCTGTATTTTACCCCTGTTGACTTCAGAATTTTAAAGAGTGTATTCCAGTCAACATTGTCAAATGATTTCTCCAAATCTACAAAAGCTAAAAATGTAGGTTTGCCTTTCCTTTATCTTCTAAGACAAGACATAAAGTGAGTATTGCCTCCCGGGTTCCTACGTTCCTTCTGAACCCAAACTGATCTTCCCCGAGGTCAGCTTCTACCAGCTTTTCCATTCTCCTGTAGATAATCCATGTCAAAATTTTGCAACCATGACTTATCAAACTGATGGTTCTGTTAATTTCTCACCTGTCTGTGCCTGATTTCTTTGGAATGGGGATTATTACATTTTTCTTAAAGTATTTCGCTTGTCTCATACATCCTACACACCAGTTCAAATAGTTTTGTCATGGCTGGCCCTCGCAGAGACTTTAGTAGCTCTGAGGGTATGTCATCTACTCCTGGGGCCTTGTTCTGACCTAGGTCTTTCAGGGCTCTGTCAAATTCATCTCTCAGTATAGTATCTCCTATTTCATCTTCATCTACTTCCCTTCCTACAACATCGTCTCTAAGTCCATTTCCTTTGTAGAGCTGTTCTATGTACTCTTTCCACCTTTCAGCTTTCCCTTCTTTCCTGAGAACTGGTTTCCCATCTGAGTTCTTGATACTCACAAAGTTGCTTTTCTTGTCCCCCAATGTCTCTTATTTTCCTGTAGGCGGTATCTACTTTTCGCCTTCTTATACATTCTTCTACAGATTTGCATTTGGCTTCTAGCCACTCCTGCTTGGCCATTTTGCACTTCCTGTGGATCTCATTTCTTAGTCGTCTGTACTCCATTTTGCCTGTTTCATTTACTGCATTTTTATATTTTCTCCTTTCATCAATTAAATTTAGTATTTCCTGTGATATTCAAGGATTTTTTGTAGGTCTTGCCTTCCTACCTATTTTGTCCTCTGCTGCCTTCACTATTTCATCTCTCAATGCTACCAATTCCTCTTCCACTGTTTTATTTCCCCCTGTTTCTGTCAATTCTTGCCTAAATCTCCCTCTGAAATTCTCCAGAACTTCACATTCCTTCAATTTATCTAGGTCCCATCTCCTTATTTTCCTACCTTTCTGCAGTTTTTTCAGTTTCAGCCTACAGTTCATGACTAACAAGTTATGGTCAGAGCCTATATCTGCCCCTGGGTATGTCTTACGGTTTATAACTTAGTTCCGGAATCTATGTTTTACCATTATAAAATCTATCTGATACCTTCCAGTGTCTCCTGGTCTCTTTCAAGTATACAACCTTCTTTTGTGATTCTTAAACCACATGTTTGTTACAATTAAATCATGTTCCGTGCAAAATTCTACCAGGCGACTTCCTCTTTCATTCCTTTTGCCCAGTCCATATTCACCTACTATTTTTCCTTCTCTTCCTTTTCCTACTACCAAATTCCAGTCTCCCATCACAATTAAGTTTTCCTCTCCCTTAACTGTCTGAAAAATTTCCTTTAGCTCCTCATATATTTCTTCTATACCCTCATCATCGGCAGAGCTAGTTGGCATATAAACCTGTACTACTGTTGTCGGTGTTGGCTTCGTATCTATCTTGACAATGATAATGCGATCACTGTGCTGCTCATAATAGTTTACCCGCATTCCTATTTTCTTATTCATCATCAGTCCTACTCCTGTGATACCCCCAGCTGATTTGGTACTTATAATCCTGCACCCACCTGACCAGAATATCTAACAATATATATCAAAATTAACCTTGAATCTTCATCTTTTATAGCATGTGTTACTCTTAAAGATACATAAAACATAAATGTGCCTTTAATTTTTTTAATAATGGCAGAAATGCCTAGTCTTCAGAGCCATAAATTTCACTAAGTGCTTGTCCACGAAGTGTTACACACTGAAGGGGAGTCAACTGCTTTGTGATTTTAAAAATTCATAGCACATTTGCACTATTAACAGAATTAATATTTCATAAAAGGCAAATTATTTTCAAAGTAATTGTTCTCAAACCACTATTCGCTATTTTTACCCGCAACCTGCTGGAAACATAAGCAGATGAGACATCAAGCTCAACAAAATTAGTTTGTTTTTGAAGTATTGCCTTTGACACATTCTGCTATTGGCAGACGCTTATGGGTTACGCACATGGTATTTTTGTTGTTTGAAATAACAGTTTTGTTTCATTGAAAGTTTTATTTTTGTGTTATTCTCTCACTTATGTTTTATTACTGCAGTATTATTCTACAGTGGCGTGCTAAAGTGAAGTTCTTACCAGTCAAAGGTACAAAAACCCTATAACAATGAAAAATTTCTGGAGGGTACTTGACATTTTTAAACAAAATTAAATAAAGATTTGAATGTATCTATAAGTAAAGAAAAGAGACTTAAATTGATATCTAAGAATGTCAATAATAGAGGATAAGTAGCAACTCACTGAAAACACGATCCCTGAGCTACAGATACGCATGTAAAATAGACAATCACATTCACACAACTTCAACTTTTAGCCACAGCCTTCATCAGGGAAAGGGAGACGTGCATTCCGATTAACTCAAGCACACATGACCACCATCCCCGGCTGTACTCCTCTAGAGCTTTACGGTGAGTTGCTATCGTCTATTATTGAAAAATTTTAACTATCTTTCGGAAAGTTCTGTATTCTCGCATTTTAAAATAAGAATCTTAGAATAATATCCTGCAGAATAATTTCTCAAAATTTTCATTTCTGTAACGTATGGTATTATTTGAAACACACCTTTAAAGTGTGAAATACAAGCTGATGCTCAAAAGTTTACACAAGGTGACAATAATAACCATTATCATTTACACACAAGCCAAATGCCTGCATTTAGTGCTGATTGATAGCCCAGAGTAAATAAACTCCCTTACAACTGTGTGCCAGATCAGGATTCGAACCTGGGTCTTCTGCCTTCTGTAAACAATAACTCTACCAACTGAGCTACCCTGGCACACCGCAAACATGCATGACCCATACTGGGTTTACTACTGCCATTATCTTACCTCCTACCTCCAAACTTCACAGAAGTTCTCTGTGAACTCCACTGCAGAGTGGAAATATAATTCTTCAAACATGCCTTACACTGTGGCTAAGCCAGGTTTTCTTTCTTCTAGGAGTACTAATCCTGCAAGATTCACAGGAGAACTTCAGAAAAATCTGGAACGTACAAGGTGAGGTACCGGCAAAAGTAAAACTGAGGAAAGGCCATGAAGCATGTGTCAGGGTAGCTCAGTTGGTAGAGCCTAGTTTGTAATCCCAGTCCAGCTCAGTTTTAATTTGCCACGAAGTTTCATATCAGTACACACTTGGCTGCAGATTGAAAAATATTCTGGAACAACTTTTTGAGGCTAGCATTGAAAGTTTTAAACACCACAGCGAGACAGACTCCTACAAATTACTCCTTACTAGAAGTATGCCACTTGGTTTTACCTGGTGATTGGTAATTGGCTGAGACTCCGGCACTGCACACAGCTGCATCGGCTGATGGGTTTGTATTGCAGCGGGGGTTTCTTGAGTTACTGCCGGACTGATGACAGCAGGGCGAGCTTGCAAGCTGTATGCCTGGGTTTCCAATGTCTTAAACAGCAAGTCCACAAAATTTTTCGTCTCTGTGGAAATATACGTATGCACTCAGTTCCGAGATAAATGGTACTCTTCGGTCACAAACATAAAAGCAACAGATTTTAATCATGTTTTAAAATGAACAGAACATACTTTAAAGACTCTATCAACCAAATAAGAAATAATTAAGGGCACATGAGAAATGAAGTCACATTGGGAGAACTGTGAAGCCTTCACTGAAAGCTGAATCAGTTTCATTTACAATAAATCCAACATTCTGGAAGGAACTAAATACCTCAATTTTGTATTCCAACTTATGTTGACATAATTACTATTTAATAACACCATCACTACTATGTTATTAACATAGGTCACCTTCAGTTGCTATAATACATAAAAAGCTTTCACCAGTTCCATCCAAATTGGTTATCTTCAGACGAAACAACAAATAAATGAAAAGGTCTTCCATTAAACAACCATCAATGGTTTCAGATGGAACAGCCCCTTTATATATTAAAAATTAAATATTATAGAGGAAAAAATTCCTAACAGGAAAAATATATGTAAAAAAATAGATGAAGTCTACTTACCAGGCGAAGGAGCACAGACAGTGATAGTAACAAATAACACACACACACACACACACACACACACACACACACACACACACACACACTAGCTTTCGCAGCCTAGCTGCTCCGTCAGGCAGAAGGGAAGGAGAGGGAAAAGGAAATGATGAGGTTTTTAAGGGAGTGGGTAAGGAGTCATTCCAATCCCGGGATAGGAAAGACTTACCTTGGGGAGGGGGGGGGGGGGGGGAATGAGGGTAAACAAATACACACACACACACACACACACACACACACACACACACACACACACACACACACATTTACACAGACTCAAGTACACCTAGGCAGACATACAGTAGAAAGCAAAGAAGTTAGACAGAGATGCCACTTGAGGCAGAAGCTCTGTCCAGAGAACTGAGGCAAAGATGTTAAGATGGTGGGTGGTAATTCGAATTTAGCGGAGTGGGCAACGGGAAGAGAGAATATCCTGAAGGGCTAGTTCCCATCTCCAGAGTTCTGAAGGATTGGTGTTGGTGGGAAGTATCCAGATAACCCGGACGGTGTAACACTGTGCCAAGATGTGCTGGCCAGGCACCAAGGAATGTTTAGCCACAGGGTGATCCTCATTACCAACAAACACTGTCTGCCTGTGACTGTTCATGCGAATGGACAGTTTGTTGCTGGTCATTCCCATATAGAACGCTTCACAGTGCAGGCATGTCAGTTGGTAAATGACGTGGGTGCTGTCGCAAGTGGCTCTGCCCTTGATCATGTACACCTTCCGGGTTACAGGACTGGAGTAAGTGGTGGTGGAAGGGTGCATAGGGCAGGTTTTTCAACGGGGGCGGTTACAAGGGTAGGAGCCAGAGGGTAGGGAAGGTGGTTTGGGGATTTCATATGGATGGACTAGGAGGTTACGGAGGTTAGGTGGGCAGCGGAGAGACACTCTTGGTGGAGTGGGGAGGATGTCATGAAGGATGGATCTCATTTCGGGGCAGGATTTAAGGAAATCTTATCCTTCCTGGAGAGCCACATCCAGAGTCCTCTCCAGTCCCGGAAAGTATCCGGTAACAAGAGGGGCACTTCTGGGGTTCTGTTGAAGGTTGTGAATTTCAGGGGGATGAGAAAGTGGCTCTGGCAATTTGCTCCTGTACCAGATCAGGAGGATAGCTGTGGGATGTGAAAGCTGTTATCAGGTTATTGGTGTATTGGTCCAGGGATTCTGGACTGGAGCAGACTCATTTGCCACGAAGGCCTAAGCTGTAGGAAAGGAACGGTTGATGTGGAATGGATGGCAGCTGTCATAATGGAGGTACTGTTGTTTATTGGTTGGTTTGATGTGGACAGATGTGTGAAGTTGGCCGTTGGACAGATGGAAATCGACATCAAGGAAAGTGACATGGGATTTGGAATAGAACCAGGTGAATCTGATGGGACCAAAGGAGTTTAGGTTGGAGAGGAAATTCTGGAGTAGTAGTCCAGATCATTAAGATGTCATCAATGAATCTATACCAAACATTGGGTTGACAGGCTTGGGTATTCAGGAAGGCTGCCTCTAAGCGTCCCATAAATAAGTTTGCATACGAAGCAGCCACCCTGGTTCCCATGGCTGTTCCCTTTAGTTGTTGGTATGCCTGGCCCTCAAAGGTTTTAGGGAGGGTTGCAGTGAGGCCCTGGGCATGTGGGATATTTGTGTATAAGGAAGTGGCATCAATAGTTACAAGGATGATTTTTGGAAGTAACAGGCTGGGTAATGTTTTCAGGTGGTCGAGAAAGTGGTTGGTGTATTTGATGAAGGGTGGGAGACTGCACATAATGGGTTGAAGGTATTTGTTTATGTAGGCAGAGCTCCATTCTGTGGGGGCTTGGTAACCGGCCACAATGGGGCAGCCTGGATGATTAGGTTTGTGAATCTTAGGAAGTAGGTAGAAGGTAGGGGTGCAGGGTGTCAGTGGAGTCATGAGGTTTATGGACTAAGGTGAAAGATTTTGTAGGGGTGCCAAAGGATCTGAGGATTCCTTGAAGCTCTGCCAGGACATCAGGAATGGGATTGTCTTGACAAACTTTGTAGGTACTGTTGTCTGAAAGCTGATGCAGTCCCTCAGCCACATACTCCCGCCAATCAAGTACCACGTTGTTGTTGTTGTTTTTTGGGGTTTAGAGGGGACTAAACTACATCATTATCAGTCGCCTGTTCCTAGCGAAGACAAGACATCCAAGTAGGAAAAAGTAAAATATAGCTCAACACCCAGAAGACAGGAATAAGAGAGACCAAGTGTTGAACTAAAGTAAAATAAAGCAGGGAACCGTGGCTGGCTGATCACATACAAATAAAAGATGAGCCTGTCACTCTGCACAGACTAAAAACTGAGGTAAAAACAGGGTAGAAGTAAGAAAAACATCAGAGTAAGATGAGAGGTGGGAGCCTGAGGCACCAGGCACAAGCCCATCACTAAATAGGATGATAAAATGCAGCTGCACGTATAAAACTTAAAACTCGGTCAGCCATAGAGGCATTGTCAGATAAAAACAAGGCAGGCACAGTAGGTAGATTAAAAGACTGCCGCAAGGCGGCTAAAAGCGGACAGTCCAACAGGATGTGGACCACTGTCAAGAAACTTCCGCAACGGCAATTCGGTGGGTCCTCTTTACGTAAAAGGTAGCCATGTGTCAACCACATATGGCCAATACGTAAGCGACACAGGACAACAGAGTCCCTACGGGAATGCCGGAAAGATGACTTCCAGACAGCCATAGAAGACTTGATCGCTCGGAGCTAGTTGGGAGTGCTCAGAGTTGCCCATTGTATGTTCCAAACCTCAAAAACCTTGTGGTGCAAATCCAATCGGATATCCCGTTCTGGGATACCAATATCCCAAGGAGGAGTGGTGGTGGCGAGCTTAGCCAGCCGATCGACTCGCTCGTTCCCTGGGATGCCAATATGGCCGGGGGTCCAAATAAAGTCCACCGAACAGCCAGAGTTGCCGAGTGAAGCGATGGCGTTTTGAATGGATTGCACCAGCGGATGGGAAGAGAAATAGTTGGAAAGGGCTTGCAGGCCACTAAGGAAGTCATTGCAAACAACATACGACTTCCGGGGGCATGTTTTGAGGTGATCAAGAGCACGAGAAATGGCAATCAGTTCAGCTGTAAAAATACCACAGCCAGGTGGCATGGACCGTTGTTCTGTGTGGTCGCCATGAACAAAAGCGTAACTGCCTGTGCCAGTTACCAGGAAGCCATCAGTGTACAGGATTTCTGCATCACGGTGAACAGCAAGGAGTGCCAGAAACTTGCAACAGAGTGTCAGTGGTGAAACTAATACCTTTGTATCGCAGGACAATTGCAGGTGGAGCTTCAAACGGGGGATGGACCAAGGAGGAAGACAGGATGGGCAGGAAAAAGCGTCAGGGAGAGGTAGGGATGAAGTGAGGAAAGGAGTGTACAAACCCAGATCGCGATTGGAAGACCTGATCTAGGTCGACACGGTGGAAAAGGAGGGGTAACAGTTGGAAACAAAAGCCTGCGATTTGGATGGTGTGGCGTGGCATGGACTCGAGCAACATAGCTAGCGAGAAGCTGCTGCTGGCGAAAGTGTAAAGGAGGAATCCCTGCTTCAGCAAGAAGACTTGGCACAGGACTGGTGCGGAAGGCCCCAGTCGCCAGCCGGATACCACTATGGTGGATGGGGTCAAGCATCCTCAAGGCAGATGGTGCTGCCGAGTCATATACCAGGCACCCCTAATTAAGCCTTGATTGTATCAAGGACTTGTACAGTTGCAGGAGGGCAGAACGAGCAGCACCCCAAGCAGTATGGCTCAAGCAGTGGAGAATGTTAAGATGTCGCGAGCATTTTTGTCGCAGCTGACACAGATGTGGCACCCAAGTAAGTCTGTTGTCGAATACCATGCCAAGAAACCGATGCGTCTCTTTGACGACGAGCAATTCACGACCCAAATATAACTCGGGACCCATGTGAACTGCCCACCGGCGACAGAAGTGTATCACGCGGGTTTTCTGCACTGAAAACTGAAAACCATGGGTAGAGGCTCATGATTCAGCTTTTCAGATGGCTCCCTGTAGCCGCCGCTCAGCGACGCTAATACTAGCCGAACTAAAATACAGACAAAAGTCATCAGCAAACAAGCTAGAACAGACAGAGGATCCCAGAGGCGTGGCAAGCCCGTTTATGGCAATTAAAAATAGAGGCACACTGAGGACGGAGCCCTGTGGGACACCGTTCTCTTGGATGTGTGAGGAACTAAGAGTGGTACCCACCTTAACCCTAAAAGAGCAATGGGAAAGAAAATTCCCGACAAAGACAGGAAGTGGGCCCCGTAAGCCCCAGTCGTACAATGTAGCCAGTATGTGGTGGCGCCAGGTTGTGTCGTACGCTTTCCGAAGATCGAAAAATACAGCAACAAGGTGTTCACATCGGGTAAAAGCTGTACGTATAGCCGACTCCAAGGACACAAGATTGTCAATTGTGGAGCGGCCCTGACGGAAACCCCCTTGTTGTGCAACCAAGAGTCCCCAGTCTTCGAGGATCCACATAAGCCGCCGACTCACCATGCGTTCAACGAGCTGGCATAGAACGTTTGTGAGGTTGATCGGACGGTAACTGTCAGCCCCCTGTGGGTCAGCGCCAGGTTTTATCACTGAGATGATGGTGCTTTCCCGCCACTGTGAGGGAAAAACACCTTCTTCCCAGAGACAGTTAAACAAGGCGAGCAGTTGGTTCTGAGCGTCCACAGGAAGATGTCGAAGAAACTAGCTATGGATACGATCTCGTCCTGGAAACGTATCGGGGCATGCAGAAAGGGCACAATGAAACTCCCACTCGCCAAAGGGTGCATTGTAAGGCTCCTGGCGACACGTGTAAAATGACAGTGGCTTCCGCTCAACTCGGTCTCTTATGGTGCAGAATGCTTCACTGTAAGCTGCAGTCGAACTGATGCCTGCATAAAACTGTGCCATGTGCTCGGCGACAGCAAGCGGGTCAGAGCAGGCAGTACCCTGTAAGTGAAAACAGGGGATTCCCGCTGGTGGGCGGTACCCGAAAAGACGTCGAACCTGGGTCCACACCCAAGAAGGTGAGGCACGAGATCCAATAGAGGCGACATACCTCTCCCAACAATCTTGCTTACTTTGCTGTATAAGCCATCGAGCTCGGGCCCGGAGCCGTTTAAAAGCAATCAGGTGATCGATGGTGGGATGTCGCCAGTAGTGCTGAAGTGCCCTACGCTGATCCCGAATGGCTTCAGCGATTTCTTGAGACCACCAAGGCACAGATTTGCGCCGAGGGGCCCCTTAGGGGTGGTTGGAACAGTGGCCTCAGCAGCAGAAACTATGGCGACAGTCACCTGTTGGACCGCCACATCCACATCAGCTGGCAGTTGGGCAGGAATGACAACAGCAGAGGTGTAATGCTGCCAATCAGCCCTATGGAGGGACCATCGAGGCAGGTGTTCCACCTGTTGAGACTGTGGGAGCGACAAAAGGATAGGAAAATGGTCGCTCCCACAGAGGTCATCGTGGGCCCTCCAAGTGAGGTGTGGAAGAAGGATCGGGCTACAGACCGAGAGATCTATGGCTGAAAAAGTTCCATGCACAACACTGAAGTGCATAGGGGAACCAGTATTTAGAAGGCAGATGTCTTGTTGTGCAAGAAGAGTTTCAACATCCCTACCACGTCGAGTCGTCTCTGTTCCGCCCCATAAAGGGTGATGGGCGTTAAAGTCCCCCAAAAGAATAAACGGTGGGGACAGCTGTGCTACCAGAGCAGCAAGATCAGTGAGCAAAACATCCCTGTCGGGAGGAAGGTATATAGAACAGACAGTGAATTCTTGCATAGCCTGAAGGCGAACAGCAACAGCCTCAATAGGTATGTGGAGAGGCACAGCAATACTGAGGACAGTGGCAAGGGTGTATATACAGACTCCGCCAGAGACTCTTTCACAGTCGGCACGGTTGTTGAAGCAGTCCTGATAGCCACGAAGGGCTGGGGTCCGCTGAGCAGGAAACTAGGTTTCCTGCAGAGCCATACACAGCACTGGGAAATGGAACAACAACTGCTGCAGCTCAGCTAAATGGTTGAAAAATCCTCCACGATTCCATTGGAGAATTTGATTCACTCCTTGCTGGAAAGCCATGATGTAAAACAAAAGCTCGTCATTCCAAAGATTTGCGGTCTGCTAGGCGTTGTGCATCTACATCACCTTGGACCATTGGCTCGAGTGTTTTAATGAGGGCCAGATCCTCGAGAGACGCGAAGATCTGCAACTCATCTTCTGAGGCAGATGACGTAGGAATTGACTTTGAAGTCACCGAGGAGGCTTTCTTCTTAAGCTTTTTCTTCTTAGCCTCTAGCTGCCCTTTCGGTCTTAAGGACTGGGAGGACTTCACGCGATTGGGCTGGGGACGCCGTCTGTATCATTACAGCCCCACTTTTCATCTTGGAAATGACTCCACTTTGCCAAACTTGTCTTCTAGATGTTCAACAAAGAACTGTGGCTTAGTGGACATAAAGGACTCTCCATCAGAACGGGCACACGCCAGTTATCGTGGCGAGTATGATTCGGATCGGCGAATTCCTCTACGTTCCTCCCAAGGGGTGCCAAGGAAAGGGAACGTCTTAGGATCGTAAACAGTTGCATCAAACTCCGTTTTACCATGCTTTGAGATGCCAGGTTTGCTTGTGGTAATGCTATTGTTTGCTCGTTTCATTCTGGTCCCACGAGCAGCTAGGGAACTACCAGAGCTCCGCTTGCCTGGGTAAGCCTTATACAACTGAGGTGCGGCAGGTTCCTTAGAGGTTGCTCGCTAGCGACTGTTCAACCTCAACAGCCATGCAACTCCTCGGCACGTAGCACACCTTGAGATTGAGGGGTTTTTAATAGAGGTTTGTACCGTGCACGCGACCCGGGCGATTAAGCCAAGATCCCCGGGTTCTGAAACGTACAACATTCCACCGTCACGCCGAACGATGGTCGTTGAAGCACGCACAGAGCTTACAGTGTAGCGGACTGTTGGCGCGACACAGACCACGGCTCAGGACCCCGGGTTCGCCAAGCCCGTACTCAGCAAATTAATGCTGAGCCCCTGAGGGGCAAGTACCATGGTTGTGGATCCCTTGTCGGCCAGGGAAATGATGATGTAATGGTCAGCCTTCAGATCACGGATAGATTGACAACTGAACTGGGATGTTGTGGTTCAGGATTGTGTGGATCAGGATTTAGAGGTTTGGGGGATGGGGGGAAGAGGGAGATTGAGTATATGGGAAAGACTGGGTTTTAGGAAAGTCAAGCATGTAACAATGTTAAGAGCCACTGTAAGATAAGTGTTAAAATTTTAATTGTTCACTAATTCTAGTCATTGTAGAAATTTATATACATACCTTATCATTACTCCTTATTTATAACTTTAACTGTTCTATTAGTATATTGGTAAGGAAAAAACTGCAGACTGCATATGCCTTAGTTGCTTCACCAGCAGTGTATTCGTTTAACAGCATTCACAATATAGGTATATAACAGGCAGCTGCAATGTCTGTTTCCTTTTATTTATATGAATTTGTGGAATCCACATATGATGAAAAATGTTTAATTTTCAATTATCTATCAATTCCATCATCTTTGAATCAATTACACATCCTTAATATTAGGAGTGGTTTTCTCAAGAACACCAAGTGTTGAGTTGAAAGTAAATTGAGTCTTTCATATTTGGTTGATTACAAGCAACCTGCCAAAAATGAGCTACATCTATTGGCTGTGTCCAAGTTTCCCCAATTGTGAAAGCAAATAACAAATTTACAGTACTTACAAATATACCACATCTATTGTATGATTTTACACTGCTCACCTTGCTGCAGAAAAACATCGAGCTGTTCAATCATGATAGCACGAAGTTCTGCTGGTGGTTTGTCTTTTTTCACCAATGCAAAGACATATTTGGCCAAGGCTACAGGATCAGCGTCACATCTGCAAACAAAACAGATTATATTCTGTAACAACTTTGTGTGTTTATGCCATTATAGTAATGGTGAAGTAACAGTCAACCACCAGTATACCACAGTTCTCTGCTTATCACTAGTATACCATAGCTCTGTGCTTCTTATATGGTACCTAATCATCACAAAGGAAACAGCTTCCACTACACACACACACACACACACACACACACACACACACACACACACACACACACACAAGTATTTGGCAAAGATCAGGATCAATGTATCAACTGCAAATATGAATGCACATTAATATCAGTCTTAGAGAGAGAGAGAGAGAGAGAGAGAGAGAGAGAGAGAGAGAGAGAGAGAGAGAGAGAGAGAGAGAGAGAGAGGGGGGGGGGGGGGGGGGATTGACACCCCAAATTAAAGAAATAACAATAAAAAGAAATAATTTTTGAAAATATAACATGCTAGGTAAGAAAAAATCTTACAACAGGAGCAGAAGAAAAAAAGATAGGAAAATGTGCGAGCTTTCAAGGTCAGTGACTGCTGCTCCTGGCAGAAAATTTGAAAAGAAGAGAAAACGAGTGAAGAAAGAGGACTGGTGATGTTTAGGAAATGGGGATAGTTTGGAAAATGTCACCTGGAAACCTAGGTCATCAGACATTTATTGAACTGGATGTGAAAAGAACAACGTTTCACATTTTGTAAATGTTGCCTGTCCTTTTTCTCCATCCCTCTTCCCTTAAATCTTTTTGCCAAAAGAAAAGCCACTGATTCTGAAAGCGTGTGCATTTTATATCTTTTATACCTGTTTATTCTTGTCGAAGCTTGGTGAGTAAATTTTTTATCCATCCACATATACTTTCAAACCATGAACAGAAAGTGTTGCATCCCAAGCTCATGATAAAACTAGTAAACGAGTTAAAAGTTTGCAGGGAGAAATAAGAGCACCTGTATGGCACCGTACTGTACTAATGTATTTATGGCCCGCCTACAGGAAACCCTCCCAGCCTCACATTACCCCAAATGCCTCTTTCAACAGCTGCCTTCCATTCCACACGAAAAAATGTCTTTCATACAGCCCTTCCACCCAGTGCCAGTGAATTTGCTCTGGCCTCACAAAGGCCTTCACAGAAACACATTATCCTTCTTACCTAGTCCACAAACAGGTTTCCTGAACCATAGCCTCTCCCTCTACATACTACATCCTCCCTCCAACCCACTAACCATCCATTAAGGAGTGCCACTCTTTCCACCCTATACCATCCTGGACTGGAACAATTAAACCACATCCTTCATAAGCACTTTAACTGTTATCATGCTCTGAAATGATCCTAATGAAGATCCTTCCAATCCGTCCGAAAGTAGTGTTCTGTCACCCAACAACCACGACATAGTAGTCCACCCCTATGCTAACCCCCCCCCCCCCCCAAAATTGCAACCCCTTACAAAAGAGATAATATCCCTGTGGAATACCAAGAAGCAAAATCTGCCCAATCCACCCACCTAGCACTTATTCCAGTCTCATCACAGGCTTACCGCACACCTTCAGAGGCCAGGCAGGCTACCTGTGAAAGTAGCAAATCAATTTCAATCACTTCATGCCTTTTTACATTGCTATGACTATCAACCAGCTGTACTTCAGGATGAATGGGCACCATGAAATTGTGGCAGAAACAAGATGGACCATTCTGTGGTGCAGCATGCAGCTGAGCACAGTCCAGTCGATTTCAGTGCCTGCTTTACAATTTGGACCATTCCGTCCATCACCAGCTCCTCTGTTCTGCAATGACGGCAGTTGTCACTCGACACATTCTATGCTCCTGCAACCATCCTAGTGTCGAGACAAATTATTGTCCCTAGACCCCACGCCTAAACAGGCCGCCTCTCTCTCTCTCTCTCTCTCTCTCTCTCTCTCTCTCTCTCTCTCTCGCACACACACACACACACATATATATACTGCTACATCATTCCCATCCCCCCCTTACCACATTGAAAGCTGCATCTCATTCCCACCTAGCAGAGACTTCCCAATCTGCAATGCAACATTCCATCCCCACCCTAGTCCAGCATCCTTCCTCCTCCACTACCCTCCTCCGTCATTGTCAAGATGCATGTTGTATTGGAATGGCCAGAAATGGTGGTTATGTGTTCTTGAGTTAGCTCCGAGTGATTGTGTGAATCTATGTGTAACTTTTACTGATGAAGGCTTTGCCTGAAAATTTAAGTTTGATGTTCAGTGTGATTACAAAATGCTCTGGGTAAACCTACAGGGCACAATTTATATACCTGAAGATGGGCAACAACTGCTCAAAACCAGTTGTAAATAAATCTGCAACCTTGCAACTGGCGGCTGTTTACTTTTTCAACCTATAAAACACAGTTGCTGCAATGGATAAAACATTTAAAAGTTATGTAAATGTGACTTTATTCTATATGCCTGTCTGCAGCTCAGAGGTCGTCTGTAGAGTGAGTTGCTACTTATCCTCAATAATATTACAAATATATTTATATATGATATACACTGAAAAATTATGTTACTTAAGTTCACCCTAAAGTAGTAGTAGTTTCTTCTTCTTCTTTCTTCTTCTTCTTCTTCTTCTTCTTCTTCTTTTTAGCAACAATGTTTTCCTTTTATATATTTTGTAAACCTGGCATTTATCTATTCCAATTTTCTGTTAGTCCATTAGTCCATCTCTTCTTCCTCTCTGTCCCCACTCCCACAATCAATTTCCCCCTTCTGTTCATTTGCTCTTCCCCTCCTGATGTTATAGTGGTACATGTAATTCACAATAAACATCCCTAGTTTTGTACATATTACAGGCTTACATTAGTCCATATCCTCTCTCTTTCCTGTTCACCTACTGTTGTCCCTGTCTCTCTTCATTTGCCGCTCCCATCATACCCAACCCCTGTCAATCTCTTTCTCTAACAGCTCTCTGTTGAGCCTACCCTCCCCCCTTCCATGGCCACACAATGCCCCCTCCCCTCAAAATTAAAAAATATTCCTCTTCCACCTCTTTACTCCATCTTTTTCTCACCTTATGAAATCTTATGCAGACACCAGTTACTTTTCTCTAGCTTTGAAGGTAGTGTATGCAAATTTTCATCAAGAACAATATAGCAACACAAAAAAAAACCAAAAAACAAACAAACACTGATTTTTCATTAGATGTTTTGTAAAGATATATAACCTCAAATCTAAGTTTATTAGTCAAATTCACAAGATTTTTGGCAACAACATTAAACAATGACTTGTCTTTAACAAAATAATGAGGGCAGTTTGCAACTCAATGTAAAGAAATTTGTTCAGCTGGGATAAAGGTCACCTATGTACACAACTTAGCTTTTGGCCAATACACAACCATCACTTCCAGCTGCTTCATTCAGATTAACACTCTGTGGTGATGAGAGGAGTTGGTGACATGAATGTTGCAAGGTGGGAGTAGGAATGGATGCAGCACGGCCTTATTGATCAGGTAGGTACTAGATGGGTGGAAAGAAATGCAGCTTAAGAATGAATAGGAAGTGGTGGGTAGGTACAGTAGTTGGTTGGTTGATGGGAGTAAAACAGGGGAAACTAAAACGGGATTAAAATCAATATCACCAATAGGACTAAAACTAAAATAAAATGCAAAATTCTGCTATGCACATCTCTACAGCTCTATAACCACTATTCATTAACGACAAGCATGTACTGGTGAACAATTTATGCCCCTAAAGCAAAGCCTAAAAATGGAATAAAGGGAATATTAAAAACAAGGTAAAAAGAAGAAATGGAGGTCTTGCGGAGGGTAGTGCTCCAAACCCAGCTACTCGCAGGACGAGCCATGAACCCACCCATCCTGTCCAAGTGTCAGAGATAAAAATCTTATAGCTTAGAATAAAATCTGCTCTCACAGAGAAACCCAACGAACCACTCAGCCATTCATGAATCATCTGCCAAAAGTAAAGGCGACGAATATGTGGGTGAGAGACATTGTGCCAAATAAAATCATGGGTCAGCCTGGAATGTCTGATGAGGAAATGACAAAGTGCAGTGGACTCCCTCTGAGAAGGGCGTAAGGAAGAACTCGATGCTGCAGTGGTCGTCTTGATGGAGCCGAATTTATTAGATGGGGCAGTAGTCTGCCAGTTGTTCCATTTTTGTATGAGCAGAGATCTCAGCTGCACTTGCAAACCCCAATCCCGGTTTGTCAAGAGGAATGGGTAGTTAGTAAATGCCAACAAAAACTTCCTGGCAGATTAAAATTGTGAGCCGGAACTGGGACTTGAACTTGGGATCTTTGCCTTTCATGGGCAAGCGCACTACCGACTGCTATCCCAACACGACTCACTATGCCGCCTCGCAGGAGAGCTTCTGTGAAGTTTGTAAAGTAGGAGGCGAGGTACTGGCAGAAGTAAAGTTGTCAAGGGACTTGTACACTTAAATCATCTTCTCCTTTTTATAAGACAGGGCAATCTGGAGAGCAAGGAGAGTGGTGCTCGTGACAGTTTGTGCATACTGGAGGTGGAACTCGGGAGTTCCCCTCATGGAGTGGACGTCCACATTTACGACATACAGGGACTGCTGTGCAACGAGAAGACATATGCCCGAACTGCATACATCGGAAGCATCAAGGCGGAACGTACGGCTTTACATCACAATGATGATCATTACCTTGACCTTCTCTGGGAGAGTATCCCCCTCGAAGGCAAATATGAATGGGCTGGTATCCACACAATAATCCTTAGGACCTCACTGCACACAGCGAACAAAATGAACACCTTGCAGTTCGAGGTTAGCCCGGAGTTCCTCATCAGTTTGGAGGAGGAGGCTGCGGTGGAAGATAACTCCCTGCCCCATGTTTAATGACTGATGGGAGGTTACCAACACTGGAACATCGTCAAGAAGGTCGCAAGCACATTGAGCTACAGATCGGGCAGCAGAGACTGTTTTAATGAGCAGTGATCCAGTACGCATCTTGCTCATTGTTTCAACTTCCTCAAACTTATCCTCTATATGTTCAACAAAGAACAATGGTTTTGTGGTGGTGAACATCCCTCCATCTGTCATGGTGCAGACCAGGTAACGTGGAAAGGGTTTCACCCCAAACCAAGCCCTCCCCCCTTTTTTTTTTGTGGTTTTAGAGCTCAACTGCAGTGGTCATTAGCGCCCGATTCTGATCCTAGATTGACTTAAACCAAGGTTAAAAAGAAAGTTGCCGATAAGGATAATTTCAGAATATCACTAAAATGAGGAATAAAAAATATCATTAGAAGGAATTAAATGTCCTTGGACAAATTAGTCATATGTATAAAATGCAAAACTCTAGCAGCTAAAATGTCCTCCAAAGTGGACAGCAGATTTACTGCAACACGAACATGATGAAAATTGGGGAAGAACATTAAAACATGGCGCACCGTCATCGGGTGATCACAGGAACATAATGATGGTTGGGGGGGGGGTGTCGCCTGTTAATAAGTGTTGGTAGCTGAACCGGCAATGACTGATTCTCAGCCGGGCCAAGATTACCTCCGCCGGGAGGGGCTAGAGGAGGTCTTCCAACCTGTCGGTATCAGTTTTATGGTTCTAAGTGTATTGTCCTGAAGCGAGGACCACAGCCTATGCCATGATGCGACAATGTGCTGGCAAATAGCCCCTTGATTGTCGTTTGATGGGGGACAAATGGTAGCTGTCCCAAGTAGAATAGGATAGGGGGGTTTTGGGCGCTCAACAGCTAGGTCTTCAACGCCAGGACAAATTTAAAAAATGAAGAAGCAAGGAGTGTGAACAAACTAAGAAAAGAGAGCAGTAACATGAACAACTGACGTAAAATACAAAAAGTAAAGGTTAGAGGTGAATAGTACTCCATGAAAAAGGTCGGAGAGGTAGAGAAACAAATAAGCATCCAACCATAGCTGGTTGACCACAGCGATAAAAAGGGTGAGCCAACCTCTCTGCAACGTATTAAATCCTCCAGCCTAAAAACTTAGGCCAGAGTTGAAACAAGTCACAAAAGCTTAAGACTTTCTTCACACTCTCTTCGTTGTTCCCTAAAATTGAAAGCAAACGTGCACCAAGATTCGCCACTACCATCTCTGCACGATATAAGTCACACTCAATTAAAATGTGGCGGACAGTGATCTGTACGCCACAGGTATCACAGACTGGGGGATCCTCTTGTCTAAATAAGAAACCGTGTGTACACGGGCAGTGCCTGATTCAGAGGCAGGTGAGGGCGACTTCATCCCTCCTGATAGCCTGGTCGAAAGGGCGCCATGAACGGACAGTGGGCTTTAGCTATCGCAGTTTGTTATTGGCTACTGAAAGCCATTCTTCCTCCTATAATTTCAAAGACCGCTGCCATAACAAAGAGTCAATATCCTGCAATGGAACTGGGCACAGTGCCACTTCAGGCTCTCTGCAAGCCTCTTTGGCAGCCCGATCAGCCTCTTCATTCCCCAGAATACCAGCATGCCCAGCACCCAGCAAAACGATACCAATTTCCCACGACGTTGGATGAAGATCAGTTCATCCTGGATTTGCTGCAGCAAAGTCACGGATGGGAATAGCTGTTCTAGTGACTGCAGAACACTGAGTGAATCAGAGCAAAGCTGTAATCATTTTCCCTGTATTCGACATATCAGCTGTAGTGCCTTTAAGATAGCATGCAGCTCTGCCGAATAAACGGAATAGTATTCGGGGAGTCGTACTTTAACAACACAGTTGAGGAACACAATGGAACAACTGACAGAGTCCCCTGCTTGGAGCCATCTGATGGTGATCTAAAACATCATAAAACACTGGCTGAAAAGTAAAATCTAAAGTCTCTTCTATCCTCAAGCTTGTCATATCTAAAACAAGCCTGGACCTCTGGAGAAGCCAAATGGGGGACCCTGCTCCAGCCACGTTGTAGAACATTAAAACCAGACAACCCCATTTCAAGAAGACAGTCCCTCACACAAATCCCATATGGCTTTGTCGCTCATTGCCGATTGTGAGAAAGCCTTTCCAATGGAGGCCGAGCAATGGTATGGTATGATGGTGTGAAAGATGTGGACAACAACTTATATGCTTGGCATACAATGAGAAATCGTCACCTGATGTACAGTGGCGGCTCTGCAGCCTCAGCACAGAGACTTGGTATGGAGCTCATCCGAAATGCCCCAGTTGCCAGCCGAATCCGCGTCCAACATCTTTAAATAAGAGGGTCGTGCAGACTCAAACTGTGCACTCATAATCAAGATGGGATCGCACGAAGGCTCTATAAAACCAAAGCAAACAGGTTCTGTCAGCTCCCCAAGAAGTATGACTAAGATATTTTAAAATTGACAGTGCTTTCAGGCACCGAGTCTTCAGGTCCTTAAGGTGTGGCAACCACTTAAGTTTACAATCAAATGTGAGGCCCAGAAACCACACTGTGTCCTTAAAAGTGAGCACAGAGCCCCTCATCCGCAGTTCAGGGAGATCAAAAACAGTACGTGAATGGTTAAAAAGGACACATACAGACTTCTCGGTGGAAAACTTAAAACCGGTTCCCTTTCCCAGTCATCCGATCATTGAAGAGTCAGTTGCAAATGACGTGTAGTCATCGCTAGATTGGATGAAGAGCAAAAGACAGAAGTCATCTACAAAAAGAGAACACTGTACAGGACTTTTCACGACAGAAGTAATACTATTAATGGCTATTGCAAACAAGGTCACACTTAAAACACTACCCTCAGGGACTCTATTGTCCTACTCAAAGCAATCAGGAAAGGGCATCTCCCATTCAGTATCTAAAATAACGCGGAGAGAGGAATGATTTAATAAAATGGGGAAGGCAACCACGAAAACTCCAGTCATGGAGCTGCTTGAGGATAAGATGCCGCCAAGTAGTATCATAGGCTTTGTCAATATCGATAAATACCCCCAGAAGGTGATGCCGGTGCAGGAAAGCCTGTTGTATCGCTGCCTCCAGGAAGTCCAGCGGCTGAGAAGCTGCCTGGATTCCAGCATCCAGACAAGGCGGCGGTTGACCATCCAGCAGATGGTCTTCTCCACACAGCTAGTCAGAGTAACACTATAACTACTGGGGCTTGTGGGGTCTTTCCCAGGTTTTAAAATATGAATTAAAATGGCCTCCCTCAACGAGCTTGAATTTCATAGAGTGGCGAAAGGTCCGCCGTGTTTGAGGCAAATTGAACTGACGTCCGCCATGTTATTTGGGGGTACCGGCTAACAGATTGTACACCACACCCACTAGACAATTTTACTTATTTACATAGTTTTACATTTTAAATGAAGATTGACTATTGAGTACAGATGTGCATGAAGTTCTGTTGGTGTGTCCAGACTTTATCAAGCTGCAAATTGATGAGCCTGATAGTGTATTTTCTTAAAATGCAGTAATGAAATATCACGAATTTGTCAGTAATACACTTCCCAGTTCAAAGTATAACAGTTAGCTGAGGTTTGATTGAACAATGAAAGTGCCACTTTGGAAATATTTGTGTTAATTATAATGCAAGTTCATAGTCTAAAAGTGCTGGAAAACATATACAGTGAACAGTAATTGTTATGACGAACAATCATTATCACGGATTTGCATCTGTTGTTAATGTGCTGCTTTCATAGAGTCTAAGACATTTATCTGGTGCTTATTAAACATATTAAGTCCACATACTTGTAAAATTGCTGTTAAAAGGTTTGGTTGTGAAGTTTGGTTGATGAATTTGAGTACAAAGACGAAAGTAACAACATAATACTGCAATCAAAAATGCGCTAAGATCAGCTACCACAAAAGCATTCTACACCGAAATAACATTGTTAATAACTTATGTTGTTGCCATGCTGATATACGTAAATATTTGCTACACAGACATTTAACAAGTTAAAAATTCCAGCTGTTACTATTGCTTCCTCACTTTGCAGTGATTATATGTTAACCATGCTTGATCAAGTATTGTCAATAACTAATGGAAATACTTCTTAAAGAAGGTGTAGACACTCAAAAGTGTTTATTTTTATTATTCAACAGATGAGACACTCAACTGCAGCAGCAACAGAAGGAGAAACAGACGCTATGCAGAAAACTGAGCTATATCAGTGTACTTCAAGGTAATTGCAAAATGGTCACCAAAACTTCACTCTTGGGGAAGCTATGTGTCATTATCCAGGAGTTTTGTTTGTGTATAGGCAGACAGAGCTCAAAAGAGGCAAAACAACTGGTGTTCTTTCTCGAAATATTTGTCGTTTTAACATCTCGATTTGTGTATTTAAATGCTGAACACACTTTAGACATATTGCAGAAGCAAATATTGTACAGAAAATGTACACTAAATACAATATACACTGAATGCAGCACTTCACTTTCAACAACAACATACGACGGATAGACACCTGTCAAGTGTACTGACTAGCACCAATATGGCGGCCGAGTTTACGCAGGTTGCCGCAAAGAGTGCTGTAACCTGTGTGTCAGCCACTCTATGAAATTCTAGCTTGTTGGCCTCCCTGCATGAGTCAGGGAACAGGCCTGATGCCCAGATGATGTTAAAAAGGTAGTCAGGTGCAGTATCATAGAGTAGTAGATTCCATCGTGACCTGGTAAGGTGTCATGAGCCACACACAATGCGGAATTCAGTTCCCACATAGTGAAGGGGCAGTTATAACCTTCCTCATTGCTTGACCGGAGGTCCAAAAAAAAAAAAAAAACTCTCAGCAGCAACCTGGTGGCACTGGAAAGCGGGATCGTAACCGGCAGAGGCAGTAACTGTCAAAAAATAGGCTGCCATAGTCCATAGTCTGGGCAATGTTACGTGTGTTGGTGTGGAGAATACCATTCCCCATCACAGCAGCTACTGGGCACCTCCCTCCTCTTCCCGAGATCCTCCTGATAGTCTCCCATACAACTCCTGTCTTAGTGGAACAGTTCAGAGACTTTAGAAACTGTTGCCATGATCTCTTTTTACTCTCGTGAATAATCCGGCAAAATTGGGTCCTTGCCAACTGAAAAGCCACAAGATTCTCCGCAGCAAGCCAGCTCTTGAATCACCTCAGAGCCACTCTTCTGGTTCTGATGGCAGAACGGCATTCGGCACTCCACTAAGGAACTGGAGCCTTTTCGGGCACCCAGAAGATCTTGGAATGGACGCAGTGGCAGCGTGGTGGATTATCATTAGCATGATCCACCCATCCCTGGATGCCGTCACAGGGCTTCAGTTCGGCAAGTTGGCCATAAAGAATCCAGTCTGCCCTACTAAGCATCCATCGAGGTGGATACCTTTCGGGGTTTGCTCTGTCTGGAAGATCACTCCAAATTGGGAAGTGATCACTACAGTGCAAGTCTGCATCCACTTCGCATTGAGCAAAGTGGGCAAGGGCCGGAGAGCAGAGTGTAAGATCGATGGCAGAGAACAACTCTGTTGCAGTGCAAAAGTGTGTGCTCTTACCTATATTTAGTACATGGACACATGAAGATAAGAGAAACCTCTCAACTGCTCTACCCCTGGGGCAGGTCGTTACAGAGCCCCAAAGCACATTGTGTGCATTAAAATCACCACAACGAATGAATGGGTGGGGGAGCTGTTAAAGGAGGTCTTCAAGAGACTCTTCATTGAGAGGATCGTGCGGAGGCAGATACAGAGAGCACACAGTCGGTGGTGCGCACGTACAGTCACTGCAAGTGCCTATAAAGCTGTGTTGAGGAAGATGGGTTTAGAGTGGTAGGCTGTGCTAACGAAAACAGCCACTCCTCCCCTTGCTCTCTTTCCACTAATGTCGTCCTTTCTATGAAGACTGTAACCACGTATCTCAGGGCTGTCAGCAGGTTTGAAATTTGTCTCCTGGAGACATATACACATGGGTCGTCCCCGAGATAATAACCAGAGTTCCTCCACATGCATTCTTGATAGTACCACTGCAAGATGGAGGCCTTTTATCAAGGAGGCTTTATCTTTACCCTCTCTTTTTGATGGGACTGGCCACCTGTAGCAGGAGGGGGTTCACCTTTAGGACAAGATGTTTGCCCCAGTTGAAGGTCAGTTTTGGAGCGAGTTGCCTGCCCCAAAATTACATCAATCTCCATGGATTCTGGAGCTGAATCACGAGGCACATCAAGAATAATATCAACCTGGCCTGACTGTTTACTAGCAATTTTCTCATGGGACTTATCCTTCTTTGCATTAACCTTTTTGGATATTTCATCAGTTGAAGAGGGCGCTACACTGGTCTTGGGAAGTGAGTCTGGCAGTGAAGGTGAAAGGAGCTCTTCACTGTCAGTGGCAGTACCTTGTTCCACCATTTTTGGAAGGGCTACAGGGGCTGTAACTTCTGCCACCTTACACGTACAGTGACATGAGCAGGTGTTCGTACCAACACTGGAGAAGTTGGTCTGTGTAGCCGCCTCAACCTTCGGAGATGACTTGAAGGGCCGCCGCAAAAGATGTGGGAGATGACGGTGGTTGCGTGACCTTGTAGATTTCCCTGGCTTCAGCATAGGAGATACGCTTGGCTGTCTTGATCTCTTGGACCTTGCGTTCCCGAGATATACAGTGCATTCTCTACTCAAAACGGGGTGGTCACCAGAACATTTAACGCACTTTAAGGGAGGTGAACAATCGCGTCCATCATGTGCGGCCTGAGTACACTTTCCGCAGATCGGTTCACCATTCCACCCCAAAGTGGTATGCCTGAAGAGCTGGCATTTAAAACAGGTCTGACTTTCAGCCAAAGGAAACCTCCCTTAACATGTTCTGGGAGCTTTGGCATATTAAAAGTTACAATAAATGACTGACTTTACCAGCTCACCATTTATCCTTTTCATGAAGTGTTGGACATCTACAATGCCTTCCGAAGCCCATTTCCTTTTAATTCGTCCTGAGGAATATCCACCAGATCCCTACAGGTAACTAAACCTTTGCTGCAGTTGAGGGTGTGATGCAGCTCAGATTCTATGGCATACTCCCCAAGGTATTGAGCCTGCTGAATCTTAATCACCTGTTGTGATGTGGAGGTCTCCAACAGTGTCCCATTATGCAAATGTTTCACGGTCTTTAGATTACCAGCGATGCCGCCGAGTCCCTTCTGTATGTAAAAAGGTGACACCTTCTCAAATGTACCCTCTCTTTTCTTAATTACTATACACACATTCTGCGGAGTGCTCTGTTACTATTCACATTGTCCCTCTTGTTCATTCCAAAATCCAAGGGGGACTGGCTACCTTAGTCCTCTTTAGAGTAGGCATTAGTATTCCCCCCAATGGTACACCCATCCCACTAGGAGGTTGAAAATTACTTAAGAGTTCCATTTCGATCCCATGAGTGGCTAGGGAAGTACGTGTCCTCCTAGACAGAGCTCCGCAAGCCTAGGTAAGCCTTATACAACTGAGGTGCAGCAGTATCCCAAGAGGTTGCTCGCTAGCAACTGTTCCACCTCAACAGCCATGCACCCCATCAGCGCGTAAACACACCTTAAGATTGAGGTTTTTTTAGAGAGGTATTTCCTTCCTCGCGACCTGGGCGGTCCAAGCCAAGATCCCCATTGCCTGGTACCCACAACGTTCCACCGACGTGCCACACGGTGGTCGCTAAAACGAGCCCAGAGGTTACGGTTTCTAGAGGATTTATTATTATTATTATTATTATTATTATTATTATTATTATTATTATTTCTTTGTGGTTTTAGGGCGCACAAGTTCTCAGGTCATTAGCGCCCAGATCAGAACAGAAGTATCAAGAGAAAGCTAAAACAGAAGGATAAAAAGAAATAAATAGAAGGGTTAAATATCCTTTGATAAATCAGCCATGTTGATAAAACGCAAAACTTGAGTAGCTGCTTGTGAGTCATCAGCTGAAAGTTCCTCCTGAGTAGACGGCAAATTAAGGGCTACACGGAGATGATTAAAATTAACACAAGACAGTAAAAGATGTGGCACCGTCAGCAATTCACCATACAAGCACAGCAGTGCAGGGTCAGCGGTGAGCAAATGACGGTGGCTGAATCAGCAGTGACCGATCCGCAACCGGGCCAGGATGACCTCTAGCCGAGAGGGGCGTGAGGAGGTCCTCCAAACAGTCGGGATGGGTTTGACGGTTCTCAGTTTGTTGTCGTGGAGTGAGAACCACGAACTGTGCCAGGACGACACAATACACCGGCAAAGAGCCCGTTTAATATCGTCTGAGGGGACGCAGAAGGTAACCATGCGAGGCAAAAGAGCTGCTGTCTTGGCTGCAATGTCGGCAGTCTCATTCCCGGGCACACCCACGTGGCCAGGGAGCCACAGAAAACAAACGTGACATCCGATATCTGCTAGCAACTGAAGGGAGTGTTGGATTTGGAACCCGAACTGCCGATAGAAGCAAGGCTAAAGCAGACAATCGATATTGGCTATCAAGGGAGTCATCAGAGAATAATGGGTAAGATGGATGGTTGGGCATTGACAGCAGTCTGCAAGCGTACCAACACGAGAATATGTCATGCCGAGAGGTCAAGGGTAATACAGCAGCCTCGGCATACAGACTTTCAACAGGGCTGGTATAAAATGCACCGGTCGCCAGACGTAATCCCCGATGGTGAATAGAGTTGAGACGGCGGAGAATCGACGGCCGTGCAGAAGTAGTCGAGCTTCGACTGAACAATGGCCTGGTAAAAGTGAAGCAGGACGGTACGATCTGCTCCCCATGACGTGCCGCTGAGGACACGAAGAACATTAAGGGATCGGGCACAACGGGCAGCCAGGTAGGACACGTGTGTGGACCAGCAAAGTTTCCGATCCAACATTAGCCCCAAGAATTTTGTTGTCTCCACGAATGGGAGAGCAACGGGGCCAAGACGTAGAGATGGTGGAAGAAATTCCTTTTATCTCCAGAAGTTTATATACACCGTTTTCTCAGTGGAGAATCGGAAGCCGTTCGCAATGCTCCAGGAATATAGGCGGTCAAGACAGCATTGAAGACAACGCTCCAAGAGACACGTCCGCTGGGCGCTGCAGTAAATTGCAAAATTGTCTACAAAAAGGGATCTGGAAACGTCAGAAAGAAGGCAATCCACAATTGCATTGATTGCAACAGCAAAGAGAGCCATGCTCAAGACAGAGCCCTGTGGCACCCCATTCTCCTGGCGAAAGGTATCTGACAAAACAGAGCCCATCCATACCCGGAACTTGTGATCCGCCAAAAACGCTTGAATAAAGAGAGGGAGGCGGCCATGAAGGCCCCATGTGTGCAATGTGCGGAGAATGCCCGCTCTCCAACAGGTATTGTAAGCCTTCTCTAAGTCTAAGAACACTGCTACCACTTGACACCTCCTTAGAAAGTTATTCATAATGAAGGTTGATAAGGTAACGAGGTGATCAGCAGCAGAGCAGTGTCTACGGAAATCACATTGAATATTAGTCAGGAGGCGTCGAGATTCAAGGAGCCAGACCAACCGAGCGTTAACCATGCATTCCATCACCTTACAGACGCAGCTAGTAAGAGAAATGGGGTGATAACATCGCTGGTTTGGGGATGGGGACAACAATAGCTTCACGCCAACTTGTGGGAACCTCTAAGAGCGTCGCGGCAGGGGACCGGGACGTGACGAGAAGAGGATGTACGAGGTATGGAATTTTTGGCAGCGGTGAGAATAACCTCTGTGAGGTATTCGACCTGACTATCACAGCTGGGAAAAGTCTGATCATGAAAAAGAGCGATGGAAGAATAATGCCCCCAGTCGGCTTAAGAGCTGTTCCAACTGGTGGGACAAGGAGATAGGGTATGATGCAGGAAGTGGATTACACAAGGGAAATGATCACTCTAGTACGTGTCAGAAAGGGCATACCACTCAAACCGACGAGCAAGCTGAAGACTGCATACTGCGAGGTCTATGTGGGAGTAAGTATGTGTTGTCTCGGAAAGGAAGGTCGGTGCACAGGTGTTGAGGTAGAAGGGAGCCTCTGGGGCAAGGTGCTAGAGAACCCCACAACGGGTGGTGGGCATTGAAGTCGCCTACCAACACGAAAGGTGAAGGGAGCTGGTCAACGAGGTGTAGCACATCTGCCGAAGTAAGGGCAGACGACGATGGCGAATAGATATTACAGAGGGGAAAAAGAAAGGGTGGAGAGAGTGATGCGTACGGCAACTGCCTGTAGGTGAGTATGCAATGAGATGGGATGGTAATACACGTCGTCCCGAATGAGCATCAGATCCCCTCCTTGGGCTGGAATACCTTCCACAGGGGGCAGGTCGAAATGCACAGAGGTGTAGTGGGGGAAGCCTGATGATCACATGGACATAACTTAGTTTCTTGGAGACAGATTAGAAGTGGGCAGTGCAATCGAAGGAGTAGTTTTAATTCCTCCTGATTGGAACGAATGGCGCAAATATTCCATTGACCGAGCGCCATGATAAAAAATTAGGGAGGAAAAGAAGATAAAAAGGAACAAGCAAGCGGGGTCACCTCGACGGCCGCTGAGGACCGGACTTCGAGGAAGAACTGCTATCGCTGTCCAGGGGCAAAGGATCATGTTCCATAGGTTCGACCGCCGCGTCTGCCACCTCCTGAGTTGATCAGGAGGGACAGCTTCCACCGCCAGTAAAGGGCTGGGTGCCCGGCAGAGAGAGCGTCCTGGTGACACAGAAGACAGCAGAGGCCGGCAACTGTTGGATGGCGTGACCGAAGAGTCACGCCGCGTAGGGGAAGGGGGGGCTGTTCTTTTTGTGAGCCTTCTTAGAGGCATGACGAGAAGAAGCGGAGGACAGTTGAGAAGATGGAGTTTTGAGAAAATCGTCACAAACAGGTTCTTTTTTGGAACTCCGGGCAGCGGATTTAGGTGCGCGGGATGTGTGGGAACCGGTCGAGGAATGCACTGTATAACAGGCAGAAGGGATTGGAGAGGTGGAACGAGCAATTTTCGGGCTAGCCAATCTGACAAACGTGTCACAGAAGGTGAAATCGCAGGCTTGAGTGCCTACCTCCTTAGTTGGTCGAGGGGAGGTGAGGACCTGGCTGTAAGTACCTACTGGGAGTACAGTGGGCTTCCTACTCGCTAATAACTTCCGAGCGGCATAGGTTGAAACCTTTTCCTTGATGCATATCTCCTGGATGATCCGTTCTTCTTTATAGACGGGGTAGTCCAGTGAAGAAGCAGCATGGTCACCCACGCAATTAATGCAGCGAGGGGATGGAGGTGGACATTCGCCCTCATGGGCATCTCTGCCACAGGTGGCGCACTTGACTGCATGAGGACAAGATTTACTAGTATGATTAAATCTCTGGCAATGGTTGCAGCGCATAGGATTGGGTATATATGGGCAAACGGAGATGACTTTGTAGCCCGCTTTCACCTTAGATGGTAGGTCAACCCCGTCGAAGTCAGGAAGACAGAATGAGATTATTGTTAACTTTTTTCATTATGCGATGAACAGCCGTAACTCCCTGATCGGACATATAGTTTGGTATATCCTCATTGGACAACCCATCCAGGGACCTTGTGAAGACTATCCCTCGCTAAGAGTTGAGGGTGCGGTGAGCCTCCACTTTTACTGGAAAAGTATGCACAAGCGTAGCCTGAAGTAACTTCTGTGCCTGAAAAACATTCTCAATTTCGAGCAACAACATTGCGCTGTCTGGAGCTGGTCTTCAAGGGACCTGCAATCGCATCGACTCCCTTCTGAATAAGAAAAGGATTCACAGAAGAAAAATCCTGATCATCTGTATGCAATACTACAAGGAACTTTGAAATGTTGGGTAAGACTTTCTTGGACTGAGATTCATCATGTTTTCTTTTTTGGGTCAGGGTCAGAATAGATTTTGAAGGTTTCATAGCTGATATGTGCCCCATGATTACCGGCGTCTCCGATGGCACGCTCCTTCCTTGTAGGGGGCCCTCACTGAGGGCACACCGGCCTTAGGTGACTGTTCGCACCTCAGGTCACATGACCTTCAGAAACGCACAGGGAGGAAAGAACAGAGGAAGGAGGGAGAATCTCAAATGCCCAGGCAGAGATTAAAAGGGAGGGTTGAGGACAAGGAGAAAGGGGGGAAGGCGAAAGAACAGGAAAGAAAGAGGACCAAAAAAAGGAGAAGTCTGAGAGGAAGCGAAAAAAGAAACCTTGGACTCACTGAATACGCCTGTCTCCAGGCGAAGGCAAAACCCGGGGGGGGGGGGGGGGGGGGGGGAAGAGGGAAGTGGCCTGGGGCAGAAGAAAGGTTGCTTCGGCTCGGTATACCATGCATGCTACACACGTACCCACAAAAGAGCTGTGGGGTCCCCTGGTGGGTTTCCTAAAGGACTGGCGGCACTTACCAGTCTCCCGCTCAGGGATCCCGGTTTCGCAAAGCCCGTACTCAACAAATTAATGTTGAGCCCCCTGAGGGGTCAGAGGTAGGGGAGTGGCAGCCCTTGCCTCAGCGTCAGCAGCCTCATTCCCCAGCACACCTACGCGACCAGGTACCCACAGGAAGCGAAGGCCAAAGCTGTCTTCGGCTACCAATTGAAGGTAGTGTTGGAGTCGGAGAACAACAGGATGGACCGGAAACGGTTCTATAAGACTCTGAATGGCACTGAGTGAATCTGAGCAGATGACATAAGAAGGTTGGTGGTGGCAATGAACATATTGGACTGCCTGATAGAGAGCAAAAAGCTCAGCTGTGAAATTTGAGCATTGGTCGATGAGCTTGTAATGAAAGGCGTCAAACCCGATGACAAATGCGGATCCAACACCGTCAGAGTTCTTAGAGAATGTTATCATAAAGCTGTGAACGAAGTTCAACAAACCTTGAGCGATACACCAAATCCGGTGTACTCTCCTTTGGGAGTGAGCTGAGTTCGAGGTGGACGCGAACCTGTGCCTGAAGCCACGGAGGTGTTGGACTCACATACATTCGAAGGGTGCACGGAGGGTGAAATCGAGTTGCTGAAGCAGGTGACGAAAAGGTATTCTGGAAGCAACAGTGCAGATGCCGACACCCCATATTGGCGAGTCGTTGAAAAATGATGGGTAAGATGGGTGTTTTGGCATTGACAGCAGCCGGCATGCACACCGACAGAGTAATACATCACGCCGATAGTGCAATAGTAATTCGGCAGCTTCTCCATAGAGGCTTTCAATAGGGCTGGCATAGAAGGCTCCAATCGCTAGGCGTAACCCCCAATGAAGAATTGAGTCAAGACAGCACAAGATGGACAGCCGTGCAGATGCATAAACAATGCTTCTGTAATCCAGCTTCTATCTGACTATGGACCGATAAAGGTGAAGAAGGACGGTTCTATCACCTCCCCATGATGTACTGCTAAGAACGCGGAGGACATTAAGGGAACATATACAACGGCCAGCCAGAGAAGACACATGTGGAGATCAACAAAGTTCCTTACCAAACGTTAGATCTAAGAATTTTGTTGTCTCCACGAATAGGAGAGCAACAGGGCCTAGATGTAGAGGTGGTGGAAGGAACTCATTGTATCGCCAGAAGTTGATGCACACTGTTTTCTCATTGGAGAAACGGAAGCCATTTGCGATGCTCCGAGAATAAAGATGGTCAAGACAACGCTAGAGACAGCACTCCAATAGACACGTTCTTTGAGTGCTGCAGTAGATTGTGAAATCGTCCACAAAGAGGGAACCAGAAACGTCTGGTGGGAGGCAGTCCATAATTGGGTTAATTGCTATGGCAAAAAGTACTACACTCAAAACGGAGCCCTGTGGCACCCAATTCTCCTGGCAAAAAGTGTCTTACAAAACAGGGCCCACTCGTATCCAAAAACTTCGGTCCATTAAAAATACATGAATAAAGAGGGGGAGACGTCCGCGAAAGCCCCAGGTATGCATGGTGCGGAGAATTCCCGCCCTCCCACAGGTGTCGTAGGCCTTCTCCAAATCAAACAACACAGCCACCGCCTGGCACTTTTTCAAAAAACATATTCATAATAAAAGTTGACAAGGTGGTCAATTGCAGAGCGGTGCAAACCACATTGGACATTGGTAAGGAGACGCCGGGATTCAAGGAGCCAAATCAAATGAATGTTAACCATGTGTTCAATCACTTTACAGACACAGCTGGTAAGAGAAATGGGGTGATAACTGGAAAGAAGATGTTAGTCCTTCCCTGCTTTGGGGATGGGGACAACAATGGTTTCACGCCAACTTGTGGGGACCTGACCTTCAGTCCATATGCAATTATAAGTGCGGAGAAGGAAACATTTACCCACAGTAGAAAGGTTCTTCAACATCTCAATATGAATGGCATCGGGCCCTGGAGCAGAGGAGCAGGACATGGCGAGAGCACGGTCTAGTTCCTGCATAGTGAAGGTGGCATTGTATCTTTCGCGATTTAAACATTGGAAAGAAGGTGGCCCTGCCTCCTCTACCTGTTTGCGAAGGAGGAAGGAAGGGTGGTAATGAGCAGAGCTCGAAACCTCCGCAAAGGAGCGGCCTAAGGTGTTGAATACATCAATGGAGTCCACAAGGACTGCGTTCACTACTGTCAGGCCTCAAATTGGGGAGTGGATCTTAGTGACAGATAACTGGCGCAGGCTACCTCAGACAACTGAGGAGTGAGTGAAATTGTTAAAAGAACTAGGAAGGCAGTCCAACAGGCTCTTTTGCTTTCTTTTATAAACACGACGGCATTGCGCTCGCAGTCGTTTGTAATGGATGCAATTCTCCATTGTTGGGTGGTGTTGAAAGGTGGGTAGAGCATGTCACCGGGCTCTAATAGCGTCGCTGCATGCTGCAGTCCACCAGGGGACTGGGACATGGCGTGGAGAAGTCCAAGTATGGAATGTTCAGCAGCAGTGTGAATAACCTCTGAGGTATTGGACCTGACTGTCGCAGCTGGGGAAATTCTGGTCGTGGAAAACTGCCGTGGAAGAATACAGCCCTCAGTCGGCTTAGGAGATGTTCCAGGTGGTGGAACGCAGAGATGGGGTATGGTGCAGTAGGTGGATTATACAAGGGAAATGATCGCTCAAATATGTATCAGAAAGGGCATACCATCCGAACCGATGCACTAGCTGAGTGGGAATAGGTGTGCATTGCATCTGAAAGGAAGGTTGGTGAACCAGTGATTAGGCAGAAAAGATTGAGATGGTTGAAAAGGTCCGCTTGAAGGAAGCCCGTTTGACAATATGCTGGAGAACCCCATAGGGGTGGTGGGCGTTGAAGTTGCCAAGAATAACAAAAGATTGGGGGCAAAGTAGTATTTCCATCATAGGAATTGAAAAGTGCAACATAGTTTTATTGGTGTGTAAGGCTGATAGTGAGGCCTTTGGATATGTTAACCAGTGTTATGGGGCTGTTTTGGCTTTTGATGTTTGATGCTAGTGAGGAGTTTGGAGGCACGTGGGAAGTTCAAAAAGTCAGCTAGACTTGGTCAGGGTGCTATGAGGGTTTCACAAGGAGGAACTCTGTGTGTAGGATAGGGATTAGACAGTGCTGCTTCAAGGAGGCAGCAAAATCTCAACCACCTGGATAACTTGTGGAGGTGGTGGCTGGAGTGTTCTTCCAGATGCTGAAGAGCAAGGTGTTTCATTTGAAAGGAGTGACATATGTAGCTTGTATTATAAACAAGTGTCTTGTGCAGAGGGAGGAGGTGGTTAATGGAGAGATGTTTTTGTAATACTAAGTGTGTAAGAGAAAAGTTGTGGCAGAATCTGAAAAGATGCAGGTCACTATGTAAAGAGGGGTGGGATCCAGAAAAGAAAATTTTCATGGTTAGACCTTTTGGGGAGGGGGGGATTTCGTGGTTTGGCAGCATTTAAGGAACAGGATGTGGTATTCCGTCCTAGCCAGGGAAAGGGATAGTTTTCTAAGTTGGAATGAGGGTCAATTACCACTAAACCAGGGATTAAGACTAGGAAAATGGAGGAAATGTTGAAGTCGCAATCTCTAAGGACTTTATTCTGCAACTATTTTCAATCTGAAGGTCATCACAAATTTTCATAGAGAATACAACAGCTGACAAGGGACGTACCGAAAGTAATGCCTCCTAATGTTTTTTTAATTATTATTATTATTTTACTTTGGATGCCCACAATAGTTAGTGTAAGCAGAGGACTGGTCCAAAACGGAATCAGATAAGGATGCACTTATAAAATACTGCTGTGTTATTGAATTTCTCACTGCTGAACAAATTACGTCAACTGAAATGCTCCAACACTTGAAAAGTATAAAGATGATTCAATAGGTGTGAGGATATGAGGCAAAGGTGATGGCATTTTCAAGGTGGCGATAAAAGGTGCAGATGACGACAACAGGCTGGTCGACCCAGGAGAGTTGTCATTGCTTGCAGGCAACAGCAACTTTATCAACTCGTGCGGATCGGTGGATAACAACCAGAGAATAGAGTGAAAACCTGAATGTCAGATATAATGCCTTGTAAAAAATGTTGGAACATCTTAGTTATTGCAATGTTTGTGCGAGATGGGTCTCGCAATTGCTTACAGACGATCAAAAAACTCATTTGTCAGGACCTGCTGGATCAATATGAAGATCAAAGTGACAATTTTCTGAATAGCATTGTCACTGGAGAGGAGATGGAACCCAAAAGACAATCCATAGAATGGTGACGTGAACTTATTGTGAAAGAAGTAATTCAAGACAGCTGTCTCAGGGTTGCCAGTACAGTATCTACCACTAAGTATTTGTTACTAGTACTGAATTAATTCTGGCATGTAGTTTTAAGAAGCAAAATATAGTTTTAATGATTTTTAAAGTTAATTGCATGCAATATTTCAGTCATAATACATTCAGCAAATCACTTAATTGTATTGCTGTGAACATCCTTAACTGCAACTGAACGGCAGCTCGCATAATACGCCTTTTGACATAGTATGGTATATTTACAATGTTTAAAATCTTGTTACATAAATGTGGATGTTATGTACAGTTATATTACTAAATATAACTTACAATTTCTATTGTAGGTACCCTGATGATGGCTAGAAATCTACAATATCAATTTGAAATAAACAAGTTTTTTTGTGAGTGATTGCTATTTCTCTGAAATTATATTAACAGACACTGTGCACAGTCATCCAGTGATGGATTCTACAATAATTAATATAGTGTTCCATTATAGGAAAGTATAATATTATAAGTTTTATATGACAAACAGTTTTTGAGACTGTTTCATAGCAATGTTAAGAAATTTTACGCTACCTATATTAGAAAATTTAGTACAAATAGCTAGGAGATGGTGAATGGAAACAAAATAGATTGAGAACCAGCCACTACATGAGCATGACTGTCTTTTCTCTATATAGTTTTCCACTGAACAGTATTTTAAATGTTAAGAAATCTGTTATTGCCAAATGAATTGCACTCAATTTTCATTACTTAAACTATCACATCCATGTAATGACATTTACATTTAAATTCACCAGAAAACATTGAGCAAATTCTTACGAATGTGTCTCTAAACTGCTATTAAAAATATTCATGTCATTGCTGACTTACAGTCCACTCATCAAAATCATTCGTTTATTTTCAATGGATACGTAACAAATTTTAGCTAAACATTTACAAGGATATTTAAGCATTTTACAAAACATAATTTAAGATGCTTTTTTATTGGCTCGCTCTATGACACTTCTGACTGGCTGCCTTTTACTACAAACATATGAACATCGAAACAATCTAGTGCCTGTATCACAACATAAGGACTTGACAAAATTGTTTCCAGTCACAACCAATAAGTGTGATTTGCCCAATATTTTCACACAAGCTACATTGGCTAATATTACTAGCTACTAACACATGCCCATATCTGCCATCACTGCTTCACTAAACACATTAGAAATGACACCACCACTGAGCTGGGTCTCCATCACACCACTCAAGGATCAAGTGGGTAAGTTACAAAATGGAAAATGAGGGAGGCAATGGTAATTTGGAAGGACCGTTGTATATCGCTTTTGACGGCCTGCTATCGATAATGACGGACTATCGATAGTTGCGTAGTATCAATTTGTATTGAACATGCAAGCATCAGAATGCTATCGTAGTTTGTTTACTCACAAGTGCAGGCGAAATAAGTTGCCTTTATGATATAGGAGAAAACCGTTTAGCCTAGACCACGATAATACCTTTCTGAACCAGAGATTCACGCACTAGAAAATAATAATAAAAATATATATATTTGCTTAACCTAATCCTAACCTTCTTAAGGCTACCCTACAGATCAGTTTTTTAAGTGAAATAGCATAGACCATGATACCTTTATGAACCGAAGATATCATACAGATCATAAAATAAATAAAACATGCTATACCTGCTCTATGTTTGACAGGTTCTTGTATGTACCCTTGTCCGCTCACTGAAAGTAATTGCCCTTGTAAAAGGAAGATTTTGAATCACTTGATCACTGTTTCGTACAGATCATAAAATGTATAAACAGAATTTCTGCTGTCCTCTTAGGTTCCTGCCTAACCACATCCCTTAATGTGAGTAAACAAACTACGATAGTATTCTGATGCTCACATGTCCAATACAAATTGACACTACGCAACTATCAATAGTCCATTATTGATAGCAGGCTGCCCAAAGCGATATACAACGGTCCTTCCAAATTACCATAATTTTTAATATGGAAACACAACAATAAAATGCAGTTAAATGACAATTACACTCGTTTGAAATGGGTGTCTAAAGAACACATGAAACAGAACGATGAGTGGGCAAAGTTTAGCTAGCATAACCTGAAGGCAGGTAGGTGTAAAACAACCCTGTTCAGAGTGTAGAGGTACATCCAGTTTGTGTCATTGTGAGAAACTGGTAATAGAAGGGCATAAGCAATTACGTGGTAATGCAGGAGCCAAGCTCAAAGATGTACTCTGATAGGTCATTATCAATGACATAAGTGATGACAATATACAAACATATATTTAAGACAAAACAGGCTTCAACTTTGACTTAAAATGATCACTGTTTTGTACAGATCTATGGTTGACTGCTGTGGTGTTGACAACATTTGCAGCACATAGGCAACAGACTCTGAAGTTTAGCCCTCTCAAACACTAATAGGCTTAATCGAAGACCGCGATACAACCCATCAGCTTTGACCAATGACACCATATGAGTCATGATATGCTACGTAGATACACCAAATAGCAAAACAAACACTATCAACGAATATAAACATACGAGATAATGTACTTATGCGTTGTAGACAATAAATAATCCGTGATTATCCTCTTAAATTACATATCACAACAGAATGTACCATTGATCAAAGGTCTCGGCCCAAAAATTAGCGCCTTTGGCGCTCACTTGCTTAAAAAAACGAACCTCTCTGTTGACCTATATGTAACTATCAGAGATAAGGTACAGATCACTTTTTAAATACAGAATTGTAATCTATAATCTATGTTCTGCTTGTAAACAAACTATAGTCTTTATCTCATATGACGTCATTGGTCAAAGCCGAGGGTTGTACCGGGGTCTTTAATTGACAAATTTTTCGTAACACCTAGACATTTTGATTACATAGTCTAAAATACAATTTTAAAAATTACAGGGGAAGAGCCGTCATAAGCAATACAACTAACACCGAGCTATATCACACGGACGCCGATGAAGTATAGCTTAATTCCAAAATAAATCATCCCCCCATTTCGGATCAACAGCCATAAAAATGCGATGTAAAATGACAACAAACCATTTGAAAAGAAAGCATTGGCATTGAAAACAAGCACTTGCTCGAACAACAATCGGGACCACTACAGTAGGGAAAAAAAAATCCTTTGGATGAATGCTGTAAAATTTTGGGCGGGCCTTCACAACAGGACGTGGGGTTGGGGGACATGAACGAATTCTTACTGAAGGAAGCAACACAAATGTTACACATTACTATGCTGCCACTTGCAACTTCATAGTAGTTACACCGTGCCATGTATTATTAGCATATCTATTACAAATGATAATATAGGCATAATTTGATGTTTACAACAACTATTTTCTTATTAATGAAAGCAATGTGGGGCTTTAAAAGCAACAATAAATCATAAGTCTAATACGTAAAAAATGGATATTACGCGCCAACCATTGGGATGTCTTATTTCAATTACACTCTGCCTCTTGGATATTTGAAAACATTAAAATTTTGAAATCGACAAATTACTCAGAGCAATAAAGTCTAGAAAATGTCATTATAGCAGGGGGTAACATTCAAACAAGCTGATTCTTCGAGGTGACAAAAATCTTTATTTAACGCATAATAGTTAATAAAACTTCATAAATTTCATCCTTCAATTGTGCAACGTTTGCAATCTCTGGCCTACTTACAACGGTTCCAATACGGCCGATAACCAGCTTTTAAAAGACTCTTGATCTTCTATAATCATTTTAAATCTAAAGCAATGTCTGTATACACTAAGAACACAAAATGAGTAGCTCTTCGGTTCTTTAATTCTCAAACATTACTCCGACATTCACCCTCCTACACAAATGTTTACCACACGCACAGATGTTCAAAGATAAAACATATAAAGATAGATTCCTGTCAAAGAGATTCTAGACAAGATAGTTTGCACAATTTGAAATTTTTGAAACACATTGGCTAAAGCAAGATTTTAAATTTTGCTAGCATCATTTCATGTTCAATACTATTCATAAAAGGATTTGCCGAGAAGATATACAGTAATTACAAATTTATATATTTTGTTACAGGGAAGAGCACTTCACACGGTGCGCTGCTGCAGTGGAATGACCGAGCGCTCTTGGGCGCGTTCACTGAAGTTCGGAACAAATTTTTGTTCGCAACAAAGAGGTTCCTCCTTGGTTCGCAACATGTTCCATTATTATTTAAAAAATTAAAGGTCTGAAGGCGACATCTTTGTGAAATTACGAAGACCGGAACCGTTTACCACGTTCAGTTCACAAATCATGTCATTCCCATAATGACTTTTATAATATGTTTTAGTCCACCACCGATGACTGTGTTATTCTTTGCGTCTTCTTTATTGATTCATCAATAACAGCGCAGTTCCACATGCTAATATTTCTTCCTCCTTCTTCTTAGCTCTGAGAATTCCATAACACAAATGAATGCAGAAGGTCATTGTAGCAGTCGATTTGAATACAAATGTTCGTCGCCAGTGTAGTCGCGGTCAAGAACAACGAACAATGTTGTCAACATTGGCTGGAAACATGTTGCAAACAAAAAGTTGTTCCAAACTCTGTGTAAACGCATCACACTGAGTTCGAAACATTGTTTGCATCATTGTTCGTAGCTGCTACTAGATTGCCGATGTTGACATGTTGCCAACACAGAAACAGTTTTCCAGGACTGTGTCGGTAAATATCAAAGGTACATTTGTTCTGTGGCCTGTTACCACGAACTGCCCCTACACAGCACTTGTGTTTGATTTATTTTGCTTTTGAACCGAGTATTGTGTCCTGTGTCATGGTTTTCGGTGTTTTGTCAGCTGGACTGTAGAAGGGAAAAATTTACCTTCTTGTACTATTATATGAGGAAGAGCAGTCGTTGTGGAACGTACATTGTGCAAGGTACCAGAACACGAGAGAGAAACATGAAATTTTCAAAATAAATAAAAATAAAAAATACTGTGGCGCTGGGTACCAGCAGCAGTGACATTGATGAGAATATAAAAAGCCTCATATCACAATATCAGCAGGACAAAACGAAAATAAAGAGATCACAAAAAAATGAAAACAGGAAGTGGGAGGGGGACACTCTATGTACAATCCAAAGTTTGGATGTAAAATTTTAAAGTTCCTGGACATAACACTACAATCATTCATCTGGGATCAAATTTATTGATGTGAATGTGGGATGTTTCAGTGATATTGAAATAAATGAACTAGCTTTACATAATCGTTAAATCCTTCAAACAAACCTACACAAAGCGCAGGAACTACTTTAGATATCGTATTGAAATATGAAATAAATATGCTAGACTTTGGTGCGAATTTCATATTGCAAGAAAACAGGGGGTTATAGGAAGTCTTTGTTTCACAGGGATTGCCTTTTGAAATTCGTGTCTTTTTTTAAGGAAACAAGCCCTTGAATATTTAGCAAAATTTAAAAATCTGAAGGTGACATCTTTGTGAAATTCCACATTCAGTTCACAAAGCATGTCATTCCCACCACGACTTTTACAATATGTTTTAGTCCATCGCCGATGACTATGTCATTCTTTGCATCTTCTTCATTGATCTATCAATAATAATGCAACTCAACATCCTAATGTTTCTTCCCCCTCACTTGACATAGCATAGCTCTGAGAATTCCGTAACGCAAATGCAAGCAGAAGCTCACTGTTGCAGACGATTTCAATACAAATGTTCGTCGCCAGTGTAGTTGTGGCCACGAACAACGAACAATGTTGTCGACATTGGCTGCGAGCATGTTGCGAGCAATGTTGTAACAGAAATTTGTTCCGAACTTCATTGTAAACGCACGTTAGTAGCACGCTAACAACGTTGTGAACAATGTTTCGATCTCAGCGTAAACGGGCCTTCAAAGGCCAATTCACAATATTAGTTACGTCACATCACCGTCCGTCAGAAGATTCCACAATGTATTTCTAATGGTGGCATTTATACTGTCCGTCACCAGACCGTCACGTCACGTCAAGCTTTCTCGAGAAGAATATTGTGACAGAACGGTCGTCTGCTAACATCGAAAGTTAATCTATTATCGTCGCGCGATTTTCATGTTGTAGTCGGCGATTACATGGTTTATATGCAAATGTGTCTTACTAATCTTTCCACTGTTATACTTTGTTTTAGCGGTAAATTCCAAATGTTTCATTACGACTTGAATATTTATCTTGACTGAGAGTCCTGCTAAAAGCAAGTTCGTATATCTGAAACCGAAAAATTGTAATAGAAAAGTCTGAAGCAAACTGTTTATTTGAATAAGATTGTAATTTGATGACGCATTTGGCATTAAATAACATTTTAAATGTTAATGTCAGTGCTAATGAAAGACAAAAATTCAGTTATTTACGACGGTATGAACAATGTCAGTGGGAAAAACGTAATGGATAAAGTAAACAGGCTCTATTTATCCTCTTTTAAATATTGTTTTATGTGTTCAAATGTCTCTTTTTTTAGTTCAAAATAGATATCAATGTTTTGGAATATTGTTTCAGTTCCCAGCACTTTACCAATGAAGTTGGCCAACACATACGTAAATTTTTATTTGTTCTACAATAACATTTAGTGTTGTTCCATCAATTCCAGTATTAAACTATGACTTTCTGTATAACAGATCTCAACTCATAACCTCACTTTCATCATCGCATATTGACATAGGTGAATTGACATGACAGACAGTGTGAATTCAACGTGATATGACCGTGCCGTGACGTGCCATTGACGTGACAGATGTTGTGAATAGGCCTTACAACGCCTTGCTGCAGAGAGCACAGTTGCTCGCAATTATCTTCCACGATAAGTTGTAAAGTGATTATTGCTTCCTGTGTTGCTGCATTTCTCCTGAATCCAAATTGATGTTCCCTGAGCTCAGCTTCCACCAGATTTTCCATCCTTCTGTAAATAAATTGTGTTAAAATTTGCAATGATGACTTATTAAACTGATGGTTCTGTAATTTTCGCACCTGTCTGCAGTTGCTTTCTTTGGAAAGAGGATTATACATTGGCCCACTTTAGGTTACGGTAGGAACACTAAAAGTGGGCCTTTGCGATCGTCTTTTGACAGCTCGAAATTTAAATGAAAATAATAGCCTTACCATTCATCTAACGAAAATTGAATAAACGAATGTTTAGAGCAGACAATTCTCTACAACTTTTCTCTCTTATGTTTTTTTCGTATCTCGTATCGTTTCAGAGATATTTGCAAAAATAACGGAGATTTTGGGATGTCTGTCTGTCTGTCTGTCCGTAATGTGTGCCTACTTTTTAGGACGAACTGTTCTTCAACCGATCAGCTCTAAATTTTAGAGACATAATTGTAGGCCGCCAGAGACCAGAACCTTCGTTTTTCAAATTTTTCAGAGAAAAAATACGGTAGTAATACAAAAAAAGAAAAAGAAAAAAAAAAGTGTGTAATATAATTGTAATTGCAAACTAACGTTCACCTGACACGAACATTGGATGACATAATTTGTAGAGAGGAAAATTCTCTACAACTTTGTACCCTTATGTTTCTTTCACATCTTGCGTCGTTGCAGAGATATTTGCAAAAATAACGGCGAATTGACGATGTCTGTCTGTCTGTAACGTGTTCCCACTTTTTAGGTCGAACCGTTCAACCGGTCGGCACCAAATTTTACAGACATAATTGTTGGCTACCAGAGACCAGAAACTCGCATTTTCAAATATTTCGGGCAAGAAATACGTTAGTAACACAAAAAAACCGTTTGTAATGTAATTGTAATTGCAAATAAACCGTTCATCTGACACGAAAATTAAATAACCAAATTTGTAGAGGAGAAAATACTCTACAACTTTGCTCACTTATGTTTTTCCAAATCTCGTATCGTTTGAGAGATATTTGCAAAAGTAACGGAGATTTGACACCCTCCATTGAATTAACGAAAACCAGCTGTTCGGAGATGTCACGTGACGTTCCTCGCCCCTCACGTTGCGTATTTGATGATTTTAATATTGTAACTTAAGCTTTGTCATTTCAAAGCAATGGCGCACTGAAGAATTAACAAATACACGTCGTTATTCGTACGATAAATGATAATCTAATGTCAAAAATGCCATACAGTCAATCAGGGTAACTTTTTACCAGTCAGGGTAACTTTGTACCACTCGCTATTTTTGTTTCAGTTGCCTGGCGTTCCGTCTAGTGATGTTATTTTGTACTAAAAGTAACAGTTTTATTATCTCTATTATTTATATTTCGTATTTCAACTGTCTTTCCACAAACCTACAAGCTCTTTTGGTTGTAGTTAGTCTTTTATTGTGTTGACTGTGAAGAGAGCATTTGACATTAGTGATTTCAATTTGTAATTGTAAGTACAAGTATTGACCTCCTTAATAATATTTTGTTTTTAAACAGTTAAATAATGCTTTGAGTTTGCAGTGATATAACTTGATTTGAAATTCTGATTTACTATATCGACGTAACCACTGTTATATAGCTAGTGGCAGATTCATGCTCATTTCAGGATAAGATTGTACTGGTACAAAGGTACCAGGACCATGGTACAGTGTTTACCAAATTGAAATCAGAATAATAAAATAAGATTCTGTAGCATTAAAATTTATAAAATGACTCGGTATGGCATGAATTACGTGATTTTGATGGTTGTGCCTACCAATAGTAGCGTCTTTGCGAGTTCAAATTCGGAAATTCACATCCCAACAAATATATAAACTCTTGTCAGATGATTGCAGAACTGCTGTCACTCATTTCTAAATTATTCAAAAATTACAGTAGAGGTTCAATAATAAGCAATGATAAGCAGTGTGGGAACTGAACCAAGAACTATTTGGAGACAGCAAGACAGTCAGAGCTCAATTTGAAGACTGTTAAAATGTATAAGTTGCCCATCGAACCTGGGAAGAGTGTGTCTGCAGAAGATGTTAGGGCATTTTATGCGAATAAGGAAGTAAGTGGTAACAGTGGAAAGAAGAGACGAACCCAAATGAAGGCAGAAGAAGAAAATCAACTGAGGGATGTGCTAGAATTTGTGCAACCTGGTACATCACAACCAAAATCAGGACCGCAGAAAAGAGGTGGTGTAAGGACCCATGCTAGAAGACTCAGAACTTTGAATAAAAAGAATGAGTCAGCAGACGCTGCTAACAGCTGCAGTATCCTTGCTGAATTAGATGTAAGTATGACTTAGGAAATGGAACTTGTAAACGGCCCTATTGACTAGCTAAGGGGAACATGGTTGTAGAAGAGGGAATGATTACTGATATGTTCAGCCTATCACTTACATGTTCAGATGACTTCCATGTAAATGATTGTGTCATTGCAGTGTATGAGGGTAAATGTTATCCTGGATAAATCACTGCAGTAGAGGAATGAGACAATCATATGACATTCGGAATAAGTTGCATGGTTAAGAAAGGAAAAAAATTACGTGTGGCCTGAGAGAGAGGATCCAGTTTGGTACAACAAGGACTGTATATTAAAAATAACTGATGAATCCTGCATGAAGCCTGTTAATAAAAGGGGCATGGTTCATATCAGTGATGAGTTCCTGTGCTCCTCAGATGAAGATATTTGAAGGAATCTATTTCCTATTTAGTATTATTGAACATGTTATGTTGTGTTATGAAGAAAATATGTGTACTATTATTTGTCATGTGTATTATAAATAATTCATCGCAATACATGTTTTTTTCTCTATTTGTGTTTACTTAATATGAGAGCTGTCAATGCCAGCTCGATACAAATATTTTGATATTTAAGAGTAAAACTTCAATACTAAATCAACACTGTTTGTTTTTATTTCATATTAACACCTGATTTCCTTTTGGCAGGGTATAAAGTTACCCAGAGCATCAGAAATTGGAAAAATTCTGTGTTTTTTAAGACTGGTCTAAAGTTACCCTGAATGACAGTGTAACTTTGTACCAGTATTAAAATGGAAATTTAACCCTAACAGGGCAAAATTAGTATACATTTTTACTTTCCCAAGCATTCAGTAACTGTAGATGTAAAATGTTACAATGTCTATTGTAATGCGTAATTTATTTTGAATACAGTATTTTTAAGAAATGGAGAAAAGTGGTACAAAGTGACCCCGATTGACTGTATTAGCATCAGTTAACAACTGCCATCAATCGTGCGAGATTAAAGGACGCCAGTTCTAATTGTTACTTGTAGCATAGTGGGCAAAGCGTTGGTCTTTGGTGATCAAGGTCAGGGGTTTGGAACCCGCCACAATTTTGGCCCAGATTAGGTTATGGTAGAAACACTAAAGTGGGCCTTTGAGATCGCCTTTGGACAGCTCGAAATTTAAATGAACATAACGCTTTAACCGTTCGTCTGACATGGAAACTGAATACATGAATTCGTAGAGGAGGCGTTTCTCTACAACTTTGCTCTCTTATGTTTTTTTTCATATCTTGTATAGTTTCAAAAATATTTGCAAACAACAGATGTCTGTCTGTCTGTCTGTAATGTGTTCCCACTTTTTAAGTCGAAACGTTCAACCGATCAGCACCTAATTTTACAGACATAATCGTAGGCCACCAGAACCTCCCTTTTTCAAATTTTTCGGACAAAACATTCGTTAGTAACACTAAAAAAAACATTTATAATTGATTTGTAATTGTAAACGAACCGTTCACCTGACACGAAAAATGAATAACCAAATTTGTAGAGGAGAAAATACTCCACAACTTTGCGCTCTTGTGTTTTTTTTCATATCTCGTATCGTTTGAGAGCTATTTCCAAAAATAACGGCGATTTGACACCGTCCATTGAATGTATGAAAACCAGCCGTTCGGAGATATCACGTGACATTCCTCGCCCAGAACTCTCTCTGGCATACGCCATCTTGCATGGCGTATTTGATGATTTTCTTATTATAACTTACAAGTTGTCATTTCAAAGCAATGGCGCACTGACGAATTAACAAAAACACGTCGTTCTTCGTAAGATAAATGATAATCTAGTGTCTAAAAATGCCAAATTAGCATCAGTTAACAACTGTCGTTAATAAGACGAGATTAAAGGGCTAATTTTTCTAGTTGTTCGCTGTAATGTAGTTGGCACCGTGTTTTTCTAAAAATTTGGAGAAATTTCGCCTGTCTCAAACATCTTACTCACCAGATGACAAATAAACCGTGACAGGAACTCAAAATAGACACACTGACATACAACATTTTCAGCTATCGGTCATGGCCTTCTTCAGAAATAGGAGCATTTACGCAATCACACAGGCACACAACACAGTCACACAAGGGCCATTCCGTGCCAAGTGGTGTAATATCGAGAACATTTCCCAGATGACCATCATGGTTTTCATGAAATTTTGTATGAACAATCTCACATGTTCTCAGTGAACACTGTTACAGTTTCAGAAATTCATTACTTGCAGAGATATAGACTGTTGTTTGAAACCATAGCACAGCTTCTAAAAGTATGTCTGCGAATTTTAAGCAGCTTTGAGATGATATATCTCTGGTGGTATTTGCATGAAAGAAATGAAACTTGGCCATGTTATACAACTTTTACAGCTCTTTAACGTAAAATATTAAGAAAAGGATTTATGAGGAATTTTCATATAGATAATTTCAAGTAAAGTTGGGCGAAAAAAAATTCCTGGTTAAAAAATGCGAACTTTAGTTTTTTTATATCTCTGAAAGTAATTGTAGGATGTACATGAAACTTTGCACACCATAACACACCAACAGAAGGTCTTAGAATATAAAGTTTCATTCTCCTATTGCATTCCATTATTTCAAAAATCTAGGCTTATGTTGACTATTTTTCAAAAAAGTGCTAAAATGGGTATTTTTAATAAAAAATTTTTAAAAAATGTTTTCTCCAAACTTTTCATTAGGAAGAGCATATTCTAACCTATATGGAAAAGTGGATTTGGTTTTGCAATGCAAGCATATAAGGCCCTACAAGGTAGGATCATCATAGAGGCGCACTCGAAGTTTGAACACATTTTTCTGGTACTCAAATTATATCTGAAATCTTTTATTATCTCTAATAAATGTTTATTAAAGTCTGGTATAAGTGAAATAGTAAGTCCTGATGAATAGGACCTGGCTTAAGTCTGAACAGCAAAAGAATAAAAACAGAAACAATTTCTTAATTGTCACCCCCATCTCTCTCTCTCTCTCTCTCTCTCTCTCTCTCTCTCTCTCTCTCTCTCTCTCTCTCTCTCTCTCTCTCTCACACCCACCCACCCACACACACAAATTATTATTTAGAATGAATGTAAATTGTAAAATTTATTTGCATAATCATTATCTAATTATTAGAATTATTAGTAACCTGTTTGCCGGCAGCAGTGGTCGAGGGGACTGCAGCGAGCCAGTCACGGTCTGCATGGCCACTATGGTCGGGGGTTCGAATCCCTCCTTCGGTATGAATATTTGTGCTGTCCTTAGAGTTAGCTAGTTTATAAGTAGTTTGTACGTTTAGGGACTGATGACCCTATAGTTAAGTCCCATAAGCTACACAAACATTTGAACATTTTAGTAACCTGTTTAATGATCAACACCAGCTTACTTATGGTGAAGAAGTGTATAAATGAGTTGCTATGGTCCATGGTGGTTTAACCACTGCTAATTTCATTTGTCTATCCTATTTCAATTTTTGATATGTTACATTAATTATTTGATGAATATCAAGAGCAATGGTGTATTGCTGGACAGACGAATTTACTGCTGGAGCTGAAATAACTGCATCTTAAAGGCTTTAACTGTCATCTGAAACATGAAGAACTTGTTGTCCTAATGGATTTTTGAAAAATTATTCTTTCATTATTCAGGATGCTGTGCAAGGCTTCCACTGGGACAATAGTCAAGCAACAATTCATCCATTTGTTATCTACTTTCGTCAAAATGAGAGAGTGGGATCTTTAAGTTTCTGAATTATCAATGATTATTTGTGGTATGACACTGTTTGAGTTAGCGTTTTTATCAAGGATGGTTTGCACAGATATCCCACATTTATTATTTCAGTGATGGCGCCAGTGCTCAGTATAAAAATTTCAAGAATTTCCTAAATTTGTGCTATCATAATAGTGATTTTGCCATGACTGTGAAATTGAATTTTTGGCAACTAGTCACAGTAAATCACCTTGTGATGGGATTGGGGGTAGAACAAAGTGGTTATCAATGACCACTTAATGGACAAATTCTTATTTCCCTAGATCTGTTTTACATCTTCTGAAAACATAAATGGAATTACATTCGTTTTCGTCAGTAAGGAGAAATTGTAAAAAAAAAAAAATAGTGTGTCACAGGAACAGAGGCTTAAACTTGGACAAACCGTAGCAGGCACTAGAGAAAATCATCAGTTTTTACCTATTGATAAAGCAATAATTCAGATCACCAGAGTTTAAAATGATCGTTTCTCTTTTCTAGCTAAAGTGGGTCACAGAACTGAAGGAGGCGTATTAATGTCTACTCTCCAACCAGGACAATACGTTGCATGCATCTATGAAAACGTGTGGTGGATTCGGAATATCGTTGAGACTTCCACTGAGCAAAGGGATTAATAAACGTTATGCACCCACATGGTCCACCAAAATCAGTTTATTGACCATCAAGGAGTGACAAGTGCTGGGTTCTGGAACACCACATTATTGCAGTTATTCCAGCTCCTTCAGTCAATTTGTCTGGCCGGCAATACACCATTCCTCTTGATATTCACCAGAAAATTAATATAGCATTTCAAAAATTGAAATAGGTTAGAGGAAACAATCTAAGGAACCTATGAGTAGCTTCTAATTTTACCCAGGGCCCTTAAATAATTTTACTATCAGGCTTTGGAACCTGTGTAAAGAAACGCTTATCAGGCTTGGGATCCTGTGGTAAAGAAACCCACCCGTGGCTGTTGTTGCTCTGGTGTGGCCCCTATGGCGTTGGGGATGCTGGTTTTCTCAGGTCAAATGAAACTAGCAGTGGTTAAACCACAGCAACTCATTTATACACTTCTTTTCCATCAGTAAGCCGGTGTTGTTCATTAATCAGGCTAATAATTGTGAATGTGTGTGTAAGTGTGGGGAGAGTGACAATTAAGAAATAAGATTGTTTCTATTTTTATTCTTTTGCTATTAGGACTTAAGCTAAGTCCTATTCATCAGGACTTATTATTTAACACATACCAGACGTTAATTAACATTTATTAGACATAATGAAAGATTTCAGGTATAATTTGAGTGCCAGAAAAATGTGTTCAAACTTCGAGTGCGCGTCTATGATGATCCTACTTTTTAGGGCCTGATATGCTTGCATTGGAAAATCAAATTCACTCTTCTGGATAGTTTATAATATGTTCTTTTTAATGACCATAGTTTAGAAGAGATTGGAGAAAACACTTTTTTGAAAAATTTGACTAAAAATACCCATTTTAGCACTTTTTGAAAAATCACCAACTTTACCCTAGATTTGTGAAATAATGGAAAACAATAGGAGAATGAAACTTTATATTCTAAGAACTTGTGTTGGTGAGTTATGGTGTGAAAAGTTTCATGTACATCCCACAATTACTTTCGGAGATATAAAAAACTAAAGTTCGCATTTTTTTAACCAGCAGTTTTTTTCGCTCAACTTTACTTGAAATTATCTATATGAAAATTGCTTTTCTTAATATTTTACTTTAAAGAGCTCTAAAAGTTGTATAACATGGCCAAGTTTCTTTTCTTTCATGCTAATACCACCAGAGATATATCATCTCAAAGTTGCTGAAAATTCGAAGACGCACTATTGGAAGCTGTGCTATGGTTTAAAACAAGAGACTATATCTCTACAAGTAATGAATTTTTGAAACTGTACCAGTGTTCATTGAGAACATGTGTGATTGTTCATACAAAATTCCATCAAAATCCATGAGAGTCATGTGGGAGCCTCTAGACCACTTGGCATGGAATGACCCACAACCGTCATCTCCGACTGGCGCACTTCGAATCACGTTCTGCAGTGTGATTCTGGAAGGCGGTGCTGTATCCATCTCCACCACCTTGACGCAACATTCCTATCCCCTCTTCCTCTCTTGCCACACTGCAGAGTATGTTTCGAAGTGCATCAGCCAGAGATGACGGTTGTTATAACTGTGTTGTGTTCCTGTGTGATTGCATGAATGTTCCTATTTCTGAAGAAGGCCATGGCAGATAGCTGAAAGTGTTGTATGTGTATGTCTTTTTTGTGTTCCTGTTGCAGATCGTCGTCACGTCTTTGCGGTGAGTCGTAAACTGTCCTATTATATGTTGTTAATTCCAACTTGGACTTTTCATTATTAGTTTTTACTGACCAGGTGAAATAGTTTTATCGTTGCTGTTCTCCCAGAGACTTCAGTAGCTGTGAGAGAATGTCATCAACTTCAGGCACCCTGTTTCAACATAGGTCTTTCAGTGTTCTGACAAATTCGTCTCTCAGTGTAGTATAACCTATTTCATCTTCATCTTCTTCTTTTTCCCTTCCTACAATAGTGTTTCTAAGTTCATTTCATTTTGAGCTACTCTATATACTCTTTCCACCTCTCAACTTTCCCTTCATTGCTGAGAACTGGTTTTGCTTCTGAGCTCATTATATTCAGACAGCTGCTTCCTTTGTCTCCAAATGTCTCTTTTATTTTCCTATAGGTGGTATCTATATTCCCCTATCTAAACATTTTATACAGACTTGCATTTGCCTTCTAATCACTCTTGCTTAGCCATTTTGCACTTCCTGAAAATTAAATTTCATTTCTGAGTCATCTATACTCCAATATGACTATTTCATTTACTCTTTTCATCACTTAAATTTAGTGATATCCAAGGATTGTTTGTATGTCTTGCCTTTTTGCATATTTTGTCCTCTGATGCCTTCATTATTTCATCTCCTAATGCTACCAATTACTGTTCTATTGTTTTATTTCCCCTGTTTCTATCAACTGTTACCTACTGCTCCCTCTGAAAGTCTCAAGATCGTCAAGTTCCTTCAATTTATCCAGGTCCCATCTCTTTATTTTCCTATCCTTCTGCAGTTTCTTCAATTTCAGTTTAAAGTTCACAACCAATAAGATATGGTCAGAGTCTATATCTGCCCCTGGATATGTCTTACAGTTTAAAACCTGGTTCTGAAATCTATGTCTTACCATTATAAAATCTATCTGATTCTTCCAGGGTCTCCTGGTCTTTCCATGCCTACAACCATCTTCATGAATTTTTAACTAAGTGTTTGTTGTGGTTAAATTATGTTCCGTAAAAAATTCTATAAGGTGGCTTCCTCTTCCAGTCCTTTTGCCCGGTCCCTATTCACTTTACCTTCCCTTCCTTTTCCTACTATTGAATTCTACTATCCCATCATAATTAAGTTCTCCTCTCTATCAAGTGTCTGAATAATTTCCCTTACCTCCTGATGCATTTCTTCGATCTCCTCATCATCAGCAGAGCTAGTTGGCATACAAACCTGTGATCAGTATTGGTTTTGTGTCTATCTTGACTACAATAATCTGATCACTGCACTTCTCATAGTAGTTTGCCCGTGTTCCTATTTTCTTATTCTTTATCAGACCTAATCCTGTAATGCCCCCAACGGATTTCATATTTATATTCTTGCACTCACCTGACAATAAATCCAGTTCCTCTTTCCACCGAACTTCACTAATCCCCACTATATCTAACTTCAACTTATCCATTTCATTTTTAAATTTTCTAACCTCCCTACCCAATTAAGGGATGCAACCTTCCACGCTGCGATCCGTAGAATGCCAGTGTTGTCTTTCCTGATGACCACACTCTCCTCAGTAGTCCCCCGCCTCGAGATCCAAAAGGGGGACTACTTTACCTCTGGAATATTTTACCCAATAGGATACCAACATCATATATTCATACAGTAGAGCTGCATATCTTCAGGAAAAGTAAGGACTGTAGGTTCCCCTTGCTTTCTGCCATTTCTTTATGGCATTAACTTTATGGCAAAGTCACGTTTGTTGAGGTTGCAAGGCCATCTTAGTCAATCATCCAGACTGTTGCCCCAGCAACTACTGTAAAGACTGGCGCCCCTCTACATAAACCCCACGCTTTATTTTCTAATGTTGCTAAGTTGGAATTTTGACAAGTGCTGTTTCGTATTTTACTCATCAACAAAAAATATTTCGATATAATGTGTCATGTATTACCAATTTACTGGTAGTATACAATCTGAATTTATGTCAGCATCAGGAATTTCAGTCATTAGACAATTTAATTAAGACAGAAAATGAAATCATTGTTTTAAAACACGTTTAAAGCTATTTTGTGATAAAAAAGTTTGTTGTTTTATTAAGATTCATTATTATAAACAATTGTCAAGAAAAACAGACGTCACTAGAAAGCTTGAAATGCTGTAAATTGTAATTTAGGGATTGTAATTCTGGCAAAATTAATTTTAACAATGAGTTAGTCGAACTTTTGATTGTTGAAATATATATAAGCGAGTAGGGGAGAAGGATTGGATGGTCACTTTCTTTTCGATGAGTTTTCGGAAGTAGAGTCTGTAACATCTAGTGCAATAAACTTGATTATAACACAAGAGATGTGTGTGGAGTTTAATTATGAGTAAGTTGAACCCTTTTCCGCTGGTTCAATCCCGCCCACCGACATAAATTTATTTCTTTGTAATTAACAATTCCAGAATGTTCTACAACTTTCTTATGTTCACTTGTAAATTCTACTTGTTCTTCTAATTTCTGGTAAATTCTATGTGTCTATAAATAGCAGAGCACTCTGCCTGAGAGGCAGTCAGTGATGTGTGTGTGCTAAGTTCGTAATAAACGTGCTTTCAGTGTAAGTGCTGTGTTCAGTTGCCTTCGAAGTCAATCCTGCTTCCATTGCAACGCGACAATATTTCTCGGAGGTTGATATTGATATGACACCCTGTGACGTACCCTCTTATCTTTATTCTTTCTTTCATTCTTCTTTTCGGTTTAACCTTTTTTCTTACCACTGGATGGGCCTACCCAAACGCTGTTCAACTGACAGCAAGGGCTTCCATACACTGTATGAAATGGGCTTGGTAATTTCGCGTAGGCTTTATCCTAAGCATGTATCTATATTGGTTCACACTTATTTCGGTCTATGTTCACATGAACGTACCAGCTTGATTAAAGGTACTGTGGAATTCACTGTCATTAAACTGAAGCACAAAAATGCAAGTTGTTCTTTGAATGTATGGTTATTGTTTGTGCACAAGATTCATAAAATGAGAGAAAAGATGTGTTTATAACTTTTAATTGTCACTCAAAACATTGCACACAAGAAACAAGAACAGAAAACGAAATTAAAACATTTGAAGTAATAAAAATTGAATGAAGTTCAGAGATATAATTTACATAGCTTAACACTCGGGTCCGCCACACACTCCCTCCGCAGTGACAGCGTCCATGTATTTTTGAGGGAAGCTGACCTGTCGACCTGATCTGGTGACCCATGGTGAAGGTGCACTGGGTTGATTGCTGTCTGTTGTCTTCTGAAGGTTGATAGTCTTTGGGATGCAATGTGACGGAAAGTCCAGAGTGGTTTCTATTGATGTGTCTTCCATGTTATTCGATGAATAGTCTGTCAGAAGTGTCAAAGTATATGATTTATCTATTCAATGTTTTATACATATGTACTATTATTTGTGTGTGTGTGTGTTCTAACTCTTTGAAGGTGACAATTGAAGATTCCATGAACTATTTTAATTAGATGTGCAGTTGTTCAGTTGTCTTGGTGATTGCTAGAAGTATCTTAATTATCGTTCTTTAGCGGAATTTTAATAAATGTTTATTTTCTTCAAGAAAATTGCATTTGATGTTTAATCAACATGGTAGCAGATGTGCGTGGTTGTTGATAATTACGTTTTTATGAAGAACGGTAGTTTTGGTCGAGTTTAAGATACTAAAAGTGAAGAAAGACGAAACCATGGCCGAAGAAAGACAACAAATTGAGAAACTCACAAGTGAAGAAAATTGGGCGACTTGGAGAATCGTAATGAGAATTATTTTGGAATGTGACGAAATCTTTGACGTCGTAAATGGCGCGCTGTTTAAACCAGAAGAAGACGGGCAAAATTATGAATCTGATATTAAGAAATGGACGAAGGCAAATGCAAAAGCAAGGAAACGGCTAATTTTGTCGCTTGATACTAAGCCTTTACTTCGTGTTGGTGAATGTAAGACTGCTAAAGAGATTTGGGATAAGCTACACAAGATTTACGATGTTCACTCAGCCGAAAAAATTGATCTGCTTCGACATAAATTTCACAACATTGTGTGGGAAGCATCTGGTGGTATACAAGCCCATTTAGCGAAATTTGATCAAATAAAAACTCAACTTGCTTTGCTAGACAAGCCGATCGACGATGGTGATCTTTGTGCGCGATTTTTGCAAACTTTGCCGAAAGAATTTGACTACATATATATAACATGGCACGATTTACCTGCTGAAGAGAAGACGTGGAATAAACTGCAAAAACGGTGTTTAAATTATGAATTGAGAATTACAGATCGTGATGAAGAAAGTGTTGCTTCAGCAATGATGTCGAAAATGAAGATTAATAAAGAGCGACAAAGGCGCAAACAAACTACCGAAACAGACGCATTAAAAACGTCTAATCACAAAAGTACTGAAGATAGAAAATGTTTTTCTTGCGGTAAAGTAGGTCACTTATCAAAACAGTGGAAAACAGGTGTAGTGTGTTTCAAATGTAAGAAAAAAGCCATCGCTCAAATGAATGTGCGAGTATTTGCGTGAATAAAAATGAAGACTGTGCTATGTTAAGCAAAGTTTTAATGCTGAAACGCAACAGTAGTTTTTCAGTAGATGTAAATACGCTTGATTGTGATGAGTGGTACATTAACAGTGGGGCGACACATCACGTAACAAATCAGCGTGACTGGTACACTACCTATGAACCTTTTAAGACTCCAAGGAAGATGGATAGTGCTAAGAATGGTGTGCAAATTGAAGCACTTGGCACAGGTCGTATTGATGTAAAAGTTTTTAATGGACAGAAGTGGACAGAACGATATTTTGAAGATGTTTGGTTTTGTCCTGATGGATCCTGCAACTTATTTTCTGTTAAGAAGGCTGCACAAAAGGGAATAAATCAAGTAATCGAAAATGATGGAAAATCATGGGTATTTTTCAAAAATGATATTCCAATTGCTGTTGCTACATCCATTGCTGAAAATGAACTTTATTGTTTAGCTGTGAAAGTTGTTCGTAAAGTAAAGTCCTGTGTTGTTGCTGAAACTGATGACACCTTGCAGAGTTGGCACGAAAGAATGGGTCATCAAAATAAGCGCCATGGGCACCAGTTCTTGAAGGATCATGGTATAGAGACAATGTTTGATAATAGCCTTTGTGCAGGGTGTGTCTATGGTAAACATAATCGCCTGGCATTTGGTGAAAGAGTGGAGAAACCAACAAAACCTGGAGAATTATTTTATGCAGATGTATGTGGACCAATGGAGGAAACTGATTTGCAGGGTCATAGATACTTCGCTGTTTTTAAGGACGATTTTTCCAGTTTTAGAGTAACATACCTTCTGCATCACAAAGATGAAATTAAAGAAAAATTACCAGTATTCATTTAGATAATGAAGACTCAGGCAGATGTTACTGTAAGAGAACTACGTACAGACGGTGGCAAGGAATTCCACAACAAAGATGTACAGAAGATTGCTGACTCAGTTGAGCTGAAACATTCAATAACTGCACCATATACTCCTCAGCAGAATGGAGTTGCCGAGCGGGAAAACAGGATTCTTTGTGAGATGGCACGTTCTTGGCTTTGCTCAGCTGAATATTTGCCAAAAGCATTGTGGGGTGAGGCTATTCTGGCTGCTACATACACTCTGAACCGAACTGGTCCCACAAAAATGAAAGGTAAAACTCCAATTGAAATATTTATGAAGAAGAAAGATCGTTTTGATAATTTAGTGATTTTTGGAACAGAATGTTATGCATGGACTCCTACACAAAAACGGAAGAAGTTTGATGCTAAATCTTCTAAAGGATATGCGGTTGGTTATGATGATTGTGGGTACCGTATTTATTTTCCTGAAAAAGGATGTGTGTGTGTTTGCAGAGATGTAAAGTTTGCAGTCAAACAGTTACGGAAATCATATACTCATAAGACTAAAAATGTTGTTGATATGTCAGATATAGATGAAGATGCTGCAGAACATGAATAAAAAAAATTGATTTTGAAGAGGACAGTCAAACTGATACTGTTAACCAAGATGTAACTGTAAGTGATGAAAGGGTTAGCAACGATTTCAATGGCACTGAGGAACAAGCTGAAAGTAACTTGGAGGCAAGACATGAAGAGAAAGGAAGCCACAATTTACATGAACGACGGAATTTGAAGAAACCTTCTTGCTACTGTGAAGATTAAGACCATAAACCTATAATGATGTTGCTTTGTGAAACACCAAGGAACTATAAAGAAGCAATGCAGTCAGAAAATTCTGAAGCATGGAAGAGAGCAATGGAGGAAGAAATAAATGCTCTGCAGAAAAATGAAACATGGGAACTAATGTACAAAGAGAAACCAAACAAGCTAATTGAAACTAAGTGGGTCTTTGCTACAAAATTAAATGCAAATAATGAAGTGGTTACGTATAAGGCTCGCCTGGTGGCAAAAGGATACACTCAGCGCTTTGGAATAGATTATGTTGACTCTTTTAGCCCTGTTGCAAGATTTGAGACAATGAGATGCCTGTTGAGTGTTGCAGTCAACGTGATTGGTGTATAAGGCAATTTGATGTGAGGACAGCATTTCTTAATGGTATTTTGAAGAAAGAAATATACATGTATCAACCAGAGGGTTTTGACGATGGTACAGGACGTTTATGCAAATTACTGAAGAGTCTATATGGTTTAAAGCAAGCTTCAAAATGTTGGTATGAATGTCTTGTAAAGTTTCTTATTGAATGTAATTTACGGGAGAGTCATTCAGATCCATGTATGTTCTATGGTGAAAACCTAGTACTATTGTTTTATGTTGATGATGGACTGGCTATGGGTTCCACTGATGCAACATCCAAGTTTATAGAACTGTTGGGTAAACGTTTTCAAATTACTGTGGAAAAGGTTGATTACTTCTTAGGTTTACAGATTAAGAAGTTTGACAACTGCATTCAAATAAACCAGTCAGCATATGTGAAAAGAATTTTAGAGAAATATGGTATGGTGGATGCAAAACCATTACCTTTACCCATTGAACCAGGATGGATACCAGGTGAATCACCGCCTTTTAATAATACTAAGCTATATCGAGAAATGGTTGGAAGTTTAATGTATTTAACACAAGCTACAAGGCCGGATTTATCATATGCTGTTAATGTTGCATCAAGAGTTCAAGACTCACCAACACAGGCACATTTTGCATTGCTCAAACGGATACTTAGGTATCTAAAGTCAACAATAACGGATGGTATTCAGTTCATAAAAGATGACAACTGTAACATTGAAGCTTACAGTGATGCAGATCATGGTGGGGACAGAGGGACTAGGCGGTCAACAAGTGGCATTCTACTCAAGTTCCATGGAGGGCCAGTTGTGGGGAAGAGTAAATTACAAAAGTGTGTTGCTCTTTCTTCAATGGAGGCAGAATATGTGGCTGCAAGTGAAGCCTGTAAATCACTTGTGTGGTTGGATCAACTTCTGAAAGAAGTTGGAGCCGTTAATGAAACTTCAGTTCCTGTTTTACAAATAGATAACCAAAGTGCTATTAAATTCATTAACGGTTCAGGGTTTTATGAACGTTCAAAACATATAGAAACAAGGTACCATTATATTCGTCAACTGGTTAAAGAGAATAAGGTCAATGTGAGTTACATACCAACTAATAGACAGGCAGCTGATATTTTGACAAAAGGACTACCATTTACAAAGTTAAAATTGATGAAGGAATTTACTGGTATGGTGTCTACGTCACAATATATATGAAAACATTGCGGGAGAGTGTCAAAGTATATGATTTATCTATTCAATGTTTTATATATATGTACTATTATTTGTGTGTGTGTGTGTTCTTACTCTTTGAAGGTGACAATTGAAGATTCCATGAACTATTTTAATTAGATGTGCAGTTGTTCAGTTGTCTTGGTGATTGCTAGAAGTATCTTAATTATCGTTCTTTAGCGGAATTTTAATAAATGTTTATTTTCTTCAAGAAAATTGCATTTGATGTTTAATCAACAAGAAGAAAGGCAGGTTTCAATCTGTCAATGCTAATAGTTTGTTTTCCTGTTGGCATCTCCACCTCAAAGTGCTTGTCACTGCGAGACAAGACTGGATATGGCCTGTCATATGTTGGCTGAAGCGGTGTTCGGATAGCATCATGTCGCACAAAAACAAACTTGCTTGTCATCAGTTGAGGGTGAGATATTGACTTGCGGAATTATGTAGGAGCGAAGTCCTAATAAGACCAGAGGAAGCTTCGAAACCCAATCATCAGACATTTGTGCTTTTAAAGCAGATTTTAACTGACGGTGCCAGCGTTCAATTTTTCCATTTGCTGCAGGATGATATGCTGTAGTTTTAATGTGGACAATGCCCAGTGTGCTTGTGAGACATTTGAAAAGTTAACTCTCAAACTGCCTTCCGCGATCAGTTATTATGATTTGAGGCACACCAAAACGAGATATCCATGTTGAGATGATGGCAAATGAAACTGTTTCTGCTGTGATTTCACCTAATGGAACTGCTTCTGGCCATCGAGAGAAACGATCAACGATTGTTAGTAAATAGCGATATCCCTGTGATGGAGGTAGGGGTCCAACAATATCTATGTTAATGTGACTGAATCTTGCTGTTGTTGGTGGATAATGTCCCACTGCACTATTGGTGTGTCGCCAGACTTTACTTCTTTGGCAAGGAATACATGTTGAAGTCCAGGTCTTCACGTCCTTTTTTAGTGATGGCCAAATGAAGTGTTTTCTCACTAAATTAATGCTTGCTAGGACACCAGGATGAGCTAGACTGTGTAGTGAGTTGAAAATTGCCTGTCGTAGTTGTTGGGGTACGTATGGGCGAATCATATCTTCAGACATGTCACAAACAAGTTCTCTACCATTTGGCAACATTATTGTTTGAAGTGCAAGGGATGTCGTATTCTTAATGTGTGGAAGCTCTTCGTCACATTGTTGGCTTTCTGCAATTTGTTCCAAGGTAACAGTTGGAGGTATAGTGATTGAAGCAATTCGTGAACAGGCGTCAGCTGCGATGTTCTCCTTCCCTGTAGTGTAACGTATGTCTGTGGTGAACTGTCCAATGAAACTAATGTGTCGGATCTGACGTGGAGAAGCTTTGTCTGGACGTTGCTTGAACATGAAGGTGAGTGGCTTGTGGTCGGTGTAAATCGGAAAATCTCGTCCTTCAAGCATGTACTGAAAGTGCTTCACGGCTGAGTAGGCAGCGAGGAGTTCTCTGTCATAGGTTGAGTAATTCCTTTCTGCTTTTGATATTTTCTTGGAGAAGAATGCTAATGGTTGCAGATTATTGTCACTAATTTGTTGTAAAGATGCACCAATAGCATAATCTGAGGCGTCAACCATTAAAATTAAAGGTAAACTTGAAGATGGATGAGCCAGAAGTGCTGAATTAACCAAGCTATTTTTTAGGTCATTAAAAGCTTGTCGAAGATTTTCTGTCCAATTAATTTTCCTCTTATCATTTTTCTTCGTCCCATGGAGTAGGTTCAAAAGATCTGCTTGTTTACCGGCTGAATTTGGTAGTGCTCTTCGGTAAAAATTAATGAGGCCAAGAAATCGGTGTAGTTCTTTTATTGTTGTAGGTAGAGGATAGTCAATAATTGTTTGTACTCGCTCTGGTAGTGGTCTGATTCCTTCTACAGCTACCATATATCCCAGAAAAGGTACTTCTGTTGAACTGAAAATGCATTTATTCAGATTGATTCTGATGTTGAACTTACTGAGGCGTTCGAAAAGCAATTGAAGATGCTTCTTGTGCTCTTCTTCATCTTGTGATGCTACTAGAATGCCATCTATATAACAGTACACAAAATCGAGGTCTCTCAGTATATTGTCGATATATCTTTGAAAAGTTTGAGCCGCGTTTCGGAGTCCAAATGGAAGTCGTAAAAATTCAAACAAACCAAATGGAGTTATCACTGCTGTCTTAGGTACATCGTCTGGATGTACAGGGATGTGACGGTAAGCTCTGACCAGATCTATCTTTGAAAATATTTGTTTTCCATGCAGTTGACTGTTAAAATCTTGAAGGTTAGGAATAGGATATCTGTCAGGTTTGGTGATGTTATTGTGAGCACGGTAATCTCCGCAAGGCCTCCAGGATCCGTCTTTCTTGGGAACTAAATGGAGGGGACTTGACCAGGCGCTCTTTGACGGCTGGCAGATTTTCATATTAATCATTTGTTGGAACTCTGCTTTAGCTGCCTTGAGTTTATGTGGTGGTAGTCGTCGTGCCTTTGCTGCTACAGGATGTCCTTCTGTGACAATCGTATGAAAAACAGAGGTCTCTGGAATGTCAAAATGGATGTTTTCATGAAGCAAGCTGGGAAATTTCTTGGGAATGTCATCATGTTTTTGATCTGTAGGCATTACATGAACTCTTTCTATGCCCGAGACTTTAATCAGTGTGCCAGTTGTTGCTGCTGACGTTAATGGGTCGATTAGACGCCTGTTCTTGAGATCTACTAAAAGATTGTAATGATGAATGAAGTTGGCTCCGATAATCGGCGATTGCACATCTCCAATTACGAAATTCCACGTGAAATTGCGCCGGAAACCCAAATTGAGTACTAATAGACGCTCTCCGTAAATATTAATACAAGTGCCGTTTGCCGCATAAAGTTTACGATCTGTTTTTCTTCGGCAGTCACTATCCGAAGGCGGAATCACAGAAATGTCAGCTCCGGTGTCGACTAAGTAACGTCTTCCGCTACTTCTGTCTGTGAGAAATAGGCGGCGTGAAAAATTGCTCCGATCACTTGCCGCCGCTAATGTGGAGCGTTTGAGTTTGACTGCGTGTTGGAATTTTGAGCGGGAGGTGGTTTATACGAGCATGGGCTCTGACATTTCTTTGCACTGTGGTGATATTTAAAGTGATACGAACATAGTGCGCCATTAGGATTAAAACGCTGGAATGAGCGTGACCTGTCTCGTGATCTACTTCGTGAGGAACGAGATGAACGTGAGCTGCTTCTTGAACGTGACTGTGTTTTCAATTCATTGACAGTCAGCGTTAATTCGGCGATTTGTTTCTCTAGACTTGAGATACTGTCGTTATTTGCATCATTTATTTTACTGGCTGAAATACTGGATGATGTCTGCAATGTTTGAGTACAAATATTTGATCCTTGGTGTGAAAATTCAACAATCTTGTCAGCCATTGTGGCTATGGTATCAAGATCATTTCTACTTGTAGCTAGTATGGAACGTGCGGTAACAGGAAGCCGCTGCATAAATATGGTTTTCAAAAAATCGTCCTTGACCTGTATACCAGCTAAAGTTCGCATCTCACGTAACAGCTGAGTTGGCTTCTTATCACCTAATTCCAGTTCTGTTAATAATTTTGTTACTTTTCTATTTTCTGACTCTTCAAATTCCTGAATTAATCTTGTTTTAAGCTCTGTGAATGGAGTGGTAGATAATGGTCGAGTTAAAAAGTCGGAAATTAATTCCACAACATCCGAGTCTAATGATGCCACAACATGATTAAATTTCGTGGTTTCGTTATTGATACCCAACGTGGTAAACTGAGCTTCAATTTGAAGAAACCATACCTTTATGTTTTTCTTCCAGATGGGCGGAATCTTCACTGAAACACGAGCAATACCCGCTTCGTCCCATGCTGATGTAGGCCGTGAATTTGCGTCGTTGCCGTTATCGGTCATTTTTGCACTTCACAAATTAAAAAATGCGTTCAGCTCCGTATTAATCACGTCGGCGTCACCAATATGGTTATTGTTTGTGCACATGGTTCATAAAATGAGAGAAAGGATGTGTTTATAACTTTTAATTGTCACTCAAAACATTGCACACAAGAAACAAGAACAGAAAACGAATTTAAAACATTTGAAGTAATAAAAATTGAATGAAGTTCAGAGATATAATTTACATAGCTTAACACTCGGGTCCGCCACAAATGAAACGTGTTTAACAGCTTTGTTACTCTTTGGTTTATATAATGTTCTTTACTGTTTATCTGTGAATTGTGCTCCTTGATACGAATTAATAAAGTTTGGTGTGTTATAGTTTGAGTATCCAGTCTTTAACGACGCAGAATATCATAGTCTTTAAGACTATAAATTGGTGACCCCGCAAACTACAAATAATCTCGAAATAAATACATCTAAAGTCATGCAGGGAGACGTTACATCGTTGAGTAAAGGGAAAACGCGGACGCTCACAAAGGAGAAATTAGAAGACCTTCGCGGAGCGCTGCAGAGACAAATTCAAGAGTTAAAATCTGAGATGGAGAACTAAGAGAAACTACACTGTACACCACAGACGGAAGTTAGCTGCACTTCTGCAATAACAAAGAAGCTGCAAGTTAAAGTTCGTTCACCACAGTTTCTACCAGACAAGCTGGAACTTTGGTTTGCGATGCTCGAGCTTACGTTTGAACAGAATGGGATTAACGATGAACGCACGAAATTTGCAGTGGCAGTAAATGCGTTAGATGCCTGCGCGGCGGCTGCGGATGAGGACGTCATACTTAAACCTCCGACGGCACGACAATATAAGTGTTTAAAAAAGTTGTTAATTGACAGAATGTGCAACGTATTAACCAGGTACTGAGGTTCGAGCAGAGAGGAGACAGAACGCCGTCTGAATATTGGCGACACCTAAGAAGCTTGGTTAGTGAGGATGAGTTACCAAATAAGATGCTGTATCACGTATGGCTCACGCAGCTGCCTGCAGCAGTAAAAGCAGCGGTATTGACTCGTGAAAAAGACGATCTGCAGGTATTGTTAAAAATAGCTGACAAAGTTTGTACAATATTGGATGGAACACATACCACAAACGTGACAATGGTTACAGACGATCGTGGACAGCAAGAAGTAGCAGCAGTACAGAAACGACAGAACGTTGATATTACAAAACAGTTGCACGAACTGACAGGACAAGTTGAAGCACTACAGAGGCAAGTGGCAAATTTGCTGTTGAAGGACGTAACAAAACATAGTACAAATGACCAACAAGAACAGGTTTGTTGGTTTCATCGGCGATTCGGCTACCGAGCAACGAGGTGCACACAACCGTGCGCTTACCCAAACGGCAGCAGCGGCCTGCAGTAGGCGCGGCGGGCCGCCACACCCAACATGAGCGCCTGCAAGGGGGAGGTGAGCACGACGAGGCACGCGGCACGGTGAGTAACTTGTCTTGTTTACCCACTCCATCACTCAGGTTGTATGTCAGAGATGTGAAGTCAGGTCGTTACTACCTAATCTATTCAGGGTCAGTCGTTAGTGCTCTGCCAGCAAATGACTATAGAAACGCAACCGCAGTGCAGCACACACATCTCACAGCTGCGAATGAGTCCCCTATAGCGACATTCGGAAATTGCGAGATAGAATTAGATTTAAGATTTCGGCAGAGCTACCGATGGACTTTTGTAATAGCGGAAGTATCTGAACCTATACTAGGAGCAGATTTCTTGTGGCATACAGGTATAGAAGTGCTAATCGAGACGTCGCAGATTAGAAAAGATGGAGAAGTTGTCTCTGGTAATTTAGGGCGAGCAGCTATCCAAAATACAAATTATGCCCAGAGTTTAGCGACGCAAAGCACAGACGAGCATAGGGAGACAAAGTTGTTGCATTCAACAATGCACCATATTAAGACAACACCGGGTCAGGCAGTCTCACAGCGACCTCGGAGGTTAGCCCCAGACAAATATTTGGAGGCCAAAGCGGAATTTGAGGATTTGTTGGAATCAGGCGTGATACCTAGCTCCGACAGCTTGTGGGCATCACCGTTACATTTGGTTACCTGGAGGCCCTGAGGTGACTACAAAAAACTAAAAGCCCGAACTGTTCCAGACCTATACCCTGTACTAAACATTAAGGATTTTACTAATATGCTGGCAGGTGCTACAATATTTAGTGTCGTTCATTGTAAGAAGGCGTATCACCAGATTCCGGTCGTGGAAGAGGCTGTACCGAAGACAGCAGTCACAACACCTTTCGGCTTATATGAATATGTCAGGATGCCTTTCGGACTAAAGAATGCTGCACAGACCTGGCAGCGGTTTATCAATGAGGTACTATGAGGTTTGCAGTTTGTTTCGTGTAACTAGATGAGATATTGGTGTTCTTAGAGTCAGAGCAGTTGCATGAAGAACATCTCAGGGCCATTTTTGAATGCATCAAGAAATACGGAATAATGGTAAAAGATACAAAGTGAATGTGACTTTTCTCGGTTATGAATTATCAGCAACAGGTATACGCCCACTGACAGATAAGATAAAAGTCATTGAAGGAATCACCCAACCAACTAATTATCAAGAACTTAGAAGATTTTTTGGGGCAGTAAATTTCTATCGACCTCATATGCCAGGGGCGGCTGAAGTGCAGGTACCTTTGACATCATTGCTGGTGGGCAATAACACGAGTGGTAAGTGCCCATTGAAATGGACCCCATAAATGCAGAAAGCAATTGAACAAATAAAAACTGTACTAAAAGAGGCAGTTCTATTAGAACACCCGTACTGCAAGCACCTTTAGCTATAGTAGTAGATGCAAGTCAGCAGGAAATAGGAGCAGCCCTTCATCAGTACGTAAAAAAGCACTGGCAACCTTTAAGATTTTTTTCGCGCAAACTCACGCCTGCACAGGTTAAATGAAGCGCATATGACAGAGAATTGCTGGCAATGTATGAAGCAGTGAAGTATTTTCGCCCGTATGTGGAGGCAAGAACATTTACAATTTATATGGACCATAAGCCTATTACATTTGCGTTTAGCAAGAATAAAGATGACTGTTCTCCTCGGCAATCCCGACAACTGGAATTCATTAGTCAGTTCACGACGGATTTGCGCCATATTAAGGGAGCTGAGAACATTGTCGCTGATTTCTGGTCAAGAGTGGGAATCATCTCCCAGACAGTCGACTATGAGCAGCTGGCCGCAGCACAAGCCAAAGACCCACAGCTACTAGAGTATCGGCACAACGCTGCTACAGGACTGCAACTTCAACTTGTGCAACCACCAGGTGCGAAGGTGGACATTTGGTGTGACATGTCTCGCGATAAGCCTCGGCCTTTTGTTCCTCAGGAGCTGCGGAAGATGTTCTTCGATAGTATCGATGGACTATCCCATCCAAGTGCCAACACTAGTGTGAAACTTATGGCTGATCGTTTCGTGTGGCCAAGCATTAACAAAGATTGCCGTTTGTGGGCAAAAACGTGTACTGCACGCCAAAGAAGCAAAATTGACAGTCACGTTCACAAACCAGTTGGACAGTTCCCACCAATAACAGAACGTTTTGCACACGTACATTTAGACATAGTTGGGCCACTTATGCCCTCAGAAGGGTACCGTTATTTACTTACCATAGTGGATCAGTACACGCAGTGGGCACAGTGGCGTAGCTGCTACAGCAAGGGCCCCGGGGCAGAAATGACGTTGGGCCCTCTCTAAACTAAATCTGTACCACAGGCGCCGACTTTTGAAAATCTAGGGGTATGCTCAGTGGCGTTTCCAATAGGGGGGAGGTGGATGCCAGCCTTCAGCCGCCACCCCCCCCCCGACAGGTATTTAAAAAAATCTTTATTATATTCTTCCAATTACAGGTGAAGTAATAATTTTATTTTAGTAGTATTTCTTCTTTTTTGCTTCATCTGGTGTTAATTTAGGACCATTTTAATCTCTGAAAGGAGAAAAGTAATTTTGTAATATAAAGTAAAGAAATTAACAGCCATTGATTTCAATTTAACGTTTTAGAACTACTGGGCGGCTTTTGCGACCATTTGAACCTGTTTCCCCGTTGTAGTAAGTACAGAAATCATTTTCAGAGTTTTCGTCTTCTTAGACATGCATATCACATAATGATGTGCCTGTATTGCGATTACTGTGTTCATTATAGCAGAAACTAACATCGGATGGTCTTCCTGTCGTCTTTCTTGTGCAGATTTATTTTCTATACAGTATTACGAAAATAGTCCATAACCACTTCTGCTGTCATACCATGTCTGTCGATACCAATAGGTTTACAACCCATTGTTACATCACACACCAATTCAGTAAACAGGATGAAAAATGTCACGACTTTAACACGATTCCTTGAAGACAATTGACTTCTAAGAGAATACATAAATGTTAAATTAGTAGTATACACATTTTCATCGTATCACGCCAAACCCACTTCATTTCTAGTTATTTAATACAATATTAAAGGTTATTACCTTTATTTTACGATATTGAACTTACAAGCAGCATTCCATTAACATTCGAACTATTTAGAAAATGATCACTTCACTCACATGTCAACATGAATTTTAATGCCTACGAATTCAATTGCGTGTTTGTTTTAGATAATCGTTTTACAGCGGTATATTACAAAATCCAGCCGGCCATCCATGAAATGAGTCGAATTTAATTACAATCAAGAAATATAACATAAAGAAAAAAAAATAATACCAAAATTTTCAGTGGAGTATGGCGAGCATCCCCACTCAAATTTTGGGGTATGCTTGAGCGACTGAGCATACCCGTAATCGGCGCCTATGAACTATTCAGATGCAATACTACTTCGCCAGGTCCTTACCGCTTACTGGAAGACATAATAAGGCAAACCTAAATATTCTTAAGTAAATTACTGTGTGTCACGCAGCAGATAATATTTAATCGTACTCTCTAATATACAAGGCGCATCCAGAAAGTAAGTTCCGTTTGGTAATAAAATGAAATTGTACACAGATACAGAACAAATTTTTATTGCACAAAATTCTACAACTCTTAAACTACTTTTCCACATAACTGCCGAAAATTTTCAGGCATTTGTCATAGCGTGGCACCAGGGTTTGTATACCTTCTTAATAGAAATCTGCCGCCTGTGTCTTCAGTTGTTTGGTAACAATTTCATACATCAGTGATCGTGAAATTTGGGGGAAGTCCATAGTGAGATCACTAATTGTAAACCTACGGTTTTCCTGGATCTTGTCATCAATCGCGTGAACCAGTTCTTCTGTAACCAAAGGTGGACGCCCACTTCGTTCTTCATCGTGCACATCATTACGCCCGCCATTGAACTGTCGGACCAATCTTCTCACAATCGAATCACGCATCGCATTTTTTCCGTAAACATCGCAAATTTGCCGATAAATTTCACTCGGTTTCACTTTCCTCGCATTCAGAAACCGACTCACCGACTTGATTTCACAGGCGGCGGGATTCAACGCAGACATTTCAAACAAGCACAACAAAGCGTACGTAACTGACAGCGATCTTCAAACGGCGCACGTTCTTCTCCTTGATACACATCGTCTACAGCGCATTTGCGGAACTGCAATCGCAGCGCTGCAGCGAAGATAAATTGAAACGGAACTTACTTTCTGGACGTGCCTCGTAATTATAACTGTGAAAGTTAATTATGCTTTCAAGCAGAAAGTACTGGGTGGATTTGGATGAAATTTTGGAGAGGGATAGAGTTGGACCTGGGTAGGACATATAGATAAAACTACCACGGAAGTTTTCGAAGTTGCTCCATACTATGTGAAAATCCTTCATTCAGCTAAAATATTATATACAGTAGAACGTTGATTATCCAAAGTGTAATTGGGGGACATGGATGTTCGAAAAACCAATTATTTGTATAATCGAACAGTACACTTCTACTTGCCAATAAGAAGTACTGTACAGTAGATGTATTTATACAGTATTTGGAGTCGCGCGATCCTTCACATTGCGCCGAGTGGCTCGCCTCAACACTTGGAAGGCGCAGCTGTTGCTGTCAACAGCCTTGAAGCTGCAGCTACTGTACTTCTGCCGACTGGAGTGTGCCGATTGTTGTACTCAGCGACTGTCGGCTTGGCCTGTCAGCAGGCCCCACTAGAAGCAATGTTCCGTCACCCTGTGGCCCAGTGCAGCTACTGTGGAAAGTTTAGTTTGACGGGAAGGGGAATCGATAGACGGTAGGGTGGGAAGGTAAATAAATAAATAAAAATAAAAACGACGCTCTACTGTAACTTTTTCCGAACTTTGCTCACAGAGGCCAAGGGGCCCCTTGATCTCGGGGGCCCCAGGGCACTGCCCCGCCTAGCCCTATGATAGCTACGCCACTGAGTGAGCAGAGTCTGTACCACTGGCAAACATATCAGCAGAGACAGTGGCTCGAGTTTTCTTGTCAGCATGGATTGCACGATTCGGCTGTCCATTAGATGTAACTACAGATCAGGGCCGTCAGTTTGAATTGACATTGTTTCTGCAACTGGCCAAGCTGTGTGGATTCAGACATCATCAAACGACTGCTTACCATCCGGCAAGTAACAGCATGGTGGAACGCTGGCACAGAACCTTGAAGACTGCACTCATGTGCCATGAAAACAGCTGGATGTCGGCATTACCATTGGTGTTATTGGGCCTTAGAACAGCGTATAGTCAGATTTGGGAGTGTCCATGGCAGAGTTGGTTTATGGTGAGACTTTGCGCCTGCCAGTAGAATTTTTTGTGGCATCACCAAATACAAGTGTGGAGGAAGTACCATATGTTCTTCGGCAGGTGCGAAGACACATAGCCCAGCTCTGACCAGTGCCAGGCTCACGTCATGGAGACAACAAAACATTTATACATAAAGCACTTAGCACATGGTCACATGTGTGGCTAAGAACAGACGCAGTACGATCACCGTTACAACCCCCGTATGCTAGGCCATTTAAAGTTCTGACAAGAAGCGAACATACTATACAGATTGAGTGCAACGGTAAACAACAAACCGTGTCTTTGGAATGGTTAAAACCCGCACATATGCTGGGAATCGATGAAGAGACAGAGCACGATCGACAGGAGGAAATAGTGCCTACACAGGAGGACTTGCAAGAAGAAGAGTCAAGACTACATGGTAGTGTGCAATCCTCATCCCCTCAAGCAGCTCAGGAGGAGAAGTTACCGACACCCGCATTATATTCTAGGGCAGGTCGAAGGATTAAATACAAGTACCCACCTGTTCCAGGAGCTCCGCTCTCCCGCAGAGGGGCTGTGTGGGATTGACCGTCATTAAACTGAAGCACGAAAAGTGCAAGTTGTTCTTTGGATGAAACGTGTTTAACAGCTTTGTTATTCTTTGGTTTATATAATGCCCTTTACTGTTTATCTGTGAATTGTGCTCCTTGATACGAATTAATAAAGTTTGGTGTGTTATAGTTTGAGTATCCAGTCTTGAATTACACAGAATACTATAGTCTTTAAGACTATAGTATAAACTTGACAAATGAAAATAACGCGGAACGGATAACGCATTTTTTGTTTTGAGTTCACTGGACCAGTACACATCCACCTCAAGAAAGGATACGTCTAGTTTTATACCCCCAGGGTAAGTTTGTACAAATACCAATTTCAATCTCATAATGATTGTGAGATCCTTTTGTTTCCCGTCCAAAAAGGGGAGCATAGAAGGAGAAGATGAGGGGTAAATCAGTTATTCTGACACAAAATTTAATCATAAATGGTTTATTTTACCTAATCATTACAGGAGCTAGTAAGTATTGAAATTAGAAACTTGATTTTGAATGGTAAAGAAACAGTTTAATTCCATTATATTAAAACATTGTGACCCAAATATTACTTCAAAAAGCAATTTGACATTTTTTTTCTTTGAGACAATGTACTATAAATATTACTCAACTGGCCTCCTACTGATTTTAACTACTCTTTGCACTATTCAATGTCACACATGGTGGATGAGGAGGGGGGTAGGAAATTTGCACACAAACGGAATAAGAATCCCCACAATTTTTATTTTTATTTTATTTATTTATTTTTTTACTTAAAACATGCAAATCACTCACTGCATGATTAGCGCAAAGCTCTATACACCTGCTGGTCGAACAGTAAGTGGGCTTGTGGACGCAATATACAGAATAAAATTTACGATTACTTTAAAAAAAAGGGCCTAATATTCTCACCTTTAACATCTGAATAGTAACTTGTAATTGCCGCACACTTGTAAAGAACAATCGGTAGCACTTGTAGGTGCATAACCACCAAACAAGTATGAAGAAAATGGGGCCACCAGCTCAACATAATGAAATCCAAATAAAATTCACTCAGAAATCCGAAAACTCAGTCTTAAATTTACCTAAAGACATTTAAGTAAATCAAATTTCACTTCCCCACTTATGACTTTAAAGACCATCTCGACTCAATGTATGCTATCTACTCACCGAATTATCTCTTGTGCTGGGTTTCTTACCACATTCTGGAGAACTTTGCGCAGCAAGCAGCACCAGCATCCGTACATCTCGATGGTCTCCTTCCAACTCCCTCTACCTCAACCGTCAGCCAATTCGAACCACGCTAAGAAGATGCGCCCTGATTGGCGGAGGCAGGTGCAGCCACCTGGGCACCTTCCTTTTACTCGTTCACGAATCCACCTCCTACCATCGACCAGCAGCAAAGCTTGCTAAATTCGTTGCACCACAAGCTGCCTACACAAAATCTTGCTGGCAAAAAGCGAAAAACTCACAAACTACTGCCACCATTATGCTAAAGTACCTCTACTGGTTGAACTATGATCAACCACTCTTTCACTCACGCTGTGATGGGAAACATGGGAGTGTGACATGAATAAAAAGAAAGGGGAATAAAATATAAGAAAACACAATTTCACCATCTCTGCTTCTACTTCTTTGCCCTCGCCAGTCGGCCATGATAATGCTCAAGTTAAATCAATTTATATTGAAGATAGCAAACATTACTATATATGTATATGTTTGTAAATCTATCGGACCAAACTGCGTGGTCATCAGTCCGTAGCTTACAAACTACTTAAACCTAGGTAGACTAACCTACAGACAAACACACACACCCATGCCCCAGGGAGAACTCGAACCTCCATGGCGAGCAACCGCGCACTCCACAGCGAGGTGCTTTAGACCGTTTGGCTACTCCACCGCGGCAAACATTACTAATACAAGTGAAAAAAACACGAGCAAAGTAAGAGAAATTGGCAAAATCAATCAGGTGGAGCAATGAGGCAGTATGACAGTAACGTCTCAATCCCATTAAAATTAAAATAATATAATGTGAGCTCCACTCCCATGAACCACAGACATTGCCGAGGTGGGGTGGCTTGCGTACCTCAACGATACAGATAGCCGTACCGTAGGTGCAACCACAGCGGAGGGGTATCTGTGGAGAGGCCAGACAAACGTGTGGTTCCTGAAGAGGGGCAGCAGCCTTTTCAGTAGTTACAGGGGCAACAGTCTGGATGATTGACTGAGCTGGCCTTGTAACATCAGCTAATGTGGCTTTGCCACACAGCTACTGCGAACGGCTGAAAGCAAGGGGAAACTACAGCCGTTACCTTTCCCGAGGACATGCAGCTCTACTGTATGAACATATGATGATGGCATCCTCTCGGGTAAAATATTCCAGAGGTAAAATAGTCCCCCATTCGGATCTCCGGGCGGGAACTACTCAGGAGGATGTGATCATCAGGAAAGACAATACTGGCATTCTATGGGATCGGAGCGTGGAATGTTAGATCCCTTAATCGAGTAGGAAAATTAGAAAATTTAAAAAGGGAAATGGATAGGTTGAAGTTAGATATAGTGGGGATTAGTGAAGTTCGGTGGCAGGATGAACAGGATTTCTGGTCAGGTGAGTACAGGATTATAAATACAAAATCAATTGGGGGTATCACAGGAGGAGGATTGATAATGAATAAGAAAATAGGAATGCGGGTAAACTACTATGACCAGCACAGTGATTGCATTATCATTGTCAAGATAGATACGAAGCCAACACCGACAACAGTAGTACAGGTTTATATGCCAACTAGCTCTGCCGATGATGAGGAAATCGAAGAAATATATGAGGAGCTAAAGGAAATTATTCAGACAATTAAGGGAGAAGAAAACTTAATTGTTATGAGAGACTGGAATTCGGTAATAGGACAAGGAAGGGAAGGGAGGATAGTAGGTGAATATGGTCTGGGCAAAAGGAATGAAAGAGGAAGCCGCCTGGTAGAATTTTGCACAGCACATAATTTAGTTATAACAAACACCTGGTTCAAAAATAACAAAAGAAGATTGTATATGTGGAAGAGACCAGGAGACACCGGAAGATACAAGATAGATTTTATAATGGTAAGATACAGATTTCGGAACCAAGTTCTACAGTGTAAGATATACCCAGGGGCAGATATAGTCTCTGACCATAACTTGTTGGTTATCAACTGTAGGCTGAAACTAAAGAAACTACAAAAAAGTAGGAAAATAAGGAGATGGGACCTGGATAAATTGAAGGAACCTGAAGTTCTTAAGAATTTCAGAGGGAGCTTTAGGCAACAATTGACAGAAACAGGGGAAAATAAAACAGTAGAGGAGGAATGGGTAAAATTGAGAGATGAAATAGTGAAGGTAGCAGAGGACAAAATAGGTAGGAAGGAAAGACCTACAAAAAATCCTTGGATATCACAGGGGATACTAAATTTAATCGATGAAAGGAGAAAATATAAAAATGCAGTAAATGAACCAGGCAAAGTGTAGTACAGACGACTAAGAAATGAGATTGACAGGAAGTGCAAAATGGCTAAGCAGGAGTGGCTAGGAGGCAAATGCAAGGATGTAGAAGAATGTATAAATAGGGGAAAAATAGATACAGCCTACAGAAAAATAAAAGAAACATTTGGAGATAAGAAAAACAGGTCTATGAATATCAAGGACACTGATGGAAAACCAGTTCTCAGCAAAGAAGGGAAAGCTGAAAGGTGGAAAGAATATATAGAGGGGCTCTACGAAGGAAATGAACTTCGAGACAATATTGTAGGAAGGGAAGAGGATGTAGATGAAGATGAAATAGGAGATACTGTTCTGAGAGAAGAATTTGACAAAGCCCTGAAAGACCTAAGTCGAAACAAGGCCCCAGGAGTAGATGATATTCCCTCAGAGCTACTGAAGTCTCTGGGAGAACCAGCCATGACAAACCTGTTTCACCTGGTGTGTAAGATGTATGAGACAAGTGAAATACCCTCAGACCTTAAGAAAAATGTTATAATCCCCATCCCTAAGAAAGCAGGTGCAGACAGGCGTGAAAACTACAGAACCATCAGTTTAATAGGTCATGGTTGCAAAATATTAACGCGAATTATATACAGAAGGATGGAAAAGCTGGTAGAAGCCGACCTCGGGGAAGATCAGTTTGGGTGCAGGAGAAATGTAGGAACACGGGAGGCAATACTCACTTTACGGCTTATCCTAGAAGATAGATTAAGAAATGGCAAACCTACATTTCTAGCTTTTGTAGATTTGGAGAAGGCTTTTGACAATGTTGATTGGAATAAACTCTTTCAAGTTCTTAAGCAAGCAGGAGTGAAATATAGCGAACGTAAGGTTATTTACAACTTGTACAAAAACCAGACAGCAGTTGTCAGAGTTGAAGGGCATCAAAGGGATGCGCTGGTTGGGAAGGGAGTAAGGCAGGGTTGTAGTCTTTCTCCATTGTTGTTCAATTTGTACGTTGAGCAAGCTATAAAGGAAAGCAAGGAGAAATTTGGTGAAGGAATAAAAGTTCAGGGGGAAGAATTAAAGACATTGCGTTTTGCCGACGACATAGTAATTCTGTCAGATACGGCAAAGGACCTGGAAGAGCAATTGAACGGAATGGACAGTGTGCTGAAAGGTGCATATAAGATGAAGATTAACAAGAGCAAAACTAGAGTAATGGAGTGCAGTGTAAGAAAATCAGGTGATGCTGAAGAAATTAGATTGGGAAACGAAGCAATAAAGGAGGTAGATGAGTTTTGTTACTTGGGCAGTAAAATAAAAAATGATGGTCGCAGTACAGAGGATATAAAATGCAGAATGGCAATGGGTAGAAAAGCGTTCTTGAAAAAGAGAAATTTGTTAACATCGAATATTAATTTAAGTGTAAGGAAGTCCTTTCTGAAGCCATTTGTATGGAATGTTGCCTTGTATGGGAGTGATGGGAGTGAGACATGGACGATAAACAGTGCGGACAGGAAGAGGATTGAGGCTTTTGAAATATGGTGCTACAGAAGAATGCTGAAGATTAGGTGGGTGGATCATGTAACTAATGAGGAGGTATTGAACAGAATTGGGGAGAAAAGGAATTTCTGGCATACCTTGACTAAAAGAAGGGATAGATTGGTAGGGCACATTCTTAGACATCAAGGAATTGTGAATTTAGCGTTGGAGGGAAGTGTGTGGGATAAAAACCGCAGAGGAAGACCAAGAGATGGATACAGTAAGCAGATTCAGACAGATGTAGGTTGTCGCTCTTATGTTGAGATGAAGAGGCTTGCTCAGGATAGGGTATTGTGGAGAGCTGCATCAAACCAGTCTCTGGACTGAAGACCACAACAACAACATAATGTAAGCTATGCATATTTTCAGTATTTTGTCCATATTCCATTTGCATCAAGACAGTCCATATCCTTGGAGGCATAGTCTGTAGAAAAAGGCCTCACCCATGGCAATTCTCTCCCATGAAGAATCAACTAAATCCCACAAGGGATACATAGTTCTTGGAGGAGGGTCTGGGCAATTATCCAATGCAATCTCCTTGAGTTTAGCCCATATGTTCTCTATACGATCAAGATCAGGTGACTTTGGAGGCCATGGTAGGCACTGAATTATATTCTCTCTCCTTTGGAATTAGCTCTGAATCCTAATGGTGGTGAGCGATGGAAGATTATCTTATTGCTAAGTGAGATGTCCATCAAGGTACCAATGCTGAGCTCCACAAATGATTACATTTCCAAGGAAATGTTAATGACATGTTAAATTGAACTTTTACTGGATTCATTTTAAGGTTCCTGCACCCATATAAGACATCCAGACCCAACATTTCACACTTATGCGTATAATAGTTTTTTATATAATAATAATATTACTACTATTTCCATTCATCACCTCCCTCTGTCAGTTGTTCAGTGGTCTCGAAGATCTCGTAGCTCGCCTGCCAATAATATATCACATAATAATAAGACATCGGGTTCTTATACGTCATGGAATGAACCATCAATGTGACATGTTTCATTTTTATACAAATTTATTTATCCATTCTTGATTAAACACAAAAATAATGCAAGAATAAGACTGGTTCACAACACACTTCCATACTAACTAAGATGTTACTCCTCTAAGACTCACTTAAGACTGCCTACTCTCATTATACTGTACTGACTCCATACTACTCTTCTTGTTCGCGCCAATTCGCGAGTATTAATACATAATAGTGTTTCTAGAACCTTCTAGAACACGGAAGCACAATATTGAAATATTTAACTATTTGCTCAATAAACATTAATGAATCCTGCTTTATGTAAAGATACACAAAATTATGACAGATGTAATAATAGCTTTCTCATATCAAAATTAATCAATACAAAAGATCGTAAGTAAAGAACAATTAGCGCAGTGTTAATATATGTTTACATTATTGTCCAACATTAATCTTTTCAATAATTAATTAATTTATTTAGTTCATTAAAATATCCCAGTAATGAAAGTGATAATCAATGTGACCAGCTAGAAGCGCCATAAAATGCTTATGTAATATAAACATGGAATATTAGGTTACAATACTCCAACCAATACTTCAATATTACAAATAAACGAGACAATACATTACAATACCCTCCTCACACAATGTCAGACATCACATGTGGATGACATTGTGTGATAACAGAATTGGTAGTATTTACAATCAGCAAAAATTAATTTGAAGCTACATGTCTGTCAAATTCAATTTTACATCATATTACAGTAAGTAATTTAAGTATTTCAAGCACAAAATGACTGATTTTATAGAAAACAGTTACCAAGCAAAATATTTTTACTACTGATGATGATATGATTTATGATGAGCACAATTCTTTAAATTAAATTACCATGACATTAGATACAGTAGAACAATAAACTGTTTATAGACCAAGCATGAACACACAGACAAAGTTTTGTTGAACTTAATTTATATAGCATAGATACAGTCTGAAGTCAAACAGGATAAGCTTAATGAAGTTGCATGTTAATAGGTATACATTTCATTTGAGAAGACAGTACATAAGTTTCAAAAAATCAGAGAACATTAAATTTCAGCAAGACAGTATAAAAATGATTACTACAAGAGTATTTTGGTTACAATTGTACCTTGAGTGAATTCATAAGAAGTTATTACAATTTTTAATGCTGAAAGTGATTTGATAATGCAAAATCATTAATCAAGTTTCAAATTGCATACCGATATGAGAACTTTATCATGACTTATTTAAGAAACAGTCATCACCACGCTGATCATGATAATTATGTGAGGATTATTACTATGAGAATATTGAAAACAAATTAATCAATAATATGTCTCAAGGACAATATAAAAGTGTAAAACTAGTTTATGACAACACATCAAGTGTGACCAGATGTTTTTATGAACAGGAAACCTACAAGTTCGGCACTCGTACGAACCGCATACAAACACCTAACTTTGTACAAAATATGCTGCTGTAAATTTTACATCCACAGCCTGCACAGCTACAGGACAGCAGATGGGCACGACACCACCAAATACATGGCTGTTGAGTTTACCAAATAAATTCACTTATAAAAATTATTAAATTCATATTATTTCATGAATGCATTATTCTTTCACATTATTTTATGAATGTATTAATTAAGACAAGTTTCATCTCACTAACCTCCATGAATGACAACAAAAGAACCCAGCTGTCAAAGTCAAAGTTAACCACATCCAAACTTTACATAGCCAAAACACAAAATACATAGTCAGCCTTGGTACATGAGAGTCATAGTCAAAGTTAATGTACAATGTATCAGTTCAGTTAAATAATCATAATTAAATTTTAAATGACAAGTACCCCTACTACTAGAATGAAACCTTCACTCTGCAGCGGAGTGTGCGCTGATATGAAACATCCTGGCAGATTAAAATTGTGTGCCGGAACCGGGACTCGAACCTGGGACCTTTGCCTTCCGCGGGCAAGCGCTCTACCGACTGAGCTACCCCGACACGACTCACGATGCCGCCTCACAACTTTACTTCCGCCAGTACCTCGCCTCCTACTTTCCAAACTTCACAGAAGCTCTCTTGCAAACACGCAAGACTAGCACTCCTGGAAGAAAGGATATGGTGGAGACATGGCTTAGCCACAGCCTAAGGGATGTTTCCAGAATGAAACTTTCACTCTGCAGCGGAGTGTGCGCTGATATGAAACTTCCTGGCAGATTAAAATTGTGTGCCGGAACCGGGACTCAAACCTGGGACCTTTGCCTTTCGCGGGCAAGCGCTCTACCGACTGAGCTACCCCGACACGACTCACGATGCCGCCTCACAACTTTACTTCCGCCAGTACCTCGCCTCCTACTTTCCAAACTTCACAGAAGCTCTCTTGCAAACACGCAAGACTAGCACTCCTGGAAGAAAGGATATGGTGGAGACATGGCTTAGCCACAGCCTAAGGGATGTTTCCAGAATGAAACTTTCACTCTGCAGCGGAGTGTGCGCTGATATGAAACTTCCTGGCAGATTAAAATTGTGTGCCGGAACCGGGACTCAAACCTGGGACCTTTGCCTTTCGCGGGCAAGCGCTCTACCGACTGAGCTACCCCGACACGACTCACGATGCCGCCTCACAACTTTACTTCCGCCAGTACCTCGCCTCCTACTTTCCAAACTTCACAGAAGCTCTCTTGCAAACACGCAAGACTAGCACTCCTGGAAGAAAGAATATGGTGGAGACATGGCTTAGCCACAGCCTAAGGGATGTTTCCAGAATGAAACTTTCACTCTGCAGCGGAGTGTGCGCTGATATGAAACTTCCTGGCAGATTAAAATTGTGTGCCGGAACCGGGACTCGAACCTGGGACCTTTGCCTTTCGCGGTCAAGCGCTCTACCGACTGAGCTACCCCGACACGACTCACGATGCCGCCTCACAACTTTACTTCCGCCAGTACCTCGCCTCCTACTTTCCAAACTTCACAGAAGCTCTCTTGCAAACACGCAAGACTAGCACTCCTGGAAGAAAGGATATGGTGGAGACATGGCTTAGCCACAGCCTAAGGGATGTTTCCAGAATGAAACTTTCACTCTGCAGCGGAGTGTGCGCTGATATGAAACTTCCTGGCAGATTAAAATTGTGTGCCGGAACTGGGACTCGAACCTGGGACCTTTGCCTTTCGCGGGCAAGCGCTCTACCGACTGAGCTACCCCGACACGACTCACGATGCCGCCTCACAACTTTACTTCCGCCAGTACCTCGCCTCCTACTTTCCAAACTTCACAGAAGCTCTCTTGCAAACACGCAAGACTAGCACTCCTGGAAGAAAGGATATGGTGGAGACATGGCTTAGCCACAGCCTAAGGGATGTTTCCAGAATGAAACTTTCACTCTGCAGCGGAGTGTGCGCTGATATGAAACTTCCTGGCAGATTAAAATTGTGTGCCGGAACCGGGACTCGAACCTGGGACCTTTGCCTTTCGCGGGCAAGCGCTCTACCGACTGAGCTACCCCGACACGACTCACGATGCCACCTCACAACTTTACTTCCGCCAGTACCTCGCCTCCCCTCGCCTCCTACTTTCCAATGTACTTCAGTTATTGATGGTTTCAGAGCCCTAGGCAAAATTTTCTAATGGCGCACATTTAATAAATTTGCAATAAAACATCAATGTAAAATACACATTGCATTTTTTATTCAAATACATAATCACAACATATACATTACATAAACATATTTACCTATTAAAATGGAACATATACACTTTTAAACAACAAATTTATTTTTTCATCATTTTTACATTCTGTCATTTAAAAAGATTTTGGTCGATAGTTTACAATAACTGATAAAATCATAAGCTACATTATACAAAGAGTCACACAAATGTCATTTTTCTGGCTTTTTTCAGAATCTGAGACTATCTCCGTTAAATCGATTGTGTCTGCTGTTTCTTGTTCACTGACAAAGCTGCAAACCCACTAGTCTTTCTTGAGTCACTGTGGATCGCACATATGTCTTTATGAGTTTCAATTTCGAGAAGCAGCCAACGTCACTGGCTACAGACACAAGGAAGTGTAAGGAACACTTTGAGTGCAGTAATTAAAATTAGGTACAATGTTTTTTAAGTCCATTTTGGCAAATATAGCTGAGAACGTCCTAAGGCCCTGAGTTATTGGGTACTCTTCTAGCAATGGCTTATAATTCAGTGCATAGATCAGTAGCATCACTATCTTTAGAGTCTTTGTGAGTTAGAGACTCTTCCAAATGAACACATTTTTCGAAACCAGCTTTGAGGTTTTTTTTAACATTATGCATTTTGTACAGACAGCCAGATACACGATCTAGGTTGTCAATGTGTTGAAATGTCAATTAAATTTATTGCAGTATCCAACATTACAAAATAAACATAAATTTTGAAATGATTTTTCGCGTCACAAATAGGGTGACCTTCTGCTTCACAACAAAACTGTCTTTTCCTGTATCTTCGACAGACTGGTTGCATCTTTGATGAAAATGATGCGGAAGTATTAGTTGATTCTGAAATTTCTCTTGCTTCTATCAGCATTTTCTCAAAACCCAAATTACCTCTACAATCTTCGAGGAAGATTTTTGTTTTTGACAGAGCATTTGTAGCAGCTTTAAGATCAGTTTTTTTTTTAGTGAAGAAGTCATTGTACACTGCAGAGCGTCGGACTGCGCGGGGCTGTGAGGACGCCCCAGCTGCTACGATGGGCGGCATGCCGGCTCTGATCATGGGATAATTAGACATGACGTTATCGGCGGGAAAATACCAACCGGAAGTGCCTGTAATTTCGCAGTCAGAAGTATAGTATCTGTGTCTTCAAGATCTTTGAGTAGGCTACGCAATGCAAAGTGACAGCTCTGAATAAAAACAAAGCAGACGATCATGCTATTTTGTGTTGACTCTTGGGTAGTGTTTACTTCAGTCTGTTCATTATTCGCGAAATAGCTTGGTGTTTCTTTAGGTATTACGCAATTTTCTTTCCTGTCCGAGTGAAAAATAACTGTTTCAAAGACAGTGTGTGTCTTTCAGTGACTATTCAAATACTTATTTTTTAAAATAAATATTCAGTAATAACGTTCTTTAAATCCTGTACCCAGCCACAATCTACATAGGCCCTGCTGGCTTCTGTCTAGGACTTTTCAGCCAACGTTTGTCTGAATTTATAACTTACGTTTCGCTACCACCAATATAGATTCAGATTGGCTAGCACTGTTAAAATTTTATATTTCATTGCTCTTGGAGGGTGAAACTTGGGCAATGTCAGCAGCTCATAATCGGACGAAACGTCTGACTGACCTCAAACTTTGACAGAAAATCTCAAGACAGATGCCAACGGACAATGTGTCAACAAACTGCCATAGAAGATTAAAATGTACAATAGATAAGAACTTGGGAAACGTCTTTAAACATCTGTGTTTCTCAGTATCTTGAAGCTCTAGTAGCTGCGACCGTTATTTATCTCATAATTGACGATACCAATAGATTGTTTGGATTGTACCTACCTTCTAACCACAGTAAAACATTTTAATGCACACTGTGTCATTAGCCCCTTTTCTGCAGATGAATAAGAAGCTGCTTCCAAAATATTTGTATTATCACATTCCTCAGACTAACCTGTGTTAGGGTATCAACGTTTTCTTTATTAATGACCCTGCTAATGAATAATATCTACTGTCAAGTCTCAAATACAGAAATATCTATCCTTCTCAGTGTACTTTAAGTGATATTACCCATCCGAAAATATTATTACGGTACATTTACAGTAATTTATTATTAGGACAGTATTCCCCTGAACACACACTCAGAAATCGTCACATATTCGGAAATTACTATCCAAAGAACTGTTTCGTCCTTTGTTTTCTAATCAGTTTTAAATGTAAATAAAAGACATACATAGAACTAACTTTTAATACAATCAGAGAAGTTCATTTAAAAATGTAAAGACGAAAAAAAATTTTGGGATGGGATACGATTCGAACATACACCCATACATAATACGAATCCACAACGCTATCCATTACGCTACGATGACATGAGCTATAAGATGCTATAGATTAGTTATACCTACACTTGAAAAGTTACGTTGTTAATTTGCTACAAATTACTATCTATTTATAAGGTAAGCGTTTTCGTGATTACTCTTAAAGGCATCATAATTGTATTCTTAATGTTTAAAGTTTACAATTTCTGAATAAGCTCAATTTAAAATGGCGCCTGTCACATCGTTCCAAGGATTCTATCCTTGCTGTGTATAGTCTCTGGTCCAAAACAGAAGTGGTATTTTTTCGCCGCTAACGTATACTGATAAAAATATCAATTAATTCGAATAACTAATCCCTGAGACGGATTTACGTCTCAAATATGTCAAAGACATTATTGATAGAACTGAAGCATTGGATTAAAATTTGTGGTGCGGCCGGGAATCGAACCCGGACCTCCATGCTTACTAGGCAGATGTCTTAACCGTTGTTTTTTTTTTTTTTTTTTTTTTTTTTTTAACAAAGCTTTATTTACATGAAGTATTTACATCATTTTACATCATGGTTGTGAGAAAAATTACAATTTCATTTTATCTGGTTGTAAAAATTACCAGCAATCTTAAGGTAACCAATGTTTTCTCATCGTTGAACTACAGGAATGTAATTATGCTGCTGCAAATCTTAAAACTATACAGAAGTGTTATGGTCATACAAAAGTAGCATACAGAACTTAAAAGAGTATTTCTATCTGCATAAAAGAAACCACAACAGAACAATTCTGCACATTTTCAATACTGGAACACTAATAATCAAATGCCCTAAATCCACTGAATTGTGCATCTTGTTTACAACTGCAAAATTATGAAAAGTCTGAAGTGAAAACTCACTTTTTTAACAAAAAAGTATATACTTTTATCACAAATAAAACTGTCCTGTAACATGCAATATCAACATATTTTCATATAAACTTAAGATTATTTTAGTGCTATAATTATTATCTATAATACACATTTACAATTAAATCCCTTAAAACTTTCAACCTTTGAAAAACAAAACCTCACTAACATCCTTAAACCTATTTATATACGACTTCTTGTAAGCATCTCACTTTTTTAACATTTAGGTATCTTTATTTCAATTTTATTTACTTTTTTTTGATTTTTTTTTCATTTTACTTTTTTTTAAATTTTTTATTTGTTTGTTCAACTGTAGGATACTCACACACACAGAGAAAAAAAATAAAGGTAAGTTTTACAATTTGTCTTATCATCTTCTGTGTTGAACAAAAAACTTAAGTAAATTCCTTGATACTGGGGAGTGCATTCTCCGTGGTTGAACTTTAACCTACTCCTTGTTTCTCAAATATGATGTCTAACATGTTGCCGTAGAACTTTTTGACATTAGGGTATTTTTTAGTGTGCCACTGCGCTGTCTTCATATAGGCTTCAAAGCTAATCAGATTGTCCTCACTGGTGTAGCTGACGTTGTAAGCTACGTAATGCCCTAACATCCACATAATGGTGTTGTTTTTGGTTGCTGGAAAAAATTTTCTGTCCGGCCAGAGGAGTATGTCAGGGGAATAACTTGCAGCCACACTGCGTGTTAACAGTCCCAGCCGTTGCTGGACCCATCTCCAGTTAGTGAGATGGCCGCCGCACGTGAACCTGTGGCATAAGCTGTCGATCAGGCCACAGCGGGTGCAATTATCAGTCACACTTAAACCAATGCGGTGTAACCTTTCATTTGTGGCCAGGACGTTGTTCACTACCTTCAACCACGTCGATGCCACTTCGGATGTATGAATCGGGAGGCTGACGTTATTCCACACCGTTTTCCATTCTACTCCTGGGTACTTGAGTTCCACTGGATTACGAGTTGGTGTCTGACTCATTTTTTCGAGGAGATATTTCGTCGTTAGAAATGTGCGGTTTAAAATGTGGTCTCCCACGTAGCTCATTTCGAGATAAAATCGTCGGATATGTTCCAAATTTGAATTAAGTTTCCCCACATCAATCGGAGGTCGAGTGTCGACTGGTCGCAGAATTTTGAAGAGCCAACTCGTGACACTGTGAGGTTCCTGCTTCAACATAGTGGCGGTCCTCTTCATGTACAAGGCGGTGCACTTCTTCTCGAAGTCGGGTACATGAAGCCCTCCTGCCTGTCTGGGAGAGGTCATCACACTGTATTTCACTGTAAACAAGTGACCCTTCCAGATGAATTTTCTGGATACATTCGCTACGTGCAGCGCCTGTAGCCTCGGGACTGGAAATATTTGTGCCATATAATAGGCTCTGCTGAAGACGAAAGTGTCGAGGAGACGAATGCGTTGGATAAGATCTAAGGATCTCCAACCGTTTTCAGAAACTGATCCTTGCATGGCACCTATGACCTGATGCCAGTTTTTGGCACACATCGCAAGTGGGCATTTATCAATAATTAACCCGAGGGTCTTGTGATTGTCTTCTGCTTTCGTCCACGAGATAAGACAGCTATCAAATAGTCGTGTCTTACCCGGTCGAAGGCTTTACAAAAGTCAAGAAACAGGAGTGCCAGTTTCAAGTTGGTCACCGACACGATAGATATAATATCTCTGTATTCGGAGACGGGTGTCATGATTGACCGGCCAGGCACACAGGACTGATGCTTCTTGATGACGTTTTTTATCACAGGTGTTAATCGGCTGTTGAGCGCCCTAGCGAACGTTTTGTAGTCAAAGTTTAATAAAGCTATAGGACGATAATTGTCCAGACTTTGACGGTTTTGCGACTTTGGTATCAAAACTGTCCTGCCTTCCTTTAGTTGTGACGGAATTTCATAACCCCACATCACTTCATTTACAACTTCCGTAAAGGTTTGTCCTATGATCGGCCAGAAGCGCACATAAAACTCCTTCGGGAGCCCGTCAGGCCCGGGAGATTTGTGAGATGGTGAACGCTTAATCAGGTCCAGGATGTCATCCGCCTCAAAATCTTCCACGATCGCACAGTTTTCAATGTGCGTGATGACAGGAGTTATCGTCTGAACGATCTCATCGGCGAAACTGTCACGGTTATCTGGTCGCGAGTAGATGTCACTGAAGTATCGGTGAGTGGCGTGCAGTATGTCTCTCTGCTGGCAAAGAAGAGTCCCATCACCTGTTTTAAGTTCATTTATAAAAGCCCGCTTGCGATTTTGACGGTGTTTAAGCAGGTGGTACAACGATGTGACTTCGTCGGCCTTAATCGAAGTGGTTTTCGCTTTGACCTTCAAGCCGTCAAGTTGTTGACGCTTGATGCTTATTAGTTTGGCCTTCACTTTTTTGATGTCCTGTAGGTACTTGTTACTAGAAGACACTTTCGAGTACAACTCACGCAGTACCGTCTCGTAAAAGTCAATCGTCCACCTGGTGTCCTGGGCTTTTTGCCATCCATAGTTTTTCAGAGTTCGTTGCATCTTCCTTTTCACTACAGAGGCCCACCATGCTATCTTGCTGGGATATCTACTGCAATGTTGCAGACAGACTGTCCACGTCGCTCGGATGAGGTCTTCCAATTCATCATCCATAAGTAGGGAAACCTTGAGGCTCCATGGATTTTTGAAACGGTGGCACGGCTGTTTGTCGAGATTAATTGTAACCGAGAGGGCACAGTGATCCGAAAAGCTGGCCGGAATCACGTCGACGTCAAGAAAGCGATGGCAAATATTGTCGGTTACGTACATTCGGTCCAGGCGGCTACAGGAAGTTGAAGTGAAGTAGGTGAATTTTACCAGTGTGGGATACTTCAATTCCCACGCATCCTTCATCTTCATATTGTGGATCAAGTCATACAGTTCCTTGCAAAAATTAAAATTCGGGGATTGATCTTTTTTATTGAGTACACAGTTAAAATCACCACTAACGATTAACTGAGATGGGTTACGTCGTAGCAAATAAATTATCTCCTCCTTAAAAAACTTGGCTCTTTCAGTCCTGTTGGATGTACCGGATGGGGCATAAATATTGATAAGAACAACGTCAAAAATTTGACAAGCTATACCTCTGCCCGACGTCAGAGTCTCGACGCTGTGGACAGGAATTCCCTCACGGGAGAGAATGGCAGTGCCTGTGCCTTCCGTGTTGGCTGTGTTTGCAATAGTCTTAAAACCAGCGATGTATAGGTTGAACAGATACACTTCTTGCAAAAGAACTATGTCGGCCTCGGACGCATATATAAACTGTTTTAACAGAGCTACTTTTAAATCAGACCTGATTTTATTTATATTCAACGTTAGAAACTTATAAGCTTGAGTCTGCGTCATTGGAGGTCACAGGTGGTGATGACGTATCCATCGCACCGACACTGTGCCGCTGCAGCGGCAGCTCCTGAGACAGGATCTCCCGTATTTTTAGTTTTCTTACGAGGCGCCGAGAGATTCTGTTTCACCTTGGTTTGGCGTCGTCTGTTTGTCTTGACGGCCATAGCAGATGGCGGAGTGGGTGGTTCCAGGGAGTCGTCGGACATCAGTACCTGTTCTCGTACTGACGGCTGCGTATTCGGATCCCCAAGTCCCGAAGCCGAAGTGTTGCTGTGCGGCTCCGTAACACACATTTGTAAACTCGCCGGCTCTGTACGGTGTTTGGTTTCCTGTTGGAGTTTGGCAGTAGTTACGTTGTTGTCATAATTGTCTTCCTCGTCACGGCTGTTTGTTTCTGCGCTGCATGTTTGTACACTGCTTGCTGACAACACAAGCGGCGTGCTTTCCTCGTGGGGCTCGGCAGTGTTTACGTCACGGCTGGCACCGGCTTCCTCGCCGAGGTCGTGGCCCGGCGTGCGCGGCTGCGGCTCCTCAGCCGCGTGCTGTAAACACAAGTCCGCGCCCGCTTCCGCTGCTGTCACTGCTGGAGTGGTCGGGGTTTGAGTCCCGGCGGCAGTGTCTTCCACTTGATGTTCTGCCTCAGAAACGTCTCCTGTTGCAGGAGATTGCTCCTCGTGTTCCTCCTCTTCGCTGCTGTCGGCAGAAGCTCGGCGTCTTTTAGTGCCAACCGATGACACTGCGAAGAGGCTCTGTGTTTCACTCATTTCCACCTGTTTCTGTGGCAAGGGAGGGAAATGATCCTTGTTACCATCGGATTGTTCACTCGCTGACGTACCCGGCTGTTGTTGTTCGTCGACAGTTCTTTCCGGAGTCTTGAAAAGATCTGCCATTGTTAACTTTCTTCTTTGTTGGAGAGTCGGTTTCAACACGGTGACACGCCTAGGGCAATCACTACGTTGGTGCCCACTCTCAGACTACCACACCACTAACGATTAAGGCGCCTTGGAATAGTCTATGTACGATTTCCCTCCACAACACAAACTTTACTTCAGCTTCTTTGTTCCAAAGATAATTGCCACTACTGCCAAGGCTCTCCATGCAGCGGAATAGCACCTCAGCAATGGACATTGTGGAACAATCCTATTATGGTGATATAAATATCAATTAATTCGAATAACTAATCCCTGAGACGGATTTACGTCTCAAACATGTCAAAGACATTATTGATAGAACTGAAGCATTGAATTAAAATTTGTGGTGCGGCCGGGAATCGAACCCAGACCTCCATGCTTACTAGGCAGACGTCTTAACCGTTAGACTACCACACCACTAACGATTAAGGCGCCTTGGAATAGTCTATGTACGATTTCCCTCCACAATTAAGGCCAATTCACACTGTCCGTCACGTCACGTCACGTCACCGTCCGTCAGAACATTCCGCAATGTATTTCTAATGGCGGCGTTCACACTGTCCGTCACGTCAACATCACGTCAAGCTTTCTCGCGAAGAATGTTTTGACGGAACGGCCGTCTGCTAACATCGGAAGTTAACCTATTTTCGTCACGCAAATTACATGTTGCAGTCGACGATTTCACTGTTTATATGCAAATGTGTCTTATTCATCTTTATTTTGTTGTTATACTTCGTTTTAGAGGTAAATTTCAAATGTTTAATGACGACTTAAATATTTTTATCAATTGAGTGTCCCCCTAAAATCAAGGTCGGATATCTGAAATAAAAAAAAAATGCTTTATGTTACGTAACATTGTAACACAAAACACTGAAGCAAACTGTTTATTTGAATAAGATTGTAATTTGATTACGCATTTTTCATTAAATAAAATTTTAAATGAAAAAGTCAATTCTAATGAAAGACAAAACTCAGTTGTTTACGACGGTATTGACGATGCCTACGGGTAAATCGTAATGGATAAAGTAAACAGGCACTATTTATGCTCTTGTAAGTATTGTTTGATGTTTTCATATGTTTATTTTTTTCGCTTGAAAATAGATGTCGATGTTTCGAAACGTTGTTTCAGTTCCCAGTAAGTTGGTCAAAAACATACACTGTAACGTTTTCTTTAGCCGTCGAAAACATTTAGCGTTGTTGTCCCCTCATTTCTAGTATTAAACTATGACTTTCTACATAATAGATCGCCACTAATAACCTCACTTTCAACATCGCGTATTGAGATGGGCGAATTGTCGTGACGGATACGGACGGACAGTGTGAATACAACTTGACGTCACGGTGCCGTGACGTGACGTTGACGTGACGGACAGTGTGAATTGGCCTTTAGTTGCAAATTGCTACTCGTCTATTCATTAAATGCATTCTAGGAATTTCTCTGAAGAGTCAAGGAGAATGCACGAGACATTGATACGCTTCTTGTCTCTTGCCTGTTGCTCTGTCTATCTGCAATAACCGGGAATTCATCGCTCCTGGAACCGCAGCACTGCAGCAAAGTAAACCACACAGCGAGCACACGAGGGTTCGCCGCGCACCACAGATTTGCCGCCCCCAAAATTCCAGCGCCCTAGGCAATTGCCTAGTTTGCCTAAATGGACGGGCCAGCCCTGACTGTCGCCTGTCAGCTTGATCATATTCGTCAGCACGGCAACTTCATTAAAGTGATTTGGGTATCCAAGGACCGATGTGAGGGTGCTGAAACGTAGGGGAGACCAGGATAATGGCGCCACTCTGGGCAATCGCGCCACCTGACAAACGGTTTGCAGTATGAGGACGCTTGTCAGTGGAGTACGATTGCCAGTGTTCTGCCTCCGTTACCTACCGCGGAACTAAAGCCCATTTTAAAAGATGAACGAACTTGTAATAGATTGATAACAAGTTGCGTTAATGGCGACCGTCTGTCGTTTGAACGGCTGAACTAGTATGATCGCGCTAGTATTGAAGCGCGATAATTATAGCGATGAAGAAATAGGACCAGTTCTAAATTCGGTACTAGTGGGTTCACTGTACATGCACGAACAAGTAACTGTCCGCTCCAGTTAGTCGGCCATTTTCCTTCGTATTTACGTATATTTTGCGTTTTGTGAAAGTTTATGATCAGAATGTATTCCACAATGTATTTCTAATGGCGGCATTCACACAGTCCGTCACCGGACAGTCACTTCACGTCAATGTCATGTTAAGCTTTCTCGAGTAGATTGTTTTGATTGAAGGGTCGTCTGCTGACATCGAAAGTTAACCTATTTTCGTCACGCGATTTTCATATTGTAGTCGACAATTACACGATTTGCACGCAAATTTGTCTTATTACCCTTTATTCTATTATTATGCTTTGGTTTAGCGGTAAATTGCAAATGTTTCATGATGACTTAAATCTTTATCTCAATTGAGTATCCACCTAAAAGCGAGGTTCTATATCTGAAACCGAAAAATGGTTTATGTTGTGCACTATTGTAACAGAAAAGACTAAAGCCAATTGTTTATATGAATAAGATTGTAATTTGATGACGCAATTTTCATTAAATAGCATTTGAAAAGAAAAAGTCTGTCCAAATGAAGGACAAAAATTCAGTTGTGCATGACGTTATTAAATATGTCAGTGGGCAAATCGTAGTAGATAGAGTAAACAAGGTCTATTTATGCTCTATAAATATTGTTTGATGTGTTCATATGTTTATTTTTTGGTCCACTTTAGGTTACGGTAGTAACATTAAAAGTGAGCCTTTGTGATCGTCTTATGACAGCTCGAAAATTAAATGAAAATAACGGCTCAACTATTCATCTGACACGAAATTTGAATAACCGAATTTGTAGAGGAGAAAATTCTCTACAACTCTGTTATGTTTCTTTCATATCTCGTAGCGTTTCGAAGATACTTGCAAAAATAACGGCGATTTTGGGATGTCTGTCTGTCTGTCTGTCTGTCGGTAACGTGTTCCCTGTTTTTAAGACGAACCGTTCAACCGATCAACACAAAATTTTACAGACAAGATTGTAGGCCGCCAGAAACCAGAACCTCCCTTTTCCAAATTTTTCGGACAAAAAATACGATAGTAAAACCAAAAAAAGCCGTTTGTAATATAATTATAATTGCAAACGAACCGTTCATCTGACACGAAAATTGAATAACCTTAATTGGTAGAGGAGAAAATTCTCTACAACTTATTTCCCTTATGTTTTTTTCATATCTCGTATCGTTTGAGACATATTTGCAAAAGTAACGGAGATTTGACACCCTCCATTGAAGTAACGAAAACCAGCCGTTCGGAGATGTCATGTGACATTCCACGTGTATTTGATGATTTTCTTATTGTAACTTACAGGTTGTCATTTCAAAGCAATTGCACACTGAGGAATTAACAAAAACACATCGTTCTTCGTACGATAAATGATAATCTAATGACTACAAATGCCATATTAACATCAGTAACAACGGCCATCAATAATATGAGATTAAAGAACTCCTGTTTTGATTTATAGTCGTAGCATGCGCCATGGCTCAGGGCGCCCGGTCAGAGGGCTGAAGATCCTCTGTAACAAAAAAGCTGAGCCAAATGATTAACGAACGACCTAGTATGAACAATAAAAACGACCACAGATCATAGATCTACCTGAAAGGGGAGAAAGAATACCGTAGTGGGCTAGGTGCTGGACTGTGACGTGGAAGGTCAGTGGTTCGAAACCTGCCACTACCTATTTTTTTCCTAAAAGTGTTTCAGACACTCTTATTAATTAATTATTAATATTTAGATTATTATTTTGGTCCTAAATGTTTGCAAAAACTTATAAAACTGCAAACCTAAAGTGGGCCGTAAAATACGTCAGTGCGATTTTTTCGCTTGAAAATAGATGTCAGTGTTTTGAAATGTTTCACTTCCCAGCACTTTACCACACCAAGTTGACCAAAAACATACAGTGCAAGGTTTTCCTTGGACGTCAATAACATTTAGCGTTGTTTCCTCAATTCCAGTATTAAACTATGACTTCCTACATGACAGATCGCCAGTCATAATCTCACTTTCAATATCGGGTATTACTGTACGATTACGTTTATCTTCTAAACACGCTGCCACAAGATCTTGCATGAGTTTTTAGTTCAGGGTTAGTAAGCTAGGAGCGCTTCATTAGACTATTATCTATCTTGTTCAATTTTGTTCACTAATTCGTGTGGGCGCCATCTGTGATTTTTGACAGGTATTAATCATGTGAAAGGAATTGTTAGTTTCGACGTTTTGGATCTAATCTTTGAGCCTGTATTTTATTGAAAATAAGTACCTCTATAGGCTGTCAGGGTTTTTTAATACTAGTATTAAAGTAACTGTAGATATTTAGCTTCGATTTATTAGGCTTTAAATTGACATTCTAAGCCGTATTTTGCAACTTGGGCAATTATGCCATGGTGGATAATTTAGGCAAAATGAAGTGTAACACAGATGCATACATTTTGTGAAATTGGCACTTGCAGAATGTACAGAATGTAGTAGGTTTGATGTACCAAAGCTATACTGGTAGTTCTGACTTTTGCGGTGTCTTAATACAGCATAAACTATAAAATGTATTTTTATTCCAATTTTACATTGACAAGTAATTGAAGCCTTCTAAATGTGTGATACAGAAGACTGATAAGTATATATTACAATGGTTGTAACACTTATTTACTACTATTTACTCAATGTGTAGGTTTATCCCTGATTTTCAAATGTATGGCCTCATTACTTCGGAACCCAGGGTAATGGCACTAGTGAGTATACTTTCACAATATATTTGTAACAATAAAACTTAACAAAACACATGTCTGAAAAAATATATTAAGCTCTATTAGTTGGCTAAGCTGTAGTATTATTCTTTACGACAAAGAGGCACCTTTAATGAGGTAAAAAAATAAAATAAAATAAACTGGTTTCCCTTAAAGTGGCGCCATTCCCCTGGTCTCCCCTATATGTCATTTGTCTGAACGCTTTCGATTTTTTAAGATTGCTGGCAACTGACGACTTGAGCCAGATGTGGTAGTGCGGAAGTTATTTCTAATTTACTAATCCCTACAGCGATTACTTTTGCTGTGAAAATTTGGCTTACTCTGTATGTAATGTTAAAATAATTTATGGGAATATAGTTGGGGAACGTCTTCTATAACAGCCAGTATTTTGGCAGGTGAACACCCGTCATTTTCAAGAAAAGACTGCTCTTCAAGTCTAAAATCTTTTTCAATGACGCTTCATTATTTTGTAAATATTTGCAAAATTTTGCAAATTAATAGAAAAAATCGCAAGTTTGTTTTATGCGGGAGGGGGGGGGGTCACAGCTTTGGCACATGGCAACTGTACGAGGGAACCTCAATATAGCTCTGGCTTACGACTCACGACTTACGACTCACCGCAAAGATGTGACGTCGAGCCGCGAGAGGCTTAGAAAAAAGAACACACATACAACACTTTCAGCTATCGGCAATGGCCTTCTTTAGAAATAGGAAACACGCAATCACACAGTCACACAACACAGTCACTGACTATCCTCGATATACACGGGTATTGACTGTGTTGTGTGACTGTGATTGCGTGAGTGTTTCCTATTTCTGAAGAAGGCCATGTTGTATGTGTGTGCCTTTTATATATGCCTACCGCGACTCATCGTCTTGTCTTTGCGGTGGGTTGTAAACTGTCATATTAGTATATTGTTAATTCCAACGAGGATTTTTCATTATTTAAAAAAACGAAAAATATATCTATTCAAAAAAGCAGATAAAAATTTCATTAACGCTATCCTGAGAGAGAATCTCCAGACTTTTGAAACTAACAATGTTACCTAGTATTGATCAGATGTGACTTACGGTCAAAGAAATAATATCAATAAACACTGATACATTTGTACCAAACAAACTACAAGATAGTAAAGGTGATGACAGTTCAGCTAAAGCAGAATTGCATAACACGGCATTCCAATATTCCTTCACGAAAGAAGACGAAGCAAATAGTCCAGAATTCGTATCAAGAACAGCTGCCAGCACGCATAATTTAGAAGTTGTGAGAGGAATTTGACAGAGCGCTGAAGGATTTGGGTCAAAAGAAGGTCCCTGTAGTAGATAATATTCCATCGGAACTGCTGATATTGTTATGAGAGCCAGACATGAAAAACTTGTTCCACATGGTATGCAAGATGTCTGAGATAGAAGAATATTGTAATTCCAAAGAAAGCAAGTGCAGACAAATGTGAAAATTGCAGAACTATTAGTTTAATAAGTCATGGTTGCAAAATACTAACATGAATTATTTACAGACAAATGGAAAAACTTGTGGAATTTGACCTCGGTGAAGGAATTAGATTAGGTAATGAGACAATTAAAAAGTAGTAGATGAGTTTTGTTATTTGGGTAGCAAAGTAGTTTCTGATGGCAGAAGTAGAGAAGATATAAAATGCAGATTGATTATGGGAAGAAAAGCGCTTCTAAAGAAGCGAAATTTCTTGACATCCAATATTAATTTAAAAGTTAGGAAGTCCTTTCTGAAAGCATTTGTTTGGAGTGTAGCATTGTATGGGAGTGAAACATGGACGATAAGGAGTTCAGACAAAAAAATAATAGAAGCTTTTGAAATGTGGTGCTACGGACGAATGATGAAAATTATATGGCCAGATCACATAACTAATGAGGAGGTGCTTAACCGAATTGAGGAGAAAAGGAGTTCCTGGCATATCCTGACTAAGAGAAGGGATAGATTGGTAGGACAATTTCTGAGACCTCAAGGAATTGTCAACTTAGCATTAGAAGGAAGTGTGTGGGGTAAAAATCGTAGAGGGAGGCCGAGGGACGAATACAGTGAGCAGATTCAAAAGGATGTAGGATGCCAAACTTATTATCAGATGAAGAGACTTGCACAGGACAGGGTAGCGTGGAGAGCTGCATCAAACCAGTCTGCGTACTGAAGACCACAACAACAACCACCCCTGGTGTATTAAAGTAACTTAAATCACGTTACAAAAGTAAGTCTCTCAGTCCCGATTGTGTACCAAATAGTTTCCTTTCAGAGTATGCTGGCCCAATAGCCCCATACCTAGTTACACTGTCTTCGTGATAAATACAGGCCGTAGCTTAGCTTTGATGACGTCACACATTCAGTCGTCCGCGCGCAGGCAGGAGACAAGCGCAAAGTAGGCCGGCAGATGTGAACGAAATTTGAACTGCTTATCTGCTCACTTTTCGTACATAAAATTACAAATGGCTGACATGATTTCACATTACTAATATCTAAATATACTGTCAAATTATTCAAACTGAATCTCTATTACTAAATAAATCTAAATTTACAGACTTTATAGGGCGTTGTCTCATTTCTGGGATGGACGCCTTACTTGAAAGTATTTAATACTTGAATTTGTATAGGGCTGTAATATTACAGACATAAAATGGCCAATGCAAGAGCGGAAATTAAAAACACAGCTCATCATATAGCAACTACATTTATGACTATATATGAAACACAGTGAACTGTTCACGTTTATCACATTACAGAAAAGGGTGAAACCTTAAATGCTAAAATACATGATCAAATACACAATTCTTGTACAGTATTTAACAATTGAAGAGGGCATTATAGACCTCTTACGTTATTCAACTGTCTTGGCGTGACAACAGTTACGTAAACACTGACTTTTTCCTTCGTATTTTTGCACTTTTATCAGTTTTGGTTCTTTTTGTGGTTTTACGAGCCTTTTCTTCCACACAATTGTTAGTTTTTATCTTCGAATAGTTATTTAAAAGCACATTCACCTAAATGTTGATGCCATCATCCATAATTTCAAGTACAGATTTGCCACAGTGACATTCTACTTGTGAATACTCTAATTCTAACATCTCCAAAATTATTGATTTCAGAAATCCCTTTGGGTTTTCACAATTTAAAATCATAATCTCATATGTATCAGAAACGAGAATCTCAAAAACATGGTAAATACATACCCTAATTTCAACTAAAATTTCAGAAGGATATTTCAAGCCTCCACAAGTCAAACTTTCGAGGTAGCTCACTTCTGCTGGCAACTGACAGACAAAATCTAAATCTGTCATTAAAAGGTTTTTGCATGTATTACATGTCAAACTGCTGCACACTTTAAAGGCAACATACCCAGCAATAAATATGATAACCTCTAAGTCACTGGAATCAATATTCATTTCTACTGCTTCTGATATTATGTCACCAGTTTCTAAAGAAAGAAATGAATCACTCTGTATACTAACCGAAGATGATGCATTAATGACCTTAATAATGTCAGTGACATTAAACGATTTCACCGAAATATTATGATGGGTTGACAGGTATGATGGTAAGTTTGGAAAGACACACAGAACAGCATCACTTTCCAATTCCAACTTTTTGCGGGGAAGTGTTAGTGCTGAACCTAGAAAAAGAATAAGACTATTGTCAGAAACTATTCGAAACTCGCCCTACAGTAGACTGGATGTGTATTAATTGTATGTCGTCGTAATTCAGCAAGACCACTACATAAAACATTTCAAAAGGCTCTTTTTCTGAATGTTTACTTCGTACGATACTTCATGACTGACCCATAATTGTAGCATTTCTCCACCTATAAAACATTGTAGTAGATATTTACTTACCATCAGGAAGAGTTGCTCTGAATTCTCGAACAATTTTTTCTTCAGGAAAGTGATGGATACAAACTCCTGTGTTCTTGGTAACTACAAGATTTTCCCTGGGAATTTTCTTCATCCAATTCATTCTCTTTCACTCATCAGCAGGAAAAGAAAACACTTCCACATATTCGCCTTTATAATAATTTGAGTTGCAGCCAGGAACACGACAACTTCTAGGCATTTTACCATAAAAGTAACACAAACAACCAGAATCACACACGCTAGCAGCTACGTTACACCGACTCAACGGAACAGCTGATCGCGTTCCCGCCAATTCTACGCTACGGCCTGTATTTATCACGAAGGCAGTGCTAGTTAGCATATACAACCGCTCACTCATCGAATGTTCCGTACCCAAAGACTGGAAAGTTGCACTGGTTACGTCAATATTCAAGAAAGGCAATATGAGTAATCCCCAAAATTACTGGCCTATATCACTGACGTCGGTCTGCAGCAGACTTTTTCGAACATATACTTTCCTCAAATATTATGAACTACCTGACCCGTATTCAACACGGATTTAGAAATTATCGTTCTTGTGAAACACAGCTAGCTCTTTAATCACATGATGTGATGAGTGCTATCGACAAGGGATGTCAAATAGATTCCATATTTCTAGATTTCTGTAAGGCTTTCGACAATGTACCTCACAAGCGTCTACTAATCAGACTGTGTGCTTATGGAATACAACAACAATTGTGTGATTGGCTTCTTGATTTCCTGTCAGAAAGAACACAGTACATTGTAATTGTCGAAAAGTCATCGTGTCACCTGGTGCTCCCCAGGGAAGTGTTATAGGGCCCATACTGTTCCTTATTTTTATAAACGATTTAGGAGACAATCTGAGTAGCTCTCTTAGACTGTTCGTGGATGATGCTGACACTTATCGGTTAGTAAAGTCACCAGAAGATCAAACGTAACCGCAAAATGATTTAGATAAGTTATTGGCATGGTGCAAAAAATAGTAATTTGTCCTTAATAATGAGAAGTGTGAAGTCATTCATATGAGCACTAATACAAGCCAGTTAAAATGCATTTACACGACAAAACAGTCAAAACTACAGGCCTTAAATTCAACCAAATACCTAGGAGTATCAATTACAGACACCTCTCCGGGGAACACCACCTTGACGAAGCACTGTCCATGCAGGTGGAGAGGCTTGCGTATCCGCGTGAAGCAGAGGGCTATACCGAAGGTAGAGAACCTACTGCCGGAAAAGCCTCAGTTGATGGATCAGACCAAGTGTGTCCCACAAAGTCCCATCTTCCGTATCCTCTCCCAGTCCTTTCCCAATTCCTTTCCCAACCCAAGGTGTGATGCGATCTGTGCCGAGGGGTGGATGTGTCTCGAACGGAGCCTCAGGGATACCGGGCGACCTCCCTGAGTAAGTAGCCTTGCACCATGTGGGGTTATCGTGGCGTGGACCATATAAATCCCCAAATCTCGTGGGACTAAGATGAACACGGAGAAAAAAAATTATTTTAAAAGAATTCGAGGGGCAATCTGAGACCTCAGATACTCAGACATTGGGATCAGGACCGATGGAGTGCACTCCTACTTCTCAGTCAGGGTCTAGACCTGAGCAAGAAGTGGGAACTGTAACAGAGATGTTGGACCAGATTAGGATTAAGGCCTTGTCTGGGGCTCAAAGGAGGAAACTTCTCAAGGAACAGAAGCAAAAGGAAGGAAAAGAATGGCTTCCTAAACATAAGTGGAGGGAATCAAAAGGGCTTGAGCCCAAGACCCCAAAAAGAAACTGCCTCAGGTCGAAGGGGATACACAGACCCCCTCGACGTCAAAGACAGGTGACAAGAGGGTTATGGAGGAATCTAAGACTCCCTCCTCTCTGGACAAGCGTGATCCTAAAGGGCTGAGGCAGGAAATAGGGAAACAGATCTTTAGTACTGCAGTCTCGGTCTTTAGAATGGTGGTTTTCCATGAAGGATACCCACTGGTAAAGCATCACCTCGCAGCAGGAGGAGCTCGTGCAGATGGCCCTCTTTGAAGAGATTGGGGGGGGGGGACTTTGGTTCAGGACCCAAATTCTGGAGGGTCTATCTAGGTTGCGGTTCCCTCATTTTTGTCTGCGAGGGGGAGCACTCAGCAGAATGGCTTAAGGACAAGGTGCCCATGATATCCCCATGGGAGGATGCGAAGCTGCTGGTCAAGACAGCAGCCGAACTCCTGAAGACCGCAAAGGTATCAATATGGGTACCAAAGATCCTTAAGGATGTCACTCCAAAGACTCTGTTCGAGAAAATAAGGGTCCAGAACCCAAAAGTCTCGACAGAGGATTGGAGGGTAATTAACCAAAAGGTCGTTCCAGAAGGACGAACCCTGGTGGTGGAGGTCGGAGAGAAGTCCCTGAAGGCATTGTGAGAGCAAGGCCTGAAACTGTTTTTAGGGTTCTCGCAGGTCGCCGTCAGGGTAATCAAAGACCTTAAAGGCAATAATGGCAGCAAGATGGGGACTGGAAGTGCTGCAGATAAACCTGCAGCACAGTAAAGGGGCCACTGCTGCCCTGAGCTGTCGCCTGGGGAGACAGGAGGTGGACGTGGCCCTGATACAAGAACCCTATTTATACAAAGGGGGTGTATTGGGCCTCGGTGGTACTGGAGGTAAGCTGACTTATGCCAGAAATCTAAAAAACTCCATACCAATGATGGAGTTTTGTTCCAGGGACCTGGTGACCATCAGGATGCAGCAACGTGAGGAAGGTATCACGAGAGAAATTGTTTTGGTCTCGGCATACCTTACTTACGAAGACAGCTCTCCTCCTTCTTTGGAAGTGAGGAGACTGACGGAAGCCTGCCATCGGCAAGGTGACGAACTGGTGGTGGGATATGATGCCAATGCCCACAATCTATCGAGGGCAGCAAGGACACCAACAGTAGAGGTGAGCACCTTCTTGAATTTCTGCTATCTAACAACTTGGAGATCCTGAATAGGGGTAATGAACCCACATTCAGGAATAGTAGAAGGGAAGAAGTAATTGACATAACTTTTGGTTCCATGATGATGGGAAGTTACGTCAAACAGTGGCATGTGGTCCTGGAGCCATCCTCATCAGATCACATGTATATTAAATTTAAGGTTGAAATGGGAACCAGACAGACCATGGCCTATAGGAACCCAAGGAAAACGGACTGGGAGACTTATAGGAAAGACCTTGACTTCAGCCTATTGGAAATTAAAACTTCGATAAGGAATCCAGCAGAGTTTGAGGAAGTAGCAGAGGCCATAACCTCTGCTATAGTGACCTCATACCAGGACAACTGCTCAATCACCAAGAAGTACACAAATAGGAGTGTGCCTTGGTGGAATAATAACATGGAAATGCAAAGGAAACAGGTATGAAGACTGTTTAACCTTGCGAGCCGCAAGGGACAATGGGCAAAGTACCGTGAGGCCCTTGTCAATTACAACCTTGCCATCAGACGGGCAAAGGAGGCATCCTGGAAAGTATACTGTGAGGAAATTGAGGGCACGGCTGCTCAAGCGAGACTTCATAAAATCCTCACTAGGGTACCAGCTAACCCAGGAGGAACATTGAGGAAGGAGGATGGGGAGTATACAAAGACAGCACACGAAACGCTGGAACTGCTCCTCAAGACTCACTTTCCTCAATATACTCTGGGGGATAATTCAGACCAGAATGCGATTCCTGGGAGACAAAGGTTCTCAGGTATTCGCAAAGAGGACTGGGATTTGGCCAAGGAGTGTGTCGATCTCAGTAAGGTCTGATGGGCGGTGGGAACATTTCAACTGTTCAAGTCACCTGGCCCCGATGGAATCTTCCCAGCTCTCCTGCAACAAGCGGAAGAAAATCTTAATTCGATTCCTATGGAGGTTATTCAGGGTTAGCCTAGCAACAGGAATCATTCCCAATGCCTGGAGGGCAGTGAAGGTTGTCTTCATTCCTAAACCAGGGAGAATTGATCATACCAAGGCCAAGGATATGAGACCAATCAGCCTGCCCTCCTTCATTCTTAAGACATTGGAAAAGCTGGTTAATGTGCATGTTGGAGTAAGGAGGTTAAGTAGGGCTCCTCTACATTCAAACCAACATGCATATCAGCCAGGCAAATCATGTGAGACAGCTCCCCACCAACTCGTTGGGAAGGTGGAGAAAGCACTACACTTTCAGGAAATAGCCCTCTGTATCTTCCTGGACATCGAGGGTGCTTTTAGCAACACGACCTTCGATTCCATGGTTAGGGCAGCAGAGGTGCATGACCTAGGGATCACTATATGTAGGTGGACTAGGGCCATGCTCAGCGGAAGAAAGGTAGAAGCTACCATGGTACTCTTGTGAGTACCAGGAGAACTTGTGGCAAAAATTGGGGCCTAAGCCCCAAGGGTATGCACTGAATATACACCACAGTGATTAGACCCAGGATCATGTATGGGGCGGTCATGTGGTGGAAAAGGTAGAACAGCAGGTTGCTGCTAAGGAGCTTGGTAAGGTGCAGAGATTAGCCTGCTTAGCCATAACAGGCGGAATTAGCAGCACACCAACTGCTGGGATGGAAACCATGCTGGATATGCCCCCATTACACCTTTGGGTCAAGATGGAGGCAGCGGCTGGTGCATACAGACTCAAATCTGGCAACAACTGGAACTCTTTGGGATATCCAGAATCACACACTAAAATAGTGAGTGAGGTAAATTTAGGAAAGGTTGGGGAAATGCCAGCCAACTATATTATAACCCCATACTGCTTCAACAAGACTTTCAATATAACAATTGGAAGCAGGGAGCAGTGGGAGAAAATAGTTCGACACCGTACGGGGGATATTGTCTGGTTCACTGACGGGTCAAAATCGGACCAAGGTGTTGGGGCCAGGGTATATTGGGTGCAGCCAAGACTGGAGGGCGTCATCTCTCTAGGAAAACTGGCCTCAGTATTCCACGCCGAAATCACTGCCATCAGGGCGTGTGTGGAGGAGAATTTGCGTAGGTGGTACAAAAATCGTAGCATCTATATCTATTCAGACAGCCAGGCAGCACTGAGATCACTGGCAGCTCCTGCAACAAGGTCTAAAATTGTTGCAGAGTGTCACAGGGTTCTGGTGGAGCTAGGGGAAAGCAATAGAGTAAACCTATTGTGGGTCTCTGGCCACTCGGGGATCAGTGGCAACGAACATGCCGACAGATTAGCCAGGATGGGGACAGAGACTCCATTTATTAGACCGGAACCTGTCTTGACAATCACCAAGGCAATGATCAAATTGGAGCTACGTAACTGGCTCAGAAGACAGCACCTAGAATATTGGACCAAAGTCTACCAACAAAAACATGGCAAGGTAATGATGCCAAAGCCATGTTTTAAAAGAAGCTCTGCAATCCTGGGCCTGAACAGGAGAGAGATTAGACTAATGGTTGGATTGCTGACAGGCCATGCGAATTTCAAAAAACACCTACATACAATGGGAATAACAGAAGAGGACCCTAAATGTAGGATCTGTGATGACGGTGATGAAACTGCATCATGTCTAATCTTCGAATACATTGCATTGGAGAGTAAAAGGCACAGATCATTTGGGACAACTAGACCCGAAGAAATTGTGTCTAATAAAGAACTGGTAAAGGGACTCCTTGCACTATTCAAGGTCATTGGTTGGCTTTACTAGATATACAAGGAGCGATACCGCACAATAAACTTAGTTTCGGTGCGGGCAGTGGCAAGTTAGACCAAGACTGTTTTGGCTTCCCTGGAAAAATCAAATCAAATCAATCAATCAATTACAGACAACTGAACACAGAAAATATTGGAGGGAAAGCGAATGAAAGACCACATTTCGTTGGCAGAACACTTAGAAGATGCAACAGCTCTACCAAAGAAATTGCCTAGCCATACTTGTGCGTCCTATTTTGGAGTATTGTTGCGCGTTATGGGAGCCCTGCCAAGTGGGATTTTCAGTCGATTTAGAGAAAGTACAGAGAAGGGTAGCTCGTTTCGTATTAACGCGATATAGGGAGGGAGTGATACAGGAACGATGCAGGAGCAGCGGCGGAAATCATTAAACGAAATCTCGTTGTGACGAGATCTCTGTGCGAAATTTCTTTCACTAACTTCCTCTTCTGAATTCGAACATATTTTGTTAGCGCCCACCTACACAGGAAGACATTATCATCAAAGTAAAATAAGAGAAATCAGATCGAAAACGTAAGGATTTAGGTGTTCCTTTTTTACGCATGCTATTAGAGAATGCAACTGTAGAGAAACATCATAAAAGCGGTTCAATGAACCCTCTTCCATGCACTTCAATGTGATTTACAGAGTATTTGTGTAGGTGCAGCGACACTGGTGGCTGACATGCAAAATCAAATGACAGATCCGTCTTAACACTGTTTACACACACACGCGCTGTTCACAGCACGCCAAACACAGCAGTGAACTTCACTGAGAAAGTGAAGCCAATCTCTACAGCAGCCCCCTTGGTGGAAGTGGAGCACCATCAGGTAGCGTGCCGTGAGATGTACCTGCCACCCAGCTCGTGCTGTACATGGCAGTGGTGGTTCTGCAATGGATGGTGACAGTGCTTGTCTTGTTGCTAGTGCTGGAATCTGAGTTGGTAATGTTTGTGCAGGAACTGACTTAGGTAGTCTTGGATCTGGAGGTGGATGATCTCCTGAAACATAAACAAGCTTCACTCTGTCTATTGATACTGTAGAATGCTTGCTGTTAACTAATATTTCTTAGGTGTGAGCTCCATGCTGCAACACTTCATGTGGCCCAGTTTGCGGTAACTGTAGCGAAGGTCTGACGTCATCTGTGTGGAGCATGACAAGGGCGCATGTCAGTAGGTCCCAGTGCACGTAATTGGTAGAGGTGCCATGCCTCATAGCTTGGTGTTCGTGAAGTGACACGATCCATCAGTCGAAGTACGAAGTCATTCTAGTCAGAACTCACTAATTGCAAAGATTGTACCTTGAGGAACTCTCCCAGTAGGTGAAGGGTTTCGCCATAAACAAGTTCAGCTGAGGAGACCTCTAAGGTCCTGAGGGCCAGTAATATTGTTGCGTTGAAATGGAAGCAGGCTTGACTTCGAAGGAAACTGAACATAGCACTTATACTGAAGCAGGTTTATTACGAACTTTACATACACGCAGCACTAACTACCTCTTGGGCAGAGTGCTCTGCTATTCAAACACAGAAAGAATGTACAAGAAATTAGAAGAACAGTTAACATAAGAAACAAGTAGAATTTACAAGTGAACATAAGAAAGATGTAGAACATTCTGGAATTGTTAATTACAAAGAAATAAATTTTTGCCAGTGGACGGGATTGAACCGGCGACCTTCAGCTCTGCTGTTGGTGACGCTATCCCCTGCGCCACGCCGGCAGTCGGTATACATGGTGTCTCGTGTCATTCCTGGAAAAACAGTGACCCGCTGTTATGTTTCCTGTGGACGAGCTGCAATATCCTGGATCTTGACCTTGTATGGTCCTCTGCATGGCAGTTCTGGAGAATCCTTCCCTTCTGCACGATTATCGACGACAGACTTTCCTTTCCTGGATTCATCAGCATCATAACCATCCTTAGAGTCCTTGAACAAGATGCAATTTTTGCCTATCTGCTCTTCAGGATCGTAGTAAGGCTTCATGTGGAGGACGTGAACAATGTCTCTTCGTTTTCGTCGTTTCGACAACAGCTCATAATCCTCAACTTCATATGTGACGTCTGACAGGTGGCGTATTACACGATACGGACCAAAGTATCGCTTCAATAACTTTTCTGATAGTCCAACTTTCCGTACTGGTACAGGGGTAAAATTCCATACCAGAACCACTGGGCTGTACACAACAGGTCGGTGCTTGTCGTCATACCGCTGACGGTCCTTCTCCTCGGCATCCAGTGTCCGTATGCAAGCCAGCTATCTTGCTTCTTCGACCCTGGTGATGAGCTCTTTCACATAGTCATCCTGAGTGTCGTCCAGTTGGAACGAGAACAGCGCATCCATTGTCGTCTCAGGTTCACTGCCATGGAGCAGGAAAAACAGCGAGAAGCCAGTGGTGTCTTGTCTTGCGGCATTATAAGCAAATGTCATGACTAGCAGTATTGTATCCCAATCCTTCTGCTCAACATCGACAGCATATCTGCTAACGTCTTCTTAAAACGTTCTGTAACACCATTTGTCTGAGGATGGTATGCAGTTGTCATTCTGTGGACAACGTCGCAATGTGACATTACCTCTGATACTAGTTTCTACTGGAATACTTTTCCCGATCAGATATCATCACATGCGGTACTTCATTCTTCAAAATAATTCTGCGATCTCTATCCATCCGTTACCGGTTGTCGACTTCTGGAACCTCCCTAAAAGATCTATCCCAACTCTGAGGAATGGATCTGTTGCAGGTGGAATCGGTACTAGATGCCCTGGAGGTAAATGTGGCACATGCTTCCGTCGCTGGCACTCTTTACATTGACTCACATAGTGCTTGACAGATCGGTAGAGACCCTTCCAGTAATACCTGCGTCTGATTCTTTCTAGGGTCTTCACGAATCCCAGATGACTGGATATTGGAGCATCATGGAAATACTTGAGAATAGCTGGCTGGATATGAGATGGAACGACCAGCAGTCGTTTGGGGCCCAGTGGATCGTAGTTGCTCTTATACAATGTTCCGTTTATAAGTTGGAACTCTCCATTGGTCGATTCTCCTTTCTCCAAGGCCTCTATCGTTTTTAATAGTGCTGGATCTTCCCTCTGTTCAGCTGCAACGTTATCTAATTCAGTGAGGGCTGAAATTTCATTCATGCTGTTGTGTTCCACTAATGGATTCCTCGAAAGGCACTCAGCAACCTTGTGTTTGCGCCCGTTCTTGAATATCCCTGTGACATCGTACTCTTGGAGTCTTAGTGCCCATCTTGCTAGTCGACCTGATGGATCCTTCATGCTAGTACACCAACACAAATAATGGTGGTCTGTCACGATGGTGAATGGTTTGCTGAATAAATACAGCCGGAACTTGTTGATAGCCCAGAAAACTGCGAGACATTCTCTCTCATTTGTGGAGTTGTTTATCTCAGACTTTGAGAGTACTCTTGATGCATAGGCTATCAGTTTTTAGCACCTTCCTGAACTTCTACAAGCACTACACCAACCCCATAACCACTGGCGTCTGTATGAAGTTCAGTTTCCGCAATCTCATTGTACAAGGCTAGAACTGGTACAGAAGTTAGAGCCTCCTAAAGTGCCCGGTAAGCAGTTTACTGGGATGAGGCAAAAGAAAAACTTGGCGCCTTCCTGCAGAAGATCTTGCAATGGACGTGCCTTGTTACAAAATCCTTTTATGAAACGTCAGTAATATGAGCACAGCGCGAGAAAACCTCTCACATCACGAATGTGCTGAGGAGCTGGAAATTCTGAAACTGCCCTTACTTTATCTGGATTAGGACGGACACCATCTCCATTGACTAGGTGCCCTAGCATATTTATTTATTTTGATTGAGGCAGTGTCCTGCAGGATGAACACACTTCATCACAGTTGACAGGCGACTCAGATGTTCTTCAAATGTTTTCAAGAAAACATCAATGTCACCTAAATAGCAAAAACACATCGTCCACTTAAGGTGTCGAAGCAAGTTGTCCATCATGCATTCAAGGTGGCCGGAGCATTACATAAACCAAATGGCATTACTTTGAATTCATAGTGGCCGTCAGGTGTAATAAAAGCCGTCTTCTCCCTGTCAGCTTCGGCAACCTGTCTGCATGTCTGTAGTTGAGAAGTATGTAGCTCCTTTCAAGCAGTGTAAGGTGTCGTCAATGCGCGGCAATGTGTAGAGACATCTTTCTTTGTGATTTTGTTCAGCCGCCTTTAGTCGACACAGAATCGCCACATACCATCCTTCTTCTTTACAAGGACCACCGGAGATGACCAAGGACTCTTCGAAGGTTGAATAATTGCATCGTGCAACATCTTCTCCACTTCCTCCCAAATTATCCGTTTCAGCTGGCGATGCTCTATACGAACACTGTCTAATTGGTGGATGATCCCCAGTATTGATACGGTTTCTTATCATGGGCTGTTTCGTCTGACTTTCCACCTGCAGAGGTGTGAATGTACCCGAAAATTGGTGTAGTATAGCTAACATCCGCTGCCACTGTTCCTTGGTCAGTCCAGGCCCTATTGGCGGTTCCACGGTTGTTTCCTCCAGCGTGTTGTCTGTACTAACAGCAGAGCATGGTTTTGAATTATGACGTTGAGCTCACTGTTCTGGATTGGTTCAGCTGTCCCGATACACATTCCTTTGGGGATAAGTTGTTAATGCTCGTGACAATAAGTGATCCAAATCTCTCCTCGGCTTATGACAGTTGCTGGCATATAAATTTCTTTGGTGAGCCTGATAAACTTCTTCCTATCAACAAGCACTTCATAGTTCAACCGATCATCTGTGTTTGTGACTGCAACTCTTCTCATCGTCAACGGCAGTATTGTCACATTATCAATGGCAAATAACTTCCCAGAAAGTTCTGTATTACGTGTAGCTATCAGAATGACTTCCTCAATTTGCAGGTCAGATCTTCCACAGTCAATGATAGCTTGAGATGCCTGAAGGAAGTTCCATCCGAGAATGTCATTATTACTACATTCTGTTAAAATGACAAATTCAAACGCCTGGGTCCTGTTGTTGATGGTTATTCTTGCGACACAAGTTCCTGCTGGCTGGACGTACTTTCCATTTGCGACCTTCAGCACAGTTGTCCCCATATCACAGAACATTGTCTTCTTTTGTATGTGACGTTAATTATCTGACAATACAGAGAAAGAAACTCCTGAATCAACCAGTGCCCGGACAGGTTGGCCGTTGATTAAGACTTCGATGAGATTTCCCGACATCTTAGCGACTGTTGTCAATGGTGGATTTTCATCTGTGGCAGCCTCACCTCCGTAGATGGTTGCCTCACTTAGTTTTCCTAGGCACGGCTGCTAGGGGAGTGGCTGGTACCTCTGTATGGCAATGGTGAATGGCTGCGGCGCGTCGGGGAGAGGCCTCGTCTAGGGTACAGTGATGGGCTTCTTCCCATAGGTCGACTGAACTCATCAGCAGGTGGTTGCCTGGGATAGAACTGCTCTGATGGCTGACGTCTAACGGCAAAATAATCGTCGAATACTCGCCTTCTCTCTCTGCAGTAGCGTACGACATGTCCAAGGTGCCCACAGTGGAAACACAGAGGTGTGTTGTCTTCTGTCCTCCAGACATCTGTTCTTCTGCGTGGTATCATAGTTTCCAGGGGTAATTTTTCTCTCACAATTTGTCGTATGAGAGAAGCAAAGTCATGCTGGTCTTCCATAATGGCCATAGAGACTACATTGGGGAGTCTGTCATACTTCTTTCACCCAACCCTCCTTTGTTGCATCTCTTCAATACGCTGGCACCACTTATTGAAGTCTTCCATTGTAGTGACGTCTTTTATCAGAAGAGTCTTCTGCAATACCCTTTATCAGGCCTCAGTCATAATTCTGATTGACTATGTTACACAGGGCCAAAATATCCTGTATGTACGACTGTGTTGGCTCACCATGTCGTTGGGTCCGGTTCTTCAGTTGTTCTTCCGCTGAGCGGATTTGTTGCTGCCGGCCTCCAAACGTCTTCTTAAGTTTCGTTTGGAACATTTCCCAGTGACTCCACTTCTCTTCATTGTTTTCAAACCATTTGTAGCGTGGGACAGATCTCAGAACCCAGCCCCACGTAACCAAAGGATCAAGGAAGGACCGAGCTGGCTTTTATTCTCTCGCACATAATTGATGGACAGTTTCCACACAATTTATTAGTCAGCAATACACAGATAATAAAATAGAATTTGCAGATTAAATTAATAAAAAAAAGGATTTAAACAATCCAACGCCATAAGGGCAAATTTTGAGGTCAAGTTAATAATTCAACACCTAATCATTTAAACAACCAAAACGCCTGATGGGCTATCTTAAAATATTCTTGCAATTCTAAAAAAAAAAAAAAAAAAAAAAAAAACAAACAGCAACGCCTGAAGCGTGACAAATTGCAGTTAATATAAACCTTATACCTTAAGGGCTGGTGTTTAATATGTGAACCTTGAAACAAGAATCTTTGGTTAAACCTTAAATAATACAGCCAAAATATGAAACAATAAATCTTCCAAAAAAATTTTCACACTCGAGCTAACTGTCTTGTAGCAGGCCCCAGACTTCCAGAAGATTTAACTTCAATATATGCTACTACTTAAGCCCGTTTTAAACGATTAACGAACTTGTAATAGATTGAAAACAAGTTGCGTTAATGGCGGCCGTCAGTCGTTTGAATGGCTGCACTAGTATGATCGCGCTAGTATCGAAGCGCGATAATTATAGCGATAAAGAAATAGGGCCAGTTCTAAATTCGGTACTAGTGGGTTCACTGCGCATGCGCGAGCTAGCAGCCGTCAGCTGCAGTCACCGCTCCAGTTAGTCCGCCATTTTCCTTCGTATTTACGTATATTTTACGTCATGTTGAAGTTTATGATCAGAAAGTATTACAAAATGTATTTCTAATGACGGCATTCACACTGTCCGTCACCAGACAGTCACCTAACGTCAACATCACTATAAGCATTCTCTAGAAGATAGTTTTGATTGAACGGTCGTCTGCTGACATCGGAAGTTAACCTATTTTCGTCAGGCGATTTTCATATTGTAGTCGACAATTACACGGTTTGCACGCAAATTTGTCTGATTAATCTTTAGTTTATTATTATTCTTTGGTTTAGCGGTAAATTGCAAATGTTTCGTGACGACTTAAATATTTATCTCAATTATTGTCCACCGAAAAGCGAGGTCGTAGGCCTACATCTGAAACCGAAAACTGGTTTATGTTTTGTAATATCGTAACAGAAAAGACTGAAGCCAATTGTTTATTTGAAAAAGATTGTACTTTGATGATGCAATTTTCATTAAATAGCATTTTAAATGAAAAAGTCCAAATGAAAGACAAAAATTCAGTTGTGCTTGACGTTATTAACAATGTCAGTGGGCAAATCGTGGTAGATAAAGTAAAGAAGGTCTATTTACGCTCTTATAAATATGGCTTCATGTGATCATAAGTTTATTTTTCGCTTGAAAATAGATGTGAATGTTTTGAAATGTTGTTTCACTTCCCAGAACTTTACCACACTAAGTTGACCAAAAACATAGACTGCAAGGGTTTCTTTGGCCGTCAATAACATTTAGCGTTGTTTCCTCATTTCCAGTATTAAACTATGACTTCCTACATAACAAATCGCCTGTTATAACCTCACTTTCAACATCGGGTATTACTGTTCGATTACGTTTATCGTCTAAACACGCTGCCACAAGATCTTGCTTGAGATTGTAGTTCAGGGCTAGTACGCTAGGAGCGCTTCAGTAGACTATTATCTATCTTGTTCACCTTCGTTCATCGTTTAAAAAGGGCTTTAGTATCATTTTCCATGGCCTTCAGACATCACCACGTTAGTAACAGCAGCTTGTTCGCTAACCACGAGTTGCGAGTAGATGTACACAGCATGAGAGCAAAACATAACACAACAACTTGATCAGCAAGACGGGGGACTGGGCCATTACTGTGTTCAACAATGGCGACGAGATAATTCAATTACATCGCTATCAACTGAGACCATTGACCAAGCAGAAGAATCCCAAATCAGGCTAAATGCACAGTTAAACTGTCAGACTCACAATAGCACTGTCTCACTGTAGCATATAATGCTGATTCCGCTGTCTTGGAAGACGTGTTGGTATCTAGTTCAAAACTTAATATGTGCATCTCATACCAACAGAGTCATTGCCACAGCCTTCGGAACACATCAAGGCAGCTCGGCTAGTCGTTCCATTGGTCGGTATGGCTGCAACAAACACGGCGCGCAGCCTAGCCGACACTGACTACTTCCCAGACAGTTACGTAACGTACACATCCAGTTTACTCCCCATACCGTGTGTAGCGTCCATCTCGTCTCCAGCATACCCCTCCTGGCCATGCCCTCCAGAGATACTTATACTTGTTTCACTAGGCTGTCTGCCAAAGATAATGAATCGATTGAAACTCGCCGATCGTTGATGGAGATCATCAATCCGGCTCACCAGTGCTGGGCTGTTCCGTCCAGGTAGAAATAAATGTTGGCCAAGTACATTGTATGATCCCACCTGTTATACTTGGCGACTCGGTCGAACCCTTTTAGCCATTTGTTGGGGCCCTCTCCAGCGTCTCCAGAGAACACTTACAGGTGTCTGATTGCAGCTGGCTTACCGCTGGTTTCATGTCCATGGTTCTTCCAATAATATGAAGCCATTTGTTGGGGACCTGTCCAGCGTCTCCAGAGAACACCTACAGGTGTCTGATTGCAGCTGGCTTACCGCTGGTTTCGTGTCCATGGTTCTTCCAGTAATATGGAATTTTGGAAGGATGTACTTGATATATCCCTTGTATTCCGGTTTTAGTCCATGTAAGCAGTGGCTTTTACGTTGCCTAATCGGAGCCATGGTGATTCAGCTGTTGCACAGAATACCCGGTGCCTGCACCAAACAATGTCGAGTTGAAATGGAAGCAGGCTTGACTTTGAAGGTAGGGTTGTCGACTGAATACAGCACTTATACTGAAAGTAGTGATGGGAACAATCGAATGAAAACAATCGATTCATTCGGTTGTTGAAAAAAAATCGATCATTCGGTTGTAGTTTCTCGCATCCGTTGAATTATTCATTAACTCTTCTGAGTGAAACCAGTTGGTGGGACCAACCAAATGAAACAACCGATTCAGTCGGTTGGACTATTCATTCGTTCTTTTGAGTTAAGCCAGTTGGTGGTATCAACTGAATGAAAAAATCGACGCAGTTGGTTGGACTACTCATTCCTTCTTTTGAGTGAAATCAGTCGGTCGGACAACCGAATAAAAAAATCGACACAGTCGGTCGGACCAATCATTCCTTTTCTTTTCAGTTAAATCTGTCGATGGGACCAACTGAATGAAAAAACTGACACAGAATGTTTGCCTCTTCATTAGTTCTTTTGAGTGAAACCAGTCAGTGGGAGCAACCGTCTGAAACAATCAGTCGGTCGTAGTTTTACCACAGTCTAACATATACAGTCACAACACTCACTGCTGTAAAAGTTGTTACCAACTGACAATTGCTACGACACTAGCGCTCCTAGCGGCGGGCAAGCTGCTGAAGTAGTGATGTTTGTTTATAATCGCTTTTGTACGTAATTAACGAAATACTTAGGCCTGCTATAATTTTTGCGTTACAAGCATTATTAAAGTATCGAGAGACAAACATAATACGGAAATTAATACAAAAACAGCCTCATTTAAATGATTCAATGTAATAAAGAACAACTGTCATGAACAAATACTTACAAATATGTGTACATTTGCAGCTTATTCCGCTGAAAGTAAGTTGCATATAAACGTAGTGATATAGTAAATTTCTATTATGGTTTGTTGTTACTATGACAGCCAGTTTTTGACGTGTATCAATTCGTTACGGAGTCTAATGATTCTCATATTTTTTCACGTCACTCGTCTTTCTTATACGTGCATATTCTTTTAAGTGTAATTACTTTATCTTTTTAAAAACCAATATTTTGATGATTATTGCTGTTTGTGGTTCAGATTTAGCAACAATTGTGGAATTGGGTTCTTCTTTGTTGGAAAACAGTTTGGTTGCTTATATCGTTATATTGCTATGTCTGTGAGGTTTTTCCTTCAGCTACAGCTGTGCTGGTTGATTTGGTATGTTAAATACCGTTTTTACTGCTTTCGATATACGTTTCCTATGTTCCACCCTCACCGATTTTACAGGAATTGTAATGAAGAATACTTTACGTTCTTGCATATAAATTGACGTCTCTCTGCTAAAGGGTATGTCTCCTGGTGTTTCCGAGGCATTTTTATTTTTAATAGAAAATTAAATAACTCATTTAAAGCCTATATGTTACAGGATGATTGTAAATTAACTGTCCTGTAATATACCGTTTCGTAGATTATCAGGGATCTTATGAAACCTAAGAAAGACAAATGGGGAGCTATTTTTAAATTATTACCTGTTTATAAGGCACTATATACGTTTCCTAATGTAAAAAGTATGCTGAAGCCAATCTAAACGATACTATTCGCACTCATCAACTATCGTATTCAGAAACGTAGCTTGCCGGCCACTTGGAGCGCTGCTATCACAGTGTATAACAAAAACCCGTGGGAGTGTCGTGACTGTATATGTTAGACTGTGGTTTTACTGTGTTGGATTAATATTCGTTCATTTTTTTCGAATCAAAGAAGTCTGTGGGAACGACCGAATGAAAACATGCGACACTTTTGCAGTTTTGTACATTGACTGAATTACTCGTTCTTTCTTTTCAAGTGAAAACAGGCAGTAAGTTTTTCTGTCGGTTGAATCATGTAATCATTATCCCAACTGAAACGACTGATTAGTGTTTTAGTGTACAGAGCTATCCATTTATTTGTGTGAATGAAACTGGCATGCACATCTGATAACTACAGCAGTGCTACATTATACTGCCATGGAAATGGGGTATGCCAAAGTTAAAATTCGTATTACAATGTTCATTTAATTAAGTACTGAATGAAGTAACTTTTCGTTTTATAATATACAGGCCAGTGATTAATATTTTGTTGCAGATTACATTGTTTGAGGTGCCATTAACGAGTAACTAATTAGATGTCATATCGCTGGAGCAGGCCTGCGATCACTTTAATTTCCCACTCCAGACTTCAAAAACGCCAATTATCTGGGCCCGATCAGATTACTTTCGCAGACACCCACAACCTGTAGAAGATAAGTGGCCAATGACCATGAAGTACCGCGGGGAGTAGGGACACGAGAAGGGATGCTGCCTCGCTTGCGTTTTCACTGCTGACAGCGCCAGCAGGCGCGCGCCAAACTCCACACAACAGTGTCTGGCCAGGGGGGTGGGGCGTGCCATCGCCGATTGTTGTCAGTTTCTTACTGTCTCAATAAAGAATCGTGGAAACTACAGGGTGTTCCAAAATGATCTCTACAAGTTTAATGTCGCGTACTGTATCTCCGAAGTGGGATCAGGTAGACACGTGCGGTTTGCGGCTTATTGTTCATATCTATCTAAGGTTCTAGTAGGACAGAGTTAAGTATGTTAACGTTGAGCATATTTGCTAGATTCAAATTCGAAGATCACTAAAACATTAGGTATTGTAAAAAAAAAAAGCCTTCTTTCAAGTATTTTGTATAAAAATATTTCTTATAAAATATTTTTGTTAATTCCATCTAATTTGAAGGAGTACGAGAAGACATACAACATTTATCAGTGCTGTAAATTTTCTTCAGCATGTCTGTATTCGTCAAATCTATATGAAAACAATCATCTCAAGTTTCATAATTATTCAGTCTTGTCACAGATATTTCTGTGGTTATCGGTGAAATGGTGTGGAGGTTTATTCCATACCTCCGCCATGTACCATACAAAATCTTAGATGAACAGTGAACTGTCACTTATTTTGAAAGTCAAGTGTGCAAAATTTCATCAAGATCGGAATAAAACTCTATGTTGGCGTCAAAGTCTGGAAAACTTTCTGTCATGCATCGAACTAAAGTAGATGTAGACGGTGACCATTCTCTTTCTTTGAAGGTGAAGAGTGAAATATATCATTAAAATTCGAATACAAACGAAATTTGTCGAAGTTAGTAGATAAAGTACACTCCGCCATGCACCTACGAAATTTATTCTACGAAGTTACCTTCGCCTTGTTTTAAAGGTCAAGTGTGCAAAATTTCATCAAGATAGCAGCCAAATTGTGGTTTCTGTCGAAGTCAGTATGTAATGTACCCTCCGCCATGCACCGAATGAAATTTGATGTAGACAATGACTTTCCTCTTGCTTTCATGGTCAAGTATGCAAAATTTCATCAAGATTGGAACGAAACTGTAGATTTGCATGCAATAGAAACACACACACGGACACACTGCTATTTTTATAAGATTTGTCTCTGAGAAAGTTTCATGCTAAATCACGGTTCATTTATACCCGAAAATGCTGAAAGAATATGCAAATACAGTCACCAATGTTGGTGAATTAATAAAAACATCCATATAACTATAGAAACCGACAGAGACTTTTTCCAGCCGCTTGTATCGCATCAAATGAAGCCACTCGATGGTGAGAACATTCATATAAAGGACAGAGACTTGTTTCATTCGGTGGTCGCGCGTCAACTGAAACCACTCAAACCCACTGAATGAGTGAAAATATTCATATAGCGGCTGCAACCAACAGAGACTGGTTTCATTCGATTGTTTTGCATCGACTGAAATCACTCAAACCCTGACGAAAAAACAACCGATTGACCAATCGGTTATTAAAAACAGTCGGTTGTCCCATCACTAACTGAAAGCAGGTTTATTGTGAACTGAAATGTACACGCAGCACTGACTGCCTCTCAGGCATGATGCTCTGCTATTTATACACAGACAGAATGTACCAGAAATTAGAAGAACATTCTGGAAATGTTAATTACAAAGGAATAAATTTTTGCCTGTGGACGGGATTGAACCAGTGACCTTCAGCATCACAATCGATGACACTATCCCTTGAGCCACGCCGGCAGTCGGCTAATATGGGGTCTCATGGCAATATGAACAAAAGACAATTCTTTTCCCCTTTACAGTAATTAATTATTGTTGCATAGCCGATGGTTAAGTTCTTCTAATGGCCAGTTCCAGTGTTGCGTGTAATATCTTGTGCTGTCTTCCGTTGAACAGCCGTTTCAGTGTTTACATTGCTGCCAGTTGTTCTAAAATGTATTTCAACACAGCAAACATTAATTCATATACACTTCTTTTTTAACACAAAATACTTTACAACAACACTAACCTTCGCAATAAGTTGGAGCGAAATTACAGGCTTTTCTGTAACAGGTGTCGAATTAAAATAAATGTCCTGTTACAGGCCCCCTCCTCGCTTCAACTTAGTCCGAAGTCATTACTATTATAGAAACCTTAAGATACTAATTTGCCAACTGAAAAATACTAACATCACTACTGTACATTTTTACTGTCATAATATGATGCTATTGAGGTCACTCTTATTTAAGAGTGTATTTAGGCATTACATCTAATAGAGAAGTACAGTAGTTTCTTGTTCCTTAATGTAAGGAGGGTCTAAGCCGGTTCTTTAGAGTTAGGAAGGCTGTCGCAGTGACATCTTGTGTAGTGGAAAGTGAGAAAAAAAAGTCAGGTCCCTCAAGGAATACAGGAGAACCAGAGCTGAAGAGAGAAAGAAGATAGTTCCCCAAAAGAAACCCATACCATCCCCCACCCCAGGAACCCCTATCCATTCAGTGATCGTCTATCACACTGGAGGGCTTGTAATGTCTCACAAGATGTTTGTGGACCCACTGTAGAATGGACGTGATAGGGCCACCTGCAGGACCCCCGAAAGGTAGCTCTGATTCCCCCCCTATTATAAAATCAAACTACCCCTGATCCTGTAGAAACAAACATGTATCTGGTATTATAAATAATATCATAAGGATGACCGTATAGATTTCATTATTACACCAGACTGTTCAGTATTCCTTCTCATCAAGCTATTTACAAGAAAAATTATTCCAGTCATCTAATTGGTTCATTGAAGTTTATAAAAACAATCAAAGTAAGCCTAGTTTATTTGGAATCAAAATAGGGAACTTTGTCAGCTCATTGAGACTGGATAGATTACATTAAATACTATTAGGTACCAACACCTAGTACCCCCAAACGAACTATCATACTATACCTAACAAGAATATTTAAGTACAAAATGATGTAAACACTCTTAGTCAACGCACGCTATGACTCGTTCGCCGTACACTTGTTGACTGTCACGTCGGCCGTTTGACGGGGCCCGCCAGCAGACGGCGCGCAGCTCGCGTCAGCTGTTAGGCCGACCGTGCCCTCCTGTGGCACGGCCGGGAACTACCACAGCCGGGCCCGCGCCTGCCACGGAACCCAATGACGGCGCGCGCGATATGAATGGCCCTTAGGCCATAACATCCCTCCCCCCTTGGGGTGAGGAGCCGGACCCCTGAACGGCGGTGCAGAGGTCTGGCTGCGGGGACGCTTCCACCTCCATCCGATCGTCTGGCGGCTCCATCCACTCCCTAGCCGGAACCACCTCATACGGGTGGAACCCCTTCGAGCGACGAGGGGTTCGCCCACGCGAGCGCTGTCTTGTTGCTCCCAGCACTGGCGATGGCGGCGGGTCCTCCATTCCTCCCTCCTGTGGCTCCTCCATAGGAAACTCGGGGCCTCCGTCGGCAGGCTGCAAGGTGCCCCCACTGCCGGCGACCGGAGCGGTCCACTCCTCGTAGCTGGCCGCTGGGACTGCGGCGGGGAAGCGGGCCCCGGACACCGACGGTGCCGGGAAAGTCCCTTGCCCCCCAGCCAATGCCCGCGAAGCGGAAGTCGGGAGAGAACTGTCCCCTGATGGCACCCGCAACAGTGGGGGGCTGGACCTGGACAAGGAGGAAGGGACTGTAGGCGTTTGAGGAGGGTGGCGGACCCGCAGCTGATCATGGTGGCGGGTGAGGACCCCGGTAGGAGAACGGACCTCACAGAGACGTCGGCCACGCTCCCGAACGACCACGGCCGGGACCCAACGAGGATGGCGGCCGTAGCCTCGAGCCCAGACAGCCGAGCCTGGGGGAAAACGTGACCGAGGACGAAGAAGAGGTGTGGGAGGGCCTGGATGCACGAGTGATAACAGTGTCCTATGAGGGCGGCCGTGAAGGAGCTCTGAGGGGCTCTGCTGACCTGCCGGAGTGGACCGATAAGATGTCAGGAATCGAAGGAGGGCCTCCTCCACTGAAAGATGTGCCACATACTTGCGCATTTGCATCTTAAAAGTGCGGACGAACCTCTCCGCCGCCCCATTGGACTGCGGGTGGAAAGGTGGGGCCAGGACATGTTGGATCCCATGGGTAGAACAAAAATCGTGAAAGTGTTGTGAAGTAAACTGTGGCCCGTTATCTGTCACCAGTGCGGCCGGGAGACCCTCAATAGAAAATATCTTTAACAGGGAACGTGTGGTAACTTCCGCAGACGTGGAGGTCAGGCGAACAACAAATGGGAAGTTGGAGTATGCGTCAAGGACGCAAAGCCAGTAGCTATCTAAGAAGGGCCCCGCAAAATCAACATGGAGTCATTCCCAAGGTGCAGACGGAGTGGGCCACGGAGAGAGAGATGAGCGTGGAGCCGCTTGTTGGGATGCACATGAAGAGCATCCTGCAATGAGGCGAGTGATGTCCCCATCTATACCCGGCCAATATACATGTCGGCGAGCCAGCATCTTCGTGCGAGAGACACCCCAGTGGTCCCGATGGAGAAGACCGAGAATCTGGCGGCGCAAGGACCCAGGAACCACCACTCGATGGGAGCCATCTTCCGTGGACAGAAGTAAAACACCCTCGTAGGTGCTAAGGCGGTGCCGAAGAGCATAATAATTGCGGAGAGGGTCTGATGCCCGGCCCGGAGGACGCTCTGACCAGCCTTGCCTCACCTGTTTAAAGACGACCCGGAGGACCGGGTCAGCCGCGGTAGCCTCCGCGATCCGTGAGCTATTGATAGGAAAACCGGAGACTACATCTTTAGCCGACTCGTCAACTGCAAAACACAAAAGCTCTTCAGCATCGAAGACTGGATCAGGGCCTACCGGGAGGCGCGATAGGGCGTCGGCATTGGCGTGATGAGACGTCGAGCGGTACTGTATCTCGTAATGGAAACGAGAGAGGTACAAGGCCCAGCGTTGAAGACGATGGGCTGCCTTGTCCGGAAGAGCCGCTGACGGGTGGAACAATGACACTAACGGGCGGTGGTCCGTGTAAAGCGTGAACTTTGACCCATAGAGATAAACGTAAAAAGTTTTTAAAGCAAAAACGATGGCTAGGGCCTCCTTGTCCACCTGGGAATACCGGCGCTGCGCATCCGTAAGAGTTTTAGATGCAAACGCCAACGGGTGCTCTGACCCATCGGGAAACCGATGTGCCAGCACCGCCCCCACACCATGCTGGGAGGCGTCCGCTGCCACCACAAGTGGGACCCCCGGGGTGTATGCAGTGAGGCATGGAGCCTCCAGGAGGGCCCCTTTCAGTGACTGAAAAGCTCGCTCGCACGCAGGAGACCAGCGGAACGGGACGCCTTTACGTAGCAGTTGATGCAAGGGGTAAGCCACTGTGGCTGCCTGCGGGAGGAAGCGATGATAATAGGCGATCTTGCCCAGGAATACTTGGAGTTCGTGAACGGAAGAAGGACGGGGAAGATCTGCGACCGCCCGCACGTGCTCGGCCACGGGACGTACCCCCGACCTGGAAACCTCGTAGCCCAAGTACTCGATAGTCGGTTGGAAGAAAGAAGATTTCTGGAAATTACAGCGGAGGCCAGCCCCCTTCAGAACGGAAAACAAGGAACGGAGGTTGGCAATATGATCAGCAGCTGTGGATCCCGTCACCACAATATCATCCATGTAGTTCACGCAACCGGGGACCGGCGCTAGCAACTGCTCCAAAAAACGCTGGAAGATTGCTGGGGCACTGGCCACCCCGAATGGCAATCTCTGATATTGATATAGGCCAAAAGGCGTAGAAATCACCAGCGCCTGTTTGGAGGCATCGTCTAAAGGCAACTGGAGATAAGCCTCTGCCAGGTCTATTTTCGAAAAATACTGGCCCCCGGACAACCGATCTATCAATTCCGCTGGGCGAGGCATGGGAAAAGAATCAATGACAGATTGAGAATTTACAGTTTTCTTAAAGTCGCCACATAAACGCAGGGCACCCGAGGGCTTGCGTATGACAACTAGAGGGGAGGCCCACTCGCTTGCTGTGACAGGACGCAAAATACCTTCCGCCGTCAGGCGATCTAATTCCGATTTAACAGCGCCACGGAGGGCGATCGGGAGAGGCCGAGCCCGACAGAAGACGGGGCGAGCCGTATTTTTAAGTGTAATAGTGGCCCGAAAATTCGTAGCACACCCAAGACCCGGCGCAAACAGGGACGAGAACTCCGCGCGAAGCTGCTTGAGACTCTCGTACGGAATTTGATCGGAAACCAAGCAGACAGACTCGGTAATAGAAAAGCCAAAAGCGTGGAAAGCGTCGAGGCCGAAAATGTTCGTAGCCGTTGCACTGTTTACTACCACAAACGGTACCGCGCGGCTAACGTTCTGATATGTAGCTTCCGCGACAAACGACCCCAATAATGGAATAGGGTGGCCGCCGTAGCCAACCAACGCGCGAGGTGCTGGACTTAAAGTGGGGGAGCCTAAAGCTTGATGAGTTGCAGCACTTAGAAGCGATGTCGTCGCGCCTGTGTCCACTTGAAGCGTAACCGTTTTCCGCAGAATGCGGAGGTCTATAAACAACTTCGGCGGCTGAACGCCGACGGGAACAACCTTATTAATATCCATGGGCGCTGCGCCGAAATCGCGAGGGGGAGAGGTCCTGTTGCGGCCCTTAGCCGAGGAGCGGCACACTCGGGCGAGGTGTCCTAACTTGCCACAACGATTACAGGTGGCCCGCCTGTGCGGGCACGATTCCCGAGAATGGGACGCTCCGCACGAAAGACATGACATCGGCTCGCTCTCTGAAGCGGGCGACGCGCGCCGCCTTTCCCCCCGCCCATACGACGCAGGCGAGCGCCGCGGCGTCCGAAGGGATGGAGGGGAGGGCGACGCAACAACAGCCACCGAAGAAACCGGCGCCGCGGATAACGGGGCCGAATCGTCAACTGAGGATACCTCCCCCCAAGCGGAAAGTTGACTCCCCACGGCCTCCGAAACTTCAAATGCGCACGCAATACGCAAAACCTCCGCTAACGAGGGATCGTCAGACTGAAGAGCCTGCTTGCGAACGTCCAGGTCGGGAGCAAAACAAACCAAAACATCGCGGACCATAGAGTCCGCATACGAATCACCGTGCGGTTCGGACCGAAACATACAACGACGGGCTAGCCCCTGCAGTTCCGTGGCCCACGCGCGGTACGACTGACCCGGCTGTTTCCGCGAACGGTAGAAAGATATGCGGGCCGACACCACGTGAGAGTGGCGGCGAAAATACGCCGCAAAAAGAGAACAGATATCCTGAAAGGACAGGGATGCCTGCGTCTGAAGCGGCGCTAAATCGCCCAGCAAACGAAAAAGACGAGGCGAGAGCCACGAAAGGAAATAAGCTTTTTGCTTACCTTCATCACACACCTGGAAGGCTATGAAGTGTTGGCGTAAACGCTGTTCGTAGTCGGACCAATCCTCGGCAAAGTCGTCAAAGGGAGGAAACGGAGGAACGGGCACAGAAGACCGCAACCCGACCTGTTGTGTCACAGCCCTAGTCAATGTGTCAATAGCCGCCGTGAGAGAAGCATTCTGTTGGGCCAAAATTTCCGGTAACGACTGAAGATTCGTCAGCAATGCGCTAAGCTGTTCTGCCATGACTGCGGCAGGAAGACCACGCAACCAATATCCTCGTCGCCACTGATGTAAACACTCTTAGTCAACGCACGCTATGACTCGTTCGCCGTACACTTGTTGACTGTCACGTCGGCCGTTTGACGGGGCCCGCCAGCAGACGGCGCGCAGCTCGCGTCAGCTGTTAGGCCGACCGTGCCCTCCTGTGGCACGGCCGGGAACTACCACAGCCGGGCCCGCGCCTGCCACGGAACCCAATGACGGCGCGCGCGATATGAATGGCCCTTAGGCCATAACACAAAACATATAAAATTTCTGTTCTGTAATCAATATAAAATTATTACAAATCATAGAAATCTTAAACCTAGACACACTTGTTTCTTTTAATGTTGCCATTCACGTGATGGTTCTTTAGCCATCATATACAAAGATAAAAAAAAAAAAAAAAAAAAAAAAAAAAAGACTATTAAGCTATGGTAAAAATATTCTGACTAATAACCTTTTATTAATCAGGTTAAATCAAAGGTAAGGATAACTTTCATCATTTAATGAATATGTTATGTTATTACAGGTCATTAAATTAAAAGTTGCATGTAATCTATCATTAGACAATTCAAGGATTATTAGTGAGTCTTCTTCCTGTTCATCATTCATTGTTTTACAAGAATTGAAGTCATCCTTCTAGGCCAGGATCCTCACCAATTTTGGTGTGTAGTCCCCATAACCAATTTGAAGCCTGGTCAAAATTGTACTCATCCCACCTCTTTTACACATAACCTTAGCACAAAAATATTTTTAAGGTCTCTAACATGGAATTTTCCTATCACCTTATCAATATCTATTTCTTTTAAGACTACGGTGGTAGGATGTGTCACTTTACCTCATATAGTCCTTCATTCAGAAAGTTAAGGGAGATGAAAACTTGATTGTGATTGGGGACTGGAACTCGGTCATAGGAAAGGAAAGAGAAGGAAATGTAGTAGGTGAATATGGACTGGGAAAAAGGAATGAAAGAGGAGATCGCTTGGTAGAATTTTGCGCAGAGCACAATTTAATGATCACCAAACCTTGTTTCAAACATCATGAAAGAAGGCCTTATACCTGGAACTGACCAGGAGACACTGGAAGGTACCAGATTGACTTTAAAATTGTAAGGAATAGATTTAGAAACCAGATTGTAAACTGTAAGACATATCGAGGGGCAGATATAGACTCTGATCATAACTTATTGGTTATGAACTGCAGATTAAAACTTAAGAGACTGCAGAAAGGTAGAAAGGTTAGGAGATGGAACCTGGACAAATTGAAGAAACCAGAGGTGGTTGAGAGTTTCAGAAGGAGCATTAGGCAAGGATTGGCTGAAACGGGGGAAAGTAATACAGTAGATGAAGAATGGGTAGCTCTGAGAGATAGGGTAGTCAAGACAGCAGAGAACCATGTAGGCAGAAGGACAAGGCCTAATCGAAATCCCTGCATAACACAGGATATACTGAACTTAATTGATGTGGGTTGAAAATATAAAAATTCAGCAAGTGAAACAGGAAAAAGAGAGTACAAACGCCTGAAAAATGAGATTGACAGTAAGTGCAGGAGTCGCTAGAGGACAAATGCAGAACCGTAGAAGAAAGCATAACTAGGGGAAAGATAGATACTGCCTACAGGAAAATAAGAGAGATATTTGGAGACAAGAAAAGCAGCTGTATGAATATCAAGAACTCAGACGGAAAACCAGTACTAAGCAAGGAGGGGAAAGCTGAACTGTGGAAGGAATATATACAGGGCCTAAACAAAGGAAACAAACTTGAAGGCAGTATACTAGAAATGGAAGAAGAAGTTGTGGAAGATGAGATAGGAGGTATGATACTGCGAGAAGAATTTGACAGAGCACTGAAGGACTTGAGTCGAAACAAGGCCCCTGGAGTAGATGATATTCCATCTGAACTGCTGATATCATTGGGAGAACCAGTCATGAAAAAATTGTATCACCTGGTATGCAGGATGTATGAGACAGGGGAAATACCCTCCGACTTCAAGAAGAATATCGTAATTCCAATTCCAAAGAAAGCAAGTGCGGACAAGTGTGAAAATTACATAACTATGTTTAATAAGTCATGGTTGCAAAATACTAACACAAATTATTTACAGACGAATGGAAAAACTGGTGGAATCCAACCTCAGGGAAGATCAGTTTGGATTTAGGAGAAATGTAAGAACACAGGAGGCAATACTCACATTACGACTTATCTTAGAAGATAGGCTAAGGAAAGGGAAACCTAGGTTTTTAGCGTTTGTCGATTTGGAGAAATCTTTTGACAATGCCGACTGGAATACACTCTTCCAAATTCCGAAGGTAGCAGGGATGAAATATAGGGAGCGAAGAGTTATATTCAACCTATACAAAAACCAGACAGCAGTTATTAGAGTCGAAGGGCGAGAAAGGGACACAGAGGTTGGGAAGGGAGTAAGACTAGGTTGTAGCCTTTCCCCAATATTGTGTGTGTCTCTAACTGACGAAGGCCTAAAAGGCTGGAAGCTGTAATGTTGTTGTCTATTATTTGTAGCTATTTGCGGCTCATCAGACATCTCTGTGGTGAGTAAGCAACCTATCCTTTTCATAAATATTGTTTCCTTATTTATATTTACTAACTCTTTGACTAGCTTTTCTTTCCAAATTGTGCTTAACCAAATCAAGAACTAGATCTTTCCTATTTGATTCTTTGGGTGGATAAATGGTAACTTCAAACAATCTATCTTCCTGTATTTTACCTAATATTATCTACCTACTCCTTTACTATAATGGGGTAAAATTAATTATTCTCTCAAATTCTGATAAAAATGTAGGCCAAATTGTATGTCTTTTATTGCAAAAGGTCCTGCCTAATCATACTAATTCTCTCATTACTCTTTCTGCAGGGTTAGCCTGTAGGTTGTAAAACGCTATCAAAAGATGTTGAATCTCGTTTACTCTTAAGAAATCTTTGATACTTTGTGACACAAATTGAATTCCATTGTCAGAAATAAGCTTCTTAGATTTACCCACCTTTGGGAAATATTCCTTTTCAAAAATTTTAATAATAGTTTTACTGTTAGCTACTTTGATAGGATATTGCTTTACATATTTAGACCACACTTCTAAGATAACAACTATATAAATAACACTTTCAATTCCCCTTGGTAGTTGTCCCATTAAGTCTACAACACAGATGTCCCATAAACCTATAGGTACTATTGGATACAGTTTGGTTTGTAGGCCATAGTTGATAGGTTTTGTCTGCTGGCTCATTTGACACTTTTTGGCCCACTTTAGGTTACTGTAGTAACATTAAAAGTGGGCCTTTTGACAGCTCAAAATTTAAATGAAAATAACGGCTTAACTAATCATCTAACACTAAAATTGTATAACCGAATTTGTAGAGGAGACAATTCTCTACAACTGAGCTCTCTTATGTTTTTTCATATCTCATAGCGTTTCAAAGATATTTGGAAAAATAATGGCGATTTTGGGATGTATGTATGTATGTCTGTCTGTCTATAACATGTTCCCTGTTTTTAAGACAAACCATTCAACCCTTCAGCACCAAATTTTACAGACATGATTGTAGGCCGCCAGAGACCAGAACCTCCCATTTTCAAATTTTTCAGACAAAAAATACGGTAGTAATACCAAAAAAAGCCGTTTGTAATGTAATTGTAATTGCAAATGAACCGTTTATCTGACACGAAAATTGAATGACTTAATTGGTAGAGGAGCAAAATTCTCTACAACTTAGCTTGCTTATGTTCATTTTCTCCTAAACCACTGGACCGATTTTAAACCAAATTTGGTACACATATTCCTTAGGTGAGATAACAATTGCTGTACGTGTACCAACCAAACCCAACATGGTTCAGAAGATATAACGTCATAAACAATAAGAGTTGCAAGAAACTGCCACATAATGTGACGAAACTTGATAAATACACTATATGAGAATGACAATACTTAGCGACTCGCAACAAACTTTAAACATAATTTCAAACATTATTAAACTTTTTCTTGATGACAATCGCATCAAAATAATGAAAGGAAAAAAGTTTGCGGCTAACTACTTTTCCACTGTTCATGGACTAAAACTATGACATTCGGTATGACATTACAATTTATGATTCAGGAAATTTTACAGACAGTATACACATGTACAGCTGAATGAACCTTCAAATGTGTAACACAGTATGACACATAGTTCATGAGATATGAGCACATAAATGTTTATGAAAAGTCGCCTCATCATGCATCAAGTTTTAATCTATTACTTCTTTACTACTAATTGTATTCACAACAGATTTTACAGACATACAGGACTTATACAAGTGAATACATACCTGAAAAATTATACAATTTTACAAAATATAACTCAATAAATACGAGATCATACGTATTTTACATGTCATTTGTATTTTGACTACTATCTTTCTTTGTTTGGATACTGCACTTATAATTTTGTACATTATGCGAGACAGTCTTATTTTTTATTTATTCTCCAATAAATATAGCAAGTTAATAGAAAAAAAAGGATATGGAAAGAGAAAGAAGGGATAGGAGAAGTACTAACTCAAGGGAGGAATAAATAAATAAATATCCGGGCAAAGTCGGGTTTTCAGCTAGTATTTTATAAAGTATAATAATTAATAAGTAAAACAGTCTGTCTTTTGTAAGTGCCTGTCTCAGCTCGTTGCCATGTCTTTGCGGTGAGTTGTCGACTGTCCTTATTACTATATTATTAATTCCAACCTGGACTTTCCATTATTTGATTAAGAACAAACTAACATTTACCTTCCCTCTTAAATGTAGAACAGTTTTGATATGTAATCAATAAACAAGACGTTAATGTAAAAAGAAAATTGGATCTAAAAATGAGCCTTGTGGTACCGTCAGTATATTACTTTTCCATTTTGAGTTGTATTGTGTGGCATTACATGATGGTAGAGTATGGCCAAACAAGGTGGAGGCTGAGCGTAACGAATGAATTTTAAAATTTTTTATTTAAAAGATATAAATGTATATAAATATTTTTATTTGTGTAGAATCAATAAAACTGTTAACAATATCTATATGAGTCCACAGATGTAATTATAGCATAATGTATGTAGGTAGAAAACAAAATAACTAATTGATTTTTCAAATGTTTTTTTGCGACAAATGATACTTGATGCAGTCTCCCATCCGATGTCATGAAGGACAGACATGATATTTCATATATGTGTGAAACTGTATACCAAAAAGTTTCAATAGAGAAGTGTTTATAAGAGTAGTGTATGAGTCTACTTAGTAGAGCACTGGAACCAGCGCACAGCCACAAATAGGATCTGAAACACTGAGATTTCATTAATATACATCATCAAGAAAAAGTTGGTAACAAAGAAAATTTAGGCGGACTTTGAACTTACAGTAAAATAATAGAATCTTATAAAAAGTTACATTGATATATTTGTAATAATAATTTAATATGAACAAAAACAATATTTTGTTTGTAGTAGTATAATTGAAAAGCAGTTGATCAAAATACATTGCAAAATTTAAAACTGTATAATGAGGATAGTTGCAACTCTAACACTTACGTCAAGTCATGACAGGAAAATAAAAAAAAAAACACTCATACACAGGCAACTTAGCTTTCGTCCACTAGACTTCATCAGAAACACACACACACACACACACACACACACACACACACACACACACACACACACAACATACACACATTTATACAATCACACGTCACAGACACACAACCATTACCTCTGGCGGTTGAGGTTGCATTCGTTCATGTGTGTGTGTTAAAGATTCTATGTGCCTTTATTCTGACAAACGCTAGTGGCCAAAATATAAATTGCGTGTGTATGATCAGTACATTTTCTTTTTGTGCCTGCCATGGTTTAACACACATCTTTGTGTTGAGTTGCTAACTATCTTCCTTATATTGTTGAATTCCAACTTTAACCTTCCATCATCAATATTCAAAATAGGCTGATTGGCGTAAAATTAAAGAGTAACCATGTGAAAGGAAACTGCATTAAAATTGGCTATGCTAAAAAAAAATCCAAATAGTCAGTACACGCTATATATGAGATGGATGCTCACACTATACTCAGGACCATCATATAGCGATAACAGCACCTTATCAGAAATGAATAACAGGACACCACACTTCATGAAACCACCTGATACCAGCGGAACTATCACATTCAGCTCCTTAGAGACAGGGTATCATGTGATTTAATATAAAAGGACAAAACATGTAGACAAACTGCTTAATCTTTAGTGTGTAATTAGTGACATGACAATTATCTGTGTATGATTTCATAATTAACTGTTTAAACTATGAGATAAAATGTACTGTGAGTGTAAAGATTGATAAACTGTGAGTAGGTGTCAGACAGAGTAATTTGGAGAAAAATTTATATTTAGTAAAATAACATGTTAAATTACGTTTTGCTTTCCAGAAAGTTCTAAACATGTCCACACTGAATTAATGAATATAGGAAAGAGACTGAGGTCTGAAATAACTGATTTATGTCTCTAAATGCCCTTTAAAGAATTACCAAACTAAAAATCAGTGAGACAAGTGTAAAAACATAAATAAAGCAATGTATAACACAATCTTAACTATATGAAACTGCGTAATATTTCATGAATAACAAAAGTATTGTCCGTTTTCACATTTTGTGCTAAATGTTCCCTGTATATAGACGCTATGGAAATATTAGGAACACTGAACTCCAGCTATGTAATTAATTAACCATTAATAACCATTTCACATTGTTAATTGATATATGTATTTGTACTTTTAAGATTTAATGCAAAGAATCTGTTAAGTTATATCAATATGAAGACCTGGGAGGAATAACGATGAATGTCCATTTTTTGTGATTTTGGGATTATGGTGCCATGTTGTAGAGTTCTCTCTGTAGTTTCTGTTGATGTATTCATTCGCTAAATATGCTTTTTGTCTGTATAAATCGCAAATAAAAATACCTGGAAGTAAGGGAAAACGATGAGAGTCCACTGGTTTGATGAAAAACTGATGTAGTTCTATTTCGCTTTGTTTCCCTAGAATATAATCTTTTAGCCTACGGGTTGGTATGACTGGCTGGTGTTTCTTCTTTGTTTCATTAATGAATGCAAGGAAAGTTCTGTTGATGTGATCATTGTTAGTCAGGCTGTGTTACTGTTGTCTGTATTTACAATGTATTAAGGGCACTGTAAAAATGGATGAAGACAGAAGACCACAACCAACGCAGAATGCAAAGAAGAGGCGAAAGCATGAAACGGGCGAGAACTGTGCATGTGCCAGATTGAAATGTTTTGAAAGTGTGAATAAAACTGATAGATGTTCTATCATTTAACAGTTCAATGCTTTACCTGATCGTAATGCACAGAGGATGTACTTGAGTGGTTTGGTTCACGTGAAACTTGTACAGAGAAGGCATTCTCGAAAAAGTTGCAGCGAAGCTCTTCTTCATGATCACACACACACTTACAAGGTAACAGTGAAGAATGGGAGGGCGCCATTTTTTTTTCTTTTTTTTTCTTTTTTCTTTTGGTGGTTTTAGGACGCACAACTTCTATGTTCTATGGTCATTAGCGCCCAGTCAAAAACATAGATTCGTTATGATCTCAAAAAAAAAAAAAAAAAAAAAAGGTGACTGTCAGAACATCAAGAAGAGGCTAAAAACGAAAGATAAAAGACAATTAAAAGGGTTAAATATCCTTCGATAAGTTGGCCAAGTTGATAAAACGCAAAACTCTAGCAGCTGCTCGTGTGTCATCAGCTAAAAGTTCATCCAGAGTAGACGGAAAGTGAAGGGCTACACGGAGATGATTAAAAAGTACGCAAGACAGTAAAACATGTCACACGGTAAGCAGTTCACCGCAGGAGCACAGCGGTGCAGGGTCGGCGGACAGCAAGTGACGGTGGCTGAAACGGCAGTGACCGATCCGCAACCGGGCCAGGATGACCTCCTCCCGCCGAGAGGGGCGTGAGGAGGTCCTCCAAGCGGTCGGGATCGGTTTTACAGTTCGCAATTTATTGTTGGACATTGAAAACCACGCACTGTGCCATTGCGACACGATACTCCGGCGGAGAGCCCGTTGAACATTGTCAGATGGGACGCAAAAGGTAGCCATGCGAGGTAAAAGAGCTGCGGCCTTGGCCGCTATGTCAGCGGTCTCATTCCCGGTCACACCTACGTGACCAGGGACCCACAGGAAAGAAACGTGACAGCTGTCATCTGCTAGCAACTGGAGGGAGCGTTGGATCCGATACACGAGAGGATGGTTCGACAAAGGGCCCTTAAGATTCTGCAGGGCACTAAGGGAGTCCGAACAGATGGCATAGAAAGGTTGGCGGTGGCGGCAGGTGTACAAAACGGCCTGGTGGAGGGCAAAAAGCTCAGCCGTGAAGTTAGAGCACCGGTCAGGGAGCTTGTATTGGAAACGGTTGTCCTCGACGACGAAGGCAGATCCGACACCGGCAGTGCTCTTGGAACCATCAGTGTAAATAAATATGGCGTTATCGAACCGCGAACGGAGTTCGACAAGCCTCGAGCGGTATACCAAATCCGGAGTGCTCTCCTTGGGGAGCGAACTAAGTTCAAGGTGAGTGTGAACCTGGGCCTGATGCCACGGTGGCAATGGGCTTTCGCTCAACTGAAAGGTGGAAGGAAGGGTAAAATTGAGCCGCTGTAGCAGGCGGCGAAACCGAACTCCAGGTGGAAGTAAGGCAATTGCAGACAACTGATATTGGCGATCGAGTAAGTCATCAAAAAATAATCGGTAAGATGGATGGTTGGGCATCGACCGCAAGCGGCATGCGTACCGACACAAGAGTATGTCACGTCGAGTGGTCAAGGGTAATACAGCAGCCTCGGCATACAGACTTTCAACAGGGCTGGTATAAAATGCACCGGTTGTCAGACGTAATCCCCGATGGTGAGTAGAGTTGAGACGGCGGAGAATCGACGGCCGTGCAGAAGAGTATACAAGGCTTCCGTAGTCGAGCTTCGACTGAACAATGGCCTGGTAAAGTTGAAGCAGGACGGTGCGATCCGCTCCCCATGATGTGCCACTGAGGACACGAAGAACGTTAAGGGATCGGGCACAACGGGCGGCCAGGTAGGACACGTGTGTGGACCAGCAAAATTTACGATCCAACATGAGTCCCAAGAATTTCGTAGTCTCCACAAAAGAGATAGCAACAGGGCCGAGATGTAGAGAAGGTGGAAGAAATTCCTTGTATCTCCAGAAGTTTATACACACAGTTTTCTCAGTGGAGAATCGGAAGCCGTTTGCGATGCTCCAGGAATATAGACGGTCAAGACTGCGTTGAAGAGAACGCTCCAAGAGACACGTCCGCTGGGCACTGCAATAAATTGCGAAATCGTCAACAAAAAGAGAGCCGGAGACGTCGGCTGAAAGGCAATCTACGATCGGATTGATTGCAATGGCAAAGAGCACCACACTCAAGTCGGAGCCCTGTAGTACCCCATTCTCCTGGCAAAAGGTATCTGACAAAACAGAGCCCACCCGTACCCGGAACTTGCGATCCGCCAAAAACGCTTGAATGAAAACAGGAAGGCGGCCCCGAAGGCCCCATGTGTGCAATGTGCGGAGAATGCCCGCTCTCCAACAGGTATCGTATGCCTTCTCCAAGTCGAAGAACACTGCTACTGTTTGACACTTCTTTAGAAAGTTGTTCATAATGAAGGTCGACAATGTAACGAGGTGATCAGCAGCAGAGCGGTGTCGACGAAAACCGCATTGAATATTAGTTAGGAGGCGGCGAGATTCGAGGAGCCAGACCAACCGAGCGTTAACCATGCGTTCCATCACCTTACAGACACAGCTCGTCAGAGAAATAGGACGATAGCTGGAAGGAAGATGTTTGTCCTTCCCTGGTTTGGGGATGGGGACAACAATGGCTTCACGCCAACTTGTGGGAACATGACCTTCAGTCCATATGCGATTGTATGTACTGAGAAGAAAACACTTGCCCGCAGGAGAGAGGTTCTTCAGCATTTCAATATGAATGGGGACAGGGCGAGAGCACGGTCTAGCTCCTGCATGGTGAAGGCGACGTTATAATTTTCACAATTAAAAGAGTGGAAAGAAGGCGGCCGTGCCTCCTCTACCTGTTTGCGAGGGAGAAAGGCAGGGTGGTAATGGGCAGAGCTCGAAACCTCCGCAAAGAAATGGCCCAATGCGTTGGATACGTCAGAGGGGTCCACGAGGACTGCGTTCTCCACGGTCAGGCCAGGAATCGGGGAGTGGACCTTGATGCCGGATAAACGGCGTAGGCCATGCCAAACAAACGTGGAGGGAGTAAAATGGTTAAAAGAACTAGTAAAAGCTGTCCAGCAAGCTTTCTTGCTGTCGTTTATGATATGACGACATTGCGCTCTCATACGTTTATAATGTATGCAATTCTCCAAAGTCGGGTGGCAGCGGAAGGTGCATAAAGCGCGGCGCCGGGCTCTAAGCTCATCGCGGCAGGCTGCAGTCCACCAAGCGACCTGGACACGACGTGGAGAAGAGGAGGTACGAGGTATGGAATGTTCGGCAGCTGTGAGAATAACCTCTGTGAGGTAGTCGACCTGACTGTCACAGGTGGGAAAATGCCGATCGTGAAAAACAGCCATGGAAGAATAAAGCCCCCAGTCGGCTTTAGAAATGTTCCAACTGGTGGGACGAGGAGATGGGGAATGATGCAGAAAGTGGATGATACAGGGGAAATGGTCACTCGAGTACATGTCAGAAAGTGCATACCACTCAAACCGACCGGCAAGCTGAGGAGTGCATATTGCGAGGTCTATATGGGAATAAGTGTGTGTTGTGTCTGAAAGGAAGGTCGGTGCACCGGTGTTGAGGCAGACAAGATCGAGGTGTTGGAGAAGGTCCACCAAAAGGGAGCCTCTCGGACAAGGTGGCGGAGAGTCCCATAGGGGGTGGTGGGCATTAAAGTCGCCTATCAACACGAAAGGTGAAGGGAGCTGATCAACAAGGTGTAGCACATCTGCCCTAGTAAGGGCAGATGAAGATGGTGAATAAATATTACAGAGGGAAAAAGTAAATGTGGATAGGGTGATGCGGACGAAAACTGCCTGTAGGTGAGTATGCAATGAAATGGGATGGTAATAGACATCGTCTCGAAGGAGCATCAGAACCCCTCCATGGGCCGGGATACCTTCCACGGGTGGCAGGTCGAACCGCACAGAGGTGTAGTGTGAAAAGTCTGCACGATTACTTGGACGCAACTTAGTTTCTTGGAGGCAAACGACAAGCGGGCAGTGCAATCGAAGGAGTAGTTTTAATTCCTCCTGATTGGAACGAAAGCCGCGAATATTCCATTGAAGGAGCGCCATGATAAAAAATGAGAGAAGAAAAGAAGATAAAAAGGAACAAGCAGATGGGGTCACCTCGACGGCCGCTGAGGACCGGACTTCGAGGGAGCACTGCCATCGCCATCTAGTGGCAAAGGGTCATGTTCCATTGGTTCGATTGACGCGTCTGCCACCTCCCGGAGTTGATCAGGAGGGGCAGCTTCCACCGCCGGTAAACGGCCGGGGGCCCGACAGACGGAGCGTCCCGGTGAAACAGAAGACGGCCGAGGCCGGCAACTGTTGGATGGCGTGACCGAAGAGTGACGCCTCGGCGGGGAAGGGGGGGGGCTGTTTTTTCTGGAAGCCTTCTTAGAAGTATGACGGGTGGAAGATGCGGTTGACGATTGAGAAGTTGGAGTCTTGAGAAAATATTCACGGACTGGTTCTTTTTTTGAACTCCGGGCAGCAGATTTGGGTGCCCAGGATGTGTGTGAACTGGTCGACGAATTCGTTGTAGAACGGGCAGAAGGGATGGGAGAGGTGGAACGAGCAATTTTCGGGCTAGCCGACCTGACGACAGTGTCACAGAACGTTAGATCGCAAGTCTGGATGCGTACCTCCTTAGTTGGTCGAGGGGAGACGAGGACCTGGGTGAAGGTACCTGATGGGAGTACAGCGGGCTTCCTACTAGCTAATAATTTCCGAGCGGCATAGGTGGAGACCTTTTCCTTCACGTGAATCTCTTGGATGACCCGCTCTTCTTTATAAACGGGGCAGTCCCGTGAAGAAGCAGCATGGTCACCCATGCAATTAATGCAGCGAGGGGATGGAGGTTGACATTCACCCTCATGAGCGTCTCTGCCACAGGTGGCGCACTTGGCTGCATTTGGACAAGATTTACTTGTATGGTTGTATCTTTGACAATGGAAGCAGCATGTAGGATTTGGTATGTACGGGCGAACGGAAATGACTTCGTAGCCCGCTTTCACTTTTGATGGTAGGTCAACCCTGTCAAAAGTTAAGAAAACAGTACGGGTCGGCACGAGGTCATTGTTGACCTTTTTCATCACGCGATGAACAGCTGTGACTCCCTGATCTGACATATAGTTCAATATCTCCTCGTCTGATAACCCATCCAGCGATCTAGAGAACACTCCCCCCCGCGAAGAGTTGAGGGTGCGGTGAGCCTCCACCTTCACAGGGAAAGTATGTACAAGTGCAGCTCGAAGTAACTTCTGCACCTGGAAAGCATTCTCTATTTCGAGTAACAAGGTCCCGTTGCGCTGCCTGGAGCAGGTTTTCAAGGGTTCAAGGGACCTGCGATTGAATCGACACCCTTCTGAATGATAAACGGATTGACTGAAGAAAAATCCTTATCGTCGGTACGTGATACCACCAGGAACTTTGGAATGTTAGGCAATGCCTTTTGCGGCTGAGAATCATGTTTCCGCTTATGGGTCAGGGTTATAGTTGATGTGGAAGGTTTCATGGCGGAGATGTCTCCCATGATTACCGGCGTCTCCGATGGCGCGCTCCTTCCTTGTGGGGGCCCTCACTGAGGGCGCACCCGCCTTAGGTGACTGTTCGCACCTCAGGTCACACCTCCCGAGAACGGACGGAGGGACCAATTGGCATGTTCGGAAGGTATCAGCTCAGGTAATCACCCCTCCCTGGGCCCGGCCTTTACCGGGGGGTTACGTACGTGCCCTACATGTCTACCCGGGGCGGGGAGTTACGCTTTACCCCGTCACCGGCTACGCAGAGCATGGGTCGACCTTCAGACACACACAGGGAGGAAAGAAAGGAGGAAGGAGAGAAAGGGATGAAGGAGGAGGAAGAATCTCAAACGCCGAGGCGGAAATTAAAGGGTGAGTCGAGAACAATGAGAAAGGAAAAAGAGGGGAAGGCTGAAGAAACGGGAAACGAAGAGGACCAAGAAGAGAAGACAGAGGAAGCGAAAAGGAAACCTTGGACTGATGAAAAAAACGCCCGTCTCCGGGCGAAGGCACAAACCGGGGGGAAGAGGGAAGTGGCCTGGGACGGAAGAAAGGTCGCTTCGGCTCGGGGCCCCGTGCGCGCCACACACGTACCCACAAAAGAGCTGTGGGCCCCCTGAGGGGGGGGGGGGGGGGAGGGCGCCATGCCGAGGTGCGTGCGGCCGTTCGCTGTCGGGGGTTCAAGTCCCCCATCGGGCATGGGCGTTCGTGTTGTCTTTAGGTTAGTTTACCTTAGTTTAAATTATGGACTGATAACCAAGCAGTCGAGTCTGATACATTTACAAACATTTTTGAAGTTAAGAATGATAATACTATGAGGAAAGTTCCTGTTTGTTATAAAGATTTCATGGCACTTCACAGGATATCTCGTAGAACTGTGCAGAATATCCAAAAACAAAAGAATGTAGCCAAGTTTTATCAGAGGGAAGGGGCAAGCACAAAAATTGGCCTCATGTTCCGACTGATTTGACACAAGAAATAAAATTCATGAGCACATTCAGTCACTCCAAGACCGCCAGTCTACTATTCTTTAATCCAGATAGCGCAAAATTATTTTTGTTAATTTTTTTTCAGAAGCTATTAATTACCTTCACGTGGCTGCACAAGATTGTTATAAGTGATTTTTTCACAATCACGCCATTAGTTTTGCAATACTGCCATTATTTCTGGAATGACGTCAAAATGAATGTTTTATAATTGTAATCTGATGAATCATTGTTATTAAAACAACTTTTAAGATGAAATATATACATATAAATGGCTCAAAAACTGAAGAAATTTCAAGAAATATAAACCCAATTAGGAAGAAGTCTTCAGTATCTTATGTGTGAACCTCAACTTTCAAGTTGTATCCAACCACGTTGCAATCAACAATACAAACTAAAATTGATTGGCAATGGGAGTAGGCTATTCAAAGAAATAGAATATGACACTGCGCACGCATTCTTACAGACAAAATTAAAAAAGTAAGCTGCTGTTCTTGTCCTCCTGGAAGGACGTCAGCACTGTCTGGGTTAAAGAAGACATCTAAAATGTACCTTCCAGGAGAACTCAATGGAAAGAAACTCTATCAGATGTACATGGATAAATACCCCAAAAATCTAGTGTCTTATGAAACTTATACTGTATGAGAATTATTACTGCAGAATACAATATTTCATATGGGTATCCTTGATCAGATACATGTCATCTATGTGACACCATGAATGTAGAAGTAGTTCAAATACAAGAACTGCCTTGTTTAGAAAAAATTAATGAATGATCCCGGCCTAAAACAACAACTCACTAAGAAACTGAGAAATCTGAAAGCAGAAAAGGAACTTCATTTAAGGCAAACATTTTATCATAAGAAACATTTGTGCAATGATATGCTAAATGTGAAGAAGAAGCTATTACCATGGATTTTCAAAGGACTGTGCCAATCCCAAATATAGCAGATAATATGGTGTATTATAAATGGCAGCTGAAAGTACATTTCTTTAACATCCATGTTTTAGCATCAGGAGAGTCTATATTTTATTGTTATGATGAGATTGTAGCAAAGAAAGGTGCAGATAAAGTTGTATCAATGCAGAATCATTTTATATTTCAAATTCTGTCTCCTGTTGTAAAACAACTGCACATATTCTGTGATTCATGCGCTGGCCAAAATAAGAAATTTTCAAATGTTTGTTAAGCATACGAGTCTTAACGGCAGGTTCATCAGTCCCTAAACTTACAAACTACTTATGAACTAACTTATATTATAGACAGCACAAACATCCATGCCCAAAGAGGGATTTGAACCCCCGACGGAGAATGGCCTTGTGCATCCGAGCATAGTGTCGCAATGCGCTTGGCCACTCCGCTGTGGCCACTAAAATAAGAACTTTAAACCTACTGTATTTAGATACATTCATTGCATTTTGACTGTATGCAAGTGCCTTGAAAAGGTTACATTTCCAGAAAGAGGGGATTCATATCTCGAGTGTGACAAGAATATGGGGTTAATATCACGATCTGCCCACGCGGAGGTACTGAAAGACTGATATGACGTCATACGCCACAGTCGCTTGAAATGATGTCCATTTCAAGTTGTGGAATGTGATTAATCAATGTTTCTGCAGTGGACGTCATTCTTTTCATCTAAGGGATTGTACAAAAGGAGATTACCTGTAGACCTACGCCTACCTTCCAGACCAATCAAGAAATAAAAGTAAATAATAATCAGCCACACATTGTCACTGAGGTCTGGAAGCTACAACAGTTAGTGGGATACAGTGGTAATCACAGAGATGCAAAAGAAGAGTTCAAGTCTCCCAGAACAAGAGTTTTCGCTGCTGGGTCTTGCCTACTGTATGAACTTGCTCATTCCGCTCCTAAAATGGAAAAATTTGCAGGTATGTCCACTGGATATTTTATGGACTTGTAATAACTACTATTATTAGTAATAGTACTATCAAATACTTATAATGCAACAAAAATTCTACAAACTTTCTGGGTATTGGTTTTCAGGAACTGTCTGCACTTCTAACGGAGGAATCAAAAGACTTTTATAAGAAAATTCAGCACTGTGGGTGAATGTACAACTTAAACTGTGGTTTTATGCATCAGTGTTGAATTGTGATACTTGTGTTTTAATGACTTGTGTGTTCAGTGGTGTATAATGAAGTTATACGTGAACAACATGGAATACATTCATAATTCTTCCAGCTTTTGTTTTGTCATTGTGATCTCATTTTTGGGTCATTCCATGTCAAATCAACACAGAAAAAGTGCAATTTTCAACCTGACACACAGATTTTCATAAAATTTGGTTTGTTCATTGCACATGACAAGATAATGAAAAATACAAAATTACAGAATTTTAGTGCAAGTAAGAGAAAAGTAATGGCCACTTGAAGTTCTAAAAATGTGTCAAAAATTTAACAGACACTGCTGACTAAAATGGCTATAACTTCTGTTCTAATAAAGATAGAACAGTTAACCAGGTAATTTTGGAAAGGCTTTGAAACAAGCTTTTTCAGAGATATGTAGTAAAGTCATATTTGAAGAATGTAAAAAATTAAGGTCAGTGACCTTGACCTCTAATATCTAAAAACAAGTCATCTTCAAAATTGATGAAAAAATAATTTGTTTCTTCAAGTGTCACTATGCAACATAGTAAAAAATCAGGTTGGGACTGGGATTAGGAGATATAAATTTATATGTACATCAATGTGTTGCATTAATGCAAAATAAATTGTATTCATATTCCAACAATATTGAACAAATGAATGAAAAACATGTTTATTGTTGAAAAAGGCATTGTTATAACAATTCACAGTAAGGTAACAATGCAGGCAGGCCAATATAAAGCATTGTTATGTGCACCAAGAACAGTAGAAGGTCACATGTACATGTTATTAAGTTCTGTTACCTGATAGTAAGTGACAAAGATATAGTATATACGTGAAGTGTTTGCTATAAAAAATTAGATGGCACTGTGGCTGCTACATGTATACAGATAGTTGCTACAAAAGGTCTGTGTGTTTAAATTATACAAATCTACCTCTAAGATGGAATTTGAGAAAATCATGTATTGCTATAATCCATTCAGGCAAGATGGACACAACAGATGCAAGAAAAATCTACGTAAAGTGCAAATGTGGATGGTTGATATGATTGGTGGCATAACAACAGACTACAAAATATGTGATAAATGTAGAAAAAAAATTAACTCTGGGACAAGGGCTCGTGGTTGAGCCAACTGTATTGAAACGAGTGGAAACTACAAACCTGCATAGGCATCAGACACATCTGTAGCCCCAGAAATTTCTTTAGATCAGGCATGGCCAAACACCACCCCATGGGTGTGGGCACTCACGCCCTTGCTGTGACCACGCCGCCGCCAACGGGTGGCCTTTGCCGCATCCCTGCACTGCGCATTGTGCGCAGCAGTGTGTGGGGCACTAGCGAGACAAGGTCGCGGCGAGCAAGTGAACTACAGTGTACTTCGCCCGTGGGTGTGCCTGCCAGGCGGAAATGTTGGCAATGCCTGCTTTAGATGCATTAAATGATAGTTTGGTATCTCTCTGAGTCCTCAGTGAAAAGGAAGAGACTAGGAGAGAGAACATACACAGAAAAGAAAAAGTTCAAGCAAGTGTCTGAGGTGTTCTGAATTAAATACATACCCAGTGAAGAAGAAAATGCAGAGTATGAAAGAAATGTTGAATCTGAAATAATAATGCAACTGAAAGAGAAATTCAGTACCAGCATCACAAGCAGAGAAAAGATCCAAATTCTGACATTTCTTCCTAAAAGTACAAGCATTTGAAGGATTCAAAATGAATTTGGACCCTCAAACTATCCAGTGAGAAAAGCAAAAAATTAGTCAAAGAATATGGTATCTTAGAAACTGCCAATCCAAGACTTAAATGTGTCTTAAGTGAACAAATTGTGAACAGTGTCATAGAATTCTACAACAGAGACAATATAAGCCGTTGTTTGCCTGGGAAGGAGGATTTTGTCTCTCTCAAGGAAAATGGTTACAGGATTCATAAACAAAAACAAATAGTATTGGGAAACCTGCATGAACTGTACCAGGTATTCAAAGATGAATACCCAGTGCTGAAAATAGGATTTTCGATATTCTGCCTGTTGCGACCTAAGAACTGTGTCTTGGCTGGTGCACCCGGTACCCACAGAGTATGTGTTTGCAATATGATCAAAACCTGAAGCTCATGTTACAATCTCCCAGATTAAAAGAGTTGACACTTGAAGCAGACCATCAACTTAGCACATACAAACACTGACTTGCTCAGATGATTTGTAATCTAGCACAGATGATATGCTGTATGTCCACATGTGAAAACTGCCCAGGTACACATTCCATCATGACACAAATGCAAAAGTTGTTTGATGAAAATGGAATTGATGAAATAACATATAGAATGTGGACATTTACAGATAGAACAACTCTAGAGATGTGTGTGTCATCTGTGGAAGACTTCCTGGAAAACCTTGAAGACAAATTGAAAAAGCTTCTGTTGCATTCCTTCATAGCCACCCAACAGTTAGAATTTTTTCAATCTCTCAGAGAGACTGTGACAATGAATATATTGTAATACATGATTTTGCAGAAAATTATGCTTTTGTACTAGAAGATGAGATGCAGGGTTTCATTGGAACTATGTGCAGGCCACCATTCATTCATTTGTTGTTTATTATAGAAATCCAGAAAACTGTGCAGTTTATCACATTTCGTTTATTATAATATCAGAAGGCCTTAAACATGATTTAGTGAGTGTTCATCTTCATGAGAACCCATTTCCATGCAACACCAAAGTAGATGTACTACTTCTGCTGCAGCCCAGTATAAGAATTACAAGAATTTTTCTAATATAACTTTTCATCAGACTGATTTCATTGTCTCTGCGGAGTGGCATTTCAGGTCCCAGCAAGAGACTTTCTGCCCATGACAGTCTGCAGTGCATCTACAGTAATCAGATAATGACACCCAGACAGTTTTTGAATGGTGCAACAAGAACATTGCAATGTGTCACTTTCATTATACAACTAATAGTGATGATGATGATGAATCTCTCCTTCAGGAGCGGTTTACATATATTCACACAATTTCTGGTACCCAAAAGTTACATTGTGTTATTCCTACTGGCCATTACAATATCCAAGTGAAAATTTTCTCTAATTCGCCAGTAATCAGAAATGAATCTCTAACTAGAGCCGAATGAGACTCATACGTGATGTCACAGGGATTGTTGCACGTATGTACGAAGGTCACTGGTGGCTTGGATGTATTTTGAAAGTTAATGAAGATACCAGTGAGGTTTCAATTAGCTTCCTATATCCTCATGGGCCTTCACCTTCATACGTGTATCACGAGAAACCTGACATCTTAACTGTCGACAAGGATCACATTCTTACAAAGGTTGATATGAGAAAAACAAAAGGGCAAACATATTTCCTTTCATCAAAAGATGCACAAAAAGTGTTGTGTGTTTCTTCCCAGTATTGAGGCACAATATGTCTAGGTGATAAATTTGTCGTATTTCTTTCTGTAAATCTCAACCTGTTCACCATGCCTCCCAAATGTGTGTGGCTGAGATGGTTAGATATCTTGTTTTGCTTCACTGAAGGACAGATTATTGGCTTGTTGACTGTACTAACTCACTGTGCTGTGTTATATCACCACCTTTTCAAATGTCTTTCAGTACTTTGCGTCATACTGAAGAAGCCTTAATACAATTTATTTTGCATTAATGCAACACAGTGCTGTACATATATATTTATATCTTCTAATCCGATTGTCATACCAACTTGAATTTTTCCTATGTTATACAGTGCCATATACAGAAGCAAATATATTTTTGTCATCAATTTTGAATATGACGCATTTTGAGATATTCGAGGCCAAAGGTCAATGTCACTGACCTTAATTTGTACATTCTCCGAACATGACAAAACTGCATATCACTGAAAAGCTTGTTTCAAGACGTTTCCAAAATTACCTGGTTCAGTGTCCTATCTTTATTAAAACAGAAGTTACAGCCATTTTGTCAGCAGCCTTTGTCAAATTTTCGACACATTTTCAGAAATTAGAGTGTGGTAAAATTCTGTAATTTGGTATTTTTCATTCTCTTGTCAGGTGCAATGAACACGCCAATTTTTTTTGAAAATTAGAGAGGGGTCAGGTTGGTATCTGTGTTGATATGATGTGGAATGATTTATTTTATCCATTGTTATGGGTCAGACATTCTTGAAACCCATTCACTATAATGTTAAGACTGTGAGGTTTATTTACAGCAAATATTGTCTTCCCGTTATGTCACTCATAGGTAGTAAAGAGTATCAAACTATAAAATTCAAATATCCCATTTTTATTAAAATGTGACATTCATTATTATTCCCCAGGTCTTCATATATTATCTCAGATTTGTGTATTCTAATATTTGGTGTATGTAAAATAATTTCATCTTATAATTGTTAATTGTAATTCCATCAATGTCATTATTGTAAACAATGTGTTTGTAAAGGAAATTGTTAAAATAGCTATATATAGCCATTCCACAGGGCACTCTAGATTTCCAGTGCCAGTTCAGTTCGAGTTAGAATGTGAATTCCTAGTTCATGTTAATGATTCAGTTTGTATTGTTATATTGGTGCTTCTGAAAAAGGGCAATTATTTTTGAGAGATTTTGAATTATACAGAACATTGGAAGGATGGTGTTCTGGGTGATTAAGGATTAGAAAATGAATTGCTAGAGTTCGTTCTTTATTTGAAAAATACACACCAGGACTCTAAATGCAGTTAGAAGATAAACCCCGAGTACAAGTAGGTAAGTACAACTTAATGTTTTACCTGAAACTTTAATCATTACTCAGAATTTACAGTTAGAGAAAGATGTAACATTAAAATCAATATATATCTTCTTCCATCAGCTCAACATCAACTGTAATACAGATACAAGAACAGTCTATAACAGGTCAAAAATAATGAAAACTTTACAATAAAATGAATTTTTTTATTAGAAAGCTAGTTTCACTCACAGTTCCACATACACAGTTTTCCCAGTCATTACAAAGTCTTGTAACTTTTGAAATACTTGTTAAAAGTACCTTAAAACTTCATAATTACAAAAACAGCATAATGTGCATACACCACTGTAAGCTACAGTCTTAAATAATAATGAATTTTAAAACACAATATTTCCAGTATATATGATTTAAATATTATACAAAAAACATAGGAAAATCTTTAATAATGTTATCTTTAATGTCTCTCTGGGCCTGTTCTTCTGACAATTTGTCCAGATCTATAGACTGCCTGAAAAAAGCAAAACAAAAAATATAGTTATAAAGAGAATGTTTAACAGTCAATTCTTAAAATTTAACATTGTAAAAAAAGGGAAATGCCGTATGTTACTACCAATTAGTAAAATATTGCCTACAAGTTTTTATGAGCAGTTACATTCCAGAAATACACCAAATTAGTTTTCTCTATTTATCTAGAAAGCTTTTAGATATTTCTGAATTCCACGGGTATCTTTAACAATACAGATTATGCCAATGCACTGTGCTTACATTATCATGATGTACAAGAACTCTTGAGCATAAATAAAAGTGTGTGGGGGCAAAATTTCGTATTCAGAGACGAAAAGGTTGCACTGGACAGGGTAGCATGGAAAGCTGCATCAAACCAGTCACAGGGCTGAAGACCACAACACAACAAGAACACAACACTACCTAATCTAATTCCTCAGCAATGCCTGATTTTTAGAAGACTACATTCCATTACCCTTGTTTTGCTCTTGTTAATGTTCATTTTATATGCTCCTTTCAACACACTGCCCTTCTGTTCAATTGCCCTTCCAGGTCCTTTGCTATTTCTGACAATTACAATGTCATCAGCAAAAGAAAATTGTTATTTCTTCACCACCAAAATTCTCCTTGCTTTCTTTCACAGCTTGCTCAATGTACAGACTGAACAACATTGGAGAAAGGCTACAACCCAGCCTTACTCCCGTCCCAACCACTGCATCACTTTCATGACCTTTGATCCTTGTAACTGCTGTATGTTTCTGCAAATAACCCAACATTCACTGTAGTTTACCCCTACCAACTTCAGAATTTGAAATAGTGTATTCCAATCAACATTGTCAAAACCTTTTTTCAAATCTACAAAAGCTGGAAATGTAGGTTTGCCTTTCCGTAATCTGTCTTTGAGGTAAGTCTTAAGTGAGTACTGCATCGCCTATTCCTACATTTCTCCTAAATCTGAGATTTACTTCTACCAGCTTTTCCATTATTCTGTAAATAGCTAAAATTTTTATGACTTATTAAACTGAAGGTTCTGTTCTTTCTCCACACCTGTCAGCATCTGTTTTCTTTGGAATTGGGATTATTACATTTTTTTCTTGAAGTCTGAAGGTATTTCACCTGTCTCATACACCTTGTGTGCCAGGGACAATAGTTTTTTCATGTCTGGCTCTCAGGGACTGTTGTGTGCTCCAGTAGCCTCATTTTGACTTCAGTCCTTCAGTGCACCTTGATATTATTCTCTCAGTATAGTATCTCCTATTTCAACCCCATCTACTTCCTCTTCCCTTCTTACAATATTGTCTCAAGTTTCATTTCCTTCAAAAACACCACTATATATTCTTTTCACCTTTCAGCTTTTCCTTATTTGCCCGGAACTGGTTATCCATTTGAGTTCATAATATTCATACAGCTGCTTTTCTTGTCTCCAAACGTCTCATTCTTGTGCAGGCAGTACAAAGCAGTGTTACGAGACATAAGAGCTTAAGTAGCAATGTTGTGAGAAATTTCAGTGGAACATGATCTCTTAAAAATCAGATGTTCTTACTGAGAATGATTAAGTGCTCTAATCTATTACTGTGTGCTGTCAATGAGTGACATGGGGAAACAATATCACATAATATTTAAGGTGAAGAAATTGATGAAATGTTTGTATGTTAATTCTTATGAGTCTTGCTTCTGAGAGAGATTCATGGGACAACATTGGCACACTACTCAATTAAGAGTTACCTAAGCTGTGTCCTACATGAGCGACAAAAGCACATGACAGCTTAAAGCGACAACAGGCAATGTCTTAGAGTCAAACGTGCTTCTATCTAGTCGTCATAAGTGCAGAGTTTTGAGGATTGTGGGGAGGGAGTGGGGGGAGGGGGATTTGAAACACTCTTCTACACCTCCCTTTTATCCTCTCCCACCCCTTCCCTTCACTGTATTCAATGTCAGATCTCACATTCCCACCTATCGAAGACTTTTCAATCCATCATGCAACACAGAACTTTCCATCCACATCCTTAGCCAGCACAATTATTTTTTGCGCCTGTCAGCAGCTCAGCGAGCCTGTTTACATCTAGTTATCTATCCCTCATTATTTACATTCGAATCGGATTTTCAGTAGTTAAAGTTACAATATTTAATGTTTTATGGGATAATAAATTTGTAAAAGTTCTTTCCGCTTTTCTGATGTCCAGTTTATTCTTTCCATGTAAATGATTGGTATAATGTGTTTCCACTTAAGCAGTTAGTAAGGATGGTACAATTTTACTGATGAAGGGCATTGCTGAAAATTTAGGATGTGTCACTCTGACAGTGTATTTCATATACTTGTCTGTGGCTCAGTAATGGACTCTATGGTGCGTTGTTATTTGTCCTCCATTATTGACATTTTAACCTGGATTTTCCATTGTTAAATATTCTACAATATTAAACATTTCTCTGCACAACTTGCAGTTTTGGTATTCCAACATTGTTGTTTTTAGGGAGTATCTTGATAATGGATAAGCATTTTCCAAAATGGGAAAATGACATTTGTAGATAAATGCCTAAAGTATATACTGTAAAAATTTTAGCTATTTTCTATGGTTAGTTATTTAGATATTTGCAGCCAATTTGGCAAAAATACTTAAGACTTGTTTTTGAGAAGTTGTGTAATTATGATAAATTTGAACCTTTAGATCTCAGTAAAGGATAGAAAGATGATGATAATAATAATATAATAATAATATTATTATAAAAGAATTTATAGTCGACTAATGTCATTTTCAGACAAATATTAAACAAGAAAATAACTACAGTATGCAGTGGTAACGAAATATATATGTGACCATCCTCGCAATTCATAGTTTTGTAAGGACACTTTTGGGTTTATACAATAAACAAAGTTGTATTACACAGAAGGATTTAATTGGCACAATTGGGCTCATTATCTGTTGAGTCTGGGAATAACCAACATGGAAGTGGTGAGAGAGTATTCCAGTTTTGGTTTTTCATGGTCTTCATTTAAGGGAAATGATTTTGAAATTTATCAAAATGTTTAAAAATGTAAAGATGCTTTGTTTTCTACAAATGTCTGCCTAGGTGTGTTTGCGTGTGTATGTGTGTGGGTGTGTGTATTTGTTTACCTTCCTTTTTTATCCCCTAAGGTAAGTGCTTCCGCTCCTGGGATTGGAATGACCCCTCATTCACTCCCTTAAAACCCACATTCTTCTCTCTTTCTTAAAGTTCAGGGAGAAGAAATATAAAACTTTGTGGTTTAACAATGACATTGTAATCCTGTCAGAGACAGTGAAGGACCTGGAAAGGAATTGAATGCAACGGACAGTGACTTGGAAGCAAGGTGAAAGATTAATAAAGCATGTGATACTCAGAGAATTTTTTAGGAATTGAGACAATACATGTAGTTTATGAATTTTGTTATTTGGGCAGTAAAATAACTTGTGATGGATACAGTAGTGAAGGTATAATGCAGAATTAACAGCATTTTGAAGATGAGAAATTTGTTAACATTGAATATTATTGTAAGTGTTGGGGAATTTTTCTGAAGGCATTTGTCTAGAGTGCATTCTTGTATGGGAGTGAAATGTGGTCGAGCAGCAATTAAGAGGATAGAAACTTTTCAAATGTGCTACAGAGGAATGCTGAAGATTAGATGGATAGGTCGCGTATCTAATGAGAAAGTGCTGCACAGAACTGAGCAGTAAAGAATATCGTGACTAAGAGAAGGGATCAATTGGTGGAACACGTTCTGGGACATCAAGGAGTTTTAAATTTATCATTAGAGCGCACACGCATGAGAGTGTTAATTAAGAGACTAAATTAATTATGCAATATCATTAACTGACAATGTACTTAAAATTCAATCTTAACATTTTTGAGAGCAGAAACAGGCATATTTCAGTATGATACATCAAACAGTTACAACTCACAGTAAAGTATCTGGGATTGTCCAAAACTTATTGTCTTAAATAAAAAAGAAAACTTACTGGTGCTAAGAATGGTGACCAAACCTGGAATCCATACATCTGTTGCCTTATTTTTCTATTTCTTTTTAAATATAACATTAGTTGATCACTCACTAATTAAGAAGTTTTACTATTTTGCATAATTAATTATTTTATCCAATAAGCACAACTTTAACAAATGATAGGTGAGTCCAGTGCTGACAAATTATACTTTATTAATTTCCTCATCTGCAGAATTTTTCATTAACAGAATCAGAATAGCAGTTTGTAGTTCATACTGAATAACAATCTTAGTCTAGCCATTTCCAAGGTATGAACAAGGTATTGTCAACATCAACAGTGTAGTTTAGTTGCACTTACAATTACAGGCCAGATCCAACAGACTGTGGCACTGAGTTTTTTTGAGCCTACTAAACATAAGAGCAGATTAGTTGCAAACTCCATTGTGAGGATCCCTCTGTGCCCATTTAGGTTAAAGACACGAGACATGGCACCAACTGTTTGTGGGGCTGCTTACATTTTGGTTTTGTCACTTTGCAATGATTTGTAAGTCAATAAGGCACAAATGGTGGCAATAACGGGGAAAAGGGTGACCGAAGGTGACAAGCAGTGCCTACATCCTGCAGTGTTGGCACCACAAACTACAAAGTGTGCTTCCATGAAAACATAACTCTCACATATCGCTTTAAATGCTGATCGCAAATGAAACAAATCAGATTTCAGCTTCCATATAAACAAGGTTCATAATGATCGTAACTGCAGGAATCACTCATTTTAGTTACACATTTCACAATATGGAACACTCAGAACACTGTTATGCAAACAATAACAAAGCAGACAACAGTGGCTGCCTCACACAGCACGTTCAGTTAGTAATGTTGACTACAACCTCAAAACAAAGACTACTTTCTGACATCTACCGACTTGTGCCAATTCAGGACTAGGGAGAGCTTTGCCATCTAACAGTAAACACGCTGTTCATTATTTAGTAATTCCAAATGAGAACTTAATCCTAGCACCCATTCTGCATCATGAAGTAACACAATGCATGGTATATAGGCACTGCACAGTAGGTTCTATGATGAAATTCCAAGTATACGGCAACCGGAAGAACAATAATTTAGAAGTTCCCACTTCCATCAACAAGGAGACAGATCATCTGGGGGCTGTTACATGTGAAACTCTCATACAAACATACAATACTGCTGGATCGAGAGTAAGTTCGGCCCACAATGATGAATTTTTGATTAGGTTTTATTCTGGTTGGTGTCAAACAATAGATACTGTGATAAATAAAAATTCATTACAGTGTTTTGGACCAACCTTTTACAATTATGTCAATATATGACATTTCTAACACTGTGGTCCCAAGATATAATAAGTTGTTCACATTTTTTCATTTATACTTCCACTTTCATTGTATTGTTTATCTTTTTGGAACCACATAAAAATTAAGAAATGAGCCACCCCAAAAATCTGTCGCTGAGGTAATGGCATGGTTGCCCCCTCCCCCCCACCCCTCCCCGAACTGGTACTGACAGCAGGTATGGTCTTCTTATATGCACTGAACGTGCCTGTTTGATTGTATTAATGTGTTTGCCCCTTTTCTGATGAAGACTGATGTGGCCTCGTCTTTATAGCAAGTTGCAAGTTATCCTCATTATTATTGATATAAATGAAAGTGATATGTACAATGCAAAATAAGGCTTATTTAAGCATCTACAAACACTTACCCTTCAATGTAAGTCCGGGCACGATACGCTGCGAGGTGAGCATAGTAGGTCGGAGCAGGATACGAAACGCTGCGAGTGCACCTCGAGAACAAGTGACAGAGGTAATATGTCAACTGCTCCAGTTCGTCCACACTCATATTTGAATCATCCCACAATGTTCGGTATTTTGTTGGCCGGCTGACACCCTAATCAATAAAGAAATATGTATGAAAAATTCTTAAATTACTTTTCTATTTAGTTACAATGCTTATCAAAGCTCAGTCAAGTCCTTAACAATTAAGGTTTGTTACAGGAATAAAAATGAGAATAAGTAACCTGTATACTCGCGTGGCTGACGAGGTAAAAATCTATATGCCTTGGATGTGTTATTTTAGTGTCAACTATAGTTCCTGCTGGAACATTGTTATTTTTGCCATCAGAATCTTCTGGTTTTTTTGGAAAAAAGCGTGTATGATGCCGCTTTTGTACAACCAAGAATGTAATGGCAGGTTCATAACTTTCACTCAAGGCATGGCAGGCTGCCTTTATTTGTTTCAATTCTTCCTTGAGAACCTGAAAAAGGGTGATTATATGCATTAATTTACTGCTACAGATAAAATTTGTTATGAAAAATTAAAATTTCAAATTTCCACTGCTGACTACTGTAATGGACTTACCATAGCAAATTGCCCTTCACTCACTCCATCTCTATAAAATATCAGCCGCTCCGGCTTGCGACCATTTGTCTTTCTGTAGAAAAATTTAAGTTGGCTAATCATTATTGCCTTCAGATCGTCAATAATTTCTTGCCTTGGTGACTGGAGACGGTACTGGAGATTGTACTGGAATGCATCTGGATCGTGACTTGCACAAACCTACCAGAGTAAAATGCAGAAGACAATTAATAGTTTGGCTATACAACATCAAAACTCATCTTTTATTAGTGTTAAAATGCATTACACATTGTTTTATTTTCTTATATTTTCAATTAATGGAAAGTGCAGTTTGGAGTATGAAAGGAAATACTGCTACTCACCATAATGATAATGCACAGAGACACTAAGAGACTTAGTAATTGCACAATTTAGTTAGTAGCCGAAACACACACACACACACACACACACACACACGGTACAGTCACAACTAACCCACACACTATTGTCATCTCTGTCTTTCCAGCCATAATACCAGCATCATCCGCATCAAGTAAATTTGGCCAACTAGAGTGGGGTGAAGATTGGGAAGGATATTAGAGCAATGGAGGGAGTACAGATAACAGCAACACCTGGTCAAATGTTATAACACCACCACCACCACAATTGTGGCAGTAGTATTACCATATTTTAGACATTATAAACCTTTTTTTTGGTGACACAGAATTGGTTTTATTAAATTTAAAGCAAAAAAGTTAAAAATTATTTCTAAAGTATAGTTAGAAATTGAGGGGTAAAGGGGTCGAAGACCTCATAACAGAATTGTTTTGTCCAAGATTTACTACAAATACAACTAGCAGATAGGTCTCTGTCTCCTTTCTGTTCGTGTCTCTGTTCTGTTTGAGGCAGTTCTCCTATAAGGTCAGCTCTTTTGTTCATTCGTGTCAATTTTCCTGGGCAGGAAAGAGATAATCAGTAGATAACTTTGGCACAGGACAGATCACTGGGACCGGGATCTCTGAGAATATAACAATCTGAATAGATTTTATCATTGTGTAAAAAGTAAATAAATGTGCCAATTGTATTTCAAGTTTATTAAATACCATGTCATGCCTGTGAACTGATCAACTTGGAAAATACAACTTTCTCAGTGAAAAATTTGTTAAAATTTCGTTTAATAGATACAACCTAAAGATCTGACTTTTCAAAATAATTTCATACGTGTGCAGGAATGAAGTGTTGGCGTTCAGTATCATTGAAATATTTATGTTATCTGTGAAATAATAATTTGTGAACTTTTAATTACAAAATATTTCATTAAGGGCAAAACAAAAGGAAATATCAGAAACATTGTAAAATACAGCGATATCAAAGATTAAGAACTTTTTTAACAGGCTTCACCACAGCTTAGAACAAACCAGGAATAAACATTTGATTAATGATGAAAATTCTCCACAGAGATGATAAATTATTTTTCAAAAGAGATAGATTGCCTGGCCAGTACTTACCTTTTTGCTGTACCGCCAATAGTTAAACACAGAAAGAAACAAGGACGAAAATAAAACAAGCTTTCGGAGATGTGTTCTTTCTTCAGGCAAGACAGAAGGAAGAAAAAAGGATTGGGAAAGGTAAGTTGCTTGATATATGACGTGTGTTGTCTCGCATGTGGCCCTGCGTTGAATAAGGTACTTTTCCACAGGAAAAAACCTACCCTATTCAAAGCAGGGCCACATGAGAGACAATACACATCATAGATCAACTGACATATGTCCACTGTGCAGCCTTGTATGTTGGTATGAAAACCAACAAATTGGCTGAGCATGGTCACAGACGGACTGTTCGCCTGGAGGACACCCAATATTGAGGGTGGAAACGCTCTCCTCCTCCCCCCCCCCCCCCCGCCGGGTTACGGGACTGGAGTAAGTGGTGGTGGAATGGTGCACTGGGCAGGTTTTACAATGGGGGCGGTTACATGGGTAGGAGCCAGAAGGTAGGGAGGTGATTTGGGGATTTCATAGGGATGGACTAGGAGGTTATGGAGGTTAAGTGGGTGGCGGAAAGACACTATTGGTGGAGTGGGAATGATGTCTTGAAGTATGGATCTCATTTCGGGGCACCCCACTGGGGTGAACCGATACAACATCAAGAAATGGATAATGGCATCGTCCACAGAGCAAGAGGTCACATATTTGCACATTTGAGCTTTAAAAGTACGCACAAACCTTTCCACTTCGCCATTAGACTGGGGATGAAACGGAGGGGCCATAATATGGCGAATGCCGAGACGAGCACAAAAATCTTGAAAATAGAATAAGTGAAGGGGGTGCCATTATCTGAAACAAGTGTGTGGGGGAAATCCCTCCAAAGCAAAAACTTTGGACAGTGAATAGTTAGAGCAGTGGCCATGGTATGGCAACGAAAAACATATGGAATGTTTGACTAAGCATCCACAAGAAAAAACCAATAAGAGTTCAGGACGGGGCCCACTTAATCGATATGCACCTGTTCCCACGGCTGTTGGGGCTGCGGCCAAGAAAATAGAGACGCCCGAGGTGCCGCCGGTTGCAAAGCACACAACGAGCACTTAGCCACCAGCCTCGTAATGTCACCATCGATGCTGGACCAAAACACATGCCGGCGAGCCAAAGTGTTTGTTTGGGGAAACTCCCCAGTGTCCCTCATGAAGCATCTGAATCACTTTGGAGCGTAGATCTGCCAGAATCAGCACCCCCGGAGCCTGTCCGTCTGTAGCCGAAAGGAGAACCCCGTCCCATTCAGACGGACAAAAATGGAAGGAATAGTAGTTACGGAGGGGATCTGAAGCCCGATGTAGAAGAGGAGCATCAGGCCAGCCCACACAAATGTAGTGAAGAACGCGCCACAGCACAGGATTGGACGACACTACCTTGGCCAACACTGGCGTCATAATAGGAAAACCATCAACAGTAGCCTGAGCTTCCTCATCCAAATAAAAGCATAAACGCTCTTCTCGATCAAAGTCGAGATCAGGACCCGCCGGGAGGCGCGATAATATGTCCGCGTTAGCATGCTGTGCCGTGGGACGGAAATGGATTTCATAATTATAACGGGAAAGAAAGAACCCAACATTGCAACCTATGAGCTGCCTTGTCGGGCAGTGCTGCAGTAGGGTGAAAGAGAGACACCAACGGCATATGATCAGTAATAAGATTAAATTTGACCCCATACAAGTAAACGTGAAATTTCTTCAAAGCATACACAATGGCTAATGCCTCCTTTTCAATTTGAGAGTAGTGTCGCTGTGTTGCCGTCAACGTCTTAGATGCGTACGCGATGGGACGTTCCGACCCATCGGGATACTTATGGACCAAAACCGCTCCAATGCCATGTTGGGACACATCCATAGCCAGAACCAGGAACATACGCCGTCAAACAAGGTGCAGAAACCAGTAAGCACTTTAATGTGCAAAATGCCCGTTCACACTCAGACGACCAGGCAAAGGGAACACCCTTGTGAGGCAGATGATGTGAAGGATGCGCTACTGAGGCGGCCCCCGGTAAAAAATGGTGGTAATAGGCAATGTTGCCTAAGAAGACCTGTACATCTTTAACAGATGCGGGACGCGGCAGGGACTGTACCGTGGCCACGCGATCTGGCAAAGGGCAGCGCCCACTGAAGACACTTCAGACCCCAAATAAGAAATAGAAGGGTGGAAGAAACAATACTTGGCCAGGTTGCAGCAGAGACCTGCTGCTTGTAGGACAGAGAAAAGTGCCCGAAGGTTTTGTAAATGTTTGTGGGGTGAGGCCCCGGTCACAACAATATCGTATAAGTAGTTAACACAGCCCGGAACTGGACGGAGGAGCTGCTCTAAGTAGCACTGAAAAATAGCCTGGGCACTTGTGACCCCGAAGGGGAGTCGCTGATATTGGTATAACCCAAAGGAAGTGTTAACGACCAATAGACGTTTGGTGTCGTCCGAACGATGCTGAAGATAGGCTTCCGCTAAATCTATGTGAGAAAAAGAGTGGGAACCAGAAAGTAAAGCAAGGAGTTCATCTGGACGAGGCATGGGGTACGAGTCAATCACAGACTGTGCATTGATAGTGACTTTAAAATCCCCACAGATACATAAAGACCCCCAGGGTTCTTTACAATAACCAGTGGCATAGCCCATTCACTGGAAGAAATGGGAGTTAAGACCTGCAAGTCTTGTAGGCGATCCAATTCAGCCTTAAGTTGGTCGCGCAGGGCCACTGGTACCTGGCGCACGCAAAAGAACTTGGGTCGCGCCGTCGTAATGTGTGCAGTAAAGCCCACGGCACAACCCAAGCTGCCCCCCACCCTGAAAACAAAGAAGAAAATTCCTGACAAAGAGCATCTAACTCAGAGAAAGGAACCGAATGCGACAGAAGATTGACATCATCGATAGAAAAACCAAAAACATTAAAAGCATCCAGGCCGAAAAGGTTTGCAGCCGCAGTGTCATCAACAACAAGACAAGTGACCGGCCTGACGACAGATTTATATGCCTTGGAAGCCATGAATTGACCCAAGATAGGAATGCGCTGGCGGCTGTAGTCAGGCAAAGAACAGTTGACAGCAGCCAGAGAGGGCGAGCCAGTCGAACATATGTGATATAACTAAGAAGAGAAATGGAAGCTCCCGTATCAACAAGTAAGGTAACCGCCTATCCGAGACACAACCCACATCACTTTGAACTTTAATTTTGAACAATCACGTAAAAGTTCTTCAATGCTAGGCATTTAGAAAGTATCTACAGTGATCAATCCTTCATATTTATACCACACTGTACACCTCAGACTTTAGTATTACACACATTGTGTAAATTTGTATTATTATTGATGTGTGGAATGTACGTATTGGGTTGTAGTTATTGTAATCTACGAGCATTGTAAGCTGGCCATAAATGGGGACAACTAGACACTAATAATTAATTAAAGTGACAATGAACTCTAATTCTACATTATTTGTAGTTGATTAGGTTTTCCCCATGAAATTTCAACCTGCTATTACACAGAGCACTAATGTACAAGAACTGCAAGAGCAAACGGATTTATGACCCGGTATGTTACAACTTACGCATACTATTTTGGAGTATTGCTGTGCATTGTGGGATCCACACCAGGTGGGACTAAAGAATGATTTAGAGAAAATTCAGGGAAGGGTAGCTCATTTTGTATTGCCACAATAAGGGGAGTGAGTGTCATGGAAATGATGCAAGCGTTGGGGTGGAAATCGTTAAAAGAAAATGTTATTTATTGCAGCGAGATGTATATGCGAAATTTCTTTCACTTTCTCTTCAGATGTAAACATATTGTTAGCATCCATCTACACATAGAGACATGATCAGCATAATAAAATAAGAGACATTGGTTGGAAAACAAAGATTAGGTGTTCCTTTTTCCCCGCAAGCTATTAGAGAATTGAACTATAGAGAAATATCATATTCATGAACTTCAATGAGACTTGCAGAGTATCTATGGAGATGTAGCATTTGGAGAGCTCACTTTCATGTAAATCATACAAAGTTCATTCATGTAATTTGATCTCTAATGATATAATACTTTTAAGTCTCGTGTAAATCAGAATTTATAAGAAACTGCAATAGTGTGCGCTTAGTGCTTTTTATGACTACATATTTGACTAGCATGTTTTCCATATGTTATTTTTTGTGTGGTTATCATAAGTGATGAAATGAAAAACACTAATGGCAGAGCTATGAATTGGGAACAGAACAAATCAAGAGAGAGAGAGAGCCAGGCAAGGAATTTGAAGTGAAAGACCGGCAGCTGTGGCAGTTTGGTAAAGGTTCATGCATTATATTGGAGGAAAGCAGTGCCAGCACATGAGCTGTCAACTAGCAAGTTACTTTAATCAGGCAAAACACAAATAGGAGCTGTCATTACAACACACACTCTGCTGCTGAAAACATCCTGGCCTCAACCTCTGGTACCTATATCGTCTACCGAACAGTTTCCCCTCCCTATGCTATCTCAATCTTCCTACCGAGTACTGCTCTTCAGAAACGTGGCCAGCTGACATGCTTGACCCCCTCCCTTCCCCCAAACCTACTTATCTGCTTCCAATCCTCCCCACCACGTCTAACAACTCCAAACTCCAGTCCACTTGCCAAAGGCAATGTTGCTTCGTGCGACCCATCAGTGTGAAACAACAAGTACAAATATGTGACTGTTGACGATTCTAAGCACTCTGCTCATCAAAGGGTGGTCTCATTTATTTTAAAATTAATATCATTTTTGAAAAACAGTACTTAGCACCCAACAACAGCACGAGAAATACTCACTGCAGCCACTGATGGAATATTCCTCTGGTCCGGTGATGGATGGGTTACATCTGCTCCTATGATCATAGCCGGTCTTTTAAGACACGCAGGTCTGAAATATAAAGATATTTATTTCATCAACATGAATAAGTAGGGGTGAGGGGTGAAGGGCAGTGTTGGGTTAGGAGTGGTTAAAATCTCTCTTCTAATTACGTATAATAGAGATGGTTTAAAAGCACAGGCTCATTGATAGATACACAGATGAAAACACACACAAACAGAAAAATTCAAGCTTTCACAATCCATTAAATGTTTCATCAGGAAAAGAGGAAGGCAGGAGGGGAAAAAGGGAAGGATTTGGTTTTAAGGTTGGATGAGGAATCATTCCAGTCCCGGGAGCAGAAGGACTTGCCTTAGGGGAAAAAGGACAGGTAAACACACACATACACCCACACATGTATACAAGCAATCACACCAAGGCAGACATGTATAAAAGGCAAAGAAGTTGGACAGAGATGCCAGTCGAGGCTTTTTACATGTGTCTGCCTTGGTGTGTGTGTGTGTGTGTGACACACACACACACACACACACACACACACACACACACACACACACACACACACACACCTAATATTGAAAAAGTACTAAGGAAATAAAATTTTCTCGGTATACAAGTCATCACATTAAATAAAATTCAAATTTCTTATGGCAAACTTCACCATCCCCATCACTGGAATGGCACAGTGTCCTGTTTATATAGTTGCAATTGCCACATCTGCAACCTTTTGGAGGACCGTAGGGAAAATGCAGAAGAGACTAATTGGGCAGTTACTTTAAAGTACGGTATCAAATTTGTAGCTGACACTGGTTGAGTTTGCCACGTTATGTACAAGGTACCAAGGTATAACGAAACTGCCCGCTTTATTTCCTGTGCATGCGCCCACACCCTATAACCCTGCAGAAGGTTGCAAACACAGCTAATGCAGGTATACATGCAGGACACCGTGCCAACCGTGGCAGTCAGTTATTTTATTCCTAATCAAAATAGTGGAGTTTGCCGTTGAGAGCAAGAGAAGGTAATACACTGTGACATGGATTGTATAAAAAATGATTTTATTGAAGAATGCCACCACAATATACTCTGAGAACATTAAAGATATTGAACTGTTCTAATTTACCATGCAACACAATCTGCCTAAAGCAAGCAAGACCTAAAAATTAAATCCAGCAGACTGAAAAGCTTACACATGTTCATATTAATACCTCCTTTTAGGACTTGCTGCTCACTAAGAACTACACACCAACAACACTGACCCTACCAAAAGCTTCCTTTATATTTTGAATTCAGGAGGAAGAATACGAAACTGGTAGTTCTAGTGGGTAGCAGACATGAGAAAACAGAATAAAGACTTGCTAGCATCAAGGAAGGAAAGAGAGTGATGAAAGCACTGAAAGAAATCACCTGTGTAACAAATGAAGATATTAGAAAATAAATGAACTAAGGTAGAATCACAAGGAGACTGGTGTAGGCAACAATAAATTCCTTCCACAGATGAGCTCTATTAGTACAACATTTCTTTTTAAAATGGTTTACTGTCCAATACAATAACAAAAAATTCAATTTGATCTATTACATAAAACAGGCCCTTTCATGTCAGTTAAAGGGTTGAATAAGCAAAGAAAAATTAGTTGGAAGTGGTTTTATGTAGTTTTGTGATTTTCTTCATGTGGTTGTCTCAATGCATTACTAGTAATCTACCGCTTTCTTTTTCGGTCTTCCAAAATGTCATTATTTCCAGTAGTGAATTTTAATACGGAACAGTACGACTTTCTGAAAGTTCATGTCAGAAGAACAAACTCTGAATGGCAACGGAAAGCAGATCAAAAGAAAATGGAACAGAGAACTTAAGGGGGGCAGAGGGTGTATATCAGTAAGTTGGAAGCATGAGTACAACACAAATCTAGTTGTACTATATTGCTGTTGTTAGGAATGTCATATGTGCTCAATTTTCTGGTGCCTGTCAAGACGTGTTGCAGCATTGCCAATGGTGTGGTAAACTCTCTTCTGTCAGCTCCTGTTGTTTATCTGAGGGCTCTGAGTAAGATTTCGCCTGCATATTGTGAAGGCAAAGAAACAGCTGATAACTGATGCTGAAATATGTCAACTGTTTTCATAATGCTACAGTAATTACAAAAAAGTAAGTGAATGCTACCAGACTTTTATACATACTAACTTTCTATTTGAAATGTTTTAGTTACCACTAGAGCTGTTTGCTGCCCTAACTGCTCAACCTCAAATTCTTGATAAGTGTAAGATGTAATGAAGTAACTATATGTAAGGGATGGTAGCACCACCTTTAAAGAGTAATATTCGTCATGATGTGCACACATAAAGATAATGCTGACTTCTTGAAGTTATGTTACTGCTGTGTTCATGTATCTTAAGAAATGTAATTTCCACTGTACACAATTTTCTAGTTTTCATTGAACATCTGTACAGAAAACCATTTAAACATGTATTTAATGAGGTAGTAAAAATCACATTCTGTGTCACTAAACCAAATGCACCTACAGTGAAGCCCAGCACACCGCTAGTCACATTCTTCAGTGATGATCTCTAGGCTCGGCAATGTCCAGTACAGCAGATCCTGTAAGTAGACAACTAATGTAGATACAACTTTGCTACTTCTGCAGGCAACACACAAACAGTTAAGACTGGCAGTAAAAACGAATGTGTACTTTAGTTCTCTGACACAGAACTGTCCATCAGAAAGCTCACTTCAGCACAATTGAGGAGGAGGACGAAGCGCCAGCATTGACTGATTCTGCTTGAAATATCTCAAGATCAAGGAACCCAAGAGAACTTCATCTACTGATGTAAACTGGAACACAGTGATTCAATTGTCTCAACAAGTCAAATGACTACAGCAAGAGACTACCAAAGAACAGGCAATGTTAATGTGAAAAAACACTAATTACCCATTGCTGTTGTGTCTTTTTGGCAACTGAATGTAGAAAATTGTCCACAGAAGTATGCCCTACTACATAAGCTGTAATTTGTGGGGCACAACTGCTGAGGTGGGGTAGCTCTTGTGCCTCGATGATACATATAGTCTTGTTAAGCCACATTCTAGTGTCACTCACTGTTGACTGCACATCATTAACAGTCCACAACCTGAAGAGAAGACTATCCAATAGGAAATATTTTGATAATGATGCTAATATTACAGAAGCTAAGGAATCCCGAGCTGTTTTTGAGTGAGTGGGAGAGGGCACACACCACAAAGTAAACAGAACTGATGGTATTCACATTTGGTGATCTGCAGGAAGGTAACGTGGTTCCTTGAACTTAATAATCTGATAAATCTGAATCTTCATCAAAATTTTCATCTGGTCCTCCATGAGAACTTATCAAATTGTTCTGTTTTCATATTCCTAAAAAAACTGTAATCTCATCTACAGACAATATATTAGACCTGAAAATAGACACCCATAAATGACAGGATGTCAGTCGCTTTTTCCCCCACCATCAATCAAACCTAAAAAATTTATAATTTCCAAAGAAATCCTACATACAATTGATACTATTTATGAAAACACGGCAAAGAAAAGTTACCTCCAGCACTTAACTATTAAACTGCACTTGCAGTTTTTACAGAAGTATTTCTTGTCACTCATACAGACCAACAGATTTAACAGTGAAGTGAAAACTGGTGGTTCAAAATTTTAACAGCAGAGTAAAGTACATATAACAGCTTCTAACAGTTAAATTATTTACAACATTACCATTGTTACCAAATGTATTTTTAAACTCCTTTGAAACTTTAGTAAGCACTGGGAATTAATGAATTAAAACACAACACCATTCTCCCGTTCAAAGCTACTACACCAGAAATTTGTTTACAAAAAGATCTGGTAAGTATTTGCCATTGATTGAGGCCTGACAGAAGTCATCAGTAAAAGTTTGAGAGATTCCATATCAGATCTGATACATTTGCCATTTTAATTTTCAGTAACACTTAACACAGAATGAGCTACCCCAAACTGTGACTATATACTTGTGACAGTGTATCACAGTAAAGAGGGAAGACCAAGAAAAACAGAGTCTGAAAACAGAATAATAGGGAGGCAAAGCAAGCAAGGGAAAAATACTACAAGGGTATTTGCTTTACATTTAAGGACAACAAGAGAAAGTGAAAAATGTACAACACTTATAAATGTGTGAAACATTATTTTGGAGACAGATGAAATAGCTGTAGGACCATGATGGATGAAAATGGTAATATTTTGGATGATTATTAAGTTGTAAGAAGATGGAAACAGTACATAGAAAAACTGTACAGTGGAGCAGATTCGTTTGAAAAACATCACGGAAGAAGAAACAGAAGTCAACACACACAAAATGAGTGAACCTATATTAAAGGGCGAGTTTGACCAAGCCCTAAAGAAATTGAAAAACAAGTCTCCTGGTATAGTACAACATTCCAGATGAACTTCTGAAATCTTGAGAAGCAAAATCTTATGCAAAACATCTATGAGCAGGGAGAACCATAGTTGGACCCACGAACGATGGTGGACTGCGCATGTCTAGATGACAGCATATTTACCGGTTTCAAGCAGCAGTTGAAGTATGCATATATACATGCTTTGCGCTCTAACAAACCTTATAGCCCACAAATTATGGCTCTCACTTGCTTAGACTGAATCTGTTACATGTCAACACCAACAATGATGAGAGATTGCAACAAATAGAATAAAATACACTGAATAACTTGGTACAATCAAGTATCATTTTGGCATTGCCTATGACAGTCACAGCAGAGTGTTTAAAACATTCCTGAACACTCATTGGCTGTCGACAAATGCGGTACAAAGATGCAAAAACAAAGCCGAACCTCGACTGCGGTCTTTCTTGGTTCCAACTATACCTAAAGATTTTGAGAAAAACATTATGATACCCATACACAAGAAGGCAAGTGCAACAAAATGTGAAAATTATAGGACTCTCAGCCTAATGGTTCACACTTCTAAGATATTAACCTCAATTATCCTAAAAGTGCATAGAGCAAAAAGATGAAGCTCCACTCTCTCAGACGATCAATTTGGATTCCGTAAAGACAGAGGAACCAGGGAAGCAACATTTGTCTTAAAACTAGTTCTTGAAAAAACAATTAGGAAGAACCTGACAACATACATAGCTTTCATTAATGCTGAGAAAGCCTTTGAGATGACTGCAAAACTGAGACAGCGATTATCTGTAGACGGACAAACAATGAAGAGGTGAAGATATGAAAGATACGAAGATGCTGTACTTTAGCCCCAATTATTTTTAATTAATACATAAAAGAGGCACTTAAAAAAGTCAGGAAAAATTTGAGAATAGGTATTCCAAGTCACAGAAAAAATATACAGTAGAGCCCCTATTTAAGATTTTTCTAGGGACCAGAATTTTCTAACCTTAAATGGAGGTTTACCTTAAATTGAGGTTTTGATAGAAAGCATACCTTTTCCAGAACTGTTTGCCTGTATTGACATGAATTGCACCACCAACAACCACAATTTACACAATAACAATAACATTAACACAAGGAGATACTTGCCCTACACACTATACTGTAATTAAAACCTTTTCTGCAGCACTAGTACAGTAGTCAAATATCATACTGTGGTTTCCCATCACACTAAAAATTAAAACAACCACAAAATACTTACACAATTACAGTAATATAATATATTGAGTTACTTTTCCTATACACAACACATACATGAATATCAATAATGAAGGATTGGTAACAACTCACAGCAAAGAGTCTGGCTGAGCTGCTGACAGACACAGGAATAGATAATCACATCCACACAAATTAATTTTTCGGCCATGGCTTTCATCAGAAAAAGAAACACATACCTTCACGCAATCATTCAGACAAATATACACACACAACCATCATGTCCGGCCACTCCAACAACACAAGCTAGACTGTGAGTGAGGTGGGGAGTGGAGGGGGATGCTAGGTAAAGGTGGGGATAGAAAGTTCCAAATTGCATGATGGATTTTAAAGGGGGGGGGGGGGGAATTTGGATTGGTGATGGTAGGGGTGGGAAAGTATAAAAGGGAGGTTTAGAGGAGTGTGGAGAGGGAGTAGTGGTATTTGAAATAATAATAATGACAAATAAAAATGGGAAACATAAAGTTAGGGGGGGAAAAAGGAAAAAATAAAGATAGGAAAGAATAATAAAAAGTAAGTAAAAATAAAAGTACTAAATTAGGGGGATATTTTAAGTGGTAGTACACAGTTGTAAGGAAGACATGGATACAGGATAATAGGTGGGGAAGGAAAAAGGGGGGGGGGGGAGGGGAGATGTTAGGCATAGGGTGCAGGGATGGAAAGTTATCTTAGGTTGAGCCCAGGATGGTTGCAGGACCGTAGAATGTGTTGAAGGACAACTTCCATCTGCGCAGTTCAGAAGAGCTGGTGGTGGAGGGAATGATCTAGATGGCTCGGGTAGTGAAGCAGCCATTGAAATCCAGAGTGTTGTGCTCAACTGCATGCTGTGCCACAGGGTGGTCTATCTTGATCCTTGCCACAGTTTGGCGGTGGCCATTCATTCTGACGGACAGCTGGTTTGTCGTCATACCGATTTAAAACACTGTGTAATGATTGCAGCAGAGTTGGTATGTCACATGGCTGCTTTCACAGGTGGGCCGACCTCTGATGTGTTAGGATAAGCCTGTGACAGGACTGGAATAGGAAGTGCTGGGTGGGAGGATTGGGGTCTTCCTCAAGGACATGATCCCTGTGGTCAGGGGTTGGGGGTTGGGAGTGGCAAAGGGATGGCCTAGGATGTGGAGGTTGGGTGGGCGAAGGAACACCACTTTAGGAGGGATTGGAAGGATCTTGGGAAGGATGCCTCTCATTTTAGGGCACGATGACGGATAAAGCCATGACAAAGGACGTGATTAAGTTTTTCCACTCCTGGGTGGTATTGGGTGACAAGGAGGACACTCCATTGTGACTGATTACTGGGGTTGGGGGAGGATTGATGGTGTGTGGAGATATGACACAGGAAATCTGTTTGCGGACTAGGTCAAGAGGGTAATGTCTGTCCTTGAAGGCGTTTGTGAGGCCTTCGGCGTCCATGGGTGCAAGGCTGTATGGGAGGGATTTTTTGATGTGGAATGGATGGCAGCTATCCAAGTGCAAGTACTGTTGGTAATTAACAGGTTTAATGTGGACGGAGGTGTGGATGGAGCCACCAGTGAGGTGGAGGTTAACATCCAGGAAGGTAACTTACTGGGTTGGGAAGGATCAAGTGAAACTGATGGGGGAGAAGGAATTGAGGTTGTGAAGGAACGAGGATAGGGAGTCCTGGCACTGAGTTCAAACAATGAAAATATCATCAATGAACCTGAATCAGACCAGGGGTTTGGGATTTTGGAAAGCTAGGACGGTTTCCTCTAGATGGCCCGTAAATAGGTAGGGTGCCATACGGTTGCCCAAGGTTGTGTCACGGATTTGATTGTATACTTTTCTTTCAAAGGAAAAGTAATTGTTTGTTAGGCTGTAATTGGTAAGGGTTATAAGGAATGAGATATTGGGCTTGAAGTCTGAAGGATGTTGAGAAAAGTAATGTTCAACAGCAGGAAGACCAATAGGCATGTGGGATATTGGTGTACAGCGAAGTGGCATCAACAGTGACGAGTAAGGATCCAGGAGGTAAAGGGTAAAGGGGTGGGGATGGTGTAGAGTCTGAAGGAAGTGGTTGGTATCTTGGATGTGGGAGGTCAGGTTTCAAACAATTGGTTGTAGGTGCTGGTCAACAAAGGCTAAAACTTTCTGTGGTAGCACAGTAACCAGCCACAATTGGGCACCCAGGATTGTTAGGTTTATGGATTTTTGGGAGCATATAAAATGCAGGTGTGAGAGGTCTTGTCGGGGTGAGGAGGGAGATGGATTCGGGGGAGAAGTTCTGGGGAGGGCCATAAGATTTTAGCAGGGATTGTAGGTCATTTTGGACTTTTGGGATGGGTCGTCCTGGCACAACTTTTAGGTGGAGGAATCTCACAACTGACGTAGGCCTTCTGTCACTTAATCACTGTGATTCATTACGACAGTGGTGGAAGCTTTGTCTGTGGGGAGGATGATTGGGTTGGGATCTGTTTTGAGGTTGTGTAAGGCTGTCCTTTCTTCTGCCCAAAGGTTGGTGTTCTTAGGGAGGGACTTGCTGAAGGATGGTGATGCCAAGTTCAATGTAGGGGAAGGATGGCGATGCAAAGTCCCATGTGAGGAATTCCTGTAATTCCTGTGACCAGAGGGTGGTTGGGGGGGGGGGGGTGAGGGAGGGTCACACAGTTGGAGGGTGGTATGAATTGGGAGAGGTAGGGTTCAATGTCGGAATTAGATTGGCTTTGATTCAAAGGATTTGTGGCAAAGTAGTTTTTCCACTGTAGGGATCGGCAGGAGAAGAGGTGGTCTTGGGCAAGTCCAACATGATTAAATTTAGGTGTGGGGGCTGAAGATGAGATCTTAGGATAGGACAGGAACTCCTGTGGGGTTGAGGGTTTTAGCAGAAAGGTTAACAACAGTATTATGGGATTGTTTAGGCTTTGGGAATTGTGAATTGTTGGTGGTGAGTCTTGGGGGGCGTGGCAAGTGGAAAAGGTCTGCTAGGCAAGGTGTAGGTGCTATGAGGGGTTCACAGGAAGGATCACTTTGGGTCGGATAGGGGTTGGCTAGTGGTACTCCAAGGCAGCAGTAGGCTGCATAATTTATGAAGGTGATGGGTGGAATGCTCCTCCAAGTGCTGGAGAGCAAGGGATTCAATTTGGGATATGGGATTTATGTTGTACAAGCAGAACCTCTCCCTAAGGACCCCAGATAGACCTGAAATTTAGTTTATTAAAATATCCGATTTTCCCCCTCCGACCGTCTTAGTTTCGTAATCAATTGAGCTGTCGGCTCCCCTTGATGACTCTATGATCATCTTCCTCACTTGCTCGCTTTGTGTCGTTGTCGTGGGGAGCCCAGTTCCTACCACACAGCGATACTCTGCTACCAATTGGGGGAGACGTTGGTTCACGTGGAGCATCCTCCAGGCCCCGACGATTGCTGGGACGGAGGCACACTTTTCTGATCGAGCCACAGTCGTCTAAAGACGTTCTCTTGCTAGCTCTGGGTCCCACCCCGTAGGTCGCGGGTCACCATGGTCCCTGGGACGGGTTCCACTCACTGTTGCACACCCCCGGTAGCCTTCTGTAGTAACAAGTAAATAAACTTCATGGTTTGATTCAGCAAAATTTTCCTGCATCTCTCTCTGCCACCTGAACCGCCTACGTCTCACCGCCAGCCATATCCTGACTGGGAATTGCACATTAGCAATATCTTTCAGAGGGAGCAGAAGTGTTTATGGATGCCTGTGCCATGGAGATGTGTTTTTGGAGTACTAGATGTGTGAGGGACAAGGATTGGTGGAATCTTAAAAGGTGAAGGTCATTGTGAAAGGAGAGATGGGATCCACAGACAGGAATTTTAATGGTTAGGCCATTGGGAGGGATTCCATGGTTCAGGCAGGATTGGAGAAATAGAATGTGGGACTGGGTTTTGGCCAAGGACAGGGAAACTTTTCTGAACTGGTGCAGAAAGATGGAGCAGGGATCCATTGGAGCAGGGAGGGGGAAGAATGCTGGGTAAAGGTGGGATGAAAAGATCCGAATAGCATGAGGGATTTTAAAGGCTGGGAGTTTGAATTGCGGCAATGAATACAGTGAAGGTAGGGGCAGGAAAGGATAAAAGGGAGGTGTAGAGGAGTGTGGGGAGTGAGTGAGGGGATTTGAAATGATAAGAATAATAAGGAAAAATAAAAACACAAGGGGGGGGAAGAAAAAACACAAGGGGGGGGGAAGAAAAAACACAAGGGGGGGGAAAGAAAAAACACAAGGGGGGGGGGGAAGAAAAAACACAAGGGGGGGGGGGAAGAAAAAACACAAGGGGGGGGGGAAGAAAAAACACAAGGGGGGGGGGAAGAAAAAACACAAGGGGGGGGGGAAGAAAAAACACAAGGGGGGGGGAAGAAAAAACACAAGGGGGGGGGAAGAAAAAACACAAGGGGGGGGAAGAAAAAACACAAGGGGGGGGAAGAAAAAACACAAGGGGGGGGGGAAGAAAAAACACAAGGGGGGGGGGAAGAAAAAACACAAGGGGGGGGAAGAAAAAACACAAGGGGGGGGGAAGAAAAAAACACAAGGGGGGGGGAAGAAAAAAACACAAGGGGGGGAAAGAAAAAAACACAAGGGGGGGGGGGAAAGAAAAAAACACAAGGGGGGGGGAAGAAAAAACACAAGGGGTCGGAAAAAATAGTCGGGGGGGGGGAAATAAAGTCGGGGGGAAAATAGGTCGGGGAGGGGGGGAAACAAAAAGTCGGGGGAGGGGGGGAAACAAAAAGTCGGGGGGGGGGGGGGAACAAAAAGTCGGGGGGGGGGGGGGAACAAAAAGTCGGGGGGGGGGAACAAAAAGTCGGGGGGGGGGGGAACAAAAAGTCGGGGGGGGGGACAAAAAGTTTGGGGGGGGGGGAAACAAAAAAGTTTGGGGGGGGGGGGAAACAAAAAAGTTTGGGGGGGGGGGAAACAAAAAAGTTTGGGGGGGGGGAAACAAAAAAGTTTGGGGGGGGGGGGGAAACAAAAAAGTTTGGGGGGGGGGGAAACAAAAAAGTTTGGGGGGGGGGGAAACAAAAAAGTTTGGGGGGGGGGGAAACAAAAAAGTTTGGGGGGGGGGGAAACAAAAAAGTTTGGGGGGGGGGGGAAACAAAAAAGTTTGGGGGGGGGGGGAAACAAAAAAGTTTGGGGGGGGGAAACAAAAAAGTTTGGGGGGGGGAAACAAAAAAGTTTGGGGGGGGGGAAACAAAAAAGTTTGGGGGGGGGGAAACAAAAAAGTTTGGGGGCAAACAAAAAAGTTTGGGGGCAAACAAAAAAGTTTGGGGGCAAACAAAAAAGTTTGGGGGCAAACAAAAAAGTTTGGGGGCAAACAAAAAAGTTTGGGGGCAAACAAAAAAGTTTGGGGGCAAACAAAAAAGTTTGGGGGCAAACAAAAAAGTTTGGGGGCAAACAAAAAAGTTTGGGGGCAAACAAAAAAGTTTGGGGGCAAACAAAAAAGTTTGGGGGAAAACAAAAAAGTTTGGGGGAAAACAAAAAAGTTTGGGGGGAAAACAAAAAGTTTGGGGGGAAAACAAAAAGTTTGGGGGAAAACAAAAAGTTTGGGGGAAAACAAAAAGTTTGGGGGAAAACAAAAAGTTTGGGGGGAAAACAAAAAGTTTGGGGGGAAAACAAAAAGTTTGGGGGAAAACAAAAAGTTTGGGGGAAAACAAAAAGTTTGGGGGAAAACAAAAAGTTTGGGGGAAAACAAAAAGTTTGGGGGAAAACAAAAAGTTTGGGGGGAAAACAAAAAGTTTGGGGGAAAACAAAAAGTTTGGGGGAAAACAAAAAGTTTGGGGGGAAACAAAAAGTTTGGGGGAAAACAAAAAGTTTGGGGGAAAACAAAAAGTTTGGGGGAAAACAAAAAGTTTGGGGGAAAAAAAGAGGAAAAAGAAAGTTAGGAAAGAATAATAAAAAGAAAGTAAAAATAAAAGTACTAAATTAAGGGAATATTGTAAGTAAGGGGATACAGCATAATGGGTGGGGAAGGAAAAGGGGGGGAGGAGGAGATGTTAGGCATAGGGTGCAGGAAAAGGAAGTTATCTTAGGTTGAGGCCAGGACAGTTGCGGGACCATAGAATGTGTTGAAGGGACAACTCCCATTTGCGCAGTTCAGAAGAGCTGGTGGTGGAGGGAAGGATCCAGATGGCTGTGGAAGTGAAGCAGCCATTGAAATCCAGAGTGCTGTGCTCAGCTGCATGCTGTGCCACAGGGTGGTCTATCTCGGTTTTTGCTACAGTTTGGCACTGGCCATACATTCTGTAGGACAGCTGGTTTATATGAATGTTTGTCTTTATGTCTTCTGTGTGTTCATAAACCATTCATTCGATTGCAATGAAACTTTGGTGAACTGTTCACTGTACGCCCATGAAGTTTTCCGATACAAAAACAAAAGAGTACGACACAGAGATGACGTCATAAATAATGAGAGGCCACTGCCTGACAATACCCAAATTTTTGCATCAATTATTGGATAATGGGAGTAGTTAGGTACCTGCAAAAACGTTTTCATGTAATTTAGGACGTTTATGAAAAATTGTGTAGCTCCACAACAACCTTGTCCATCCCTATGCCACTCCCAACCGCAACCCCTAACCACGAAGATCATATACTTTAAGACCCCAAAGCTAAACCTGCCCAATCCACCCACCCAGCACTTCCTGTTCCAGTCCTGTCACAGGCTTATCCTACCCCATCAGAGGTCGGGCCACCTGTGAAAGCAGCCATGTGATATGCCAACTCTGCTGCATTCATTGCACAGCATTTTAAATAGGTATGATGACAAACTAGCTGTCCGCCAAAATGAATGGCCACCGCCAAACTGTGGCAAGGAACAAGATAGACCACCCTATGGCACAGCAATCTGGATTTCAATGGCTGCTTCACTACCCGAGCCATCTGGATCATCCCCTTCATCACCACCTCTTCTGAACTGCGCAGTCCCGTAACCATCCTGGGCTCAACCTAAGATAACTTTCCATCCCTGCACCCTATGCTTAACATCTCTCCCCCCCCCCCCACTGCATTGTTACCTATCCTCCATTATTGATATTCCTATCAAATTTTCCATTGTTAACATATTTACATGAATTTCACAGTGTTTCATTTTTTGAAAAAATCAAAAATGTTAGTTTGCTTTTTACCACTGTTGGAGTTTAGGTTCAAAATGTCCATCTCCAATTGATTTAATCTGTCTATAACAGAGTTGTCCGCTTTAAATCCTGTGACAAATCTCTGGACAATGTCTATGCTAGCAGCAGCTTAACTGAATGATGGTGGTTGCATTTCTTCATCCCTATCATCATCCTCTATTTATATATCTTCTTCATTCTTCTTTAATTCATGTTCATAGATTTCCTCAACATCCCGGATGCATGTAGTGGTGGCACCATCATCACAAGCCCCAAATTCATCAAAAGTGATGGGTAAATTGTTAGATACCTGCACCCTATCATGCATGTCCACTCCTGCTTCATCACTGTTGACTGAACATAAACTCCACCAGAGGAATGGCCAAACACTGTCCCGCAGGCACCCTTGTCATGCCCGTGGGTGGCCTTTGCCGTGCTCCTGCCCTGCACACTGCTCTGCCCTGCGTGTGGGGCAGTGGCGACATGCGACCAGGGTGGTCGACTACAATGTACTCCGTCCGTGGGGCCGTGGGCGGAAATGTTGGCAATGTCTGCTCCACCAGGACGTCACTGAGTGGTGTTTGGGTGTATACATTTGTTTTGTTACGTATGTCTCATTACTTTTTACAGTATGATGTGATCCATTTATGATCTCCATTCCACCTACTGAACCATATGATTTAATTTAAAGACACTAATCATTTCGAAAAATGACGATTTTTCCAATTTTTGTCTTTACTTTTCACAATACAAACTGAACCATTTATATTCGCGCATCCACCTACTGAGCCCCATGATTTAATTGGCACAGACTAATCATTTAAAACATTGATAATTTGCAACGGAAATTATAGTGTGGTACAAATTTGTCATAATATTATTCATCAGAACACGAGTGTATCACTTCACGCACATTAACAAATAAGTGACTGCTGACATGCACAATGGCCACTGGCAAAATATCATGTAAGAACATTGTGATCGTGCTGCTGATCTAGACTTGACACACAGCATTTCAGTGATTTTGTACTCTGTGTTACATACATTGGCTTTTTGTTTATGAGCACACACACCTGTTTTTCACCCACAGGATACTTGTATGGCATGTCATTTGAAATTTGCGATTTATAATGTGAGGAGGAAAAGCTCAATTATAGGCCTTAGATTGTCCTTCAGAAGCTTATGACGTCTTTTTCATACGTTTTTATTGTTGCATAGTCATAACAAATAGATATAAATACTTGAGAAATTCAACATTTCCTAACGCTAAATGTGAGTTTTACCATAATTCGAATTACGTTAAATGTAATATAAAATTGCATTGCACTTATGGAATAATTTTTGGGACTTAAAAATTCTTCCGTTAAATGGGGGTTTACACTAAATCGAGGTCACGTGAAGTCAGGGTTATACTGTAGATATATTACGATATGCTAATGACATTCTGTTCTAGCTGAGAGCGAAGAAAACCTTGTAACCCTGCTAAACAGAATGGACAAAGTTATGGGAAAAGAATATAACTTAAAATAAATAAAGCAAAATAAAAGTTATGGCATGTCACAAAAAAGGGCAAGTTAGAATCCAAATTCATGTAGCCAATATACTACTTGCAAAAAAAAAAAAGGTTGATATATTTACTTATGTAGGCAATAGGATCACTAGGGATGGAAGGAGCAAGGTTGAAGTACGAAGCACAAGTGCACGAGCCAAAGCTGCTTTTAACAAAAAGAAAAAAGCTTTTAACTTCTATTATCAGTAGAAGTAAGAAAAAAGTTTTATGAAGTCTAATGCCTGGTATATCGCATGGCTGTGAAACAAGGACTCTTGAAACTGTGGAAGAGAAGAAGCTAAATTCTTTTGAAATTTGGTGTTTGCAACACATGCTCAAAAGAAAATGGATTGACAAAGTTACAAATGAAGTGGTCTTTTTTTTTTTTTTTTTTTTTTTTTTGTGGTTTTAGGGCGCACAACTTCTATGGTCATTAGCGCCCAGCCAGGAACATTGATTCGCTATCATCTCAAAAAATGGTGACTGTCAGAACATCAACAAGAGGCTAAAAACGAAAGATAAAAGACAATTAAAAGGGTTAAATATCCTTGGATAGGTTGGCCAAGTTCATAAAACGCAAAACACGAGCAGCTGCTCGTGTGTCATCAGCTAAAATTTCCTCCAGAGTAGACGGAAAGTGAAGGGCTACACGGAGATGATTAAAATTAACACAAGTCAGTAAAACATGTCGCACTGTCAGCAGTTCACCGCAGGAGCATAGCGGTGCAGGTTCGGCGGATAGCAAGTGACGGTGGCTGAAACGGCAATGACCGATCCGCAACCGAGCCAGGATGACCTCCTCCCGCCGAGAGGGGCGTGAGGATGTCCTCCAAGCGGTCGGGATCGGTTTGACAGTTCGCAATTTATTGTTGTACAGAGAAAGCCACACACTGTGCCATTGCGACACGATACTCCGGCGAAGAGCCCGTTGAACATCGTCCGTTGGGACGCAAAAGGTAGCCATGCGAGGCAAAAGAGCTGCTGCCTTGGCTGCTGTGTCGGCGGCCTCATTTCCGGGCACACCCACATGGCCAGGGACCCACAGGAAAGAAACGTGACAGCTGTCATCCGCCAGCAACTGGAGGGAGCGTTGGATCCGATACACGAGAGGATGGTTCGAGAAAGGGTCCTTAAGACTCTGCAGGGCACTAAGGGAGTCAGAACATATGGCATAGAAAGGTTGGCGGTGGCGGCAGGTATACAAAACGGCCTGGTGGAGGGCGAAAAGCTCAGCCGTGAAGGTCGAGCACCGGTCAGGGAGCTTGTATTGGAACCGGTTGTCCCCGACGACGAAGGCAGATCCGACACCGGCAGTGCTCTTGGAACCATCAGTGTAAATAAATACGGCATTATCGAACCGCGAACGGAGTTCGACAAGCCTCGAGCGGAATACCAAATCCGGAGTGCTCTCCTTGGGGAGCGAACTAAGTTCGAGGTGTGTGTGAACCTGGGCCTGATGCCACGGTGGCAATGGGCTTTCGCTCAACCGAAGGGTGGAAGGAAGGGTAAAATCGAGCCGTTGTAGCAGGCGGCGAAACGGAACTCCCGGTGGAAGCAAGGCAATCGCAGACAACTGATATTGGCGATCGAGTGAGTCGTCAAAAAATAATCTGTAAGAGGGATGGTTGGGCATCGACCGTAGGCGGCATGCATAACGACACAAGAGTATGTCACGTCGAGTGGTCAAGGGTAATACAGCAGCCTCGGCATACAGACTTTCAACTGGGCTGGTATAAAATGCACCGGTCGCCAGACGTAATCCACGATGGTGGATAGAGTTGAGACGGCGGAGAATCGACGGCCGTGCAGAAGAGTACACAAGGCTTCCATAGTCGAGCTTCGACTGAACAATGGCCTGGTAAAGGTGAAGCAGGACGGTACGATCCGCTCCCCATGATGTGCCACTGAGGACACGAAGAACGTTAAGGGATCGGGCACAACGGGCAGCCAGGTAGGACACGTGTGTGGACCAGCAAAGTTTCCGATCCAACATGAGTCCCAAGAATTTCGTAGTCTCCACGAAAGGGAGAGCAACAGGGCCGAGACGTAGAGAAGGTGGAAGAAATTCCTTGTATCTCCAAAAATTGATACACACAGTTTTCTCAGTGGAGAATCGGAAGCCTTTTGCGATGCTCCAGGAATATAGACGGTCAAGACAGCGTTGGAGAGAACGCTCCAAGAGACACGTCCGCTGGGCGCTACAATAAATTGCGAAATCGTCAACAAAAAGAGATCCGGAGACGTCGGCTGAAAGGCACTCCACGATCGGATTGATTGCAATGGCAAAGAGCGCCACACTCAAGACGGAGCCCTGTGGTACCCCATTCTCCTGGCAAAAGGTATCTGACAAAACAGAGCCCACCCGTACCCGGAACTTGCGATCCGCCAAAAACGCTTGAATGAAAAGAGGAAGGCGGCCCCGAAGGCCCCATTTGTGCAATGTGCGGAGAATGCCCGCTCTCCAACAGGTATCGTATGCCTTCTCCAAGTCGAAGAACACGGCTACTGTTTGACGCTTCTTTAGAAAGTTGTTCATAACGAAGGTCGACAACGTAACGAGGTGGTCAGCAGCAGAGCGGTGTCGACGAAAACCGCATTGGATATTAGTCAGGAGGCGGCGAGATTCGAGGAGCCAGACCAACCGAGCGTTAACCATGCGTTCCATCACCTTACAGACGCAGCTCGTCAGAGAAATGGGACGATAACTGGAAGGAAGGTGTTTGTCCTTCCCTGGTTTGGGGATGGGGACAACAATGGCTTCACGCCAACTTGTGGGAACACGACCTTCAGTCCATATGCGATTGTAGGTACTAAGAAGAAAGCACTTGCCCGCAGGAGAGAGGTTCTTCAGCATCTCAATATGAATGGAATCGGGCCCGGGAGCAGAAGACCGGGACAGGGCGAGAGCACGATCTAGCTCCTGCATGGTGAAGGCGACGTTATAATTTTCACGATTAAAAGAGCGGAAAGAAGGCGGCCGTGCCTCCTCTACCTGTTTGCGAGGGAGAAAGGCAGGGTGGTAATGGGCAGAGCTCGAAACCTCCGCAAAGAAACGACCCAATGCGTTTGAAACATCAGCTGGGTCCACGAGGACCGCGTTCTCCACGGTCAGGCCAGGAATCGGGGAGTGGACCTTGATGCCGGACAAACGGCGTAGGCCACCCCAGACAACCGTGGAGGGAGTAAAACGGTTAAAAGAACTAGTAAAAGCTGTCCAGCAAGCTTTCTTGCTGTCGTTTATGATACGACGGCACTACGCTCTCATACGTTTGTAATTGATGCAATTCTCCAAAGTTGGGTGGCGGCGGAAGGTGCGTAAGGCACGGCGCCGGGCTCGAAGCGCGTCGCAGCAGGCTGCAGTCCACCAAGGGACCTGGACACGACGTGGAGAAGAGGATGTACGAGGTATGGAACGTTCAGCAGCAGTGAGAATAACCTCTGTGAGGTATTCGACCTGACTGTCACAGTTGGGAAAATGCTGATTGTGAAAAACAGCCATGGAAGAATAAAGCCCCCAGTCGGCTTTAGAAATGTTCCAACTGGTGGGACGTGGAGATGGGGAATGATGTAGGAAGTGGATGATACAAGGGAAATGGTCACTCGAGTACGTGTCAGAAAGTGCATACCACTCAAACCGACCGGCAAGCTGAGGAGTGCATATTGCGAGGTCTATATGGGAATAAGTGTGTGTTGTGTCAGAAAGGAAGGTCGGTGCACCGGTGTTGAGGCAGACAAGATCGAGGTGGTGGAGAAGGTCCACCAAAAGGGAGCCTCTCGGACAAGGTGCCGGAGAGCCCCATAGGGGGTGGTGGGCATTAAAGTCGCCTACCAACACGAAAGGTGAAGGGAGCTGGTCAACAAGGTTTAGCACATCTGCCCTTGTAAGGGCAGATGACGATGGCGAATATATATTACAGAGGGAGAAGGTAAATGTTGATAAGGTGATGCGGACGGCAACTGCCTGTAGGTGAGTGTGCAAGGAAATGGGATGGAAATAGACGTCGTCTCGAAGGAGCATCAGAACCCCTCCATGGGCTGGGACACCTTCCACGGGTGGCAGGTCGAACCGCACAGAGGTGTAGTGTGGAAAGTCTGCACGATCACGTGGACGCAACTTAGTTTCCTGGAGGCAGACTAGAAGCGGGCAGTGCAATCGAAGGAGTAGTTTTAACTACTCCCGATTAGAACGAATGCCGCGAATGTTCCATTGAAGGAGCGCCATGATAAAAATGAGAGAAGAAATAAGGATAAAAACCAACTAGCGAGCGGGGTCACCTCGACGGCCGCTGAGGACCGGATTTCGAGGGAGCACTGCTATCGCTGTCTGGGGGCAAAGGGTCATGTTCCATTGGTTCGACCGACGCGCCTGCCACCTCCTTGAGTTGATCAGGAGGGGCAGTTTCCACCGCCGGTAAAGGGCCGGGCGCCCGGCAAACGGAGCGTCCCGGTGAAACAGAAGACGGCCGAGGCCGGCAACTGTTGGACGGCGCGACAGATGGGTCACGCCTCGGCGGGGAAGGAGAGGAACTCTTTCTTGTCAGCTCTTCTGGAAGAGTGACGGCGGGAAGAGGCAGTTGACGGTTGGGAAGCCTGAGAACGCAGAAAATCCTCACGGACGGGTTCCTTTTTCAAGGTCCGGGCATCTTGTTTAGGTGCCCGCGGTTTACTAGAGGTTGACGAAGACTGTACCTTAGAAGCAGCAGGAGGAAGCGGGGACGTGGAACGGGCAATCTTCGGGCTGGCGGATCGCACAACTGTGTCAGCGAAAGTGAAATCACAAGTCTGGGTACTGGAATCCTTAGTAGGTCGAGTTGAGGTGAGGACCTTACTGTATGTACCCGCTGGGAGGACAGTGGGCTTTCGACTCGCCAACAACTTTCGAGCGGCAGATGTTGATACCTTCTCCGTGACCCGAATTTGCTGAATGATTTTTTCATCCTTATATACAGGGCAGTCGCGAGAGGAAGCCGCATGGTCGCCGTTGCAGTTAAGGCAGTGAGGGGACGGAGGTGGGCAATCCCCCTCATGGGCGTCCCTACCACAAGTGACACATTTTGCTGCATGTGGGCAATGTTCACGGGTATGGTTGTACCTGTGGCATTGGTAGCAGCGCGTTGGGTTTGGAATATAAGGGCGGACTGAGATAACTTCGTACCCTGCTTTGACCTTCGACGGGAGGTCAACTCTGTCGAAGGTCAAAAACACAGTACGAGGCGGTGTCAGCTGGTTATCTACCTTTTTCATCACCCTGTGGACGGCTGTCACACCCTGATCGGACATATAGGACCGGATGTCGTCATCAGACAACCCGTCAAGGGATCTCGTAAAAACTACCCCACGTGACGAGTTGAGTGTGCGGTGCGCTTCTACTTTGACTGGAAACGTGTGTAATAACGTAGTCCGGATAAGTTTCTGGGCTTGGAAAGCACTGTCCACTTCCAGCAACAATGAGCCATTGCGCTGACGCGAACAGGTTTTAACAGGGCCAGCAATTGCATCAACACCTTTCTGTATAACGAAAGGATTGACAGAAGTGAAATCCTTTCCGTCGGTGCGCGACACAACAAGAAATTTCGGCAAACTAGGCAGAGTCTTCTTTTGCTGAGGCGAATCTATCTTACGTTTCTGGGTCAATGTCAGTGAAGAAGAGAAGGAAGTCATTGCGGAAGTGTCCCCCGTGATTACCGGCGTCTCCGATGACACGCTCCTTCCTAGTGGGGGCCCTCTCCGAGGGCTTACCCGCCTTAGGTGATTGTTCACACCTCAGGTCACACCTCCCGAGAACTGACGGAGGGACCAATTGGCATGTTCGGAAGGTACCAGCTCGGGTAATCACCCCTCCCTGGGCCTGGCCTTTACCAGGGGGTACGTACGTGCCCTACTTGTCTACCCGGGGCGGGGAATTACGCGTTACCCCGTCACCTGCTACGCATGATAATGCGTGGGTCGGCCTTCAGACACGCACAGGGAGGAAAGAAGAAGAATAGAGGAAGTGAAGAGAAAGAAGGAAAGGTGTCTCAAACGCCGAGGCGGAGACTAATGAGGAGAAGAAGGCGAGGAGAGGACAAGGAGAGAGAGACAGAAACAAAGGGTAAGAAAGGAAGGAACCAAGGAATAAGAGAAACGACAACAAGAAAACACCTGAACTCGTGAAATACGCCCGTCTCCGGGCGAAGGCATAAACCGGGAGGGAAAGTGAAGCAGCCTGGGGCAGAAGAAAGGCTGCTCCGGCTCGGGGCCCCGTGCGCGCCACACACGTACCCACAAAAGAACTGTGGGCCCCCTGGGGGGGAAGTGGTCTTGGAAAGAGCGGGTGAAAACTTATTTGTGGAGCCTGATTGTCAGAGAGTGAGTTCAACTCACAGGTCATCTAATGAGACATTAGTTCCTGAAACCAATAATAAGAGGGTTATGTCGGGGAGAAAAGAACAAGAGGTAGACCACACCTGAGATAAATCGACAAAAATCATGAAAGATGTGGATGCAAGACCTCTGAAGAGGAAAGCAGAAAGACATACAGAATGGAGACTTGCTACCATCATGACTGTTGCAAACCAATCCTTGGATTGACCACTACAGAGGAGTAGAGGATTTCACATGTGGAGGTAAAGGAAACAATATTGTGACAATAAAATTAAAAAAATAATAAATAAATAAATAAAAATAAAAATAAATAAATAAATAAAAACCATTAATTAGAGTTCCAACCTGACAGGCGGTGACAATTTATGATTCACTCCATTCAGTTTAGAATTTATCTTCAGCAAAATGTTTGATACAGTAGCACGATCTTGGCGTGAAACGGTCCTCTTTTTTAGACACTGCGTAAGGACACCAACTTTCAATTCAGCAAACTGTTTCACTTGAGCTGAAAAAAAAAAAGCGTTTTGTAAATTGCCAATTACATAATTACAAAACAAATAATATAAATACAAATTTCATATAACCAAAATACTACATTTGGAAAATCCAGTTTTTGCTTTTGTATCGATATCTACAGGACAAAGACTGATCTGATGTGGTTCACCATGTGACTAGCCTTATCTTCATCTCTAAATGACAACTGCAGTCCACATTCATGTGAACTTCATTTTACTCTACTAGTTATCTTCCTGTGTGATTTGTTGCCCCCACACTTCCCTCTAAAACTATAAAGTGCATTCCAGTTCTAACACCTCCAATTTTTCTTTTCTCACATACTAATCACATGCAAATTATGAAACTTGTGTCACTTAACATAATCTTTCTGTAGCTGTAAACATTTTAATAAAACACAGTATATAGAGTTCCATACAGTAAATTGAATGACACCATTAATAAGTATAGAATTTGATCAGGAATCTGTAGCAAAGGTAGAATATTCAAAAACTTTAGCTATATGCATTGATGAGGGGTTGAACTGGAAAAAAAAAAAAAAACACATTGAAGATCTGCTGAAATGTTTGATTTTAGCTACTTACGCTATTAGGGTAATTGCAAATTTTGGTGATATACATGTCAGTAAATTTTGGTGATACACATGTCCGTAAATTAGCTTACTATGCCTATTTTCATTCTCTGCTTTCGTATGGCATCATTTTCTGAGGTTAATTCATCTTTGAGTGAAAAATATTCATTGCACAAAATGGTGTAATCAGAATAATTGCTGGAGCCCATCCAAGATCATCCTGCAACACTTCTTTAAAGAGCTACTGCTAGGCATCTTCACAGTCACTTAATTAAATTTGTTATTACCAATCTCACTGAATTCAAAAGCAATAGCAGTGTACATAACTACAAAACTAGGAGAAAGAATGATCTTCACTATTCAAAATTAAATCTAGCTTTGGCACAGAAAGGGGTGAATTATGCTGTCACACTGTCACAAAGGTCTTTGTTCACCTACCAAACAACATCAAAGGCCTGACAGACAGCCAACTAGCATTTAAAAATAAAAGAATTTCTGAATGGCGACTCCTCCTACAATATAGATGAATTTTTAGACATAAATTAGTAAATCTGAAAAAAATAAATAAATACAAATAATAATAATAAGAAGAAGAAACTGTGTCATGTAATATTTAGTACAAAGTAATAATTTGTAAAGACACCTTTCATTAACCTGACACATTGCACATCATTACAACTTGTCGTATTCATTATCTATGGAACAAGTACTATTCCAATCTAATTACAATGACAAGATCCCACAATTGCTATGAACACTTCTTTTAAGAGTTTGCTTTCAACACTGGAAATTTTCTGATGCTAGTGAATGTGTGACCAAGATGATGATCTTGCAACATTTAAGAAAGCCATAGGTTGCTAGGAGCCAGGACAGGTGAACAGAATACAGCATCCATAGCACCCAGCTGGAGGACATTCTTGCATATCAGGTCTTCATACAGGATTTTGTGCACAGAAACACCAACTTTTGAGATGATGTGTTCCACACTCCTTCACTGATCCACCAAAATAATTTTCTCCACTCACTCAACATGTCATCAGATCAGCTGCTCCAAGGTCGAGGTTGACTTTGTGTGTGGTCAGACAGTCCGCCTTCTCTGCACTCACAACCACACCTTTGACACATTCGCGACATCACCGCCTCACTTCTCACTCAACTGGTGATGAAAATCAGTGGCGCACACACACACACACACACACACACACACACACACACACACAAAAGGGGGGGGGGGCAAGATTACACACAGTCCTTGTACTCAGAACATTGTCATTAACAGTATCAATAACAGCTCTAAATCTCTCTGCTGCCATTAAATTTCTGTGTGTGGTACTGTGCCACAATCTCTCTCATGCAATCACAATGAGTGTGTGTGCATATTTTATTACTTTAAAAACAACATGTTGCTATCAGCAGCTAGTCCCGAGGAAAAAATTGGAGGTGTTATAACTTGAGTGCACACTGTAGATTGATGTCAGTCGAGTTATACCACAAATTTCCTTTCTCCCAATCCTGTTCATTACCTTATTACTTACGAGATCAAACCACCTGATATTCAGCATTCTTCTGTACGTACACACACACACACACACACACACACACACACACACACACACACACACACACTTTCTTCTTTGACTGATTCCATGTTCACCAGAGCAGTTTTGCTCAGAACCTGTGCAAGGCACACTAGCATATCTGTCCTTTTGGAAGTATGTGTTCTGTATTATTTTTTCTGACTTTTCTGCATTAACATGGCTAAATATTCCTGCAGGTGATTTACAGTGTGTGGTGATTTCACAGCATGTAGAATTGCTGCACTTTGCTCGACAGGAGGAAGTACTACATGTTATTAGCTGGTGTCAGTTCAGTGTGCCTGTGGTTTGTCTAATGAGGTACCGCCTTGGTGCACTCATACTGGGTGGACCCTTGGCTCAGGATAGGCTGTTAATTTTTAGTTTGTTTTGGCAACTCTTCGTTATGAAGTGTAGTATGTGATACTTTTCCCAGATTGGAACAGAAGAACTCGCCAATATCCTCTCCATCCGTCCATACCTATATAATATCCTTGTCCATCCCTGCTCCAAACCCTTTGTCTCTCAGTATCATACCCCTGCATTAGACCTGTCCTATCCAATATCCGCCCACTACCTACTCTGGTCCTGTCACATTTCCTATCCCATAAAAGTAGGGCAACTTGTGAACGCAGTCATGTGATCTACAAATTACGCTGCATCCACTGTGAACCTTTCCACATTGACATGACTGGCAACAAGCCTTTCTGTGGCTTATTGAGACAGACATCTCCATGATGATTAGCAACCAACCTAGCTTTCTCAGAAATATTTCTGATTCCTTTCTGCAATTTCCAGTGTGTTTTTGTGAAGTATGATAGTTACGGTAAAAAAAGCCTGCCTCCCTCCTAACTACATAAAATTTTGGAATCTGCAACGAGAATAGTTAGAAAACATGTTACAATATAAGGTCCACAATTTACAACAGCTTCCAGATTGAGAGATCCAAGTCCTTTTACTGCTCTGATCAATCTTTAGTATCATTGCCAGATGCAGAAGTCAATATTTAGAAGAATGGACTAGCACTAACCATTCAGAATAGAGTTTTACTGCCACACTTGCCTCTGGTGGCAAGACATTTTAATGGCATAGGCAAAGATGAAGTGCACCTGCACTCCTTTGCCAACTGTGGTGACATATCTGAATTCCATCACTTGGAAAGTGTGTTAAAAAACCAATGTACTACTCAAAACTACCAAGGTAATTTTTATTTCTTTTCATTTTAATTGACATTTTGCTTCATGATCTAGCAGGTACGCTCAAGTGAGCTAAAAGTCAATGGGGTGGAGAAGGACCCCTTTAACAACTATTCCCACCTCCCCCACCACAAATTAAGAAAAAGAACCACCCACACACCTTAGCACCACGTAACAGAGGTTTGTAGTTCCACACTAAATGACTGGTTAAATAGACCCTACCTGACAATTTGTTACTGAAATCTTTCTGGGACTTAACTGTTACACAGGACTGATAGCCAGTACCAGTTTCTGGGTTTGCTGAGCATGAAAGGTAGTGTGTTTCCCCAATTGCTCTCCTACAAAACACTGGTGGATTTTTTCTGGGGTGGAGTGGGGGGGGGGGGGGTGAGAACGTGTGCCAATATACTTAAAAGTGTGAACTGAAAATTACAGATATCATAAACAATATTCTTGAACAATATTAGAAATATCAGATGAGATTACTGCACACTTACCGTAAACACCACGTCTGTCCTCTATAACCACAACGGCAAGTTCTGTTCCTGCACTTTTACACTCTGCTAAGAGGTTGTACAATCTGGCAGGAGGATCCCTTCTGTCCATAACCAATAAATTTTGTGGTTTTCCAATAGACATGCCCAACTGGCCGCCCACAGATGCCATTAATTGTGCAAATGACCTTTCAAAGGGAGAGCAAGATGTAATGAGCACACAAACTAAATTTTAAAAAATTCTAAACTTTTTTTCTGGTTTGTTTCTACTGCAAAATAATTACCACAGTTCTTCATTTCGGATATTTACACCAAAATTGATGATAACCCAATTTCTCAATGGACTGCTCATCAAGAAATGTTCAGGGCGCCACACGCCTTTCCTGGGGACAACTTCTTTGTGCTGAAATGTGTGTACCAACAGATGAATTTAGACAAACTTTTTGATTTTGTTCTCATAACAACATGTAGTGAGAAAAAAATCTCCATAAAATGAATGAGACTAAAGCTTACAGACAATTTGGTTACATATTTCAAGTTGTTCTGCGACTGATTGAAATTTTTAAGGGATCATGGAGGCAATAGTATGGCTTACACTGAAAGAAAGCAGTCAAGATCTAATGCATAACATCTGTAAGTACACTTGTCTTACATAATCCATAATTTGGTAAATTTTGTATTACGTTACACATACTTTAGGATGTATTTCTTTTACGGAAGTTGTCTTCAATAAATTGTGGACTGCTTATAAAACGATTAGCCAATTGATTATTTTTGGTGGGCATATTACCCAACTACTTCTTGCAATCTAATTAACTTTTTTTTTGTGCCACATAGAATTAAAATGTGCACATAAATAAACCGAGCAGTTGCCAAATACTGCTGGTAACATTATAGCTTTGTGTAACAAAGTGCACCACTTTGGTGGTGGTGGTGGTGGTGGTGGTGGTGGTGGTGGTGGTTGCTGGGAAGACATTTCTATTGCTATGGAGATCAAAAGATAGATCGATTTATTTATTCAAAAATGTTTGGAACAATAACAATTTTGAATACTCCATAAACAACTTTGGGGCTTCTTTTGAACCAAAATAAAGATAAATGAAATGAATTAACAAGAATGAAATACAGTATTGAGAACAATGACATTTCTGATATACTTGACAAATATTCTTAACATGGAGTCATCTCAATCATATGCCCACCAGATCAAGCTTCCAGGTTTTGTTCAGACTTTTTATGTCACATTTTCACCCAAGAGCACTCAATGCTACTGCCAGGGCCTGTCCCACTTTGTAGGTAGGAACTGTGTAAAAGCAGATCTGTAGTCTGCTCAGGCACAAGTGGTGTGTCTAAATTTACTCACGGGAAGAGGTAGATGGGTCAGGAAAAGAAATAAGAAGAGATGATACAAAAGGAAACCAGGGAGGACCACCCAAATATGCCAAAACAGTAATCAACGAAGACGTCGCAGGGGAAGTCGTGGTTCTTCACCAACCCACTCAACTTTCCTAGTCCTGCTATTTCCACATAACTCGTGCGTTAATAAAGTGCTCAGAAATTGTAGGTCAAAACACCCTCAACCCTGATTTGGGACAGGAGGCTGATTAGAATTGCTTGATGGTTGAAGAAACTGCACATAAAGAGTGGAAAAACAGATTCTCCCTCCCATATGGACCCAAGCCACAGATTGTACTTCAAAGACAACCGAAGAACTACTGCCATGTGGGGGAGGAGAGGGGGGAGGAGGAGGATTACTAGTTAATATGCACCATGATTGCTTTGTTTACAAAACGTGCAGGCTGACAGCAATATTACGTGGAAGGTTACTCATCAAACTTATTCTAACAGACTATGTTTCCCCTTATCCTCTACATCCACAGACATTGCCAAGGTGGGGAGGCTTGCGTGCCTCAACGATGCAGATAGGCGTACCGTAGGTGCAACCACAGCAGAGGGGTATCTGTGGAGAGGCCAGACAAATATGTGGTTCCTGAAGAGTGGCAGCAGCCCTTTCAGTAGTTACAGGGGCAACAGTCTGGATGATTGACTAAGCTGGCCTTGTAACATCAGCTAATGTGGCTTTGGCACACAGTTACTGTGAACGGCTGAAAGCAAGGGGAAACTACAGCCGTTACTTTTCCCCGAGGACATGCAGCTCTACTGTATGAAAATATGATGATGGCATCCTCTCGGGTAAAATATTCTTGAGGGAAAATGGTCCCCCATTCGGATCTCCAGGCGGGGCCTACTCGGGAGGATGTGATCATCAGGAAAGACAATACTGGCATTCTATGGGATCGGAGCGTGGAATGTTAGATCCCTTAATCGGGTAGGAAAATTAGAAAATTTAAAAAAGGAGATGGATAGGTTGAAGTTAGATATAGTGGGGATTAGTGAAGTTCGGTGGCAGGATGAACAGGATTTCTGGTCAGGTGCGTACAGGATTATAAATGCACAATCAGTTTGGAGTATCGCAGGAGTAGGACTGATAATGAATAAGAAAATAGGAATGCGGGTAAACTACTATGAGCAGCACAGTGATCACATTATCATTGACAAGATAGATACGAAGCCAACACCGACAACAGTAGTACAGGTTTATATGCCAACTAGCTCTGCCGATGACGAGGAGATTGAAGAAACGTATGAGGAGTTATTCAGACAGTTAAGGGAGAGGAAAATTAATTGTGATGGGAGACTGGAATTCGGTAGTAGGAAAAGAAAGAGAAGGAAAAATAGTAGGTGAATATGGACTGGGAAGAAGGAATGAAAGAGGAAGTCGCCTGGTAATTTTGCACAGAACATGTGGTTTAAGAATCACAAAAGAAGGTTGTATACGTGGAAGAGACCAGGAGACACCGGAAGATACCAGATAGATTTTATAATGGTAAAACAGATTCCAAAATCAGGTTATAAACTGTAAGACATATCCAGGGGCAGATATAGACTCTGACCATAACTTGTTAGTCATGAACTGTAGGCTGAAACTGAAAAAACTGCAGAAAGGTAGGAAAATAAAGAGATGGGACCTAGATAAATTGAAGGAATGTGAAGTTCTGGAGAATTTCAGAGGGAGATTTAGGCAACAACTGACAGAAACAGGGAGAAAATAAAACAGTAGAGGAGAAATGGGTAAAATTGAGAGATGAAATAGTGAAGGTAGCAGAGGACAAAATAGGTAGAAAGGCAAGACCTACAAAAAATCCTTGGATATACAGGAAATACTAAATTTAATTGATGAAAGGAGAAAATATAAAAATGCAGTAAATTAAACAGGCAAAATGGAGTACAGACGACTAAAAAATGAGATTGACAGGAAGTGCAAAATGGCTAAGCAGGTGTGGCTAGAAGGCAAATGCAAGGATGTAGAAGAATGTATAAATAGGGGAAAAGTAGATATCGCCTACAGGAAAATAAGAGAGACATTTGGAGACAAGAAAAGCAACTCCATGAATATCAAGAACTCAGATGGGAAACCAGTTCTCAGCAAAGAAGGGAAAGCTGAAAGGTGGAAAGAGTACATAGAGCAGCTCTACAAAGGAAATGGACTTAGAGATGATGATGTAGAAAGGGGAGAGAAGTAGATAAGGATGAAATAGGAGATGATATACTGAGAGATGAATTTGACAGAGCCCTGAAAGACCTAGGTCGGAACAAGGCCCCAGGAGTAGATGACACACCCTCAGAGCTACTAAAGTCTCTGGAAGAGACAGCCATGACAAAACTGTTTGAACTGGTGTGTAAGATGTATGAGACAGGCAAAATAGCCTCCGACTTAAAAAAAATGTAATAATCCCCATTCCAAAGAAATCAGGTGCAAACAGATGTGAAAATTACAGATCAGTCAGTTTGATAAGTCATGGTTGCAAAATTTTAACACGAATTATCTACAGGAGAATGGAAAAGCTGGTAGAAGCTGACCTCGGGGAATATGAGTTTGGATTCACGAGGAACGTAGGAACCCGGGAGGCAATACTCACTTTATGTCTTATCTTAGAAGGTAGATTAAGGAAAGGCAAACCTAGATTCTTAGCTTTTGTAGATTTGGAGAAAGCGTTTGACAATGTTGACTGGAATACACTCTTTCAAATTCTGAAGTCAGCAGGGGTAAAATACAGGGAAAGGAGAGTTATTTACAACTTTTACAAAAGCCAGTTATTAGACTCTAAGGGAATGAAAGGGAAGCATCAGTTGGGAAGGGAGTAAGACAGGGTTGCAGCCTTTCTCCGATATTATTCAATTTGTACATCGAGCAGGCGGTGAAGGAAAGCAAGGAAAAATTTGGAATAGGGATCAAAGTTCAGGGGGAAGAAATAAAAACATTGCATTTTGCTGATGTCATTGTAATTCTGTCAGAGACAGCAAACGACCTGGAGGAGCAGTTGAGTGGAATGGACAATGTGTTGAAGAGAGCGTATAAAATGAACATTAACACAAGCAAAACAAAAATAATGGAATGCGGTCTCAGAAAATCAGGCGATGCTGAAGGAATTAGATTAGGTAACGAAACAATGAAGGTGGTAGAATGAGTTTTGTTACTTGGGTAGTAAAATAACATGCGATTGTTGCAGTACAGAGGATATAAAATGCAGAATGTCAATGGGAAGAAAAGCATTTTTGAAAAAGTGAAATTTGCTTAAATAGAATATTAATTTGAGTGTACGGAAGTCTTTTCTGAAGGAATTTGTGTGGAGTGTTGCCTTGTACGGGAGTGAAACATGGACGATAAACACTGCGGACAGGAAGAGGATAGAAGCTTTTGAAATGTGGTGCTACAGAAGAATGCTGAAGATTAGGTGGGTAGATCGCATAACTAATGAAGAGGTACTGAATAGAATTGGTGAGAAAAGGAATTTTTGGCATACTCTGACTAAAAGTAGGGATCGCTTGGTAGGACACATTCTTAGACATCGAGGAATTGTAAATTTAGCATTGGAGGGAAGTGTGTGGCGTAAAAATCGCAGAGGGAGACCAAGAGATGCGTATAGTAAGCAGATTCAATTGGAAGTGTGTGGGGTAAAAATCGCAGAGAGAGACCAAGAGATGCGTATAGTAAGCAGATTCAATTGGATGTGGGTTGCCGTTCTTATTTGATGAAATGGCGTGCTCAGGATAGAGTAGGGTGGAGAGCTACATCAAACCAGTATCCGGACTGAAGACCATAACAACACATTCTCTACATTATCTTACACACACTCTAGATGGGAGGGATGTCAACTGCAATATCAGTCACTTCTACTTTCAATAAAAAGATCAATGTCATATGTTGAACTCTTCTGTAGAGTTTCAACGTCTACACAAATATCAGCTATCTTTATCAAACAAATTGTTAACAGGCAGTTTATCACAAAACCATCTGAAGTACCTGCATATGGAACAACAATTTGCTCTCTTTTATCAATAGACAATGCCACTGTCCGCTCTGGTCACCCATCACTACAGCGTATGTTAAATGGTAGGCATTAACCAAAGTTTGATGTAATAACACTACTTTCAAATGTAACTCGGCACTGCCATGTAAAAATCTCTTGTCCATTAATATTTTACTTCCATTAACACCCGAATAGCTGAAGCCTATATCTTAGCTATGTACACAATGAAAATTTGACATCTTTAAAATAAATGTCTTTCTGAAGCAACACCAGGAATACTATAAACAGTGTCTTTTCTGCTACTTGCCAAAAGCTGTCACTTACTTATTCGTCAAACTTTTTTACTAGTGGTTGCAACCTTGTCGTAACACCTTCATTGATATCTATTTTACTGCTTAAACTATCCACGAGTCTACTGCTGGTCCACTGTGTCCAACGGACAATATTTCGGCAATCAGACATGTTACTATCGTCAGGTACACTGAGACTCCAAAAAAACACACTGGGAGAAACTGAAGAACCACATTATTTTACTGTTTGTTCCATATCGTCTTTACCTATTGTAAAAGCTATCCAAGTTCTCTTTTACAAGCTGACCTGTTCAAGCACAGTCCATAACAGACCAGATTCTTTTAGTTGCTTGGCAATGAAATGAAGCTATTGAGTTGACCATAGTAAAGAGTGTCATCTCCCAGCCATAAACACACCCATGTACCATATTAATAAATTGTGCAGCTATGTGCTTTTTGTGAATATTTAAATAGAGACTAGACTATTTTTTTGTGAATATTTAAATAGAGACTAGACATAATTGATGTTAATTGCACAAAATAAAGGATACAATTTTTTACGTACATTTTAAGTATACTACCACACAAAAATGACTTTGCTATAGTCGCTGATAAAACATTTGTCTGCTTGGTGGGCAGTGTGAAACATTTATTTTACAAAATTCACATATTAATTTCATTCTTATGATAGAACATCATCAGTGCAGAAATGTAAGCCACAATGACTCATGTACTCTACGTAACACACCATCACTATTCATGTCCATAAAACAATAAAAGGTCTTTCTTTAAAAATAAAAAACCTTTTAGCATGTACCAGAAAGACCTTTTAATCATTTTATGGATATGACTGTGTGAATTTTGTAAAATAAATATTTCATATCACCCACCAAGTGGAAACTTCTTATTTTATTGCAATATTGTGGTGGGTTGGCATTATTGCCATTATGGAATCAAGTTACAAGTGTTAGAAAATAAGCTGTAGGTGAACTTACATTGCTGTATGCTATTGGCGGCGCATCCAAAATTCTAGCACTTACGCTCTCAAACTGATCGCTGATAACAATTCCAAATTCTTGGATGCCCTTATCCTTGTTGAAGTTAGCTTGGCGGATCTAAGAGGTGAAATGCAACAATATCAATTCACTTCAACTAATAAAATATAGTTTTTTTTTGTTTATTTAAAAATATGTGTCAGTGTACACACACACACACACACACACACACACACACACACACACACACACAACATATTTCAAAACACAGTACTTCTGATTCTTTGTTTCTTCACACTTATGACAGTCTAATTTGAATTTGTAAAGAAATAGTAATTCATCTAATGCTAATATTTTGACACTCAGAGGGGAAAAACCAAATAGAAATAACAGTGGTTACAAAAATATTTACACACTTAAAGCATTATCTTTTGCCTCTGATTGTCAAAAACATTTTATACTAACAGCTTTTAAAGTATGTATAAAGGTGCTTTCTTTTTTGCCTTCTGTAGACATTAGGTAAAAAAGTAAAAACACACTGTTAATGGAATTTTATTTCCATTTTAACTTTATTGACAATGAAGGTTGCATTTGGTGCAATTCTGGAAACTCTAAATACATACTTATTTTGATAAAAATGTAGCATATATTTTATTAAATGGATATTCTATTCCTCGCTAAAACTAGCACGCCATCATTCACATTCAAACCAACGCAATTATGCAGTGCAGGGGATTTGTGAAGTGTTGTATTTTGGCATTGGCAAATTTATCTTTTTGTATCAGAATTTGTTATTGATATTACCTATTGTCCGACATTTGTGATTTCTTAAAAGGACAAATTGTAGCATTATCCTAATTCCATCACAGATTAAGAAGGAAAAAGTCATTTGGGAAGTGTTCCTGTATGACCACAATGACTAATACAATTGGTTTTCCTGAGAAATCTCTACAAGGAAATTAAATACAGGCAGTGTTCCATCAAGTAATAAACCACTCACTAATTAGATTTTGTGGATCCGAGGACTATGCATTCACAAAAACTGTGAAAAAGTGGGTCAATACTTTGACCAGTTTCACTGTGCATGCGCTTGCTTCTAGAACACATTCCAGAACTTCTTGTCACTTGTTACTTCATGTAGTTCAGGAGGTCACTGCAGAGCACTGACTGCTGACAGTTGCGGGCTGCTTCTGGTGTTGTTTATAGTCAGTCTGTTATTTGTAATTTTTTAAGCAACCGATAAGAAATATTTACAAACAAAAGTGGTATAATGCATTGGTTACTCCCTGCCTGTTCAGTCTGAAAGCTCATAAGGACACAAGTGAAAGGGTATGACACAATGATGTTCAACATTTAAAACTGATGACACAAAGGATTTTGCACAAAGCACTTCACAACATAACTTCTTTATAAAGTGCGAATGTTGTGTGTGTTGAGGTATCAGATTTGCTACATGAGGATATGGAGAGTAATTTTAATGATTACTGCCACTAAGACCAGATGAATCAAATACTGACTATAAGGACAATCTTAGTGATTAAGGACAATGAAGGTAAGTTGTCTTTTTGTTTTTATGGCTTCTCTTCCACAGTTGCAGTTTTACCAGTCAGACCTGTAGCATTTTGCTGTACTTTGGGTACTTCGTTGCACCTTATTACATACCACCACTTTGAGCATTGCCTTTGTGCTATAATCATATTCAATATCTGTGTAGATTGATCTATATTTTAATAAATATTGGTTGTTTGTGTACAAGAAACACACAAAACTATGTTTGACACACATCATATTTTGGTTTTAATTCACCCTTTCTGCTACATCAACTTCGTTTACATTGACCAGCTTTAAAATATAGCCAAAGGTAATTATTACATACTAAATTAAAGCGGTACTTAAATTATTCCCTTCAGAACATTATGCAACATGTAATGTACAAAATTTAAAACTGCTCACACAAAAGCTTATGTGAAGATTTTGTGAAAATTGGCAGTAGTTTAATGTTGCACAGGAACAAGCACAACATATGTAAAATAGGAAAGCTTATCAGGAAAGACAAGAACTCCATGTACTGAAAAATCTCTAAATACAATACATGCATGACCAGGTGGAAAAAACATTAAAAATATGCTATTTCACTTCCTAATGAAATACTTCTTCCCATCCTGCAAGCACTCTTCCTCCAAGTATACATACTGTGAATTTGAAATATTCAAACATATTGCCGCAAGACCCAAGTTATCAGACTGCCGGCGTGGTGCAATGGATAGCATCACCGATTGCGGTGCTGAAGGTCGCCAGTTCAATCCCGCCACTGGCAAAAATTCATTTCTTTGTAATTATCATTTCCAGAATGTTCTACAGGTTTCTTATATTCACTTGTAATATCTGAATATTTCTTATGTTAACTATTCTTCTAATTTATGGTACACATTGTGTGTGTATATAGCAGAGCACTCTGCCCGACAGGCAGTCAGTGCTGTGTGTATGTTTCAGTTTGTAATAAACAAGCTTTCAGTATAAGTGCTGTGTTCAGTTGACAACCCCACCTTCGAAGTCAAGCCGGCTTCCATTTCAATGTGACATTGTTTGGTGGAGATGCCGGGTATCCTGTGCAACAGCTGCATCACCTTGGCTCAAATTACGCAACGTAAAAGTCGTCGCTTACATGGACTAGAACCAGAATACAAGGGATATACTGAGTACATCCTTTCAAAAGTCCATATCATCAGAAGACCCAAGGATACGAAACCAGCTACACATCAGACACCCTTTGGTATTCTCTGGAGACACTGGACAGGACCCTAACAAATGGCTAAAAGGGTTCGACCAAGTTGCCAAGTATAAAAGTTGGGATCATATAATGTGCTTGGCCAATGTTTATTTCTACCTAGACGGAACAGCCCAGTAATAGTTTGAAAACAATGAAGAGAAGCTGAATCACTAGGAAATGTTCCAAGGAAACGTTCCAGACGGAACTTAAGATGATGATTGGAGACCGCCAGCGACAAATCTGCTCGGTGGGAGAACAACTGAAGAACCGGGCCCGACAAAGTCGTACATACAGAATGTTTTGGCCCTATGTAACGTAGTTAACCTGGATATGACTGAGGCCGACAAAATCATGCACCTGATGAAGGGTATTGCAGAAGACACGTACCAAGCTCTTCTGATAAAAGACATCCCTATGATGGAAGAGTTCAAGTGATGCCAGTGAATTTAAGAGATGCAACAAAGGAAGGTTGGACGAAAGAAGTATGACAGACTCCCCAATGCAGTCCCTATGACCGTTGTGGAAGACCAGCATGACTTTGCTTCTCTCATATGAAAAATTGAGAGAGAAGAATTACAACATTAAAATTTTTCTGAGCTATTTGTTGCGTCATGATGATAAAATCTTTCCAACTGTCCTGACAGTTTGGTTGTGATTGGTGTTTCCAAACCAAACTGTGAGGACAGTACATGCTTTATAAGACTAACACTAGGAGGAAACAAGTCAGTATTCTCTGAGGAAGGCTCCTGCAACGGATGCGAAACATTGGAAAGATTTTATCATCATGACACGCCAAATAGCTCAGAAGAATTTTAACGTTAACAATAATTAGCACGAAAGCCTACATTTGTACGAGAATTACAACAGTTTATGGCAACCAGGACTTAGACCGAGTGAGCAACAGATTATGGCCATGGATGTAAGCCCTCTAAGTCACGATGGAGCCGCCGCTGGTGAGGAAGAGTATTTCAAACATTAGCTCCTGTCTGTCCCACCAATCGTACCTGATGTGAAGAATGGCCTTACCCTGCTATGACGTATGGTGCAACTGCCAAATGACAGCCTATGAACCGGCTGACGTAGCCACAACCAACTCCCTCAGCAACTATGACAACCCGCAGAAGAACAGACATGTAGAGGACAGAAGACAACACACCAGTGTGTTTCCACTGTGGACACCCTGGACATGTTGTATGCTACTGCAGAGAGAGAAGACGAGTATTCGATGATTGTTTTGCCACAAGATGTCAACCATCAGAGCAGTTCTATTCCTGCAGCCACCTGCTGATGAGTTCTCTCTCTCTCTCTCTCTCTCTCTCTCTCTCTCTCTCTTTTTTTGTGGTTTTAGGGCGCACAACTTGTACGGTCATTAGCGCCCAGACAAGAACAGAGATTCGCAAGGTCACAAGAAAAATTGGTAACTGCCAGTTAGAACATCAAGAAGAGGCTAAAAACGAAAGATAAAAGACAATTAAAAGGGTTAAATATCCTTCGATAAGTTGGCCAAGTTGATAAAACGCAAAACTCGAGCAGCTGCTCATGTGTCATCAGCTAAAATTTCCTCCAGAGTAGACGGAAAGTGAAGGGCTACACGGAGATGATTAAAATTAACGCAAGACAATAAAACATGTCGCACCGTCAGCAATTCACCGCAGGAGCACAGCGGTGCAGGATCGGCGGTTAGCAAATGACGGTGGCTGAAACGGCAGTGACCGATCCGCAACCGGGCCAGGATGACCTCCTCCCGCCAAGAGGGGCGTAAGGAGGTCCTCCAAGCGATCGGGATCGGTTTTACAGTTCGCAATTTATTGTTGTACAGTGAAAGCCACGCACTGTGCCATGACGACACGATACTCCGGCGAAGAGCCCGGTGAACATCGTCCGATGGGATGCAAAAGGTAGCCATGCGAGGCAAAAGAGCTGCGGCCTTGGCTGCTATGTCGGCGGTCTCATTCCCGGGCACACCCACGTGGCCAGGGACCCACAGGAAAGAAACGTGACAGCTGTCATCTGCTAGCAACTGGAGGGAGCGTTCGATCTGATACACGAGAGGATGGTTCGAGAAAGGGTCCTAAGGGAGTCCGAACATATGACATAGAAAGGTTGGCGGTGGCGGCAGGTATACAAGATGGCCTGGTGGAGGGCAAAAAGCTAAGCCCTGAAATTCGAGCACCGGTCAGGGAGCTTGTATTAGAAACGGTTGTTCCCGACGACGAAGGCAGATCCGACACCAGAAGTGCTCTTGGAATCATCAGTGTAAATAAATATGGCATTATCGAACCGCGAACGGAGTTCGACAAGCCTCGAGCGGTATACCAAATCCGGAGTGCTCTTCTTGGGCAGGGAACTAAGTTCAAGGTGAGTGTGAACCTGGGCCTGATGCCATGGTGGCAATGGGCTGTCGCTCAACCGAAAGATGGAAGGAAGGGTAAAATCAAGCCGCTGTAGCAGGCGGCGAAACCGAACTCCAGGTGGAAGTAAGGCAATCGCAGACAACTGATATTGCGATCGAGTGAGTCGTCAAAAAATAATCGGTAAGATGGATGGTTGTGCATCGACCACAGGCGGCATGCGTACCGACACAAGAGTATGTCACGTCGAGTGGTCAAGGGTAATACAGCAGCCTCGGCATAGACTTTCAACAGGGCTGGTATAAAATGCACCGGTCGCCAGACGTAATCCCCGATGGTGAATAGAGTTAAGACGGCAGAGAATCGACGGCCCTGCAGAATAGTATACAAGGCTTCCACAGTCGAGCTTCGACTGAACAATGGCCTGGTAAAGGTGAAGCTGTTGTTGTTGTTGTTGTTGTTGTTGGGTATTGAGGGGACTAAACATCAAGGTCATCAGTCCCCTGTTACTAGCTCAGAGTCCACTGTCAAGAACGACAAAAATTAAACAAAGCTCTAAAAATGATCACGCACATAAGGGACAGGTTGACAATGGACAAACCTCCGATAACTTAAAACGAAGACACACAGAAATGGTAAAAGAAAGGCAGGAATAAAACTTGATAGCAGAGTACCTTGGCTGGCTGATCACAAAGAAAAAACAGGATGAGCCAGCCATACTGCATACACTCAGAACCCCTAAGGGCGGAAAAGGTAAAAAAAAAAAAAAAGGGATTGATGGTGGCCTAAGATGTCAGGCCACAGCACCTACCGTTAGATCGAGTCATAAAAACCAGCAGCGCGGATAAAACGTAAAACTTTGTTAGCCATAGAGGCGTCGTCACCTAAAACTAAGGGTAGTGCGTCAGGAAGATTAAAATAATGCCGCAGGTTGGCTAAAAGCGGACAGTCCATCAAAAGATGGGCCACTGTCAACACAGTGCCACATCGACACACGGGTGGAGCCTCGCGCCGAAGGAGATACCCGTGGGTGAGCCACGTATGTCCAATCCGGAGGCGACAGAGGACAACTGACTCTCGGCGGGTCGGCCGCAGTGAAGATTTCCACAAAACTGTGGAGAGCTTCACTGCCCGAAGCTTATTCGGTGCAGTCGCCGTAGCCCACTCGGTACTCCAAGCTTCGCGTACCTTCCGGTGCAACACCAGTTTAAAATCGTGTTCCGTGACACCAATAGTCAGAGGTGGTCCCATAGTGGCCTGCTTGGCCAATCGATCTACATGCTCATTCCCTGGTATGCCAACATGACCTGGGGTCCACACAAAGACCACAGAACGGCCTGATTGGCATAGGGAGTGAACAGTGTCCTGGATCGACCGCACTATTGGGTGCCGAGAGAAACACTGGTCGATCGCTTGTAAGCCACTCAGGGAGTCAGTACAGATGACGAATGACCCCCTGGGGCAGGCTTTGAGATGTTGTAGAGCTCTGAGAATAGCGATCAGCTCGGCGGAGAATATGCTACTCTCACCAGGCAGAGAATGCTGTTCTACGTGGTTGTGATGTAGAAACGCATATCCAGCACGGCCATCTACTACGGAACCATCTGTGTAAATGGCGTCTGCGGCACGGAACGGCTCGAGCACTTGCAGAAACTGGTAACGGAGATGTACGGGAGAAACAGAGGCCTTCGACGCATGGGACAGGTCCAGACGGAGCTGCAAACGAGGAATGGACCAAGGAGGGGTGTGAAAGGAATAGTGGAAAGTGGTTGGAAGTGGATAGGATGTGAGAGACGAAAGAAGGATACGAACACGGACCGAGATCGGGTATCCCGACCTTGGCCGTCGTGGAGGGATAGGGAGTGCAGCGTCTGGAAATAGGAGCCGGCGGTTCGGGTGGAAGGGCGAGGCCTGAACACGAGCAATATAGGATGCCAGCAGGTGTTGCCTACGGAACCGCAGCGGGAGGACTCCAGCTTCTACAAGGAGGCTTGTCACCGGGCTCGTGTGAAAAGCCCCCGAAGCTAAACGGACACAACAGTGTAAAATTGGGTCCAACGCCTGCAGTGCTGATGGCGCAGCTGAATCGTAGACTATGCAGCCATAGTCTAGGCGCGACTGGATGAGCGCCTTATAAAGTTGCAGGAGCGTTGGGCGTGACGCTCCCCAAACTGTATGACTTAGACAACGTAGAATATTAAGGTGTCGCCAGCACTTTTGTTTGAGCTGGCGAAGGTGTGGCACCCAGGTGAGACGGTTGTCGAATAACATGCCTAAGAAACGGTGCGTCTCTTCGACACGCAGCAGGTCATCAGCGAGATACAGTTCGGGGTCAGGATGGACCGCCCGACGCCGACAGAAATGCATCACCCGGGTTTTCGTAGCGGAAAATTTAAAACCATGAGTAAACGCCCACGACTGCGCCTTTCGAATAGCTATCTGCAACCGCCGTTCAGCAACGCCGATGCTAGTGGAGCTGAAATACATGCAGAAGTCATCGGCATACAACGAGGTGTAAACCGATGACCCCACAGCAGTAGCAAGACCATTGATAGCGACCAAAAATAAAGGGACGCTTAGAACGGATCCCTGTGGGACACCGTTTTCTTGATAGTGAGGGGAGCTGAAACAGGAACCAATACGAACTCGAAAAGAATGTTGCGCGAGAAAATTCTGTATGAATACAGGAAGCGGACCGCGTAAGCCCCAGTCATACAGCGTAGACAGTATGTGGTGGCGCCAGGTGGTGTCGTACGCTTTTCGCAGGTCAAAGAATACAGCAACCAGATGTTCGCGGCGTGTAAAGGCTGTACGGATGGCCGACTCCAGTGACACGAGATTATCGATAGCGGAGCGGCCACGACGGAACCCACTCTGTTGTGGGGACAGGAGTCCCCGGTCCTCAAGGATCCACATAAGCCTCCGACTCACCATCCGTTCGAGGAGTTTACACGGAACGTTGGTGAGGCTGATTGGGCGGTAACTATCAGCCACCTGTGGATCAGCCCCAGGCTTCATCACTGGGATGATGATGCTATCCCGCCATTGGGACGGGAAGACACCCTCAACCCAGAGACGATTCAGCAAGGAGAGAAGTTGGCGTTTAGAGTCTGCTGACAGGTGTCGGAGGAACTGACTATGGATGCGGTCGGGTCCAGGGGACGTGGCTGGGCATGCGGCAAGTGCACTTTCGAACTCCCATTCGGTGAAAGGGATGTTGTAGGTTTCCTGGCGTCGCGTTCGAAAGGATATCTGCTTTCGCTCTGTGCGCTCCTTAAGGGCGCGGAAATCCGCATCATATGCAGCGGTCGCTGAGGTGCGAGCATAGTGGTGTGCCAAATGCTCTGCTATTGTGTGAGGGTCAGTGCAAAATGTACCCTGAATGCTCAGGCACGGAATTCCCACTGGTGGGCTGTGGCCAAAGAGGCGTCGAACTTGCGACCATACCCGTGAAGGCGATGCTCGGGTGCCAATGGAGGCGACATAGCGCTCCCAGGAGGCCCTCTTGCTTTGCTGGATCAATCGCCGCGCCCGTGCACGGAGACGCTTGAAGGCAACAAGATGTTCAACACAAGGGTGGCGTCGGTGGCGCTGTAGTGCTCGCCGACGTTCCCGGATGGCCTCAGCTATCTCCGGCGTCCACCAGGGCACTGACTTACGGTGGAGTGATCCAAGTGAGACGGGTATAGTGTTCTCAGCAGCAGAAATGATGGATTGTGTGACCTGCTGCACAGCGGTATCGATATCAGCCAGAAGAGGAGAGGGAAGCACAGCGGCTATGGAATATGCTGGCCAGTCGGCCCTATGGAGGGACCAGCGAGGCAGACGGTCAGCAGGTGGACACTGTGGGAGCGACAGGAAGATAGGGAAATGGTCGCTGCCACACAGGTCATCGTGGACCCTCCAAGTGAAGTGCGGAAGCAGGCTTGGGCTACAGACAGACAGATCTATGGCAGAGAATGTACCGTGTGCCACGCTAAAGTGCGTAGCAGCACCTGTGTTCAGGAGGCAGATGTTCAGCTGCGTCAGTAGAGTCTCAACATCTCTACCCCGTGCCGAAGTCTGTGTGCCACCCCACAAAGTGTGGTGGGCATTGAAATCCCCCAAAAGAAGGAAGGGTGGGGGAAGTTGGGCGACCAAGGCAGCAAGGTCTACAGGAGAGACAACCTCATCAGGTGGTAGGTAGACCGAACATATGGTAATGTCTTGCACTGCCCGGAGCCGAACAGCAACCGCCTCTAGTGGCATTTGAAGAGGCACGGCAGCGCTCGGGACAGTGGCTAGGACATAGACGCAGACTCCACCGGAAACTCTGCCATAGATAGAGCGATTTTTAAAATAGCCCCGGTAGCCTCGAAGGGCAGGGGACCGCATCGCTGGAAACCACGTTTCCTGAAGAGCGATACAGAAAGCAGGTGTTTGGCTGAGAAGCTGTCGTAGCTCAGGCAGGTGGTGGAAAAAGCCACCACAATTCCACTGGAGGATGATGTTATCTCCTGGCTGTACCGCCATGATGAATAAAGGAGCAGATCACTCCATTGGATCGTCTGCTACCACGCGCTCTGAATCCACAGAACCAGAGATCTTGTCTGGGGAATCAGTAATTGCGAGATCCTCAGGAGACGCGAGGATCTCGACTTCATCCTCTGAAGAAGAGGATGTGGGTGGTTGTGGCTTTGAAGCCACCGAACATTCTTTTTTCTTGTATCTCTTCTTCTTCTCCTCTCGCTGGCCCTTTGGTTTGCTGGGCCGTGAGGGCTTCCCAGAAGCGGCATCCGGGACGGAGGAAGAGCAAGAAGCTCTTCGACCGGCAGGTTGTGGATCTATAGGCCGGTGGCCAGGATCCTCCGGAGCGCTCTGAGTAGCCGCAGAAGGGGGTGTCCCGAGGGACCCCTTCTCGGCGAGAGGAGCCAGAGAAGGCTTCTCCTTCTCCGGCTTAGAGGTGGGGACTCGCGTTCCCGATGATTTAGTGGGTGTTGCTCCCACAGTGAAAAGTGTGGGAGCCACCGAAGAGGAAGCGCCCCCAGCTGGTAAGGGGGCAGGGATAGTTTGTTGGGCCTGGGAGCCCACTGGTACGGATTGCACTGACTGGTTCGTAGGCACAGTGGAGGGTGACAGTGAGGCTGCTGTGGCATAGGTGTTGACCTGGCGCACAGGGTGGAGCTTATGGTACTTCTTCTTTGCCTCTGAGTATGTCAGTCGGTCTCTGGTCTTGTACTCTATGATCTTTCTTTCTTGGTGCAGAACTGTGCAGACAGGCGAACAAGGGGAGTGATTTTGGCCACAATTAACACATACTGGAGGAGGGGTGCAGGGGACGTTCGGATGGACAGCACGTCCGCACTCCCGACATGTAGGATTGGCATCACATCGGGAGGACATATGCCCAAACCTCCAGCACTTAAAACAGCGCATAGGGGGAGGAACGTAGGGCTTTACGTCGATCCGGTAGACCATCACCTTGACCTTCTCGGGCAATGAATCACCCTCGAAAGCCAATATGAAGGCACCGGTCGCGACCCTATTGTCCTTCGGACCCCTATGGACTCGCCGAATAAAATGTACTCCCCGCCGTTCTAGATTGGCACGCAATTCGTCATCTGACTGCAGCAAGAGGTCTTTATGAAAGATTTTTTTTTTTTTTTTTTTTTTTTTTTTTTTTTTTTTTTTTTTTTTTTTTGTGGTTTTAGGGCGCACAACTTCTATGGTCATTAGCGCCCAGCCAAGAACATAGATTCGCTATGATCTAAAAAAATGTAGACTGTCAGAAAATCAACAAGAGGCTAAAAACGAAAGATAAAAGACAATTAAAATGGTTAAATATCCTTCGATAAGTTGGCCAAGTCGATAAAACGCAAAACTCAAGCAGCTGCTCGTGTGTCATCAGCTAAAATTTCCTCCAGAGTAGACGGAAAGTGAAGGGCTACACGGAGATGATTAAAATTAACACAAGTCAGTAAAACATGTCGCACTGTCAGCAGTTCACCGCAGGAGCATAGCGGTGCAGGTTCGGCGGATAGCAAGTGACGGTGGCTGAAACGGCAATGACCGATCCGCAACCGAGCCAGGATGACCTCCTCCCGCCGAGAGGGGCGTGAGGATGTCCTCCAAGCGGTCGGGATCGGTTTGACAGTTCGCAATTTATTGTTGTACAGTGAAAGCCACACACTGTGCCATTGCGACACGATACTCCGGCGAAGAGCCCGTTGAACATCGTCCGATGGGACGCAAAAGGTAGCCATGCGAGGCAAAAGAGCTGCTGCCTTGGCTGCTGTGTCGGCGGCCTCATTCCCGGGCACACCCACATGGCCAGGGACCCACAGGAAAGAAACGTGACAGCTGTCATCCGCCAGCAACTGGAGGGAGCGTTGGATCCGATACACGAGAGGATGGTTCGAGAAAGGGTCCTTAAGACTCTGCAGGGCACTAAGGGAGTCAGAACATATGGCATAGAAAGGGTGGCGGCAGGTATACAAAACGGCCTGGTGGAGGGCGAAAAGCTCAGCCGTGAAGTTTGAGCACCGGTCAGGGAGCTTGTATTGGAAACGGTTGTCCCCGACGACGAAGGCAGATCCGACACCGGCAGTGCTCTTGGAACCATCAGTGTAAATAAATACGGCATTATCGAACCGCGAACGGAGTTCGACAAGCCTCGAGCGGAATACAAAATCCGGAGTGCTCTCCTTGGGGAGCGAACTAAGTTCGAGGTGTGTGTGAACCTGGGCCTGATGCCACGGTGGCAATGGGCTTTCGCTCAACCGAAGGGTGGAAGGAAGGGTAAAATCGAGCCGCTGTAGTAGGCGGCGGAACCGAACTCCCGGTGGAAGCAAGGCAATCGCAGACAACTGATATTGGCGATCGAGTGAGTCGTCAAAAAATAATCTGTAAGATGGATGGTTGGGCATCGACCGTAGGCGGCATGCGTACCGACACAAGAGTATGTCACGTCGATTGGTCAAGGGTAATACAGCAGCCTCGGCATACAGACTTTCAACAGGGCTGGTATAAAATGCACCGGTCGCCAGACGTAATCCACGATGGTGGATAGAGTTGAGACGGCGGAGAATCGACGGCCGTGCTGAAGAGTATACAAGGCTTCCATAGTCGAGCTTCGACTGAACAATGGCCTGGTAAAGGTGAAGCAGGACGGTACGATCCGCTCCCCATGACGTGCCACTGAGGACACGAAGAACGTTAAGAGATCGGGCACAACGGGCAGCCAGGTAGGACACATGTGTGGACCAGCAAAGTTTCCGATCCAACATGAGTCCCAAGAATTTTGTAGTCTCCACGAAAGGGAGAGCAACAGGGCCGAGACGTAGAGAAGGTGGAAGAAATTCCTTGTATCTCCAGAAATTGATACACACAGTTTTCTCAGTGGAGAATCGGAAGCCGTTTGCGATGCTCCAGGAATATAGACGGTCAAGACAGCGTTGGAGAGAACGCTCCAAGAGACACGTCCGCTGGGCGCTACAATAAATTGCGAAATCGTCAACAAAAAGAGATCCGGAGACGTCGGCTGAAAGGCAATCTACGATCGGATTGATTGCAATGGCAAAGAGCGCCACACTCAAGACGGAGCCCTGTGGTACCCCATTCTCCTGGCAAAAGGTATCGGACAAAACAGAGCCCACCCGTACCCGGAACTTGCGATCCGCCAAAAACGCTTGAATGAAAAGAGGAAGGCGGCCCCGAAGGCCCCATGTGTGCAATGTGCGGAGAATGCCCGCTCTCCAACAGGTATCGTATGCCTTCTCCAAGTCGAAGAACACTGCTACTGTTTGACGCTTCTTTAGAAAGTTGTTCATAATGAAGGTCGACAACGTAACGAGGTGGTCAGCAGCAGAGCGGTGTCGACGAAAACCGCATTGGATATTAGTCAGGAGGCGGCGAGATTCGAGGAGCCAGACCAACCGAGCGTTAACCATGCGTTCCATCACCTTACAGACGCAGCTCGTCAGAGAAATGGGGCGATAACTGGAAGGAAGGTGTTTGTCCTTCCCTGGTTTGGGGATGGGGACAACAATGGCTTCACGCCAACTTGTGGGAACATGACCTTCAGTCCATATGCGATTGTAGGTACTAAGAAGAAAGCACTTGCCCGCAGGAGAGAGGTTCTTCAGCATCTCAATATGAATGGAATCGGGCCCGGGAGCAGAAGACCGGGACAGGGCGAGAGCACGATCTAGCTCCTGCATGGTGAAGGCGACGTTATAATTTTCACGATTAAAAGAGCGGAAAGAAGGCGGCCGTGCCTCCTCTACCCGTTTGCGAGGGAGAAAGGCAGGGTGGTAATGGGCAGAGCTCGAAGCCTCCGCAAAGAAACGACCCAATGCGTTTGAAACATCAGCTGGGTCCACGAGGACTGCGTTCTCCACGGTCAGGCCAGGAATCGGGGAGTGGACCTTGATGCCGGACAAACGGCGTAGGCCACCCCAGACAACCGTGGAGGGAGTAAAACGGTTAAAAGAACTAGTAAAAGCAGTCCAGCAAGCTTTCTTGCTGTCGTTTATGATACGACGGCACTGCGCTCTCATACGTTTGTAATTGATGCAATTCTCCAAAGTTGGGTGGCGGCGGAAGGTGCGTAAGGCACGGCGCCGGGCTCGAAGCGCGTCGCGGCAGGCTGCAGTCCACCAAGGGACCTGGACACGACGTGGAGAAGAGGATGTACGAGGTATGGAACGTTCAGCAGCAGTGAGAATAACCTCTGTGAGGTATTCGACCTGACTGTCACAGTTGGGAAAATTCTGATTGTGAAAAACAGCCATGGAAGAATAAAGCCCCCAGTCGGCTTTAGAAATGTTCCAACTGGTGGGACGTGGAGATGGGGAATGATGTAGGAAGTGGATGATACAAGGGAAATGGTCACTCGAGTACGTGTCAGAAAGTGCATACCACTCAAACCGACCGGCAAGCTGAGGAGTGCATATTGCGAGGTCTATATGGGAGTAAGTGCGTGTTGTGTCAGAAAGGAAGGTCGGTGCACCGGTGTTGAGGCAGACAAGATCGAGGTGTTGGAGAATGTCCACCAAAAGGGAGCCTCTCGGACAAGGTGCCGGAGAGCCCCATAGGGGGTGGTGGGCATTAAAATCGCCTACCAACACAAAAGGTGAAGGGAGCTGGTCAACAAGGTTTAGCACATCTGCCCTTGTAAGGGCAGATGACGATGGCGAATATATATTACAGAGGGAGAAGGTAAATGTGGATAGGGTGATGCGGACGGCAACTGCCTGTAGGTGAGTATGCAAGGAAATGGGATGGAAATAGACGTCGTCTCGAAGGAGCATCAGAACCCCTCCATGGGCTGGGACACCTTCCACGGGTGGCAGGTCGAACCGCACAGAGGTGTAGTGTGGAAAGTCTGCACGATCACGTGGACGCAACTTAGTTTCCTGGAGGCAGACTAGAAGCGGGCAGTGCAATCGAAGGAGTAGTTTTATCTCCTCCCGATTAGAACGAATGCCGCGAATGTTCCATTGAAGGAGCGCCATGATAAAAATGAGAGAAGAAATATGGATAAAAACCAAGTAGCGAGCGGGGTCACCTCGACGGCCGCTGAGGACCGGATTTCGAGGGAGCACTGCTATCGCTGTCTGGGGGCAAAGGGTCATGTTCCATTGGTTCGACCGACGCGCCTGCCACCTCCCTGAGTTGATCAGGAGGGGCAGTTTCCACCGCCGGTAAAGGGCCGGGCGCCCGGCAAACGGAGCGTCCCGGTGAAACAGAAGACGGCCGAGGCCGGCAACTGTTGGACGGCGTGACAGATGGGTCACGCCTCGGCGGGGAAGGAGAGGAACTCTTTTTCTTGTCAGCTCTTCTGGAAGAGTGACGGCGGGAAGAGGCAGTTGACGGTTGGGAAGCCTGAGAACGCAGAAAATCCTCACGGACGGGTTCCTTCTTCAAGGTCCGGGCATCTTGTTTAGGTGCCCGCGGTTTACTAGAGTTTGACGAAGACTGTACCCTAGAAGCAGCAAGAGGGAGCGGGGACGTGGAACGGGCAATCTTCGGGCTGGCGGATCGCACAACTGTGTCAGCGAAAGTGAAGTCACATGTCTGGGTACTGGAATCCTTGGTAGGTCGAGTTGAGGTGAGTACCTTACTGTATGTACCCGCTGGGAGGACAGTGGGCTTTCGACTCGCCAACAACTTACGAGCGGCAGATGTCGATACCTTCTCCGTAACCCGAATTTGCTGGATTACCTTCTCATCCTTGTATACAGGGCAGTCGCGAGAGGAAGCCGCATGGTCACCGTTGCAGTTTAGGCAGTGAGGGGACGGAGGTGGGCAGTCCCCCTCATGGGCGTCCCTACCACAAGTGACACACTTTGCTGCATTAGGGCAATGTTCACGGGTATGGTTGTACCTGTGGCACTGAAAACAGCGCGTTGGGTTAGGTACATAAGGGCGGACGGAGATGACTTCATACCCTGCTTTGACCTTCGACGGGAGGTCAACTCTGTCGAATGTCAAAAACACAGTACGAGTCGGTGTCAGATGGTTATCGACCTTTTTCATCACCCTGTGGACGGCTGTCACACCCTGATCGGACATATACGATTGGATATCTTCATCAGATAACCCGTCAAGGGATCTCGTGAAGACTACCCCCCGTGACGAGTTGAGTGTGCGGTGCGCTTCTACTTTGACTGGAAAAGTGTGCAACAACGTAGTACGTATCAGTTTTTGGGCTTGGAAGGCACTTTCCACTTCCAGCAACAATGTGCCATTGCGCTGACGTGAACAGGTTTTAACAGGGCCAGCAATTGCATCTACACCTTTCTGTATAACGAAAGGATTGACAGAATTGAAATCCTTTCCGTCGGTGCGAGAGACAACCAGAAATTTAGGTACATTAGGCAGAGTCTTTTTAGGCTGAGGCGAGTCTAACTTACGTTTATGGGTCAACGTCACGAAAGAAGATAAGGAAGTCATCGCGGAAGTGTCCCCCGTGATTACCGGCGTCTCCGATGGCGCGCTCCTTCCTAGTGGGGGCCCTCTCCGAGGGCTTACCCGCCTTAGGTGATTGTTCACACCTCAGGTCACACCTCCCGAGAACTGACGGAGGGACCAATCGGCACGTTCGGAAGGTACCAGCTCGGGTAATCACCCCTCCCTGGGCCTGGCCTTTACCAGGGGGTACGTACGTGCCTTACTTGTCTACCCGGGGCGGGGAATTACGCGTTACCCCGTCACCTGCTACGCACGATAATGCGTGGGTCGGCCTTCAGACACGCACAGGGAGGAAAGAAGAAGAGGATAGGAAAGGAAGAGAAAGAAGGAAAGAAAAGAAGTGTCTCAAACGCCGAGGCGGAGACTAATGAGGAGAAGTAGGCTAGGAGAGTTCAAGGAGAGAAAGACAGAAAACGAAGGGTAAGAAAGGAAGGAACGAATGAAGAAAAACAACAAAAAGAACCACCGTATCTCACGAAATATGCCCGTCTCCGGGCGAAGGCATAAACCGGGAGGGAAAGTGAAGCAGCCTGGGGCAGAAGAAAGGCTGCTCCGGCTCGGGGCCCCGTGCGCGCCACACACGTACCCACAAAAGAACTGTGGGCCCCCTGGGGGGTTTATGAAAGATGATGCCCTGCACCATATTTAGGGTCTTGTGCGGCGTAATGGTAACGGAAACATCACCCAGCTTGTCACAGGCAAGCAGTGCCCGTGACTGAGCTGGGGATGACGTCGTTATTAAGACAGACCCTGACTGCATCTTAGACATCCCTTCCACCTCACCATACTTGTCCTCCAAGTTTTCGACGAAGAACAAGGGCTTAGTCGTCTTAAAAGAGTCCCCATCAGTGCGGGTGCAAACTAGATATTTAGGGGCATAAGCCTCACCCTGCTTTCTTGCCCGACGTTCCTCCCATGGTGTAGCCAGGGAAGGGAACGTTTGGGGATCGTACTCTGCAGCATTGTACTCGTTTCTTCCACGCTTAGAGACGCCAGGTTTGCGTGTGGCGACGCTATTTATTGCTCGTTTCATGCCTGTCCCACGAGCAGCTAGGGAACTAAAGGTCCACCCAGGCAGAGCCCCGCTTGCCTGGGTAAGCCTTATACAACTGAGGTGCGGCAGGTTCCTCAGAGGTTGCTCGCTAGCGGCTGTTCAACCTCAACAGCCATGCATCTCCTCGGCACGTAGCACACCTTGAGATTGAGTTTTTTTTTTATAGAGGTTTGTACCATCCTCGCGACCCAGGCGATTAAGCCAAGATCCCCGGACTCTGAAACGTACAACATTCCACCGTCGCGCCGAACGATGGTCGTTTAAGCACGCACAGAGCTTACGGTGTAGCGGACTGTTGGCGCGACACAGCCCACAGCTCAGGACCCCGGGTTCGCCAAGCCCGTACTCAGCAAACTAATGCTGAGCCCCTGAGGGGAAAGGTGAAGCAGGACGGTACGTAGTCTCCACGAAAGGAAGAGCAACAGGGCCGAGATGTAGAGAAGGTGGAAGAAATTCCTTGTATCTCCGGAAGTTTATACACACCGTTTTCTCAGTGGAGAATCTGAAGCCGTTTGCGATGCTCCAGGAATATAGACGGTCAAGACAGCGTTGAAGAGAACGCTCCAAGAGACAAGTCCGCTGGGCGCTGCAATAAATTGCGAAATCGTCTACAAAAAGGGATCCGGAAACGTCGGGTGAAAGGCAATCTACGATTGAATTGATTGCAATGGCAGAGAGAGCCACACTCAAGACGGAGCCCTGCGGTACCCCATTTTCCTGGCAAAAGGTATCTGACAAAACAGAGTCCACCCGTACCCGGAACTTGCGATCCGCCAAAAACGCTTGAATGAAAAGAGGGAGGCGGCCCCGAAGGCCCCATGTATGCAATGTGAGGAGAATGCCCGCTCTCCAACAGGTATTGTATGCCTTCTCCAAGTCGAAGAACACTGCTACTGTTTGACGCTTCTATAGAAAGTTATTCATAATGAAGGTCGACAACGTAACGAGGTGATCAGCAGCAGAGCGGTGTCGTCGAAAACCGCATTGGATATTATTGAGGAGGTGGCGAGATTCGGGGAGCCAGACCAACCGAGCGTTAAACATGCGTTCCATCACCTTACAGACGCAGCTCGTCAGAGAAATGGGGCGATAACTGGAAGGAAGATGTTTGTCCTTCCCTGGTTTGGGGATGGGGACAACAATGGCTTCACGCCATGGGAACATGACCTTCAGTCCATATGCGATTGTAGGTACTAAGAAGAAAGCACTTGCCCGCAGGAGAGAGGTTCTTAAGCATCTCAATATGAATGGAATCGGGCCCGGGAGCAGAAGATCGGCACAGGGCGAGAACGGTCTAGCTCCTGTATGGTGAAGGCCACATTATAATTTTCACGATTAAAAGAGTGGAAAGAAGGCGGCTGTGCCGCCTCTACCTATTTGCGAGGGAGAAAGGCAGGGTGGTAATGGGCAGAGCTCGAAACCTCCGCAAAGAAACGGCCCAATGCGTTGGAAACATCAGCGGGGTCCACGAGGACTGTGTTCTCCACGGTCAGGCCAGGAATCGGGGAGTGGACCTTGATGCCGGATAAACGGCGTAGGCCACCCCAAACAACCGTGGAGGGAATAAAACGGTTAAAAGAACTAGTAAAAGCAGTTCAGCAAGCTTTTTTATTGTCGTTTATGATACGACGACATTGCGCTCTCATACGTTTATAATTTATGCAATTCTCCAAAGTTGGGTGGCGGCGGAAGGTGCGTAAAGCATGGCGCCGGGCTCTAAGCGCGTCGCGGCAGGCTGCAGTCCACCAAGGGACCTGGACACGACGTGGAGAAGAGGATGTACAAGGTATGGAACGTTCAGCAGCGGTGAGAATAACCTCTGTGAGGTAGTTGACCTGACTGTCACAGTTGGGAAAATTCTGATCGTGAAAAACAGCCATGGAAGAATAAAGCCCCCAGTCGGCTTTAGAAATGTTCCAACTGGTGGGACGAGGAGATGGGGAATGATGCAGGAAGTGGATGATACAAGGGAAATGGTCACTCAATACGTGTCAGAAAGTGCATACCACTCAAACCGACCGGCAAGCTGAGGAGTGCATATTGCGAGGTCTATATGGGAATAAGTGTATTTTGTGTCTGAAAGGAAGGTCAGTGCACCGGTGTTGAGGCAGACAAGATTGAGGTTTTGGAGAAGGTCCACCAAAAGGGAGCCTCTCGAACAAGGTGCCGGAGAGTCCCATAGGAGGTGGTGGGCATTAAAGTTGCCTACCAACACGAAAGGTGAAGGGAGCTGGTCAACAAGGTGTAGCACATCTGCCCTAGAAAGGGCAGATGACGATGGCGAATAGGTATTACAGAGGGAAAAGGTAAATGTGGATAGATGCGGACGGCAACTGCCTTTAGGTGAGTATGCAATGAAATGGGATGGTAATAGACGACGTCTCGAAGGAGCATCAGAACCCCTCCATGGGCTGGGACACCTTCCACGGGTGGCAGGTCGAACCGCACAGAGGTGTAGTGTGGAAAGTTTGCACGATCACTTGGACGTAGCTTAGTTTCTTGGAGGCAGACTAGAAGCGGGCAGTGCAATTGAAGTAGTAGTTTTAATTCCTCCCAATTGGAACGAATGCCGCGAATATTCCATTGAAGGAGCGCCATGATAAAAAATGAGATAAAAGAAGATAAAAAGGAACAAGCAGGTGGGATCACCTCGACGGCCGCTGAGGACCGGACTTCGAGGGAGCACTGCTATTGCCATCTAGTGGCAAAGGGTCATGTTCCATTGGTTCGATTGACGCGTCTGCCACCTACTGGAGTTGATCAGGAGGGGCAGCTTTCACCGCCGGTAAACGGCCGGGTGCCCGGCAGACGGAGCGTTCCGGTGAAACAGAAGACAGCCAAGGCCAGCAACTGTTGGATGGCGTGACTGAAGATTAACGCTGCGGCGGGGAAGGGGGGGGGTTGTTCTTTTTGGAAGCCTTCTTAGAAGGCTGACGGGTTGAAGAAGCTGTCGATGATTGAGAAGTCGGAGTCTTGAGAAAATCTTCACGGACGGGTTGTTTTTTTGAACTCCAGGCAGCAGATTTGGGTGCCCGGGATGTGTGTGAACTGGTTGACGAATTCACTGTAGAACGGGCAGAAGGGATCGGAGAGGTGGAACGAGCAATTTTCGGGCTAGCCGACCTAACGACAGTGTCACAGAACGTTAAATCGCAAGTCTGAAAGCCTACCTCCTTAGTTGGTCGAGGGCAGGCGAGGACCTGGCTGAAAGTACCTGATGGGAGTACAGCGGGCTTCCTACTCACTAACAACGTCCGAGCGGCATAGGTTGAGATCTTTTCCTTCACGCGAATCTCTTGGATGACCCGCTCTTCTTTATAAACGGGGCAGTCCCGTGAAGAAGCAGCATGGTCACCCATGCAATTAATGCAGCGAGGGGATGGAGGTAGACATTCACCCTCATGAGCGTCCCTACCACAGGTGGCGCACTTGGCTGCATTTGGACAAGATTTACTGGTATGATTGAACCTTTGGCAATGGAAGCAGCGTGTAGGATTTGGTATGTACGGGCGAACGGAAATGACTTCGTAGTCCGCTTTCACTTTAGATGGTAGGTCAACCCTGTCAAAAGTTAAGAAGACAGTACAGGTTGGCACGAGGTCATTGTTAACCTTTTTCACCATGCGATGAACAGCCGTGACTCCCTGATCGGACATACAGTTCAATATCTCCTCATCCGATAACCCAGCCAGCGATCTAGAGAACACTACCCCCCGCGAAGAGTTGAGGGTGCGGTGAGCCTCCACTTTCACAGGGAAAGTATGGACAAGTGTAGTTCGAAGTAACTTCTGCGCCTGGAATGCATTATCTATTTCGAGTGACAAGGTCCCGTTGCGCTGCCTGGAGCAGGTCTTCAAAGGACCTGCGATTGCATCAACACCCTTCTGAATAATAAACGGATTTACTGCAGAAAAATCCTTATCGTCAATATGCGATACCACCAGGAACTTATTAGGCAATAGTTTCTGTGGCTGAGAATCATCAGGCTTCTGCTTATGGGCCGAGATTTTAGATGATTTGGAAGGTGTCATAGCGGAGGCGTCCCCCATGATTACCGGCGTCTCCGATGGCGCGCTCCTTCCTTGTGGGTGCCCCCTCACTGAGGGCGCACCCGCCTTAGGTGACTGTTCGCACCTCAGGTCACACCTCCCGAGAACAGACGGAGGGACCAATCGGCATGTTCGGAAGGTATCAGCTCGGGTAATCACCCCTACCTGGGCCCGGCCTTTACCAGAGGTTATGTACGTGCCCTACATGTCTACCCGGGGCGGGGAGTTACTCCTTATCCCGTCACCAGCTACGCAGAGCGTGGGTCGACCTTCAGACACGCACAGGGAGGAAAGAAAGGAGGAAGGAGAGAAAGGGATGAAGGAGGAGGGAGAATCTCAAACGCCGAGGCGGAGATTAAAGGGTGAGTCGAGAACAAGGAGAAAGGAAAAAGAGAGGAAGGCTGAAGAACAGGAAAGGAAGAGGACCAAGAAGAGAAGACAGAGGAAGCAAAAAAGAAACCGTGGACTGACGAAAAACACCCGTCTCCGGGCGAAGGCACAAACTGGGAGGAAAGAGGGAAGCGGCCTGGGACGGAAGAAAGGTCGCTTCGGCTCGGGGCCCCGTGCGCGCCGCACACGTACCCACAAAAGAGGCTCCCTGGGGGTGCTGATGAGTTCAGTCGACCTATGGGAAGAAGCCCATTGCTGTACCCTGGATGAGGTCGCTCCCTGATGCGCCGCTGCCGTTCACCGTCACTGTACAGAGGTACCAGCTGCTCCCCGAGCCGCTGCGCCCAGGAAAACTAAGCGAGGTGACCATCTACAGAGGTGAGGCCGCCGCAGATAAAAATCCTCCATGGACAACAGTCGCTAAGATGCCGTGAAATCTCATCAATGTCACAATTGACCGCCAACCTGTCTGGGGACTGGTTGATTCAGGAACTTCTTTCTCTGTATTTCCACACACTAAAGAATACAATGTTCTGGGATATGGGGACAATTGTGCTGAAGGTTGCAAATGGAAAGTACCTTCAGCCAGCAGGAAATTGTCGCAAGAATAACCATCAACACCAAGACCCGACCATTTGAATTTGTCATTTTAACAGAATGTAGTCATAATGTCATTCTCGGCTATGACTTCCTTCAGACATCCCAAGCTATCATTGATTGTGGAAGATCTGAGCCGCAAATTGAGAAAGTTGTTCCAATGGGTACAGGTAATACAGAATTTTCTGGGTAGTTATTTGGCGTTGACAATGAGAAGAGTTGCAGTCACAACACAGATGATCAGTTAAACTGTGAAATGCTTGTTGATAGTAAAAAGTTTAACAGTCTCACCAAAGAAATTTACGTATCAGCGTCTACCATAAGCATTACCGGTGGTCGAGGAGAAATTTGGATCACTAATTGTGACGAGCAGTCACAACTTATCCCCAAAGGAATGTGTATCGGGACAGCTGAACCAGTCCAGGACGGTGAGCTCAACGTCATCAACGAAGACCCATGCTCTGCTGTTAGTACAGACAACACGCTGGAGCAAACAACCGTGGAACTGCCAATACGGCCCGGAGTGAACAAGGAACAGCGCTAACGGGTGTTACCTATACCACGCCAATTTTCAGGTGCATTCACACCCCAGCAGGCAAAAAGTCAGTCAAAATGGCCCACAATAAGGCATCGTATCAATACTGGGGATCATCCACCAATTAGCCAGCGTTTGTATAGTGTGTCACCAGCTGAGAGATGGGTAATCTAGGAGGAAAGGGAAAAGATGATGTATGATGACATTATTCAACCTTCCGAGAGTCCTTCTGGTGGTCGTCGTCAAGAAGAAGAATGGCGTGTGGCGATTCTGTGTCGTCTATCAGCGGCTGAACAAAATCACAAAGAGACACGTCTACCCATTGCCGCGCACTGGCAACACCTTAAGAGTGTGTGAAAGGAGCTACATACTTTTCAAATATGGACATGCAGACAGGTTACTGGCAATTCAAGGTCGATGAAGCTGACAGGGAAAAGGCAGCTCTTACTACACCTGAAGGCCTCTATGAATTTAAATTAATGCCATTTGGATTATGTAATGCCCGAGCCACATTCGAATGCATGATGGACAACTTGCTTCGACACCTTAAGTTGACAGTGTTTCTTCGCTATTTAGATGACATTGTCGTTTTTTCGAAAACATTTGAAGAACATCTGAGTCGCCTGTCAACTGTGTTTAAGTGTGTTCAGACTGCAGGACTCTGCCTCAATCCAAAGAAGTGCCTCTTTGTCGCAAATGAGAGAAAAATTCTGGGGCAACTAGTCCACAGAGATGGTGTCCGTTCTGATCCAGACAAAGTAAGGGCAGTCACAGAATTTCCAGCTCCTCAGTACATTCATGATGTGAGAAGTTTTCTTGGGCTGTGCTCATACTACCGATGTTTGATAAAAGGATTTGGTAACAAGGCACGTCCATTGCAGGGAGACGCCAAGTTTTACTGGGATGAGACAAAAAGAGCTTTATGGGCACTTAAGGAGACTAACTTCCGCAATAATTATAACCTTATATGACGAGAATGTGGAAAATGAACTTCACACTAACACAAGCAGGTATGGGATTGGTGCAGTGCTTGTGCAAATTCAGGAAGATGCTGAAAGGTGATAATCTATGCATCAAGAGTTGTCTCAAAGTCCGAGATATACTACTCTACAACTGAGGACTGTCTCGCAGTTATCTGGGCTATCAACCAGTTCCAGTCATATTTATTTAGCAAACCATTCACCGTTGTGACAGACCACCATTCTTTGTGTTGGCTGACTAGCTTGGAGGATCCATCAGGTCAACTAGCAATATGGGCACTAAGACTCCAAGGGTACATCATCACAGTGGTATTCAAGAACGTGCGCACAACCCAAGGAGGCCAACTGCCTTTCGAGGAACCCATTAGTGGAACACAACAGCATGAATGAAATTTCAACCCTCACTGAATGAGATGACGTTACAGCTTAACAGAGGGAAGATCTAGCACTATTAAAAACCATAGAGGCCTTGGAGAAAGGAGAACTGACCAATGGAGAGTTCCAACTTATAAACGAGACATTGTATAAGAGCAACTACGATCCACTGGGCCCCAAATGGCTACTTCCCACCCCAGCTCATCTCCAGCCAGCTATTCTCAAGTATTTCCTCGATGCTCCATTATGCAGTCATCTGAGATTTGTGAAGACCCCAGACAGAATGAGACACAGGTATTACTGAAAAGATCTCTACAGAGTTGGAATTGACCTTTTAGGGAGGTTTCCGAAGTCGACAACTGGTAACTGATGGACAATAATCTGTACTGACTACCTCACACTCTACACTGTCACTAAACTTGTGCCAGATATCGCAAAATTCCTTGAAGACATTATTTTAGGGCATGGAACACCATGTGTGACGATATCTGATCATGGAAAAGTATTCCAGTCAATACTGGTATCAGAGATAATCTCACATTGCGACATTGTCCACAGAATGACAACTGCATACTACCCTCTGACAAATAATGGTCTCACAGAACATTTTAACAAGATGTTAGCATATATGCAGTTGATGTACGTCAATGTTGAGCAGAAGGATTAGGATACAATACTGCCAGTTGTGACATTTGCTTATAATACCACAAGACAAACCACCACAGGCTTTACGTCGCTTTTCCTGCTCCATGGCCGTGAAGCTGAGATGACAATGGATACGCTGTTCCCTTTCCAGCCAAACGACACTCAGGATGACTATGTGAAACAGCACATCACAAGAGTCAAAGAAGCAAGACAGCTGGCTCGCATACGGACACTGGACGCCCAGGAGAAGGGCCGTGAGTGGTATAACAACAAGCACCGACCTGTTGTGTACAGCCCAGGACATCTAGTATGGATTTTTAACCCTGTACGGAAAGGTGGGGTATCAGGAAAGTTGCTGAAATGATACTTTGGTCCGTATCATGTCATACGCCGCCTGTCAGATGTTACATACAAAGTTGAGGATTATGAGCTGTCGTCAAAACGACAGAAGCGAAGACACATTGTTCACGTCCTCTGCATGAAGCATTACTACGATCCTGAAGAGCAGATAGGTGCAAATGCTTACTGTTAATGGATTCTAAGGATGGTAATGATACTGATGAAGCCATGACAGGAACATTTGTCATCGGTAAACATGCAGAATGGAAGGATTCTCCAGAACTGCCATACAGAGGAGCCATGACAAGATCAAGATCCAGGACATTGCAGCTGGCTCCAAAGAGAACCTAACAGCGGGTCAGGAGAGGGAGCAATGTCGCAAAACCTCAAGTTAATGGACTGCCGGTGTGGTGCAATGGATAGCATCACTGACTGGTGCTGAAGGTCGCCGGTTCAATCCCGCCACCGGCAAAAATTTAATTCTTTGTAATTATCATTTCCAGAATGTTCTACACATTTCTTATGTTCACTTGTAATTTCTACGTTTCTTATGTTAACTATTATTCTAATTTCTGGTACATTCTGTTTGTGTACAAAAAGCAGAGCACTCCGAGAGGCAGACAGTGCCGCACGTATGTTTCACTTCGTAATAAACCACTTTCAGTATAAGTGCTATGTTCAGTTGACAACCCTTCTTTCAGAGTCAAGCCTGCTTCCATTTCAATGCAACAATATTGACCACTGAAATAAATTCAATGGCGAAGTTTAAAATTTGTGCTGGACCAGGATTCAAACCTGGATTTCCCTCTTCAGGCCAGTGGTCACCTCTACCAAATTAGGCTGTCCAAGCACGCTTCCCATCCTGCCCAAATTCTCAACATATCACACAACATGATGGTAGTGCCCATGCCAATCCTTTCCTCTTGTTTGCAGCCTATTCCCGTCAAGGGATTTAACATATTTGTTTATTTGCACAGAAATTGTCAATCGCCTGTGGAGGTCATAAATAATTATGCATTCAAAAGAACGAATACCAATAGTTGACATTAACAACGAATTTGAAATAATGAAACACACTGACTGCAACATGAAATACTCTACAACCTTGCTAATTACGCCCTCAAGTCCGGCCTGTTAGTAATCCAGTGCGCATCCAAAGAGAGACGCAACCATGAATTACCATGCACAACATTGTTGTTAGTTTAAGTATGATTAGTTAAACAATAATATAGTGAGGACAGTTACAACTCACCGCAAAGACGTGGCGACGAGATGCGACAGGCACATACAAAAGACACACACATACAACACATTCAGCTATCGGCCATGGCCTTCCTCAGAAATAGAGCACTCACGCAATCACACAGGCACACAACACAGTCATACAACCATCACCTCCGACTGCCACACTTCGAATCACGTTCTGCAGCGAATCGGGGACGGGAGGGGAGGGGAGGGGGAGGGGATAGAAAGGTTACGTCACGGTGGTGGGGATGGGTTAGATGGGAATAACGAGATGCAGCTTAGGAATGGAGTGGGGAGGCGGGTGAGGGGAGAAAATAAAATAAAGTAAAATAAAATAAAATAATATATATATATATATATATGAAAATTCATGCACACTGCAAGTGCACAAGACCACATACACACACATACGCACGCACGCACGCACGCACGCACACACACACACACACATTCACACACCACTCAAATCAGGCGAGGTTTGGGATACAGAGGTAGGAACTTATTATTATATTAGTTAAACAATTCTACACAAACCGTATTTCACGGTCTGACATTATTTGTAATTCTGAATCATTTCTTTTAAAAGAAAACATTTTATATCATAATACTCGGGTATTATCTTTTTGGACATTGAAAATTTTATATGTAGTAATGAATGTGGATTCTAAGAAAAGAATCATGTCAAAAGCAGCTCTCTCTCTCTCTCTCTCTCTCTCTCTCTCTCTCTCTCTCTCTCTGTCTGTCTGTCTGTGAAGCAGACCTAGAGCAACATACGGGGGCACCTAGGTGAATGTTGTAGTGTAACGAGGTTCACTACATGTCTCAAGCTCAAATCAAGATAATAAAATTATTTATTTATTAGGTATTAAGTTCTTTAATGGTAGAAACTTCCCAGAGAACTCTGTCTTCGCAGGTTCCAGCCAAACGCTAAGTGTTTGAGCTGCCACATCTACGAAGCTCTAGGGTACACAGAAGAATTTATACCTAGAAGCTCTATGGTGGGATAAAAACTAAAGAAATTTATTATTAAAACTTTATATTCTGTTAAGAGTATTTTGTCTGGTCATACTTATACATTGGTTGTCATAATGTAAAGACGATTAATATGCCAGACTAGCTGGTTCCGTAAAAACATTTGGGCGGTCAACTTTAAACAAGCAATCTCTTCATGATATACATTAACTGTGGTGTCTGAGTAAATTTCAAGTTTGCGACATCACCATGTTTTCTTCTTCATACTGGCAAGTGTTGGACACATTTCCACACTGCCACCACAGCAACCAAAGTACATCAGACTATGATGACAAAGATACAGCCCATCATCCTCGAAAAAGGAAATGACCTATGACCTGCTTTTCTCTCCCTACCTCCCCCCCCCCCCCCCCCGATTGTTCGAACCACTTAACTCTACTGCAAACTACAATGCACTGCTGCTAGAAGGGGACCAAGTTCCTTCAAACAAATACTCTATATAGAATTATATTTGTATCCATGCTCTCAATAATCCACCATTGCTGCTAATCCAATACTCATAAGTGCCAAGAATGGCCAGATTACTGTAAATTCAATGGCCAAGTTGAAATATGAGCTGGATGGGAAGTGTGCCTGGTTACAGCAACCACTGGCCCTATATGGGAAATCTGTTTGGATCCCAGTCTCAGTGGCGTAACTATGGGGGGGATGAGGGGGATAGAACACCCCCCCCCCCCAGAAACCGAAAAAAAAAAAAAAAAAAAAAAAAAAAAAAAATTGTATAACAGCAATCTGGTAAAGGTAAAGATTGAAAACTGAGTGTTTTACCATAATCTTTCATTGGATGGGAGTTAATTAGTTTCTTCAATGGAGTAGCTGGTAGTCTGTCTGGAAACTGACAAAGTTTGCTCGTCAAGCAGCCCTATCCCCCCCCCCCCCCCCCCCAAGCCAAGTACTAGTTTTGCCACTGCCCAGTCTAACAAGTCTTCAACTTTGCATTAAATTTATTTAAAAGCTCTGCAAAAGCCGAGAAGCTTCAATATATGGAATTCATAAATTTATGGCCAGTAATGTCAACCAATTTTGTCTGTTCTTTTGGACAAGTCTTGCTTGCCTACAGAACAGTGATCATTAGATTTCATTTTACTTATTATCAAACGCTCTATATTTGTAAATGGTTAAATGATTTTATGGCTTTTTTGCTGTCTGCAGGATATGTAACAAATACAGAGAAGGTAGTTTACCTTTCTAATCAGCATTATTTTAATAGAATGATGTGTCATTTTTGAATTGATATTGGACATCTATGAGAGAATAAATATATCAAATATGTGGCCGAAACACTAACCCTTCTGAAATAAATCTCAAAAGGCAGTTCTAAAAACTAATAATAAAATTTATGTGGGACAAATTGTAAAAGAAAATTTAAGTACATTAATACTTACAGCAGTATCTATCTTCTGCCTCCTACGATCAGTTGAAGTTGCAGCCTGTCTGATCATGGTCGAGGTCTGCTGTTCAGTCATCTTTCGGAATGTAACTTGACCTGGGAGTATGGTGCACAGCTAGCAAAATAAAAAATAAATAAATAAATAAAATGTGTTAAATTGCTTTCATGTACTAGCCAAATAATTTTCTTTCTTAGTGCTAAAACAAAGTAATATTTTGAATTCAAAATAAGTTAATCTGTTACAACTATTTTTCACCTAATCAGTGTGGCAGCCAGAGGTGATGGTTGTATGGCTGTGTTGTATGCCTGTGTGATTGCGTGAGTGTTCTCTTTTCTGAAGAAGACCATGGCCAATAGCTGAAAGTGTTTTATGTGTGTGTGTTTTTTGTATGTGCCTGTCGCAGCTCGTCACCACGTCTTTGCAGTGAGTTGTAAACTGTCCTTACTATATTATTAATTCCAACCTAGACTTTCATTATTATATTTCACCTAATCAGTTTAGACTACACTAAGAATAATAAAGCCTAAATAATTAATAAAAAGTTCATAAAAACAGTTACATCTTTTCACATTTAAAGTCTCTCTCCTCCCCCTCTCCCTGTGTGTGTGTGTGTGTGGGGGGGGGGGGGAGTGAGTGAACAGAAGAATTGGGGGGGGGGGGGAACTTTCAGATTACTCTTAACTAGGTATCTATATCTACACAGATACTCTGCAAATCACATTTAAGTGCCTGGCAGAGGGTTTATTAATGACTTTCATAACCTTTCTCTACCAATACATTCTCCAATAGTGCTTGGGAAGAAAGAACACCTAAATCATTCTGTTTTTGATCTGATTTCTCTTATTTTATTGGGATGGCCATGTCTCCCTATGTAGGTGGGTGTTAAACTATTTTCACATTCAGAAGTAAAAGCTACAGAGAGCCATGTGAGAAAGACAATTATATAACTTTAAATTTTCAGCTACAGCATTCATCAGAGAAAGAAACCATACAATAATTACACAATCACTCGGGCACAACTGGTGCACACGACTGCCACCTCTGGGCACTACGGCCTAACTGGCATTTTGACAGTGAATGGGGAAGGCAATATAAGCTAAGAGTGGACAGAATGTTTCTTTCTGCCTGGCCAAGTGTAGATAGTTAAAAATATTCACGAAATCTACGACATAAACTGTGAATGGCTAAGTCTGAAAACGTGGACTCTTTCGAAAGAACAGACATAACATATATATATATAACTTATATGCCCAATGGCAGGCAATGATTCTTACTTCAGTTTAGAGGCACTCTTAGGCCCTTACTCTTACAAGAATCATTTTGGAGAAACCACGAGTTTCAGTAATAGTGGACAGGGAGAAGTTGAGAATTTGTATCTGATGGGAAATGAGGCTAGAGTAGTCCAAGCAGTTGTGATGAATGCTAGGTCCCCAATAGTGTACGGGACACCACAACTGCCTAGCAAGCAGGAGAGCCAGGTTCAAATCCCATTCACATTTAATGTTGTAAATTCCGTGAATATGAATTGATACTAACTGCAGGATCAGTAGGTACATACATATAACATAGGTAAAAACAAAGTTATTACAAAAATTGATAGTGCACAGTTGGAAGGGGGAAATGAAGTGAGAGGACATGGGGGAGGGGGAGGGGACTGTTACGCCTGCGGTATAGAGCTGATAGGTTACCTTAGGTTAGGGCCAGCCAAACACTGCACACCATGCAGAGGTGGTGAAGTTCATTGTGTGCTGCACAGGTGCGCAAATGTGAGGCAGCAAGCAACAATGCCATCTGTTATTAGACACGTGTACTAATGAATAGCAACAGCAAGAGTGCAACACACCCAGTCTCGTTAACCTCTCACTATCCTATGGGTTTAGACATGCACAAGATGAGCAGAGAAGGCTGTGGCATGTATGCTGTGACACTTAAGTTGCCCATGTGCAGCAGCACTGCACAAGTGCAGAATTTCTGGCCGGCCCTGCCTTAGGTTGAGGCCAGGATGGTTTTGGGTCTTTAAGATGTGTTGCGAGGGCTGGGACCGAAAATTAAAAATTGTGTGAATGCGATTGTTTTATGTGTCTGTGAGCAGATCAGCAATTATTTTTACGGGGAGTTCCTCCTTTTCTCAAATTATTGACATTCTGACCTCTGCTTCTCCAAGTACAAAGTTTTCTGTATGAGAGGCCTTTACACTTTATTATGAATGCCCAAGTAACATACTATAGTTCAAAGTGACACAGATACACAGTGTTGTTTTTCACCAGTTGCAAGCCTCTAAACAACAGCTGCTATTGATAGTTCAATTTTTCAACAAAATAAATTTGCTCCTCAGTCATGGAGCTACTGGAGAACAGTTAATTGTTAAAATCCCAAATGTAGAAAAAAACTATGGCTGCAATTTAGTTCCTCTATTGACACAGGCAATGTTACTTCCATAACTGAGTGCAGTTAATAGCAAATACATTTTAGAAAGTAATCCAGTACTGTGCAATAAATTACCTCCACGGGTAGGAAAATTGGATTGGCACGATTTGGTGACCCAACATGAAGGCACGGCAATTTCGGGTATTTTAATTTATAATTCTTCTCCGTTCTGAAGTACTCTGCTACTGTTGTTTGCCGCCCATCATCAAGTTTGAACCTGCAAGATGAACAAAGTAAGAACACACACAGCTACGTATATCAAGAATACAGTAAAACCCTGCTTTTATGTTTTCCCACAATTTACACCATTTTTTGTCAGTCCCGTCAAATTTCCTATGTGCACAATGGTAATTTGCCCCTGTTTTTGCACTAACATATTTACACTTTCCCCCTCGCTTTACAGTTTGGAAACCATGTTCACGAATAAAAAATGAAATAATAGACATTGACACTGTCATGGCTTTCGCATTCAAATATAGTGTGTCTAAACGTTACGCAGTCAAGTTTCTTGAGACTTTGCATTTATTCAAACATACTTTGTTTTGTTGTTTGGCAGTACGTTCCTAGATGACCCATGACGCTCCCACACCAATTGTCAGCTTCGCAATGTTTACACAACTGGTAGTTTTTCAATGCTTTGCGTGACGTGTTTCGAGAATTTATTCTTATTGCAAAATGCAAATATTTATCCAAGTATTTTTTGTGAGTTTCATAAACGGTGGGACTGATGGTTTGCTTGTGTATGTTTTACTGCTCATTGAAGATGGCCCGTATAACCACAAACCATGTGCAGATATCACAAAAATATCTATGCAGACATTTGCTCTCTAAAATGTGAATAAATTCTCAAATATTGTTGTGTGAAACATCAAAAAATACAAAAAGTAAAGAGCTTATGTAGTTTCACTACATAAATAATAAATGCCAGTTAAAGCTTGCTTATGATGAATGAAATCACGTCATAAATTTCTACCTCCTATAAAGTTACCAGTTCCATTTCCGCTTCCTGGCTCTTAAAATAGTACAAAAATCAGATAACCTTTATTACATAATAAACTTCCTTGCATGTATTTTGATGCCTATTGTGTACCTACATGTGTAACAAACTATGAAAATACAAGGGTGATTCAGTAAGCATTTTTTTTACCATTAAAAATATTATGCCCTCATTTCACACAATTTTTATTAAGTCCTTTGAAAATTGCAAAAACGGGATTCTAATGTATAGCTTGAACTGTCACAGATAAGTACCTCATTTTCTCTATTACAAGAAGACATTTTATAGTTTCTTGTCATGAGTGTCATGGAGTACTAGTTACGTGACTCAACTGTGTGTGAATCTAGACATTATCTGACAGCAAAGGCTGAAATGACATAGTACGTCTTGTATTAATTTCCTTCACATATCGGCAGAAACCAAGCACACATTTTATTATAACAAGAGAATATGTAGTCAACAGCAAAATATTAGCCAAGATTGTAGCTAGGATTTACAAGATTATTTCTGCCAAATACTGCTGTGCTGCTCTTTGATGTGAGGGAAAGGCGGGGTGGGGTTGCATTGAGTGGGTACGTAGTGGGAGGGATGTTAGAGACATGAAGACGATTTAGGGCTGGGTGTCTTAACAGCTCCATGACAGCAATTTATTTGCCTGCCGTGGATGTATGGAAGACGTGATGTCAAGCTGGCAGACATATGTGCCAGAGCTAGTGCGAAATGGAGCAAGTGGCAAGTGGATGGGGTTGTTGTGATGATTAGATTAGTAATAACAGTGGCATAATAGAGCAAGGGAAAATTTTGCATGTAGGGAATGAGAGAGTTTGAGGCATGGACGATTTCACCAGCAGAGTACATACTGACATACTGTAAGGTAAGCTCCTGTCTACATAGTTATAAGAATCTGGTACTGGAAGGAAGGCTCCAGATGACAGATTGCTAAGCAGCCACTCAAATCTACAGTCTTACACTTAGCTGCATGTTGTGGCACAGAGTCATCACTTTGTTCTTGGCCACAGGTCCTATGTGGCGACTCCTAGTGGGTACCTGGTCAAATGTTACACTGCCATTATAAGCTGTACTCTCAATTTGGCAGAGCTCTGCTGGCCAAGAACAAAGCTGACCACCCTGTGGCACAGTATGAAGCTGAGAACAACATCTCAACTGCAATGACAGCTTCAAAACCAGTGTCATCTGAATTCTTCCCTCAATTACCAGCTTCTCTGAACTACACAGGTGGCTTTCCTTGCAGTAAGCTGGATGGATGGATAGGACATGTAGGGCGCTCAACGACTACGTATTTAGCATCCTTACAAGTATGAGGTGACAGGAAATGAATAAAAACAGGCAACAGAAAGAAAAGTAACCAAACCTGCCAAACTATGTGGGCAGCTAAACAAACACAAACAAATTGTTACATATCAGTAATGAAAGTTGGCCTGCTAAAGTAAACAGAACACAATACTAGAGTATCGTGGCTGGCTGATCACAGGAATAAACAGGATGAGCCAGCCATTCTCCAGCACACTAAAATCTTAGGCCAGAATCCAGACAATTCATAAAATTTTTAAACTATCATCACACTCGTCGCTCAGAGGGCAGAGCTCCACCAAGATTCGCTGCGGCTCTATTAGCACACTGTAAAATACACTCAATTGAAACATGACTTGCAGTGATTTGTACACCACAAGCATCACAAAACAGTGGGCCCTCTTGACAAGAGTAAAAGCTGTGCGCCAAAGGGCAGTGCCCGATGCGGAGGCACATCGACACTTCATGCCGCTTGAAGCTGATTTAACCAACCACAGTTTATTAGCTGTCACTGCCAACCACATCTCCTCCCACAACTGTAGGGACCTAAGCCACATTTAAAAAACCAATCGTTAGTGCAAATCCCAAAAGGCCTCACTGCTCATAGCCTATTACAAAAACACCTTTCCACAGGAGGCTGAGCAATGAGCAATGAGGTGTACGAGCTGTCACTGTATGTGACGTGGTGGCTCAGCAGCCTCGGTGCAGAGACTGATTGGTCTGAAAAGCCCCAGTGGCCAGCGTAAACCCTTCATGGTACACCATGTCCAAAGTCTTTAAATAAGGTGGCCTAGTAGACCTGTACAATGTGCAATCATAATCAAGCCGAGATCATACAGAGGCTTTATAAAAATGGAGCAGATGAGTCCTGTCAGCTTCCCATCAAGTGTGACTAAGACACTTTATACTAACTACTTTGACACACCGTCTTTTTAAGTATTTAAGGTGTGGTAAGCATGTACGTTTACAGTCAAATGTGATACCCAGAAAATGCAGTGTATTTAAAACCCTAGTGTTACTCATCTGCAGTTCAGGTAAGTTAAAAACAGAATGGGATTGATTGAAATGAACACACACAGACGTCTATGTTGAAAACTTGAAACCAGGCAAAGAAGACTATTTGTCCACCCGTCTAAAGAGTTAATTGCAACTGATGAGTTGTTGCAAGACTGGAAGAAGAGAAAAAACCATAGAAGTTGTCCATAAAAGGTAACATTGGACAGGACACCTAACAACTGAAGTTATACTAATAATAGTTATGGCAAACAAAGTCACACTTAACACAGTACCCTGAGGGAAACAGTTTCTCCTGCTCAAAGAGATCATAAAGTGCACCACAAACTCTAAATCTAAACTAGCAGGACGATAGCAAGTACTGAATAAAAACTTTAAGAAAACCACAAAAAACCCATTCGTGGCTCAGCCTGAGAATAATATGCTTTCATGTATCGCCTTCATGTATCACCTTCAACTTTCGCAATTACAAAAAATACAACCAAAGGGTGACGACATCTCAGGGAAGGATGTTGTATAGCTGCTTCCAGGAAGGCCAGGTTATCAAAGGTGGAGCAATATCTCCTGAACCCATGCTTGAAAGCAATTAAGGAGCTCCCTGGATTCTAACATGGAGACAAGGCAGCAGTTGACTATCCACTCAAGTCTATCCTAGGGCAACATTATGGTAACTACTCTGAAAGTGACCTGACAACCAAATGACATTAGTGCGAGGAGAATTTCTTTGTTTCTGTTTGTAATGTACCAGAATCAAGCTTCCACATGGAAAACTGACAGTTGTAATGGTCATCTTTAGTGGAGGTGAAGTCCAAATTGCTCCTCTCCATAGACAACCTATGTTGCTGGAAAGTAGGAACCTGACTGATGGTGGAAGTGACTGCAGCAAAAATTCCTCCACTGTCTGTCTGTTGTTGTTGTTTGGAGGTTTAAGGGGGGAAAATGGCATGGTCATCAGTCCCCCATTCCATCACTGGGCGTCACAAGAAAAGGCAGAAATGTGGAAAAGAGCCCATGGATTAAAATAGCAAAAGGGAGGAAGATTCCCCCCCCCCCCTCACAGTCAGAAAAAGGACAATTAAAGGCAACAAGAGATACCACAAAGTGAGACACACAGAAACACCGAACAATGACAAAGAATGGAAAGTAAAAGCCGATGTCCGTCGTTGACCGACTGTGAAACTGAAAAAGAGGAAAGGCAACCATGCAGCAACGTGTGAAAACCTCCAATTGGAGGACACGAGGAATACAGACAGTGTACTGAAACAAGGCTTTAAATAGAGTGGTAAAAACCACTGTCCTGAATAAAACATAAAACTGTATCAGCCATTTTGGCATCGTCACTTAAAACAGCAGAGAAAAGTGGAGGAAAATTAAAATTCCAGCGCAGGACGGCTAAAACAGGGCAGTCGATCAAGATGTGGGCTACTGTCGGGCAGGAGCCACAGCGACACTCGTGTGGGTCCTCGCCATGAAGAAGATGGCCGTGTGTTAGGCAAGTATAGGCAATGCGGAGGCAACACAAGACTACAGAGTCCTGGTGACAGGTGCACATGGAGGACCGCCACACAGCTTTACAGCCCAGAAGTTTATTGGGCACCACCAGGGTACGCCACTCAAAAGCCGATGGTGCAAAACAGATCAGAGATCAGAAGGTGTTAGGCTGATATCCAAGACAGACTCCTCGACAGCCTGTTTACCGAGACTGTCAGCACGTTCATTGCCTGGGATACCAACGTCACCTGGAGACCACACAAACACCAACAATGAACCAGACTGGTCAAGGGCAGAAAGCGTCTCCTGTATGGCTAACACCAGGAGAAAATGAGGGTAGCAGTGATCCAGAGCACAAAGGCTGTTTAGGGAGTTGCTGCAGATAAGGAAAGACTCACCTGAGCAACACCACATGTGCTGGAGAGCCTGGTAAATTGCCACCAGCTCCGCAGCATAGACACCGCAGCCATCCGGCAAGGAGTGCTGTTCGATGTGGTCACCATGGAAGTAAGCAAAGCCAACGCGGCCCTCAACCATTGAACCATCTGTGAAGACAAGGTCATGTCCAGAGAACAACGACAGCAAGAAAGTTATATCTAAGAGCCTCGGGGGAATAGAGTCTTTGGGTCCATGGGCGAAGTCCAGCCGAGTACATGGCCTTGGCATGCACCATGGAGGTGTACGTGCATGGGCCCAATATGGAGATGGTAAAGGACAAGACTAGTTCCAACATAAGAGACTGGATGCACAAAGTGACCGTGTGACCTGAACAGGGTTACGATTGTTGAGGACGGACGATCATGTATGAGAAAAGCAGACGATGGTTTGGATGTCTTAACAAGCAATGCACATGGGCAGCATATGTCGCGAGCAGTTGTTGGCGGCGGATCCACATAGGTGGGACACCGGCCTCCACAAGTAGACTTAATGGGACTGGTAAGGAAGGCACCTATTGCTATGCAAACACCACAGTGGTCGACAGGGTCCAACAGGCACAATGCCAAAGAATATGCTGAACCATAGGCAATGCACCCAAAGTCAAGCCGCGATTGTACCAGCACAGCGTACAGCCACAACAGTGTGGAGCAATCAGCACTCTACGTGGTATGGCCCAGGTGGCCCAGACCATTCAGAAGGTGCCAGCACTCTTGCTTCAGCTGATGAATGTATGGAAGCCACGCCAGCCGGGCTGCCTGCCCTAAAACCTATGGGTTTCTACTTCGTTAAGTAAGTTGTTGTAAAGTTCTGGGTTATGGTGAACAGTCCGACGCCTACAGAAGTGCATAACACTAGGGTTGGCCACGGAAAACTGGAAGCCACGGGCAAGAGCCCAGGACTGCCCTTCCGAATGTCTCCCTGCAATCTCCTTTCAGTGACTTGGGTGCTGGAGGAGCTAAAATAGATACAAGAACTCATCAACATATAGGGAAGGGGATACTGACGACGTAACTGCTATGACTAGGCCATTAATGGCTACTAAAAATAAGGGAACACTGAAAACAGAGCCCTGAGGAACCCCATTTTCCTGCACATGAGAGGTGCTACAGGAGGCACTAACTTTGACACGAAAGCTAAAGACAGCTAAAAAGTTTTTAATAAAAAATGGGAAGGGAGCCCTGGGAGTCCCACCAATGTTACGTAGTGAGTATGTGGTGTAGCCAGGTTGTGTCATCTGCCTTGTACATATTGAAGAAAAGGCTGTGTGGGTTACGGATTCGAGATACACCTGGTTGTCGGTGGTAGAGCAACCCTCGCGAAAACCATCTTGGCATGCAGCCAGTAAGCAACGATTCTCAAAGGATGTTAGTCAGTGTGATGGGTCAATTGCTATCCAAATGAACAGGGCTTTTGCCCGGTTTAATCATCGGTATGATTATAACCTCCTGCCAAAGCGATGGGAATAACCCGTCGCACCAGATCCGGTTGAAGAGGGCGAGGAGATTATCCTGGCTTTCCGCTGAGAGGATGCACATGGATGCTATCAGGCCCAGGGGCCGTGTCAGAACATTTAGCAAGAGCACTGAGTAACTCCCACTCACTGAATGGAGCATTTTAAGTCTCAGTGCGGCGGGCAGTAAAGGAGATCGGCTGCTGTTCCACCCGCTCCTTTAATGTACGGAAGGCTGGTGGGTAGTTCGCATAGGTGTGAGCTTAATGCTCAGCAAACATTTCTGGACCCATTCTTCAAGATCCCAGGGATTCCTGCTGTTGTTGGGTATCCCTGTAAATGCCTGATCCTACTACAGACCTGGGAGATGGAGGTACCTGACCCAATAGTGGAGACATACATCTCCCAACACAATCGTTTCTGAATTCTAATTAGATGGTGAGCACGAGTACGGAGTCATTTAAATGTAATGAGGTGCTCCAGAGAGGGGTGCCACTTTTATCACTGTAAGGCCCACCTGTGGTCTTTAATGGCCTCAGCGACCTCTGGTGACCACCACAGCACTGTCTTACGCCATGGGCACCCTAATGAATGTGGAATGGTAACTTCCGCAGCAGAAACTATGGAGCGTGTGACACTTTCGACCACCACATCGATGTTATCGAGTGGGTGGGGGAGGGGGGGGGGAGGGCCAACGATGGCAGCAGAGGTGTAGCCTTCCCAGTGAGCCCTGTGAAGAACCCACCAAGGAGTGCTTGCTGGGGCTGACGTCGTGAGAGTGACAAAAAGATCGGAAAATGATCAGTGCCACACAAATCATGGACACTCCACTGGATGGATAGCGGAGGCTGTGGCTGCATATCGACATATCCATGGCTGAGAATGTGCCGTGTGCCACACTGAAATGTGTGGGGGCACCTGTATTCAAGAGGCAGAGGTCGAGGTCGAGTTGAGAAAGCAGGTCCTCAACACTCTGCCATGGCCAGAGATCATAGAACCACCCACAGGGGATTGTGGGCATTATACCAGGAAAGATGGTGGAAGTTGTAAGAGCAGCCAAAACATCCAAAGAGACATCGCCATCTGTAGGGAGGTAGATACGGCAGATCGTGATCTCCTCTGTTGTCCTTACCCTGACAGCCACTGCTTCTAGAGATGTCTGAAGGGGCACAGGTTCACTATAAACAGAGGTAAGGACATACACACACTCCACTGGAGACCCTGTTATACACGCTGCAATTACAGAAGTATCCCCTATACCCACGAAGGGCAGTGGTCTACATCGCTGGAAACCAGGTTTTCTGGAGGCAATACAGAAAGCAGATGTCATGCTCAAAAATTGTTACAGCTCAGCCAGGTGGGGGGAACAAAACTGCCACAGTTCCAATGGAGGATGGCATTTTCCAACAGCTGGAAAGGCAGGGTATGGCCTTTGAATGCCAGGATGAAAGCACGGTGGCAACCTTGTGATCTTTTGGTCCCCTATGGACACATCGGACTAAGTGGACTCGTCTGTAATCTAAGTTGGCGCACAACCCGTTGTCAGACTGTAACAATAGATCTTTGTGGAAGATAATGCCTTGGACCATATTAAGCAATTTATATGGAGTGATGCTCAAAAGGGACAGCACCCAGCTTGTCGCAGGCAAGTAGTGCCCGCAATTGGGCCGGGGATGCTGCTTCATTGAGCACTGTGCCACTTTGCATCTTGGACTTCGTACTTGTCCTCAAGATTTTCAAAAAAGAAAAGAGGCTTCATAGATCTAAATGACTCACCATCAGTACGGCTACACACAAGGAATTTTGAGGAATATGACTCATCTTTATTTCTAGCCTGACGTACCTCCCATGGTGTGGCCATGGAAGGGAACGTGCGTGGGTTGTATGTTGCCGCATTAAAGTCGACTCTCCCTCTCTTAGAGAGGGTGGGTAACGCCCACCAGCATTGTTCCGAGATCTTTTCATGGTGTTCCCACAAGCAGCTAGGCAACTAAAGGTCCACCCAGGCAAGCCTTATACAATTCGGAGGTTGCTCGCTAGCAACTGTTCAGCCTCAACAGCCATGCATCTCAGCACCTAGCACACCTTGAGATTGAAGGTTTTTTTGAGGTTTGTACCATCCTTGTGACATGGGCGATTAACCCAAGGTCCCCAGGCTCTGAAATGTACAATGTTCCACTGGTCGTTTAAGCACGCACAGAGCTTACGGTGTGGCGGACTGTTGGCGCGACACAGTCCACAGCTCGGGGACCCTGTGATCGCCAAGCCCATACTTGGCAAATTAATGCTGAGTCCCTGAGGGGCCACTGTCTGCACAATGTCTCGTGGATTGGTCAGTAGGCTGCCTTCCTCCTCGACTTGATGGTTCGTCTAACACAGCTCCACCGCTCAGAGCTTACTGTCACTGTGGGGAAAACTCTTCACCTCAAGACTGAATTCCCATTGAGTTCAGTGTCCCCTCCATGATAGATGGCTCGCATACTGCAGTGGAACCTGCAGGGATTCAACGTACATGTTTAAAAACTACATCTGTTTATGTAGGGTAGACAGTTCTGTATATGCCTATAGGAGACGAATTTTGAGCATTCATATGACCATGGTTATGATCTTTCTATAAAGGATGAACTTGGTGGAGAGAGCTAAATTTGAGTGGCTGTTTTTGTCAACAACCTATCACTCCACTCCACTTCTCCTTCAAACCAGCTTACAAGCAGTTTCAGTGTGTGTCCATGTGTGATATCGGTTAATTGTCTGCTCACTTTACCTCCTCCCAATCTATGCGCTAAACGTGAAAACTCTTTGTAACAATTCTAGATGTTCTTGATGATCGGCTATTGGTATCAGGTAGCTGGAATTTCATGGGGCGATAACTAATTTACTACAAATGACGAAACACTCAGAATTGCAGTTCGTTGACACTTGCAATTATTTATTATTACTGCCCACTTGTCCCCATTTATGGCCAGCTTACAAATTTCATTAATTACAACCAGGCGCACACATTCCACACATCAATAACATTAGTTAACACGGTCCGTGTGTGGAATACGAAAGTTCTAGGTGTACATAGTAATGTGGCACAGACTTTATGCACTTTCTGCACTGAAGAACTTTTACATAATTAGTCAAATTTAAAGTTCAAACTGACTTGACTTGTGCATCAGATCGCGGACAAAACAATAACTGACATAGGTTGTGCATCTGACAACTGACAAAACAATACTCTGATACATGCCACGAGCACATCCTATTTATATTATCTAAACAATGCCACTGAAAATCGAGTATCGTTAATTATGAACATTAAATTAATTATAATGGAAAAATAGTTTTGTGCAAAAGGCTATAATAAAAGTTAGCGGAAATAATACTGAGTAAATTGACATACAAATTTTGGTTAAATGCATAGTATTTCATATCCCAATATAATTTAATAGTTTTTCAAACAATTACTTCATAGTTATTGGTAATTATACTTAAAGTAATGAGGACAAAACTTTTCTAATGTTACTTCTGAAACATATACCTACTTTAATATTATGAGAAAAGAATGTGTCTAATTTTCATAGAAACACTAATTAGCATTCTATCAGAACTTTAACAATATACTTCTGCCACAAATTAATATTTACTAATTGGACAAACTTCTCCAGTATCAAATAATAGAAAAAGACTTCAGCTATTTACATCATAAAAAAGAATAACAGAAGTTTTGGAAAAGAAAATGACAATAGAATAATTACACTTAAACCTATTATTTTGCAACAGTGGTATCGGGAGGTTCAGTAATGCAAGCAGATGGGAAAAAATCCCAACGTGCTTCATCCCTTTCGTCCTCTGCAAACATTTTAAAACACATAATGTGCTTTGAGGTCTGCTACTACCTGCTCCAGGGGTCAAGCAATTGAGAGGCTTCTCTTATCTGTGCATTTGCTCAACACTGGACAGCCCACAGACTTTTGTGCTGCAACAGGGTCGCACTTTGTCACTAATCTCTCACTTTGCTCTCCAGCCCTTGCCCACTATACTCTATGGGGAGTGGTCAATAACCTTCACGACAGTGATCACTTCTCAATCTGGATCCAACAGCCAGATGGAATAGAGTCCATCAGGCAACTGCCATGATGGCTGCTCATCAGAGCAGGCTGGATACATTACTGCCAACTTGCCAAGTTTGAACAATGTTTAAGTGTTCAGAAGTGCGTGGATTTCATCATCAAAACAAACCACCGCATCACTGCAGCTTCCATTCCACATTCCTCAGGACGACTGATACGGTAGCTCGTCCCTTGGTGTAATGACAAATACTGCTCTGCAATAGATGCGGCATGCAGTTCTGTGTAGGTCAACTGTGGTGAACCTCGCAGCCTTCAGAATGGTGAGGGAAAAATGTCATCACACTAAGTGAGAGAGCAAGAAACAGCCTTGGCAACAGTTTCTGGATACCCTTAAACATTCCAAATAAGCAGCTCGACTTTTTTTGCTACATAACTACGTGGAACTAAAGTTTCTATTTCAGTTACTAAGAAATCAATAAATTCGTTAAATGGTACGGTCATATCCATGAGCTGAGTTCTGTCAACTAATACCCACTGGTGGAAATTTATTTTATCATCCTCCTTAAGTTCAAATTTAGTTTCAATGTAATTTGTTAAATTCTTAAAATACAATCCCTATTTCCTTTAGAACAAACAATTTTATCAATGGAAGAGTTTACATCATCTTTCATACTTAAATTTAGGCCATGTAAAAGCAAATCAACATTCTGATGAATGGTGCACACAAAAACAGCACATTTCAGTGAGCACACACCATTTAGAATGCAGCTGACAAAATTTTGAAAAACCTAATTTAATATTAGGATGAATTTGTTTAAATGTTGTATATAATTCCTTTCAATTACAAAGTATTAAACTTTTTTTTTTTAGTGCTAACATAATCCTTCGCTCCAGGCATTAGTCGACTAAATTCATCTTCAAAAAAATTCCTTACAAGTAATAAAGTTTCATCTTCCTTGCTTTGGGCCTGGTAGTGAACACATTCCTTTTCTTTTGCAAATGTCCCTACCTTCACATGCCATTCTTTGTGATATACCAACATTTCTTTGAATTTTCTCTCTTGTCCATGACAAAGGAGCAGGTATAAGAATATGAATCTTTTATCACTTGCTTACAGTTGGTAATTTTTCTTTCATTAAATCAAACAGTCTATGTTGATAGCCTTTTGCTTTTCCTCACGTTTAGTTGCTATACTTTCAGAATCTGAACTACTGTCTTTGTGTAATCCTTCTCCTCTAACATGAAGCACACAAGCCACTTTCTTTGTTACAACAATGGTTTGCTTCTCCTATAAAGTAAACAACAGTAAATTAATTATGATGCTTTATAACTTACTACTACCAGTGTAATCAAAATGTGATGTGCACTAACCACACTAACTACAACTTCTCATGGCTGTCATTTTGAAAGATGCACGATGGCTGCCATTTTGAAAGTTGCAGGATCGTCCTGGATGAAAATTTGAAAAGTATTCTATGAGGAAATGATGATTTTTTTTAACCCTATGGTAGGTGCACTGCAAAGTTTAGTAAACTACGAGTCCACTAAGTTTGTTTTCATAGAATCTAATATTCAGTCTTCTTCATAGGTAGTATGTGTCACCTGGTTTGAAACCAAACATTGATCAATTTAGTATGGAGGGACTGGTATGTGGCATTGATTGGGTGATGATCTTAACAGAAGGAAATATCTAATATATAGCAAGCCCAAGCAATCAACTGTAATTAAATTAACAGATTCAATGACCTTTGCATCTGCTTGTAACACCAATTAACATTTCTGTGATTATATAACCCCCCCCCCCCCCCCACCACACACACACACACCAGATTTGTCCTGTTTATTTGCATGACAGACACAGTTGTCAATTGCCCAAAGATTTAAGTCTTTCTTGAAGGAAATTTTCGTCTCTTTCCAATGGTACCAGCCAGAGTATTGTGACACTGTAACTATAGCCTGTAAAAAGGAATTTGTAATTTGAGTTGTGGACTTTCAAAAAAGTAATATTTCTATTTTGAAGCCTTGAATGTCCCTTCATAATGTATTTGCAACAAATCTGGTATGATATTTGAATTGAGCAAAATATTGTACGGTACATAAGTATGAAAAATTTCAAATATTTACTACTTCAACTTTAGGAGAAATTAAATAAATTTGAAGCACTTACTGAATTCGTGACAACCACGGATACAATTTTTCTGTGGGTTACAAGCCCTGGTTCAGTTGATACGGAATGACTCCAGTAAGTGTTTGATTGTCAAAGTGTAGGGCTCTAAGGAAGTGCACATGTTTTGAAATGAGCTGATAAGGAAAGGTCAGTTGTTATAGATCTTAATAAAAGAAACCTGACCTTGCAATTACACTCAGGGATTAATAATAAAGTTTTTGACGACATTGCAATTGGCAATGAAGCTCTCCTATAATCAATGTTTTCCGTCCTAATTTTCACATCAGTCATTGTCGTTACATTGAAGAGGCAGATGAAGGTGTCTAGACGTATGATTTCATTGTCTGATGATGAGAATGAGGAGACCACTTTGGTATCGGAAATGATGGATGCAAATAGGCATTTACCTTCAATGTTTCTCATAGTTGGGAGAATGTGCAATTGGAGAATTGAATTTGTTAACACAGTTAATGTACAATTTTTATATTAAAAAGGGTCAGATGGTGTATTTGAAACCTTCACAAAAAATCAAAAATTATGTCCCATTGTGGGTGTGACAATTTAAGTTGTTCTGTAATATGTATGACCAAAACATCAAATTTTTATTTATGTTTATGCGGGTACATAAAACGATTGTAATAGTCAACAGTAGAGCTCATAAAAGCTATTTTGTACAGCAAGTAGCAACTGAAAAAATATGAATTGTTTGCAGTAGTAAATATTAAATATGATCAATTTAGTATGGAGGGACTGGTATGTGGCATTGATTGGGTGGTGATCTTAACAGAAGGAAATATCTAATATATAGCAAGCCCAAGCAATCAACTGTAATTAAATTAACAGATTCAATGACCTTTGCATCTGCTTGTAACACCAATTAACATTTCTATTATTATACACGATTTTTGGACGTTTCTTAATTTTACGGCTATCACCATCCCAAAACCTGACAATGCGCAAAAACTGCACGCACATGAAGAATCCCAGTAGGTGTATGCTTGTAACTATTATCGTTGTGGCATAATGTTTACAAACTTTGTATTTCATAAACCATATATTAAAACTGACACTACGTGATTTTGGTAATTCTGACACTTCTAACAATTTGGCAAAGATTATAATGAACGTACTAAAAGCTCTGAACTTCTCTTTCAGTGTTACTACTATGTCGGTGACAAAATTAACCCAGCTATCGATGCACATGCACTGAAGGACCTGCTGACTCGAGAACTGGTGGGCATATTCAAGACTTCTAGGGTCTTACTATCCCAATTTGGATAACATGTGACTGATCTTCATGAAATGGTGCCTCTTACTCAACACATTATGTCTGTCACCAGTCAAGTAATGGCAATTTCCCATTTTCCAAAGAGGAGGGGGGGGGGGGGCAGAATTTTGCCAATTTGACAAAAGAATTAACAACAACAGAGATGGAGAAGAATTTTAACACTGATATACTGCAATTATACCAGCACCGTACTGACAATCCCCCGATTGCATAGAGAACAAACTCTAAACTAGGCAAAAGATGCCACAAAAATGTTACCACTATACTAACACAGCATATTGTACCAAATTCAATGTACACTCAATTGCTTTTATGAAAATGGTACAGATGTGGCACAGCTGATAAAAGAACTGAGCCTCAGCATCGATTCAAGTATCAGCACTCACTCAAGTCTGAGGGCGCTCGACTTGGCGGAATTCACACGGTATGTGCGCTTTGATGCACTCTGGTTTGGCAGCTTGTACTCCACTTTGAGACCTGAAAGAACAAAAACAAATAATTAAATTTTCATCACAAATTTTTGATCACAGAACACACAAAGTAAATGAGCTACATACCTTTGAGGAATGATGATAAATCTGCTTCTTGATCTTTATTCAACTCCCTATCAGGGTTGAATGGATTATATTGGGATCCTAGCACTTCTTCCATAATTGATTTTACATCCTTAGGAGCAGGGAATCCTTTATGTGCCACTGTAACCAAATACAAATACAAATGACAAGATTGTGACAGTTAATCAACATGGATGAAATATTTCTTTGAAATCTTAATTGTTTTTAAATTTGGAATTTTGAAGGGGACTAAGCTGCTAGGACAAATCTTAATCTGTGAGAGAACAGGGATTCCTAATTATTATGTGAAACCGCAAGAATGGGCTTAGAACCAGCAGGTAAGAAGTGATCTAGTTTTTGGGAAGCTTCAGCACAGTACCTGACAACTACAGGCTCAATATTTGATTCAAGTAAGTAAAAATACCAATTGAGTCATCAGAGTCAGCCTTAGCAGAAAGTCACTTTTTAATTTATTCCCCAGGTCAGGCAGGTTCACTAAACAGGGAAACTCCCTATCACACACCCTCAGTTTTAATGGTACGTTGGTGCAGTGGCTAGCTCGTCAAAAACTGAACACAGACCGAGCATGAAAAAAGACATACATGGAACTATGAAAGAAAAGCAAGATAGAAACAGTGAGCACCCCAAGCGCAAGATGTGTAACACTGCCAGAGCTAGGTCATTGTAGTTAAATCATCAAGGTGTTTGGTTTGCAATGTGCGAGATCTGTATTCAAATTTCACTAGGGCCCTATACTTTTATTTATTTATTATTTTTCATTAAATTATGACCTGTTCATCTGGTTCCTGTCATGTCTTTTTGCTATATTAATTTTGAGCCTGTGTTGGGATGAAATGTCCGTGCTACACAACAGCTCTAGTAGCAGCCGAAATGAAGTGGCTTTAGAATGCCAGCCACAAAAGTTTTACAATAAGGTGTCGACAGAATCCTCACTGGAAAAAATGTCTGGTGTGACACACACGGCACTAGTGTACTTTCATCGTATGTGTCTACTTGCAAAGCCGTACCCAGAAAAAAAAAACTGGGGGGGGGGGGGGGTTATGGTACCAGGCTGGGGGTACGGGGACCCTACCTCAAAAAATGTTAAAAATTGTCAAATATAACATTTCTAGGCAATTTTAAGCTTTTTGCCTTTTTATTAACAAAAGTTAGGATTACAATAAAGTATGGTTGGACTCGAGAATGTCTAAAAAATATGGATTTTTTTATAGATCAACATGTTCTTGCATTAACATATAATTTCTAGACAATTTGAGAAAGAGTTTCAAAGTTTAAAGCTTAATAACTTTTAATTTCAATTACAAAAATAATTTTCCTTGTTACTTTGGTGACTGGGAATATAGACAATACAAATAAATTCAAAATTGTTGAATACAACAGTGAATTTTATATTTAGAAAAGAACTATTATACAAGTTTTGAATTAGAGAATCCATTCTTCAGGTTTTTTTTCTCGCAAATTCATCAATCACTTTGTCTGTTGAGATTTGATGGCTTCTGTTAACTGACATGAGAGCCAGTCCACTTAGTCTCTCTTGTCCACACGCCTTTCTCAGGTACGTCTTCAATCGCTTGAGAGTGGAGAAGGTCCTCTCCACAGTTGCAGTGGTCACAGGCAAAGAAGCAATTTTTTTGAGGAGTGTGAATAGGTTAGGGAAAAATTCCCTATAACATTTGCATAAGGCCTCAATGGCACAAAAAGGCTTGTGTTCCATTTCCCCCCCCACAACAATTTCCACAGAGCGTACTCACCAGATACTAGCTCTACGTCAACCATGTTTTCATACAGTTTCAAAGATTCAACATGTATTTTCTCAGCTGTTGTTGTTGTTGTTGTTGTTGTTGTTGAGGTTGGTAAAAAGCACTGAAGTGTTACCAAAAGCTCTTTATAGTCGCTGAATCCGCATTTGAGCTGATCCATCAGATCGTCTAGGATCGGGATTGCCACCGATATTCTAAAGTAGGTTTGAGGTTCTTCAGTTGGGTAATTACTTCTATGGTGTTGGCGAGGAGTGAATCTTGGCAAATGAATTTGTTCACCAACATCACTCATTAAAGATTCTGCTGTTTGAAAACTCTAGATCGATTGTTTTCCGTAAGTTTTCAAAATGTCCAACAATATTTTCAATGTGGTCAAAGGGTAGACTTAAGGTACAATAGCAAGACTGAAGCACTTTACAGACAGATATTGTGGCAGAGAATGTGTTAGCCAAGAAACACAGGCACAGAACAAATTCACCGTCAATTATAGACTTTAAGAACAACGAAGCTTTAGATGATGTCTCAATATCCTGACTTATGCTAAGACTTTCTAGAGTTTCAACAATAGCCTTCAATATCTCCTTAAACTTCAAGAAACAGTTGTGATTCTCCAACCATCTGGTTTCACACATGACTGTTAAAGTTTCCCATTTAGTATTAGGAAAATTCGATTTTATGAAGGATTTCAATAGAGCTTTCCTCTTTGGAGATGCCTTTATAAAGTGTCACAGTTTTTATGATTCAAATACAGTTTCTAGCACATGGGGCACTCCAGGGGTGACAAAGCCAAATTCAGAGAATGAGAACTACAATGGACATATAGCGCTTTAGGAAAAGTTTTTCACTATTGCCTGCATTCCTTTGAATGAGCCCTTCATGGCAGAGGCTCCGACATACCCTTGACCTATCATGTTTGTCATCTCCACTCCTAAGTCGTTTAGAGTAGAAAGAATTGTGTTTGCTAGACCCTCCCCCGTTGTGCCGTCAGCTTGGACAAGATATAAAAAATAATCCTTGCAAACAAAAAATTTTAGATCTTTCTTCTTTAATATACCTTACACAAATTGATACTTGCTCATAGCCAGTGATATTCACTGTTTCATACACAAGAACTGAAAATGCCTTAGCATTATTAAGATCTGCTATAATTTCTTTCTGGATTAATTCTCCACAAATGATAATTTCATTCTGAACCTTAGGACTAATGAATAACGCATTCAAGTTAATATTTTCTGTGCCGCTTACTACATTTTGATCACCGCACTTTAGTCTCATACTTGACATTGCACGAAAATTACCATCATTTAAAGAAGGCTCTTCATCATTGATTGATATTGGTCCATGGTTATTACTGCCCCTTAATGCTGAAACTTGCCGGCCACAGAGTTTTATTGTTTCTACAATCTAACACTTTTTTCTGTTATTGTCCACTTGTTTTATTCTACCTGAATCCATGATATTCCTTACATCAGAATTTAAGTCACTTTGTTTTCAAGAAGTTGTTACCAATAAGTGTCAAATCATTGTGGTAGCTATGCAACTCATGGTATTTGAATATTCCAAAGCATCCATCCATTTTGTGAAAGGCTCTTTCATGAGGGCTTTCAATGTTTGATTAAATCCTTTGCCTACACACTCTTTGGAGAATAAAACATCAGACTTATAAAAAGCGCCATCACTTCGAGTATATACCAGCCAAGGTAAACAAATCAACCACTGTCTTTGAAAAAGCAGATTCCTTTTTCCACTTGCAGGAAATTGGAATGTATTTTCTGGAACCCAAGGAGAAGTCAAGAGTTTATATTCGAGGTTTTAATCCAAATTAGAGCTTATATATCTTCCAATATCAAAGGGATGTAAATGAGACTTTCCATTTTCTGTGCTTTCACCAACTTCAAAAGTCTCTTGATTGGAATGACTCCTTTTCCACTTGCTTAAAACCCACATCCTTCCCTTTCTCCTCCCATTTTTTCCTCCTATCCTGAAGAAGCGACCAACGGTTGCAAAAGCTTGTATGTGTGTGATTTTATTTGTGTCTATCGACAAGCCGGTCCTTTTGGTAAGTCTTCCGCTACGAAAAATTCCTAGCAGGAAAAATTAAATATAAAAAATAGACGAAGATTACTCACCAGGTGAAGGAGCACAGGTGTAACAGCATCACAAATAAATAAATGAATCACACACACACAAATGCTAGCTTTCGCAGCCAAGCTGCTTCAGCAGGCAGAAGGGAAGGAGAGGGAAAAGGAGATGATGAGGGTTTTAAGGAAGGGGGTAAGGAGCCATTCCAATCCCGGGAGAGGAAAGACTTACCTTGGGGGAAAAAATGGAGGGTAAACAAATGCACACACACCCACACATTCACACAGACACAAGTACACCTAGGCAGACATACTGTAGAAAGCAAAGAAGTTAAGAAATTAGACAGAGATACCACTTGAGGCAGAGGCTCTGTCCAGAGAACCGATGCAAAGATGTTGAGATGGTGGGTGGGAATTCGAATTTAGCGAAGGTTGAGACCAGGTGGGCAATGGGAAGAGAGAATATGCTGAAGGGCTAGTTCCCATCTCCGGAGTTCTGAAGGATTGGTGTCAGTGGGAAGTATCCAGATAACCCGGACGGTGTAGCACTGTGCCAAGATGTGCTGGCCGTGCACCAAGGCGTGTTTAGCCACAGCGTGATCCTCGTTACCAACAAACACTGTCTGCCTGTGTCCATTCATGCGAATGGACAGTTTGTTGCAGGTCATTCCCACATAGAACGCTTCACAGTGTAGGCATGTCAGTTGGTAGATCACGTGGGTACTATTGCAAGTGGCTCTGCCTCTGATCGTGTACACCTTCCGGGTTACGGGACTGGAGTAAGTGGTGGTGGAAGGGTGCATAGGGCAGGTTTTACAACGGGGCCGGTTACAAGGGTAGGAGCCAGAAGGTAGGGAAGGTGGTTTGGGGATTTCATAGGGGAGGACTAGGAGGTTACGGAGGTTAGGTGGGCGGCGGAAAGACACTCTCGGTGGAGTAGGAAGGATGTCGTGAAGGACGGATCTCATTTCGGGGCAGGATTTAAGGAAGTCGTATCCTTGCTGGAGAGCCACATTCAGAGTCCGCTCCAGTCCCGGAAAGTATCCAGTGACAAGAGGGGCACTTCTGAGATTCTTCTGTTGAAGGTTCTGAATTTGGGGGGATGAGGAAGTGGCTCTGGCAATTTGTTTCTTTACCAGATTAGGAGGATAGCTGCGGGATGTGAAAGCTGTTATTAGGTTATTGATGTACTGGTTCAGAGCTTCAGGACTGGAGCAGACCCGTTTGCCACGAAGACCTAAGCTGTAGGGAAGGGAACGTTTGATATGGAATGGATGGCAGCTGTCATAATGCAGGTACTGTTGTTTATTGGTAGGTTTGATGTGGACGGATGTGTGGAGTTGGCCGTTGGACAGATGGAGGTCGACATCGAGGAATGTGGCATGGGATTTGGAATAGGACCAGGTGAATTTGATGGGACCAAAGGAGTTGCGGTTGAAGAGAAAATTTTGGAGTTGTTCTTCACTGTTGGTCCAGATCATGAAGATGTCGTCAATGAACTGTACCACACTTTGGGTATCCAGGAAGGCTTCCTCTAAGCACCCCATGAATAAGTTTGCGTACGAGGGGGGCCATCCTGGTTCCCATGGCTGTTCCCTTTAGTTGTTGGTATGTCTGGCCCTCAAAAGTGAAGACGTTGTGGGTTAGGATGAACTGGCTAGGGTATTAAGGAAAGAGGTTTTAGGTAGGGAAGTGGGTGGTTGGCGTGAAAGGAAATACTCCATCGCAGCAAGGCCCTGGGTATGTGGGATATTTGTGTATAAGGAAGTGGCATCAATGGTTACAAGGATGGTTTCTGGAGGTAACAGGCTAGTGTGTTTGGATGTGGATATGTGTGAGTGTGTGTGTGTATTTGTTTACCTTCCTTTTTGTCCCCTAAGGTAAGTCCTTCCACTCCTGGGATTGGAATGGCTCCTTTTCCACTTCCTTAAAACCCGTATCCTTCCCTTTCTCCTCTCCTTCCTCCCTCTTTTTCCCGAAGAAGCCACCACTGGTGGCGAAAGCTCGAATGGTTGTGTGTTTTTGTGTGTGTTTAGTGTTCCTATCGACCAGCCTGTACTTTAGGTAAGTCAAAAATCTTTATTTTATACTAATATATATATATATATATATATATATATATATATATATATATATATATATATATATTAGAGGAAAAATTCCTAACAGGAAAAAAATATACGTAAAAAATAGATGAAGAACACTTACCAGGCGAAGGGGCACAGGCAGTAATAGTAACAAATAAACACACAGACACACACACACACACACACACTCAAAAATGCTAGCTTTCGCAGCCTAGCTGCCTGATGAAGCAGCTAGGCTGCGAAAGCTAGCATTTTTGAGTGTGTGTGTGTGTCTGTGTGTTTATTTGTTACTATTACTGCCTGTGCCCCTTCGCCTGGTAAGTGTTCTTCATCTATATATATATATATATATATATAAAATATAAAAAATAGACGAAGATTACTCACCAGGCGAAGGAGCACAGGTGTGACAGCATCACAAATAAATAAATGAATACACACACACACACACACACACACACACACACACACACACACACACACACACACACACACACACACACATCGCAAGCTTTCGCAACCCAGTTGCGTCTTCAGGCAGTAGGGAAGGAGAGGGAAAAGGAAATGATGAGGGTTTTAAGGAAGGGGGTAAGGAGCCATTCCAATCCCGGGAGAGGAAAGACTTACCTTGGGGGAAAAAATGGAGGGTAAACAAATGCACACATGCCCACACATTCACACAGACACAAGTACACCTAGGCAGACATACTCTATGTCTGCCTAGGTGTACTTGTGTCTGTGTGAATGTGTGGGCATGTGTGCATTTGTTTACCCTCCATTTTTTCCCCCAAGGTAAGTCTTTCCTCTCCCGGGATTGGAATGGCTCCTTACCCCCTTCCTTAAAACCCTCATCATTTCCTTTTCCCTCTCCTTCCCTACTGCCTGAAGACGCAACTGGGTTGCGAAAGCTTGCGATTGTGTGTGTGTGTGTGTGTGTGTGTGTGTGTGTGTGTGTGTGTGTGTGTGTGTATTCATTTATTTATTTGTGATGCTGTCACACCTGTGCTCCTTCGCCTGGTGAGTAATCTTCGTCTATTTTTTATATTTTATTTTTCCTGCTAGGAATTTTTCGTCTTAATATATATATATAATAATAATAATAATAATAATAATAATAATAATAATAATAATAATAAGAGACTAGCATATTTTCAAATCACACTACATATATTTAGATAATATTTATTTTACTTTGTTCTAAAGTGCAAATACACCGTGTTGCCTAAAATATATAGTCAGTGAAGAAACAATACCGCGAACTGACAAATTCTTGATTTAGTGTTTTTCAGTTATTTGATATACTTGAGTCTCAGTGCATGTACTGAAGCCGCCAAAGTGTCAAATAATTATTAAAACAAACACATCGAAGTGAAGCAAATTGTTTTAACTACCACCTATCTACAAGAGACAGGGGTGATTGTGATGCTTTATTAAAATCCCTGACATTTTGACTATCATATATATGTACAACATAACGTAAAATTTCAACTGGTCCTACTAAGTTCTCAAACTCAATTATACAGTACAATTACAAGCAAGTTAAATAATAACTTTAAAAAAAAATATCAGTAGTTTGATAAGTTGGGATACTTTCAGTGTTGTTTCGATAATGAAGCATGGTGAAAGTTTTAAGAAAATTACTTTTTCTGAAGAAAGTTTCCAATTTTCATTGGTTTTCCTTTTATTTCTGAAAATACTATATTTTTTCGTTTCCCATCATTTTCTATGTTTGTATAAGGCTGTGGGTCAATGAAAGTAGCTCGCACAGAGGATGAAAAAGAAATTGTAGATAGCAATACTTCACGTGTAGATTTTGGTTTTGCCAGCAAAGCAATATATTTTAGAACTGAACGGTTTATCCTGCAACTCATGAGTAGAACTTTCTGCGTTAGAACTAGATCTCGATGAATCTTATGACTTGGCTTTGTGTAGTGTCGACTGATAAAACGACCCACTTTTCATTAAGTTTTGTACAAAGTGTCCAGTGATTCCTTTGATGGAACATCACTCGTTATCGCATCTGACGCGTAGCTCTACAGATATCGCCCACATAGGACAGACAAAGCAGTATGTGCGGTTGTGATTTGTTGCTTGTAGCTTTCGCACTCTTTTGTCGCCCACGTAGGTTAAGCCGAGCGGCGGATAAATACATTATAGATTGCACGCTGTGGCTATACATGGAGTAAAGAAACTAAAAACATTTGTTTCGTGTATTGAAAATTACTGATTTCCTGGGCATATTTTACACGGCTAAGCGCCTGTATGGAAACCTGGACCAATCCGGGTACATAATTAAAAAATCCCGGATTTCCAGGATAGACCCGGAAAACAATCACCCATGAAGAGAATAAAATAGCGCACAAGTAGATTGTTTAGGATGTGGTAAACATTTAAACAATACCACGTTTGTGCAAAAGCACCCGCAGCACATTGTTACCGTTTCTTACGCACCTACACCTGTACTACTTGGCTTTGTATCTATCTTGACTACGATAATGCGATCACTGTGCTGATCATAGTAGTTTACCCACATTCCTATTTTCTTATTCATTATCAGTCCTATTCTTGTGATACCCCCAACTGATTTTGTATTTATAATCCTGTACTCACCTGCCAGAAATCCTGTCGACAACATCTTCCCGAGTAGACCCGCCCGGAGATCTGAATGGGAGAATATTTTACCTCCAGAATATTTTACCCGAGAGGATGCCATCATCATATTTTCATACAGTAGAGCTGCATGTCCTCGGGAAAAGTAACGGCTGTAGTTTCCCCTTGCTTTCAGCCGTTCGCAGTAACTGTGTGGCAAAGCTACTTTTGCTGATGTTACAAGGCCAGCTCAGTCAATCATCCAGACTGTTGCCCCTATAACTACTGAAAACTACACATTTGTCTGGCCTCTCCACAGATACCCCTCCGCTGTGGTTGCAGCTATGGTATGGCTATCTGTATCGTTGAGGCACACAAGCCACTCCACCTTGACAATGTCTGTGGTTCATGGGGGTGGCATTAAATAATAATTTTGTAAAATGTGTATTTTGGAAACTCTGAGCAAATTGCTCAAATGGGGGCTCAAATGAAAGCCCTCATTCAGTAATGTTAAGTGGTGTGTATACCTCCCCCCCCCCCCTCAAACCCAGGGAATTTGAATAAGGAGCCAAAATGTGATTTTCGGGCATTACAAGAACTTCATATTTATTACAGAACTTAAAAACCAAATAATATAATTCTCAAGACATTTCTGAATTAAGAGGATGGTTTCTGTTTTATTGATATATAACAAACTTTTTTTTAAATATAAATGATAAAGAGAGAGGGAATATTTTTATTGAACAGATCACGATTTGAATCCAGAGTATCACTACGAGGTTATTGAAAGGAGCAGCCAGATTCAATTTAAGGAAAATGTGTTTTCATCGTTCAGTGTGCGATGAGGAGTGTATATGTCAAGCGATTAGGCTGTCGCACGATACTTGGATTTTTCAGCGAAGGTAGTGAACTTGGAATAATTTTCGGAGTTGTGTACGTGGAACTTAAACTTTCTACACCCAGTGTGGAACTTTGAAATATTTCGTTTGTGGGACTTGTGATTTTCAGCTGATTTGCAGAGCTGGACTTAGAAACATTTCCAGCGATAAACTGTTTTGGTTTTCATGAGTTGATGCCTTTAGATAACTTTGACATTCTCTGGGGTCGAGGGAAGGACTTAAACATTTATGTTTATGAAAAGTTGCCCAAAGAAACAACACTTAATGAAGAAAGAATAAAAAGTAAAACTTTAGCCTACATTCAGTGAACATTCCTGCCTGCCAGTATTATTAATTTGTTAATATTTTGGGGACACTGCGGTGGGTGTGGTTGGCGCCCTTCAGACTTTAACGTAGCCAATTTATTACAATCCCAATTCTATCTCACGGAGCCCTGAAGGGAATGTATGTCATTTTGTGTGGGTGATTAAAAGTGTTTGTGTTGTGCATTAGCCCATGGGGGCTCGAGCTGTATAATTTTAAACCTTTATATGAACCACTGACATTTTCTTATACCATCACCCAATGCAAAATTAGCCGTGTGTAAGCTTGCAGGTAAGTTGTAAACTATCCTCATTATATTGTTGAATTCCAACATGGACTTTCCACTGTTAAACATAACATAATGAATGCAACAGTTTCACAATATCAGTTTCTCTAGTGCTCTGGCAAGATATATTATGCTGCTAATATTTCTGAAGTTTTTCACATATAAACTATGAAATCCTGCATATATACAAACAAATGCGAGCATATTTTAAATTTTTTGAGAGCGTTTATGTGTGTAGGCTTGGACTAACTTAGTTTATACCTATTTTTTGTTTCCATTTATATGAGATATCTAAGAGGAATCTCATCTCCAATCACTACTCACCACATTTACTTGCAACAGTAATATATTTTTAACACATGACTCAAATTCTATAACTAATGTATACAATGACAATTGCCAAGGCTACAAAAATAACAAAGATGATGTCACTGACCAGACGGACAAAAAATAAAACAACAACAACAACATTTTTCGAAGGGAGTGTGAGTTTTTAGGACTGGTCTTTCGCAGCACAGTCTAACACTATGACGACATAACTGTCACTATGGTGATGGTCACTTGCTCAATGTTGCACTGTTAACTGTTTCTATTTTGCTTCTTTTTCACACTGTCATACACCTTCCTCTTGTTTTCCTTCTTGATCTATGTTCAGTTTTCAGAGGGCTCTCCACTGCATCATCCTACCACTAAATAAATCTGATGAGCATGCAATGGGGAGTTATCCTTGAAAGTAGAAATTTTTACGGTACATTCACACAGTAGGGACAGTCAAAGAACAGAAAAAAATGCAGCAATACGATTCATCACTAAAAGGTACTTCAAACTTTGAATAGAGAGAGAGAGAAAACAAGTGCAGGGAGGAGTAGGAAGTAATTGGAAGGAGGAGAAATTAGCTGATACACAGCAGATCAGGTTCACCAAAACCACAGGAAAATTTTAGAAGATTACATATGGACTGATAACCAAGGGGGGGGGGGCAGAGGGAAAGAACTTTTTTGCGATGAGAAGGGAGAAAAAAGTAGGCCCACGTAATGAGTCATTCCTATGCCACTGAATTGATAGGCTGTAGCCACATAAATTTCATTACTTTTGATATTTCGGCTATGTACCGTCCAGTCATCTTTACAGTGAGTCCATAAACTGACAATAGTACTCCACACTGCACATGTGACCAGATATATACTGGTGCCAGAGAGATGGATCAGCAACAAAGAAGTACATATATGTATACATCATTTCTGTGGCTGCATGGTCAATCTGTGCTCAGTTATACTGTGAGATGTACTGTGATGATGTCTCTGATGAACTTCTGAACTACCATATTCCTGGATTTATCCAAACTGTAGCTGATAACACTCAAAATTGGTGCCAAGCCAACACTTGACACTCCTCTTCTTTCATTACATTAATATACAGTCACACACACACACACACACACACACACACACACACACACACACACAAGACATTTACGAGCAAGAAAGTGGGTATTAGATACAAATCATCCGGCTATACGTATCTCCCCAAAAGATTTACAAAATTTATATACAAGTCTCAGTTTCAGTGATTAATTTGTTCTGGGCAGTGATCTAACTGCCTATAGGGCATTCTAGTTTAATATTTTAATTATTGGCCTCAAGTATACAGTTGAATTAGTGACTGTCTCAATGCAGTAATTCAACAACTATGAAAACACTAATTGATCTCTTCTATACAAGCCTTATTACAATCTAACTTTTTTTTAAACAAATTTTATAAGTTATACAACTTACTGCAATTCTCAGCTCTCATTCCAGAAGAAAAAAAAAAAAAAACAAAAAAAAAAACACAGAAATCCTCGATTCAGGGTTACTTTGGCAGCTGCAACAAATCGTGTGTGGGTGGGGGGTTGCTATGACAGCAATGTTGTTAGCATGTTGCTATGTCATATTTGTTCAGCTGTTTCTCAGAGCTTTATCCAGTGAAGTCGGACTATCTTTGATAAGGCTAAAAGTCACTTCAGTTCCAGGCAAATACAGTCCGAGGTTACCCAAAGCTATTTGCTTGCTATTGTAACAGCACCCTGCACATCTTTTCAGTCAGTATGTCACAGACGATTTTGCACGACCTACAAATATCCAGATCATCGACAGGGTGGCTGTTTTACCTGCACTTAAGGTCAGCTCCATACTCTGAGCACACTCAACGGCATCAGACCGATAGGTTGCTTTCATCTTTTAACTGTAACCGTGTAACTGCCACTTTCAGCTGTGACTTTTATAGTATGTGCCATCCAGGTTGTCAGTTGAGAATGACAGCCATACAAGGAAGTCATTACTTCCACTGGTACCAGCCCATCTGTTAACAAATGGTTCTATAATCACTCTTTTTCCAATAAACCTGCAGCCACTTGCAATAATGGTGCTTGTATCCTGCACAAGACTATCTGCCAGTCTCTAGAATTTGTGGTACAAACATTTTACACAATCAAATCACACTTTCCTTTTACCATTCTTCTTTCAATCGATAAATGTACAATTTTAGGAAATTGTCTTCCAGGAAACAATTCAAGAAAATGTGTCTTACTTTCACAACCGGTTAATCCAGAATTGTACATCTCATTTGGAACTTTACATTTATAGCAAGAAACACAGTTTTTCCACATATAGACACTATTACATAACCTGTTCAAATTCTAACTGTCCCACCCATCTGTTAAGAGGAAATTCAGACACATGATGGTAACTGTTGACCCATTCCAAAATATACCTGTTTTAACCATGAATTTGAAAATGGCAGTTTAAAATTCATACCAATGCATTAAAGGTCAAGAGCAAATGTGGTAGATTCAGAAGACGTATGCAAATGTGCAGCTAGACCTCTTGTCACCAGTAGACTCTGTTCCCTGCTGGATGATGAAGTTAGTCACAATTTTTCATATTGTAGACTGGCAAAAACATTTTAAGTTACAAACTAACTGAATGAATCTTGTCCGCAACTGCTGCTGCCATCTGAAAGTCTATCACAATGAAGAAGTTGACTGAAGCAAATAGGTTTAGATGAGGATCTTAAATGAGTGCTCAAGAAAAAGGGAGTGACTGTCTAGGCTGTCTTTCAGAACTGTCTGTGACTTAACAAAATTAACTCTAGATTTACACACTGCAAAAGGTAAGTACAGAACCAAACACAGAGCTGCAATAGTAGCACCTACCATCAACATTCAGAAATGGTTTCCAACCAAGAATTACACTCTGATAAAATCCAAGCCACATGTGCATTCCATTTCCTAGAGGAATAGGTTCAGCCGGTGGTGTGAAAAATGAGCGGCCAACCTGTATAAACCTGAAAATAAATATTTTATTACAGATATTAATTATAAACACATTAATATAATGCCCCCCCCCTCTCTCTCTCTCTCTCTCTCTCTCTCTCTCTCTCTCTCTCTCTCTCTCTCTCTCTCTCTCTCTCTCTCTCTACACACACACACACACACACACACACACACAACTAACACTAATGTGAGGCTTGACCTGAAGGAAGCTGTTCAGTCCCAGCAACGTACCCACTAATGGTTCCTTTTAATTCTGAACCTAGATGTGCAAAAGTGATCGTTTGATTATAGGTTCAGGCAGTAAGGTGGACATCAAACTCCAAGAACCCTCTAGCAACACGTCACTACATCTGACAAGCAAGACTAACCTCAAAAATTTACTGTATGTAGCAAACAGTCACTACCATTACATCTTTTTATCCCACTGTATATTGCACTTCTGCGCAGTGTACTACTTTCTGGTGGATTTGTCACTTAGTACATTATTCTCTGACATGGCCACTTAATGCTTAACAAACATTTACATTTAGAGTACAGCAGAGAGAAATCTAAAAATATCTGATACATTAGAAAAAGCTAATTACAGTAATGTGTGTGTTGAACACAATTAAGAAAAACTGAAACAGAAATATTAATTTTAAAGTCATTATGGTAGAAGAATCAGTAAAACGGCAAGAAATAAATCTACTGAAAGTAGGAAAGAGAAGCAATGTATTGCAGTAATAACTGTTGAAATACCGAAGCAGGGAAGAACATGGTCTTTAAAGATGCAAACCCTTGGTATCAAATCTATAAATCAATAGGGCAGCTTTGAGGTAAGACTGGAGCAAAACTGAACAAACGCAAAAATTAAAATGGGGATGACTAAATGTGATGAAACAAAAAGCAGATAACTGACACACATTATTACGAGAAATTAGGGAACAGGTTTCATTGTAACTAAAACTTTAAGTGAGTAGAGACAACACAGTTAGCTAGCTACAGCAACACCGAACATTTAATCCAAAGCACGGTTACACTAGAGAGATATTACAGTGTGTTATAAATTAAAAACATTACATATTAATTTTTTTCTTACAACCACAATTATCAGTACAGGGAGGACGTGAGTATGATAGCTGATTAAAAAAAAAGTGTGCATAAAACATTTCTTACTTTTAAACATGAATTGGATGAGTACCTAGTATAATTTTTTGAAGAATTTCAAGACTCTTCCTGAAACAATGACGTTAGAAAAAGAAATCACACTCATTGTTAGTCACATGGTAGGTGAAGTTGCACAATGGAGATTACAACACAGGTAATCATAATGATTTCAATAGTCGGTAATCTGTTTTGCATTAAGCACAATCAGACCAGTAATCACAGTTGTTACCATGCATAAGGGAGAGGATTGTCATTTTGCTAAAAGTGCTGTAGTAGTTACTAATGTGTAATTGATTAATCTGACAGATTTTCCACTGAGATTCCAAAATATTATCTGAAAGAGTGGGTGGCTAACTAGTTCTTACCTTAGTTCCACACTGCCAACAGTCGCAAAACAGTTGCAAATGGAGATGAAAATAAACAAGGAACCTATACTCCTATCACCGAAAGGAGATAACGATATATATATAACAAAAATTATACAAGGAAACTTTCCTGGTGGGGTAAACAAATATAAAAAATAGAAAACGGGTGACTTACCCAAAGGACAGGCTCGTCGACAGACACAAACATCACACACAAACACACATATAAGCTTTCGCAACCGTTCGTCGCTTCTTCAGGAAAAGAGAAAGAAAGGGGAGGAGAAAGGGAAGGATATGGGTTTTAAGAAAGTGGAAAAGGAGGCATTCCAATCCCAGGAGTGGAAGGACTTTCTGTGTAAGTCATCATTTTACAGTAAACAGACTGGTGTGCATGAGCAGGGGTGGACAAATGGGGCGCTCACTCAATGTCATTACCTATGTATAGGGACCTGAAAATTTAGCATCTATTTTTGGCAAAATTTGCATATATTTTTCAGATATCATTAAACGTATATATTTGTAAGTATGTAGTTACTCCCTCTCACAAATGTATGTTACACCTTTCAAGTGATATCTGCTTTATAAATAACTAATATTTAATCACTGTATTTGATGAAGGAAAGGAAAATGATAGTTTACAACAGATAAAAATAAAAAAAAATTTATTTGTCAAATGAAAGGATTGTACATATTTCTGCGTTGCTCTCTTTCAGATTGCACCTCCTATCCGTAACCACTGTGTTATAGTGAGATAATATACGCTCACTGTCAACGTTGTTTGTTGGTGTCCACAACAAAGCCAAACAATGATTGGCAAATACTTGATATTCTTGTTCAGTGTGAATGACAGTCAAAACATTCACGATATCTACTGTATCATTTTCTTTTAGTTGCTGTCCAACAATTCTTTTTAAAAGGTCATAGCCACTGGCCACAGCTTCTTGTGGTCAACTTTAAGAAGCTAGAGCTTCAGTTACGACTGCTTTTCCAGGACTGTTTAAAAGTATATTCCTAGGATAAAGTGACTGCGCTATAGCCTGAAACCCCTTATGGTTTGGGTCTTTGTTTCTCAGCAAAGACAGTTTACTCTTGGCACAATTAGCTGCCTTGCAAAACACATCTTTGCATGCTGCCTGTTCTAAAGTATGTAAAGTTTGCATTGCTTGCATTGTTCCTTTCGAGAATTGTCCTTCACATACAGATCCCAAATTTGAATCCAGACTTTCCAGTTTTGGATACACAATATGGGCTGTATGGCACTTTGAGCCCTCAAGCAAAGTTAGAAGCTCCACAAGCTGTCTGCTATGCTCTTTCACAAACACCGTGTGTGTGTGTGAATTCTTTTTACATCTTTGCCGGTTAAATTTTTTATGAAATTTACCCCACAGTTATTTGCCTCTCTCATCTTGGGCAACTTAAAAAATCTACAATTTCTAAGAAATAACATTCTAGATAAAAACACTGATTCAAACCAGCTGTTCCACCTGGTAACAACTGGCAATGGAAACAGTTTAGCTTCCTTTGATTTCAAAAATTGAATATATTTATATCTTCGCTTCCTTGTGTTGAGGAAAGCAGATGTGACCATGGTCACCACTTCATTTAATTCATCCATAACAGTAGTCCAGCATTTGCCAATCAAGCTGAGCTTGTGTGCCCAACACTGCACATGAATCAGATGGTCACCAATAACCACTTTCAAAGTTTCAAAACAGAGTGTCATGTATGGAGCACTGTCACTGACAAACACACTAACATCATCATATGGCACCTTGTGCCCGTGTACAGTTTCTAGTATTATTCTGGAACAGTTTGTTGCATTTGCTGCTTCAGGAAATTTGACAGCAGCAGGGAATATCTTACATTCTTCTCCATCTGATAGTTGGAAAAGAACAATAAACACACAGCATCCCATTATGTCTGTAGTTTCATCACAATGGATGTTCAACTTTCTACCAGCTATGGCTTCAGTGGTCAATTTTTTATGGTCAGAAGCAGTTTCTAAAAATAAAAAAATAAACTCATGTAATTCAAAAGCCACAATAATCACAAGGTTATCAAACTAGTTCCTCTTACTCTAGAAGTTATTTTGTGAAATTTGTGTAGGTTTGATTTTACAATTTCATTATATTCATTGCAAAATAAGCTTTCAACTATAGAAATAATACAATAGTTTCATTAAATCCAACAGTCAAAACTTTTATTTATTTTGTGAGAGACTCATTAAAACAAAAAGCTCATTTCACAAACTGTGTTTTTTACTTTAATGTTGCATATTAAGGGTGGTCTGCTGTGTGTGAGCTGTTACAATATTATAGTGACTAATGTACGGTTAAGGTAATGCAGAAATGTGAAAATCTTCCAGTTTATTCAGATTTATTTCCTTATAGCTAGTGCCAAATATGAAAACTTATTGTATGGCATACGAGTTTTTGCATAAAAGAAAATTCAAAATTTCTTAACTGCAAAAGCTTATTTGCAGGTATATAGAAGAAAATGTACACTATAATTTTACTGTGTTTGCATTATGCTCAGATTTGCCCATGATAAGTTGCGGAATAAATGTTTTAGTTGGGGAAATCGACTATGGTAACAAATATGACGATATTCATTTATCTATGATTGCTACCATTCATTTTTTATGTCTCGAGTTTCCACATAAATACAGTGGGTATTGTCGGAAATTTAAACAGTAGAGCAAGGCACGCCCCCACACTAATACTATCACCGGATTGGTCAACAAAATTCCCGAGAATAAACTACCGTTGCTAACACTGGTCGAGCCTGACCTCTGCAAGTGTCAGCAATTGCAAAATTAAGCCGCAATTTATATGCATTACACTAGCAACGAAATATATTAACAAACTTTCCAAAGGAGCTTATTTACGAAAATGCATTGGACAGAAGAGTAATTAAAAAATAATAAAAATAATAATAATAATAATAATAATAATAATAATAATAATAATAATAATAAAAGTTCAGAGTGATAAGAGGAAACATCAGGAAAACAAAGCTACCATCTCCTTTTTGAAAGAGTACGGATCAAGTGCACTAATTGTACTTTAGAATATCGGTATGCATTTGTTCTGCACATTACTGAAGCAGCGGACTTCCATTCGTTGCAAATAATGTGAATTGTTGCATCCAAAAATAGTGCACTTAGTGCACCAAAACTAGGGACTATTTCTTTAAATACTATCAAAATAATGACTTACCTGGCAAATACTTCTCACGCAAAGTTCTCACACACGGTAGATCTTCGTGTGATATTTCGGTAATCCATGACCGCAAAGCTTGATTTTCAGCTTTTCAAGCTGAATGTTGGCATTCGCAGATACTTCAACAGTTCTTTTGGCGAAATTGTCTTTTTCTAGTTTTCTTCTTTTACCATTGTCTAATGATTCAACAATTGAAGACTGTTTGTGTTTAGAAGCACCAGCACTTTCTCGCTGGTGAACACAGTGCTACTCTGATTTAACATGTTTCACAATATTGTCTTTTTTTCCCATCCAATGTGACAGTTGCAAAATTTGCAAAACACTGTTTTGGCATCGGTTGCATATAAGCCCTCACTAGCGTATTGCTGAGGCCTTTCATGTGCCTTCACAGCTGTGCGACCCACATTCGTTAGCGCTAAAGAAACACAGACAAAACCTTAAGCAACAGGAAGAGAACAGATACGGCACCGAACTGAATTAAACTGAACGCTAGTGGGAATTGCTTTCTTTGTTAAGTGTTACGCCATGTGACTCTACTGTGTCCTATGATGCCATATGTCTCATTTATGTCCCACATAGCTCTCTCCCATCCGTCAGTGGGCATGGCATCCTGGCTTAACTTGCGAGCGCAATGATACAGGTGCATCGCCCGCCCGCCCCCCCCCCTTTCCAGCGACCATTTGTCACTCGCTCCAAATTATGCGTTACTGAGCAATACCGGTAACAGAAAATTCATTTCTTTACGGATATTTATGGGCAGAAAATAGTGGCAAATGAAGGCATCACAAAATTCGTGACAAAATAGCATTTATTACGTAATTTCGTATTTTAAACTGGAGTTGTGAATTTTTCATGTCTCTATGCTATGGATCAGTCTATGTGGTTCCATGTTATAATGGAATAGGGACTGACTGTCGGTCGAGTTAATTCCACATTATTAAATTATCCACCAAGAGCCATAAAATTTATGCTGTTTTATTTAATGACGGGTTTCGGTATACATTAATTCTTCTTTATATGTTGTACGACATACGTACAGCATGGTGTTATGGATACAATACTGATTTGCAACTTTGTATAGGGGCTAGAGAGAGTATTCATGCAATACCAAAACCGGTCATTAAATAAAAGAAAAAACTTCATGGCTGTTGGAGGATAAGTTAGTAATTTGGAATTAAAACCTTTGTATCAGGTGTAAAGTGGTTGCGTGTTTTGCTATATAACAGCGATATTAAGACGCCACAGATATTCAAAATCTGATTCATTTAATAATTCCTAGAATCTATTAAAATTGCCCAAATCTGCAATTTCGTTTACGACAGTAAGAACTGTGTCAACAAAACAACAAATCATGTACTTTCGTTCGTATTATATTTCTGTGAAAGTCATCAACAGTTTCTGCAAGCTTCTGTTATGATTTTTTTGAGACTTCAGAGAGTGTCTGGCCTTGTAATCAAATTATGAAATGATAAACTGAGGAATGACCAACACCTGTAGATGTGGCTGTGTTTATAACAATATCTGTCATTTATTGTTCTAGACACAACAGCTACTTTTATACACATTAAGAACTTAATGATTTCTTCTTTGATCACTTCTTGTGTGGTTTCAAAATGTAGGATGACAATGAGTTTACATTTGCTTGATACAGATGAGAAAGAGAAAAAGTTAGAATATGAAACCGTAATACTAATGCTGCTATTCAGCAACTGGTCCTTTAAGATGAAATTTCTAGCCAGCCTCTAATGCCACCTCTCATAACACACACACACACACACACACACACACACACACACTTTACACCTGTAACACATGCGGTAACATTGAGCGAGTGCCCATTTTGTCCACCCCTGGTCACGCACCTTCACTGTCTCTCATATAGGTGTACGGAGTATAGCTTTTGGAACTATTATTCTTCATCAATTAGGAGACAAGGGAAGAAAAAGAGAACAGAAAGGACAAGTTACTTACAACCTAAGTCACGAGGTGAGGGGTGATGTGTAGAAGTCAGAGACTGTATGATAAGTACCAAGCCATGCTAAAAGCAAACCAAAGAGGACAGATCAAGCAATAAAAAGAGGTGAACCAAATAAGGCTGAGTGGCAAACAGTTGAGGAGTGGGAGGTTGCATAAAATTTTTTCGATCAACTAAGAAAGGAAAGATATCTAGAAACACACAAGTATATAACGAGAGGAAGGCAAGGCAGAAGAGGTGGTAAGAAATGAGTAACTGTATGTCTCATACTATACATTGAATAAGTGAGTTGGGGATGGTGGGAGGTTAACATATGTTTAGGCCAGGAGGGTTTGTTTCCATCTTTTTTCCTTCTTAATTTAAACTCTTACCTAGCCCCAGCCTCCATCATCCCCCACTCCACATTGTTTGGTTCACTTCTCTTTACTTCTTGATCTATCCTCTTTGGTTTGCTATTGGCATGGCTAAGTACTTATGATACAGTGCGTCAGTGACATTACCCATCACCACCTCATGGACTAAGTTGTGAATAATCTTTCCTTTCTGTTCCCTTTTTCTACCATCCTCTACCTGATAAAGGTAATACTGGTCAACAGTGATTTTATTCACAGTTAATGCCAGTGAATTTAAGGTAACTTTATGGCCCTGAATTACGTCACTAGTTTTGATAGACTGGCTCTATTGTGGTAATATACAATGTGTATGTAAACAAAAATTCAAAATACCAATTGAGATACACTGTGTATACAAACAAATTATAATGACAAAAAATATGAAAAAGATAACAAAAATGCAGTTTCATTGTTGATTTAGCATATAATAAACAAAAGGAAAGAAACAGTCTTTTGAAATCATTTACAATTAGCAAAACTCCACCTGTGTGACGTCTCGTGTGTTGATCGTCAGGACAGTCACACCGAAGATTACAGCAATAGTCTGCCATTGTGTGCTTGTCCCATCTACCTTGATACTGTTCTTCTATCACCTGAAAATCTTGAGGGAATCTTTTACCATTTTTCCTCACTGTAGTCACCAAGATTGTCTGGAAATCTATCAAGATGGCTGAATATCTTATTGCTTATATTAGGCTCCAAATCAGCTTTTAATGATCCATTGCAGAGTCCAAAGAATGATTTGCATATATATTTGAAACAGTTGCTATTTTTGTCCAATGCTTTCACAAATTGCTTCACTAGACCAAGCTTGATATGAAGTGGTGGAAGAATGATTTTGTCCCAGTTAACTACTGGTTCTTTTAGGATATTAGCTGCACCTACAGTAAAGTTATCTCTTGATAGCCCTGATACTTTCTCCAAGTGATCATGCCGTACTCTGCTTTCCGAAATGCAAATAAAGCAAGGGAATTTGAGGATGCACTTGCTGTCCAAGCAGAAAGTTCTGTTTGTAAATCAACATGGATAGGCCATAGGTGTTGTTAATAATGAAGTTTCGCTCTACTGCCACTGAGCACAAACAATGGGGTGTGGGAGCCCTACCACTGCAACAGTGTGACCAACTGACTCTCCTTAAAGTTGTGAAATGAAAAAGGGTGCATCAAATTACTAACACGCCCCATGATCTTACCTTCTCTATAACATTTAACATATAAGAGACTACATTTCTACGTAGGTTATCATAAAATATAAAATGAATAGGCATACAGAATTATGGAATTCACAACTGATTTACTGATATTGATTAAACACTACACGTCAGAGATAACCTGTATCTAAGAAACTAGAACCAATTGGGAAAACCCATTTTCAGATTCCAAATAGTACAACCTAATTTTTACACTGTTCAAGGGGCTTCAGTGAAATTTTGTACAATGCAGGAAAACATAAAATGCAGGAAATAATGTTTTAAATGGTAAAATATGCTTACTGGATCAGCCTTGCATTTTCGAAGTTTGTGATATACGTACGAATAGTCATCTAAATACTCGCCAAGAAATTTATTATACAATAAAGGGTATCAAAATTTTTACTATTTTGAGCGCCAGGCAGAACTGGTAATTTTATGGGAAGTAGAAATTTTTGACGTCATTTCATTCATTATAATCGAGGATGCCGCTGTTGGGCTATGTAACATCTTCAAAATTACTGCCTTTTATCGGCATTAATTATTTATGTAGTAAAACTAACGTTCCATTCTTTTTGTATTTTTCGATGTGTCACACGACAATATTAGAGAATTTATTCACGTTCTTGAGTGCAAATATATGCATATGTATTTTTGTGTCTTTTGCATAGGATCGGCATCTCAAACTTATCGCTTTTTTGAAGTTGTGGGTATTATGATACCTAACTTTAACAGATTACGTTCTTTATTAATCAGAAAAATTTATCACAAAAACAATGCAACTCTTTATTCTCACATCAACAAAGCAACTGGTTCTTATTGAGTACACACCAGGTGCTCTGGCAAAGAAGCTGATGGAAAGAGGAACTGCACCGCCACAAATCAGCGCATCGTTAAGTCAACTAGACGCATAATGCCAACAACGAAACACAAAATATACGTTTGAATAAATGCAAAGTGTCAAAAAACTCGACTGCGAATAATTTTTAAGCGCTATATTTTAAGGCAAAAGCCATGCCAGTGCTAATTTATATATATTACGTCAGTTTTTCTACACGAACCTTCCTACGAAAAGTGTTCAACGTGGGAAAAGTGTAAATATGTTAACGCAAAAACAGGGATGAATTAACATCGTGAACACAGTAAATTTGACGGGACCGACAAAAAATTGTGTAAATGGCAGGAAAATGTAAAACCAGGAACATAAAAACAAGGTTTTACTGTATACCTCGTATTCTTTCAAATATCCCTGGCAAAAAGATGTGTAATGGTTCCTGTTTATTTTCATCTCCATTTGCATCTGTTTTGTGGGACTATTGGTGGTACAGAACTGAGGTAAGTACTAATGTATAACCATCTCATATACAGGAAAAAATCTTTGGAAGAGAATTAGGATACAAAACAAATATATAATTGCTTGTAGCTGCAGAGACCGATTTGTAATATTTTGAATAATTTTAGAAAAAAGCTCAGAAAGGGACATGCTTCTCACTAGAAGCAGAAAAGAAGTGATGGATTGTACAAATCAAAGCTTCATATAATGAAAAAAAAGTACATTATTGTATTACTCATAACTTTCAGTATTATTTGAAGGGAAAAAAAAATTCTTTCACCAGATTTTTATTTTACTTTTTCTGTACGTTAATAAAGAGGGAATTTTCCTGGATTATTTTTTCTTCAAATTACTACAATGAATTAACCCTTTATGTTCATCACACGATATCATTTTACTTCCAAGACTAGAAACTTGAGATAAATTAAAAGTTTGTGAAATGTAAGAGTGTGGCTTTCAATTTTTTTCTGAAAGTTAGTCAGTTGTTTCTTGTCTTTAAGATCAGAAGGATCACATGCTCTGTATATTCAGTGTGAAAGTTTTTAATTCCTGATAGTGCACATTCTTAAATGAACTATCCAGTAAAGGTGGTTGATTTACTTGTGGAACTCTTCAACAATTTAAATGGATGTAAAATGGGTAGTTAATTGAGACAACATTAACATTGCATTGTAAGAACCTGTATCTGTTTGGATGCTTGGTGACGAATAAAATCTAAACTACATAAAACTTCACAGTCAATGTCGTAATATCTAATAATATAAAGGTGACAGTGCAATCTCGTGGACAGTAAGACCGAAATATTAGTTTGTATAAATTAAATGTTAGGCTATAAGTGATCTATGATAGGCCTACATGGATATGGCAGTTTCAATCTTGTCTTCTCACTTATTCCCACATCAAAATTTTCTGTCATATTTTAAATAGTAATCCTCTTCCCCTACTATAGCGATAAAACTTATTCATAAATATTTATATCAATTTCAATAATAATATGATAATATTTCATAGTAAGTTACATTCATTATTTTACAGATGATATTAATTATTATTCTTTATGAAGGACCAAGAATGTCCTGCTCTTGATATATTGAATCTTTGCAACTCTGATTAATGTCCACAATTCTGCATCAGATCTCTCTGGAATCTTTTCTTTCAGCAATTCATTTTTTTACCATTTTGTGGGCTTTTTCTTCATATGTTATATATATATAACCTGGTGACCCAATTTTTCTGTCTACTATTGTCCATTATTATTTCCTACTTTCAATACAAGGGCATTTCAAAATTAAAGACGAGTATAAGAATAAAAATAATGCCTTTGAACTTACACTGTTGTTGTGTCAATGCCTTTTAGGTATTTTTACAGTACCTTACTAAAACTGAGGAACTATTTGTATAGTTTACAAAATAGTTAACTAAGTTGGATGTAAGTTGCAAGACAAACTGTGGTCATTTGTTTTGGCACAAGTCCACAGTACAACACAATGAGATGCTGAAAAAATTGCCATGATTTGATGCAGATAAAAATGCAATCACCTGCTGTGGTCAGAAGTTTTTACGTTCTGAAATAGTGGTTTGATGGTGGTATGGCCACAGAAACTAAAACTGTCAAGAATTAGAAAAAAACAATTGAAAAGCACCTCCGAAAAATTGCCATATAAATGCTATATGGTTTTTGCTTATAGAAATCACCATCATTAAAATAAGGATTATTAAAGGAGCCATGTACCAAAAATTATTTAGTATTAAATTTTTAATATGTATTACCTTTGTGCCGGTGCGTTCCGTATAACGATATCCAACATCTGAATAGCTTTTTGTGGCAAATCTAGGTTAGTTCCCACTTCCATGTAACGGTCTAGGCAAGTCAAGTCAATTTCATTGACCAACTTCACTTTGACTGTGTACTCTTTCTTGGCATCTCTTTCATCATCTGATACTGTTACCTGTCCTATAAGCTAGAAGAAAAAGGAGATAATTAAAAATTTAAACTCTGAAGTTAAATTCTGTTAAGCAAAACAAAATTAACAATTTATCACCACCATCATCATTGTTTTCACCATCACTATTATTCTCTCTCTCTCTCTCTCTCTCTCTCTCTCTCTCTCTCTCTCTCTCTCTCTCTCTCTCTCTCTCTCTCTCTCTCTCTCTCCCTCTCCCCCCCCCCCCCGCCCCCTCTCTCTCTCTCATTCCATGGAAAAAAGGTATTGGAATTCATCAGGCTACAGAACACTGACACTTTGCTGACATCCAGTGATGATGATGATGATATGTCCATTCTTGGCTGTAGTTGCTGATGACACTGTGTTATGACTGACACATGCATGTGTCTTAGTCTGCAGAGGTCCATCATCAGGAGTTTTCAGTACACTGTGTACTCAGACTTTTATTACCCTCTGACCAGCATTGAAGTCTGATGTTAGTTCCACCTGTCCTGTTTTACCAGTCTCCGAAATCTGATGTATGTAATGAGGGATAGCCATGCAATGCATCAGTGTTTGCACGTGGTTTCACATCGATTTCACCAGTTGTTTAAGACAATTGCCGCAGCAATTCTCGAACACAGAATAAGTCTTGAAGTTTCCAAAATGGCAGTGTTGAGCCTCCAGGCCATTACTATTTGCCTTCCCCACAGTACACACTAAGAGCACATTCACTGATACTGCGTGTACGTCTGACTATCAGTCATTCCTCAGCAGGTGACAGTGTTATCCCATGCTCTGATTTATATTGATAATAGGTAGGTGTTCAAAATTCTGTCCGATAGCGTATGTGACTTTAAGTTTTACTCAAGATGCCTTGTGTGACAATGCACAGCCATGGATGTAGGAGATTGTTCTTCAGATCAGAGTTCTGTAAGAACTGTGACTTCTACAATTAGCATAGACACATTTTCTCCTGATAAAATACTTTCTTGAAGTGTCACACTGATAATGAAATATTAATTAATTAATTAGAATGGAAACAAAGTGTAATCACTACACCAATTTTAAATGAACACAGCTGAAATTATACATGTAGGTCAACATTATAGTTAGTGGTGTAAAAAAATTAATAGGACAGGAAACAGGTGGTACTAGAACAGAGATGCCATGTTTCCGAAGAATCTATTTATAATAGGAACAAGAGAATTTTGTAGAGGGTGACGATACCAGGACCCTATTGTGATTGTTTTTACCGACATTAAAATTTGTTTGAAGCATAATTGTGAATCTTGAAATAAATTGTGAAGACACAAAAAATAGTTAATAATAAGAAACACGCTTGTAGAGTTTTTGTGACTTCAGAACAATTACATTGAACCTTACATTTGATTCACATTTGCCACAAAAAGAGTAAAACCAAGTTAATTAGATGGTGCTCAACAATTCATCTACACTTGACAGCATCAGCAACTGAACACCAAATCTTAGCATAACTATGTACCCACAGTAGTGAAATTTGCGGAGCATCACTATAGTAGACAATTTCGGTGTACCGGGTGATCAAAAAGTCAGTAAAATTTGAAAACTTAATAAATCACGGAATAATGTAAATAGAGAGGTAAAAATTGACACAAATGCTTGGAATGACACGGGGTATTATTAGAACAGGGGGGAGAAAATAACCTGTCCGACAGATGGCACTACTTCTCATCAGAAAAGCAATAATTAGCATAACAAATTAAGACAAAGATGATGATCTTTACAGGAAATGCTCAATATGTTTACCATCCTGTAGACGAGGACTAATGTTGTGAAGAGCACTGTATAGCGTGTCCGGAGTTATGGTGAGGCATTGGCGTCGGATGTTAGTCTTTCAGCATCCCTATAGATGTTACCCCGAAGCCAATAATCGCATGGACTGAGGTCTGGGGACCTGGGAGGCCAAGCATGACGAAAGTGGCGGCTGAGCAAAAGATCACCACCAAACAACACGCACAACAGATCTTTCACATGCCTAGCAATACTTTGTCGTTTTGTCCCTCCCCCCCCCCCCCCCATTTTCTAATAAAACCCCATGTCATTACAAGCATGGGTGTCAATTTTTACCTCTCTATCTACATTATTCCGCGATTTATTATGTTTTCAAATTTATACCGACTTTTTGAGCACCTGGTATATTATAGTCTGTGCTAAGCAAATGATAAAAAGATATTGGCCTATTTCCAAACTATTATTTAAGGAAAATATTGCAACAAAGAATAAAATGCGGCCAAACTACTCATAATAAATGTGTAATTTCAACAAGGGCTTTCGTAGAACCATAATTTTAACCTAGAAATTAAAAAAAAATTTTAATACTTGGCACGTTCTGCTAGTATAATCTTATTTATTTACTTACATATTAATTCTATTTCAATGTGTGTACCTATAATGAAAAATGTGTGCGAGTCTTGGTATAGAAATCTGGAAACACTAATGCAACCAACAACATGCTTACTGGATAAATGATGCAGTTCTGCAGTTGGGTGTTTAACAACTCTGAATGAGTATACATTTTGTTCCAACTTTGAGGGAGAGATACAGTTATCTTGCAAGTTCAAGAATACATCTGTCCACTTTGAATGTATACATAATAGCTTCAAAATCTGACAGGGCAGTTCACGGTTGTGCACATCCATGGCAAAGGCCCTTTCAAATTATAGAAGTTTCATTCACCTCCCTGTATAATTACTATTACAAATCAGTACTTCATGTTTGAATATTTAAATATGGTAATGATTTGCCATTATAAAATATTTTATGTAATGGTAACAAGGGGGTTTTAATTATAGGTAGGGGGGTTTACACAGCAGATGCATAATGTGGTCAACATACTTTATTTTCTGAGCCATACAATTTTCTATAAGCTTAATAACAATAAAGGCTTGGGGTCCATATTAAACAACATTTCAACTTAGCCTGTTACCAAAACAACTAAATTTAATACTTTAGTAATGTCTAACTTCTGTGTGTATTCATCATTGCTGTACGAAGTCTTTATTATGAGAAGGTTACTGTGATATTTAAGTTCAGTTCTTCTTTTCACACTGCATTATGATTCAATATTTAATCAAATATATCCTCAAAACACAAACAATTGTGATGAAGTGCAGAATGTATTTCCGAACTTATCTGTTTCAGATTTGCAAGACGTGAACAGGCGATTAATTCAAACAACAGCGAAGTGATATTAAAGTGTAAGTTCAACATTTCTGAGGTTACCCCAGTCACTATTCAGCCAATTTCATCGCAGCCACTCTACTGAGGCATCAATAACAGCTAAAGCTGGTAATGTTATAATTGCTGTATCTATTCTAGATGAAAACCGCTTGCCCGAGACCACTTTATTTTATTAATGTCAAGTTCTGTGCATGCTGAGCTATGCTTGACACATGCTGATCTTGTAACAATGAAGCATCAAGTGAAACTAGTGTTTAATACTAACACTGAATCTGAAGAACTTGCCAATTCATACAGCTACATTTGACACACTGTCCATAGTCTTTGACCAGGAGAATAATATTTGCCAAACTTACTTTGTTTGCTACAATGTGATCTATCAGATGCAAACGTTCCTGAATATGATAGTCCATTTGAGAAGGATTTCAACACTGCATGTAGAAATTATATGAGGGTTGAGAAAGAAAGAAAAAAAAATTGGTTGTTTCTATGTCGAGCTGCAGATCAAAGCACCAACAAAACTGACTTTTATTTGACTTAAAGTCAGTGTGTATCAGTTGGAAGAGTCAAATGTTTGTAAAGCTTATGGGACATAACTACGGGTCATCATTCCCTAAACTTACGAATTATGAACTAGCTAATACTAAGGCCGGCACAAATATCCATGCCCGAGGGGGAATTCGAACCCCCGACCGTAGTGGCCATGCAGAACATGACTGGCGTGCAGCAGACCGCTCGGCCACCACGGCCGGCTTTGAACAATCCGACCCACTTTTGGCATCCTGCTATAAGTGCAGTTCCTAACTAAAGCTGAATAAGTTTAAGTGTTCAAAGATGCTTCAATAGTGTGGAAAAAAAATTCTGGAATAAATTTTGTTTTATAGATTCCAATGAGCAACAAAGAGAACAAACATCCTTATAAGCAGATCTTTCTAGGATAATTACTTCTGGAAATAATTTCACCTTGCCTTCCCAAATGTTTTTACTGTAATTAAATTTGGTAAGTTTGAATGCTCTACTATGGTGAATACTGAATAAAACTAATAAAAGTCATATGCCTTATACTATTCAAGGTATTTGAACTAGTGTATGGACTCTTAGGACTGTAGGTTATTTCATGAAAGACATCACCTTGAAAATGAAAAACTTTTGCATCTCCGTTGCTCTGACTTGAGGCTTTCATGAAGGCAAAGTCCGAGATGTTTAGAACTGTGGATTCATGGGATTTGAATAAAGTCTAAAATAGTAGGACAAGGACAACGACTTGGGATGGAATAACCCACACTGCAATAATTCATACATAACTACTATAACTTACACAGTATGAGAGATACAAGGAAAATTATGGGCAATTTATTTTGCTCTCCTCTGCCATAGCTACCATTACATCAGATTTTAAGTAGCAGTAAGAATAAAAACAAACAAACAATCTAGCACTTACTTCTTCACCTGGCGTAAGACGTGGAAGATAGCTGGAAGCCACCATATTCTTTCTTCCGTCAAATGCAGGATATCTATTGGGGAAATATTTCTTCCGAAATTCTTCAATGATGGGCCTGCAAAGCCAAATATTACTTTATTTCTGGTCATGTATGTAACATTAGGACAACTGCAAAAAGAAGTAATTAGGCACAGCACATTCATAACTGAAACCATTATGATTATTCGTTTGGAAAAAAATGTACAGACAAATTTAATTAGCAGGGGAAAAATGCATATACAAGCAAAGAGCTCTCAGGTTTCTTTCCAGGCAATGGTATTTACTATCTTTTAATGTCTCTCAGGTCTTAGCAGCTGAGAAATGGAAGCCACAAGTGAGAGTGAAAGATTGCTTCCTGTACTTTATGCTTAACACAAACTGAAGGCAAAAATCATCTGCAAAAAGAATGGGGGACACCACTAGACTACTGATAGCCACAAAAAAGAGAGGAGAGAGGGATACTCAGAATCTCAGAGTTGCTATGGGAGGTGCTGGTAGTATGAAGATATTGCAATTGTGGTTTTGAGTTTTTTTATAGCAATAACACTGCAGTTCGAAGAGAAGGCTGGATATATTTTTGAGATCGCACCTTAAAGAAATTGCATTAAATCAAACAACATTCTTCAGAGCAGGTCAAATAGAGTTGAGCATGATGCGTGACATGAGGCTTCGCAAACAGAAAACACGAGGTATACCGGTATGACCATGAACTCTGGTGGAAACTGTATGATATTCTGTAGCTACATCAGTGCCTGGACTCAAGCTTCCCATGTACTCTAAGACAACCATGAAAATAAGAAGGGCCTACATGGAACTCTAGTCAACAAAGTGACTAATCAACATCACGTAATGTTAACCTTACATCTATTTAACACTTATGTCATTTTAGGATTGTCTACAAATTTATAATAAAAGGAGAAATAAAATAAAAATCAAGCTAACATCTTTTTTTGTTTATTTTCATTTATGTTTTGCTTACTTGCCCTGTGTTTTAACATTTTTCGTTGCTGTTGTCACCATCTGAAAACTTAGATTGTACTTGCCAACTGAGTCATGGCTGTTTGCATTGTTTACTGATTTATACAGTAACAGTACTGAATGCTAACAATACAATGTCACATTTATTCCCAACTTCACAGATGGAAGAAATTGTATGACTTAATTAGCAGCCCATCAATCTCGAAAACAGACACCTTTCATAACAAAACCATTTTGCATTTTTGGAGAGCAAGCCACATTGTAATTATCTTCATTACAGAACTTTGATAAGGTCTTATTGTAATAAAAAGTGAGTTTGGTGACAATACTCAATTTCTAGCAGTTACTAAGATTTAAACAATGGTTGAAAATACACACTGCCTCTGGAAACATGATGAACATTTATTGCAGATATGCGCATTGTCTTCAATACTAAGTCATACTGTCTTTTATGTCTAGAAACAAGGAAACTAATTGTATGTGGTGCTGGATTATTAATATGTGAAGGTTCAGACAAACACAATGAAATTTGTCATAATTGGTGGGCAAAACCATATTTAGAAGAACTAAAGGCAATAATTTGTTACAGGAGCTGAATTTGAAAGACTTAGTTTCTGTAGCTTCACTTGGACGTTCCTCTAACAATTTAGAATATTCCTGGAATATGTGGTAACAGCATTTGTTTAAAAAAACAAAAATATCAAGAAATTTAACTATATTTTGCCTATTAGATATTAAATACCAAGAACGTAACTTTAGCAAATACTTCTTTTAACTCCGTTTTTGTCAATGGAATATAAATTCAGAACCTTGCATATTTATTTCACTTTTTAAGCCAGTTATAAAAATACGCATATGTTTATGGGTTTTCACATATCCACACACACTAATGACTCACAACTATTGTTTTTCTCATCCAAACCATATTGAACTTCCTGTATTCTTTGTTCTCAGCACCTGTCTTAGATAACATTTTTAATATTGTAATGGAAGTAATTCTCTACAAACTATCTTGTTATCTTTCTTTGTTTTTTTAATATTGCTTGCTTTTTATATGGAATTCCATAATCAATCTCCAGCCTGTACCGACATGGCTATGGATCGATCTGTTTCTAGTTAAGTGTGTACACAACTTTAAGCACCTTCAATATCAGGCTTTAACCATTCTGATTACATTCATGCTGCATGCATACCATTCTTTGACTGGCTGATTAGATCATTTACAGAAGGAAACAGGCAGACACTTATGAAACTTACAATTCTGTACATCTACATCAATACTCTGCAAGTCACATTGAAGTGCAAGGTAGAGGGTTCATTAAACTGCTTTTATGATATTTCTCTACAGTTCCATTCTCTAATAGCTTGTGGGGAAAAGGAACGCCTAACCTAAATTTTTCCATTTTTGATCCAATTTCTCATATTTTATTATTATTATGACCACATCTCCATATGTAGGTGGGTGCTAACTAAATATGTTCACATTCGGAGGAGAAAGTTGGTGAAAAGAATTTCGCAAATAGAACTCCTCGCAATGAATAACAAGTTCCTTTAATGATTTCCATACCAACTTGTGCGCGATTTCCATGACACTCTCCCCCTATATTGCAATAATACAAAACGAGCTACCTTTCTCCGAACTTTCTCTACATTATCAGTCAGTCTCAATTTGTTTACGTATTTCTACTGGCTTATTACAAAAACAGGCAGTTAATTTCGCCCATCAACACAGACACATTAAATAATAGTGTTAATTATTTGTGCTATATAGATGTATTACAGTGTTATAACTTTACACAAATGAACTCTGAACCTACAAGAGTCACTGCAAATACGAATACATGTATTGACCATGTTTTCACAAATATAGGAAAAGAGAAATTAAATGTAAACATCATAGAAAACTACATTTGTGATCACAGATCCCTTACTATGGAAATTGATGTAGGGAACATAGATGTTAACTGTAAGTGAAACAGTTATATATAAAAGAAAATTTAATTATTCTAAACTTAAGATGGCACTAGCGAATGAATAATGGGAACCAGTGTACAATGCAACTGAAGTGAATGCAAAATGGGAATTATTCTATAAGTTATTCAGTAATTCTTTAAATGAAACTTGTCCTTTAATTTAAAAAGTAAATAAAGCTGTAAACCATAAAGCCATGAATCTCCCTTCTGAAATTATTGAACAGAGAGAACATGAAAGATTACTATATACTTTTCAGAGATACTAAACTACAATATTTCTAAAAAATAAATAAATAAAATAAAAACAATAAAAAATACCCTGCTCAGAAAACCATACAGAGGGTCCTTGACTAACTCCAGCTGTATCAGTAAAACTGCCTGGAAAATAATGCATAAAGAAAGTGGGAAATAGAATTCCTGTGAACACAGCAACATAACATTAAAAGAAAATGGTGAAGAAATAAATTACCCAAAAGAAGTGTATGAGAAATTTATACAAAAGTTCAGTACAGTTGGTACAAATTAAATTCATGTCAAGCCACAAAATTTTAGTCTTGGAAAATCTAGCCAGTTCTTTTATATTTATGGCATTACTGAGAGGGACGTCATAGCAATCGTATCAGCACTTTGACCAAAAATGTCTTGTGGCTGGGATGACATTTCACCTAAACTACAAAAGGAATGCACGGATGAATTAGTGACACCCCTGACTCACTTGATAAATACCTCCTCAGTAATAGCGCATAGCCTGACTTTTGAAAATTACTGAAATTATACCAGTGCATAAAAAATGATTAAACACTGACACTACAAACTACAGGCCAATATCATTAACCTCAGGACTACGCAAATTGCTAAAGCGAGTAATACTAAAGGTGAATCATATTGAATCTGTCAAACAACCTACAACATGGTTTTAGAAAAGGGAGATCATCTACAACATCTGTAGCATGTTTTATACATGAAATATTAAATAAGCTGGACAAAAGTGACAAGGTAATAGGCACTTTATAATAATGGAAAGTCCAGGTTGGAATTAATAATATAGTAAGGACAGTTTACAACTCACCGCAAAGATGTGGTGACGAGCTGCGACAGGAAGGAGGCCATGGCCGATAGCTTAAAGTGTTGTATGTGCCTGTCGCAGCTCGTCGTCACATCTTTGCAGTGAGTTGTAAACTGTCCTTACTGTAATAGGCAATTTCATAGATATGAGTAAAGCCTTTGATACTGTAAATCATACCATTCTTCTGTGTAAGCTAGAAGAGTATGGATTGAGAGGACTAGCCTTTAAACTACTTACCTCCTATTTGAAAGGCAGGAAACTGTGTATAAAGCTAACTTATAAAAATAATGAGCAGCTCCTAACAACCAAATCAACCTTCAGGACACTTCAATGTGATCTGCCTCAAGGAAGCATACTAGGGTCTTTTCTGTTCCTTGTATATGTAAATAACTTATTTGAATCCCAAAATTGCAATGTCGTAAGCTATGCGGATGACGTATCCATCAGTTGTGGCAGTGATATGCAGTCAGCAGCTAACAGTACCAGCTAACCAGTCTCCTATCTATCAGTGGTATGAAAGAATGTAATTATATATTGTATTATGTGCACTGTGTTCAGAACCCACGTTAAACTGTAGGTCCCCCTATAACTGGCTGGGTAAGTCAGTTCAAAGGTCTGAGGAAGGCAACGGCATACCACCTCCAAACAGGACTGTGTCTAGTAAAGCACTGTGGTGTTCAAACCAATCTTTGGATTGTTGACTGCTTTACCTTTTTTACTATTATAAACATAAGCTAAATTTTGTGTTTACACTATAGAGAAATATACTTTTAGTGCCCTTTTGAAAAATAGTGTGTACAAACATGTGTGATTCATTGATGGTAAGAAAGAATATAAATATTACCGTATATGTGTAACGTAAGCTAAATTTTCCTGACAATGTCTGAAAACTTTTTGTTATAAGGACAGAAAATAAATAAATGAATACATTAAACACATCCAAAATTGCATTTCTTAATATCATTTCTTGTGTTAAAGTAGCAGGAAATACTAATTTAGTAACTAAACCCTATAATAGTTGATTACATAATATAAAAACACCGATAAGCTAATCTGGCCAATGTACGATGACCCTGAATTTTTTGAATAATGAATCTGGTGAAAAAATCTCATCTTACGAGAGCCATTACAAACGTAATGCAATGTGTGGTGTAATTTGTTTATGTGCTGGCATATGTGGCTCAAAACTTCACATGTTAGTAGAGTAGCTCTTTCTGGATACAAATGTTCAACATTCCACCCACACGACCACAGGAAATGGACATGGATTTCAAGCTGAAACAGTGCACAGTCATTGAATTCTTGATGAAGGAAGGGTGTGGCCTTGCTGACAAGAGGCTGGAAAACATTTACAGACAGCTTGATTTACAAGAGCAATATGCAGAGAGGGATGAAGTATTTTGAAGAAGGAGAAATAAGCATTAAAGACAAACCACACAATAGGAAGCCCGTAACTGCTACCATGAAGTGTATCACCAAGAAATAGATGGATTGATTTGTGCAGACAAATGAGCTTGCTTTACAACTGGACTGTGGCCAAAATGCTGTGAATGAGATGGTGAAAGGCTTATATGGTATTGGAAAGTGCGTGCCAAATGTGTACTGAGGCAGATGACACACAATTTAAAGGACAGAAGGGGGGGGGGGGGAGGAGTCTGCTGGAAGCATTTGAAGCTAGTGACAACACACTTTCTCTGATCGGGCCACAGGGGATGAAACATGGGTATATGCTTATGATCCGGAAACAAACATTTGAAGGAGTGGCATCACATTACTTCTCTAAGGCATATACAGTGCAAAAGCCAGCAATCAGGAAAGAATCTCAGGGTGACATTTTCCCCCCTTTTTTTGTATGACAAGGGAGTCATTACCCTTAATTTTCTGAAACACAGTTGTACCATGAACAACAACAGCTACATTACCACTCAGCTAGCTAGAGAAGCCATGAGGAAGAAGACACCAAATAAGAATTTGAAATCGATCCAAATTAATCATGACAACGTGAAGCTACAAGTGTCTTTGGCCAGAATTCAGGAGACTGGCAAATTGGGTCAGTCAGTGGTCCCTCACCCACTGTACAGTCCAGATATAGCACCTTTTGACTACAACTTGTTTGACCCAATGAGGGATAGTCTTTGGGGTGACACTTTCAGGACATAGATGAGGTGAAAGTGGCAGTGAAATTTTTCCAAAGTGGATTCAAGTGTTGGATTCAGTAATGGTAGAAATATATCGCTTGTAAAAGGAGACTATGTTGAGTGCCTTTGTGTAGAGAAGACATTAATCTAATAAAGTGTCAATAACAGAACTGATACAAACCACCATAAAGACAACCACTGAGCCACAGACAAGTAAAATAATCACATTCACACTTAAATTTTTGTCCATGGTCTCCAACAGATGAAGGCCAAGTATTTAGGACTTTGCAGTGAGTTTTATCTATCCTCTATTATTTTAACACTGGGAAGTCCGATAGGAATATCATCAATGGAGGATAGGTACCAACTCTCTGTAAAGAGATTCCCTGAGCTGCTGACAGAAAACAAAAATAATCAAATTCACAAAACAAGTTGTGTGAATGTACTGTCTATTTTCGGTCTGTCAGAAGCTCAGCGAGCCACTTCACGGTGATTTCTTAACTATCCTCCATTATTGATATCCTCTATTATTGTCATTCCAACCTGGATTTTCCATTATTAGCTCTAATAAAGTGTGTAATTTTAATTTTGCACTGTGTTATGCCCATAACTGCATTACTTTCAAAACGACCCTCATGTGAAATACAGTAGGTTGAAGAAAATGCAACCATAGGTGTTTATAAAAACTCTTACAAATATAATGTAGATTTGACACTGCAACAACCTTTCAAAATGTGACAGCTTCTCTCTCGATTCGGTAAAGGAAGTGTCATACTAGCTAATGGCTCCAAGCACTGACCCGAGAAACTGTGGTATACGCTTGGGCATCATTGCAGTACCAGAAATGGATTTTCTAAAACTGGTACAATTGTACACCACTTACACTCAGCACTTACCCGTAGCAGATTTCCTCCTCCTGTCTGTTGCCTTTCTTAGTCACAAATTCAGTGCACATGAATGACATTCTTTATTCTGTGAAGCAACATAGCATTTTTTAAGAGAGGCAAGGGATCACACCTGAAGAGTTAGTCTGTGCCCCGACTTCAAACTGCAGTCGATGTATCGGACACCTACATACTGAGGATATGGAGATTTTTTTTGTAGACATCTGAATCTTGATTTAGTTTTTCCAACACCAACAATTGTAGAGAGATGTGTTAAGTGTCATCAGTTATAAAGATGCACTCTGAGCCACAGATTCCAATAGCTTCCAACTTTCTTAAATTAGCTGACAAATTATTCTCTAACTCCTGTGTGTCTTTTTCCCCAAATAGAGTAACCACATATTCCAGTATAGCCTGTAATACTTTTCTCCGATTTTGATATTTTACTTACATTATACAGAAAATTAAAGTTTTAATTGTTTTATAACTGGCAACAAATAAATCTTGGTACAAAATTTGCAAAAAATGAAGTCTGACACATAACTACAGTGTACTCCCGATAATTCGTAGGCGGATAATTCGCGTTGCAGCAAATTCGCGGCTGTCAACAGTCAAGTGACTTCAATTTCCTGTTTTCACCACAACCCAGCGCTGGCATCGCATTATGTGACACTGCTACTTTCCTGTTGGCTTTTGGCGTCCATGATACATTAACTTACGAATTTGTATACTTTCTTGTGCACATTGATAACTTATTGACCAATACTTTTAATTTTAAAATGTTATCGAGTTGACAAATAACCCGTAATGTTAAGTACCGGTAATAATAAAAAAATATTTTTTTTCTCCAACAACGTCTTGTTTTTCGAAATGTTACGACATTTGATACTGAACATAGCTACTCGGATTTATGAGTTGGCAGCACTGGATGGACGTATGCTTACACTGTACTGTATTTGATATTGTTGTGAGAAGTTTTACATTAAAAAAATTTTCTTCTGATTGTGCCAGTGAATAATACAGTACGAGTGGTCGTAATATAAAATATAAGAGGTTGACTGTTAGTGAAAAACTAAAAATTATAGATTGATCAGAGCCAGTGAATTTGGAGTAGGTGAAACTACTGTGAGTGACATAAAAAAGCAAAAGGAAAAATTAATAAGATTTTCTGAAAAATGTGACAATTTATCTTCGCGAAAACATCGAACTATAAAAATTTAGATGAAGCGATGTTACGTAGGTTTAACCAAAAACGTGCTGAAGAAATCCCTGTGTCTGGACCAATGTGTGCAGAACGTGCCCAATAAGCTGTGGACGATCAAGAACACATCTGCCTGGAAGTCCTCGCAGCTGGGGTCCCGTAGGGACTCCATGGCCCTCTGCCGTCTCCGAATTGGTCACACCCCTCTGACGCATGGTCAACTCCTCCGTCTAGAGGACCCGCCCATGTGCCGATGTCGTGCTACATTGACAGTGGTCAATTTCCTAATTCAGTGTCCCATTTTAGCTCCACTACGGCATTCTTTTAACCTCCCGAACACTCTCTCTTTGGTGCTCGGCAACGATGCCACTGTGGCTAATATGGTTTTACGATTTCTTCATGCGGGGTGGGGGGGGGGGGGGGATTTACCAGTTGCTAAGAGTCCTCTGGGTGGTCTTTTAGATCATTATCTATGTTCCACTTGACGTGTCTTTCGACTACAGCTTTTCTTGTGTACGCTATGTGGTTGGCTTTTCCCTTTTTATACTCGTGGTCGGTCAACCACATTCATTGGCTCTGTCATTTTTTATTGCGTATTTGTTAGTGTGTGTTATTCAGTCATGAATTTGATGAGACCATCATACAAAGTTTGAGTGATGGTGGGGAAGAAAATGCTGAATCTGAATGTGAAAGTGAATTGAAGTGCAAAAAGTATCGCACAGCCAAGCAAGTGCTTCTATAGACACGCTAATGTCTAATGTTGACAACAGAGATGACTTTTCGTTTTCTGAACTATCATTTCTCTGAAATTTGAGGTTGAAAATTAAAAATAGCGAACTATCATCTAAAATACAAAAAGTGATGACGGATTATTTTGTTCATGAAGTATGGTACTCTACTTATTTTTGGAAATTAATGCAGTATCTACATCTACATCTACAACCATACTCCGCAAGCCACCCGACGGTGTGTGGCGGAGGGTACCTTGAGTACCACTATCGATTTTCCCCTCCTATTCCAGTCACATATTGTTTGCGGAAAGAAGGATTGTCGGTATGCCTCTGTGTGGGCTCTAATCTCTCTGATTTTATCCTCATGATCTCTTCGAGAGATATACATAGGAGGGAGCAATATACTGCTAGACTCCTCAGTAAAGGTAAGTTCTCAAAACTTCGACAAAAGCCCGTACCGAGCGACAGAGCGTCTCTCCTGCAGTGTCTTCCACTGGAGTTCAGCGATCATCTCCATAACGCTTTCACGATTACCAAATGATCCTGTAACAAAGTGCGCTGCTCTCCGTTGGATCTTCTCCACTTCCTCTATCAATCCCACCTGGTATGGATCCCACACAAGTGAGCAGTATTCTAGCTGTTGGCGAACAAGTGTACTGTAACCTACTTCCTTTGTTTTCTGACAGCATTTACTTAGGATTCTTCCAATGAATCTAAGTCTGGCATCTGCTTTACCGACAATTGATTTTATATGGTCGTTACACAATAAATCCCTCCTAATGACTACTCCCAGATAATTTATGGAATTAACTGCTTCCAGTTGCTGACCTGCTATAGTGTAGCTAAATGATAAAGGATCTTTCTGTGTATTCGCAGCACATTACACTTATCTACATTGAGCTTTAATTCCCTGCATCATGCGTCAATTCGATGCAGATCCTCCTGCATCTCAATACAATTTTCCATTGTTACAACCTCTCTATATACTACCGCATCATCCGCAAAAAGCCTCAGTGAACTTCCGATGTTATCCGCAAGGTCATTTATATATATCGTGAACAGCAACGGACCCACGATACTCCCCTGTGGCATACCTGACAACTCCTACTTCGGAAGACTTCTCTCCATCGAGAATGACCTGCTGCTTTCTTTTATCTAGGAATTCCTCAATCCAATCACGCAATTGGTCTGATAGACCATATGCCATTACTTTGTTCATTAAATGTTTGTGGGGAACTGTATCAAACGCCTTGCAGAAGTTGAGAAACACAGTATCTACCTGAGAACCCGTGTCTATGGCCCTCTGAGTCTCGTGGACAAATAGTGCAAGCTGGGTTTCACACGAACGCCTTTTTCGAAACCCATGCTGATTCCTACAGAGCAGATTCCTAGTCTCGAGAAATGTCATTATATTCAAACATAATACATGTTCCAAAATTCTACAACTGACCGACATTAGTCGTACCTGTATGAAGTTAACTCTGATGCAATTATAAATATTTCTGCCCAGTTACAAATGATGTTAGTGATTCCTGCAAGCACGAAATACACAGACTTCTGCCAAGCAGAAAACAATCCTTCATCTGTTTTCAAATATTGTCATGTTGGTTACATTTTACATTATAAAAGTAGCACCTTTGGGTACTCTTTCATGACATACCTTGTCTTAAAATGCATGTTTTGTAAATATCTTTAATGCTGTGTTCCATTTATCCTCCAAACATTCTTAGAGTGGAATAGACTATACGAAATCCGTCGTGTCATATACTGCCTGGATGTACAACAGTACTTCAATAATGTAAAGTATTATCATCTCCTCTGTGTGTGTCTTCACAGTAACGAAAACTGTTTTGTTATGAAATGTCCGTTTTATGATAGTAAGTACTTTACTGAGTAGAGAACCTGTCAACCATAGAGCAGAACAGCATTATTTATTTATTTTATGGTCTGTACGAAACAGTAATCAAATTATTCCAAATCTTCCTTTTACTAGGGCAATTACTTTTACTGAGCGGACAAGGGCACAGTTCATTAATGTTCCACACCAAAATGTGTCTCAACTCTCATATAATGTATTTTCCAATGTGTTGCCTTCAATGCCTCGTAATGTTGTACTGGAACTCTGTCCTCTGATTGGTTAACAAGATGCACATACCCTCCGCTTCCATTTGTTGACAAAAGAACGTCGCAAAGCGTAACTTCACTTTCAGATTTCGCTTTGCTCTCGTGCCGTATTTCACGAATTTTTTTTTCTACTTCCATATTACGAAAATATTTTGTCTTTGTGCTACATTGCGATAAAGATCTCTAAAAAAAAATGATCTGTTTTGAGGGCTTATTTGTGTCGTACACTGTCAGGTAGTGCTACTTCGATTATTTAAACCGTTACCTGCCAATTGGAGTGCATGAAATCACTGAATTTTACAGTGCCATCTACACTTCGGTTAATTCACGGTTTTCGATAATTCGCGGAAGCCAAGGCATTAATTATTGCAAATTATCAGGAGTACACTGTATGTTCATTTTTTTTATACATTACCATAGTTGACATCATCTAAGTAACCTGACAATCTTATAAAATTGTATACAATTTAAAATGAATAATGCACAAGAAAGCTTATAACTTAAACTAGTACAAATTAATTTTCCCCCCCATATATCATATTACTGAAGATTTTAGCGTTGCTTATTAATAGCTTGAATCTCAGCTAAAGTTTGGCCTTTTTTATGCTCTGTTTTTCCATTTGCTAGACTTGTCTTTTCAAAACTTATGATTCAGTTACTGTAGCTTCTTTTTTCCGATGTTCAGTTTCTTTTTACAATTTTGAACACAAATCCCGGTAAGAATGAATTAAAGATTTTGGAACATCAAGAGTTGCATCTCCATTTGATTTATTTCGTATTCTAGGTGTCGGTGGTTTCTGTTTTGCTTGTAGTAGTTGGTAACAGTGTGATGACTCTTAGGAAACATGCACTGCCAATTGTGTGTCGGGTGCAGGCCGCGTTGAGTCTTTCCAAATGTAAACAAATTGTTTTCAATGTATTTTAGCTGTGCTAAAAAGTTCTGCCAAACCACTAACTCAAAAATCTTGAAATATTTCTAGCAGAACATAATTAAATTTCTGACAAACTATGTGAAAGTGTCAGCTGTTTTATGCACAAAATGAGACAAAAGAATGACAACATGGTTTGAAGATAAGTGCAATTAAGTAAGAGATTCTGATTATGCACGAAGGAAACTTCCCTACACCACAACACTCCATCAAGCAATCTCCATTTCAAATGATTAATGTTTTGTAATTAAATCATGGAGCTAACAGACCATTACAGGAAGAGCTATTATTGTCGCTGTAATCACACCGAACTATGACAATCACAAATACACACAGCCACAAAGACTAAACCATACAATTCTTTCACTTTTGGCACAACCAATTCACTGCATCTTTCCTCACCTATCATTAGTTATGTGAAGTAAAAGAGAGAGAGAGAGAGAGAGAGAGAGAGAGAGAGAGAGAGAGAGAGAGAGAGGGAAAAAAAAAAAAAAGAAGTTCAAATGTTTGTTAAGCTTAATGGACTTAATTAAGGGGTCATCAGTCCCTAAACTTACAAACTCCCTGTGAACTACCTTATACTAAAGACGACACAAACTTCCGTGCCCGGGGGGGGGGGGGGGATTCTAACTCCTGACGGGGTGCAGAGAAACACTTTAGACTACTTGCAAGATGCAAAACTGTATTTTAAAGCTTACTAATAGGTTCCTACCAAATCACACATATGAGAATTTTAACATATTGCTAACAGCCAGCGAGCAAGAATCCTTAAGCCTTGCAAATTGTCTGTGTTTATACATTTGAAGATTACCAATAATGAACTTTCCTTTTCTCTGTTGGATGACATTAAAATTTAGGCGACAAATCTACGATAAAAGTATACTGTAGATTTGTCATCTATTTTTGCACTAGTACTCAAGTTTGAAAAGTATGGGTAGTGCTGCTTAAATAGGTGACAAACGTTGGTTGTGATGGTTCCTAGTGCCATTTTTCACAATCTCCATTTGGCATGTACCCAATTCTAAGCCACAGGCAGTTTTTTGGATCCTGAAAATGGGAAACAAAGTGTCTCTTGGATTCAGGTAAAAAAAAATCCCCTGACATTTTACGAACTTCCCCTGATATTTGCCACCTTGACAAAACAATATTTCAGATAATTAATGATCAACTATTAATTATCTGTTCAATCACCACCACCACCAGATTATGTCTTTCAGCATTCAGTATGGAGCATAGCCCCCTAATAAAATTCCTCCGTGTTCCCCTATTTAACGCTACCTTCCTTCTCTCCATTATTATGAAGGATCTAGATTACTGACAATTTAAAAACAATCTCACATGAAACATTTCATTCCAATTAAGTCGACTGAAGTTTCCTTTCATTAATATCCACACTTTGTAAGCCATTATCTTTGTCAATTATGAGTGAAAGTGCTGGTGAGAATCTGAAATACTATAATTGGTCAGTTCCCCAGTAAATACTTTTTACAGGTAACCCAAACGTGCACATGACGAATTGACTAACAAGAAAGAAAGAATTTTGTACTGATCTATAACAGAAAAATTGGATACTCATAATGTAAAGAATTTTTAAAAGTATGAGTCTTGCTTGGGAAAGGTCTTCCCAACACTTAAGCTGTTCAACTTTCTCAACATTTCAACACTTACCTCTATAGGAATAAATCACTGGGTTAGAAATTCCTGTAGTTGAGAAATATTATCAGTGACCCCACAAATTCTATATTTCACTGTCACTTTCTTCAGGTTTTTCTTCTTTACACATTTTTAAAAATAACATTAGGTTTTTATTTAAAATCTTAGAGAGTGCCAACAACTAAGAAAATAGATATGCACAAAATGTCATTTTTCTCCTATTGTGATGGAACAAAGTGGACGTCCAGAAAATAAGAGGTATATGGATGATTACTAATTTAATTTTCTTTGTTAATCTTTTCATTAATGTACTGTGAGAGAGGGCACGATGTGTGACAGACTGTGTCATCACTTTATTTAAATGCTTTTTCAAGTACCATGCCTGGGCAATTAGCACAGTGCTTGAACTCTCTTCACACTATCAAAAGTTGTTCTGAGCACATTATATGTATAAAAATATTTCTGAAGCTATTTGGGTTCTATGACAATAATATGAGGACAGTTAGCAACTCATTGTAAAGACGATCACCGAGTCACAAACAGGCACATACAAAAGACATTCACATTCACACAACTTAAACTTTTCATCCACAGCCTTCATCCAAAGAAGGAAAATAAATAAATAAAAACATAGGTAAGTGTAGCCTGGAGTTTCAGTTGTCAGATATTCAATTTCATTCATTTTTAAAACTACAGTGGTATTAGATAAAAAAGTTCACAGGTGTGTGGCCGGATCACTGTGTCAAACTGGTTCATTTCGGCAACCAAACCTGTTCCCATTGTGTTTGTTGATGGTAACAGTTTCGGTTGTCAAAATATTCTGCCAGTTTGACACAGGAATATGGCTTCTCACCTGTGAACTTTTTCATCCATAATTAGGCTGGGAGAAACGCAATTTTCAGTAGTTGCAAAAACAAGAGTTTTCTTGACTCGTTAAATGTGCTTTTACAGTACACCAACATTTTTTCCAAACAACCGATTACGATCTCACTTTCATTGGAGAATTGTAATGGTTTCATTTCTGAATAGTACCCATACTTATGCATTATATTATTTTCTTGTCATTTATGTAACATCACTACAATCATAAAGAGTGATCTGTCATATCATTTGCGATTGTCATGAAGTGGCTATGAACAAATTATGAATAACATGATGGGAGTTCGTTAAAATTGTCTTATAAGTTATTAGTGTGTGATGATATAGTAAGAAATGTGGGCACATGAAACTGGTTCTTTGAATTCCTTTCAACAAAATTTGTGCAAAACAAAGGAATTATTAAAATGTAAGTGGTTAATCCACAATGTAATTAGAATCTAAAGGAGTCTGCCATAATTCAATCCAAAATAGTTGCATGAAACTAACAAAACTTTCCATGTCAACCTCAAAATCTGAAGATAGAGGGGATAATTTTCAAAGATTCACGAAAGAAGACTGAACAAAAAACCTAAATTGACTTTGTTGGTACCTAAACAGAGTCCATATGATGCATACACTTAATACAACTGAACTTATTGACCATTTACCTCATTTAATAGGCAGAGTTAAGAAAGTATGGTAGCACGAGAGTGTGTTCTCACCTAAACAGTCGTTTAGGACGGTCAGGCGTGATCTCCACGTCGTAATGGATGGCGATTTTGCTCTTGAGACGACTGAAGTCCAGCCTCAGGTGATTGGTATCAACCTCTGTCTTTCTGCCCAAAGTGCCACCTTTGTTAATGTCAGGCCGCACCGGTATATTTAACGTATCCAATGACAAACTCTTCATCTTCTCGACAACGCCATCACCTGTACAATATAAATTGGATAAAAGTAAATTCATTACATTCTGTACATAAAGCAATACAACACATTCCATTAATCAGAAGCGTATTAAAACGGTAAAAAAAGTAAGTTCATTGTGATGCTCATTTCGTGCCACTATCACTAGCAGGAGTAGATGTTCTATTACAAGTTTCAAACATTATTCCAAGAATAAAACATGAGATGAAAGTGCAGGGCAATTAAAACTCCGCCGCAGAGCGGCGGAAACAGGGCATTCCACAAAGATCTGTGACACCGTCAGGTGGGCGCCACAGTGGCACACAGGCGGGTCCACGCCACGACGGAGATGGCCGTGTGTCAGCCAAGTATGGCCAATATGGAGCTGGAATAGGACTACAGAGTCCCGGTGGCAGGCTCGCATGGAGGAACGCCACACAGCCATGGTGTCCTTTATACCCCTGAGTTTGTTGGTAGCAGTCAGGCTATGCCACTCAGTATGCCAAAGCTCATGCACTATGTCTAAGCACTACCCAGAGATCAGAATCCAGGAGGCCAATCTCTGAAACAGGTGTATTGACAGCCTGCTTGGCAAGCATATCAGCACGTTCGTTGCCCGGAATACCGACATGACCCAGAAACCAGACGAACACCACTGATCGACCGGACCTGTCAAGGGCAGATAGGGTCTCCTGGATTCATAACACCAGAGGAGACCGCGGATAGCACTGGTCGAGGGCTTTAAGGCTGCTCGGGGAGTCACTGCAGATAAGGAAGGACTCACCTGAGCAGGAGCGAAACGGATGTGCTCGAGAGCGCGGAAAATTGCCACCAGCTATGCGGTATAGATGCTGCAGCCATCTGGCAGAGAGGTGTTCAACCTGGTTGTCATGAATGTATGCAATTGCAACCCAGCTATCAACCTTCGAACCATCTGTGTAAACCAGGTCTGCCCAGGGAATCAAGCTACGATCACTAAGAACTGGCGAGAGAGAGCTTCAGGAGGAACTGAGTCTTTGGGTCGACAGGCCAAATCAAGACAAATACTTGGCAGGCACGACGGAGGCGTGCGTCCATGGGCCCAATATGGAGATGTTAGTGGGTAAGACTCAAGTTCCTGCAGCAGCGACTGGACTCTAAAAGCGATTGTATGACCCGAGCTGGGTTGCCGCCGTTGGTCTTTGAGGACCAAGCGAGAGAAAAGGAGATGGGGGTTTGGGTGCCTGGCAAGCTATTCACGAGCACTGCATAGGCTGCAAGCAGTTGTTGGTGGCGGAACTGCAAAGGTGTTAACCCGGCCTTCACAAGTAAACTGGTCACAGGGCTGGTGCGAAAGGCACCTGCTGTGATGCGAACCCTACAGTGGTGAATAGGGTCCAGCAAGCGCAATGCTTAGGTTTATGCAGAACCGTATGCGACACATCCAAAATCCAGACGGGACTGCACCAGAGCCTGATAGAGCCGCAACAGGGTGCAGCGGTCAGCACCCCAGGAAGTATGGCCTAGATGGCGGAGAACATTGAGATGGCACCAGCACTCCCATTTGAGCTGACGGATGTGGGGGAGCCATGTCAGCCGGGAGTCGAAAACGAGCCCTAAAAAACGACGAGTGTCAACGACCCCTAGTAGGTAGTCGCCGAGATACAGTTTTTGCTGAGGGTGAACCATTCTAAGCCAACAAAAGTGCATGACACTTTTCTTCGCAGCAGAGAACTGGAAGCTGTGGGCAAGAGCTCAGGACTGTGCCTTTCTAAAGGCTCTACAGCCTATGTTCGGTGATGTGGGTGCTGGAGGATCTAAAAGAGATACAGAAGTCGTCAGCATGTAGTGAAGGGGATACTGAAGACCTAACTGCCATAGCTAAGTCATTAATGGCTACTAAAAATAAGGGGACACTCAAAACAGAGCCGACTTTTCTGCACATGAGAGGTACTATGAGAGGCACCAACTTTAACACGAAAAGTACGGACATCTAAAAAGTTTTTAATCAAAATCGGGAGTGAGCCCCGAAGACCCCAACGATGTAATGTGGTAAGTATGTGGTGACACCAGGTCGTATCATAGGCTTTTTGCATATCGAGAAAGACGGCTATCAGATGTTGGCGCCTGGAAATGGCTCTGCGGATTGCAGACTCGAGGTACACCAGGTTGTCGGTGGTGGAGCGACCCCGGCGGAACCCGCCCTGGTAGATGTGGTTGAAGAGCGCAAGGAGATTACGCTGGCTCTCTGCCGACAGGTGTTTCAGCATTTGGCTGTGGATGCTATCAGGTCCTGGAGCCATGTCGGGACACTGTTTAAGAGCACTGAGGAATTCCCACTCTGTAAATGGCACGTTATGTGTCTCCGAGCGGCGGACAGTAAAGGAGAGGGGCTGGCATTCCGCCTGCTCCTTGAATGTACAGAAGGTTGGCGGAGGTATCTGTTCCAATAGTGGAGATTTACCTCTCCCTACAGTCTCGCTTCCGTCTCTTGATGAGATGACGAGCACGTGCATGGAGCTGTTTGAAAGCCACGAGGTGCTCCAGGGACGGGTGCTGCTTGTACCGCTGTAAGGCAACGTCTGCAATCCTTAATAGCCTCTGCAACCTCTGGTGACCACCATGGCACTGTCTTACGCCGTGGGCACCCTAATGAACGAGGAATGGAGGCTTCTGCAGCAGAAACAATGGAGTGTGTGGCGCACTCTACCACCACATTGACGTTGTCAAGTGGGGGAGGGCCAACAGTGGCAGCAGAGGTAAAGTCTTCCCAGTGAACTTTGTTTAGGGCCCACCTGGGCAGGCGCACTGGGGAATGACGTTGTCAGAGTGACAGGAAAATGATCATTGCTGCACAAGTCATCGTGGGCGCTCCAGTGGGCAGATGGTGGAAGGCTATGGCTGCAGATAGACAGATCAATGGCCGAGATCATGCCATGTGCCACACTAAAATGTCTGGGGACACCCGTATTCAAGAGGCAGAGGTCAAGATGAGATAGTAAGTACTCAACTACTCTGCCAGAAATCATGGAACCACCCCACAAGGTGTTATAGGCATTAAAGTCACCCAGTAGTAAGAAAGGTGGGGGAGTTGAGAAATAAGTGCAGCCAAAACGTTCTGGGAGACACCACCATCAGGAGGGAGGTAGAGACTGCAGACAGTAAACTCTTGTGTTGTCCTGACCCTGACAGCCACTGCTTCTCATGGTGTTTGAAGAGGCACGGGTTCACTATAGACAGAAGTAAGGACACACACACACACACACACACACACACACACACACACACACACACCACCTGAGACCCTGTAGCCCCGGAGGGCAGGGGTCTGCATTGCTGGAAACCATGTTTCCTGGAGGGCAATGCAGAAAGCAGGTGTAATGCTCACAGTTCAGTCAGGTGGGTGGGTGAAAAAAGCGCCACAGTTCCACTGGAGAACAATGCTTTCCGATAACTGGGATGATACCTCATGATCACACGCTGACACTGCTCGCAAAGCTGTGGAATCTACATCATCATTTCTGTTGGTCCTTCGAGATCTAGGTCCTCAGGGGACGCTATTATCTTCACCCCATCCTCATCCTCTGAAGAAGAGGTCGGGGGCAGTAGTGGGGGGAACCACCAGGGTGTCTATTCTTCACAGGCTTCTGTTTGTTTTTAATGGTCTCTCGCTGTTCCTTTGGCTTCTCACGTCTGGAGGGCTTTGTTGACTCAGTCTCTGGGACTGAGGATAACCTTGCAGCCCTACGACCGGCTTTCGTTGGCACTGTTTGCCACTGGCCAGTATCCTTTTTACCAGATGAGGAAGCTCAGGAAGGGTGGGATTCAACCAAACCCTTCCTGGCGAGAGGAGCCAGAGAAGGCTGTTGCTTCTCAGGCTTGGGGGTGGGGACAAGTGTCCCCGTTGGTTGGGGTGGTATTGCTCCCGAGGTAGAGGGTTTGGGAGCAATACAGGAAAATCCTCTTTCAACTGTCGGGGGGGGGGGGGGGGATGATTGGGCCTCTGGGCCCACAGAGATTAGCTGAGCAGATGGGGTCAGAAATGACAGTGTTGACATTTGCTGAACTGCTGTGGCAAGTTTTAGCCATGGTCACGGGGTGCAGCTTGGTATATTGGCGCCGAGCCTGTGAATAGGTGTCTGTCCAGGGTTTTATACTCCATGATTTTTTTGTTCTTTATGGAGGACTGTGCAATCTGGTGAGCAAGGTGAATGGTGCTGGCCACAGTTAACACAGACCGGAGGAGGGACACAAAGGAAGTCTGAGTGTGATGCACGTCCACACTCCTGACATGTGGGTTTGGCCTCACACCGGGAGGACATGTGCCCAAACCTCCAGCACTTAAAGCAGAGCATAGGGGGAGGGACATAGGGCTTTACATCACACCGGTAAATTGTCACCTTGACTTTGTCAGGTAACATGTCACCCTCAAAAGCCAAGTTGAAAGCACTGGTGACAACCCTGTTGTCCTTCGGACCCCTATAGATGCGCCGGATGAAACGCACACCTCGCCGCTCTAGGTTCGACCACAGCTCATCATCAGATTGCAAGAACAGATCTCTATGGAAGATGATACCGTGGATCATGTTAAGGCTCTTATGAGGAGTTACTGTAATGGTAACATGACCCAGCTTCTCACAGGCAAGCAACGCCCGCGACTGTGCTGGGGATGACGTTATCAAGACTGATCCAGATCGCATCTTTGACATACCCTCCACCTCTCCATACTTGTCCTCCAGATGCTCAACAAAAAATAGCGTGTTAGTTGATGCAAAGGATTCCCCATCAGTGAGTGAGCGAATAAGTATTGGGGGGGCATACGCCTGACCTTTACTTCTGGCCCTACATTCCTCCCGTGGCACGACCAGGGAAGGGAACAAACGGGGCTCATATCCAACAGCATTAAAGTCTCCTCTCCCTCTCTTAGAGACACCAGTTGTCCTTTTGGCAACATTTCTTGATCTCTTTATGGTGGTCCCACAAGCAGCTAGGGAAACAACAGTCCACCTAGGCAGAGCCCACTTGCCTGGGTAAGCCTTATACAACTGAGGTGCAGAGCTTCCAGTGTAGCGAACTGTTGGCGCAACACAGCCTACGGCTCAGGACCCCGGGTTCACCAAGCCCGTACTCAGCAAATTAATGCTGAGCCTGTGAGGGGCCTGAACAAGTACACCAATAACCAAACAATAGCTTTCACATCCCACAGCTATCCTCCTGACCTGGTAGAGAAGCAAATTGGCAGGGCCACTTCCTCACCCCTCCAAACCCAGAATCTTCCACAGAAGATCCACGAAAGTGCCCCTCTTGTCACCGAATACTTTCTGGGACTGGATTGGACCCTAATGTGGCCCTCCAGCAGGGATATGACTTCCTTAAATCCTGCTCCAAAATGAGATCCTTCCACGACATCCTTCCCACTCCGTCAAGAGTGTCGTCCCACCACCCACCTAAACTTCATAGCCTCATAGTTGATACCTATGAAATCCCAAAACCACTTTCCCTACCCTCCGGCTCGTAACCTGGAAGGTTTACACGATCAAGGGCAGAGCCTCTTTCAATAGCACCCACGTTATTTACCAACTGATATGCCTGCACTGTGAAGCATTCTATGTGGGAATGACCAGCAACAAACTGTCCATTTGCATGAATGGTCACAGGCAGACAGTGTTTGTTGGTAATGAGGATCACCCTGTGGCTAAGTATGCCTAGGTGTACGGCCAGAACATCTTGGCACCCGTCCGGGTTACCTGGATACTTCCCATTGATAGCAACCTTTCAGAACTCCGGAGATGGGAACTTGCCCTTCAGCATATTCTCTCTTCCCATTGCCCACCTGGTCTCAATCTCTACTAAATTCAAATTTCCACCCACCATTCAACAACATCTTTGCCTCCAATCTCTGGACAGAGCCTCTGCCTTATATCTCTGTCCAACTTCTGTTTTTTTTACGTGTTTGCCTTGGTGTGTTTGCTTGTGTGTGTGTGTGTGTGTATGTGTGTGTGTGTGTGTGTGTGTCCTTTTTCTTTTTCACAGCTAGATGGCTCTACTTATAATGTAATGCTAATTAATGTGATCTGTTTAACAGAATTAATTTACAATATTAATGAACAATAGTTTAAGTACAGTATATACATATGTTTAGAAGTCTAATAACAAGATGTCACTCCGATTCAAATATGTATGAACTTGAATACACTTTAAATACGACTATAATGAATTTATATCAGCCGAGAAGAATATGTATAGCTGGCATTCTTCGGTGTTGGATGGAAAACCGCCGGATTATACAACTGACGGAAAATACTACACAAGTTTATATGCGTACTGGCATGTTTCAAAGCCATCAATTTATGAGGCGATATGATTACCACTAATTGTAAACGAAGTGGAAAGGGGAGAAGGAACTTTCTCCTGGATAAGATATTGCATGGTTTATTTTTCTTACGAGCATCAAAAATATATTTTTACAGGGGTTGATAGGATTTTTTTTTTTTTTTCCTCAAGGAATATAGACCAAGGGTGGGGTTATATTCATTTTTATATGGAGAAGATCTTGAGTTTGTAGTAAGGATTGTTAAAAACAACATACACTTATGCGCACACACACAGTTATACACATTTTACACACACGCACACTGCAGAAACAAGTGTCGTTGACCACTCACCATGGGCACTCAATAGTGGGGATTGGACCTTTTCGGCGGGGGGGGGGGGGGGGGGGGGGGGGTGTCCTAGAAGTGAAGCTGGGGCAGCTCATATCTAGCATGCCATCTTTTACCCTCTGGTGCCCTAGTCAAGTACGGAAGGGGCCAGGTTTCCCCCCCCCCCCCTTCATTACTTTGTCTGTTGCTCCCTGGTTCCCAGTTGGATGATTCACGTAGGAAACTGAAGTGTTGACCTGAATACTCTCATATATACAGGGTGGTCTGAAAATGTCTGAAATGCTTGTCAGGACATTGTAGAGCAGGTTGTACTGAGACATAAATGTTAAGAAAAAAATTTGATATGTCACACTGTTTCCACATTATTTAGCTTAGAAGTTAGCCAATCACGTCGTTTGGCGCACAGATTCAAATAGCCCGCAAGAGGCAGCATTGGCAAACATGCTCTCCATGTGGTTGTCTCACAAGGAGAAGACGCCTACTCGTCATAGCCTAATTCGAATTATGGTATATGCAGTTCATGGCCAGAAATGAACGTGATAGCACTGGGAGCTTCAGATGGCCAAGCGTTTAGGAAAAAATAACATTTCTTGTGCAGGTCTGGAACGCTGTATGACAAGTGAAAGCTGTCAGCAAGCTGCAGTTGGTGCTGTGGAAAGAAGTAAGATCGGTAATCAATGATGCAATGAATGTGGGTTCGAATCCTAGTATGGAAAATTATTTTTAATTTTTATATGTCAATTTATGCATTACTTGCACTGCAAATAAATGAAAGTTATGCACTATATATCGTATTTATTAATATTTTATAAAAAAGGCGTGAAAATGAAAGGCAATGGAATATTTGTCATTGCAAATCCATGTCCAAGACAGGACTGTATCACAGCGTCGTCGAAGACTCTGGAAATAACTGTCCAAAAGAATTTTAATTTAAGCGTTCAGGACTTCATATTTCGTTAATTTAATTTCCAGTAGACCTCGACATCTGCACGCTAGCATTAGTTTCGTGGTTCAGTAAAATCGGCCAACAGGTCGTTGTGGATAATAGTTACAGTAGCCAGGAAACCTATTTGCAGTCACACATTTTTGCTTCCCTTTCCTTGTTATCCCTTTTATGAAATATTAATAAATATGATATATTGATCATAATTTTGACTTATTTGCAGTGTACGTAATACATAAACTAACTTGAACAAAATAAAAGTAAACACTCCCACACGCAGATTCGATCGTACGCCCCTCATGTGTTCAATTGCCAAATTGTGTTCTTGCCACTACGAGTAGACGTCCTCTCCTTGTCAGACCGAACAAGGGACCAATACAAAAACAAACACATGAAAATATTTGACGGCAGTGGGGATCGAATTCGGGCCAATGCAATCCCTACGCTACAATGTACACTATGCCAACATCCGACATTAATTGTATCGGCCGTGTAGCGACCATTTTTCTACTTGTCATTAGATCATTGGGAATCGTACGTATGCAATTGATCATTGCCAGAAGAGTTCGTGTAGCTGCGAAGGTACAAGGAAGGAGGTGCAGTGGAGCAATTATGGACGTCGTCGTGACAGACAAGTAGTGGTAAAATGGTACTCCTTCGAGGAATACGCAGATATGCATTTAGCTTATGGCGCTGCGGGTCAACATGCACCAGCTGCCTGCAACACCTACCTCGCAAGATTTTCAAGCCGCGTTATTCCGTGTGTAAATACATTTTTAGCTGTTGATAGACGGTTAAGGGAGTCTGGAAGTTTTGCTGTACCCAATGTTGATGCTGGACGAGAACATTACATACGGAACGTTCAGTTAGAAGAAAACTTTCTCGAAAAGGTTGCTGCAACACCTAGTACCAGCTCGAGGGTCATTGGTACTGCTTTGGGAGTAAGTCACATTATTACTACATTCTTAAAGAATGCCTGCCAACTACACATGGCAAAATATATCCTTTTGTTTGTCGTTACAGGTTTTGCACGGTGTAGTATTGGACGTCTTACATGACGAAAACCTATTTCCGTATCACCTACAGAAGGTGCACGATTTGGCTGAAGAGGACCACCCCTCTCATTACCAACAATCCGTGTGGTATTTAAATAAATGTAACGTAAATCCGCATTTCACAAAGATGGTGTTGTGGACAGACGAGGCATGTTTCACCAGAGAAGGACCATTCAATTCTAGAAACAGCCACATTTGGATGGACGCAAATCCGCATGGCACTTACGTTAAAACCTATCAGCATAGGTTTAGCGCCAACATTTGGGTAGGTATCGTAGGCAACTTTTTGTTGGGTCCCGTCCTACTCCCTCCCCATTTAAATGGAACAACATATCTAGCATTCCATGAAAACTTCGTTCCGCTATACTTAGAATCATTCCTCTGCCAGTCCGTCAGGGAATGTGGTTCCAACACGATGGCGCACCACCGCACTTTGTTTTTGCAGCACATAAGCATTTATATGTGTTGTATCCGCAAAGATAGATTGGCCGAGGTGGTCCATTCCTCTGGCCAGCTCGATCACCAAATTTGATACCATTAGACTGTCTACACGGCCGCAGTAGACACAACTGAAGAGCTTCTTGCGAGGATAATTTTGCCAATCAGATATTATTGCCAATCAGAAGTACCAGAGAATTTTTTTCCTAACATATCGGAATCCAATATATGGCCTCTACTCAGTGCTCTATTATTCTGATAGTAGGCATAGCAAAATATAAAGAGTAGTGAGCTGCAACCAATGACCACTGTTGAGAAATTGAGGTAAAATTTTGCAAAATTATTGACGACATGAAATAAAAATGCAAAAAAATATCCGAAATAGTTTTTTGAAAATAACAAAATGAGGCAAATATGTTCACCACAAAGAGGTACCTCTACGTACCAGACACTACACTGAAATTTTTGAATGCCATAGAATATACACTGCCTATACAAATATACTCCATAATTATGTCATGCACTGTATTTCAAATTGTGCACCCTCGGCTCACATTGACAGATGCAACAATGTAGCCACCTTATTTCTTACAAATTGCATGTAATCATTCTGAAGACATTGCTTCAAATACTAAATTGTCTAATACCTTCATTGTACATCATGTAGGTTTCTCAAACTGTAGACTATAGGTTATAGAGAAAACCACCTGTTACAGAAAGAAAGATAATACACAAATAAAGACTTTAGAGATGAAAAGTAGTCAGAATGAAAATTTAAAGCGGGAAAAGAGGAAGGGAAAATAACAAATCAAAATAATAATTCAAGGGATGCAATGAAAAGAAGGAGAAAAAAGGTAGATGGAGAGGAGGAGAAAAAGTGCAGTGCAGAGACAACGGGAGAAGAGTGCAGGGGAGTTTGGAAGAGGTGATTTTTATACATCAGAACCCCGTTTTTACACTTTTCCAGAGAGTTAATGAAAATTCTGTAAAATGCAGGAAATAATGTTTTAAATGGTAAAATATGCTTACTGGATCACTCTTGCATTTTCGTGATTCATGATATATGCAGCCTACATAATAGGCATTAAATACTCACATGGAAGTTTATTTATTATGTAATAAATGTTATCTGATTTTTATACTATTTTACACACCAGGCAGAACTAGTAACTTTATAGAATGTGGAAATTTTTGACAATTTCGTTCATCATAATCTACTGTCAGCAAGCCTTTTGTCATTCATTATGTAATAAAACTGCACATGTTGCATACTTTTTGTATTTTTCGATGTTTTGCAGGATGATATTCGAGAATTTATTCGCATTCTTGAGTGCAAATATATGCTAAGTACTTTCTTGACATTTGCAAAGGGTCAGCATCTCTCACTATAATGGCATTTTTGAAGTTATAACGTACCATGCCCTCTTCAATCGACAAAAACATGTACAGGCAAACCATAAGTCTCACTCTGAGTCTGAAGGAACTGAGATACCAACAGCTGTATGTACAAGGAAGTATTTATTCTATTACAACCAGTGTCGGCATTCCACTATGCCATCTTCATGTCCCTACATCAGAGCATGATATCCAAAAGTAGGAATACTAAAACTGGATTTGTGGACTTCGTCTCTTAGTTGGAAACAACAGCAACTGTGACAACAAGGACTAGTTCTAGTTTGAAAAAGAATAAAATGCGGGAAAAGTGTAAATACATTAATGCAAAAATGGGCAAGTTAACATTGTGAACATAGGAAATTTGACGGGACTGAGAAAAAAATGGTGTAAATGGCGGGAATACCTAAGATCCATAAATGTAAAGTTGGGGGTCTACTGTACTTATCACACGTGAAAGGGAGGTCCATATAACATCCTCAGCTAGGAAATAATCCCCCCCCCCCTCTCTCTCTCTCTCTCTCTCTCTCTCTCTCTCTCTCTCTCTCTCTCTCTCTACTACACTTGACCTCTTATTGTAAGGGGGGGGGGGGGGGGCGGCACCGACAGCCTTAGTCCACCATGTCAAGATTAACCCATTTGGTTGATGGGACATATGTGTCCCACTAACTGAGTGTCAATTCGAGTGTCGGGACGTGTGGCCCAGCATTGCAGTGCTGTCAAGAGACAACTGTAGAGAACCTCAGAAGAAAAAATAAAATCCGGACTGTACTGCACAGTAAATAGAGAAGGCTGTAACGTATTCTGTTGATTGGTGTGTACATATGGCCGCTGCAGTGCCACTGATGGGTGTAATTCGACAGATTTCATCATTTCTCACATTCCAAAACCGTCTGAAATAAGTAAATCATCTTATTAATAAGGTAATAATTTTTTAGTACAAATACACTGTCAAATATACTTCTCAGTGACTGCATTAATTTTTATTCATAATAAAATTGCTGGGACAGAACAATGGGTGGAGTTGACCAATTTGATCAGCTTCATGAAAAATATATGATAGGCAGACGATCCATAAAATAGTGATATCAATTTTTTTTTTTTTTTTTTTTTTTTTTTTTTTTTTTTTTTTTTTTTTTTTTATCTGGCTATTATCAACTTTTACATATTGTATCAAACACAATGGCAGAAGACAGATCAATTAACTTTTAACCTCAGATTAGCAAGACAACTAATTATTAATGGGTATTCTTCCAGGAAAAAGAGGAGTGCAATGTCCACTTTCTTTCTAGCAGAGAGGAGTGGTTAGTGTGATGGATGATGTCTGGCTCATCGCAGATTCTGCAGCACAAACTCCAAGGAGAAGAGAACAAAAGTTGTTTGCACATTGTTGTGTACCACTTTGTGCCACACCATGTTTCTCCACGTTTCATAGCACATAAGGTACTGTAATTTTTTATTATCTTTCATAAAAATGAAACTTGAATTTTTTTTTTTTTTTATTTTTTTTTTACACTGGCAGTAAACAAAAATGTATAATCTGTAATTATTTAATCACTGCAATAGAAAATTACAAAATTAGTCATCAGAAAAGGTATCCTGCATTGGTTTCTGGGACATGTGAGCCACTTCCTATTGTGAAAAAATGGAGAACTTAAAAAATATTTTGGCTGTGAAAGTATAATAATGGGATTGAAGAGAAACCATTATGACCTTAAAAATTTGAAAATTTGTAAAAAATGAATTTCGTCCATGAAAGGGTTAATGTAAAGATGACTAATTTTAAGTAGACACCCCGTGATATTTTGGCTCAGTTTTTCTGCTTATATTCAGAGCATAATTTTCCATGAAGCTCTTAGTTTACTGGGATAAAAGTTTCTGGTTGGTGATGTCATATCATAAAAATATAGCTATAATTAAAAGAAAACTGGCATGAACTTCACATATTTAACACCTAGTCCCGTCAAAACTTGCCCCTCCCCTAATATCACCACTGGCTCAGAGCAACATAATACATTTTTTTCATGAGGATTCACTGCTTTCATGGCTGTAAAGACATGTACAAGGATATAAAAAAAACCATATCCTTCCCTTTCTCCTCCCCTTTTTTCCTCTTTTTCCTGAAGAAGCTGCCAGTGGTGGCGAAAGCTTGTATGTGTGTGATTTTATTCGTTTCTATCGACGAGCCGGTCCTTTTGGTAAGTCATCTCTTTTCTATTTTTTACTTTTGTTTATCCCACCAGGAAAGTTTCCCTCTATAATTTTCGAAATAAAGAAAAAGAAAGAAAAAAAAAACTGTGACATATTTTGACCTAGACTACAACATATTTTAGGTATATCGAGCTCGGTAAATGGCACTAAGATAGTCCAGGTAGTGTTACTTGCAATATAACAATGATATGCAAACCCTACTGGCTAATAGCAGACCTTAAAGATGCAGTAAGGTGACAATTAGAAGTGGCTCACCTCTCTGTGATCTCTGTGGCTGCTGAGTCTGCGGTGACTGCTGAGGTGGCGGGCCTCGTGGTGAAGGCTGCTGCTGCTGCTGCTGCGGCGGCGGAGCCCGTTGCACCGGCAGCTGCTGAGGTGGCGGAGCCCGTTGCACCGGCAGCTGCTGAGGTGGCGGCCCTTGCTGCTGAGGTGACGGCAACTGCTGCTGAGGCGGGGCAGCCTGCGGTTGCTGCCTCCAGGGACCAGCGGGGGCACTGGGCGCACCCAGGGTGGGGAACGCATCTCCCGACGGCCCCCCGCCTCTCCCTCTGCCTCCTCCCTCTCCTTTCCCCCGGCCCCTCCCCCTTTCTCCTGGTCCTCCTCTGCCTCTCCCTTGCTGTGGCTGCCACTGACCGGGCAAACCACCTCCCGGAGCCTCTTGTCGCGGAGAGGGGAGACCCGGGTCGGCGTCGCCGCGTTCGCGACCCCTACCGTAGCCGCGGCCGAAACCGACCGTTCCGGAGGTGGGAGAGGCCACTTCCCGCTCGGGAGTCTCTACTCGTGGCGGCGGACCTCTCGGCAACACCGGCTCCACCTCCGGCGGCCGCTGTGGAACCGGAGTCGGAGTCGGTTCAAGCGGGCTCTCCGGCGACGTGGGAACACTCGATCCGGCCGGTGATTGAACGGCAACGGCACCGGCACCGGTTTCAGCCCCTGCCCCTGCCCGTGCCTGCTTTGCTGCCGCCTTTTTAGCAGCTCGCTTGTCTGAAACGTGTGGAAGAACTTAGTGATAAAAATTGGTTCCTGGCTCTGCTGCAGTGTAACTTACAAATGAGATTTAACCATTCTACAATGTACTACTCTAGGCAGCGAAACATTATCAAAACTTGGGCTTCATCCTGTGAAACCAGTGTTTGAGGTTTGTAACAGCAAAACAAAGCCACCTTATTTTCAGCATAATTCAAAAACAAATTTATCTTATTATTTAACCACCCATAAAAAATTAATGTCAATTTTTTCAGACCTGAATTTTGCCCACAAAACAGTGCATTCTTATTCTGCTTACTGTGTCCAGCTATATGTATGTATGGCAGCAAACTGAACTCATTTTGGAGATGGGAGTGAATTTTTTATATCCCTTTGACATTAGGAGATGGTGTTAAAGGAAACATACTAGAAGCAGACTTATCTCTGGAGCCTCTACAATACGAAACTGTAAATTTATATGGGTGTATATGTAGTTATAACATATAATACAATATATTAATAGAGCCAATAAAAAATTATTATTTGAAAACGAATTTGAATTTAAACAGCATCCTTACTTTTATAGAGGGGAGCAGGGATGAATGGGCGCAACATTCTGAGAGATTCTAAAGGTGCATGTCTCATTGTTCACTTGGACAAATTAGTTCTGTTAGTAGCACCTTTTCTTAGAGAAAATAGATATAATTGCAACAGCCTCTACCTAAGACACGTGACAGTCACTGAAAGTTTTTAATTGCTGAAAACTTATTTCTTAGAAAAACAGAACACTATGAGAAATGTGCGCCCGCGACACACACACACACACACACACACACACACACACACACACACACACACACACACACACGTACGTGCCCGCGCTCCATCCTACTTACATGGTTATTCCTACACTGCTTATAGAAGGTCTTTAACACAATACACACCTTTTCTGGACATTGCTTGTGCTCCTGCTGCCTCGTCGTCACCTGCTGCATCTGAAAAGTAAAACAAAAATTAATTAAACAAATAATGTCAGTACAAGATTAACAAAAGGACTTTATGAACCACACAGTACCATGAATAAACAGTCAATTATAATGAAGCATTTAAGCTAATACAATGAGAAGTATGAGGTTCACTTTTAAAATAAAAACCAATCTCACATTCTGTCAAGTGACGTCCATTCTTGCTTGATCACTCTTGGCTAGCCTTTCACCACACTGCATAAATTCATTTCACATCTCTCCGGTGTTGGTTGTATGGATATACTGTTTTATTTTTCACCACATCAATAAGAAATCCCACTGATCGACAAGTGTACTTTGTTATTTGATTTCTAAATGCAAAACAAGATTGCACTGCCAGCTTGTCGACTTATGGCTGTTGTGATAATGTGGGTAAATATTGTAGGCTGTTCAATGAAAAGGGGAACTGTTTATCATCAACAATCTAATGGCTCTCATAAATAAAGATGTGACAGAAGAAGTTGCAATTTGCCAAAACATACCAACAAGAGACTTAGAATTTCTTGATGTCAAGTACTTTGATATTGATATGTTTAAAGAAACTGGCGCTACCTCGAACGCTCAGGTGGCAGACTTCTTTGAAGCTGGGATACAAAAGCTTGTGCCACAACTTGACAAATCTTTAAATGTTCATGACTACTATGCCAAAAAGTGACAAAATACTTTGTCTTTGTGCCCAAGTAGAGGGTTAAACTGAGCGGCTAGTTGGGAAAGGCCCATGCTTTGTACTCTAAACTAATGAGGGCTGTAGGCTGAGTGTTTCTTAACAGTGTGTCTGGAAGACATCCAAGTTACACATGCAAGTAATTCAGAATAAAATAAAATAATCTATTAAATTATTTAGTGTCAACATTCATGACTTCTATGACATCAGAATAATTATGCACATCTCACGATTCAAAATTTAATTACAACATCTCAAAAATTACAAATGTTTACGACTACTATATCGAAATAAATAAAACTAGTTTAAAATAACCAACTTTTAAATTAATCATTCAATGTCAACAAACTCTGGTTTCGATGACAGCTTACTGTCTCTAGCTATCATCTTGAAAGAATCACACTTTTATACATTTATTTAATGACCGATTTCAACTGAAACATGTCATCAGTCTCCTCAGTAACACTGAAAATGCAAGAAGCATATTTACCTCTTGTATATTTAATTTAGGGTGTCTGTTTATTGTACAATTTGCCAGTAATTGACATAAATATTGTATCGCAATAGCAATCAAGCTCATGAAAAGCTGGTTTGTCTATTTATTTATTTATTCAGATTATAGAGGAAAAATTCCTAGCAAGAAAAATATATACATAAAAAGTAGATGAAGTTTACTTACCAGGCGAAGGAGCACAGGTATGTGACAGCAAACATAAATAAAACAAACACACACACACAAAAGCAAGCTTTTGCAACCATTAGTTGCTTCCTCAGGCAAAGAGCAGGGAAGAAGAGGGAAAAGGATTTGGGTTTAAAGGAGTGGGTGAGGAGTCATTCCAATCCTGGGAAAGGAAAGACGTACCTTTGGGGGAAAGGTAAGCAAACACACACACACACACACACACACACACACACACACACACACACACACACACACACACACACACACACACCCTTTTTCCCCAAAGGTAAGTCTTCCCTCTCCCAGGATTGGAATGACTCCTCACCCGCTCCTTTAAACGCAAATCCTTTCCTTTTCCCTCTCCTTCCCTGCTCTTTGCCTGAGGAAGCAACTAATGGTTGTGAAAGCTTGTGTGTGTGTGTGTGTGTGTGTGTGTGTGTGTGTGTGTGTGTTTTATTTATGTTTGCTGTCACATACCTGTCCTCCTTCGCCTGGTAAGTAAGCTTCTACTTTTTATCTCCATTTATTTATTTATTTATTTCAGACTTCATGTAATACAAACTAACAGACATTTTTGTATTTAAACAATGTTATATTAGTAACAGAGATGCCAAGTTTGAAAAGAAGCAATCCGTAGAAGGGTTGCGATTGGGGAGGGGGAGGTGGGGCCTACAAGGGCCTTGATCCGAAATTTATTTCGGACATTGACAGTAAAAATCCCCTTTTGATGCATTATTTGTATTATTAACTAATGAGAAGGTGCCAATTTAAAAAAAATATATGCCTCTGCAGGGTATATGTGATTTTAGATGAAACAATTGCATTTACCTTTATATTCCTTTACCTAGGTCCAAAACATATGAAAAGTGTGAGTTAATTTAAGGGCTATACGACGACTGACACTCGTCAATGACAAAAGCATAAAGAATAGATTAGTATTCCAAATCTCAGCCTAACTACAAGTTCACACACCCACCGTACTGAAATTATCGAGACCACACACACACACACACACACACACACACACACACACACACACACAAATGCTAGCTTTCGCAGCCTAGCTGCTTCTTCAGGCAGAAAAAATATATATAACACAAATAAAAACACTAAAACATTCAAGCTTTCGCCACCACTGGCAGCTTATTCAGGAAAAAGAGGAAGGAAGGAGAGGAGAAAGGGTAGGATACGGGTTTTAAGGAAGCGGAAAAGCAGTGATTCCAATCTCAGGAGTGGGAGGACTTACCTTAGGGGAAAAAAGGAAGGTAAACAAATACACACGCAAACTCACCTAGACAGACATTTGTAAAAAGCAAAGAAGTTGGACAGAGATACCACTTGAGCAGAGGCTCTGTCCACAGAACCAAGGCAAAGATGCTAAAGATGGTGGGCGGGACTTTGAATTTAGCGGAGGTTGAGACCAGGTGGGCAACGGGAGGAGAGAATATAAGCTGAAGGGCAAGTTCCCATCTCCGGAGTTCTGAAAGGTTGGTGTCGGTGGGAAGTATCCAGATAACCCGGACAGTGTAACACTGCGTCAAGATGTGCTGACCATGCACCAAGGCACGTTTAGCCACAGGGTGATCTTCATTACCAACAAACACAGTCTGCCTATGACCGTTCATGCAAATGGACAGTTTGTTGCTGGTCATTCCCACATAGAAAGCTTCACAGTGCAGGCATGTCAGTTGGTAAATCACGTGGGTGCTATCATCGTGTACACCTTCCGGGTTTACTGGACTGGAGTAACTGGTGGTGGAAGGGTGCATCGGGCAGGTTTTACAACGGGGGCGGTTGCATGCGTAGGAGCCAAAGGGTGGGGAAAGTGGTTTGGGGATTTCATAGGGATGGACTAGGAGGTTACGAAGATTAGGTGGGCGGCGGAAAGACACTCTTGATGTAGTGGGAAGGATGTCATTACGGATGGATCTCATTTCGGGGCAGGATTTAAGGAAGTCGTATCCTTGCTGGAGAGCCACATTCAGAGTCCGCTCCTGTCTCTGAAAGTATCCGCTGACAAAAGGGGCATTTCTGGGGTTCTTCAGTGGAAGGTTCTGGATTTGAGGGGGGGGGGGGGGGGGATGAGGAGGTAGCTCTGGTAATTTGCTTCTGAACCAGGTCAGGAGAATAGCTGTAGGATGTGAAAGCTGTTATTAGGTTATTGGTGTACTGGTTCAGGGATTCGGGACTGGAGCAGACCCTTTTGCCACGAAGACCTAAGCTGTAGGGAAGGGAGCATTTGATGTGGAATGGATGGCAGCTGTCATAATGGAGGTACTGTTGTTTGTTGGTTGGTTTGGTGTGGACGGATGTGTGAAGTTGGCCGTTGCCCATTTTGAGTTCTATCCCAAATCAAGTTCCCAATTCCAATAACAATAAATAAGATCAGATAGCTGGGAAGGAGGAGACAGAGTATGGGGGAATGAAATGGATTTAAAAAGGGGAGATAATATAGACGCAGAGAGGAAGGGGAAGGAAGGGATAGACATAGGGAGAAGCTACTGTGAAGCGTTGTCGGATTTGATAGTTATTTATGAAAGTGTAGTGGTTCATAAAATCACCCAATGAAAAACTGTTGCCAAACTACTAAAATAAATCAAACAGCGAATTCCATAATTTTAGCACTAGTTCCTGTAAAATCATAATACAGTACTTGGCATGTCTGTAGTCTGTAGTAATGAAGTAGTTTCATATGGTAATTTTTTACTTTAAGGTTAAGATATATATGATTTAGGAAGGGATGGCGATTTGCCAATGAGGAAGTGGCCAAGGGACAGAACTGGTGAGAGAGAGAGAGAGAGAGAGAGAGAGAGAGAGAGAGAGAGAGAGAGAGAGAGAGAGAGAGAGGGGGGGGGGGGTGAGCAAAGGGGTGTGTGAAAAAGAGGACTCCATGTCTAATCTTGGCTGAAAAAGGACCATCCTGGATGATAGGAAGTGATTCAATTGGGGGACAGTGTCAAGACTGGCACAACAAACAGTCACTTCTCGGGACTCTAAATTTGGCGAGAACAAGTGAATGCTAGTGCAGCTGATATTTGTTCATGGTTTTACAGAATAACTTATGAGTTTAGAAAAGGTGTTCAGAAATGAAACTATTCTGTGTTGAGTGCTCATGAAATATACAGAGTTTTGTGTTTCTTAGTTATGATTACATAGTTGGGGAAAAGTGCTACCAATTTCTTAACACAAACAATGCAACTGTTTAACCATTTTATTCAATTTAATATTTCAACAGACTACTTCCAATAACAGGGTATATATGTGGGGAAGAAATACTTCCCTGGTTGCCTGGGTGAAAAAATACTTTTTTTGAAGCAAAGGGCGGAGCAAGAGTACAGCCTTTAACTTTAAGCTAGCTTAAGCACTCACCTTCTTCTTCTGCCGGATGTCTCTGTGACGGAGCACCACCATCACCTTTACTCTGACTGGACTGCTTTTCTGTAACATAAAAATGTATTTCAACAATTGAAATGTAACTCACACACATTTACAGCCTTTTTTGTGAGTAGAAACACATGCTGGAGTATAGGGTGGAAGTATTTAGGCTCTCTCCCTCTCAGTTACTAAAGAATGTTGCTCGGTAGTTTAGTTTCTGTCTACAAAACAATGTCTGTGGTCTTATTTCCAGTTCCTTATTGCCCTATGCTACTAACATTCAAATTACAAAGTTACCTTTAATTTCACTACAAAAATACATTTAACTAATGTATAACTATGTGTACTGCAAGTTCAGTGTGTTTGTAATACACTACAGCAGTAAGCTGTGCAATGTTAAGATTCACGTAAAAAACTGAAGAGAGCATAATGTTTCGCAGAAATGAGAGCCAAACAAAAAAAGAAGACAAGCCAAAGAAGCCAGACAATCTACTTGCTATCTGGTTCACAGGGACCAAAAGTGACAACCATAGCAGCCGTAGCAAAACAGACAAGTTAATACATCCCCGGAATTTAACTGTTTTTGCTACACATCCTGATAGGTGGTTTATAAGTAACTAGCTGAAAACCCAGCGTTGCCCGGGTATTTATTTATTTATTTGGACCTTGAGTTGGTACTTTTCCTAGCCACTCTCTCTCTGTCCATCTCCTTTTTTTCTAAAAAGATGTTATATTTATCAGAAAATATATAAGAAATCACAGATAAAAATGCACTCGTTTGGAAGAATCCAATCACTAAAAGAAATTTCTTTTTTACTGCTTTATTTATTCTTACATTTCCTTATTCATATGCTTATCCTGCCAGAGAAAGAGCTGAAGACATTGTAGCATACATAGACCAAAGATATGGTCTGTGGCATCACGTTTCACTGTACGTAACCACCTTACTATAGAGTCGCATATGTCATCGCTGGCCTTCAGTCCGATTTTTTATAATTTGACGACTTCCAACCACCATATCTTCCACCCTCTTATAGCTGTCAGCATGGAACTGCTATGGTGTACAACGGGAAGACTTCAGACAACAATAACACACAGACCATTCGTTTGTGTTCTGTAGTTTTCGCTGCAGAGCGAAATATTAAAACACACACACACACACACACACACACACACACACACACACACACACACACACACACACGTAGAATTTTATATACTCCGATAACTTTCCATCCCAATATACTCCACCCTTTTATCATTATCAAACCTCAAGCAACAATGCAACCAATAAAACCATTTTCAAAGAGTAAATATAATTTTCAGAGTAATTATTGTTCCGCATTTCGCGTTATATTCTTCAAATTACTAAATATCTATCAGATTGCTATAAAACTGTGCCTAAAACCTTCCTCAGGTATAAATTAGTACTGTACAAATATTTAAGTCTCTGCATCTTGTCGTTTGGACGTGATAAGCGTACATCGAACAGACATTCACATTAATATATATATAAATAGCTATCCGATCGCCATAAAACCGTGCCTAAAGCCTTCCCTGGGTAGACGTTAGTAACTGTACAAATTTTTAGCTCTTTATGTCTTGTGGTTCAGACAAATACTCTAAATTAGATACGGAGTATATATAACTGCAATGTCTGCCAAGCAAAAGAAGCACCCAGTTGGTGAGGAGGAAAAGAATAAATGAACAAAATCCCTTGGTTAAAGTTTATTAAATCACTATTGTTGCAACAGGATGCCCGATTATAAATTTGTTAAATGAATGGCTTGAATAGGTATGTGATATTACTGTACTCACAAGAAATAGAGTAGTGACATTCATCGATAAATTGACAGTCGACATTGCACCCTACTGACCTGAATGCACACAGTGAGGGGGTGGGGAAGGGCAACAGTAATCATATCCTCTAATAAGGCATGCCAGTCCACAACTTTTATAACCTGTCTGACACTGTGTATAATGGTACTGAGACGGCATCTGAGACCCAGGTGACCACCTTGACACAAGACAAGACAAGACAGATTGTAGTGTTGCTCATTCATAAGACAAGTCTGTGTGCATGACCGTGCTTACTGTATGGATTATTTAACAATCACTACATGGGGCTCTTCATTATTGTTGTCTGCAGTTGAATGTTCCATTTAAATCACAATAATTCTTCTCCATTACATATTTTACTGCTCCATGACGTCCAGCTAATCTGTACGTCTTGCAGTCAAACGACTCCTCACAAATTATTTCTGAATTCATGAGTCCGAAGACTTTTCAGCGTGAGAAGAGAGAGAAATCAAGCATTTACTTCTAAATGAAATTTAGAAGACGAAGATAGACTTTTAAACACATTAGCTGCTTATTGTTCCTTCCATTACAACAGCATACTTAAGACTAACTCTTCTTTCTTATTACAACAACAATGTCCAATGAAACAAAAAAGCATATATCTCTAAGTAACAATTGTTCTTAGGAACTGTGACATGTCAAAGCACAAATACACACACACACCCACACATTTACACAGACACAAATACACCTAGGCAGACATACTGTAGAAAGCAAAGAAAAAGTGCATGCGCGTGCGCGTTTTATACATATTCGTTTTTCCTTCTATAATTGTATAAGGAAACTTTCCTGGTGGGATAAGCAAATATAAAAAATAGAAAACGGATGACTTGCCCAAAGTACAGACTCGTCGACAGACAAAATCACACACAAACACACATACAAGCTTTTGCAACTGTTGGTCGCTTCTTCAGGAAAATAAAAAATCCTAGGATTTCTCTTAGGGCTTGTCCATCTGCCTACATGATCCTCTGTTGTCTTCACTAAACTGTCTCAGAGCTACCCATTCTTTTACTGCTTTACTTTCCCCCCTTTTCAGTCCATCCTTGCGTAATGCTCTCTCAAACACAAACCCTTCTGGTTCCTCAATTTGTCGAGATTCCATCACCTTAATCTTCTACCTTCTTGCAATCACCTAAGTTTTAATCTACAGTTCATAACCAATAAGTTATGGTCAGAGTCTATATCTGCCTCTGGATATGTCTTGTAATTTAAAAAAGAAGTGGTTTCTTAACTTTTGCCTTACCATTATAAAGTCTGGTTTCTCCCAGTGTCTACTGGTCTCCTCCATGTATATAACTATTGTTTCACGCATGATATTTAATACGGCCACCATGTGATTCTGCGTGACTGACCGTAGGGGCATTGCTCTCAAAACAATGCTGCAGCAGTGCCAACCAGAACGCAGTGCGAGAAAGAGCGCAGCTACAAAGAAAGTTCCTGTTCAATCACTTCAGTGTGTACATCTATTAGCTACTCAAGTGTGTTTTGCTCTCTATGAATTCTGGAAGTGGAATTAAAGTTCATTTAAAGTTACTACACTTTATAGGTGACGAGGATGGGATTTTCCATCTCTTCAAGTAATGCGAATTTTAGTGTTAGTGTTATGGCAACTCTTGAGCAAGTTCTATGCAACTTAATCGAACAGCTTCTCACCACTGCTATGGGCAAGTTCGTTTCTGCCCACACCAACGGTCGCCTTTCTTCATTGACAATTCCCACTTTTCCCCCGTATGATGAAGCAGACTTGATAGACTACGAGAAACGCCTTAGGCAGCATTTGGGTGCGGGGATACGGCAGGCGCCCAGAATGGATTCAGGGTCGGATACTTAGCCCTCGCAGCAAATGCCTTTACAGAGTCCGCATGACTGCTGGAGAAATAGTGTGCCTCGTGGACCAACTTCATCTCGCAAGTGACTCCGGCAGCGCCAACACCATCTCCACCAAGAGTTACTCCCGACAGGGTGGAATGCCACAATTCGTTTCATAGCCCGCTGGCACTGTAAGCCAACCATGAGCACAGCTACAGCCTCCGTCAGTTCCTGTACTGGTTAGCGATCCAGAATCACAAGATGACAACATGCACGAGTTTGTTCAAACACCTCAGGAAGAGTATCCTTATCCCCTCCGAATATTCTGACTAATCAAAAAAGGCTCACCGGTCATTCCAACGCACTATCGTGCATCTTGTGTCCCACTCCAGGAACAGACATCTGGCAGGTCTCCAATGTCTCCAATCATTGCTTCAAGGCATATTCCTAAATGATTGGGGTCTAGTTGGGGACACTTTCGTCCATATGTGAAGGTGCCTCACAGGGAGTTCGCAGACGCGTGCAAAACACATGGACATCGGTGCTCTTCACACCAGCTACATCAAGTGAGTGCTCAAACTAAAATGGGGAGAAGTGGTGGCGTTTCATATGCAATTTTTTTTTTTTTTTTTTTTTTTTTTTTTTTTTTTTTTGTGGTTTTAGGGCGCACAACTTCTATGGTCATTAGCGCCCAGCCAAGAACATTGATTCGCTATGATCTCAAAAAAATGGTGACTGTCAGAACATCAACAAGAGGCTAAAAACGATAGATAAAAGACAATTAAAAGGGTTAAATATCCTTGGATAGGTTGGCCAAGTTCATAAAACGCAAAACCCGAGCAGCTGCTCGTGTGTCATCAGCTAAAATTTCCTCCAGAGTAGACGGAAAGTGAAGGGCTACACGGAGATGATTAAAATTAACACAAGTCAGTAAAACATGTCGCACTGTCAGCAGTTCACCGCAGGAGCATAGCGGTGCAGGTTCGGCGGATAGCAAGTGACGGTGGCTGAAACGGCAATGACCGATCCGCAACCGAGCCAGGATGACCTCCTCCCGCCGAGAGGGGCGTGAGGATGTCCTCCAAGCGGTCGGGATCGGTTTGACAGTTCGCAATTTATTGTTGTACAGTGAAAGCCACACACTGTGCCATTGCGACACGATACTCCGGCGAAGAGCCCGTTGAACATCGTCCGATGGGACGCAAAAGGTAGCCATGCGGGGCAAAAGAGCTGCTGCCTTGGCTGCTGTGTCGGCGGCCTCATTCCCGGGCACACCCACATGGCCAGGGACCCACAGGAAAGAAACGTGACAGCTGTCATCCGCCAGCAACTGGAGGGAGCGTTGGATCCGATACACGAGAGGATGGTTCGAGAAAGGGTCCTTAAGACTCTGCAGGGCACTAAGGGAGTCAGAACATATGGCATAGAAAGGTTGGCGGTGGCGGCAGGTATACAAAACGGCCTGGTGGAGGGCGAAAAGCTCAGCCGTGAAGGTCGAGCACCGGTCAGGGAGCTTGTATTGGAACCGGTTGTCCCCGACGACGAAGGCAGATCCGACACCGGCAGTGCTCTTGGAACCATCAGTGTAAATAAATACGGCATTATCGAACCGCGAACGGAGTTCGACAAGCCTCGAGCGGAATACCAAATCCGGAGTGCTCTCCTTGGGGAGCGAACTAAGTTCGAGGTGTGTGTGAACCTGGGCCTGATGCCACGGTGGCAATGGGCTTTCGCTCAACCGAAGGGTGGAAGGAAGGGTAAAATCGAGCCGTTGTAGCAGGCGGCGAAACCGAACTCCCGGTGGAAGCAAGGCAATCGCAGACAACTGATATTGGCGATCGAGTGAGTCGTCAAAAAATAATCTGTAAGAGGGATGGTTGGGCATCGACCGTAGGCGGCATGCATACCGACACAAGAGTATGTCACGTCGAGTGGTCAAGGGTAATACAGCAGCCTCGGCATACAGACTTCCAACAGGGCTGGTATAAAATGCACCGGTCGCCAGACGTAATCCACGATGGTGGATAGAGTTGAGACGGCGGAGAATCGACGGCCGTGCTGAAGAGTACACAAGGCTTCCATAGTCGAGCTTCGACTGAACAATGGCCTGGTAAAGGTGAAGCAGGACGGTACGATCCGCTCCCCATGACGTGCCACTGAGGACACGAAGAACGTTAAGGGATCGGGCACAACGGGCAGCCAGGTAGGACACGTGTGTGGACCAGCAAAGTTTCCGATCCAACATGAGTCCCAAGAATTTCGTAGTCTCCACGAAAGGGAGAGCAACAGGGCCGAGACGTAGAGAAGGTGGAAGAAATTCCTTGTATCTCCAAAAATTGATACACACAGTTTTCTCAGTGGAGAATCGGAAGCCGTTTGCGATGCTCCAGGAATATAGACGGTCAAGACAGCGTTGGAGAGAACGCTCCAAGAGACACGTCCGCTGGGTGCTACAATAAATTGCGAAATCGTCAACAAAAAGAGATCCGGAGAAGTCGGCTGAAAGGCAATCCACGATCGGATTGATTGCAATGGCAAAGAGCGCCACACTCAAGACGGAGCCCTGTGGTACCCCATTCTCCTGGCAAAAGGTATCTGACAAAACAGAGCCCACCCGTACCCGGACCTTGCGATCCGCCAAAAACGCTTGAATGAAAAGAGGAAGGCGGCCCCGAAGGCCCCATGTGTGCAATGTGCGGAGAATGCCCGCTCTCCAACAGGTATCGTATGCCTTCTCCAAGTCGAAGAACACGGCTACTGTTTGACGCTTCTTTAGAAAGTTGTTCATAATGAAGGTCGACAACGTAACGAGGTGGTCAGCAGCAGAGCGGTGTCGACGAAAACCGCATTGGATATTAGTCAGGAGACGGCGAGATTCGAGGAGCCAGACCAACCGAGCGTTAACCATGCGTTCCATCACCTTACAGACGCAGCTCGTCAGAGAAATGGGACGATAACTGGAAGGAAGGTGTTTGTCCTTCCCTGGTTTGGGGATGGGGACAACAATGGCTTCACGCCAACTTGTGGGAACATGACCTTCAGTCCATATGCGATTGTAGGTACTAAGAAGAAAGCACTTGCCCGCAGGAGAGAGGTTCTTCAGCATCTCAATATGAATGGAATCAGTCCCGGGAGCAGAAGACCGGGACAGGGCGAGAGCACGATCTAGCTCCTGCATGGTGAAGGCGACGTTATAATTTTCACGATTAAAAGAGCGGAAAGAAGGCGGCCGTGCCTCCTCTACCTGTTTGCGAGGGAGAAAGGCAGGGTGGTAATGGGCAGAGCTCGAAACCTCCGCAAAGAAACGACCCAATGCGTTTGAAACATCAGCTGGGTCCACGAGGACCGCGTTCTCCACGGTCAGGCCAGGAATCGGGGAGTGGACCTTGATGCCGGACAAACGGCGGAGGCCACCCCAGACAACCGTGGAGGGAGTAAAACGGTTAAAAGAACTAGTAAAAGCTGTCCAGCAAGCTTTCTTGCTGTCGTTTATGATACGACGGCACTGCGCTCTCATACGTTTGTAATTGATGCAATTCTCCAAAGTTGGGTGGCGGCGGAAGGTGCGTAAGGCACGGCGTCGGGCTCGAAGCGCGTCGCGGCAGGCTGCAGTCCACCAAGGGACCTGGACACGACGTGGAGAAGAGGATGTACGAGGTATGGAACGTTCAGCAGCAGTGAGAATAACCTCTGTGAGGTATTCGACCTGACTGTCACAGTTGGGAAAATGCTGATTGTGAAAAACAGCCATGGAAGAATAAAGCCCCCAGTCGGCTTTAGAAATGTTCCAACTGGTGGGACGTGGAGATGGGGAATGATGTAGGAAGTGGATGATACAAGGGAAATGGTCACTCGAGTACGTGTCAGAAAGTGCATACCACTCAAACCGACCGGCAAGCTGAGGAGTGCATATTGCGAGGTCTATATGGGAATAAGTGTGTGTTGTGTCAGAAAGGAAGGTCGGTGCACCGGTGTTGAGGCAGACAAGATCGAGGTGGTGGAGAAGGTCCACAAAAAGGGAGCCTCTCGCACAAGGTGCCGGAGAGCCCCATAGGGGGTGGTGGGCATTAAAATCGCCTACCAACACAAAAGGTGAAGGGAGCTGGTCAACAAGGTGTAGCACATCTGCCCTAGTAAGGGCAGATGACGATGGCGAATAGATATTACAGAGGGAAGAGGTAAATGTGGATAAAGTGATGCGGACGGCAACTGCCTGTAGGTGAGTATGCAATGAAATGGGATGGAAATAGACGTCGTCTCGAAGGAGCATCAGAACCCCTCCATGGGCTGGGATACCTTCCATGGGTGGCAGGTCGAACCGCACAGAGGTGTAGTGTGGGAAGTCTGCACGATCACGTGGACGCAACTTAGTTTCTTGGAGGCAGACTAGAAGCGGGCAGTGCAATCGAAGGAGTAGTTTTAACTCCTCCCGATTAGAACGAATGCCGCGAATATTCCATTGAAGGAGCGCCATGATAAAAAAGAGAAGAAATAAGGATAAAAACCAACTAGCGAGCGGGGTCACCTCGACGGCCGCTGAGGACCCGATTTCGAGGGAGCACTGCTATCGCTATCCAGGGGCAAAGTGTCGTGGTCCATAGGTTCGACCGACGCGCCTGCCACCTCCCTGAGTTGATCAGGAGGGGCAGTTTCCGCCGCCGGTAGAGGACCGGGTGCCCGGCAGACGGAGCGACCCGGTGAAACAGAAGACGGCCGAGGCCGGCAACTGTTGGACGGCGTGACGGATGGGTCACGCCTCGGCGGGGAAGGAGAGGAACTCTTTTTCTTGTCAGCTCTTCTGGAAGAGTGACGGCGGGAAGAGGCAGTTGACGGTTGGGAAGCCTGAGAACGCAGAAAATCCTCACGGACGGGTTCCTTTTTCAAGGTCCGGGCATCTTGTTTAGGTGCTCGCGGTTTACTAGAGTTTGACGAAGACTGTACCCTAGAAGCAGCAGGAGGAAGCGGGGACGTGGAACGGGCAATCTTCGGGCTGGCGGATCGCACAACTGTGTCAGCGAAAGTCAAGTCACATGTCTGGGTACTGGAATCCTTGGTAGGTCGAGTTGAGGTGAGTACCTTACTGTATGTACCCGCTGGGAGGACAGTGGGCTTTCGACTCGCCAACAACTTTCGAGCGGCAGATGTTGATACCTTCTCCGTAACCCGAATTTGCTGGATTACCTTCTCATCCTTGTATACAGGGCAGTCGCGAGAGGAAGCCGCATGGTCACCGTTGCAGTTTAGGCAGTGAGGGGACGGAGGTGGGCAATCCCCCTCATGGGCGTCCCTACCACAAGTGACACACTTTGCTGCATTTGGGCAATGTTCACGGGTATGGTTGTACCTGTGGCACTGAAAACAGCGCGTTGGGTTAGGTACATAAGGTCGGACGGAGATGACTTCATACCCTGCTTTGACCTTCGACGGTAGGTCAACTCTGTCGAACGTAAAAAACACAGTACGAGTCGGTGTCAATTGGTTATCAACCTTTTTCATCACCCTGTGGACGGCTGTCACACCCTGATCGGACATATACGATTGGATGTCTTCATCAGACAACCCGTCAAGGGATCTCGTAAAAACTACCCCCCGTGACGAGTTTAGTGTGCAGTGCGCTTCTACCTTAACTGGAAACGTGTGCAACAACGTAGTACGTATCAGTTTTTGGGCTTGGAAGGCACTTTCCACTTCCAGCAACAATGTGCCATTGCGCTGACGTGAACAGGTTTTAACAGGGCCAGCAATTGCATCTACACCTTTCTGTATAACGAAAGGATTGACAGAATTGAAATCCTTTCCGTCGGTGCGAGAGACAACCAGAAATTTAGGTACATTAGGCAGAGTCTTTTTAGGCTGAGGCGAGTCTAACTTACGTTTGTGGGTCAACGTCACGAAAGAAGATAAGGAAGTCATCGCGGAAGTGTCCCCCGTGATTACCGGCGTCTCCGATGGCGCGCTCCTTCCTAGTGGGGGCCCTCTCCGAGGGCTTACCCGCCTTAGGTGATTGTTCACACCTCAGGTCACACCTCCCGAGAACTGACGGGGGGACCAATCGGCACGTTCGGAAGGTACCAGCTCGGGTAATCACCCCTCCCTGGGCCTGGCCTTTACCAGGGGGTACGTACGTGCCCTACTTGACTACCCGGGGCGGGGAATTACGCGTTACCCCATCACCTGCTACGCATGATAATGCGTGGGTCGGCCTTCAGACACGCACAGGGAGGAAAAGAAGAAGAGGATAGGAAATGAAGAGAAAGAAGGAAGAAGTGTCTCAAACGCCGAAGCGGAGACTAATGAGGAGAAGAAGGCTAGGAGAGTACAAGGAGAGAAAGACAGAAAACGAAGGGTAAGAAAGGAAGGAACGAAGGAAGAAAAACCACAACAAGAACCACCATAGCTCACGAAATATGCCCGTCTCCGGGCGAAGGCATAAACCGGGAGGGACAGTGAAGCAGCCTGGGGCAGAAGAAAGGCTGCTCCGGCTCGGGGCCCCGTGCGCGCCACACACGTACCCACAAAAGAACTGTGGGCCCCCTGGGGGGGTTTCATATGCAATGTTTAACACGGCCGCCCTGCAATTCCGTGTAACAGACGGTAGGGGTGCTGCTCTCAAAATACTGCTACAGCAGCACCAACCAGAATACAGCGCAAGAAAGAGTGCAGCTATGAAGACAGTTCCTGTTTAAACACTTCAGTGTGCTCATCTATCAGCATCTTAAGTGTTTTGCTCTGTATGAATTTCAGAAGTGGAATTGAAGCACATTTGAAGTTACTACAATAACTTTCTTTCATGATTATTACACCAAGTGTTTGCAATTACTAAATTGTGCTCTGCACAAAATTCTACCAGGTGATTTCTTCTTTCATTCCTTTTTCCCTGTCCATATTCACTTACTACATTTTAAATTTCCTTCTCTTCCCTTTCCAACAACCAAATTCCAGGCCCCCATCACAATTAAGTTTTCTTCTCCTTTAACGTTTTGAATAATTTACTTAATCTCCTCATACATTTCTTAGATCTTTTCATCATCAGCAGAGTTAGTTGGCATATAAATTTGTACTACTGTGATCAGTGTTGGCTTCATGTCTATCTTTGATACTATCATGTGTTCACTATGCTGTTCATAGTAACTTACCCACATTCCTGCAAGGACAAAAATGCATTATCCTCGTTTTAGAAGAGGACAACTGGAAATCATGTGAGAACCTTTGTGGAAGTTCTCCGAATGGCACCTTGGATCTGGCATTCAGGTGAGGCTGCCGAGAGGGATCTGTCACTATATGCAAAAGTCTGATGTACAGCAGAGGAGTGACAAGTGGCCCAATAGAGCTCACCAGCCCATTGATGGAGAGTTTTACACTTAACTCTGTGGAATGCCATTCTTCTGGACCTGTGGGAAGCCCCTTACGCCACAGTCATGAAGGATACATAAAATATGACAATGCCAAGCAGTGTCGTACGCCTTAAGTAGATCAAAGAAAACTGCAACAAAATGATGACATTTAGAGAAGTCCTGTCTGATTGTTGTTTCCAGTCAAATTAGAGGGTCTATAGTAGACCGTCCCTCCGAGAACCCACACTGATAAGACAACAGAAGTCCACGTGATTCAAGATGATGGATGGCATCACGGCCAGATGCAGAATCATAAGAGGAAAAGGTCAGAAGTAGTTCCCATTCAGTAAAGATTTGTTATCAGGTTCTTCCTGGCGAGTGTAAAAGATAAGTAGGAGGCTTCGGCCTGTTGTTTCTTGAGAAGAGAGGCCACTGAGTAGAGTTGGCCACAGGTTGGCCATGGTTTTGAAACCTTGTTTCAATATGCAGAACTGTAACTGCCATCTTTCACCGTTTCGAATCTGCGGGTTTTTATTCTTCTCAGTTTCAGATCACATTTGTAGCCAGTACTGAAACTGTTTCATCCTGTCAGTTTCACTGTTTCAAAACAACGGTGTTTCAGACCAATAATGCAGGAAGGCGGAACCGACAAATTGTATCGAAACAGTGGTATTTCATTTTGCTGTAGGTGTGCACAGATACATATTTTACTTACTACTAACAGTTTAAAGAGTGTCAAAAACTATTTGGCAGACATGTGTATCTTAAGATTACTGAATGAAGATTCATTTCTTAAGTCACTGCAGTATTTCGAAATGACAATGTCTGCTTTATAAACCTAAAACAAACAATAAAATATTGCTCACTATTTGCATTGAATTATCCAGTGAAATTCTAGGTTTATCTATCCATGGATGTTAATAATTTTAGAAACACATAACTAAACCCATAACTTAAAAAAAAAGCGCACTTGCATGTTTTACGGCCCACTTTAGATTTGTTTGTAGTTTTATGATTTTTTGCTTCAATAAAAAAAGGTAATTTGTTGTAATATATACACTTCCACTCCGTTTCATTAAGGAACAACATTTATCAGAGAAATCTAGGACTTCCTTTATATATGAAATTATCATTATCAGCATGTTGTTCAGAACATTCATTATTATAGTATCCTCCTAATTGACTTGCATATGCTTCAGAAGTCCGTTGTTCAGTTCGTTGTTACATATTTCACGACATGTTCACGAAGTAGAATAAATGCGCATTTTAGAGGCTGCATTCTCACATATGCACATCTATAAATATTGCAGAACTTAGCTCTAATTAATAATAATGTCAAAATCCTTTTAGGAAAATAGGCAAAAATAATTTCCGGAAGTGGCAGGTTTCGAACCATCGCCCACGTGCCTTTCAATTACAACCTCACATGCTGCACACTGCGCTATGGCGAACTACTGCCAACCTATTTCTTAATTCTCCTACTATTGATGCCACTTGTTAACTTTTGCTAATATGGCATTTTAGACACTAGATTATCATTTATCCTACAAAGAAAGACATGTTTTGGTTAATTCTTCACTGCTTTGAAATGACAACATGAAAATTATAATAAGAAAATCATAAAACACAGAAAGCAAGATGGCGTATGCAAGAGAGAGTTCTGGGCAATGAATGTCATGTGACATTTCCAAATGTCTGGTTCACGTAAACACAAGTGACGGTATGAAATCGCCGTTATTCTTGCAAATATCTCTGTAACAGTATAAGTTCTGAAAAAACATAACAGAGGAAAGTTGTAGAGAATTTTACGTGTCAGATGAACGATTTATTGGCATTTACAATTACATTACAAACAGCTTTTTCTTTTTGTTACTAATATAATTTTTGTCGGACGTATTTGAAAAAGGGAGATTCTAATCTCTGGTGGCCAATAATTATGTCTGTAAAATTTGGTGCCGATCCGTTGAACGGTTCGGCTTAAAAAGTGGGAACACATTACGGACAGACAGACATCGTCAAATCGCCATTATTTTTGCAAATATCTCAAACTATACAATATATGAAAAAAAACATAAGAGTGCAAAGTTGTAGAGAATTTTCTCCTCTACAAATTTGGTTATACACTTTTCGTGTCAGATGACCAGTCAAGTCGTTATGTTGATTTAAATTCCAAGCTGTCAAAAGGCGATCGCAATGGCCCACATTTAGTGTTACTACTGTAACACTAAGTGGGCAAAAAGTCTAACTTAATAGATTTTATACGAAACAAGGGGAGATCACAAATTTAATCTCATTTTTAAAGAGTTAGAACTCCCCCCCCCCCCCCCAATACCGTTAATTTCTTGCGAGCAATGTTGGCCGGACATTCATGTAAAATAAAAGATACATTTAAAAGCTATAAATACATGAAAATCTAACAATGTGCCGTATTTCATGAATTTCCTATTTGTACTTCAGTATTAAAATAGTTTGGATGGTAAATGAACCTGCAAATTAAAGATATCTCCAAAACTTAAATTTAATGATGAGGTTTATTTTACTATAGCACCCAGCAGTGCAATAACGATGTATAAAAACATGACACTTTCCAAAATGTTAGCTCAATAAATGTTATGTGATAAAACCCCCTCTCAACATCACATGTAGGTTAGCACACACAATGCTTATCAAAATTAGCCACCAGAATAGAGGAAAGCAAAATAATTATGTCTACTTTGATAAAAAAATATATTGGACATAAAAACATCAGTCCTCAGCTGGAATGTCACTTATTGTGAAAGCAGTGCATTTGGTACAGGGTGCAGTTTTACTTATCGTCCTAGCGACCTCGCGTGATAATGCTGGCATTAGCGAATCGCGTTACAATGCAAATGTTTTGTCATGAAATCTTCGTTGTATGAAGACAATTATATCACTGAGTGGACAAGGGTAACAAAACTCTGTCAATCACGGAGCAGAAAAATGTAAACGTCTTGGCAAAGATTTTCTACAGTGTTCTTGATGTTGCCAACATAACCACGAGAGGCCACCGGGGTGGTAGGTAAAATTTTGCCAGTGAAGAAAATATATAACTGCCAAGGCCTCTAAACAACAGTTTTTTTTTTTATCTTCTACAGTTACTGAGTTGCTGGCCTCTATGTGGTTCTGTAGCAATACTTCACTGTACACATTGACAAAGTTACAATAGACAGGCCCATACTATTACAAAACACACACACACACACACACACACACACACACACACACACACACACACACACACACACACACCCACACAGTTTCATGAATTCGAAAAAGTGTTTCAAAACTTCACACTGTACAGTTTCATTTGCATTTGATTATATGGTAGCGCAAGGGGTCATTCCATGTCAAGTGGCCTAACGGTCCCCACTTGACCCTTTCCAATTTGATGAAATTTTCACAGGATGTACGTACATACAGGCCTTATATGAAGCTCTGCCAAATTACAGGTTCATAAGTAGTATGGTACGACCACCAGCCATGTTTTCGTAAAGGATAGTTTTTTTATATTGCGAATTAAGTGGATAAATGATCGAATTTGTTTTATCGTTGCTCAGGATCCAAGAGACCTGTCATGCTGAAGCTTTGTGAACCTTTTTCACTTAAAATTTCCAGGCTGATAGGCTATGGTTGATAGATAAAACTCTCCCCTAACGTTTCGTCTTCAGCTGCGGAAGACATCTTATGTATCAAGGAAAATATCTTTCATAATAAGAAAAGATAACAACAGAACTATATGCTCTCATGGATAACATACTGCTTCCAACAGAATAAGGTTAAAAATAGGCAGTTGCCACTTAGCCTTCGAAGATGTCTTCCGCAGCTGAAGACGAAACATTAGGGGAGAGTTTTATCCATTGACCATGGCCTACCAGCCGGAAATTTTAAGTGAAATTGACGCTGCCCGTGAAAACCTACATTGTATGACTTTATGAGCCTGTTCAACTTTTTGAGTACAATAGCTTAGTTGTAAAACAAATGCTCAAACTGTGGTAAAGTCATCATAATGTGATGTCCAAATGGCTCATAAATCTTGCCGTACAAAATTTTGACTATACTTTATTGCCTTGTATCTACTGAGAGAATAACTTTCTGAAGCTGATTCTTTGGTTATCTGCAGCCTGTCAGCATGTAAAAATTCTCAGCAACTGGCACCCAGATTGCTCAAATAATAACCGAGTTATCAGAGTTCAAAGTGTGCTTGAAAACTTAATTTTGGCTCACTTTCAAGGGGTCATACCTCAAAAGGGATAACTTAAATCTAATTGAAAAGAACGTACTTTGTTTGATCAATAAAAGTTGTTTTTACTTTGGAGACTTTGCATTTAAGAACAAATAAACTTACATTCTCATTACATTAAAAAATACGCAGTCTTGTGTTCGTCCATGGTGGCTTACTGTCTTACTATTTATGGTTCCCAAGCCACAATATTTCATTCCATTAATTCAGTTGCTTAAATATGTTGGTAATAGCAAGTTTTGATGGCAACAGGCCTGGATATAAGTGGGTGAAAAATTTGCTTTCATGTAACAAGGATCTTGCAGTATGTTTAAGTGAAAATGTAAAGGGAGCTAGGGGGCAAGTTAACAGTGAAGATAGAAAACTATTTCAGAAATTTGGAGCAGACAGTGAGAGGTGTTCCACCTAGTAATCAGTATTAATTAAAATTAAACAGAAGTAATATAAAGTTATCCTACACAACAAAGTTCTGTTAGATCTGTTTACTGTGTTCCAATTATCAAAAGGATCAGTGTTCCAAAACACCCCAACTCCTGGGGGGTGATTTTGGAAAACCATTTACATTAAAATATAAGGAAGGGTTTTTATAGAGGATTTTTATACTTTTAACTAGAGATGCTATATTTAAGATTTCAAAGTTGTAGTGCAATATTTAGACAATTTTCAGTAAAAACTACATTGTCTGTTCCATTTCACCCCAAATTACGGTACCTTCCTCTCCAACAACACTCATGTCAAGTAACAAATTATCTGAGCCACCACAATCTACAATTGCTTCAAAAGACTCCGAGAATGACATGACTGGATTCTACTAAAAGAACTCCAAGGGTTGTGTATGGCCAACTACACAGACATGAATAATGTACTTCTTGTAGCCTGTACATACCTCCCATTAGCCACCTTCAGATGTGTTTACTGCTGGCATAAATGGTCTTCTGCAACTGATAATGGTAATCTCTAAGATAACCAAATATGATGCTCTTGAGTTCACACACCTAGTGTGGATTGGCCTTCCATAAGAATGTCTATGTTTCCTGCCATTTTGGCAATGACTGACAGGATTTTTCTTTTTTTCAGCCTTATCTCCAGTAAAGTTCACACCCTTTAGTTTTCCAGATAGCATCGACTAGATTTCGTAAATGGCGATGGACACCTAGATTGTAGTGATGGGGACTGTCCTAGCCAGCATCTAGGTTGCTGTGTTGATTATTTGTCATCCATGAAATAGACCAACTTGGCTGTCTTCTTCATCATGGTGTTAGCATAGTTCTGCTTGCTGCCTGCAGGTACAGGAATAAGCAAATATCTGCCACAGCTCCCGGCACCATAAGACCCATTTATCCATAATGAAAAAATACTGGCCGTTTGACTAAGTCTGCCGAATATCGGTCTTCCTTGGGCCATAAACGGGTTCCTCGAGCTGCATTATAAGAGCATAAACCTGCCTTGGCCTTGGTTTCACCAATTTTGATGGAACTGCACAGTAACAAATTGCAGCTGGAGTTTGTTCCACTTCCTCTATCTTATCTTGAAAAGACTAAGTTTTCATAAATTATATAGTGAGGACAGTTACAACTCACCGCAAAGACGTGGCGACGAGATGCGACAGGCACATACAAAAGACACACACATACAACACATTCAGCTATCGGCCATGGCCTTCTTCAGAAATAGAGCACTCACGCAATCACACAGGCACACAACACAGTCATACAACCATCACCTCCGACTGCCACACTTCGAATCACGCTCTGCAGCGGATCGGGGACGGGAGGGGAGGGGAGGGGATAGAAAGGTTACGTCACGTCCTCCCCTCCCCTCCCGTCCCCGATTCGCTGCAGAGCGTGATTCGAAGTGTGGCAGTCGGAGGTGATGGTTGTATGACTGTGTTGTGTGCCTGTGTGATTGCGTGAGTGCTCTATTTCTGAAGAAGGCCATGGCCGATAGCTGAATGTGTTGTATGTGTGTGTCTTTTGTATGTGCCTGTCGCATCTCGTCGCCACGTCTTTGCGGTGAGTTGTAACTGTCCTCACTATATTATTTATTCCAACCTGGACTTTCCATTATTATATTTAGACTAAGTTTTCAGCTCTACGTGCACTCTTAGTGCCTTCTGAGCTTCTTTCATAACTATTTAACATCTTATCTCTGCATGATCAGTTTCTTCTTCCATCATAGTCAGCAATATGACCTTGAGAAGTTATCAAATTTGTTATGTACAATTCTTTTTGATGAATTGTCTTAACGTACTTACATTATTTTATGAAATTGTCTGCTGTTTAAATCTCCAAGAGCTATGCTTGGTACATCCCTTTCAACAGCATCTTTCATGATGATTTGCAGCCTTCATTTCCTCCTCCATTGTATTACTACTTTACACAGGACCAATGACCAATGTAGTTTGTTCCATTAAACCACAAACCAACCAATCATCCATTTTACACAGCCCCAAAACATCTTGACTGTATGCTTTTGTTCTCTCTTCTGCTGCACTCTGCTCTTCAGTTTTTCTTCAGCTTGACATTTCTGTTGCTGTCCATCTCCAAAGCATTTCTACAGTTCCTTCTAGAAACTTGCTCAGTTCGTCCTTTTCATACTATTTCTTGGCGGTCCCCTCCAAACAGAAACATACTCTAGCAAGGCATACCTGCTTTAACCATATTTAGGCAATTACATGTGAATTAATATAAATTCTGTAATACTTTTTAGAAAGTCAATGTTAACCCACCACCCCAAGTGAAACACTGGGGTCATTTTTAAAAGAAATAAGAATTTCTGTTTGTACAGTTAACACAGACAACTACATGAAATTAGACATATAAGAACCTGATGGTGATCAGATTGGCCATTTTTGGCCAAAGCAAGTTGTCTCCAAATTTGAAGCAGATATATAGATTCTTAAAAATTTTTTGGACTATAATATTTAATTTTTTTTAAAGTGTGTGAATGCATGTCAACAAATTCCAATTATTAGATAATAATAGAAGATATTAAACTGAATGGGAGGCATTGAATTAAAATTTGTGCCGGGATTCGAACCCGGAATGACCTGCTAACTAGGCAGGTGCTATACCACCAAGCCACTAGGCAGTCACCATATTCGTTAGTCATGGTGGCTTAGTGGTATAGGGCCTGCTTAGTAATCACATTGTCCCGGGTTCAAATTCCAGCCTTGGCACAAATTTTAATTCAATGCCTCTCATTAAGTTTGAAATCATTTATATTGAGAGAAAATGTGTCTCTGGGCAATAATTTATTATTAGATAATAATTGTTTTCAAGAAATATGTAAGATTATTCAAAAATGGAAATAAGGAGGTTAATTTGAGCCTGGAATTAAAGTTACAACCTCCCCCCTCCCCAACTGGATACCAGACTTTACCAGGTAACATATGTTCCTTGATGTCTAGGATGATTTCAGTGCAGTTACAAACTGCCTCTTAGTTAAAATACACTAGATTTTAGATTATATTCTCTATTTTCTAACAGACACAACCCAGCACATCCATGTGAAAGGTAGGGAATCTTCAACCAATCTATGTTTGGTGTAGCGGCTAGAAGTTGATAAATATGTAAGATCGTGACAAAGTGTGAGACCCATTCCCGTGAAGGCCACATTAGTCTTGATTAAAATGCTATTACTTTAGCACTTTTTAATTATGACTAATACTACCTTTGGAATTTAAGCAAGTGAATTGATCCATTTCTTTTATTTTACCTCTTTCATAGTCGGTGCTATTATAGATAAGGTAGTATATGGAAAAAGGCTTAACATAGCAGTGATAGTGAAACATTTACAAAAAATATGAAAAATCACCAAGAGTGCAGAACGGGATGATCTTGCAACAGAGACTGCTTTTTGTTATTGGTATCTGTCAATCCTATTGTTAGAATACAGTTAATAGTACAGTGGTAAAGGGAAATAACTCTGGTGAGCTCAGTACACACAACATTTTTTTACAATTAATTAAAAAAAATTAAGCAAAGGAAGAGGCGTGTTATAATTGCATGTACAATTAGTTTACAAATATGTGTTACACTCTTTGAGATATATACAATAGTAATCTGTGGGCCAATACAATCCCACAAAAACAATAAATTGTTTCTGAAATAATAGCATATAATAACTACCCGCTTATGTATCTATTCTAACAATGGAAATGTGTATGTGATTATTTTCATGCCTGTCAGCAGCTCATCAAGCCTCGTTATGGTGTTATCAATCCTCCATTGATTGACTGACTGACTGATTTTCTCAGGGAAGCCAAAACAGTCTTGGTCCAACCCGCCACTGCCCGCACCGAAACTAAGTTTATTGTGCAGTATCGTTCCCTGTATATCTAGTAAAGCCAACCAATGCCCTTGAACAGTGCAAGTAGTCCCTTTACCAGTTCTTTATTAGACACAATTTCTTTGGGTCTGCTTGTCCCAAATGTTCTGTCCCTTTTACTCTCCAATGCAATGCATTCGAAGATTCGATGTGATGCAGTTTCATCACCGTCATCACAGATCCTACATTTAGGGTCCTCTTCTGTTATTCCCATTGTATGTAGGTGTTTTTTGAAATTCACATGGCCTGTTGGCAATCCAACCATGAGACTAATCTCTCTCCTGTTCAGGCCCAGGATTGCAGAGCTTCTTTTAAAACATGTCATTGGCATCAATACCTTGCCATGTTTTTGTTGATAGACTTTGGTCCAATATTCTACGTGCTGTCTTCTGAGCCATTTACGTAGCTCCAATTTGATCATTGCCTTGGTGATTGTCAGGACAGGTTCTGGTCCAATAAATGGAGTCTCTGCCACCATCCTGGCTAATCTGTCGGCATGTTCATTGCCACTGATCCCCGAGTCACCAGGGACCCACAATAGGTTTACTATATAGCTCCACCAGGACCCTGTGACATTCTGCAACAATTTTAGACCTTGTTGCAAGAGCTGCCAGTGATCTCAGGGCTGCCTGGCTGTCTATATAGATACAGTTGCTACGATCTTTGTAGCACCTACGCAAATTCTCCTCCACACACGCCCCGTCAGTGAACTAGACATTATCCCCCGTACGGTGTCTATTTTCTCCCACTGCTTCCTACTTCCAATTGTTATATTGAAAGGCTTGTTGAAGCAGTATGGGGTTATAATATAGTCAGCTGGCATTTCCCCAACCTTTCCTATATTTACCTCACTCACTATTTTAGTGTGTGATTCTGGATATCCCAAAGAGTTCCAGTTTTCAAGAGTTTTGAGTCTGTATGCTCCAGCCGCTGCCTCCATCTTGACCCAAAGGTGTAATGGGGGCATATCCAACATGGTTTCCATCCCAGCAGTTGGTGTGCTGCTAATTCCGCCTGTTATGGCTAAGCAGGCTAATCTCTGCACCTTACCATTCTCCTTAGCAGCAACCTGCTGTTCTACCTTCTTCCACCACACAACCGACCCATAGGTGATCCTGGGTCCAATCAGCATGGTGTATATCCAGTGCATACCCTTGGGGCTCTGGCCCCAATTTTTGCCACAAGCTCTCCTGGTACTAACCAGAGTACCTTTTGCCCTGGAGCAAATATTCCTAATGTGAGGGGTCCATGTCAGTTTCTCATCTAAGGTAACCCCTAGATATTTCACTGTCCCCTTCACAGGTAGCACTTCATTGAAAAGCTTTAGATTCCAACTTGAATGTTGGATATGCTTCTTTGTGAATGGTACAACAACAGTCTTCTTAGTACTAACCCCCAGGTCCTGTTTTCTGCATCAGTCTTGCACAATGTCCAACACACCTTGTGCCATATTCTTTACTGTGTCAGCAAATTTGCCAAGTATTACTATGCCAAGATCATCTGCGTATCCTTGGCAAAAGTACTGCCTAGAGTTTGATTCTGCAATGAGATCATTCACCACTAGATTCCACAATAAAGGGGAAAGAACTGCTCCTTGCGAGCAACCCCTAGCAGTGTTGATTACCATTTTTCATTCATGATGGTAGCTTCTACCTTTCTTCCACTGAGCATGGCCCTAGTCCACCTACATAGTGGTCCCTAGGTCATGCACCTCTGCTGCCCTAACCATGGAATCGAAGGTCTTATTGCTAAAAGCCCCCTTGATGTCCAGGAAGATACAGAGGGCTATTTCCTAAAAGTAGTGCTTTCTCCACCTTCCCAACGAGTTGGTGCAAAGCTGTCTCACATGATTTACCTGGCTGATATGCATGTTGGTTTGAATGTAGAGGAGCCCTACTTAACCTCCTTTCTCCAACATGCACATTAACCAGCTTTTCCAATGTCTTAAGAATGGAGGACGACAGGCTGATTGGTCTCATATCCTTGGCCTTGGTATGATCAATTCTCCCTGGTTTTGGAATGAAGACAACCTTCTCTGCCCTCCAGGCATTGGGAATGATTCCTGCTGCTAGGCTAACCCTGAATAACCTGCATAGGAATCTAATAAGATTCTCTCCCACTTGTTGCAGGAGAGCTGGAAAGATTCAATCAGGGCCAGGTGACTTGAACGGTTGAAATGTTCCCAGCGCACATCGGACCTTTCTGATATCGACACACTCCTTGGCCAAATCCCAGTCCTCTTTGCGAATACCTGAGACCCGTTGTCTCTCAGGAATCGCATACTGGTCTGAGTTATCCCCCAGAGTATATTGAGGAAAGTGAGTCTTGAGGAGCAGTGTTTCATGTGCTGTCTTTGTATACTCCCCATCCTCCTTCCTCAATGTTCCTCCTGGATTAGTTGGTACCCTAGTGAGGATTTTATGAAGTCTCACTTGAGCAGCCGTGCCCTCCACTTCCTCACAGAATACCTTCCAGGATGCCTCCTTTGCCCGTCTGATGGCAAGGTTGTAATTGACAAGGGCCTCACGATACTTTGCCCATTGTACTTTGCACCTTGCAAGGTTAAACAGTCTTCGTACCTCTTTCCTTTGCATTTCCAGGTTATTATTCCACCAAGGTCACTCCCATTTGTGCACTTCTTGGTGATTGAGCAGTTGTACTGGTATGAGGTCACTATAGCAGACGTTACGGCCTATGCTACTTCCTCAAACTCTGCTGGATTCCTTATCGAGGTTTTAATTTCCGATAGGCTGAAATCAAGATGTCTCCTATGTGTCTCCCAGTCTGTTTTACTTGGATTCCTATAGGCCATGGTCTGTCTGGTTCCCATTTCAACCTTGAATTTAATATACATGTGATCTGATGAGGATGGCTCCAGGACCACATGCCACTGTTTGATGTAACTTCCCATCATCATGGAACCAAAAATTATGTCAATTACTTCTTCCCTTCTACTATTCCTGAATGTAGGTTCATCACCCCTATTCAGGGTCTCCAAGTTGTTAGATAGGAGAAATTCAAGAAGGTGCTCACCTCTACTGTTGGTGTCCTTGCTGCACCACAACAGATTGTGGGCATTGGCATCACATCCCACCAACAGTTCGTCACCTTGCTGATGGCAGGCTTCTGTCAGTCTCCTCACTTCCAAAGAAGGAGGAGAGCTGTCTTCGTAAGTAAGGTATGCTGAGGCCAAAACAATTTCCCTCGTGATACCTTCCTCACGTTGCTGCATCCTGATGGTCACTAGGTCCCTGGGACAAAAATCCATCATTGGTATGAAAGGGATTCCATTTCTAACATAAATGCATGTTCTGGAGTTTTTTAGATTTCCAGCATAAATCAACTTACCACCAGTACCACCGAGGCCCGATAACCCCCTTTATATAAATAGGGTTCTTGTATCAGGGCCACGTTCACTTCCTGTCTCCCCAGGCGACGGCTCAGGGCAGCAGTGGCCCCTTTACTGTGCTGCAGGTTTGTCTGCAGCACTTCCAGTCCCCATCTTGCTTCCATTATTGCCTTTAAGGTCTTGATTACCCTGACGACGACCTGCGAGAATCCTAAAAACATTTTCTGGCCTTGCTCTCACATTGCCTTCAGGGACTTCTCTCCGACCTCCACCCCAAGGGTTTGTCCTTCCGGAATGACCTTTTGGTTAATTACCCTCCAATCTCTGTCATGACTTTTGGGTTCTGCACCCTTATTTTCTCGAACAAAGTCTTTGGAGGGACTTCCTTAAGGATCTTTGGTACCCATATTGATACCTTTGCGGTCTTCAGGAGTTCGGCTGCTGTCTTGACCAGCAGCTTCCCATCCTCCCACGGGGATATCATGGACACCTTGTCCTTAAGCCATTCTGCTGGGTGTTCCCCCTCGCAGACAAAAATTAGGGCACTGCGATCTAGATAGACCCTGCTGAATTTGGGTCCTCGACCAGCGTCCCCCCCAATCTCTTCAAAGAGGGCCATCTGCACGAGCTCCTTCTGCTGTGAGGTGATGCTCACCAGTTGGTATCCTTCTTGGACAACCGCCATTCTAAAGACCGAGACTGCAGTACTAAAGGTCTGTTTCCCTATTTCCTGCCTCAGCCTTTTAGGATCATGCTTGTCCAGAGAGGAGGGAGTCTTAGATTCCTCCCTAATCCTCTTGCCACCTGTCTTTGATGTCAAAGAGGTCTGTGTATCCCCTTCGACCTGAGGCAGTTTCTTTTTGGGGGTCTTGGGCTCAAGCCCTTTTGATTCCCTCCACTTATGCTTAGGAAGCCATTCTTTTCCTTTCTTTAGCTTCTGTTCCTTGAGAAGTTTTCTCCTCTGAGCCCCAGACAAGGCCTTAAGTGTAATATGGTCCATATCCTCCATTACTGACACGCTTATGTATCTATTTTGTCACATTAAAAACAGTATGGCAAAGTTTTCATAATAGCATTGTACTCACTCTTTCCTTTGCCCATGTTGGTTCAGCTGGTACTTCAAAATAAAATCTGAAATAAGACAAAGAAAAATCAGTTTCCCGATCAATTAAGGTAAATGCTACATGCTGACAATTTAGATAAGTGACTTATTAACAATCTAGATTTAGATTTATTGAGTAAAATCACAATATTTTCCATCCCATGCCTCCGACAGGTCTCCAGCAAAGGAAGTGGTTTTCAATTTCGGCAGTACTGCAGGAAATCAGCTTCACACGTTCAACCATGTGCAGCATCTATCGTGACCAGCTGAATGATAGTGTCACAGTATACAACAGATGAACTACAGCCATCAACCACCCTCAATCGCCATGAGTCTAGAACCAGCTGTTACCAGTGTAGCACCTCCAGAGCAGTAGTTGCATCACTTAATTTTTCTGCAGTTTTCATTACTAATCAATTTCTTAAACTACATTAGTGCTTCTGTTTTTCTTTTAAGAGTTTTATTCCCACATACTGCCACCACATGTGTGAGACTGCAAGTTAAGTAATCAATAATTTTCACAGTAGTACATTCTTAAATTTTGGTTGTGTTATTGTCATAATAAGCTTTATTTTCATGTAGATTTAAACATTGTTCTGTAGTCGACAGACTGTCAGTTTGAACAGTGGGAAGCTATTTATCACACCTAAGTCAGCTGCCAGCGCCCATTAGTAAAGCATCAGTGAAGTAGCAAATGGAATTATTTAGCTACTTTGTTTTCACTATTTACTTATTACAGTAACAGTGGTAGGATGGATAGGGTGAGTGCTTGCTGTGTGCAGATACAAAAGGAGTTGGCCCCTGTTCGCGAAGAGCTGAATGTCATTTTGGACATGCTCAAACATCTCCAGGCTGCTGCCTTAGGGTGGTTTTTTTTTTTGTTTTAGGGTGCACAACGTCTACGGTCATTAGCGCCCAGACAAGAACAGAGAGTCGCTAGATCTAAAAAAAAATTGGTAACTGCCTAATAGAACATCAAGAGGAGGCTAAAAATGAAAGATAAAATACAAAAGGGTTAAACATCCTTCGATAAGTTGGCCAAGTTGATAAAACGCAAAACTCTAGCAGCTGCTCGTGTGTCATCAGCTAAAATTTCCTCCAGAGTAGACGGAAAGTGAAGGGCTACACGGAGATGATTAAAGTTAACACAAGACAGTAAAACATGTCGCACTGTAAGCCGTTCACCGCAGGAGCACAGCGGTGCAGGGTCAGCGGATAGCAAGTGACGGTGGCTGAAACGGCAGTGACCGATCCGCAACCGGGCCAGGATGACCACCTCTCGCCGAGAGGGGCGTGAGGAGGTACTCCAAGCAGTCGGGATCAGTTTTACAGTTCGCAATTTATTGTCGTACAGTGAAAGCCACGAGGGTCCACGAGGACTGCGTTCTCGACGGTCAGGCCAGAAATCGGGGAGTGGACCTTGATGCCGGATAAACGGCGTAGGCCACCCCAAACAACCGTGGAGGGAATAAAACGGTTAAAAGAACTAGTAAAAGCAGTCCAGCAAGCTTTTTTGCTGTCGTTTATGATACAACGACATTGCGCTCTCATACGTTTATAATTTATGCAATTCTCCAAAGTTGGGTGGCGGCGGAAGGAGCGTAAAGCACGGCGCCGGGCTCTAAGCGCGTCGCGGCAGGCTGCAGTCCACCAAGGGACCTGGACACGACGTGGAGAAGAGGATGTTCGAGGTATGGAACATTCGGCAGCGGTGAGAATAACCTCTGTGACGTAGTCGACCTGACCGTCACAGTTGGGAAAATTCTGATTGTGAAAAACAGCCATGGAAGAATAAAGCCCCCAGTTGGCTTTAGAAATGTTCCAACTGGTGGGACGAGGAGATGGGGAATGATGCAGGATGTGGATGATACAAGGGAAATGGTCACTTGAGTACGTGTCAGAAAGTGCATACCACTCAAACCGACTGGCAAGCTGAGGAGTGCATATCGCAAGGTCTATGTGGGAGTAAGTATGGGTTGTGTCAGAAAGGAAGGTCGGTGCACCGGTGTTGAGGCAGACAAGATTGAGGTGTTGGAGAATGTCCACCAAAAGGGAGCCTCTCGGACAAGGTGCCGGAGAGCCCCATAGGGGGTGGTGGGCATTAAAGTCGCCTACCAACACGAAAGGTGAAGGGAGCTGGTCAACAAGGTGTAGCACATCTGCCCTAGTAAGGGCAGATGACGATGGCGAATAGATATTACAGAGGGAAAAGGTAAATGTGGATAGAGTGATGCGGATGGCAACTGCCTGTAGGTGAGTATGCAATGAAATGGGATGGTAATAGACGTCGTCTCGAAGGAGCATCAGAACCCCTCCATGGGCTGGGATACCTTCCTTGGGTGGCAGGTCGAACCGCACAGAGGTGTAGTGTGGAAAGTCTGCACGATCACTTGGACATAGCTTAGTTTCTTGGAGGCAGACTAGAAGCGGGCAGTGCAATCGAAGGAGTAGTTTTAATTCCTCCTGATTGGAATGAATGCCACGAATATTCCATTGAAGGAGCGCCATGATAAAAAATGAGAGAAGAAAAGAAGATAAAAAGGAACAAGCAGGTGGGGTCACCTCGGCGGCCGCTGAGGACCGGACTTCGAGGGAGCACTGCTATCGCCATCTAGTGGCAAAGGGTCATGTTCCACTGGTTCGATCGACACGTCTGCCACCTCCCGGAGTTGATCAGGAGGGGCAACTTCCACCGCCGGTAAACGGCTAGGTGCCCGGCAGACGGAGCGTCCCGGTGAAACAGAAGACGGCCGAGGCCGGCAACTGTTGGATGGCGTGACCGAAGAGTCACGCTGCGGCGGGGAAGGGGGGCGGGTTGCTGTTCTTTTTGGAAGCCTTCTTAGAAGCATGACGGGTTGAAGAAGCAGTTGACGATTGAGAAGTCTGAGTCTTGAGAAAATCTTCACGGACGGGTTCTTTTTTTGAACTCCAGGCAGCAGATTTGGGTGCCCGGGATGTGTGTGAACTGGTCGACGAATTCACCGTAGAATGGGCAGAAGGGATCAGAGAGGTGGAACGAGCAATTTTCGGGCTAGCCGACCTGACGACAGTGTCACAGAACGTTAGATCGCAAGTCTGGATGCGTACCTCCTTAGTTGGTCGAGGGAAGGCGAGGACCTGGCTGAAAGTACCTGATGGCAGTACAGCGGGCTTCCTACTCGCTAATAACTTCCGAGCGGCATAGGTAGAGACCTTTTCCTTCACGCTCTTCTTTATAAATGGGGCAGTCCCGTGAAGAAGCAGCATGGTCACCCATGCAATTAATGCAGCGAGGGGATCAAGGTAGACATTCACCCTCATGAGCGTCTCTGCCACAGGTGGCACACTTGGCTGCATTTGGACAAGATTTACTGATATGATTGTACCTTTGGCAATGGAAGCAGCATGTAGGATTTGCTATGTACGGGCGAACGGAAATGACTTCGTAGCCCGCTTTCACTTTAGATGGTAGGTCAACCCTGTCAAAAGTTAAGAAGACAGTACGGGTTGGCACGAGGTCATTGTTAACCTTTTTCATCACGCGATGAACAGCCATGACTCCCTGATCTGACATAGTTCAATATCTCCTCGTCCGATAACCCATCCAGCGATCTAGAGAACACTACCCCCCGCGAAGAGTTGAGGGTGCGGTGAGCCTCCACTTTCACAGGGAAAGTATGGACAAGTGTAGTTCGAAGTAACTTCTGCGCCTGGAATGCATTATCTATTTCGAGTGACAAGGTCCCGTTGCGCTGCCTGGAGCAGGTCTTCAAGGGACCTACAATCGCATCGACACCCTTCTGAATGATAAACGGATTTACAGCAGAAAAATCCTTATCGTCGGTACGTGATACCACCAGGAACTTAGGAATGTTAGGCAATGCTTTTTGTGGCTGAGAATCATGTTTCCGCTTATGGATCAGGGTTATAGATGATGTGGAAGGTTTCATGGCGGAGGTGGCCCCCATGATTACCGGCGTCTCCGATGGCGCGCTCCTTCCTTGTGGGGGCCCTCACTGAGGGTGCACCCGCCTTAGGTGACTGTTCGCACCTCAGGTCACACCTCCCGAGAACGGACGGAGGGACCAATCGGCATGTTCGGAAGGTATCAGCTCGGGTAATCACCCCTCCATGGGCCAGGCCTTTACCAGGGGGTACGTATGTGCCCTACATATCTACCCGGGGCGGGGAGTTACGCCTTACCCCGTCACCGGCTACGCAGAGCGTGGGTCGACCTGCAGACACGCACAGGGAGGAAAGAAAGGAGGAAGGAGAGAAAGGGGTTAAGGAGGAGGGAGAATCTCAAACGTCGAGGCGGAGATTAAAGGGTGAGTCAAGAACAAGGAGAAAGGAGAAAGAGGGGAAGGCTGAAGAACAGGAAAGGAAGAGGACCAAGAAGAGAAGACAGGAAGCGAAAAAGAAACCTTGGACTGACTAAAAACGCCCATCTCCGGGCGAAGGCACAAACCGGGGGGAAAGAGGGAAGCGGCCTGGGACGGAAGAAAGGTCGCTTCGGCTCGGGGCCCCGTGCGCGCCACACACGTACCCACAAAAGAGCTGTGGGCCCCCTGCGGGGCCTTAGGGTGTGGCGGCGGCGGAGAGTCTGGTGTGTTGGGTTGGGTTGTGGGACTAAAGGGTCATTCCATGTCAACTCACCTACCACTCCTTGCTCAACAACTGTGGATTTTGTTAAAATTTTATGTGAACAGTCACACATCTCAAATGAACACTGGAAAATTTTAAAGGCTTGTCGAAGCAATACTGTCCCAGATATAGTCAGTTGTTTGACACCATGCAAGACTTTGCGCACGGTGAGCTTAAATTTTTGAAGACTTTGAGCTGTTATAACTGGGGCAATATTTTGTTGAAAGAAATGACATTTGGCCATCTTTTACAACTGTATTATTCTCTTAGGAATAATAATGAAAATAATTATACGTGCCATATGCAGCCAGAAAAAAATCAGCCAAATTTGCTAAAAATAGAAAAAAAATCGGTGCCCAAAAAACTTCAAAGTTTGGCATCCTATATCTCGAGGACTAAAGATATGGCAAACCTGAAACTTGGCATGTGGTAACCTAACAATAAGGTATTCAAACAAAGTTTCGTTTAGGTTTCGCTTACCAATACTGAATTAAGTGCAAAGTTGAATATTTTAGAAAAAGATAAAAAGCTGTATTTTTGACCTTATTTTGCAAAAAACTATGTTCTATAAAACTTTCCAAACTGGGCTCATTAGAAAGACCATTATTTTATCAATATAAAAGTGTATTTGTTCATTTAACGCGGGCTAAAAATGCTAGATAATTTGAATCAAAGTTTAACACGTAAACCACGGTACGAAAAAAGTGTTAAACTTTGGATTCTTATATCTGCTAAAGTAAATGCATGGTGAACATGAAACTTTGTTGTTAATAGGTTGGCAGCACAGGGATGTGGCATAAAAAATTTCATCCTCCTCCTATTTTCCAATATTCTACAAAATTGTCATAAACATGACGATTTTTGTGAGAACATGAAAATAGGGTATATTCGACATTTCTTTTACAAATACCAGTTTCTAGTAAAGCTTTGAAACCAGTCTCATATGAAACAACATGTTTTAAGGAACCACATACATATGGGCTTAATTCCCAACATTGACAAACAATGCTACATAAATTGAAGCAAACTAGGCGGAAAAATATCACCGTTAAAAAGGTTTTACCTTTGGGGATTTATATCTCCTTAATGAGCACTATGATAAATGTGAAAATGTGCACACAACTACTTAGCAACATAAGGTTTCCCAGTGTAAAATATCATTCACATACTGCTTTCCTGATTTCTACAAAAATCATTTCAAACTTGGCTGTAGGACCACTGTTCCATGGTTGAGTCTATGCTTATTGCAATAAAGTGTGATTAACTTTTCAATACAAAAATAAAAAACATGTTCAGCAAAACAAGGGCACAGATTTCTGCATTGTACCCTGTTGATGCAGTAGATTTCCTCAAATTTGTTCCTCTTTTCAGGTTTTGTTGGTACACATTAGAAAACTGAACGTGATTTTCTGGATGCTTGATAACATCATGATTCCAACAGATTCAATTAAATTATGGAAAAGAAATTATCAAAAAGCAAAACAAATGAGATACAGATTTGTAATTTTGCGAAAATCAAAAGTTTGAACGAACGTGACGCCGTTGTCGATGTAGACTGTTTGACGACTACTGTAGTAAACTGTAGGTAACATGTCTGTGTGGCCATATCCCGTGTTGGTGGAGGCGCTGCAACTACAGTACTGTAGTTACCATGCAGTGGGGTCTTAGGCTTACGACTGGCGTACATCTTACATGCAACTTGTATTGGAACCTTTTCCTTGACACTTATTTCCTGTATGGCCCGTTCATCGGCAAACACAGGACATTCCCGGGAGGAGGCAGCACGATTCCCGTTACAATTGCTGCAATGGGGGGGACGGTGGTGGACAATTCCCCTCATGTGCCTCTTTACCACATGTGACGCATGTTACCGGGTTCTTGCACGACTGGCTTGTGTGATTGAAGCGATGGCACTGATAACACTGAGTAGGGTTAGGGATATAAGGTCGTACTGTGACGACCTCATACCCTGCCTTTATCTTCGGTGGCAGAGCCACTCAGTCGAAGGTCAGGACCACTGTGCGAGTGGGGACTAAAACATTGTTCTCTTTTTTCATCACTCGTTGTACTGCGATGACGCATTGCACTGCCAAATATTCCTTTAGTTCATCCTCAGTCAGACTGTCCAAACAGGCTGAGTACACTACCCCTCGGGAATAATTGAGGGTTGGATGAAGCTCGACACGAACTGGGTAGCTATGGAGCAAAGTAGCCTTAAGCAGCCGCTGTGCCTGGGAGCCACTTTCTGTTTCCAACAGTAGTGTTCCATTACACAGGCGGTTGCAGGGCTTAACTGGGCCGGCAATGGCATCAACTCCTTTCTGAATAATAAATGGGTTCACCGACGAAAAGGATTGTCCTTCCTCAGTACGGGTAACCACAAGGAACTTTGATGTCTGTAAATTCTTCTGTTCAGACACACTATCGTCCAGTACGTCAACTTCTAGAGACTCTTTACATTTTCTTTTTTTGATAACCATCGCGGATGTATCCCCCACGTGGGCCAGTGTCTTCCAATGGCACGCTCCTTCCTGCTGGGGGCCCCCAACGGAAGCACACCCGCCTTGGGTGATTGTTCCCACCCCAGGTCACACCTCCTGATCTACAGAGACGGAGGGACCAATCGGCAAATTGGGCAATCGCCCCTCCCCTGGCCTGGCCTTAACCAGGGGGTACACACGCACCCTACACGCACCCCGGGGCTGGGACTTACGCATTACCCAGTCACCCATATGGGTGGCCTTCAAGTGCGTACAGAGAGGAGGAAGAGAGAAATAGGAGGAGTAGCCTCAAACGCAGAAGCGGAGGCAAATAAAGAGGTCAAAGAAGAGCTTAAGCCAAGAAGGTCAGAACTTCGGTTCTCCGAAGGATGCACAGACTCGACCCCAAGAGAGGGGAAAAGGACAGTAGGAGAAGCGTCATGTAGCACAGAAAGGAAAGAGTGCCACAAAGGCTGGGGCCCCATGCTCGCCACGCACGTACTCACCGCAGAGCGGTGAGGCCCCTGGGGGGGACAACCCAACTGCCACAGCTAGACCATTCATAGTAACCAGAAAGAGGAGAAAGAGAGAAGTCCGTGAAGGCCATGCTAGAGCAAGGCCTGAAACTGTTTTTGGGGTTCTCGCAGGTCGCTGTCAGAGAACCGGGTCTAATAATTTCAGAGCAGAAGGAGCTGCCGAGCCATAAACTTGACACCCATAGTCCAATCGGGACAAGATTAGAGCCCGATAGATACGGAGGATAGTTGTTCGGTCTGCACCCCAAGATGAATGAGCAAGGAAACGTAGGGCATTGAGTTTCCTCATACAACTAATCTTTAGGTGGCGAATATGGGGCACCCAAGTCAATTTTTTGTCAAAGAGAAGACCCAGGAAACGATGCTGTGCTACAACTTCCCGCGCTGATTACCCAAGAACAGTTCTGGATCAGGGTGAACTGTAGTACGACGACAAAAGTGCACCACCCTCGTTTTTGATGAGGAAAACTGGAAACCATGGGACGTAGCCCACACTGAAGCCCGCCGAATGGCGCTCTGGAGCTGACGTTCAGTAGAGGCTAATGAGTAGGAGCTGTACCATATGCAAAAGTCGTCGACATACAATGCCGGGGTTACCAGTGACCCAACAGAGCTCACCAACCCATTGATGGCGATTAGAAAAAGTGTAACACTCAACACTGAGCCCTGGGGGACACCGTTCTCCTGTATCCGAGGGGAGCTAAAGGAAGAGCCAACTCTGACACGGAACAGGCGGTGGGATAAAAACTGACGGATAAAAATTGGTAAGGAGCTTCTGAGGTCCCAGTCATGAAGAGAACGTAAAATATGATGACGCCAAGCAGTGTCGTACGCCTTATGCAGATCGAAGAAGACTGCTACCAGATGATGTCTTTTAGAGAAGGCCTGTCTGATTGCAGTCTCCAGTCGAAGTAAATGGTCAATAGGGGATCGTCCCTCCCGGAACCCACACTGGTAAGGTGAGAGAAGTCCCCGGGATTCAAGAACCCAGCATAATCTGCGGGCTACCATCCGTTCAAGTAGTTTACAGGGGACACTTGTCATGCTTATTGGTCGATAACTGTCCAGCGCCGACGGGTCCTTGCCAGGCTTGAGGGCAGGGACCACAATACTCTCCCTCCACTGGGAGGGGAACACCCCTTGAAGCCAAATACGGTTAAAAACTTTTAGGAGAAATTGTCGTTGTGAGGGGTTAAGGTGTTTCAGCAATTGATTATGGATATCGTCAGGGCCAGGTGCTGAATCACGAGAAGAGGAGAGGGCCAGCGACAGCTCCCAGTCAGTAAAAGGTTCGTTATATTGTTCCACCTGGTAAGAAGTAAAGCCTAATTTGAAGGTTTCGGCCTGGTGTTTCTGAAGGAGAAAGGTCGCCGGATATGAAGTTGTCGCCGATACATTGGCAAAGTGAGTTGCAAGATGTTCTGCAACAACAAATGGCTCTGTGCAGACCCCATCAGGCAGGGCAAGACCAGGGACAGAAGAAGGCCGCCAGCTACCTTGGATAGATCGGAGCATAGCCCACACTCTTGTCAAAGGGACAGAAGAACCCAACGAGGAGACAAAATGCTCCCAGCATGTCCGCTTACTTTGTTTGATTAAGTAACGAGCTCTGGCACGCAGACGTTTGAAATTTATTAGACCAGCGAGCGATGGGTGGCGCTTAAGATGTTGCAAGGCCCTACGGCGCTCGCGAATGGCTGCGGCAACAGTTGCATTCCACCAAGGGACAGGCCGGCGAGTAGGAGGGCCTGTCGACCGGGGAACAGCGGCGTTGGCAGCTTGGGTGATCATGTTGGTCATTTCGCTTATAATATCATCTATACAGCCTGAGGGGGAAGATGTGAACACAACCTGGGATGTATATAGCGGCCAATTAGCACGACGGAATACCCAGCGGGGTACCCTGGCTCGTGGTAGGCGTGAGGGAAGTGAAAGGATCAACGGAAAGTGGTCGCTATCGCAGAGGTCGTCATACGCCGACCAGTGAAATAAAGGAAGGAGAGAAGGAGAAGTGAGAGAGAGGTCTATGGCAGAACAGGTGCCGTGAGCGGCACTAAAATGAGTTGGGGAACCGTCGTTGAGAAGGCTCAGATTGTGGTCAGCATGAAACTGGTCTATGAGGCGGCCCCGGCTAGATGTATAAGCACTGCCCCACAAAGGATGGTGGGCATTGAAGTCCCCAAGGATGAGGTAAGGAGGGGGGAGTTGCTGAAGGAGGGCCACTACGGACGTGAGTGTAGGTGGCCTGTCAGGTGGAAGGTAGAGGTTGCAAATGGTCAATGGAGTGTCCAAGTGAACCCGGACAGCAACCACTTCCAATGGAGTTTGGAGAGGAATCCAGGTACTGACAATATCTGTCCGGACCAAAGTACAAACCCCACCAGACGCCTGGAGGGGACCAACCCGGTTCCGACAAAAAGCACGGAACCCACGGAGGGTCGGTGAATGTGCATCCATAAACCTCGATTCCTGCAGGACGACACAGGCCGCAGAAGAGAGAGAGATTAGCTGTTTAATCTCCAAGAGGTGACGGTAGTAACCATTACAGTTCCATTGGATGATCACATCACGAGGATCTAGGCGGGAAGCGAATGGCATAACGTCTGTCACGCTGCTTTGTCAGCGTCCGTCACCAAAGAAGAAGGGACAACATCCATAAATAGCTGATCAGCCTCGGGCTCAATGGGATGAGCGAGTTGCGAAAGCACAGTCGGCACCTCCGGTGGTACCGGAGGAGCTTTATCTTGTAACTTTGGTTTCTTCTTCTTCTTCTTCCCCTTCTCCTTCTCCTTCTCTCGTGTGGGACGGGCAGGACCCGCCCCAGAGAGAGGACTTTTGTCAGTTAGGTCTGGTACTGACGAAGATCGGGCGACCTTTGAACTCACTGACTGCGAGTCCGATGGCCGGCTGGAGGTCGAAGATCTCCGATCTGGGGAACGCCGGGACGGAAGGCCCTGAGATAGGGCACTGTCACCGGCAGGCGACGGAGAAGGGGTGCACTTCTCCGGCTGGGAAGGGGTGGGACACAAAGGGAGGGCTACAGGAGCTACAGGAGAGGGAGATGTGAGGGAGGGGTGTGGACGGGGTGTAGGAGGGAGATGGGAGTGGGAAGGGGAGGGTGAAAGGCTAGACGATAACGTTGTAGCGAAGGTCGTCGCCATTTGCACGGGATGCAGACGTTCATATTTACTGCGGGCCTCAGGGTACGTCAAATGCTCCAGGGATTTGTACTCGTATCTTCTTTTCTTTTTTGAACATAGGGCAATCTGGCGACCGTGAAGAGTGGTGTTGTTGACAGTTGACGCACACCGGCGGAGGAACACAGGGGCTCCCCTCATGTAGTGGGCGTCCACAATCACCGCATACTGGGACTGCTGTACAGCGAGAGGACATATGACCAAACCTCATACATCGAAAACACCGCATGGGAGGTGGAATGTAGGGCTTCACTTCACATCGATATATCATTATCTTGACCTTCTCTGGGAGTGTGTCCCCCTCGAAGGCCAAGATAAAGGCCCCAGTATCGACGCGGTTATCTTTAGGTCCCCTCTGAACGCGGCGAACAAAATGTACACCACGCCGCTCGAGATAGGTCCTAAGCTCCTCATCAGTTTGAAGGAGGAGGTCCCGGTCGAATATCACACCCTGTACCATATTCAAGGATTTGTGCGGGACAATTGTTACTGGAATGTCGCCAAGGGTGGTGCAGGCGAGCAAAGCTTCAGACTGGGCTTCCGAGACTGTTTTAATGAGTAATGAGCCAGATCTAAGCTTACCCATAGATTCCACTTCACCAAACTTGTCCTCTATGGTCTCGACAAAGAACAGAGGTTTGGTGGAAGTAAAAGTTCCTCCATCAGTCCTTGAGCAAACGAGATAGCGAGGAAAGGGTTTTGCTCCTAACCGGCGAGCCTGGCCTTCCTCCCAAGGGGTAGCAAGGGAGGGAAACATCCTCTTATCCGCAGTAGCAGCATTAAACGATCTCTTCCTGTCTTGAGAGACGGCCGATGCACGACCATTTTGGGTCTAACTCTTTTCATAGTGCTAGACGTCCGCCCTGGTGTCACCCACTCCGAAACCGGGGCTCTCTCCATGGGCGCCACCCAGCCTCAGCAAAGGCCACCTGGCACGATGGCCATTGCCGGGAGTTCTGATACCCCCGAGGACAGGCATCAACTCCTTGGCTTGCATGGAGAGGTCGCAGCTCAGACACCAGTAGTATGATCCCTGTGGTGTCAGGGGGCTCAGCCAAAGGGTACATAACAGCCCCCCCACACGGACTGGCTACACGTGCTGGGGACCTAGCGGGGGACGGGGGCTACAGCGAGGAAAGGAAGTGGAAAGGAAAGGATAGGACCCGCGCTGTAGGGGCTAGGTCGGGAGTTCTTCCCCAATTGGCTCACACATTATCGGACAATTTTGGTATGGAAGGTCAAACCCCGAGGGGGACCAAACTGGGCCAAAAACCGGTGTACACAGCAGACAAAACCAAAGTGCAGGACAATCGGTACCATGGGATAGCCAAGCCGTCATCCAGAGTACCACCGAGAGACGGGGTTGGAGAGGGTGGGAAGGAGGAATTGGGATGGGAAGGAGGGGGAACTAGGAGGGGTAATGCAGCCTGGGGAAAGCAGGAAAAAAGGCTGCAATGGCTCGGGGACCCGTGCGCGCCACACACGTACCCACAAAAGAGCTGTGGGCCCCCTGGGGGGCCGGGCCAGATTGTATACCAACTAGATTCCTCTCAGAGTATGCTGATGCAATAGCTCCGTACTTAGCTATCATTTACAACCGATCACTCAGCGAAAGATCCGTACCCAAAGACTGGAAAGTTGCCCAAATTACTCCAATATTCAAGAAAGGCAATAGGAGTGATCCCCAAAATTACAGGCCTATCTCATTGACGTCTATTTGCAGTAGGATTTTGGAACATATACTTTGTTCGAATATTATGTACTACCTCGAAGAGAACGACCTATTAACCAATAGTCAGCATGGATTCAGAAAGTATCGCTCTTGCGAAACACAGCTTGCCCTTTATTCACATGAAGTGTTAAGTGCCATCGACAAGGGATCTCAAATCGATTCCATATTTCTGGATTTCCGGAAGGCTTTTGATACTGTACCCCACAAGCGGCTTCTAATGAAATTGCGTGCTTATGGAATATCTCCCCAATTGTGCGGTTGGATTCACGATTTCCTGTCAGAAAGGACACAGTTCGTTGTAATTGACGGTAAGTCATCGAGTAAAACAGAAGTGATATCTGGCGTTCCACAGGGAAGCGTTATCGGTCCCCTACTCTTCCTCGTGTTTATAAACGATTTAGGAGATAATCTGAATAGCTCCCTTAGACCCATCGCGTATGATGCTGTCGTTTATCGGTTAGTGAAGTCAACAGAGGATCAAAAGCACCTGCAAAGCTATTTAGACAAAATTTCTACTTGGTGCGAAAATTGGCAATTGACACTAAATAAAGAAAAGTGTGAAGTAATACACATGACCACTAAAAGAAATCCGCTGAACTTCAATTACGCGATAAATCAGTCAAACCTTAAGGTCGTAAATTCTACCAAATACCTAGGAGTTACAATTACGAACAACTTTGACTGGAGAGAACACATAGAAAATATTGTGGGGAAGGCGAACCAAAGGTTACGTTTCATTGGCAGAACGCTTAGACGATGCACCAGCTCCACCAAAGAGACTGGCTACATCACACTTGTGCGTCCTCTCTTGGAGTACTGTTGCCCCTTGTGGGACCCTCACCAGGTGGGACTGACGGAAGATATTGAGAAGGTTCAGAGAAGGGCAGCTCGTTTTGTTTTATCACGTTACGGGGGGGAAAGCGTCATGGAAATGTTGCACGAATTGGGGTGGAAATCATTAAAAGAAAGACGTTATTCATTGCAGCGTGATCTGTTTGCGAAGTTTCAATCACCAACTTTTAGTTCTGAATGTGAAAATATTTTGCTAGCACCCACCTACTTAGGGAGACATGACCATCCCAATAAAATAAGAGAAATCAGATCGAAAACAGAACAATTTAGGTGTTCTTTCTTCCCGCGCACTATTAGAGAATGGAACGGTAGAGAAAAGTTATGAAGGTGGTTAATGAACCCTCTGCCAGGCACTTAAATGTGATTTGCAGAGTATGTAGATGTAGATGTAGAATTTAATCATAACAAACACCTCGTTTAAGAATCACGAAAGAAGGTTGTATATGTGGGAGAGACCAGGAGGCACTAGAAGATACCAGATAGATTTTATAATGGTAAGACAGATTTCAGAACCAGGTTTTAACTTGATCGTCTAACTGTAGGCTGAAACAAAAAAAGCTGCAGAAAGGTAGGACAATAAGGAGGTGGGACCTGGATAAATTGAAGGAACCTCAAGTTATTGAGAATTTCAGAGGGAGCTTTAGCCAATAACTGACAGAAACTAGGAGGAATAAAACAGTAGAAGAAGAATGGGTAGCATTGAGAGATGAAATAGTGAAGGCAGCAGAGGACAAAATAGAAGGGCGAGGCCCACAAAAAATCCTTGGATACCACAGGAAATACTAAATTTAATTGCCGAAAGGAGAAAATATAAAACTGCAGTAAATGAAACAGCCAACATGGAGTACAGACAACTAAGAAATAAGATTGACAGGAAGTCCACAATAGCTAAGCAGGAGTTGCTAGAAGACAAATGCAAGTCAGTAGAAAAATGTATAGATAGGGGGAAAACAGATACCACCCAAGACATCTCCAGGCAAGAAAAGCAGCTGTATAAATATAAAGAACTCAGTTGGAAAACCAGTTCTCAGCAAAGTAGGAAAAGCTGAAAGGTGGAAAGAGCATGTAGAGGGGGGCTCTACAAAGGAAATGAACTTACAGACAATATTGTAGGAAGGGAAGAGGATATAGATGAAGATAAAATAGGAGATACAATACTGAAAGAAGAATTTGACAGAGCACCAAAAGACCGAAGTCTAAACAAGGCCCCTGGAGTAGATGAAATTCACTCAGAACTACTGAAGTCTCTGGGAGAACCAGCCATGAACCTGGTGCATAAGATGTACGAGAGGCGACATGCCCTTCAACTTTAAGAACAATGTAATAATCCCCACTCCAAAGAAAGCAGGTGCAGACAGGTGAGAAAATTACAGAACCATCAGTTTAATATGTCATAGTTGCAAAATTTTAACACAAATTATTTACAGAAGGATGGAAAAGCTGATAGAAGCTGGCCTCACAGTTCAGTTTGGATTCAGGAGAAATGTAGGAACACTGGAGGCAATACTCACTTTACAGCTTATCTTAAATTAAGGAAAGGAAAACCTACATTTCTAGCTTTTGTAGATTTGGAGAAAGCTTCTGACAATGTTGATTGAAATAGACTCTTTCAAATTCTGAAATCAGCAGGAGTAAAATACAGGGAACAGAAGATTGTTTACAACTTCTACATTAACCTAACAACTTATTAGAGTTGAAGGACATGAAAGGGATGCAGAGGTTGAGAAGGGAGTAAGACAGGGTTGTAGCCTTTCCCCAATGTTATTCAATTTGTACATTGAGAAAGATATAAAGGAAAGCAAGGAGAAATTTGGAGAAGGCATTAAAGTTCAGGTTGAAGAAATAAAAACATTGCAGTTTGCTGATATTTTAATTGTCAGAGACAGCAAAGGACATGGAAGAGCAATTATCGGAATGGACAGTGTGTTGAATGGTGCATATAACATTAACATTAACAAGAGTAAAAGATAATGTAGTGCAGTCTAAGAAAATCAGGCAATGCTGAAGGAATTAGACCACAATAAATGTGGTTTTTGTTACTTTAATAGTAAAATAACAATAGTCACAGTACAGAGGATATAAAATGCAGAATGGCAATAGGAAGAAAAGCATTTTTGAAAAAGAGAAATTTGTTAACATCAAAGATTAATTTAACTGTAAGGAAGTCCTTTCTGAAGGCATGTGTGTGGAGTATTGCCTTGTATGGGAGTGAAACATGGACGATAAACAGTGCAGACAGGAAGAAATGTGGTGTTACAGAAGAATGCTGAAGATTAGGTGGGTGCATCGCACAACTAATGAGGTGGTACTGAACAGAATTGGGGAGAAAAGGAATTTCAGGCATACCTTGACTAAAAGAAGGGATTAATTGGTAGGACACATCAAGGAATCTTGAATTTAGTGTCAGAGGGAAGTGTGTGGAGGGGGTTAAAATTGCAGAGAGAGGCCAAGAAATGAATACATTGGGCAGATTCAAATAGATGTAGGGGGTTGTTCTTATGAGAAGATAAATAGGCTTGCTCAGAATAGAGTAGGGTGGACAGCTGCATCAAACCAGCCTCCATACTGAAGACAACAACATCATTCACTGAATGTTTTGTTCCCTCTAAGTTTGGCAAATATTTTGCATATCCTGCCTTTACGAAACAAACTTCGCAGGAAAACATTCGGCAAACCAACTCACCTTCCAAACTCCTCCCCGATAATGGAAGAGGGACTATGGCAGGAAAAGTACCTGCTATCCATTGCCGCAGGTAGTCGTTTCTGAGCAGTGCAGGGCGCAACTAGTAGGTCTAGCATTATCATATGCATTTTTCCACTTTCTTTAATTTATCTTTGAGATTTCACTTAATATTGTCAGGGAGGAAGGTAATCAGTTTGCAGTAATCAATGCTGAAGTATTTCTAAATTCCCCATATACATGTACGTTGTAGTAGTTAGCTATCTTTTATAATAAATGTCTTAAAATAAGTAATTCACGTAATTCTTGAAACCAAAACTTCCCATAATCAGAAACTGTGTACTAACTAATATTAGCAGTCATGAATTTTCTTATACCCTATGGAATCCCATCATGTGCAGCTTTCATGTTAACACAGAGTTGGTAATGATTTTCTACTGCCACACTGGAATCGCAATCTTCCGTCCTTTTCTTCATACAAAACTTAGCTTTCGCCCGCCCCTCACACTCGTGCAGGCAGTCTGACCATCCACAAATTCCACCCGAATCTGTCGCTTTGTCTCTTCCACCACAGTAGGTACCGGTTGTAAAGGAACTTCTTAGCTGCTCAAAGCCCAACTGCTCTGCCTTCCTCACAAGCAGCGTTACCTTCCACACTGCACACACTGTCTTCTGACGAAGCAAAAAACAATCAGTGGAACGCAAATTTCAAGCACTAACATTGATGATGTTTAATTGTGACAACCCAGAATAATGGTTCAATGTTGTGGAAATTCTGTCTGCTCTTTCACGTATATAGTCTGAGGAAGATAAGTTTGCCAAACTTATCGCACGTTGAGAACCGCACACCCTCAATGCAGTGTCAAAATCTCTTAAATCAGCCAGCTCAGAAAAATACGAGTTAGCCCATGTGGCTTTGTCGAGAAGTTTGGGATCTCTGCACTTCAGGAGTTATTCACATCACATGAGATTCATGATGTGCTCCCCTCTGAAATGCTCGAGCACATTTGTCAACTAGTACTACACAATGCGCTGCCTTACGCCTGCTTATGGACATGTGGAAAATACGCCAGCTGCAATATATCTGTTCTACAATTTCCATGTCAAAGCCAACAAGCATAGACAATGTGACCAAGTTGGCTGACTCCATTTACACTGACCACCTCTAGCTGCCGCAGTTATCCTCTACCCTCTTAACTCCCCAACCCCTCACGCAGGCCAGCTTGTGCCCACCTCAGCCCCCGTGGCTGCCACCCAGCCTCAGCCCTGTGAGCCTCTTTGCTTACCGCCCTGCTATCACCCGTCAACTGCTCCCAGGACACTGTTTGCTGGTATTGCAGAATGGTTGGGTGCTCAGCTCAGAAATGATCACTGCTGTGTTCCTGATGCTCTCCAAACCGGCACGGCAGCCGGCAACAGGCGCTGCTGGGTTTGGTGCTGTTTCACAGGGCCTCTTCACCTGTGATATTCATCACCCCAATTTTCCTCTGACCCCCACGGATACTGGCTAGGATCTTTCTTCTATCCTTCACTGCAAGCTTTTCTCAGTCCTTGTTCCTGCAGCACCCTACCACATTACAGCCGCAAATGTATTAACACTTACCCCCCGCCCCCCCCCCCACCCCGCGCACACCCTCACCTTCAACCTCAGACCGCCAGCGTCACATGTGGACAGTTATTGCAGCCATTGTCACAGATCCACTCCTCAGCGTAGATTTCCCTTCTGCTTTTCCCCTAATCCCCGACTTGCCTGAGCACCGTCTCCCGGATCCAGCCACCATTCATTCTATCCCTTGCTCCACCACCCTGCTGTCTTTGTGGATGTCAAACAGGTCACCTATACTAGCCACTTCTCTGACCCATTGAGGATCTCACAACCCACCCCCTTATCCCCCGAGGACATCTGAAGACAGGTGTCATGACACCTGTTTGTGAGTTGTTTCATGACCTTTGAGTTACAGAACGTGGCAGACATTATTCGATAATGTCTTATGTGGTGCACCAAATTCCTTTGCGCAACTTGACGGCATCTTTATTTTTTCAAGATTGCCTTAGGAGCAGTGTTAGCACTTGTGTGATGTACTCACACCTGTCAAGAGGGCCAGTGTAATTCTCAGACTGGAAAAAGTTCCTTTTCACTGCGTCTGAGCTAGAGTTCCTGGGACACTGGGTGGCAGCAGCAGGTTCTTGCCCATCCATGACAAAGTTCCGCAATATTTTAGTCGCGATTCCCAACACATCAGAAAACCCATATCTTATTACTTGTAGATAATAAATAATCAGTAGTTATCCTCATAAATTACAAACAACAGAATGTACCACCGATCACAGGTCTCGGTCAAAAAATTCACACTTTCGGAGCTCATGTGCGAAAAATAAACCTATACCTTAACATCAGAGGGATCCTACAGATCACTTTTTAAACACAAAATATTAATCTATAGTTTGTTTACAAATAGAACAGATCATCATCTTTAATTCAACCAACACACAATTACTCACACCTTCTACAAACAAATGCATATGAGAACTACTGTGCCGCGCTGACATCACAGGTCAGAGATTATGGGTGGAATCGCGTCCTATAAATGACCCCAAAGTTCAAGTCATCCTCAACTTCCCCCACCTTCAAGGAGCTGCAACATCTCCTGGGAATGCTAAATTTCTACAGGCGTTTCATTAAGTCTGACATCAAAATTCAGGTTCCCCTCATGGCTGCACTACAGTGCATCAAAAGATCTAGTAAGAGGCTGAAACCTTTTCCAACACAAAAGCTGCACCCACCAATGCAGCGCAGCTGGCTCATCCCAATATGACGCACCACTTTTCTCACGTTCATATTGATATTGTTGGCCCATTACCATCCTTAGGTGGTGCACGATATTTACTAATCACGATAGATTGGCTCACACACTGGCCAGAGACAGGCCCTTACTGGCATTTAAGGAGACTGTCATACACACTTTTGTAAGTATATAGATTGCAACCTAAAGGCATAACTTTCTTGCCACAACACTTCATGGACATCTGCTTTGTCCATGACCTTGCTAGACTTGCATTAGCTAGATTTGAACGCTAACATGTTAGTCAACTCCAGCAGCAAATGGCCCACCTCCGTCCGGTACCACCCAGGCATCACACAATGGACCGCAGCTTTGTCCTCAAGGGCCACACCACAGCAATACACTGGGACTGATGACCTTTTAGTTTAGTCCCCTATAAACAAAAAACAACAACAAACAACAGCAATACAAGTCACGTTGCAAACGGAAGCCCAGCACCCTCCTCTGTACCCACAGTACACAGGGCTGCAGAAAGTCCGTAAGTATGAAGACAAGACATTTAGGATCAAGGACACTGGCAAACATGCCACAGTTTCTATTGACAGACATTGACGCCACTCCCACCGGCACAGATCCACCTCTGCCAGCAGCGCACTAGCCACTGCTCAACTCCCACCAGCTCGCTCCAAGGGACGAGCCGGCACCACACAGCCAGACTACACACCACGGCAGCTGAAACTGGAACCACCCTATCCTGGCCGTCAAAGTTTGGCACCTCACCACACAGTCGCAACAGCCACCAGTTATGTCTGGCTGCGAACAGTATTTGACAACGCCGCCATTGGCAGCTGGATTCCCCAGCATGCACTGTGCCTTCCCCACAACAGCAGCGCTAGAGGCGGCAAAGATGTCCATCATTGATGCGCGACCACACCCACAAGCCGTGACATACCACTGGTTCTCCACTCCAGCAGTGCAAGACCCTATCCTGCACCAGACATATACCACATGGTACGGCTATCTGCGGTCCTGCCCAGATAGTGACAAACAGCTGTGCAGCTGCCGCGCGGTGTGTGTTCTGCTCCGCATACGTCAAGTGGAGTGACAGAAGTGCAGACTGGCCTGCGCCCCCCCCCCCCCACCCCACTGGCACTGCCATGAGCTCTTCGGGCGAGATCCTATGGACGGCATACGCAGCATTTGATATTCACTTTCAGTCCAACAGCCCCACCATTCGACTTAAGTTCACCTCCAGCACCACAACTCAACACTCAACTGTATTTGTGGCTGCCACTCCGTACTGCAGCTGTTTTTCTACAAATGTGTCAATTCTGTAATATGTTACGCGTAAAAAAAGATTTGCGTGAAAACTGTACTCTTTATCAGGATAGTCAGTTTACCGAATGGACAAAGGTACAGACAAGAACCTTAATTTGGAGCCCGGCAAGAAATGTCGTAAAGTTTCACCGAAGTAGATGACCCGGGGGGGGGGGGGGGGGGGTTGCATGAACCAACAATTGCAACATTACTCACTTTAATAACTTATGGTATGTGGTATGCAAATTAATACTTCAGATAACAATGGCTGCCTCACACAGTACCATCAGTGAACAATATGTGCTGCAGCCAAAAACAAATGTCTGCCAGCCACAGCCTCCTGCACACGACTACCGAATTGTAGGCTACATATTCAGTGCTAGGGAAATTTCTGCCATCCTGCTCTAGATAACAATACATCCAGAAGCCTTTCACGTTTTATTGCTAGTTATATATCTCACATGACTGTACACTTAACAAGAGTTCTGTAAGATACTAGTAGGCTTCTTACCGTACAATGATTAAAAAGGCTTTACATGTGTGTTCAGATATCTACCAAAGGCCCATGCAACTGATTTCACTTGCAAGAAACAGAAAAAATAGCACATTTATGGTGAAATGTCAGGGAGGTTAAATCAACGACTGTCAAGATTATGAAACCTTTCGAGCAATATATTATGAGCCTTCAATGGAAAAAATTTCCCCTTGGTATACTATGAAAGTCTGGTGTTACCAGGGCCGCTCACAAACGAAAAAAGAAAAAAAAAAAAATATTTCGGTTAACCTATACCTAACCATCAGAGAAGCTAGAGTTCACTTTTTAAACACAAAATCTGCTTTGTTTATAAACAAACTATCGTCTTTAACTCTACCACCACATAATCACTCGCGCCTTCTTCAAACACGCACGCACCTCAAAACTACCCAGCCGCGATAACATCACGGGTCAAAGCTGACGGACGGTATCCCCGTCTACAAGTAACATCAAAACTTTCTTACGATAGGCTGTATGCCATTAGCAATTACAAACTCGTAGTTAGGCGTAGAATTTGACTGTAGATAGTATAACCACTTTTGCAGATTGCAACAACAAAAAATGTTAAGAAAAAATATTTTAGGCATGTAATAAAATCTGACGCACATTTGTCACTCAGAAAAGTTCGGGAAAATAAAATTGTTAAGAAAATAATAAATTAGTTAATGTTCGAGCCTACCAACATTGCAAATCAGCTGAATATGCAATCTTAAATTAGTACATTATAGGTAGCAAACAATACTTTTCATAATCGGATACACAATAACAACACAAAACCAATTTACCAAGTTTGTCGCTAGATCCTTTTTAGCAATCACTGTACTTAATACGCAAACCCTCCACAACAAAGGTTCCGAAGACAAAATGTAATATTAACTGTATAATAAAGTAACCAATTTGCAAAAGTACCTACCCTCGATTACTCAAACTGGGAATCACGAATATTCCGATCTGCACGTATCAAACACTATAAATCAATACAAAGCTCTGACTTCGACAGTGAACACAACAGCAGCTGTCAAAACCAAGGAAGTTAGGCCACTCCAAATCGGCGCTGCCAACCTTTTAGCTTTATTGGATCGTACAACTGCATTGAAATTATCGTACATTTCATTGGGGCGATCCTACAACACAAAAAAGGCGTATTTAGATTACTTCACATAAAGTTTCCACCTTTCAATGCTATTGATTTTTAAAAATTTCATTGCGAAATCTATATAAATACAGCAGTTCTTATATCTCAAGCTTGGGATATAAGCACAGGCAACTTCCAAGAAAGGTTACACTCGAAGTTAAACGACCAGAATCGATATGCATCGAATGTCAATTACGTCTGTACTGGCACGTATGATACGGAGGTTGGACATCTAGCCCTTTGAGAGTGCGATTCATCTGCACATAACCAACCTCTAAATTCAGGATCAGTTTCCCAGCAGTTTCTGTAATTTTGTTTTCGCCTTATATTTAGACACACACACTGTAGTTTTCTTGGGAGTAGTAGAACCACTACCAGTATCTTCCGTTTCCATTGTGTGATGTACTTCTAAGCCCTTAAACCGCTCACCTTATTAACGTGCCACTGTCCCCACCTCGGCCTAAATCAATAGTTACAAATGAGCATGGGACAACACAGTCAAGGTGAATACCCGAGGATTCATCTGGGGAATAACCTGAGCTACCCAAGAGGAGCGTAATAAAATTGTGCAGTCCCACATCTGGACATACTGACATGAAGGCCGCTCAAAATCTTATTTGTGAAATAAATTATCGATAATTATAAAGGCCACAAAAATTTTATTAATAAAATAGATTAAGTGTAATAATAGTAAGCATCCATAAGATCATACAATAGATGTACGATCCAAAGGTTGAATTGTATGTTCACACACCATCTTGTGATATTACAGATACAGGGGGAAGCTGATTGTTTCCATGTGAAAGGCGGGTTTTGTCAGGCTGTTGGGGTCCCCAGCCGGACAGCTAACAGTTTGTACCTAGTGAATGGGATCTGCAGGTAGTAAGGGTTTTCCTAATTTGATCGGTAACCGGAAGCAACGCTCTTGAATAAGCGAGAGCAGCTAACCCAGAATGCAACTGAAATACAATATAGCCACACACACTATTCTAAAACACTATATAAAATCAGGGAATGATCATATGGCAATATAATTATATGAATGGGTTCAGGAGACTTGGGAGAATCAAACGCCGTAATTACAATTTCAATATCCCTTACAGAAAAAAAGCCGATAAAATTCAGTACTATAATAATAATATTATGAGAATTATATTTACAATTATTGATACGCAGTGTTTATCAGCAACAATTTAAGAAGTAAATGGGCAGCATTGTACCACGCTACATATCTTAAAAGACGTACCATGTTACTTCTGTATTCTTTCAATAAACTTTGTTTTACTCTCTTGTTCTGCTTTTCGTACTTGTGTCAGGACATAGATTCCACCACAGAAGCACAAAACATGAACCCAGCAAAGCACATTAAATTTATATATGTATTTTATTATATTGTCGCGTTGAAATGGAAGCAGGCTTGACTTCGAAGGCAACTGAACACAGCACTTAGACTGAAAGCATGTTTATTACGAACTTAACATAAACGCAGCACTGACTGCCTCTTGGGCAGAGTGCCCTGCTATTTATACACAGACATAATGCACCAGAAATTAGAAGAACAGTTAACATAGGAAACAAGTAGAATTTACAAGTGAACATAAGAAAGTCATAGAAACTTCTGGAACTGTTAGTTACAAGGAAATAAATTTTTGCCGATGGGCGGGATTGAACCGGCGACCTTCAGTACTGCAGTGCATGACGCTATCCCCTGTGCCACGCCGGTAGTCAGTGTACGCCGTCTCTCACGGAATTGCTCACTCTCCTGGAAAAAGAAAGACCCGCTGTTATGTTCCCTGTGGAGGCATCTGCAATGTCTGGATCTTGACTTTGTCATGGGTCCTCTGTATGGCAAATCTGGAGAATCCTTCCCTTCTCCACGATTATCGACAACAGACGGTCCTGTCGTGGCTTCATCAGTAACATTACCGTCCTTAGAGTCCTTGAACAAGAAGCCATTGTCGTCTACTTGCTCTTCAGGATCGTAGTAAGGCTTCATGCACAGGGCGTGAACAATGTCTCTTCGTTTTTGTCGTTTCGAAGATGTCTCATAAGCGTCGACTTCGAATGTGACATCTGACAGGCGGCGCATGACACGATACGGACCAAAGTATCGCTTCTATAACTTTTCTGACAGTCCAACCTTCCGTAAAAATCCATACTAGATCTCCATGGCTGTATACAACAGGTCGGTGCCTGTCGTTATACCGCTGGCGGTCCTTCTCCTGGGCGTCCAGTATCCGTATGCGAGCCAGCTGCCTTGCTTCTTCGACTCTGGTGATGAGCTGTTTAACATAATCATCCTGAGTGTCGTCCGGTTGGAACGGGAACAGCATATCCATTGTCGTCTCAGATTCACGGCCATGGAGCAGGAAAAACGGCGTCAAGCCTGTGGTGTCTTGTCTTGCGGTATTGTAAGCAAAGGTCACGACTGGCAAATTGTACCCCAATCCTTCTGCTCAACATCGACACACATCGACAGCATATCCGCTAACGTCTTGTTAAAACATTCCGTAAGACCCTTTGCCTCAGAATGCTATGCAATTGTCATTCTGTGGACAATGTCGCATCGTGACATTACCTCTGATACTAGTTTTGATTGGAATACTTTTCCACGATCAGATATCATGACACGTGGTGCTCCATGCTTTAAGATAATGTCTTCTACAAGGAATTTTGCTATCTCCAGAGCTTCTGCAGTCGGCACAGGTAGCGTGTGTAGTCAGTGCAGACTATTATCCATCGGTTACCGGTTGTCGACTTCGGGAACCTCCCTAAAAGATCGATCCCAAATAAGTGTAATGGAGCTGCTGCCGGCGGAATCGGTACGAGATGCCCTGGAGGTAATTGTGACACATGCTTCCGTCGCTGGCACTCTTTACAGTGACTCACACAGTGCTTGATAGATCGGTAGAGACCTTCGCAGTAATACCTGCGTCTGATTCTGTCTAGGGTCTTCACGAATCCCAGATGACCGGATATTGGAGCATCATGGAAATATTTGAGAATAGCTGGCTGGAGATGAGCTGTAACAACAAGTAGCCATTTGGGGCTCAGTGGATCGTAGTTGCTCTTGTACAATGTTCCGTTTATAAGTTGGAACTCTCCATTGGTCGGTTCTCCTTTCTCCAAGGCCTCTATCATTTTTAATAGTGTTGGATCTTCCCTCTGTTCAGCTGTAACGTCATCTAATTCAGTGAGAGCTGAAATTTCATTAATCCTGTTGTGTTCTACTAAAGGATTCCTCGAATGCCAGTCGGCATCCTTGTGTTTGCGCCCGTTCTTGAATACCATAGTGACATTGTACTCTTGGAGTCTTAGTGCCCATCTTGCTAGTCGACCAGATGGATCCTTCAAGCAAGTCAGCCAACACAAAGAATGGTGGTCTGTCACGACGCTGAATGGTTTGCTGAATAAATACGGCCGGAATTTGTTGATAGCCCAGATAACTGCGAGACATTCTTTCTTAGTTGTAGAGTAGTTTATCTCGGACTTTGAGAGTACTCTTGATGCATAGGCTATCACTTTTTCAGCACTTTTCTGAACTTGTACAAGCACTGCACCAATTCCATAACCACTGGCGTCTGTGTGAAGTTTCGTTTCTGCATTCTCATCGTACAAGGCTAGCACTGGTGCGGAAGTTAGAGCCTCCTTAAGTGCCTGGAAAGCTCTTTCTTTTGTCTCATCCCAGTAAAACTTGGCGTCTCCCTGCAGAAGTTCTTGTAATGGACGTGCCTTGTTACAAAATCCTTTTATGAAACGTCGGTAGAATGAGCACAGCCCGAGAAAACTTCTCACATCACGAATGTAATGAGAGGTTGGAAATTCTGTGTCTGGCCTTACTTTGTCTGGATCAGGACGGACACCATCTCCGTTGACTAGGTGCCCCAGGAATTTTATTTCTCTGGAGACGAAGAGGCACTTCTTTGGATTGAGGCGGAGTCCTGCAGCCTGAACACATTTCAACACTGTTGACAGGCGACTCAGATGTTCTTCAAATGTTTTCGAGAAAACGACAATGTCATATAAATAGCAAAGACACGTCGTCCACTTAAGGTGTCGAGCAAGTTGTCCATCATGCGTCCGAATGTGGCTGGAGCATTACATAATCCAAATGGCATTACTTTGAATTCATAGAGGCCGTCAGGTGTAATAAAAGGTGTCTTCTCCCTGTCAGCTTTGTCAACCTCGATTTGCCAGTAACCTGTCTGCATGTCCATAGTTGAAAAGTACATAGCTCCTTTCAAGCAGTCATCAATGCGCGGCAGTGGGTAGACATCTTTCTTTTTGATTTTGTTCAGCCGCCAATAGTCAACACAGAATCGCCATGTGCCATCCTTCTTCTTTACAAGGACCACCGGAGACCACCAAGGACTCTCCGAAGGTTGAATAACGTCATTGTGCAACATCTTCTCCACTTCCTCCCGAATTATCCGTCTTTCAGCTGGCGACACTCTATACGAACGCTGGCTAATTGGTGGATGATCCCTAGTACTGATACAGTGCTTCATCGTGGGCCGTTTCGTCTGACTTTTCCCCTGCTGAGGTGTGAATGCACCCGGAAATTGACGTAGTATAGCCAACACCCACTGGCGTTGTTCCTTGGTCAGTCCAGGCCCTACTGGCAGTCCCACGTTTATTTCCTCCGGTGTGTTGTCTGTACTAACAGCAGAGCATGGGATGACGTTGAGCTCACAGTCCTGGATTGGTTCAGCTGTCCCGATGCACATTCCTTTGGGGATAAGTTGCGACTGCTTGTGACAATTAGTGATCCAAATCTCTCCTCGACCTCCGGTAATGCTTATGATAACCGCTGGTATGTAAATTTCTTTGGTGAGCCTGAGAAACTTTTTCTATCAACAAGCACTTCACAGTTTAATTGCTTACCTGTGTTTGTGACTGCAACTCTTGTCATCGCCAACAGCGGGATCGTCACATTGTCAACGACAAATTACTTCCCAGAAAAGTCTGTATTACGTGTATCCGTCAAAACAACATCTTCAATTTGCAGCTCAGATCTTCCACAGTCAATGATAGCTTGGGATGCCTGAAGGAAGTCCCATCTGAGGATGACATTGTGACTACATTCTTTTAACACGACAAATTCAAACGGCTGGGTCCTTTTGTTGATGGTTATTCTTGCGACACAAGTTCCTGCTGGCTGGACGTACTTTCCATTCGCGACCTTCAGCACAGTTGCCCCCATATCACAGAACATTGTCTTCTTTAGTGTGCGGTGGTAATTATCCGACAATACAGAAAAAGAAGCTCCTGAATCAACAAGTGCCTGGACACGTTGGCCATCGATTATGACATCGATGAGATTTCCCGACATCTTAGCGACTGTCGTCCGTGAAGGATTTTCATCTGCGGTGGCCTCACATCCGTAGATGGTCGCCTCGCTTAGTTTTCCTGGGCGCGGTGGCTTGGGGAGTGGCTGGTACCGCTGTACGGTGACGCTATCCCCTGTGCCACGCCGGCAGTCGGTGTACGCAGTCTCTCGCAGCAATATTTAATATTACTCTTAGTAACACTCGTTTTCTTATGATGTAAACTGCCACTTAAATACTTCATGGCCGACTAAAAATAGTTGATATGCAGCAGATAATTTATATATAAAAAGTTATAAGTGTTTGTGGACATTAACTGAATATATTTGTATAAAAAGCCATGATAAATTAAATATTAGTTGTGTAACTATATTTCGACGGTGGCAGTACATTTGAACAGTGAGATGCTATGCTTAATAGCTATCTGAGCAAAGAGCTTCAGTCTCAACCATTTTTTAGTATTGTTAAATATATATTTGTTTGTTAAATGTAAACAACATTTGTAGGGAGGTGGTCAAAGCATTTAATTCTGTGATATTTAAATGTATAATATTTTGGAAGGGAAATTATATTTTAAAGATGAGGAGTTAGGATGCATGGAAGCATACAATTTTGGGAGCAGAGGAAGCACACTTTAGAACGCTTGGGAATGGACTCGTAACTTTGACATGGTGGTGAAAGGTTGTGACGCTGGGCAGTCTGAAGCCGCGTTATGAATTTGTGATTTGAAGAGATAGGCATGTGTGGGCTTAGAAAATTTATGGGACTGTGACTGCAGAACTTAGTCTATGCTTGAAAAGTGATAAACTATGCAACGTAGTAGGGCTGTGGAACTGTGATAATTCAGCAATCGTGTACTTGTGTGATGACAAACTGTGTTTTATAACAAATGCTTTTACTGTGTCTTAACGTGGAACTGCAAAGTACGATGGACTACTCTAACTTATGAGTGATAATTTTGAACTTTTACTCTTGAGTGGGTTTGATACTTATAGAGCCGCTCATGAACAATAGTTGGGGAAATATTTAGTAATTTACTGATGTATAAAGTAGGACCACCTCCGCATTTCATGTCTAATAAGAGTAATAAACTCCATTTATAAAGAATTACTTCGTCAGTGAATCACTTCTTTATCTTAGAATCCATTTTGTTGGTTATTCAGAGGTTTAATTTATGTTTGTTAAATATATTTTCACGTCATCATATGCAGATTAATAGACTGGCTAAGCTACAGATTAATTATTGATCTTGTATAAACAGACTGAGTAGCTGTTTAGGGCATAGAAGCAGACATACATAACTCACTCCTATGTACAGAGACAACGAGCCTTAAACTTTTACTACCCGAGTTATGTATTGCCCAAGTCTTATTGGTGAGAACCTATAAGAAGGTCACAATCTTAAATTATCGTATGAGAGAAGGTACTAGATCTGTTTGAGTGGCGAAAAATTTACGCTTATCTCCACCCCACTCTATCCTGAGCTAGCCTCTTCATCGCCTCATAAGAACAGCAACCCACATCCATTTGAATGTGCTTACTAAATGCGTCTCTTGGTCTCCCTCTGCATTACCCCACACACTTCCCTTCGATGCTAAATTTACGATTTCTCGATGTCTAAGAATGTGTCCTACCAAGCGATTCATTCTTTTCATCAAAGTATGCCAAAAAATCCTTTTCTCGCTAATTGTGTTCAGTACCTCTTCATTTGTTATGCGATGTACCCACCTAATCTTCAGCATTCGTCTGTAGCACCACATTTCAAAAGCCTCTATTCTCATCCTGTCTGCACTGTTTATCATCCATGTTTCACTCCCGTACTAGGCAAAACTCCACACAAATGCCTTCATAAAAGACTTCCTTACACTTAAATTAATATTAGAAGTTAGCAAGTTTCTCTTTTTCAAAAATGGTTTTCTTCCCATTGCCATTATGCATTTTATATCCTCTGTTCTGCCACCACCATATGTTATTTTACTATCCTCTGTTCTTTGTTTTGATCTTGTTAATATTAATTTCATTCGTGTCTCTTCAACACACTGTCCATGCCATTCAACTGCTCTTACAGGTCCTTTGGTGTCTCTGACAGAATTACAATGTCATCAGCAAAACGCAATGTTTTTATTTCTTCACCCCAAACTTTAATCCCTATTCCAAATTTTTCCTTACTTTCCTTCACCTCCTGCTCGATGTGCAAATTGAATAACATTGGAGAAAGACAACAACCCCCTCTTACTCCCTTCCCAACTAAAGCTTTCCTTTCATGCCCTTCGAGTTCAATAACTGCGGTTTGGCTTTTGTACAAGCTGTAAATAACTCTCCTTTCCCTGTATTTTACCGATGCTGACTTCAGAATTTGAAAGAGTTTATTCCACTCAACATCTGCGAAAACTTTCTCCAAATCTACAAAAGCTAGACATGTAGGTTTGCCTTGCCTTAATCTATCTTCTAAGATAAGCCATAAAGTGAGCAGTGCCTCACGGGTTCCAACGTTCCTCCTGAATCCAAACTGATCTTGCACGAGGTCGGCTTCTACAAGGTTTTCCATTCTCCTGTAGATAATTCGTGTTAAAATATTGCAACCATGACTTATGAAACTGATGGTTCTGTAATTTTCACACCTGTCTGCGCCTGACTTCTTTGGAATGGGAATTATTACGTTTTTCTTAAAGTCTGAGGGTATTTCGCCTGTCACACGCATCTTACACACTAGGTGAAATAGTTTAGTCATGGCTGGCTCATCCAGAGACTTCAGTAGTTCTGAGGAAACCTCATCTACTCCCAGGCCTTGTTCCGACTTAGGTCTTTTAAGGGTCCATCAAATTAATCTCTCAGAATAGTATCTGCTATTTCATTTTCATCTACTTCCACTTACCGCCCTACAACATAGCATCCCTTGCTATACATTCTTCTACAGATTTGCGTTTGGCTTCAAGTCACTGCTGCTTAGTTATTTTGCACATCCTGTCAGTTTCATTTCTTAGTCGTCTGTACTCCATTTTGCCTGTTTCATTTACTGTATTTTTATATTTTCTCCTTTCATCTATTAAATTTAGTATTTCCTGTGGTATCCAAGGATTTTTTGTAGGCCTTGCCTTTCTATTTTGTCCTCTGCTGCCTTCACTATTTCATCTCTCAATGCTACCCATTGCTCTTCTACTATTTTATTCCCCCTTGTTTCTGACAGTTGATGGCTAAAGCTCCCTCTGAACTTCTCAGTAACTTGGGTTCCTTCAATTTATCCAGATCCCACCTCCTTATTGACCTACCTTTCTGCAGTTTTTTCAGTTTCAGCCTACAGTTCATAAGTTATGGTCAGAGTCTATATCTGCCCCTGGTATGTCTTACAGTTTAAAACCTGGTTCTGGAATCTATGTCTTAGCTTTATAAAATCTATCTGATACCTTCCAGAGTCTCCTGGTCTCTTCCACATATTCTACCTTCTTTTGTGATTCTTAAAGCAGGTGTTTGTTACGATTAAATCATATTCCATGCAAAATTCTACCAGGACACTTCCTCTTTCATTCCTTCTGCACAGACCATATTAAGATACTATTTTTGCTTCTCTTCCTTTTCCTACTACTGAATTCCAGTCTCTCATCACAATTAAGTTTACCTCTCTCTTAATTGTCTGAATAATTTCCTTTAACTCCCCAAACATTTCTTCAATCTCTTCATCATTGGCAGAGATAGTTGGCATATAAACCTGTACTACTGTTGTTGGTGTTGGTTTCATATCTATCTTGACAATGATAATGCGATCACTGTACTGCTCGTAGTAGTTTACCCACATTCCGATTTTCTTATTCATTATCAGTCCTACTCCTGTGATACGTCCTACTGATTTTGTATTTATAATCTTTTGTATTTATAATCTTACGTTATTATTAGTGAAAAGAAAGATTAAATAATAAAGAAAGATACTATAATACATTTATTGTATTACAAGTTCCACACTTATCTCCATTGTATATAATAAAGACGTTTTTGTTGTACTCCTCGAGGAATAATATTCTAGTAATTTTTGTACTTTGTAATATCACTTTGCATTCTATTTTCAATGTACAATTACTTAATTCTATTTTGTTTCATTTTTTATTGTACTTTTTCATTTATATTCTAAGAGTTGTTTTACTGTTGTTACATTGTTGTACATTATAGGAGTAGTAATATTCTAGTAATTATTGTACATTTTACTAGTATTTTGCATTCTATTTTCTATGTACATTTACTGTATGCTATATTGTTAAGTTATTTTTATTGCACATGTTCGCTTAATATTCTAAGAGTTGTTTTATTGTTGTTAGGTTGTAGTGAATTATAGAGATAGTAATACTCTCGTAATTTTAGTACTTTTTAATATTGTTTAGCATTTTATTGTACATGTTTCATAAATATTCCAAAGCTTTATTCTTGCTTGTTTGTTCACTTTTTCATTACATTATATATAAGATATGTTTAACAAAATGTTCTATTTGTTTGTAGTAATTAAATTTAATTTTCAAGTTATTTTGGAATTAGTAATTGAACAAGTATTGGCACAATTCATGCCAGCAGCAATGGTTATACTATTGATGCAAGTTAATGTTTTTGGATAATGTAGTAATAATTATTTTGAGTTATAATAATGAATTATTAGATGAAAGTTTCTATTTGATTCTAATTTTTGAATCTATGAAACTTAGGAAGGAAACTGGGGTTAGGAACCCTATTATTTTAAGTGCAAATTTTGTTTTACTTGGGTAGTATTAGATAAAGACTTCAAACCAAAAGAATTTGGCGGTATTTTATTCCTATCTTATAATTGAAAGTACACTATTTACTTCACTTTATCTATTTGTTTTAATATTTCCATAACCAGAAAATCTTTTTGGAGTAATAATTTTCTAGTTTCTTTCTTTTTTGTTCAGTTTATTTCAGGTCAAGTTGCAGCTTATAATTAAGAGTAAGATGGGTTACAAAATTTTTTATTATTAATTAAATTGTATAAGGTGGTTTTAATAGTAATTTTAATTATTAAATTTAGCTATTATCGGCTCTGAAGTGTGTACACATTGTGTGTCACTCTCGTTATTTATTATTGATTATTTTCAGATAATATTAGATAAGTAATACTGGAAAGTGTATCTAGGATTTGTATCTACATCTACATACATACTCCGCAATTCACCGTAAGGTGCGTGGCGGAGGGTACACTGTACCACAACTAGGCATTTTCTTTCCTATTCCACTCCCAAATTGAACGAGGAAAAAAAGAATGCATATATGCCTCCGTACGAGCCCTAATTTCTCTTATCTTGTCTTTGTGATCTTTACGTGAAATGTAAGTAGGTGGCAGCAAGATCGTACTACACTCAGCTTCAAAATCCGGCCCTCTAAATTTACTTAACAGAAATTCACGAAAAGAACGTCGTCTTTCTTCCAGCGATCCCCAATTGAGTTGCCGGAGCATTTCCGTGACACTCGCGCATTGGTCGAACCTACTGGTAACAAATCTAGCTGTTCGCCTCTGAACCGCCTTCAAACCGATCTGCTGCAGGTCCCAAATACTTGAGCAATACTCAAGACGTGGTCGTACAAGCGTTTTATACGCGGTCTCCACATCTTCCCAAAATTATCCCAATAAACCGAAGACGGCTGTCTGCCTTACTCATAACTGTCCTTACATGCTCGTTCCATTTCATATCGCTCTGCAATGTTACGTCTAGATATTTGAACGATGCGACAGCATCAAGAAGCTCACTACTAATGCTGTATTCGAACATTATGGGATTGTTTTTTCTACTCATGCGCATCACCTTACATTTTTCTACATTGAGAGCTAGCTGCCATGCTTCGCACCAACTAGAAATTTTGTCTAAGTCAACCTGTATGCTATTACAGTCAGTTATAGACGACACCCTCCCATACACCATAGCATCATCAGCAAACAGCCGCAAATTACAACTTACTCTGTCCATCAGATCATTTACATAGTTGGAAAATAATAGCGGTCCTATCACACTCCCCTGGGGCACGCCTGACGATACACTCGTCTCTGATGAACACTCGCCGTCGAGAACAATGTACTGTGTTCTATTACTTAGGAAGTGTTCCAGCCAGTCACAAATCTGTGAACCTATTCCATAAGCTCGTATCTTCGTTAGCAGTCTGCAGTGTGGCACCACGTCGAACGCCTTTTTGAAGTCCAGAAAAACACAATCCGCCTGTTTTCCTTCATCCATGCCTCGCAAGATATCATGTGAGAAAAGGGCAAGCTGAGTTTCACATGAACGATGTTTCCTAAACCCATGCTGATTTATGGAGAGAAGCTTTTCCGTTTCAAGGAAATTTACTATATTCGAACTGAGAATATGCTCCAAAATTCTACATGAAACCGATGTCAAAGATATTGGCCTGTAATTGTATGGGTCAGTTCCCTTTCCTTTCTTATACACAGGAGTCACCTGCGCTTTTTTCCAATCACTAGGAACTTTGCGCTGAATTAAAGATTCGCTATAAATGTAAGGTAAGTAGAGGGCCAATGCTGCAAAATACTCTTTCTAAAACTGAACTGGTATTCCATCAGGACCGGCAGACTTTTTCTTATTTTGCTCGCTCAGCTGCTTCTCTACACCGGAAATACCTATTGCTATGTCCCCCATTTCGGAATTAGTACGTTGATCAAATGATGGTATATTTGTGCGGTCCTCCTGCGTGAAAGATTTCTTAACGGTTAAATTTAGAACTTCAGCTTACTGTTTGCTTTCTGCTATTACTGCCCCGGAATGATAAATTAGTGACTGGAGAGTGGGCTTTGACCCGCGTATCGATTTTACATAGGACCAGAATTTTTTCGGGTCCTCGGAAAGATCTTTTGCTAAGGTATGGCTGTGATAATTATTGTATGCTTCACGCATCGATCTTTTTATAGATGCACGAATCTCTACTAACTTTTGTCTGTCATCATTTGCGTGTTCTTTTTTGAATCGAGAGTGCAACAGCCTTTGCTTTCTCAGCAGCTTTCTAACATTATTATTATACCATGGTGGATCTTTTCCATCCTTAATCATCTTTACTGGCACATATTTCTCTAACCCTTTATTAACAATGCACTTAAATTTAGTCCACAATTCCTCTACATCCATAGTCCCGGAATTAAACGATGCCCATTCATTATCTAAGTGCGATCGTAACATTTGCTTGTCGGCTCTTCCCAACAAAAACACGCTCCTAGCCTTCTTGACTGGTTTATGAACTTTGGTCACCATCGACACTATGACGATATCATGATCACTAATTCCTGTCTCTACACAGCCATCCTTAATAAGATCAGGCCTGTTTGTGGCTATAAGGTCTAGAATATTTCCATTCCCCGTGGGTTGCCGGTTTAACTATTATATTCAAGACATAACTTTTTATAAGGGTTAATTAATTATGCAGATTATTATTCTGTACAATTCAGGATGTTTTGAATAGTTTATATTACTACTCTATTGTTTTCTAATATATTTGTTTTAATAAAAATAATTTTATTTATTTTCTGTCTTAGTATTTTTTCTTGTAATTATTTTCAATTATAGTTTTTTGGTTACGTTATTGAATTATTAACAGTTAATTAAAATTATAATAAGAAAGTTTCGTTTTTTATACCTTTTGTATCAGGGTTTATCAAAATTGTAATTTTGATTAGTAAATCTCAATTTACGTTGATCTACAAATGATTAATATTTATTGTATCATAATTTTTTTTGTATAGATGAAATGTTATTCATTCCTACTATATTTAGTTTCTTAAAAAAAGTGTAATTTAAAAAAATGCGTTTTTATTTAATTTTTGACTTTAAAGCATTAATTACCTAATTTTTACGTCACAAGTTCTAAATTTAATATCGTATAATTTATTGATTGAGAAGATTTAACAAAAAAGCTATATACCAGCACAAAAAGCTATATACCAGCATTTTTTGATTATGTTTTAGTTCATTATTTATTGTTTTGACTTTATTTTTGTTTTAAAAGTTTTTAATCAGTGATGAAATTAATAAATATTTTTTATTTTTGTATATTAAGTGTAAATGTTTCTCTAACAATTATGTCAATCAATTATAAGGATTATAATATATAATAAATATCAACTTCAGCCTGTTTATCAAAAACATGTATTCTTTATCATATTTTTATCTTGCCTGCTCACCGATCTAATTAAAAGAGCATGCAAAGGTAGCATTGATTTGATTTGATTTGATTTTTCCAGGGAAGCCAAAACAGTCTTGCTCTAACCCGGCACTGCCCTCACTGAAACTAAGTTTATTGTGCAGTATCGCTCCCTGTTTATCTAGTAAAGCCAACCAATGCCCTTGAGCATAGCAAGGAGTCCCTTTACCAGTTCTTTATTACACACAATTTCTTCGGGTCTAGTTGTCCCAAATGTTCTGTGCCTTTTACTCTCCAATGCAATGCATTCGAAGATTATATGTGATGCAGTTTCATCACCATCATCACAGATCCTACATATAGGGCCCTCTTCTGTTATTCCCATTGTATGTAGGTGTTTTTTGAAATTCCCATGGCCTGTCAGCAATCCAACCATGAGTCTAATCTCTCTCCTGTTAAGACCGAGGATTGCAGATCTTCTTTTAAAACATGGCTTTGTCATCATAACCTTGCCACGTTTTTGTTGATGGACTTTGGTCCAATATTCTACGTGCTGTCTTTTGAGCCAGTTACGTAGCTCCAATTTGATCATTGCCTTGCTGATTGTCAGGACAGGTTCCGGTCCAATAAATGAAGTCTCTGCTCCCATCCTGGCTAATCTGTCGGCATGTTCGTTGCCACTGATCCCCGAGTGGCCAGAGACCCACAATAGATTTACTCTATTGCTTTCCCCTAGCTCCACCAGAACCCTGTGACATTCTGCAACAATTTTAGACCTTGTTGCAGGAGCTGCCAGTGATCTCAGGGCTGCCTGGCTGTCTGAATAAATATAGATGCTACGATCTTTGTAGCACCTACGCAAATTCTCCTCCACACACGCCTTGATGACAGTGATTTCGACCTGGAATACTGAGGCCAGTTTCCCTAGAGAGATGACACCCTCCAGTCTTGGCTGCACCCCATATACCCCAGCCCCAACACCTTGGTCGGATTTTGACTCGTCAGTGAACCAGACAATATCCCCCGTACGGTGTCGAACTATTTTCTCCCATTGCTCCCTACTTCCAATTGTTATATTGAAAGGCTTGTTGAAGCAGTATGGGGTTATAATATAGGCGGCTGGCATTTCCCCAACCTTTCCCATATTTACTTCACTCACTATTTTAGTGTGTGATTCTGGATATCCCAAAGAGTTCCAGTTGTTACCAGCATAGTTTCCATCCCAGCAGTTGGTGTGCTGCTAATTCCGCCTGTTATGGCTAAGCAGGCTAGTCTCTGCACCTTACCAAGCTCCTTAGCAGCAACTTGCTGTTCTACCTTCTTCCACCACACGACTGCCCCATACGTGATCCTGGGTCTAATCACTGCGGTGTATATCCAGTGCATACCCTTGGGACTCAGACCCCAATTTTTGCCACAAGCACTCCTGGTACTCACAAGAGTACCTTTTGCCTTGGAGCAAATATTCCTGATGTGAGGGGTCCATGTCAGTTTCTCATCTAGGGTAACCCCTAGATATTTCACTGTCCCCTTCACAGGTAGCACTTCATTGAAAAGCTTTAGATTCCAACTTGAATGTTGGATATGCTTCTTTGTGAATGGTACGACAACAGTCTTCTTAGGACTAACCCCCAGATCCTGTTTTCTGCACCAGTCTTGCACAATGTCCAATGCACCTTGTGCCATATTCTTCACTGTGTCAGCAAATTTGCCAAGTATTACTATGACAAGATCATCTGCGTATCCTTGGTAAAAGTACCGCCTAGAGTTTAATTCTCCAATGAGATCATTCACCACTATATTCCACAATAAAGGAGAAAGAACTCCTCCTTGCAGGCAACCCCTAGTGGTGTTGATTACCATTTTTCATTCATCATGGTAGCCTCTACCTCTCTTCCACTGAGCATGGCCCTAGTCCACCTACATAAAGTGGTCCCTAGGTCATGCACCTGTGCTGCTCTAACCATGGAATCGAAGGTCGTGTTGCTAAAAGCCCCCTCAATGTCCAGGAAAATATAGAGGGCTATTTCCTGAAAGTGTAGTGCTTTCTCCACCTTCCCAATGAGTTGGCGGAGAGCTGTCTCACATGATTTATCTGGCTGATATACATGTTGGTTTGAATGTAGAGGAGCCGTACTTAACCCCCTTTCTCCAACATGCACATTAACCATCTTTTCAAATTTCTTAAGAATGAAGGAGGACAGGCTGATTGGTCTCATATCCTTGGCCTTGGTATGATCAATTCTCCCTGGTTTTGGAATGAAGACAACCTTCATTGCCCTCCAAGCATGGGAATGATTCCTGCTGCTAGGCTAACCCTGAATAACCTGCATAGGAATCTAATAAGATTTTCTCCCGCTTGTTGCAGGAGAGCTGGAAAGATTCAATCAGGGCCAGGTGACTTGAATGGTTGAAATGTTCTCAGTGCCCATCGGACCTTACTGAAATCGACACACTCCTTGACCAAAACCCAGTCCTCTTTGCGAATATCTGAGAACTGTTGTCTCTCAGGAATCGCAATCTGGTCTGAGTTATCCCCCAGAGTATATTGAGGAAAGTGAGTTTTGAGGAGCAGTTCCAGCATTTCATGTGCTATCTTTGTATACTGCCCATCCTCCTTCCTCAATGTTCCTCCTTGATTAGTTGGTACCCTAGTGAGGATTTTATGAAGTCTCACTTGAGCAGCCACACCCTCCCCTTCCTCACAGAATAGCTTCCAGGATGCCTCCTTTGCCCGTCTGACAGCAACGTTGTAATTGATAAGGGCCTCACGATATTTTGCCCATTGTCCTTTGCGCCTTGCAAGGTTAAACAGTCTTCGTACCTGTTTCCTTTGCATTTCCAGGTTATTATTCCACCAAGGCACACTCCTATTTGTGCACTTCTTGGTGATTGAGCAGTTGTCCTGGTATGAGGTCACTATAGCAGAGGTTATGGCCTCTGCTACTTCCTCAAACGCTGTTGGATTCCTTATCGAAGTTTTAATTTCCGATAGTCTGAAGTCAAGGTCTCTCTTATATACATGTGATCTGATGAGGATGGCTCCAGGACCACATGCCACTGTTTGACGTAGCTTCCCATCATCATGGAAGCAAAAGTTATGTCAATTACTTCTTCCCTTCTACTATTCCTGAATGTAGGTTCATCAGGATCTCCAAGTTGTTAGATAGGAGAAATTCAAGAAGGTGCTCACCTCTACTGCTGGTGTTTTTTAGATTTCTAGCATTAATCAGCTTACCTCCAGTGCTACCGAGGCCCAATACACACCCTTTGTATAAATAGGGTTCTTGTATCAGGGCCACGTCCACCTCCTGTCTCCCCAGGTGACGGCTCAGGGCAGCAGTGCCTCTTTTACTGTGCTGCAGGTTTATCTGCAGCACTTCCAGTCCCCATCTTGCTGCTATTATTGCCTTTAAGGTCTTTGATTACTCTGACAGTGACCTGCGAGAATCCTAAAAACAGTTTCAGGCCTTGCTCTCACATTGCCTTCAGGGACTTCTCTCCGACTTCCACCACCAGGGTTCGTCCTTCTGGAACGCCCTTTTGGTTAATTACCCTCCAATCCTCTGTCGAGACTTTTTGGTTCTGAACCCTTATTTTCTCAAACAGAGGTTTTGGAGGGACATCCTTAAGCATTTTTGGTACCCATATTGATACCTTTGCGGTCTTCAGGAGTTCGGTTGCTGTATTGACCAGCAGCCTTGCATCCTCCCACGGGGATATCATGTGCACCTTGTCCTTAAACCATTCTGCTGTGTGCTCCCCCTCGCAGACAAAAATGAGGGATCCGCAATCTAGATACACCCTCCTGAATTTGGGTCCTGGACCAGCGTCCCCCCCAATCTCTTCAAAGGGGGCGATCTGCACGAGCTCCTCCTGTTGCGAGGTGATGTTCACCAGTGGTATCCTTCTCAGACAACCGCCATTCTAAAGACCGAGACTGCAGTACTATAGGTCTGTTTCCCTATTTCCTGCCTCAGCCTTTTAGGATCACGCTTGTCCAGAGAGGAGGGAGTCTTAGATTCCTCCCTAACCCTCTTGCCACCTGTCTTTGACGTCGAGGGGTTCTGTGTATCCCCTTCGAACTGAGGCAGTTTCTTTTTGGGGGTCTTGGGCTCAAGCCCTTTTGATTTCCTCCACTTATCCTTAGGAAGCCCCTCTTTTCCTTCCTTTTGCTACTGTTCCTTGAGAAGTTTCCTCCTCTGAGCCCCAGACAAGGCCTTAATCCTAATCTGGTCCAACTTCTCTGTTACAGTTCCCACTTCTTGCTCAGGTCGAGACCCTGACTGAGAAGTAGGAGTGCACTCCATCGGTCCTGATCCCAATGTCTGAGTTTCTGAGGTCTCAGATTGCCCCTCGGATTCTTTTAAAATAATTTTTTCTCCGTGTTCATCTTAGTCCCACGCGATTTGGGGATTTATATGGTCCACACCACGATAACCTCGCGCGGTGCACGGCTACTAACTCAGGGAGGTCGGTCGCCCTGTATCCCTCAGGCTCCGTTCGAGACACATCCACCCATGTGCCACGCACCCCTCGGCACGGATCGCATCACACCTTGGGTTGGGAAAGGAATTGGGAAAGGACTGGGAGAGGATAAGGAAGACGGGACGTTGTGGGACATGCTTGGTCTGATCCATCAGCTGAGCCTTTCCGGCAGTAGGTTCTCTACCTTCGGTATAGCCCTCTGCTTCACGCGGATACGCAAGCCTCTTCACCTGCACGGACAGTGCTTCGTCAAGGTGGTGTCCCCCGGAGAGGAAAGGTAGCATACTCATTAGTTTATTAATTCGAGACTAGAATAAATGGTCTGACAAGAAATTAACTGTCTTGTGATAATTTTTATAACTTATTTTTTAAGTTAAAAGGCTTAAACAATGCTTAAAGACCATAAGACCCCATAGAGATTTACATTTATGAATTTTTTTATTATTTAACTAATTATTTATATTAATTTTTATTGTTTTGTTGGGGAACTATGAAGAAAATTAAACTGTTTATAATTAGGTCATTAATTTATGTTTATTTAATCGATAATTTGTGTTTATAAGATTAAGTTTGCTTAGGGTTAGCAACATAGTCATTTTTAAAAGTTCTTTACTATAAAGAGGATTGCGACCTCAATGTTGGATTAATATTAATTATACGTGATTTTGTTTAGTAATTATGTGTGTTTGACCTTTAAATTTTTACATGATATGAGTTCAGACTGGCGTGGAACCAGGTCGGTTTCCATCCTAAGAATTATTGTATGAGTACAATAGGACCATATAATATAAATAATTTTTGTTTATTGTTTAAAATTAATTATTTACTAGTTTGACAGATTTATGTGTAGAATTTTAAGATGTAGATTTTTTTACAAACTGTATTGATAACATTTGATTTACTTATGTTTAGTATGATTTTTTAAAAGTTTGTTTGTGTTTAAATTAGAGTGTAGGGTATTAGGTTACATTTAGATTCATAGGGGCCCAAGTAGGGTAGGTTTCTCAGGTGTTCCTCAACCTTTCACTGATGCTCTTAAATTCATTTGTACGGCACAGCCTATTCCTATTATGTCAAATTATTTTTATTATTTTTTCCTGTTTTTAATTTATTGTTCAAATGTTCAAACGTTTGTAAAGCTTATGGGACTTAACTACGGGGTCATCAGTCACTAAACTTACAAACTACTTATCAACTATATTATACTAAGGACGGTACAAATATCCATGCCCGAGGGGGGATTCGAACCCCCGACCGTAGTGACCATGCAGACCGTGAGTGACGCGCCTAAGTCCTCTCGGGCACCGCGACCAGCTTTAATTTAGTAATTTCTTCATTCAATTGAGTTATCTTTTATTATGTAACTTATATATGTTCTTTCCCTTATTATCTTTTCTTTGTTGTGCTAGATTAAGAGTTTGTACATTAATAAATGCTAGTTGGTCCATTAATTGAAATTATTAATTATTGGGTTCTTTGCTCAAACTATTTCTGATGAGGTTACATTTCCTTTAATTTTATTATCATTAATTATTTTAATTGGGAGTTTTAATATATTTGATTTCATGAATTTTCAGTTTTACTGTTGATTATTATTTTTTCTTTCCCTTTCGCTATATTTTTATTGGTTTTGGTATATCAGAAAGTAACCAAATTTCTATTTCATTTGGGTGAAGATAAGGCTAAGTTAGTTTCTGGTTTCAATATTAAGTATGGTGCTGCTGGTATTTTCTTGTGTAGTATTCTAGAATTATTTTTTGAAAATGTTCTTTTCATTAATTTTTAGGTTGTGATTTTAATTCTTTTTATATTTTTAGACTTACTTTTATTTCTTTTTTCCATTTGAGTTTATGGTACTTTGCCTCGTTTTCGTTATTGTAGGCTCATATATTTGGCTTGAAAGAGTTATTTACCTTTATCTTTAATATATTACTTTTTTAAAATTTGCTTAAGGGTTATGTTTTTTCACTTGTTTAGTTAAACTTTGTAAGAATTTTAGCAAGTTAAGTTCTGATGTTATCAAAAGATTTTCTTTTCTTAAGCAAATTAACTTTATGTTTTAATGAGAATATCGGATGTTTTTGTAATGTTAACATTAATTCGAATATATGAGAAGTAAGTGGTTGTTGAGATTTGGCCTCTTGTGATGTATGGTTCTTTTACTGGTAGTTTTCCAATTCATTTTAGTGGGCAAATTACAATCAATATAATTGACAATAGAATACAGTTTATTGTATAGAACTGATTTCTTCGGTATTTGCTTTTGTTACAAAGTGCCATAATTAATAAGATTCAAATTGATATTATTAATGCAATAACTCCTCTTACTTATTAGGGCTTGATTGTAAAATTGCATAAGGAAACAGAAAATATAATATAAGTTTCATGTGTATTGCAGTTACTAATGAATTGCCTGGTACAATGTTATCTGGGTCTAGCAGGATATAGGGATATTTAGGCATAAAGCAATTAAGATTATTATTAGTATAATAAATGTAATTATGTCCTTGTAAGTAAAGTATGAATGAAAATGGATTTTATCAATACGTCTAATAATCCATTAAGATTGATTGATCCTGTTTGTTGTGGAAAAAATAAGTGTATAACAACTATACTTGCTACCATGAATGCTTATACAAAGTGGAATGTATAAAATCGATTTAGGGTTGTATTATCAACTGCAAATCCTCCTCATCAACTGCAAATCCTCCTCATACTGTCATCCAATAAAATGTATTTCTTATACTATATTTGTAATAATTGTTGCCCCATCAAAGTGATATCCTATCAATGTTGTTGATATTACTTTTAATGTAATTGTTCCTGTTATTTCTGTATTTTATTATATATATATATGATCCAAAATAAATTCCTCTCCTATGTGTATATAAGTAGATAAAGAATATTTAAGCAGCATTTGTGCATCATGTTCGGATTACCCATCTACTATTAACGTCTCGATAAATGTCAATTACACTTCTGAAAGATTTTTCCATATTCAGTATGTAATGTATGGTACAGAATAATCCCATAATAATTTAAATTAGTACACATAATCGTAACAGTGATCCAAGATTTCATCATAATGAAATGTTTGTTGGTTTTGGTAAATTTATTAATAAGTTGTTAATAAATTTGATTACTGTGTTTTAATTCATAATTATTTATTCATTAGTCTATTAATTTATTTTGCATATAGAACCTTGTTTTATTTGGTGAAATTATCTACTGATATTAATTTAATAAGTAGATAGATATTATTGTAATTGTATTAATGAGAATTGGATAATTATATAGTTTCATTAATGAAATTTATATTTTCTTAAACTTAACTAAGCATTTTTAGCTTATAATTTCTATGTCTTTTATCATTTCAGTATATATTGTTATATCAATATTATATAACGTGATTGGTTAAATTAAAAATTAGGTTTAGAATTTAAACTAAATTGTTGTATTTAACTTTAAAAATTTCATTTGATATATCACGTAATGTAAATAAATAATACTATTATACCATGCAGAAATGTTAATAATAAGATTTATGATAAATAGAACCTTTCTATTGTATTCCAGTTATTGTTATAATAAATAAGGTTTGAAAAATAATGGTTATTATAATTAATAAAGGGTGATTTATTTTATTAAAATTAATGTGTTTAAGTTTGATCATCTAAAATTATTATATTTATCAATTCACAGGTTATTTTATAAAAATATTAATTTTGGGAATCAATTATGGAAATATTATTTTGCCCTTGAAGTTTTATAAGTGTTTTCTTAATTTTGGTTTACTATTTCTTAACTATTAAAATTAATGTCTATATTTTTAGATTACGCACTTCTTTATTAATTTCTCTTTCTTGTGTTTATGTTTCTTCTTCTAAATGTAAACATTTATTGTTGGTTGTAGTGACTTTAGCATATATTGTTCTTTCTTTATGTGTGTCAATCGCTATTTTTCTAGTTGATTTTGATTATGATTATTTTTTCCTATTACTTTTTTCTTTTTTTTTCTGTTTGTGAGTGTGCTTTAGGTCTTACTATTTTAGTTTCAATAATTCGTTTTCATGGTAATGATTTTTTTTATATTCTTCCTTTTCATGCTTATGTTAAGGCATTTAGTTGTAATTGTATTTGGTACCTGTTTGTTTATTAACAGATTATATATGATTAATTCATGATTTTACATTCTTTTTAGTTTTGTTTTATAGTTTCAATTACTTCTTAATCTGATTTGCAATAATTGGTTATTATTTTGGTGTTAGTTATTATTCTTTTATACTAGATTTTTTGAATTTTTTTATCAATCTGATTTTTTATTTTTATTGTTTTATTTAAATTGATTACATTGTAAGTTATTTTCTACTTTAAATTTAATTTCTTTTTATATTTTCGTTGAGTATAGATTAATTCATACACTATTTTTGAATTCGTGTTGAGGTTATTAGCTTGACCATTAACAGGCTGGTATTTATTTAATTTTCTGTACTTTGTACGCTAGATAGCCTTTATTATTAGTTTCATTGACTCTTTATTACTCTTAAATTTCCTTTACTGTTCGATTTTGACTCTTTTTTTTTTGTTTTTTTTCTATTTTTGCTTTTTGACGTAAGATGCCAAAATTTTTCTTTGACTTCCCGAAATTAATGTTGAGGCTCCTATTTCTAGTAGAATGATTTTGGTGGATATCTTTTTCAAATTAGGGGGTATGATATAATTCGTATAATAAAGAATATTACTTATTTCAGTTTAACGTTTAATTATTTTTTTGTTTTTAAGATTATTTTGTGTTTTTATTTTTAGATTTGTTTATTTTCGTCTAGCTGATTTAAAATCCTTAATTGTTTATTCTTCTGTTGCTCATATTGTAATGTATGTTTTTTTAAACTAACACACAAGGTAGGTGCGTGTGGCCATGCTTGTTATATGGCCTATTTTCTAATCATTACATGGGCTCTGCACGAGAAGAATAAAGAGAAAAACACAGAGAATTTGCTGCTAAATGAAATCCAATCAGATGAAAACGTTCAAACACATAAGTTCTTTATTGATCTTCTCTTACAACAGCCCATTTATAACTCCTATCATGTTTTACAAGAATTTTAACAGAAAACAAAACAGAATAGTATTTCCTACTTATAACTGATCTTAGAGACTCTGACAGAACAATGCTATTTTTAGTTTGAAGCACTGGTTCCCAGGGCAGTAGCAGAAAGTGGATTTCCGCCAGATTTTACCTGTACGGTATAGAAAAGTCGAAAGAGTAGTATCTGGCAACCAGGAGTCCTTAATAAATATATTTGACAATCTTATGTCGATTCATATGGATGTAGTGCAACTCTTTATACTACAGTATGAGATTAGTAACTTGTGGTTTAATAACTATAAATTTTTAGTGATGTATAGGTTCCGTTTTGGTAATGGTTGTTCATGGTTTATGTTCTTCTGGTTTATTTTGTTTATCGAATATTATTTATGAACCTTTGGGTAGAAAGAGATTATTAATTAATAAGGGTATGATTAATTTAATACCTTGAATGTCTATTTGGTGATTTCTTTTAAGATCTTCAAATATGTCTTCTCCTCCATCTTTGGATCTTTAGGGAGAGTTTTAGATTATTAAATAGAATTATTTCTTGTTCATATATAATGTTATTATTGATTTCTTTATCTTTTTTAAAGCTGTTTATCTATTGTGTATATATTCTTATTCTTAACGTGGTTTGTATTATTGTGGTGTTTATATTTTTTGGGTTATTTCCATGAATATCATCCTTTTACATTGATTTCTTCTTAGTTTATTATGCTTAAGAGGTGAGATTTTTTATTTTTAATGGCGTGAGTTTCTTAATTTAAAATGTTGTTTTGTGGGATTAGTGATACGATTTTTTTATGTTATGTCGTGTATTTTATTTCTATTTATTCACTACGTTATTTTATTTTAATTAGAACTTAATTTTTGATATCGGTTGTTTATTATTTAAAAATTGACTATAGATTATTTGCTGAGTTGGTATTATTTAGTTTGAATAGTTGTATGGTGGTAATAACTTTTATTTTTATTGAATATTTTTAATTTTTATGTATTTTGTTATACATATTTCTTTTTAGTTATCTATTAAAAATGATTATATGCATAATGAAAAATTATTAATAGTTTTATTTTATTCGTTATAATATTTATTTTTCAATAGGTCTTTTAATTATTAATCCAAATTTAATTAGAATTTTAGTTGGTTGAAATGGGTTAGGTTTAGTTTTTTATTATACTGTTATTTAGTATCAGAATGTTAAATCATGTAATGCTGGCATAATTAACTGCTTTATCTAATCGTGTTGTTGATGTTTCTATTTTAATTTCCATTCTTTGAATATTAAATTTTGGTTGTTGAAGTTGTATTTATTATTATTAACTTAATAATTGTTCTTGCTGCTGTAACTAAGAGTGCTGAGATTCCATCTTCTTGGTAACTTCCAGCTGCTATAGCAGCTCATACTCCTGTTCCTCCTCTAGTTCATTCTTCTACCCTTGTTACTGCTGGTGTATATTTATTAACTAGTTTTAATCCTGTGTTAATAGTCTATGATTTTGATTGATATTTTCTGTTTTATAGGTTGTTTAATTATGTCTGATATTGGGGCTAATTTTGAATTTGATTTGAGGAATATTATTGCTGTTTCTACTTCGAGTCAGCTGGGTTTAATAATAAGAATTTTATCAATAGGTTATCCTGATCTTACTTTTTTCATTAATTGTCTCATTCTTTATTTAGTACTTTATTATTTATGTGTGCAGGTTCTATAATTCATAATTACTTGATTCTCATGATATTCGTTTTATGGCATCTAATGTTTGTGTGGTATACCTGTTTTAACTGGGTTTTATACTAAGGATTGAATTCTTGCGGTTATTTAAGTTGAATTAACTTTTATTTTTTTTCTCTACTGGTTTAAGAGCTTCTTATTCTTTTATTTTATCTTATTATTCAATATCTTGTGATAATAATTATTATTCTGTTTATTCTCTTAATGATGGACGTTATTTTATTTCTTTTGGTATAATTGGTTTATTAATTGTACTGTTTATGGTGGTAGATTTCTGTCTTGATTAATTTTTCCTGTACCTTATTTAATTATATATATATATATATATATATATATATATATATATATATATATATATATATACGATTATATTGCCCAACTAGGATCATGTTCTACATCTGAACAAATGCTCCATAAGTCATGTTGAAGTGCATGGCAGAGGATTTGTTGAATCACTTTTATGATGTTTCACTACAGTTCCATTCTCTAATAGCTTGTGGAAAAAAGGAGCACTTAAATCTTTCCGTTTTCGATCTGATTTCTCTTATTTTATTTTGATGAATATGTCTTCCTATGTAGGTGGATGCTAACAAAATTTGTTCGCTTTTGTAAGAGAAAGTTGGTGAAAGAAATTTTGCAAATAGATCTCATTGCAACAAGTAACGCCTTTCGTTTAATGACTTCCACAGCAACTCATGCATCATTTCCAAGACACTTTCTCCCCTAAATCCCATTAACACAAAACAAGCTGCCCTTCTCTGTACTTTATCTAAATCGTCTGTCAATCCTTTTTGGTAGGCATCCCACAATGCACAACAATACTCCCAAATAGGATGTACAAGTGTACTTTAGGCAGTTTCTAGTCTTTGGTTCACTTTTCTTGCAATGCCTTCTATGTCTTCTTTCCAATTTAAGTTGTTCGTAATTGTAACTTGTACATATATAGTTGAATTTACGGCCTGTAGTTTCGACTGATTTATCATGTAAATGAAGTTTAACACGCTTCTTTTAATGGTTATATGGATGACATCACACTTCTCATTATTAAAGGTACGTTGACACTGGTCACAAAAACGGCGCCTTAGCATATGGTATTACGGCTTATATGGAAGTGGTGCTCTCACAGCCATTTCCACTCACTCCTGAGAGAATCCCAGTCACATGGCTGCCAATATGGCGTCAGCTGAGATTTTTCGATCAGCCATTGGTATTGACGTTTGGGTTATCGTTTTAGAATTGATATCAGACTATCATAAGAGGCATAATAAGTGTAAATGTTGTTGTTTGGAAATGTATTTTGTGTATATTAGACAGGTGTAAACCAATTAGCACATGTAAACAAAGATCCATTACTGAACCAATTACGAATAAAAAAAGTAAATTTCGATTGGGATCTGCTTATCAAGCTATGTAAGAAAGTCCGATATCAACATTAGAGACGTAGCACTTGATCAAGTGATACTACAAGTGTCATAATGAAATCTGACTCCTGACTATTGCCTGTCATCTCTTCAAACTTGATATCTTGTCATAAAAAAAAGTTCAGTATTTTGATGTAATGTTCTGGATGCTATTTACAATGTCACGTATGCTTATTTGCTTACTTGCTCGACAGTTAAATATGGCGACTTTTTAATTTATAATTTTCAGGTTATGCTTCGTAAAACTGCACTGAAAGTTACTGTAGTACAGTTCATTTTCTTAATTAACAGATACACTTAATCATAAATTACAACATGAATTTTGTCACTTCCTATATAAAATCCATGTAGCAAGCGTTTATGACCAATGAAGATAACAATTCCAGACTCTGAATACACTGCCAGTACCACACTTATTTCCGAATTTGTAGAATTAAATAGCCTGTTGTGTACCTACAAATCTCCCTTCAGTAATCATTCAATAACACCTGTTTAGTCACACACAAATATTAAGCATACACTGTATAAGAACATCATAAAATACGCAAATTAACTACATTATACTCATGAAATCTTTGTCCTGCCTTCCAATGTCGCACTATCACTGTTAACCAACAAACCATACTTAAAAGCACATATTAATAAAGATCTTTAATTTTATGAGCAATTAAAATGCAAATTGTCTGTAAAATGTAGGCATAACTACACGAAAACACCAAATACAGGAATAGCCTTAAAATAAAGATGGCGGCGGTTTCTTCTGATTCTGAGACATGATGTCACAAAGTAAAGATGACGAGAGTTGAGTGGCACCCAGTGATTAGTATAGAGATCAATGGTGGCACCACACAAATATTTGCATATGACATTAGAATTTTCCGTGACGTAAGTCAAATGGCGCCGTTTTTATACCCAGTGTCAACATACCTTTAGGGTCAATTGGCACTATTTGCATAATGCATATATCTTATCTACATCATGTTGCAGTTGCTTTTGATCTTCTGGTGACTTTGCTATCCGATAAGTGACAGCATCATCTGAAGACAGTCTAAGGGAACTACTCAGATTGTCTCCTAAATCTTTTTTAAAAATAAGGAACAGTAGCAGCCCTGTAACACTTCCCTGCGGAACGCCAGATATCCCTTCAGTTCCGTTCCTCTTTTTTCTTTGTTGTTGTTTCATATTTTTCCAGTATTCCCTCATTTTCTCCCCATGAAGTCTCTTCTTTTCTTGTGTCCATGTTGTTCATGAGTTTTTATTGCTTCTGCTTTGAAAGCCTTCCAAATTGAGTATTTTAAAAAAAATTTCTTTCTTCTATTTTTGATTCTTTGATTTTGTTTCTTTCTAGATCTTTCCTTACTTCTGCAATCCATGCTATTGTCGATTTATTCTTTCAGAAATCTAGGTGTAGGCTGTTTGTTTTGTTAGTCTATTTTGTCCATTGGGTAGAGTTGTCCAAAAAATGTTAATCTTCGCTTAGCCATTACTTCAGATATTTTCTCTACATTTTTGTAGATCTCCTCATTACTTCTTATTATCCAACCATCTACAGTTTTTATTCCACCCATTATTTTTCGAATAATCCTAATATCCAGAACCTCTAGTTTATCCATCTTATAGTTCATCGTTAGGCTTTCACATACATATAAACATTCTGCTCATATCACTGTGGTGTAGTGTTTTATTTTTATTTTTCTAGATATATATTTCTTGTTGTAAATATTTTCAGTCAAACCATATGCTCTTTCCATTTTCTTCAGTCTTACATTTATTGCAAATTTTTATAGTTCATTCCTGTGTAGAGTTTCTCCAAGATATTTATTTAAGGCCAATTCACACAGTCCGTCATGTCAACGTCACATCATAGCACCGTCACAAGTTCTATTCACACTGTGCGTCAGTGTCCGTCACGTCAATTCGCCCATCTCTATACGCGATGTTGAAAGTGAGATTATGAGTGGCGATCTGTTATGTTGAAAGTCATAGTTTAATACTAGAATTGAGGGAACAACAACGCTAAATGTTATTGACAGCTAAAGAAAACTTTACAGTGTATGTTTTTGGTCAACTTACTGGGAACTGAAACAACATTTCAAAACATCGACATCTATTTTCAAGCGAAAAAAATAAACGTATTAAAACATCAAACAATACTTATGAGAGCATAAATAGCGCCTGTTTATGTTATCCATTACGATTTGCCCGCTGACATTGTTAAAGCCGTCATAAACAACTGAATTTTTGTCTTTCCTTAGAACTGACTTCTTCATTTAAACCAAATGCGTAACCAAATTACAATCTTATTCAAATAAACAGTTTGCATCGGTCACTTTTGTTACAATGTTAAGTAATATAAACCATTTTTGGTTTCACATATCCAACCTCGATTTTAGGGGTCACTCAATTGCCAAAAATACTTAAGTCGTCATGAAATATTTGAGATTTACGCCTAAAATGAAGTATAACTACAAAATAAAGATGAATAACACACATTTGCATATAAACAGTGCAATCGCCGACTGCAACATGTAATTATCATGACGAAAATAGTTGAACTTCCGATGTTAGCAGACGACCATTCTTCTCGAGAAAGTTTGACGGGACATTCGAGTGGCCCAAACGCTGATAGTTCCTGATAGTTAGTGACGATTTGGAAGGCCCCCACTTCGCATGCGCGCTTTTTGACAGTTGCCAACTCCGAAGCCAACTCGAACGCTTATTTCACCTGTTTCGCAGTTTGGCCACTCATAGCGCTAGTTGGCATCTTTTCTCTCTACCGATGTTGAAAGTGAGGTTATGACTGGCGATATGTTATGTATTTCTCAATTGAGAAAACTATTTAAGTCGTCATGAAACATTTGCAATTTACCGTTAAACCAAAGTATAATATTAAAGATTAACAAGACACATTTGCCTGCAAACCGCGTATATGTCGAGTATAAAATTCGCGTGACGAAACTAGGTTAACTTGTGAGTCGCGATGTTACCAGACGACCATTCCATCAAAACATTCTTCTTGAGAAAGCTCACGTTGACGTGAGGTGGCGGACCGGCGACGGACAGTGTTTATTCTGCCATTAGAAATACATTGTGGATTAAATTCTGATCATGAACTTCGACAAAACGCAAAATATACGTAAACATGTCCCCCATTTATAAATAATGTAGCCAAATTAACCCGACAAAACCTCATACAACAATGAGGTAAATTAGGATAGTTGTGCGTGAAAGGAATATTTGGTAACATACAACTTCATATGCATTTTGTCCCATTATTATGAGTTACAATAAAATTTAAAAAATGAAACATACAAATTAATATACAAAAATTTGCAGGTGTTGTGCAAGAATTATCATCGTACATGATTTTCCCAGAAGTTACACATTTAGTGTAGAAACGCCCACATTGGCACTAATAGATTTCTATAATATAAAACCACAAGGAGAAACACGAAACAGTAATTGTGAGACGCTATAGTAGCACATATGTCGGTTATAAAAATCTATCACTGCTAATGCCTGTTGTGAACTATGTTATTCTTATGTATCAAACACTTCATTTACAGATGGCACAGAAAATCTCAGTAGGACTATTTTGACTTCATTTTCAGGCGAATATATCACAATCCAAACTGTAAAAACATACGCATTCATCTTTAAATTCGTATGTTATGAAAATTTCCACACCTTTCATTTATAGTATGTATGGGTGTAATAAAAAGCGGACGTACTGTATTAGAAGGTCGCATAAGTTGAAAGAATGCCTGTCTAATATACAAACTCAGCCTCAATCAAGAGAAAATCGAAGACTTAAAACACAAACCTCTTCGTAAATATGCGGGCTTGTCTTTTGGAGGAGGCTTGTTAAACGCTTTGGAGTCAGTCAGAAAACAGTTTGACGAAAATCCGCAGACTTAAGCTTCGTTCGACTGGCGCTGCTGACGGTCAGGAACAGTTTGAGGCGTTCGAGTGGCACTTCTGACTCTTGCTGACGATATCTGACTGGCCAATCTGGTGTTCGAGTGGCGGAGCTGATAGTTGGCGACCGAAAGCTTAAGTCAGCGGATTTTCGTCAAACTGTTTTCTGACTAACTCCAAAGCGTTTAACAAGCCTCGGCCAAAAGACAAGCCTGCACATTTACGAAGAGGTTTGTGTTCCAAGTCTTCCATTTTCTCTTGATTGAGGCTGAGTTTGTATATTAGACAGGCATTCTTTCAACTTATGTGGCCTTGTAATACAGTACGTCCCCTTTTTATTACACCCATACATACTATAAATGAAAGGTTTGGAAATTTTCAATAACACGAATTTAAAGATGAATGCGTATGTTTTTACAGTTTGGATTGTGATATATTCGCCTGAAAATGAAGTAAAAATAGTCCTACTGAGATTTTCTGTGCCATCTGTAAATGAAGTGATTGACACATAAGAATAATATAGTTCACAACAGGCATTAGCAGTGATAGATTTTTATAACCGACATATGTGCCACTATAGCGTCTCACAATTACTGTCCCGTGTTTCTCCTTGTGGTTATATATTATAGAAATCTATTAGTGCCAATGTGGGCGTTTCTACACGAAATGTGTAACTTCTGGGAAAATCATGTACGATGATAATTCTTGCACAACACCTGCAAATTTTTGTATGTTTCATTTTTTTAAATTTTATTGTAACTCATAATAATGGGACAAAATGCATATGAAGTTGTATGTTACCAAATATTCCTTTCACACACAACTATCCTAATTTACCTCATTTTTGTATGAGGTTTTGTCAGGTTAAATTGGCTACATTATTTATAAATGGAGAGACATGTTTACGTATATTTTGCGTTTTGTCGAAGTTTATGATCAGAATTTAATCCACAATGTATTTCTAATGGCGGAATGCACACTGTCCGTCGCCGGTCCGCCACCTCACGTCAACGTGAGCTTTCTCAAGAAGAATGTTTTGATGGAATGGTCGTCTGGTAACATCGCGACTCGCAAGTTAACCTAGTTTCGTCGCACGAATTTTATACTCGACAGATACACGGTTTGCAGGCAAATGTGTCTTGTTAATCTTTATTATTACACTTTGGTTTAACGGTAAATTGCAAATGTTTCATGACGACTTAAATAGTTTTCTCAATTGAGAAATGCATAACATATCGTCAGTCATAACTTCACTTTCAACATTGGTAGAGAGAAAAGATGCCAACTAGCGCTATGGGTGGCCAAACTGCGAAACAGGTGAAATAAGCGTTCGAGTGGGCTTCGGAGTTGGCAACTGTCAAAAAGCGCGCATGCGCAGTAGAGGCCTTCCAAATCGTCAGCAACTGTCAGGAACTATCAGCTTTTGGGCCACTCGAACAAACCTTTAAACTTACGGTCGCCAACTATCAGCTCCGCCACTCGAACACCAGATTGGCCAGTCAGATATCGTCAGAAAGAGTCAAAAGTGCCACTCGAACGCCTCAAACTGTTCCTGACCGTCAGCAGCGCCACTCGAACGAAGCTATTGACGTGACGGTCCGGTGACGGACAGTGTGAATGCCGCCATTAGAAATACATTGCGGAATGTAGTGACGGACGCCACTCCCATGAACCACAGACATTGCCGAGGTGGGGTGGCTTGCGTGCCTCAACGATACAGATAGCCGTACCGTAGGTACAACCACATCGGAGGGGTATCTGTGGAGAGGCCAGACAAACGTGTGGTTCCTGAAGAGGGGCAGCAGCCTTTTCAGTAGTTACAGGGGCAACAGTCTGGATGATTGACTGAGCTGGCCTTGTAACATCAGCTAATGTGGCTTTGCCACGCAGTTACTGCGAACGGCTGAAAGCAAGGGGAAACTACAGCCGTTATTTTTCCCGAGGACATGCAGCTCTACTGTATGAACATATGATGATGGCATCCTCTTGGGTAAAATATTCCGGAGGTAAAATAGTCCCCCATTCGGATCTCCGGGCGGGGACTACTCAGGAGGATGTGATCATCAGGAGAGACAGTACTGGCATTCTACGGGTCGGAGCGTGGAATGTTAGATCCCTTAATCGAGTAGGAAAATTAGAAAATTTAAAAAGGGAAATGGATAGGTTGAAGTTAGATATAGTGGGGATTAGTGAAGTTCGGTGGCAGGATGAACAGGATTTCTGGTCAGGTGAGTATAGGATTATAAATACAAAATCAATTTGAGGTATCACAGGAGTAGGATTGATAATGAATAAGAAAACAGGAATGCGGGTAAACTACTATGACCAGCACAGTGATCGCATTATCATTGTCAAGATAGATACGAAGCCAACACCGACAACAGTAGTACAGGTTTATATGCCAACTAGCTCTGCCGATGATGAGGAAATCGAAGAAATATATGAGGAGCTAAAGGGAATTATTCAGACAATTAAGGGAGAGGAAAACTTAATTGTTATGGGCGACTGGAATTCGGTAGTAGGACAAGGAAGGGAAGGTAAGATAGTAGGTGAATATGGTCTGGGCAAAAGGAATGAAAGAGGAAGCCGCCTGGTAGAATTTTGCACAGAACATAATTTAGTTATTACAAACACCTGGTTTAAGAATCACAAAAGAAGGTTGTACACGTGGAAGAGACCAGGAGACACCGGGAGATACCAGATAGATTTTATAATGGTAAGACATAGATTTCGGAACCAGGTTTTAAATTGTACGACATACCCAGGGGCAGATATAGACTCTGACCATAACTTGTTGGTTATGAACTGTAGGCTGAAACTGAAGAAACTACAAAAAGGTAGGAAAATAAGGAGATGGGACTTGGATAAATTGAAGGAACCTGAAGTTCTTAAAAATTTCAGAGGGAGCTTTAGGCAACAACTGACAGAAACGGGGGAAAATAAAACAGTAGAGGAGGAATGGGTAAAATTGAGAGATGAAATAGTGAAGGCAGCAGAGGACAAAATAGGTAGGAAGGCAAGACCTGCAAAAAATCCTTGGATATCACAGGAGATATTAAATTTAATCGATGAAAGGAGAAAATATAAAAATGCAGTAAATGAAACAGGCAAAATGGAGTACAGACGACTAAGAAATGAGATTGGCAGGAAGTGCAAAATTGCTAAGCAGGAGTGGTTAGAAGGCAAATGCAAGGATATAGAAGAATGTATAAATAGGGGAAAAATAGATACAGCCTACAGGAAAATAAAAGAAACATTTGGAGATAAGAAAAACAGCTCTATGAATATCAAGGACACTGATGGAAAACCAGTTCTCAGCAAAGAAGGGAAAGCTGAAAGGTGGAAAGAGTATATAGAGGGGCTCTATGAAGGAAATGAACTTCGAGACAATATTGTAGGAAGGGAAGAGGATGTAGATGAAGATGAAATAGGAGACACTGTACTGAGAGAAGAATTTGACAGAGCCCTGAAAGACCTAAGTCGAAACAAGGCCCCTGGAGTAGATGATATTCCCTCAGAGCTACTGAAGTCTCTGGGAGAACCAGCCATGTCAAAATTGTTTCACCTGGTGTGTAAGATGTATGAGACAGGTGAAGTACCCTCAGACTTTAAGAAAAATGTTATAATCCCCATTCCAAAGAAAGCAGGTGCAAACAGGTGTGAAAACTACAGAACCATCAGTTTAATAAGTCATGGTTGCAAAATATTAACACGAATTATATACAGAAGGATGGAAAAGCTGGTAGAAGCCGACCTCGGGGAAGATCAGTTTGGGTTCAGGAGAAATGTAGGAACACGGGAGGCAATACTCACTTTACGGCTTATCCTAGAAGATAGATTAAGAAAAGGCAAACCTACATTTCTAGCTTTTGTAGATTTGGAGAAGGCTTTTGACAATGTTGATTGGAACAAACTCTTTCAAGTTCTGAAGCAAGCAGGAGTAAAATATAGGGAGCGTAAGGTTATTTACAACTTGTACAAAAACCAGACAGCGGTTGTCAGAGTTGAAGGGCATGAAAGGAATGCAGTGGTTGGGAAGGGAGTAAGACAGGGTTGTAGCCTTTCTCCAATGTTATTCAATTTGTACATTGAGCAAGCTATAAAGGAAAGCAAGGAGAAATTTGGAATAGGGATTAAAGTTCAGGGTGAAGAATTAAAAACTTTGCGTTTTGCCGACGACATAGTAATTCTGTCAGAGACAGCAAAGGACCTGGAAGAGCAGTTAAACGGAATGGACAGTGTGTTGAAAGGTGCATATAAGATGAAGATTAACAAGAGTAAAACTAGGGTAATGGAGTGCAGTGTAAGAAAATCAGGTGATGCTGAAGGAATTAGATTGGATAACGAAGCAATAGAGGATGTAGATGAATTTTGTTACTTGGGCAGTAAAATAACAAATGATGGTCGCAGTACAGAGGATGTAAAATGCAGAATGGCAATGGGTAGAAAAGCGTTTTTGAAAAAGAGAAATTTGTTAACATCGAATATTGATTTAAGCCTAAGGAAGTCCTTTCTGTGAAGGCATTTGTATGGAGTGTGGCCTTGTATGGGAGTGAGACATGGACGATAAACAGTGCGGACAGGAAGAGGATTGAGGCTTTTGAAATATGGTGCTACAGAAGAATGCTGAAGATTAGGTGGGTGGATCGCGTAACTAATGAGGAGGTAATGAACAGAATTGGAGAGAGAAGAAATTTCTGGCATACCTTGACTAAAAGAAGGGATCGATTGGTAGGACACATTCTTAGACATCAAGGAATTGTGAATTTAGCGTTGGAGGGAAGTGTGTGGGGTAAAAACCGCAGAGGAAGACCAAGAGATGGATACATTAAGCAGATTCAGACAGATGTAGGTTGCCGTTCTTATGTGGAGATGAAGAGGCTTGCTCAGGATAGGTTATCGTGGAGAGCTGCATCAAACCAGTCTCCGGACTGAAGACCACAACAACAACAGTGACGGACGGTGACGTGATGTGACGGACAGTGTGAATTGGCCTTTATTCAGTCTATTTTACCATATTTGTGTTTCTACTAATTTTGGCGAATTTTTTTTTTTTCATTTTTCATGAATTTTGTTTTTTCAACTGAAATTATGATAGAAGTTCTGTTTGCTGTTTTTTTTTTTTTTTTTTTTTTTTTTTTTTTTTTTTTTTTTTTTTTTTTTTTTCTCCAAAGGCTTTGTTTGAATAACTGCTTCTGTCAGTTTTTCTGAAAGTGTTGGAAAATAATCCTCAAAAGCTAAGCAATTTACCTTAATTCCATTTGTTTTCCTTCCCAGACTTATTGGTTCAGTTTTGTCAGTTTTTAGCTCCGAATTCCAGATCCTAAAATTTTTCTGTACCGTATTACTATTATTAAAAAAAAAAAAAAATCAGTCACGACTCACGTATGTGGTGAACTGAGAAATGTAATCGAAGTAGCAGAACAGGTGGCGTGGAGGATCTGGGCAGGTTGAGAATGAGAATGGCAGTTGTGATCAATGCGCGAGTGTTACAGGAAATGCTACGGGGCCTCAAATGAGAATCGCTGGAGGAAAGACAACATTCTTTTTGAGATATTCTATTAAGGAAATTTAGAGGGCCAGAATTTTAAGCTGACTGTAGTAAGATCTTGCTGCTGCCTACTCAGATTTCACGCAAAGCTGACAAAGACAAGATAAGAGAAATTTGGGCTTGTACAGAGGCTTATATACATTCTTCTTTTCCTCATTCTATTTGGGAGTCGAATAGGAAAGGAAATGGCTAGTAGTGGTACAGTGTACCCTCTGCCATGCACCTCACTCTGGATTGCAGAGTATATATGTAGAAAAATGTATCTGATGATTTCATTTGGAGTGCAAGAGATACGCTCGACTCTAGTGTGCTTGGCAATGATGTAGGGGTTCAGCAGACAGTGGCGAGGTGTGGTCGATGTGTTCATGGAGATGGGTGGTGAGGCACAAGTATCTGGCCACATTATCTGACGAGTAGTGATCAAAGATTTGTTCCACCAGTTCAAACCAAGTGGTTGACACATAGAAATAAACGGTGGCAATTTAAAGTAGTCAAATAGGTGGCAGAGAAGGAAGTGGATCCGGTGTATGTGCCTGCATCTTGGTGTAGCAGCATTATTGTATGCCTGTTGTGGGAGGCATGGAGGCTGTGCAGCATGGCCGTTGTCCCAAGTGGGACCGAAAAAATGAGTGGTTGTGCAAGATAGGACGGAGGTTGTCCGAATGTGTCAGCCGTGTGTGTGTGTGTGTGTGTGTGTGTGTGTGTGTGTGTGTGTGTGTTTGTGTGCGTGCAGGAATGGCTGTTGTGGTCGTGGTGCAGCAGATGCATCACGTGATGCAGCACACGACTGCTCACTGAAAGTTCTGTAGGGTCTGAATATGTAAAGTTACTGGGGTGATAGCTTAAAACTACAACACTTTCTCTCTTTATACTTGTGAGAGGTCACTTCTTGAAACGTGCTGCAATTTGCTCGCATGCAAGATAGACCAACAGGCCAGAAATTTCTGAGCTATAATGTACAAGAGGATGATTTTCAAAGAATGCACAATTTGAACTTAAGTATATTTCTTCTTTGCACAGCTCCATCCACCAAACTAATTACTCTGGAATGTTCCAAATCAACCATCACATCGGTAACTTTAAAATTCCAAGAACAATACATTACTATTTCCAACAACAACAACCACCATAACTACCATGATGCCAAAAAGCTCATCAGTATATATAACACAGGAAGCAATACTTGTCCTAATGAACATTATTAATTAACATACAAAATTTACTCACAATTAAAAGTTGCAGAAGTAATGCACTTGCGTGTCCCTAGCTGCCTAGTCTAACCCAGTTATCCAACTGGCACCTACAGCTTCCACGTGGAATCGTAACCACGCGTCGTTTCTGGCACCTCTTCACATCGTTGAGAGTGGAGGATGAGTTAAAGTACAGACTAAAAATCTGAGGTCCAACCGGGTTTCGAACCTGTGATCCTTCACCTTCCATTGAGCAATTTCCCCCAAGACCACCAGTTCCGACATTTAGTTACTAATCATCTATGTAAGATAAGATTGCACATACTTCTTATTTTCTTTGTGAAATACGAAAACTTGTTTACCGTAACAATATGAATCACATTTTGTTATTTAACTAATTAGAGAAATGATGAAATCAGTTGCTAACGTGTAATCACAGAATATTCACAAAGAGCAACAAAATTACAACAACTGATGTTTACCACTGAATTGCATACACTTAATTACAGACAGTCATTGCATTTAATTAATTGATTTCTCTACTAATAAAATTCCTTGGGTTACAAAAAGATCTGGTAAGTCATGTTACAGTATCCTTGTCCACAACCTATAGTAATTTACACCATATCACAATTTATATGCAATTTTCTATAATGGAAGTTTATAGTATATTCTAGAACTGTTTTTGTTAAATCAACAATTGTAGCATCGTGATCAGTCTGGTAATTGTCTGTACCATGTGTCACATAGTTTGTTATACTAATCACTGTTATTAACCTGATCATTGTCCCATGTGATATCATGTAGTTCAGACTGGATGTGGACATAAAATAACCAGTATCCCGTTCTCCAGTTGCCTGCCATATGGTATCTTGTTCTTCAGTTGCCTGTTGCTGTGTTAATGCTGGGAGGATTGATATTATGCTAGCGCGCAGAGACAGATGTGCTTGAGGGGCGAAAAAAATTCTTCAGAACTGTAAGAAGAGTTTTTAGAAGAGCCTGAAATTGCGTTTTGGGCAAAGTCACTGTACCCCAAAGAAGGAAAAAGGTTTGGTGGTGGCAACAGAATTACATTTTGTTGGCTACCCTCATAGCCGTCGGACTGTTACCGCAGCATGCCTGGCGGGGCAGTTGCAGGTCTATTGTTCAAATTGTAAAAATTTAAATTGTTCAATTTGGCAGCAGGTAACTGGGAAGCAGACGTAAAAACATTCTGCTGATGATTAACACTGAACACCGGCAAAATATCAGGGAGCACATTGGGGGTAATAAAACATGAGTTATTTTGGGATTACCTAACCTCACTGTTGGAGTGCAGTGTTGAAAACATGTCTTGATAAAGATGCAAAACTGGAAACAGTGGAGTAGAGGATGAAGCACTCGTTGATCCAAGCAGTTTGGGCACACATGATGCAGAGTGAGAACTGAAGTGGAAACCAGGCAGCGTTTGCACCGGTGAAGGCATAGTAACTGCTGAATGGAGGCAAGTTGTATTTTAGTGAGAAAACTGGTGTGCAACCCACAGAAACACTTCAGACGAACAAAAAACACAGTGTTCAAAATTAGGGGGGACCCGTATGGGAATTGCAAGGGTTGCATACCCTAAATAAACTCCACATATCAAAACTGCACTTTATTGTTCATCACAAGACCACAAATTAAAAGTTTGAGTGATCACAGCAACTTTTGGAAGGCAGTTTCCAAAGAAGCTAATGAAAGATAGAACTACAGTTTGTCACATATAGATAGAGTCAATTTAGTTGCACCACCACAATGTCATAGAATGATTCAATAGGAAGAAGGATTATCAAGTTAACTGTTGTACTAATAACAGTGCTCAAATGCTCAAGCTACTAGGTAGTTCGTTTGTACTTTGTCGCCGCGCAAACGCAGTAGTACTGTACCTATCTTTCACTCGGCCCGATACTCTCATGACGAACATTGCAATGCATTTTTACAATACTTGATGCTAACGGAACTCATATCACGCACGTCTGACTGTCACAGATAGCAAAAAACTGCAACTGCCCTTGCTACTTGACCAGACTGTTGTGGAAATGTTTCTTCCCCTTGGCATTTGCCTTGGAACTTTATACCCTCTGCCCTTAAAACCGCTCTTATTTTGAAGGCTTTTTGTCCATTTCTATCTCCTGATTGACCATATTAGTGAGTAATCACACTCGGATGTACGATTAACATCAGACTCCTGGGACTCCAACATTAAAAATTACTAACAAATGCAGAAGTGACAGTAGACCTTCTGAGACTATCACAATAGTAGTGCAAGTGTGGAGCTACTCCACTGCACTCCTTTTTGTTCTTAAATAAAAGTTAGTGATTTTTTTTAAAATTATTGTGTATTTATTTTTGTGTTACGTTATTTTTTCCTTGTGTAATGCTTTTTTGTGTGTGTCTTTCTACTGTCGCATACATGGCTGTTCCTTATCTACATAAACGATTTGGGAGAAAATCTGAGCAGCTCTCTTAGGTTGTTTGCATTATTTTAAAATTGACAACCTTAGAAGAACTCCAGCAGAATCTGTAAGAGTTGTCAGCATGGAGTTGGGTCCTGAAGACCAATCTACAGGCATGGTCCATGCACAAAGAGACTGCTCCCCCACTTTCCTCTCAGCCAGCCCTGAAAATCGACGTCACATCAACAAACCCATCACATTGACTCCCTCCATCACCGCTGGAGCAGTAGCTGATGTAGATCTCGTGTAGGCCCTCCAACTCGTTCATATGATTTAGCCAAAAGGAAGCAGTCTTCCTACATAATGTTACATGCAACCTGGTAGTTGCCAGTTAGCTGGACCAAAATTATTAGGCAGAAGTATGCTGAATCGTGATATCACAATCATCACATGGCTATTGGGGCATTTTAGTAGGCTTTCAAATTATTTGAATTTCATTTCCATTCCTTTTTAATAGAAAAACATAGGTTATGAGGGAAAATGCATGTTATGGGCATAACATGAAATAATTAATCATTTAAAATATCTCCAGAAACCCTATTGCCTACTAGTACTAGTACTAGTACTATTTACTATTTACTGGTTTTTGTTCATGACTTAGTTTAATGGCGGATTCTATTGAAAGGTTGCAAACTAATATTTCAGAGCTCGATCAGAGGTGCAAGGATTATGATATGAAGATCAGCATCTCCAAAACGAAAGTAATGTCTGTGGGAAAGAGATTCAAACAGATTGAGTGCCAGATAGGAGGAACAAAGTTAGAACAGGTGGACAGTTTCAAGTACCGGGGATGTATTTTCTCACAGGATGGCAACATAGCTAAAGAACTGGAATCGAGGTGCAGAAAAGCTAATGCAGTGAGTGCTCAGCTAAGATCTACTCTCTTCTGCAAGAAGGAAGACAGTACCAAGACTAAGTTAGCAGTGCACCACTCTATCTTTCGACCAACTTTGTTGTATGGGAGTGAAAGTTGGGTGGATACAGGTTACCTTCTTCATAAGGTAGACCTCTCCGGGAGACACCACCTTGATGAAGCACTGTCCGTGCGGGTGGAGAGGATTGCGTATCCGTGTGAAGCTGAGGGCTATACCGAAGGTAGAGAACCTACTGCCGGAAAGGCCTCAGCTGATGGATCTGACCAAGAGTATCCCACAACGTCCCGTCTTCCTTATCCTCTCCCAGTCCTTTCCCAATTCCTTTCCCAACCCAAGGTGTGATGCGATCCGTGTTGAGGGGTGCGTGGCACATGGGTGGATGTGCCTCGAACGGAGCCTCAGGGATACCGGCCCTGAGTAAGTAGCCTTGCACCGTGTGGGGTTATCGTGGTGTGGACCATATAAATCCCCAAATCTCGTGGGACTAAGATGAACACAGAGAAAGAAAGCATTTTAAAAGAATCTGAGGGGCAATCTGAGACCTCAGATACTCAGACATTGGGATCAGGACCAATGGAGTGCACTCCTACTTTGAATCAGGGTCTAGACCTGAGCAAGAAATGGGAACTGTAACAGAGAAGTTGTACCAGATTAGGATTAAGGCCTTGTCTGGGGCTCAGAGGAGGAAACTTCTCAAGGAACAGAAGCAAAAGGAAGGAAAAGAATGGCTTCCTAAGCATAAGTGGAGGAAATCAAAAGGGCTTGAGCCCAAGACCCCCAAAAAGAAACTGCCTCAGGTCAAAGGGGATACACAGACCCCCTTGATGTCAAAGACAGGTGGCAAGAGGGTTAGGGAGGAATCTAAGACTCCCTCCTCTCTGGACAAGCGTGATCCTAAAAGGCTGAGGCAGGAAATAGGGAAATAGACCTATAGTACTGCAGTCTCGGTCTTTAGAATGACGGTTGTCCAAGAATGATACCCACAGGTGAGCATCACCTCGCAGCAGGAGGAGCTCGTGCAGATGGCCCTCTTTGAAGAGATTGGGGGGGGGGGGGGGGGGACACTGGTCCAGGATCCAAATTCAGGAGGGTCTATCTAGATCTCGGTGCCCTCATTTTTGTCTGCAAGGGGAGCACTCATCAGAATGGCTTAAGGACAAGGTGCCCATGATATCCCCATGGGAGGATGCAAAGCTGCTGGTCAAGACAGCAACCAAACTGAAAACTGCAAAGATCAATATGGGTACCAAAGGTCCTTAAGGATGTCCCTCCAAAGACTCTGTTCGAGAAAATAAGGGCCCAGAACCCAAAAGTCTTGACAGAGGATTGGAGGGTAATTAACCAAAAGGTCGTTCCGGAAGGATGAACTCTGGTAGTGGAGGTCAGAGAGAAGTCCCTGAAGGCAATGTGAGAGCAAGGCCTGAAACTGTTTTTAGGGTGCTCGCAGGTCACCGTCAGGGTAATAAAAGACCTTAAAGGCAATAATGGCAGCAAGATGGGGACTGGAAGTGCTGCAGATAAACCTGCAGCACAGTAAAGGGGCCACTGCTGCCCTGAGCCATCGCCTGGGGAGACAGGAGGTGGACGTGGCCCTGATACAAGAACCCTATTTATACAAAGGGGGTGTACCGGGCCTCGGTGGTACTGGAGGTAAGCTGATTTATGCTAGAAATCTAAAAAACTCCAGAAAATGCATTTATGTTAGAAATGGAATACCTTTCATACCAATGATGGATTTTTGTTCCAGGGACCTGGTGACCTTCAGGATGCAGCAACATGAGGAAGGTATCACGAGGGAAATTTGTTTTGGCCTCAGCATACCTTCCTTACAAAGACAGCTCTCCTTCTTCTTTGGAAGTGAGGAGACTGAACTGTTGGTGGGATGTGATGCCAATGCCCACAATCTATTGTGGGCAGCAAGGACACCAACAGTAGAGGCGAGCCCTTCTTGAATTTCTCCTATGTAACAACTTGGAGACCCTGAATAGGGGTGATGAACCTACATTCAGGAATAGTAGAAGGGAAGAAGTAATTGACATAACTTTTGGTTCCATGATGATGGGAAGTTATGTCAAACAGTGGCATGTGGTCCTGGAGCCATCCTCATCAGATCACATGTATATATGAGAGACCTTGAATTCAGCCTATTGGAAATTAAAACTTAGATAAGGAATCCAGCAGAGTTTGAGGAAGTAGCAGAGGCCATAACCTCTGCTATAGTGACCTCATACCAGGACAACTGCTCAATCACCAAGAAGTGCACAAATAGGAGTGTGCCTTGGTGGAATAATAACCTGGAAATGCAAAGGAAACAGGTACGAAGACTGTTTAATCTTGCGAGGCGCAAAGGACAATGGGCAAAGTATCCTGAGGCCCTTGTCAATTACAACCTTGCCATCAGACGGGCAAAGGAGGCATCCTGGAAGGTATTCTGTGAGGAAGTGGAGGGCATGGCTACTCAAGCGAGACTTCATAAAATCCCCACTAGGGTACCAACTAATCCAGGAGGAACATTGAGGAAGGAGGATGGGGAGTATACAAAGATAGCACATGAAACGCTGGAACTGCTCCTCAAGACCCACTTTCCTCAATATACTCTGGGGGATAACTCAGACCAGAATGCGATTCCTGAGAGACAACGGTTCTCAGGTATTCGCAAAGAGGACTAGGATTTGGTCAAGGAGTGTGTCGATTTCAGTAAGGTCCGATGGGTGCTGGGAACATTTCAACCGTTCAAGTCACCTGGCCCCGATGGAATCTTTCCAGCTCTCCTGCAACAAGGGGGAGAAAATCTTATTAGGTTCCTATGCAGGTTATTCAGGGTTAGCCTAGTAGCAGGAATCATTCCCAATGCTTGGCGGGCAGTGTAGGTTGTCTTCATTCCAGGGAGAATTGATCATACCAAGGCCAAGGATATGAGACCAATCAGCCTGTCCTCCTTCATTCTTAAGACATTGGAAAAGCTGGTTAATGTGCATGTTGGAGAAAGGAGGTTAAGTAGGGCTCCTCTACATTCAAACCAACATACATATCAGCCAGGTAAATCATGTGAGACAGCTCTCCACCAACTCGTTGGGAAGGTGGAGAAAGCACTACACTTTCAGGAAATAGCCCTCTGTATCTTCCTGGACATCGAGGGGGCTTTTAGCAACACGATCTTTGATTCCATGGTTAGGGCTGCAGAGGTGCATGACCTAGGGACCACTATATGTAGGTGGACTAGGGCCATGATCAGTGGAATAAAGGTAGAAGCTACCATGATGGACGAAAAAATGGTAATCAACACCACTATGGGTTGCCCACAGGAGGAGTTCTTTCCCCTTTATTGCCCGTCATATTGTAATGTCCCTTGATGTTTTATATGGGGAACATCAAACTTCAGCATGGCCTGATTATTAAAGATGATTTTTACCTTTTAAAGTGCTTCTTCTTTTGTAAAGAAAATTCACTTTTTGATGTTTATTTGCCATGTTCAAGCTGCACTTCTTCTCCTCACAGGGGACACTGAAATATTCTTTGTACACTACTGACCATTAAAATTGATACACCAAGAAGAAATGCCGATATAAACGGGTATTCATTGGACAAATATATTATGCTAGAACCAACATGTGATTACATTTTCACACAAATTTGGTGTATAGATCCTGAGAAATCAGTACCCAGAACGACCACCTCTAGCTGTAATAACAGTCTTGACACACCTGGGCATTGAGTCAAACAGAGCTTTGATGGTGTGTACAGGTACAGATGCCCGTGCAGCTTCAACACGATACCACAGTTCATCAAGAGTAGTGACTGGCGTATTGTGATGAGCCAGTTGCTTGGCCACCGTTGACCAGATGTTTTCAATTGGTGAAAGATCTGGAGAATGTGCTGGCCAGGGCAGCAGCCGAACATTTTCTGTATCCAGAAAGACCTGTATAGGACCTGCAACATGTGCTCGAGCATTATCCTGCTGAAATGTAGGGTTTCGCAGGGATCAAATTAAGGGTAGAGTCACGGGTTGTAACTCATCTGAAATATAACAGCCACTGTTCAAATTTCCGTCAACAAGAACAAGAGGTGACTGAGACGTGTAACCAAAGGCACCCCATACCGTCATGCCAGATGATATGCTAGAATGGTGATGACGAATACAAGCTTCCAATGTGCGTTCACCACGATGTAGCCAAACACGGATGCGACCACCATGATGCTGTAAACAGAATCTGGATTCATCGGAAGAAATGATGTTTTGCCATTCATGCAGCCAGGTTCGTCGTTGCGTACACCATCGCAGGTGCTCCTGTCTGTTATGCAGCATCAAGCGTAACTGCAGCCGTGGTCACTGAGCTGATAGTCCATGCTACTGCAATCATCGTCCATCTGTTTGTGCAGATGATTGTTGTCTTGCAAACATCCCCATCTGTTGACTCAGGGATTCAGTATGGCGTTCCATATTGCCCCCCTGAACTCACCGACTCCATATTCTGCTAACAGTCATTGGATTACGACCAACACGAGCAACAATGTCGCGATACGATAAACCGCAATCGCGATAGGCTACAATCTGACCATTATCAAAGTCGGCAACGTGATGGTACGCATTTCTCCTGTTTACAAGAGGCATCACAACAACGTTTCACCAGGCAATGCTGGTCAACTACTGTTTGTGTATGAGAAATCGATTGGAAATTTTCCTCATGTCAGCACATTGTAGGTGTTGCCACCAATGCCAACCTAGTGTGAATGCTCTGAAAAGCTAATCATTTGCATATCACAGCATCTTCTTCCTGTCTGTTAAATTTCACATCTGTAGCATGTCATCTTCATGGTTCAGCAATTTTAATGGCCAGGAGTGTAATATTAGTACAGTAATTCAGTTGTTGATTTGATTTGATATTTTCAGGGAAGCCCAAGCAGTGTTGGTCCAACCCGCCACTGCCCGCACCGAAACTGAGTTTATTGTGCGGTATCACTCCCTGTATGTCTAGTAAAACCAACCAATGCCCTTGAACAGTGCAAGGAGTCCCTTTACCAGTTCTTTATTAATTCAATTTCTTCGAGTCTGGTTGTCCCAAATGTTCTGTGCCTTTTACTCTCCAATGCGATGCATTTGAAGATTAGATGTGATGCAGTTTCATCACTGTCATCACAGATCCTACATTTAGGGTCCTCTTCTGTTATTCCCATTGTATGTAGTTGTTTTTTGAAATTCCCATGGCCTGTCAGCAATCCAACCATGAGTCTAATCTCTCTCCTGTTCAGGCCCACGATTGCAGAGCTTCTTTTAAAACATCATTACCTTGCCATGTTTTTGTTGATGGACTTTGGTCCAATATTCTACATGCTGTCTTCTGAGCCAGTTATGTAGCTCCAATTTGATCATTGCCTTGGTGATTGTCAGGGCAGGTTCCGGTCCAATAAATGGAGTCTCTGCCCCCATCCTGGCTAATCTGTCGGCATGTTCGTTGCCACTGATCCCCAAGTGGCCAGGGACCCACAATAGGTTTACTATATTGCTTGGAGCAAATATTCCTGATGTGAGGGGTCCATGTCAGTTTCTCATCTAGGGTAACCCCTAGATATTTCACTGTCCCCTTCACAGGTAGCACTTTATTGAAAAGCTTTAGATTTCAAGTTGAATGTTGGATATGCTTCTTTGTGAATGGTACAACAACAGTCTTCTTAGGACAAACCCCCAGATCCTGTTTTCTACACCAGACTTGCACAATGTCCAATGCACCTTGTGGCATATTCTTCACTGTGTCAGCAAATTTGCCAAGTATTACTATGACAAGATCATCTGCGTATCCTTGGCAAAAGTACCGCCTAGAGTTTAACTCTCCAATGAGATCATTCACCACTATATTCCACAATAAAGGGGAAAGTACTCCTCCATGCGGGCAACCCCTAGTGGTGTTGATTACCATTTTTTCATCGATCATGGTAACCTCTACCTTTCTTCCACTGAGCATGGCCCTACATATAGTGGTCCCTAGGTCATGCACCTCTGCAGCCCTAACCATGGAATTGAAGGTCGTATTGCTAAAAGCCCCCTCAATGTCCAGGAACATACAGAGGGCTATTTCCTGAAAGTGTAGTGCTTTCTCCACCTTCCCAACGAGTTGGTGGAAAGCTGTCTCACATGATTTACCTGGCTGATATGTATGTTGGTTTGAATGTAGAGGAGCCCTACTTAACCTCCTTTCTCCAACATGCACATTAACCAGCTTTTCCAATGTCTTAAGAATGAAGGAGGACAGGCTGATTGGTCTCATATCCTTGGCCTTGGTATGATCAATTCTCCCTGGAATGAAGACAACCTACACTGCCCGCCAAGCATTGGGAATGATTCCTGCTGCTAGGCTAACCCTGAATAACCTGCATAGGAACCTAATAAGATTTTCTCCCCCTTGTTGCAGGAGAGCTGGAAAGATTCCATCGGGGCCAGGTGACTTGAACGGTTGAAATGTTCCCAGCGCACATCGGACCTTTCTGATATCGACACACTTCTTGGCCACACCCCAGTCCTCTTTGTGAATACCTGAGAACCATTGTCTCTCAGGAATCGCATTCTGGTCTGAGTTATCCCCCAGAGTATATTGAGGAAAGTGAGTCTTGAGGACCAGTTCCAGCATTTCATGTGCCGTCTTTGTATACTCCCCATCCTCCATCCTCAATGTTCCTCCTGGATTAGTCGGTACCCTAGTGGCGATTTTATGAAGTCTCACTTGAGCAGTCGTGCCCTCCACTTCCTCACAGAATACCTTCCAGGATGCCTCCTTTGCCCGTCTGATGGCAAGGTTGTAATTGACAAGGGCCTCAGGATACTTTGCCCATTGTCCTTTGCGCCTCGCAAGGTTAAACAGTCTTCGTACCTGCTTCCTTTGCATTTACAGGTTATTATTCCACCAAGGCACACTCCTGTTTGTGCACTTCTTGGTGATTGAGCAGTTGTCCTGGTATGGGGTCACTATAGCAGAGGTTATGCCCTCTGCTACTTCGTCAAACTCTGCTGGATTCCTTATCGAAGTTTTAATTTCCAATAGGCTGAAGTCAAGGTCTCTCCTATGTGTCTCCCAGTCCGTTTTCCTGGGATTCCTATAGGCCATGGTCTGTCTGGTTCCTATTTGAACCTTGAATTTAATATACATGTGATCTGACGAGGATGGCTCCAGGACCACATGCCACTGTTTGACGTAACTGTCCATCATCATGGAACCAAAAGTTATGTCAATTACTTCTTCCATTCTACTATTCCTGAATGTAGGTTCATCACCCCTATTCAGGATCTCCAAGTTGTTAGATAGGAGAAATTCAAGAAGGTGCTCACCTCTACTGTTGGTGTCCTTGTTGCCCCACGATAGATTGTGGGCATTGGCATCACATCCCACCAACAGTTCGTCACCTTGCTGATGGCAGGTTTCCGTCAGTCTCCTCACTTCCAAAGAAGGAGGAGAGCTGTTTTCATAAGGAAGGTATGCTGAGGCCAAAACAATTTCCCTCGTGATACCTTCCTCACGTTGCTGCATCCTGATAGTGATCAGGTCCCTGGAACAAAAATCCATCATTGGTATGATAGGTATTCCATTTCTAACATAAATGCATGTTCTGGAGATTTTGAGATTTCTAGCATAAATCAGTTTACCTCCAGTACCATCGAGGCCCGACACATCCCCTTTGTATAAATAGGGTTCTTGTATCAGGGCCACATCCACCTCCTGTCTCCCCAGGCGACGGCTCAGGGCAGCAGTGGCCCCTTTACTGTGCTGCAGGTTTATCTGCAGCACTTCCACTTTCCATCTTGCTGCCATTATTGCCTTTAAGGTCTTTGATTACCCTGACAGTGACCTGCGAGAATCCTAAAAACAGTTTCAGGCCTTGCTCTCGCATTGCCTTCAGGGCAAAAATCCACCACCAGGGTTCATTCTTCCGGAATGACCTTTTGGTTAATTACCCTCCAATCCTTTGTCGAGACTTTTGGGTTCTGCACCCTTATTTTCTCGAACAGAGTCTTTGGAGGTACATCCTTAAGGATCTTTGGTACCCATATTAATACCTTTGCGGTCTTCAAGAGTTCGGTTGCTGTCTTGACCAGCAGCTTCGCATCCTCCCACGGGGATATCATTGGCACCTTGTCCTTAAGCCATACTGTGAGTGGCCCCCCTCGCAGACAAAAATGAGGGCACCGCGATCTAGCTAGACCCTCCTGAATTTGGGTCCTGGACCAGCGTTCCCCCCAATCTCTTTAAAGAGGGCCATCTGCACGAGCTCCTCCTGCTGCGAGGTGATGCTCACCAGTGGGTATCCTTCTTGGACAACCGCCATTCTAAAGATCGTGACTGCAGTACTATAGGTCTGTTTCCCTATATCCTGCCTCAGCCCTTTAGGATCATGTTTGTCCAGAGAGGAGGGAGTCTTAGATTCCTCCCTAATCCTCTTGCCACCTGTCTTTGACATCGAGGGGGTCTGTGTATCCCCTTTGACCTGAGGCAGATTCTTTTTGGGGGTCTTGGGCTCAAGCCCTTTTGATTTCCTCCACTTATGCTTAGGAAGCCATTCTTTTCCTTCCTTTTGCTTCTGTTCCTTGAGAAGTTTCCTCCTCTGAGCCCCAGACAAGGCCTTAACCCTAATCTGGTACAACTTCTCTGTTACAGTTCCCACTTCTTGCTCAGGTCTAGACCCTGATTCAGAAGTAGGAATGCACTCCATTGGTCCTGATCCCGATGTCTGAGTATCTGAGGTCTCAGATTGCCCCTCAGATTCTTTTAAAATACTTTCTTTCTCTGTGTTCATCTTAGACCCACGAGATTTGGGGATTTATATGGTCCACAACACGATAACCCCACGTGGTGCAAGGCTACTTACTCAGGGAGGTCACCCGGTATCCCTGAGGCTCCGTTCGAGACACATCCACCCATGTGCCACGCACCCCTCGACACGGATCGCATCACACCTTGGGTTGGGAATGGTCTGGGAGAGGATAACGAAGACGCGACGTTCTGGGGCACACTTTGTCAGATCCATCAGCTGAGTCCTTTCCGGCAGTAGGTTCTTTACCTTCGGTATAGCCCTCTGCTTCACAAGGATGCGCAAGCCTCTCCACCTGCACGGACAGTGTTTCGTCAAGGTGGTGTCCCCTGGAGAGGAATTCAGTTGTTACTCAAATGATACTCTTAAAACTGCTGTAAAGTAGCACCATATATTGTACCTATTCCTCATACAATGCTAAGGCTGTACCTTTTACATAAAGTTTACAGACTCTGTACCAAACTCAAAACTAAACTAAACCCCAAATTTACTTGATATTAACACATCACTCAGTGGAAAGAACCAGGAAATGTAACTAGGTCTAGCACAGCAGATCACATCACATTACAATATGGACCATTGTAGGCACTGGGCTTTTGTTTATGTGCCCTGATACCAAGCTACTATATCCTTACAGTAGTTGATCCTCAACTAACTGTCCAGTCAGAATCATCATTAGTCTGAACAGAAATATACTAATTAATCCAAGCTTGATTATAATATAGTTTAGTTTGCTTTGTTTGTATTTCCTGAATTTACTTTAATTACGTTCATGATACCACACAACAGTGGGGTTGACCATTTTTAGGCATTAGTTTCTACCCCATGGTTATCATGCTTCATTTTTTTAATTTTTATTGTGTGACTTGACTAACTGTGACTTAACAGTTCTTTGACCATTCTGTTGAATGATGTATACAGTATACTAACTACATGACTATCCCACATGTTCTCATAAATCATTTTAGTTATTGGATTAGAAGCCCTTTTTTCTATTATTGGCATTTGTTAGTCACTAATGTATACCCTATCTATTCTTGCTACAATAACAACTTATTAATTCAACAGTATATACTCTCCTAAATTAGGTATTTTGTCATTAGTTTCACATACTGATTATACCGGTTCTAATCTCATACACTATTATTTCGTATATTTCACACTCTTATTTAAAATATTTTGACACATACGTACTACTGCCCGAGATATATTAGGTCACAAGGGTTTGAAGAACAGTTATTGATAGCACGCAATCAATTCCAAAGCTTCTAGAAGTACGGCAATATCTTTATGATACTTTCAATCCTGTATTAGTTATAAAATTATTTTATTTTAGTATATCATTTTTATTGTACCATTCATTAGACGTTATTATATTACTTCAATGCTGATTGTAGTAGCTCATATGATATCTATTCCTTGTTCTTCGTATTTAGTATGACATAATGTAGAGCATGATGTTATGGACAACGCACTGATTTGGAACTGTATTTGTATAAGTCTTGAAGACATTATTACTGTGATACTAAAACTGGTTGCATAGATAAAACAATATAGATTTACTGCTGTAGGTGGATGAATAAGTGCTTTAAATTGAAACTCAACCAGTTACAGTCACAATCTCCAGTACAATATGGAGCTACATCAATTGAACTACAAGCTGTTCAGATTGATGGTGCTGCAGAGAAAATTACAGCTATTTATAATTAGAGAACAACTTTGGTAAAGAATGTATACATATTGAAGTAGTCTCAGAAGAAAAATAAAGGTGAATCTGTCATCCCGATCATTTCTCTGCAGAACGTCTTTTTAAATTAATGATCTCTTGCAAACGCATATACCACTCTGAAAATTAACAACTCCAGCAACAAATTGATCTGCCAGGAGGTCCTTTTCTGTTTTAAAATTAATTAGGAACTACCTATGGACAACAGAGAAACTAGAATGGTTGTTCAGTCCAGGATTACTAGCCATAGAATCAAATATGACTACTAGTCTGCATTTTGAGGAATTGATAACTGAATTCGTAAATACAAAAACGAGAAGGAAGTCTTTTCTAATTCACTAAATGTTGGACTAAGATCAATTAAATAGTAATGTAAAGTGTATTTCAGGTTGACTAAATTTATTTTAAGTGAAGTGATTTTGATACTATAGGGTATTAATCTGATGGCATTTTTTGTGTTGTTACAATATATTGTGTCAAACTCTGATATTTCTATGGTAATTTTTCACTGACACAGGCTATTAAACAGCTGTTATTATTTTAACTTGAACAAACAAGCACAAAATTAACTAACTGCAATGCCAATTATTTACTTTGCACCTTTTTTCAGCTAATATTCACATCACAGACAGAAATACAATAGAACATAAGCTTTTCAGAAATATTTTTTCCGACTGTCCGTGCCGGCCGTGGTGGCTGAGGGGACTGAGGCGCTCCAGTCACGGTCTGCACGGCCACTATGGTCGGGGGTTCGAATCCCCCCTCGGGCATGGATATTTGTGCCGTCCTTAGTCTTAGTTAGTTCATAAGTAGTTTGTAAGTTTAGGACCTGATGACCCTGTAGTTAAGTCCCATAGACTATACAAACATTTTTTTTTTTTTTGACTGTCCGTGTTGTGTTCACATTTACATTATTTTTCTCTTCAGTACTGACAACAATGCTTATGTGCTGAGATGTAAGCACAACCAAAGGTTCTTTCAGAACTAATTGATTATAAAGATTTCAAGAAACAACATAATATTATAGTAGCATGAAACAAATTTTTGCGACATATCACAAGTGTGTATGATTTTTCAATATTGAATCTACACACAAATTTATACACAATTAAATCAGTACACTCCATGATTTCCAAATTAATGTAAAGGTTTCCATATGTACATAAGAAACTGGAAGGAACAGAGGCAAATATAAACTGATTTACAACAATTTACAAATGCTTGTTGATGAAACAAACGCATGTTTGTGATATTGCCTTTATCATGAGCAAAAACTCTTTTACGGTGCACTTTTGCAAATTTATTGATCATATCTGTTACAAATACACCATAGATTGATCACCAGATAAAACTGTGAATGTCTCATAATATTTCATCAAAGAAACCTTTCTGTTTGTGACATTGTAAGATGAAAGATACACAGCACGTGTTATAACTGGAGGTATCAGACAGTTGCTTTGATGACATTTTATCCAACAGCAACCCAGGGATGTGTATTTCCTCTTGTACATAGTCCCAAATTGAGCCTCCAGAAGCAGGCACGAGATTGTTCTGTCCCAGGTTACAGTAGCATTGTAAGCTTGTTGGAGAGCCACATTCAGAGTCCGTTCCAGTCCCGGAAAGTATCTGGTGACAAGAGGGGCACTTCTGGGGTTCTTCTGTGGAAGGTTCTGAATTTGGGGGGATGAGGAAGTGGCTCTGGCAATTTGCTTCTGTACCAGATCAGGAGGATAGCTGCGGGATGTGAAAGCTGTTATTAGGTTATTGGTGTACTGGTTCAGGGGTTCGGGACTGTAGCAGACTTGTTTGCCACAAAGAGCTAAGCTGTAGGGAAGGGAACGTTTCATGTGGAATGGATGGCAACTGTCATAATGCAGGTACTGTGGTTTATTGGTAGGTTTGATGTGGATGGATGTGTGAAGTTGGCCGTTGGACAGATGGAGGTCGACATCGAGGAAAGTGGCATGGGATTTGGAATAGGACCAGGTGAATTTGATGGGACCAAAGGAGTTGAGGTTGAAGAGGAAATCCTGGAGTTCTTCTTCACTGTGAGTCCAGATCATGAAGATGTCATCAATGAATCTGTACCAAACTTTGGGTTGACAGGCTTAGGTATCCAGGAAGGTTTCCTCTAAGCATCCTATGAATAAGTTTGCGTACGAGGAGGCCATACTGGTTCCCATGGCTGTTCCCTTTAGTTGTTGGTATGTCTGGCCCTCAAAGGTGAAGAAGTTGTGGATTAGGATGAAGCTGTCTAGGGTATTCAGGAAAGAAGTTTTAGGTAGGGAAGTGGGTGGTCGGCATGAAAGGAAATACTCCATCGCAGCAAGGCCCTGGGCATGTGGGATATTTGTGTATAAAAAAGTGGCATCAATGGTTACAAGGATGGTTTCAGGAGGTAACAGGCTGGGTAAGGATTTCAGGCGATCGAGGAAGTGGTTGGTGTCTTTGATGAAGGATGGGAGACTGCACATGATGGGTTGAAGGTGTTGGTCTATGTAGGCAGAGATTCATTCTGTGGGGGCTTGGTAACCGGCCACAATCGGCCAGCCTGGATGATTAGTTTTGTGAATCTTAGGAAGTAGGTAGAAGGTAGGGGTGCGGGGTGTCGGTGGGGTCATGAGTTTGATGGACTCAGGTGAAAGGTTTTGTAGGGGGCCTAAGGATCTGAGAATTCCCTGAAGCTCTGCCTGGACATCAGGAATGGGGTTGTCTTGACAGACTTTGTAGGTACTGTTGTCTGAAAGCTGACGCAGTCCCTCAGCCACTTACTCCTGCCGATCAAGTACCATGGTCGTGGATCCCTTGTCAGCGGGGAGAATGATGATGGAATGGTCAGCCTTCAGATTACGGATAGCTCGGGATTCAGCTGCGGTAATGTTGGGATTAGGATTAAGGTTTTTCAGGAAGGATTGAGAGGCAAGGTTGGAAGTAAGGAATTCCTGGAAGGTTTGAAGGAGGTGATTTTGAGGAAGAGTGGGTGGGTCTTGCTGTGATGGAGGATGGAACTGTTCCAGGCAGGGTTAAATTTGAATGATGTCTTGGGGAACAGGATCATCAGGAGTAGGATTATTTTTCTTCATGGCAAAGTGATATCTCCAGCCAAGGCTACGAGTATAGGATAGTAGGTCTTTGACAAGGGCTGTTTGGTTGAATTTGGGAGTGGGAGTACAGGTGAGGCCTTTGGATAGACCGGAGGTTTCAGATTGGGAGAGAGGGTTAGAGGAGAGGTTGACTACTGAATTGGGTAGTTGTGGTTCAGGATTGTGTGGATTAGGATTGCGAGCGTTTGGGGGGGGGGGGGGGAGTGGAGCTGGAAGTGGGAGATTGAGTAGATGGGAGAGACTGGGTAAGCAATAAGAGGAGCTTGAGGTTTATTGGAGAGGTTCTTGAGGGGAGAGTGTATTGCCTTTCCGGAGGTGGGTGACCAGGAGTTTGGATAGTTTCTTGAGGTGGAGGGTGGCATGCTGTTCCAATTTGGGGTTGGCCTGTAAAAGGATGTTCTGAACTGTAGGTGTGGATGTGGGAGTGGGAAGGTTGAGGATTTTGATCAGGGATAGGAGTTGACAGGTGTGTTCATTGGCGGAGTTGAGGTATAGGTTAAGGATCAGGTGGGTGAGGGCTGTGGATTGTTCTGTTTGGAATTGAAAGGATGAAAGGATGGGTTACAGCCAGAGATGGGAACTTTTAGTGTGAGGCCCTTGGGAGTGATGCTAAATGTTAAACAAGCATGAAAGAAGATAATGTGTGACCTCAATCTGGCTGTATTTTAAAAATTGGTAATGAAAATTAGAAAAAGAAGAACTGCAGTTAAAAAATTATTTGAATGATTATTTATGTATCACATCCAGTTTAATGTCAATATTAATAAACTGCAGAGAAACGTTAGAATTAACTCATTAAAAAAAAAAAAAAAAAAAAAAAAAAAAAAAAAAAAAAAAAAAAAAGCCCCGACAGTTTTCTGAATGTCTTCTTATTGTTGATTGCTTCATCACATCTCAGGGTCATTATGTGGTTCACTTTAAGGCCTAAGTAATAAACTAAGACAAAGCTTTTCACTCTTGAGAAATATCTGTATTTTTCTAAAAACATTTACATCACAACTGAAAGTTTACAAAAAAACGAGACAGCTCGTCACTTCTAACTACTCGAGAAGACAAGACAAGACTGACTGCTAATTAACAAGCAAAGATACTGCTCTTCCACTTTTTTTCTTTTAGTTCCACAGATGAATTTTTTCTTCTTCACAACATTAATTAATAATTGTCTATTATTATTATTAACTTTTTTCTTCTTTTTTTAATAATAAAAAATGAATTTTTTCTTCTTCACAACATTAATTAATAATTGTCTATTATTATTATTAATTTTTTCTTCTTTTTTTAATAATAAAAAATGAAATTAAAATAGAAATTCACTTCTTACTGTTCTGATACCCCAACACTCCATCCCTGGTAACAACACAACTGCCACTTGAACCTGGATTGCCTGCTTCATGCAAGTGGTGCTCTGTCAACCCAGCCATCAGGATACACTTCCATCTGACTCAAATTCCCAACTGTTATGCATCATTGATGTTGTGTCCCTCCACCATTATCCCACATTCTTGCAGCTTATACATCTATTCCCGCAAGGGTTTGGAGAAGGTTCTTTGTGCAGCTACACTGAAACTGATGATTGTGTTCCAGGCTGTCTTTAGTCCGGAGACTGGTTTGATGCAGCTTTCCACCCTGCTCTATCCTGAGCAAGCCTCTCCATCTCCTCATAAGAATGGCACCCTACTTCTATTTAAATCTGCTTACTGTATTCATCTCTTGGTCTCCCTCTGCAATTTTTACCCCACACACTTCCCTCCAATGCTAAATACATGAGTCCTTGATATCTAAGAATGTGTCCAACCAATCGATCCCTTCTTTTAGTCAAGGTAAGCCAGAAATTACTTTTCTCCCCAATTCTGTTCAGTACTTCCTCATTAGTTATGTGATCCACCTAATCTTCTGGAACACCACATTTCAAACACCTCTACCCTCTTCCTGTCTGCACTGTTAATCCTTTCACTCCCGTACAAGCACCACTCCACACAAATGGCTTCAGAAAGGACTTACTTTCCCTTAAATTAATATTCGATGTTATCATATTTCTCTTTTTCAAAAACACTTTTCTTCCCATTGCCATTCTGCATATTATATCCTCTGTGCTGTGAACATTGTGTGTTATTTTACTGTCCAAGTAAGAAAACTCATCTATCACCTTGATTGTTTTGTTATTTAATCTAATTCCTTCAGCATCGCCTGATTTTCTTAGACTCCACTCCATTACCCTTGTTTTGCTCTTCATCTCGTATGCAGCCTTCAACGCACTGTCCATCCTGTTCAACTGCTCTTCTAGGTCCTTTGCTGTCTCTGACAAAATTACAGTATCATCGGCAAAATGCAATGTTTTTATTTCTTCACCCTGAACTTTAATTCCAGGCATATTCTGTACATTTATGTGTATGGTGCATGTACTTTCGACTCATTGCAGGCTCTAAAATATAGTTGTACCCAGAATACTATTTTAATTTTCTTATTCTTTCCTCTCAGAGAAAAGGAAATTAGATTGGAGTAGACTTCAGAATAATAGGAACTTACCTGCTGTGAGATTCTTGAACATTCTATAAAATATTGTATCTTTTGTGTGTATTACACTTCTCATCCTACATTAAACAGCGATAACAAGTTTACATGCTAGGTCATAATATATTTAATGAGACACCTAATAATACAAGTGAAAAATTATATACAGCATACTGTAATGTCAACTAAATACATATTAAAGAAACACACCACTGCAGCTGTACAAATACTTTATTAAAATCTTTTAATAAAATGTCTATACAAGTGTAGTGGTATTTTCCTTTAATATTAAATTTTTTGGCTGTGCTTGTCCAACACGCAAACTTCTGTTGACACTGAGGTTGTACACACATTTGTTTTCAAAAACAAAATACATGAAGTACATGAAGAACACAAGAGAGATTTTGGGGGAGGGGGGGTGAATAGAGGGGGAAGTCATGAAGGAGTTTGAAGAGAAAGCCAATTTGGATGACAAAATATTTATTGCACAAAAATAACTAGGTTAAAAAATGACAACTCTAAATAAACTTCTTAGAATGTGCAATATTTTTAAAATACAGTCATTAAGAATTAAAGGTAAATTTCAACTGTACAAAAGATTTGTATAAAATACTGATGGCATTCTCACAGCCAAATATGGATATTGCTTTACAGTATCACAAAGAAAGATTGATTGCTTTATTTAGAATTGGGTATCCCTATTACTATTTCATTCAGGAACAGTTAATGACAGAGATATTGTGCGCACACTCACACACACACACACACACACACACACACACACAGAGAGAGAGAGAGAGAGAGGAATAGAAAAAGATATAACTTAATTCATATGGAGTAAGTTCTGCACAAAAAATATTTTGAGATCACAGTGCAAAATAAATGATTATTAGAAACTTGCATGCATACACATGTATAAATACAGACAGACCCTTTATATAAAACAGCATTTTCTCAAACAATTTTTTGTTTGTTTTTGTTTTTTGAAAGCGAACACATCAATAACCAGATTGCCACTTTTCCAAGTCAGTTTGTGAAATGAACTTCACGAAGCAAAAATGGGGATGCATATGTGACTTTGACAATAGCTGCTGAAACTTCTAAAATTAAATACCTCTAGTTTACAAACTTTTATTATTCATTTCTTATAACTCAATCCATGTTTTACTCTCACTACCTGGAAACTTCCCTTACACTATGCAAAACAGAGATATTTTACTTTATCCTTTCACATCCCCATTTGTTTAATTGGAAATTATTTTTTAATGATTATTGTACAAATTACAAGCTCATTACCTCACTCAACATTTTGTTCTATTTTATCCACTGCATGGTATTTGTGATTTAAATTTATTGACAAATATTATTGAAAAAGTTATTTAATTTCACTTGCATATCTACTATCAAAAATATTGCACAATTGAAACCACACAGTAAGGCCACAGTTGGACAGATAGTATTCTAATAAAAAAATTATGCAATGACATTCAACAAAATTTAGGTGGAAACTTAATGAACAAGTACAACCATGTTTCAAATTATATAATCTAAATGATGCAAGTTCCACAGATTTGGTGGTATAAAAATTAAGTTATTTATGACTAGATAAAACAGACATTGAAGGGTGTATTTGTTTCTTTGCCTGGATTTTTTCTGTGTTACACACAATTCAAAGTCCAGGCTCATGAAGATCTCACATGAACTTCATCATAAAATCAAGAGAAACAGGTACTATAGCTTCAAATTAGACCATAAATCTCCTTACTTAATGGGCTGATTTCTTCTACAAAATGAGGCAGGCTTTTGACTGAAAAATAAGTAAATATAGGTAGTTAGCAGTTAGTTACATATTTCACACTTGTGAAAAGCAAGCAAATTGTAATGGTGCAAAACACACACACACACACACACACACACACACACACACACACACACACACACATAAAGTACAAACCAATAATGTTCTGATATTAAGGGTAAGTTAATGAAATAGTGTTGTTTCCAAATTGAGTCTTCTAGACCACACACAATAATCATCATTTAGTGTTATAACATTTTAGCAGCAGTATTTAGTCGTGTTTCAGCATGCAAAACCTTAAACTGCAATGTCTAGGAAGTAGGGTGCTTTTCTTATTGGGCATGTTATCACATTGTGCTCTTCACTTCAAAGACTGGTTTTATCCAGTCTTCTGTGCTAATTTACCCTGTGCAAGTGTTATATTTCACCCTGATTCCATTTGTATCTCCTTACTTACTCCCTCCCCTCCTCACAGACATTTACTTCCATTGGGAAATTGATTCATCAGGATGTGTATTTACCCGTATCAACCAATTTCTTTGTTTAACAAGTTAAATGTGTTATGTTATACTCTGTTGTTTATAATGAAATAACATGTACTTTGTGAAACATCTTTGTATTGTGAAACATCATTTTATATATGGTTTTTTTAAAAATTGGTAATGAAAATTATCAAAGAAGAACTGCAGTCAATATTAATAAACTTCAGAGAAACTTTAGAATAAACTCATGTAAAAAAAAATACCGACAGTTTTCTGAATGTCTTCTCATTGTTGATTGCTTCGTCACATCTCAGGGTCATTATGTGGTTCACTTTAAGGCCTAGGTAATGAACTAAGACGAAACTTTTCACTCTTGAGAAAGATTTGTATTTTTCTAAAAACATTTACATCACAACTGAAAGTTAAAAAAACAAAAACCGAGACAGCTCATCACTTCTAACTGCTCGAGAAGGCAAGACAGGACTGACTGCTAATTAACAAGCAAAGATACTGCTCTTCCACTTTTTTTCTTTTAGTTCTACAGATGAATTTTTTTCTTCACAACATTAATTAATAATTGGCTATTATTATTATTATTATTATTATTATTATTATTTTTCTCTCTCATTTTTTTAATAATAATAGAATATGAAATTAAATGAAATTAAAATAGAAATTCACTTCTTACTGTTATGATACCCCAACACTCCATTCCTGGTAACAGCACAACTTGATAATGTCTTGTACAGCAAAAATGTTGTCTTCAGACAAATAAAAATAATTTGATTTGTTGTACCATAAATTTATTTTCTTTTTGTCATTTTCATTTAGCACTTCCTTATTTGTTTACCCAACTAATTTTTTCATTCTTTTATAGCAACAATTTTCAAAAAAAATTAAAAATCATGTCTTGATGCTTTACTGTCTGTATTTTACATCCACAGAAGGCTTCACTCCCAATAAATATCCATACTAATACTTTAATAATATTATGAAGGCATAGATAGCTACCTGTATTCATAATCACTGTAAAGATAAAATGCCGAATGGCAGACAGGCTGATGCCAAAGATTTCAAACAAACCACCCACACCCACCCACCCACCCAACACACACACACACACACACACACACACACATACACATTCATACAATTGTGCAAAAACCTATGAGGACATGATTGCCACCTCCACTGGTTTTGGCTAGAATGCAGATCTGAATACCCCTGGAATAGTAATTATTATTATTATAACTATGCCCCTAATTGATAGTATGACTTTTCAGTTTGAAGCATTGTATTTCAAATGCGCCTTGAGAATGTGATAAGATAACAATGGGCCTCTATATGTTGACACAATTAGGAATTAGTCAGGATGGCCCAGAATACTTCTTTTTCAAACATCTAAGAACAAATGAGAGCTACACATGTTGTGCCAGGCTGATTGAGAATTTCTCTCAGGACCATGGAATCAGGTCACATCACACACTTATCAAAGAACTATTGTCAGACAAACAAGCTGCGGATAGACAAGCACATAATTATATAAAACACAGCATGCCTTTATTATGGGAACTGTAAATTCTTCATTTACTTGTAAAAATCCCAAATGTGCATCCCACAAACTGCCTAGCCTGAGATAGTCACTAAACTTTGTGTGTGCTTCGACATCTATATAACTGTACTTATAATTTATAATAATGGAAAGTCCAGGTTGGAATTAATAATATAGTGAGGACAGTTTACAACTCACCGCAAAGACGTGGCGACGAGCTGCGTCAAGCACATACAACACATTCAGCTATTGGCCACGGCCTTCTTCAGAAAATTGAACACTCGCGCAATCACACAGGCACACAACACAGTCATACAACCATCACCTCCGACTGCCGCCCAGTCGGAGGTGATGGTTGTATGACTGTGTTCTGTGCCTGTGTCATTGCGTGAGTGTTCTATGCTGTAAGGCACACACACAGCCGATAACATACGGCGGAAGTCGGCCGCGAGAGTGCGCCGCGGGAAAATGCGGCAAACGCCAGAGCACGCCACGGGCGGGTCAATGACCCAAACAGCGCGGAGTTGTGCTCTGCGTGCAGTGTGTTGTTTACGAGGTACGATCTCACTTCGCGGGTACTCGTACAGCCAGTGCACGCCAGTGTTCTGTGTAGCAGTGAGAGAGTTGTTTTCCGTGACCACAACATTGGCGACGAGTGCGGTATTTTTTTGTTTTTCTCCGCGCGTTTTCCGTCTGAAGTGGTTGTTCGTCTTACACAATGTCTACTGGTTCTTCCGATGAGATTCTGCGTCGCCTTGTCGAACAACAAGAGGTTATTGCATCGGCAATTCACGCTCAGAACCAGGTATTACAATCTCTTGCTACAGCCTTGTCTAGTGGGTCCCAACCCCCGTCCACCACACAGGTTGTTTCGCCCCCCGCGCCCCCTCTGTCTTATCCGCCACCTTTTCCGACGTACGGCGAGTCCGTCGAAGAGTGGCGCTGTTCCTATCTCGATATAACTATGCGATACACTTCCGCCCTACATCCAAACATGCCAATGCGGATGCGCTCTCCCGGCTTCCGGCTGGACCAGACCCAGACTTTGATCAGGAAGAATTGCTGTGCTTTCATGTCGACTTAGCCGCTCAGCAAGCAGTGGATGGTTTTCCAATCACGGGTGCCAAGGTGGCTCGGGCTAGTGCTGCAGACCCGGTCCTCCACAAGGTGATCCGTCTGGTCCAGCAGGGCTGGCCTGAGACTCCGCCGAAACGGGCATCGGACCCCCTCAGAAACTACTATGCATTTCGACACTGTTTTTCTGTTGTAGATGGCGTGCTTCTCCTTGATTCTGAGGATTCCTCTCCTCGGGTCGTCATTCCATTGGCCCTCTGCTTAGAGGTCCTCAAGCTGCTACACGCCGATCATTGGGGGGTATCTCGTACTAAGGCATTGGCCCACCGTCATGTGTTTTGGCCGGGCCTGGCCAGCGACGTGTCTCGTATAGTTACCTCGTGCTTGCTCTGTGCGCAACATCAAGCCTCCCCTCAGGCAACATTCGCCCCATGGCCTCAACCTTCGCAGGCCTGGGATCGCCTACACATTGATTTTGCGGTCCCCTTCCTTGATGCCTATTGGTTGCTGGTTATTGATGCCTTCTCTAAGTTCCCTTACGTGGTCCGTTGCCTTTCAACCTCAGCCACGGCCACGGTTGCCGCCTTGTCACGCATTTTCTCGATTGAAGGCCTTCCCACTACAGTGGTGTCCGACAACGGTCCTCAGTTTGTTTCACGCGAGTTTGCCTCCTTCTGCAACACCCGAGGTATCCGCCATGTCCTGGCTCCACCCTTCCATCCGCAGTCAAATGGGGAGGCAGAAAGATTTGTTCGCACCTTTAAGACCCAGTTAAAAAAATATGTGGCTCGGTACCCTTCTGATGTTGCCCTCGATCAATTTCTCTCATCTTTTCGGTTCACCCCGTTTGGCGACAAGAGTCCTGCGGAACTTCTCCATGGCCAGCAGCCCCGGACTCTGCTTCATCTCCTGCATCCGAGCCTGGGACATTCATCTGTGTCTCCATCTTCTCGCTTCCGACCAGGGATGGCTGTCTGGGCACGTGGGTTTGGACGTCGACCGAAATGGATTCCTGCCATCATCACCAGATGCCGCGGCCGCCGTCTCTGCGACATACGCACAGAAGACGGCATCACTGCACGTCACCACGTCCAGCTGCGCCTGCGTGTGGAAGAGCGGGAGCTCCCCATCCCTCAGCCGATGCTCCCGCACCAGTCAGCTCCACTAACCAGCCCACAGGCCGAAGAGAGGTTCTTGCCGTTACCTGCAAGTTGTCTGCCTCCGCCAGGGACTGACCCAGGCCCCTCCTCTCAGGGACCTACACCTTTGCGGGTACAGCCAACATCCATGCTGGATTCATCTCCTCCTGATGCATTGCTCCCTTCGGGTCCACCATCACCAGGTCCGGGGACCGAGGTGGAGATGGAGACCGAGCCACCATCACCGGTCCTGCCATATGGGTTGTAGGGGGAGGGGCGCCGACGCTGCCCGCGCCCCAAGTACTTCCGACCCTACGCAACGGTGCCTGCCCGCAACCTCAGTCAGAGCCCAACAGATGACGACGTCATGGACATTGCTCGCATCCGAGCCTCCCCAAGGGGAAAGGAATGCTGTAAGGCACACACACAGCCGATAACATACGTCGGAATTCGGCCGCGAGAGTGCGCCGCGGGAAAATGCGGCAAATGCCAGAGCACGACACGGGCGGGTCAATGACCCAAACAGCGCAGAGTTGTGCTCTGCGTGCAGTGTGTTGTTTACGAGGTACGAGCTCACTTCGCGGGTACTCGTACAGCCAGTGCACGCCAGTGTTCTGTGTAGCAGTGAGGGAGTTGTTTTCCGTGACCACAACATTCTATTTTCTCAAGAAGGCCATGGCCGATAGCTGAATGTGTTATATGTGTGTGTCTTTTGTATGTGCCTGTCGCAGCTCGTCGCCACGTCTTTGCGGTGAGTTGTAAACTGTCCTCACTATATTAGTATGTACTTATAATTTGAATCACATAAAGTAAGTAAAATTATGGAAAACTAATTTTTGTAATTAAAATAAATTGAGTGTAAATGGTGTGTATATGACATCTCAGATAGTGATTAATCTGATCAGAAAATTATGATTCATTGCTGCCACAGTACATCCAATAGTGGCAGGTTATCATGATTTAAGTGAGTTTGAATGTGGAGTTATATTCGTCACATTACAGGTGGGACACAGCATCTACAAGGTGGGGATTTTCTAGTATGACTACTTCATGAGTGAACTGTGATATCAGGAATTGCTGTGCCCGGAAAAAGATCCTGCAAGAATGGGACCGACGACTACTGAAGAGTATCATTCAATATGACAGAAGTGCAACTCTTCCACAACTTGCCAAGTACATAAGCATCTTGGATGATCACCTACATCCATTCATGTCTATTGTGCATTCCAACAGACTTGGACAATTCCTGCACGATAATGTGAAAATCCACACATCCAGAATTGTTACAGAGTAGCTCCGGGAACACTCTTCTGAGTGTAAACACCTCCGCTGCCCACCAAACTCCCCAGCCACACACACACACATAAAAAATAGATGAAGTCCACTTACCAGGCGAAGGAGCACAGGCAGTGATAGCAACAAATAAACAAAATAAACACACACACACACAAACGCAAGCTTTCACAGCCTAGCTGCTTTGTCAGGCAGAAGGGAAGGAGAGGGAAAAGGAAATGATGACACCTAGGCAGACATTTCTAGAAACCAAAGAAGTTGGACAGAGATACCAATTGAGGCAGAGGCTCTGTCCACAGAACCAAGGCAAAGATGCTAAAGATGGTGGGCGGGAATTTGAATTAGCGGTGATTAAGACCAGGTGGGCAACGGGAGGAGAGAATAAGCTGAAGGGCAAGTTCCCATCTCCGGAGTTCTGAAAGGTTGGTGTCGGTGGGAAGTATCCAGATAACCCGGACGGTGTAACACTGCGTCAAGATGTGCTGGCCGTGCACCAAGGCATGTTTAGCCACAGGGTGATCCTCATTACCAACAAACACTGTCTGCCTGTGACCGTTCATGCAAATGGACAGTTTGTTGCTGGTCATTCCCACATAGAAAGCTTCACGGTGCAGGCATGTCAGTTGGTAAATCACGTTGGTGCTATCGCAAGTGGCTCTGCCCTTGATCGTGTACACCTTCCGGGTTACAGGACTGGAGTAAGTGGTGGTGGAAGGGGGAATAGGGCAGCTTTTACGTTTGGAGATTCCATAGGGATGGACTAGGAGGTTACGGAGGTTAGGTGGTCAGCGGAAAGACACTCTCGGTGGAGTGGGAAGGATGTTACGGAGCCACATTCGGAGTCCGCTCCAGTCCCGGAAAGTATCCAGTGACAAGAGGGGCACTTCTGGGATTCTTCTATGGAAGGTTCTGAATTTTGGGGGATGAGGAAGAGGGTCTGGCAATTTGCTTCTGTACCAGGTCAGGAGGATAGCTGCGGGATGTGAAAGCTGTTATTAGGTTATTGGTGTACTGGTTCAGGGATTCGGGACTGGAGCAGACTTATTTGCCACAAAGAGCTAAGCTGTAGGGAAGGGAACCTTTGATGTGGAATGGATGACAGCTGTCATAGTGGAGGTACTGTTGTTTGTTGGTTGGTTTGATGTGGACGGATGACCATAAAAAAACAATGAAATCTGACAAAACCTACAAAAGTTATAGTGAAAATACTCTCAAACCTGTCCGAAATAACTCTGTTTGACTGTATCATACTCTATCTTGGGTCATAGTTTCAACTTAGCTGTTTCAGTGCTTTATCAAAGTCTTCTCCCAGGATAGTACCTCCTATTTCATCTTCATGTACTTCCTCTTCCATTCCTATAATATTATCACAAAGTTCACTTCTTTGTAGAGCCCCTCTATGTATTCTTTCACCTTTCAACTTCTTTGCTCAGAACTGGTTTTCCATCTGAGCTCTTGATATTCATACAACTGCCTTCTTTTTTTTCTTTCTTTTTTCTTTTTTTCTTTTTTTGAATGAAACTTCCGCTCTGCAGCGGAGTGTGAGCTGATATTAACTTCCTGGCAGATTAATTGTGAGCCGGAACCAGGACTCAAACCTGGGACCTTTGCCTTTCGCAGGCAAGCGCTCGATACGATTCACGATCCCGTCTCACAACTTTGTTTCTGCCAGTACCTCACCTCCTGCTTTCCAAACTTCACAGAAGCTCTCCTGTGAAACTTTCAAGACATGGATTAGCCACAGCTTGAGGCGAGGTACTTGTGGAAGTAAAGTCAGGATAGCTCAGTTGGTAGAGTGCCTGCCTGCAAAAGGCAAAGGTCCCAGGTTCAAGTCCCGGTTCCGGCACACAATTTTAATCTGCGAGGGAGTTTCACACTTTTTTTGGTCTCCATATGTCTATTTTACTTTCCTGTAGGCAACCTATGTGCACTACAGAAGCACTGCCGACACCCGCCCTGATGGTGACATCAACTTTAGCTTCTGAATACAAAACAAAAACTTTATATAGATTATGTGCATCTCTTTTCACCATGTATTCCAAAAGAACAGTTATAGCTACTCACCAACTTAAAACATTAGGAAGTTTTAATCAATGTCTACAATACAATTAAATCATACTCATAAATTTACTTACCTTACGCTGACTGCCAAAATGAACCATGTTTGGTTTTTGTGTATTTAAGATTTTGTTTGCATCACCACCCCCTGTTTGAGCTGAAATGAAGAAACTTATTTCACAACGGTAATTGAAATTCTTAAGAGTTAACAATTTTTTGTTGAAAATATAAATATTAAAGTTTTTCAAAAGATAGTGTGGCTGGCCCATACTTACAAATTATTATTATTTTCATTTGTGTGTGTGTGGCAGAGTTTCTGACAGATTAATCAAATAATAAAACCTATTTTTCTGCTTTTTAAATAGCATTTCTAATTTTCCGATGTGCATTTTGAAGCACGAAATTATCATCAGTTGCTTTCTAAGGACCTTTAATGTAATGACAAAGAATCAGAAATAAGAATAAGAAAGAGGTTACAGTGCGTTATTAATTGGAACTTTTGAAGTTATGGTTTATACAAACAAGCTGAAAAATTTTCTTGTTGGGGTACAAAAAAGACAAATATGTTCCTATTTGAACAACATTGACAGAAAAGTTGGGAACGAGCTGTCTCAGGCCACATTCCTCCTTCCTCACGAAACATCTTGGTATGCAGACATAATTCATGCTCTTTTAACACAGAACATCGTACATTGTCATACCCAGTCTCCCATTGTGAAGAAGGTTTTGTACAAATCGACTCCTGTTCACTGCCACTGTCCAGATATGTCTCTTTTACACTGTCTCATTTTCTTCACATTAGCTCTTTCATCTATTTGTGTCTCCCATGCCACTGCCTTCATCCCTTTGTCTCCATTTAGGCCGCCACCTTCTGCCATTGTCTATGTTCCATTCTTTTTCTCTTACATCACTACTACCTCTTTTTTTCTCACAGTCTGCCCTCTGTTTCTTCAGTCATAATTATCTCCTCTTTATATCTATTGTGGTTGGTTTGTCCAGACTTCTAACTTCTTGACTGAGGAACTAACATTGGGGAGGAAGCAGTGGACAACATTTTTGTCATTGAAGTTCACCAGTCTGGAGGTTCCAGAACCTCAAAGCTTATGAGTAGCCTACATTCACCTCTAATAATGGAAAGTCCAAGCTGGAATTAACAATATAGTAATAAAGGACAGTTTATAACTCACTGCAAAGACATGATGATGAGCTGCGACAGGCACATAAAAAATACACACACACACACACACACACACACACACACACACACACACACACACTTCAGCTATCGGCCAAGGCCTTCTTTGGAAAATAGAACAGTTATGCAATCTCAACCATCATCTCCAGCAGCCACACTCCAAATTCGGTTTGTGGCAGCCAGAGATGACGGTTGTGTGCCTGTGTGATTGAGAGAATGTTCTATTTTCTGAAGAAGGCCATGGACGATAGCTGAAGTATGTGTGTGTCCTTTTTATGTGCCTGTGATAACTCGTCGTCGCATTGTGCCATTGTAGATTGATGTTGTCAAAGATGTTGCTCCTGGTAGCGGCTGGCTGAAATTAGGTGGGGTGAAACTAATTCACTACAAATAACAAAGGTAACAAACAGGATTGCAGTTCTTTGACACTTTTAATGATTCATAAATACCCAGTTGTCCCCATTTATAGCCAGCTTACAAGTCTCATTAATTACAACTATTGCGATCAGGTAGGCAGATTCCACACATCAATAATAAGCATTTACATAGTTCGTGTGTGACACAAATATGGATTAATCATGGTAGAGGCACTTTCTGCATGAATAAAACTGACAAACTTATATATAATTGTCCAAAGTTAAAGTTGCAATTAGTGTGGCTTGTGCATCAGATCACGACTGAAACAATACTCAGAACTTGCCTGGGTTGTGCCTCAGACAACAGATGAAACAATACTCTATTACATGCTGTGAACGCATCCTATTTATATCTTTCAAAAAATGATATTGGAAATTACATATTGTTAATTGAGTTCATTGCATGAATTATAATGGGAAAATAGACAGTTAAATGGAACTGGCTATAGTAGAAGATAGCGTAAATAATACTGAGTAACTTCATATACAAATCTCGGTTAAATGAATAGTATTTCTTAAATAGGATAATAACTTTCATAGCAGTCAGAACATCATATCTTAACACAATTGACACTTTTGGTATCTAATTATCATGGGTTTTCCCCCCTGAGTGTATATTGATAAAGTATAAAGATTTTTGAAAACAAGGAAGTGGTGTTCCTAGATAAATATCTATTACTTCTAATAAAATACGAGGGTTGAAATGATTTTGTGAACCTGGTTGTTCACCATTGTCATGCATATGGTGCAGACATTCCTGGTGATGCTTAAGAAACATGCATTTGAAGATGGCAATGATTACCTTAAAAATGCATTATTGTATCCATTTGACAAAACTCTCCAACCAGTGACGGTGCCTTTTTTTCTTCTATGATTGGTAGTGCTACTTTTCATAATTTTGAACCACGATAAGTTAATAAGAAAATATTTGCCAAAGGGGAAAAGAAGAGGGTGAGACATAACAGATGACTTAGGGAAATACCTAAAGACTCTACATTTGCATGTAGGCAACACTCTAATACAGTATGTAACTCTTGTAAGAAAATCCCAGTGTATTAGCCCTATGCTGAACTACAGATATCAGTTAACTTTGGTTTAAGAATATTACCAGATTGTAAACTCACCACAAAAACTAATAGCTACTCGGTTAATGTTCATTTATTGGTAGGAAGCAAAGTTATTGCATATTAAAGCTGTATTCTGGAATATAAAGTGAGCACATGAAGCAATAATAGGTTGTAATAGAAAGCATATTAAATGATATTAGATTTACATCAAACTCAGTACATGAACTTAAAATACCATCTGATGAATTAATGTAATACTGGCAATAATTTATTATATGAATTCAGAAGACTTAATCTGAAACAGACATGACCACATGGTCAGCATTTAAGCATTCCTTGAAAACTATAATATCTACAGAACTGGAAATACTGTCAAAAGTAAAGCTTGCTCTAAAACATAGGTCTGTACATGTTAAGAATTGCATTCATAACATAATTCTCACATTATTAACTTCTTCATGAATTTTTTTGTTTGTATACCGGTACATATAATACCATATATTGCTTAATTGTACCAATTATTCTCCAAATGATCGTATTTAAAGGAACAAACATTTTATGTTCGACTTACCAATATGAAGCATATCTTGTAACAAATCTGTTGTTCATAATAAATGTACAAATTCCTGTTTCTAACAATGTAATGTTTTGTTGAACACAGTTTTATGAAAAGTGCAACTTGTGATTTGAGTTCACTTCAAGTTGATGTAGGCCTGTAAGGTATCACGCAGCACACAACCTTAACCAGAATTTCAGGCATATGAAGAACTTTACAAGTGAAGCAGATTCTACAAGATACACCCAACCTACAACACTCTGGTAATGTGTTGAACTTAATAATTTTGTAATTGTAACCATGCTACGTGAAAGTGACATTTATTTATCTTCAGCTTATGAAAGTTATCAGTTAGTAGCAGGTACGTTACAAGGGATAGCAATTTTCAGTTGTTTGAATGGAGACATTATAAATTATCTGTGATTGCCAAAGACATTGCTGATCATCTTTCAGTTGAGGTTGGATTATCAGAATACTGATGGAATGTAGGAGAGGTACCAACATATCGTGGATACAATCATGTAACAGGCAGAGTTATGGATGGGAAAAGGTTGCTCATCACAAAGAGTTTTTTGTTAGACACAATTTACGGTGATAAGTTATGGGCATACAAATCATCAAAATTGTAAAGGTTTTTCAATACAACCTTCATGAATGACAATATGGGACAGTTTACAATCTTAACTGCCCAATATCTATTAAAAACACAAAGTCTTTGACACAGGCACAATTTACGACGACCTGTAATAAATACCAGTAAAAAGGTGAAAAATTTTCTTTCTCAGATTAAATTTATGATATGTGACTTTTATCAATGTTGTTGGTGAGTATAAACATAGTTTGTGGTGTGTCCATGTGGATTTTGTAACCGCCACAAATTCTAAACAGTAAAAAGTTCATTTTCAGGATTGGTGATGTATTTCAAATCAAATTTTGTAGTTTGACTCCACCAAGGGTTTGCTGATTCCCATGCATTATTGAACATACTGTTGCATGTTATAAAGCGTGGATGGATATTTCATGAAAAAAAAAAGTAATATATCATTTTGCTCTCAACTTTAAATAAAATTTTTATATCTAATCTCCATTTCATGTGTGGCTATGTATGACATACAGTCAACCATTTGAAACATCTATGAAATGTATTTTTACCTTTGCAAAATCTTTAAAATATGTTGCAATACTTGACTAAACTGGATGCTGCACATTAACTCTGATGAATAATGAAAATAAAAATCACCCCCTTTTTTTTTTTTTAACAAAAATATCACTTTGTATGTGTGTCTTTTGTATGTGTCTACTGCAGCTCGTCGCCACGTCTTTGCGGTGAGTTGTAAACTGTCCTTACTATATTATTAATTCCAACTTGGACTTTCCATTATTATATCAATTTGTATGACTTTTTTTTTTCTTCACAGAGTTGACGATAAATTTCAGAGACCTGAATGTTGTCTTTTAGCACAGTATGCACTTTTGTTAGTGAAACATTATGGGCTTTCAGTAGTATCTTAATGGAGAAATACACTCGAAAATGGAAGAATGCCATTTCTAGATAAATGTCTGCAGGATGTATTGCAAATAGTTCAACAATTTGCTTTGGTTTATTATTTAGATGACTGCAACTCACAGTGGCAAAATGCTAAAAATTAGGTTTTCTGATTTTGTGCAAAGGTATGATCAGTTTGGGACACATTGTGAAACATCAACAAATCATCATGATACTTTATGTACTTGACATATAGTATCTTTGACCTCCACAAATCACCCATCATCACCTCATGGCCTTCCCTTTCTAATCCCTTTTTCTTTCCTCCTCTCCTGCCTGCTAAAGGTACACAGTTATGAAAGCTTCTCCTGTATTTTTCGGCTTTTTTTTGTGTCACTATCAGTGGTACAGAACTGAGGTAAGTACTGGCCAGCCAGTCTATCACTTTTGAAGAATATTTTAGTACCTCTGTGTGTCACTTTCCCTCACCTTTTAGTGACCATGTATGAATGTAAATTACATATTTAGACACATAAGAAACTCTTTTAATTAATGATCTGTAACCTTTTCTTCATGAAAATATTACACGAATATTGTATGATAATGCTATATCATTTTGTTGTTGTAAATATTCATGTTTTTTTGTAGCCTTCAACCAATTTTATTTGATTTATTCGTTAATTGTTTGTAACAATACAGAATTGTTAAGATGTTATGTAAGGTTAGTGGGCAAAGAAATAGAGAGAGAGAGAAAGAGAGAGAGAGAGAGAGAGAGAGAGAGAGAGAGAGAGAGAGAGAGAGAGAGTTGGCGAGCTCTGTATGTGGACAAAAGTCAGTCGGTAGAGGAAGTTATCTTTGGTGTGGCAAAATTTGTCTCTTTAATGAATACATGACACGCTGTGAAAAAGACAGTATTTCACTATTTCCTCAAAAACTGACATTGTAACAACCTTGTCTGTGGTATTATAATGTTTATATTTAAAAACATGATAAGACAGTATTTATTTATCTTCTCACGAGTAATGAAGCCAAGTATAACCCAGTTCTTTCTGCAGCAAACATTAAAAAACACTTTATCATGACAAAATTGATGTACAAACTAAGTATATAAATTATCATGCTGATGTACTCTCTTTAGCAAGCAAGAAGCAAGGAAGATTATAAGACGTCCGACAAAGATTAATCATGATGATGCTGCAACATGCGGGTTGTCCTACAGTTGCAGTGCTAGGGTGGAGTACGTGGAGATATGTTGACTCCCATTAGTTGTGGCCCTGCATGAATCGTTTGTTAGACGCCTGTGCTATTTCGAACAAGTGTGCAGCACACAAGATGTCTCCAATTGAGGGTTATCTAGTTTCAATGCAACAGTGACGACCTCTGAACCTGGTGGAAGCTGGAGGACCAAACAATGTCATAAGTCAAAGAAGTAATGTACAAAGATTGTTTGACTTACCCAAAGCACAGGCTCGCCGATAGACACAAAAATCACAAATAAAAACACACAGAAACATTCAAGCTTTCGCCACCGCTGCTAGCTTCTTCAGTAAAAGAGGATGGAAGGAGAGGAGAAAGGGAAGGATACGGGTTTTAAGTAAGTGGAAAAGGAGTTATTCCAATCATAGGAGTGGAAGGACTTACCTTAGGCAAAAAATGTTTACAGCTTTGACTGTTACGGTTATGGTCACATTTACAACTGAGACCTTGGGATGACTTCTTTCAGAGCAGAAAGAGCATACCTGTTGATGCCAAAGACAAGAATAATGGTAGGTGCAATGAATAATCTGTCACCTGGAAAAACCAACAAATGCTGTTGCAAGTGATGCATGTATGTGTCCTAATCCACACTAGTGTCAGAGAAATATGGAAGCATGAGATACGATGAGCCCTGTTGTGATTGAGCATCATATGTTTGGAATTTATCTGCCTGAAACTAAGTGATTTCTGTCACAAGAGTCGATGCTGCAGAATTAGCTGTTGCCATTGTTCTGGCAGCAAACCATTTTAACTTCTATGCAACTGAATAACTACCTTTTTTCTTACACCTGTCACACATCTGTGAGTAGCTGGATATCACTGAGAATGCCCGAATAAAGGAGGAAGTCACGAGGCAGGAAAGCCACCTGCAGATGTGTAACACAATTAAAAGATGAACAGACTGTGAAAAAGACAACAGACCAGCATGAAAATGAAAACCTATATGAGAACAATGTGTTAAGCAGAGTTGTTGTCACAATGACACACACCAAAAAAAAAAAAAAAAAAAAAAAAAAAAAATATATATATATATATATATATATATATATATATATATATATCCACTCCTGGGATTGGAATGACTCCTTTTCCACTTCCTTAAAACCCATATCCTTCCCTTTTCCTCCCCTTTTTTCCTCTTTTTCCTGAAGAAGCTGCCAGTGGTGGCGAAAGCTTGTATGTGTGTTTGTGTGTGATTTTATTTGTTTCTCTCGACGAGCCGGTCCTTTTGGTAAGTCATCTCTTTTCTATTTTTATTTTTATATATATATTCAAATTGATGAAACGAAAATTATAGAGGGAAACTTTCCCGGTGGGATAAACAAAAATAAAAATAGAAAAGAGATGACTTACCAAAAGGACCGGCTCGTCGAGAGAAACAAATAAAATCACACACAAACACACATACAAGCTTCCGCCACCACTGGCAGCTTCTTCAGGAAAAAGAGGAAAAAAGGGGAGGAAAAGGGAAGGATATGGGTTTTAAGGAAGTGGAAAAGGAGTCATTCCAATCCCAGGAGTGGAAGGACTTACCTTAGGGGAAAAAAAGGAAGGTAAACAAATACACACACACTCAGACATATCGAAACGCAAACACACCTAGACAGACATTTGTGAAAAGCAAAGAAGTTGGACAGAGATACCAATTGAGGCAGAGGCTCTGTCCACAGAACCAAGGCAAAGATGCTAAGGTTGTGGGCGGGAATTTGAGTTAGCGGAGATTGAGACCAGGTGGGCAACGGGAGGAGAGAATAAGCTGAAGGGCAAGTTCCCATCTCCGGAGTTCTGAAAGGTTGGTGTCAGTGGGAAGTATCCAGATAACCCGGACGGTGTAACACTGCGCCAAGATGTGCTGGCCGTGCACCAAGGCATGTTTAGCCACAGGGTGATCCTCATTACCAACAAACACTGTCTGCCTGTGACCGTTCATGCGAATGGACAGTTTGTTGCTGGTCATTCCCACATAGAACGCTTCACAGTGCAGGCATGTTAGTTGGTAAATCACGTGGGTGCTATCGCAAGTGGCTCTGCCCTTGATCGTGTACACCTTCTGGGTTACTGGACTGGAGTAAGTGGTGGTGGAAGGGTGCATAGGGCAGGTTTTACAACGGGGGCGGTTGCATGGGTAGGAGCCAGAGGGTAGGGAAGGTGGTTTGGGGGTTTCATAGGGATGGACTAGGAGGTTACGAAGGTTAGGTGGGCAGCGGAAAGACACTCTCGGAGGAGTGGGGAGGATGTCATTAAGGATGGATCTCATTTCGGGGCAGGATTTAAGGAAGTCGTATCCCTGCTGGAGAGCCACATTCAGAGTCCGCTCCAGTCCCGGAAAGTATCCGGTGACAAAAGGGGCACTTCTGGGATTCTTCGGTGGAAGGTTCTGGATTTGGAGGAATGAGGAGGTGGCTCTGGTAATTTGCTTCTGAACCAGATCAGGAGGATAGCTGCGGGATGTGAAAGCTGTTATTAGGTTATTGGTGTACTGGTTCAGGGATTCGGGACTGGAGCAGACTCTTTTGCCACGAAGACCTAAGCTGTAGGGAAGGGAACGTTTGATATGGAATGGATGGCAGCTGTCATAATGGAGGTACTGTTGTTTGTTGGTAGGTTTGATGTGGACGGATGTGTGAAGTTGGCATGGGATTTGGAGTAGGACCAGGTGAATTTGATGGGACCAAAGGAGTTGAGGTTGGAGAGCAAATTCTGGAGTTCTTCTTCACTGTTGGTCCAGATCATGAAGATGTCGTCAATGAATCTGTACCAAACTTTGGGTTGACAGGCTTGGGTTTCCAGGAAGGCTTCCTCTAAGCGTCCCATAAATAAGTTTGCATACGAGGGGGCCATCCTGGTTCCCATGGCTGTTCCCTTTAGTTGTTGGTATGTCCGGCCCTCAAAGGTGAAGAAGTTGTGGGTTAGTATGAAGCTGTTTAGGGTATTAAGGAAAGAGGTTTTAGGTAGGGATGTGGGTGGTCAGCGTGAAAGGAAATACTCCATCGCAGCGAGGCCCTGGGCATGTGGGATATTTGTGTATAAGGAGGTGGCATCAATGGTTACAAGGATGGTTTCAGGAGGTAACAGGCTGGGTAAGGATTTCAGGCGATCGAGGAAGTGGTTGGTGTCTTTGATGAAGGATGGGATACTGTGATGGCAGGGTTCCAGGCAGGGTTCAATAAACATCCCAATTCAGTAGTCAACCTCTCCTCTAAACCTCTCTCCCAATCTGAAACCTCCGTCCTATCCAAAGGCCTCACCTTTAGTCCCACTCCCAAATTCAACCAAACAGCCCTTGTCACAGTCTCCCATCCTTCATCAAAGACACCAACCACTTCCTCGATCGCCTGAAATCCTTACCCAGCCTGTTACCTCCTGAAACCATCCTTGTAACCATTGATGCCACCTCCTTATACACAAATATCCCACATGCCCAGGGCCTCGCTGCGCTGGAGTATTTCCTTTCACGCCGACCACCCACTTCCCTACCTAAAACCCCTTTCCTTAATACCCTAGCCAGCTTCATACTAACCCACAACTTCTTCACCTTTGAGGGCCGGACATACCAACAACTAAAGGGAACAGCCATGGGAACCAGGATGGCCCCCTCGTATGCAAACTTATTTATGGGACGCTTAGAGGAAGCCTTCCTGGAAACCCAAGCCTGTCAACCCAAAGTTTGGTACAGATTCATTGACGACATCTTCATGATCTTGACCAACAGTGAAGAAGAACTCCAGAATTTCCTCTCCAACCTCAACTCCTTTGGTCCCATCAAATTCACCTGGTCCTACTCCAAATCCCATGCCAACTTCACACATCCGTCCATATCAAACCTACCAACAAACAACAGTACCTCCATTATGACAGCTGCCATCCATTCCATATCAAACGTTCCCTTCCCTACAGCTTAGGTCTTCGTGGCAAAAGAGTCTGCTCCAGTCCCGAATCCCTGAACCAGTACACCAATAACCTAATAACAGCTTTCACATCCCGCAGCTATCCTCCTGATCTGGTTCAGAAGCAAATTACCAGAGCCACCTCCTCATTCCTCCAAATCCAGAACCTTCCACCGAAGAATCCCAGAAGTGCCCCTTTTGTCACCGGATACTTTCCGGGACTGGAGCGGACTCTGAATGTGGCTCTCCAGCAGGGATACGACTTCCTTAAATCCTGCCCCGAAATGAGATCCATCCTTAATGACATCCTCCCCACTCCTCCGAGAGTGTCTTTCCGCTGCCCACCTAACCTTCGTAACCTCCTAGTCCATCCCTATGAAACCCCCAAACCACCTTCCCTACCCTCTGGCTCCTACCCATGCAACCGCCCCCGTTGTAAAACCTGCCCTATGCACCCTTCCACCACCACTTACTCCAGTCCAGTAACCCGGAAGGTGTACACGATCAAGGTCAGAGCCACTTGCGATAGCACCCACGTGATTTACCAACTAACATGCCTGCACTGTGAAGCGTTCTATGTGGGAATGACCAGCAACAAACTGTCCATTCGCATGAACGGTCACAGGCAGACAGTGTTTGTTGGTAATGAGGATCACCCTGTGGCTAAACATGCCTTGGTACACGGCCAGCACATCTTGGCGCAGTGTTACACCGTCCGGGTTATCTGGATACTTCCCACCGACACCAACCTTTCAGAACTCCGGAGATGGGAACTTGCCCTTCAGCTTATTCTCTCCTCCCGTTGCCCACCTGGTCTCAATCTCCGCTAACTCAATTTCCCGCCCACTATCTTTAGCATCTTTGCCTTGGTTCTGTGGACAGAGCCTCTGCCTCAATTGGTATCTCTGTCCAACTTCTTTGCTTTTCACAAATGTCTGTCTAGGTGTGTTTGCGTTTCGATATGTCTGAGTGTGTGTGTATTTGTTTACCTTCCTTTTTTTCCCCTAAGGTAAGTCCTTCCACTCCTGGGATTGGAATGACTCCTGGCAGCTTCTTCAGGAAAAAGAGGAAAAAAGGGGAGGAAAAGGGAAGGATATGGGTTTTAAGGAAGTGGAAAAGGAGTCATTCCAATCCCACATGGTGAAACAGGTAGTGCTCTTGCCACACAAGCACAGTGCTACGTGGATGAACTGCCCCCTATTGGCCACCTACATCCATTCCTTTGGTAGACATTCAAATTCTGCAGTGCCCAATACCAGAGATAAATTCAATATTTTTGTACACACAGTTCAGACACACCATTATAGTTTTACTTTTGGAGAAGGGATTGCTTAAATTATGATTATACGTGTGATACGATAGCAGCATGAAACCAGCTATTAGAAATATTTTATTTAACTTTTCTAGTTATGATTTAGAATTAAAATAATTATTCATTTTACAAATTGAATTTCTATGAAATCAAATTATTGAAAGCATAATTAAAAATATAAATTATTGTTTGCCAGATCATATAAATTGTATTCTATTATTTTTGTTGCGAGGTTTATATCTTTAATTTAGTTGTATTACAAATTTCAGAAGGAGATTTTTTTTTATAAGACAGCTGCAGTACAGCTAGGAGTGTGGAAAGTAACAACTGAGCAAGTGGAGTGGAAATATGTACTAGTGTGCAGTAATAAATTTTCAAATGTGTTAAAAAATTGAGTAAATAACAGACTTATTAAATTTGGATGTTGGACCTGATTAAAAAATCACCAGTTCAACATGTAATTAATAGGATGATTACAATCGGCATTCACTGTGAGCTTCAATCCAAATAAATAAATAAGGAAAGTTTTGTACCTTGCAATGCTTTTCAGACTTTTGCCTTTAGCTTGGCCTGTAAAAAAAAGTTTAATATATTTTCTTATTCAATTTTGAAATTATAGCATTCAGTTTATATTTGTGGCAGTCTTTCTCTGAAATTACAACCAGTTGTTCTGGAAAAGTAAGTTTTTCTGAAATGTGCAAATATTCCAAAGTACAACATGTTACGCACCTACGAAAAAAGATTCTATTCAAATTTAAAATGTCCATCAAGAAATTCTTGTCAATATTCTATTTAATACTCTTTGTGTTACTACACTAAGTACCAATAATCAGTCATATTAAAAACATTTTGAAATAGAAGCTATTGCTAACTAATACAAATTCCCATTTTTGAGCTAGGTAAATTAGACATTAAAGAAAATAATGCCATTTCCAAGTAAGTATCACTTGTTCTATTGTAAAGAGCTTCTGTTTAAAGGCACAATACAAGGTACAACTGATGAAGAATGACTTAACAACATGTAATGCAATTAGTATTAGAAATATAGAGAGTTTTACTCACCACTGTAAAACTATGTGACTGCAGAGTTAACAATATCCCCCAATTAGCTGCAATATATATTACTCAGCACATAAATACATGGAATAAATAATAACACAACCTCTAGTCTCAGAACAACAATAACAGCACAAAATGGTGGAAACTGCTTACAGTAGTCTCTTGCCCACATGTGGTTTTGTAATAGGTCACTAAAATGAAGCACCAATCAGAATACATCATGTTTTCCTACATACATTATCCTCTAGGTACAACACTCTCCCACTCACTTCCTGCTGTTGAATAATTTTAAATACATTGTAACAAACTTGTTATTTTGGGATAAATTGCAAGTACAATCAAATTTTGTATAAAATCATAGAGGGAAACTTTCCCGGTGGGATAAACAAAAATAAAAATAAAAATAATAATGTCTGTCTAGGTGTGTTTGCATTTCGATATGTCTGAGTGTGTGTGTATTTGTTTACCTTCCTTTTTTCCCCTAAGGTAAGTCCTTCCACTCCTGGGATTGGAATGACTCCTTTTCCACTTCCTTAAAACCCATATCCTTCCCTTTTCCTCCCCTTTTTTCCTCTTTTTCCTGAAGAAGCTGCCAGTGGTGGCGAAAGCTTGTATGTGTGTTTGTGTGTGATTTTATTTGTTTCTCTCGACGAGCCGGTCCTTTTGGTAAGTCATCTCTTTTCTATTTTTATTTTTGTATAAAATCAGTTATTGAGACAGTGAGAGTAGGAACAGTGACTGTGTAATTCTGTCCAAGGCAGCAAAAGACAGAGAAGAGCAGTTGAGTGGAATAGATAGTGCCCAGAAATGAGGATATCAGATCAACATTAACAAAAGCATAACAAGGGTAATTCATTCAGGCAATGCTGAAGGAACCCGGTATATTACACAATGTCATAACAAAAGTAATACAAGATTTTTACTATTTTTATAGTAAGAAAACTTAATGATGAATGAAGTAGAAAGAATGTAAAATGTAATTTGCAATGGAAAGAAAAGCATTTCTGATTATGAGAAATGTTGTGCTAAATCAGGATAATGGTAATTAGACAGGTAGATCACATAAAGAATAAGGAAGCAATGAATATATTTGGGGAGAAAAGTCACATTCTGAGACATCAAAGGAACATTAATTTACTGTAGGAGGGAAATGTAGAAAGAAAAGGGGGGTGGGGGAGGAGGTGTAAAAACAGGGGGACCAAGAGATGAGTACAGTAAACAGGTTCAAATGGATGTAAATAACAGTAATTATCTTGATGTTGAGGCCCTTTTTTTGGTCTGCTTTACAAATATTTAGTTGCTGCTTGTCAACTGCATTCTGCAGACCTGGACAATGACACATCCAAATGCTGCCAAGCCCAACAGAGCTAAACTTCAGTGATCTAGTGGAAACTGGTGTGTCCACTGTGACCAACTCCACTGAATCTAGTAAATAAAAATCCAACCCCAGAAGTCAACAATATCTTATGGTCCCACAAATTGGTCCTATACCTCCTTGTATGGTCTATAATCTTAATCTTATGATATTTATTATAAGCAAAAAAAGGTTAAATCAAGTAGGACATAAATAATTTGTCATCTGAACAGCTAATCTTTAGTTTGAGTACTTTTTAATCTGCCAAAAAGTTTCAAAATTGTGTGGAGCAAGAGATTTATCTTGGGGTCTAAACACTGAAATTTGGTTCTCATAAGGGTGTTTTATCATTTATCGAATTTCTACATCATGACTCCTTGCTCTGGAACACTATACTAACAGAGAAAGTTTTTATTATGAGAATAATTTTAGTTTTCATTTCATTTACTTACTTGCTTGGTGATCCGAAGCTGTAGTCTGTGGGCCGTTTTCTTTTAATGACTGTGATCGCTTCAGATGCATACTGCTGAAGAATCTGGCAAATTTGCTTTCTGTTCAAACAAATATCAAAGAAAATTAATTGTCAATAACACATAAGTTAAATTATTTCCCTAAAAATTACAAAAAAACAAAAGCTCAACTTTAAGACAGTATATTGCAGTCAGTAGAATTGTCATTCAACCTAATTCATTAATTGTCCAACTAGGATAGCTAAGGGCCAAAAGACAGCCATTGATAATATCTTTATAGAAATGTCAAATGATCAAAATTATATTATAAAACCAATAATAAGCGGCCTTTCAGACCATGACATGCAGCTACTTATACTAGATATTAATACTGATCAGAATATAAAATCTATCAAATCCGAGTTTAAGAGGGTAGTCAGTAAGGGAAAAATTGATCAGTTTAGAAAACTGCTCAAAGACATGAATGGATGAGAAATACAACACTTTCATAAATAATGTCCTCAACTTATTTGAAAACTGCTTCCCCCAAAAGTAACACAGATTAGACCAAAGTCTACAAAGAAACCATGGATTACTCGAGAAATAAAGGTCTCCTGTAAGACAAAAAGGAAACTATACCTATCAGTTAGAAACAGTTCAGATGTAAATGCTTTAGATCATTACAAAACATACTGCAAGATACTGAAGACAGTAATAATGAAATCAAAGTAAATGCATTATCAGAATAGGATAGTCCTATCAGACAACAAAATAAAGGCAATATGGGATATAGTAAAGGAGGAAACTGGTAGAACCAGATACGAATAGGAGCACATAGCATTAAGAGTAAATGACACATGGATAACAGATGTGTGTGCAGTGTTGCTGCAATTTTCAACAAGCATTTCTTAACTATTACTGAAAATATGGGATTATCAAGGTCTGTATCTGCTGCAATGGAATATCTCACACCTGTGACATACTACCTTCATTTTACTCTTGTGAATGTTCATCTTCGTTTCAAGACACTGTCCAATTCCATTCAATTGCTCTTCCAGATCTTTTGCGGTCTCTGACAGAATTACTATGTCATCAGCAAACCACAATGTTTTTATTTCTTCTGCCTGTACTTTAATGCCCTCTCCAAATTTCTCCTTCCATTCCTTCACTGCCTACTTAATGTACAGATTGAACAACATTGGGGAAAGGCTTCAACCCTGTCTTACTCCCTTCCCAACTTCTTAGTCCCTTCCTTGCCCTTCGACTCTAATAACCGCTGTCTGTATAGGTTGAATATAACTCTTTGCTCCCTATATTTTACCCCTGCTACCTTCAGAATTTGGAATAGTGTGTTCCAGTCGACATTGTCAAAAGCTTTCTCCAAATCGACAAATGCTAAAAACATAGGTTTCCCTTTCCTCAGCCTATCTTCTAAGATAAGTCATTATGTGAGTATTGCCCCCTGTGTTCCTACATTTCTCCTAAATGCAAACTGAGGTCAGATTCCACAAGTTTTTCCATTTGTCTGTAAATAATTCATGTTAATAATATAGTGATGACAGTTTACAACTCACCGCAAAGACGTGGCGATGAGCTGCGACAGGCACATACAAAAGACACACTACAACACATTCAGCTATCAGCTGTTGTCACTATATTATTAATTCCAACCTGGACTTTCCAATAATTCGTGTTAGTATTTTGCAACCATGACTTATTAAACTGATAGTTCTGTAATTTTCACATTTGTATGCACCTGATTTCTTTGGAATTGGAATTATGATATTCTTCTTGAAGTCAGAGGGTACTTCCTCTGTCTCATACATCTTGCATACCAGAGGGCACAATTTTTTCACGACTGTCTCTTCTAATGATATCAGCAGTTCAGATGGAATATTATCTACTCAAGTCCTTCAGCGCTCTGACAAATTCTTCTTGCAGTATCATATCTCCTATCTCATCTTCCATTTCTAGAATACTGCCTTCAAGTTTATTTCCTTTGTATAGGACCTCTATATATTCCTTCCACAGTTCAGCTTTCCCCTCCTTGCTTAGTACTGGTTTTCCGTCTGTGTCCTTGATATTCATACAGCTGCTTTTCTTGTCTCCAAATATCTCTTTTATTTTCCTGTAGGCAGTATCTCTCTTTCCCCTACCTATGCATTCTTCTACGGTTCTGCATTTGTCCTCTAGCCATTCCTGCTTAGCGAGTCAGCACTTCCAGTCAATCTCATTTTTAGATGTTTCTAGTCCCTTCTTCCTGCTGCACTTGCTGAATTTTTATATTTTCTCCTCTCATCAATTAAGTTCAGTATATCCTGTGTTATCCAGGGATTTCTATTAGGCCTTGTCCTTCTGCCTATATGGTCCTCTACAGCCTTCACTACCCTATCCCTCAGAGCTACCCATTCTTCTTCTACTGTATTACTTTCCCCCGTTTCAGCAAATCCCAGCCTAATGCTCCCTCTGAAACTCTCAACCACCTCTGGTTCCTTCAATTTGTCCAGGTTCCATCTCCTAACCTTTTTACCTTTCTGCAATCTCTTAAGTTCATAACCAACAAGTTATGGTCAGAGTCTAAATCGGCCCCTGGATATGTCTTACAGTTTAGAACCTGGTTTCTAAATCTATTCCTTATCATTATAAAGTCATTGTGGTACCGTCCAGTGTCTCCTGGTCTCTTACACGTACCGTATTTGCTCGAATATAGGCCGCCCTTTTTTCCCCAAATTTTGGGCATACAAAATCGTTGTGCGGCCTATAATCGAGATTCAATCCTCTCCCCCCCCCCCCCCCTTTCCCAACAGCTCCTTTAGTTTCAAAAATTAAACATTCACTTTTATTTTGGTATGAGAAACGTAATAAACTAGATAGTCTTAAAAAATGCTACAGTAACAGTTTCGCAGAATTGCATATATGGTTTTTTTTTTGTTTTGTTTTTTTTTGTTTTTTTTTTTAAACGATTACGGAAATGGCGCGGGAATTCGTGGAAGTCAATATTTCGATATAAATCGAATGGTGTCATTCTGTACCACAGCATACAAAAGATCAAGCCTGCTTTTTAACACATCCGCGTGGCCTTAAACAAAATTAGTACGTAACACACACTTCCTAAACACACAAATGATTGTAATTTGATGTGGTCAATGAAGCTAGTTTCTGTGATAAAAGTTTAGTGCGTGTCGCAAGAGATTTTCCCATGACATTTACGTTGGTACGGCAACACTTACCGCGAGCGGTGATGGGAGGTTAAGATAGTGGAACAACTAATTTGTGTAGCTAATGCTGATGTTGAATCCCAATGCTACGTTTCAAAATAACGTATTCTACTACAACCAGATTCACTGGTTTCACATTCGTTGGGGGTTATTTCCATGAAACGATGTACATGTAACTCGGGGCTATTTTGCCGCCTTGCAACTGAATCATTTCTGTTGTAACAGCAAAACCACAGTTCCAGTTTTGAATTATAAAGTCAAGCAAACAGTTTAGCCCTTGAAATGCACAGCGACTCTTTGAACATTTTAATAGTTTGTCCTCACTTACACACTAGCGTAGAACATTTTTCATCAGTGTCAAATTTACGTCGATATTACTGTTTCCATGTCAGTTACTGTGACTACGCAACCTGAAGCTTACATTCGGTGGTGTAACTCGTATGTTCGTTTTCCGCTACAAACTACAAGCCAAAACATCGTCACACACACACACACACACACACACACACCGAAAAAACCATATTTTTGCAGCACATGCCTACGCTATACAACACTTTAAACGCCCAGTAACACACCTTGGTTCGGCATCCCTCACTTCGGGCGCCCGGATCTGTCTGTCGTCTCGCTTTCTTATTCTCTGGTTTACAGTTTTGCATATTTGTTTTGAGTTTATTGAAAAGAGAACATTATTTCGTTAACATTGTGTTTCTGATTATGAAAAAGTTCGATTATACAAAAAAAATAAATAAATAAATAAAAATTAAAAAACCTGCGGCCTATACTCCAGAATTTTTTTCACCCTATAATCTTGTGCCCAAAGTTTAGGTGCGGCCTATATTCGTGCAAATGCGGTATACAGCCTTCTTTCATGATGTTTAAACCAAGTGTTGGCGATCATTAAATTGTGCTCTGCGCAAAATTCTACCAAGCGATCTCCTCTTTCATTCCTTTTTCCCAGTCCATATTCACCTACTACATTTCCTTCTCTTTTCTTTCCTACTACCGAGTTCCAGTCCCCCATCACAATCAAGTTTTCGTCTCCCTTAATTGTCTGAATAATTCCCTTTAGCTACTCATACATTTTTTCGATATCCTCATCATCAACCATGCTAGTTGGCATATAAACTTGAACTACTGTGGTCGGTGTTGGCTTCGTGTCTACCTTTACTACGATAATGCGTTCACTATGCTGTTCATAGTAACTTACCAGCATGCCTATTTTCTTATTCATTATCAGACCTACTTCTGTGTTACCACCAACTTATTTTGTATTTATAACCCTGTACTCACCTGAACTGAAATCCTGTTCATCCTGCCACCGAACTTCACTAATCTCTACCATATCTAACATTAACCTATCCATTTCTTTTTTCAAATTTTCTAGCTTACCTACTCGATTAAGGGTTAGAACATTCCACGCTCTGACCCGTAGAATGCCTGTTTTGTTTTTCTTGAATGGGGGACTATTTTACCTCCGGAATATTTTACCGAAGAAGACGCCATCATCATATAGTCATACAGTAGAGCTGCATGTCCTTGGGAGAAGTAACAACTGTAGTTTCCCCTTGCTTTCAGCCGTTCGCAGTAACTGCATGGGAAAGCCATGTCAGCTGATGTTACAAGGCCAGCTCAGTCAATCATCCAGACTGTTGCCCCTGTAACTACTGAAAACGCTGCTGCCCCTCTTCAGGAACCACACATTTGTCTGGCCTCTCCACAGATACCCCTCCACTGTGGTTGCACCTATGGTACGGCTATCTGCATCGTTGAGGCACGCAAACCACCCCACCTTGGCAATGTCTGTGGCTCATGGGGGTGGCTTCTGAGCTTAGTAATACTTTAAGTTACTTGTTTAACCAGCTTAGTGATACTTTAAGTTACTTGTTTAACCAGTCTTATCAGTGGAACAGTGCCTGAATGGTTGAAATATGCTGAAGTTAAGCCATTACATAAGAAAGGAGATAAAGAAATACCATCAATTTTCGGTCCAATTTCACTTTTGCCTGCATTCTCAAAAATTTTAGAAAAGATAATGTACAGTCATCTTTTTAAACACCCTACCACTTATAAACTATTATCCATGTCCATTATCCATGTCACAGCCAGACATGGGGGTTGAAGGAGAGCTGCCAGAGCCTTGCAAAAGCCTGATCACAAGTTGTGTCCCAGGTCCAATGTGCACCTTTTCGCAATAACCTTGTAAGAGGTGCCAATAGATCGGCAGCATTTGGTATAAAACAACGATAATAATTTATATATCCCAAGGACAAATTGTAATTGTTGCATGTTAGTGGGGGGAGGTAAGTTCTGGATCATATCGACATAATCCTGGGTGGTGTGGAGCCCTTGAGCATCAATCTTGAACCCGAGATAGCTGACCTCCTATTCAAAAAATTGGCACTTTTCCTTCCGGCAATGCAGGTTAGCCTTGGAGAACACCTGAAAAAAGTGATCCAGTTTTTTAGCAAGGTCCACTGTGGACGAGCCGCCAACTATGACACCATCCAGATAGTTTGCAGCGCCTGGGACCTGGTTGGTGAGATGTTCCAAGTAATGTTGAAAAATGGCAAATCTGAATGGCAAATCTGAACGGAAGGTGGTTATACTGAAAAAGGCTACACGGGGTATTGATGACCAGAATCTGCTGTGATTCCACGTCCAGCGGTAGTTGCAAATAAGCATCGCGCAAATCAATTTTAGCAAAGACAGTTGAGTCTGAGAGATGCACTAGGATATCATTAATGGGCAGTACAGGATACACATCAATGACTGCCTGCAAGTTGACCATGACCTTAAATTCACCACAGATGCATAAGGTGCCATTCGGCTTCTCGACTAGGATGATAGGTGTCACCCATCAGCTGTGTGCAACGGACGGAAGGACACCTTCTGCCTGTAGATGTGTCAGCTCCTCCTGGAGACAGTCACGTAAAGCAAATGGGACCTAGTGGGCATTGAAAAAATGAGGAACCATAGTGAAGAGCAGCTCAATATGGAAGATGAGAACAGTGTTTCGTATTTTTTTATAAACAGCGCGAGTAGGGCCTCGGAGGAGGGTTTTGAGACTGCCCGCACTTCGTCCTGTACTGACAAACCCAGACGACTAAAGATGACTAAACCCAAGAGATTTGAGGTGCCAGCCGAGCGCACCACCAAAAACTGAGCGGTGAAAGCACGGTCGTTGTACACGACTCACGTCGAGAAAACGCCGTCGACCTGTATATGGTGATTGCTGAAACTGCGCAAGTTTTGAGTGTAGGGTAACAACGATGGAGAGCCTAACTGTCCACATGTGGCACCATCCACGATAGACTCACAGGACGCAGTGTCAATTTGGAAAACCACAGAAGTATTGTCGAGCTCTAGTGAGAGGAGGAGCCAAGCTCCAGATGGAGGAATGACTGAAAATACTAGCCCGTCATCGTAAGGTGGGTCTCCCGAGTCCTGAGTGAATGATGCATCAGCTGCCTATCCATCCTCCTGAATTGTGGCATCAAAGCATTGTTTCTGTGAAACCTGGCAAACAACGGCAATGTCTCCCGTTCGTCGGCAAACCGTGCACCTAGATTGCCGGTGGGGGCAATCGGCTCGTTGGTGTTTATGGAAGCAATCTGGACAAGAGGGAAGGCGTGCGGGAGATCATCGGTCACGTCCTGTGTCCATGGTTGGACAAGACGGCCGCCTGGCACCAGAGGACTGGCAAGCCGCAAACACGGTGGGATCAAAGCGCAGTGACGGTGGCCGGTGAGCCTGTTCATAGACACGGATGATCGGCAGACAGGTGTTGAGCGACGGGTCCTGTAACGTCAAGATCTTAGTTTGAAGACCCTTGTCAGGAGCGTGAAACACCACCATATCACAAATCTATGAAGGAGCATAGGACTGCTTGCAGGCAACGTTAGCGCACCTAAATTTACAATCATGAGATAGACCCTGCAGCATAATCCATTCCCTATAAATCTGATCTGGAGACTTTCGACAGGAAAAGAAAACCTGGCGAGCTGACGTGACGTGTATTTGTTCGTCAAAGTAATCAGACAAGCAGTGTTTTATGTGGGCATACAAGAGATTTTGAGGCGACTGCTCTGGGTTCAATTGCTGAATCAAGTGATACACCTGGAGACCAACTGTTGCCAAGAAAAAAGCCTGACACCGGTTCTCCTCCAGGACTCCGTGGGCCAGGAAGTGTTGTTCCAGCTGGTCTACATAATTCGGCCTTGGTTCCAAAGCTCTATCGAAAGCGGGAAACGTCAGCGGTGATCATATGCAGATTGTTCAATCTTCCGGCAATGGAATCTACTCTGTGAGTTACAACTTGCAACACTGGGAAGTGCGGGTGGTGCACCAACCCTGTGAGTGCCGCCTGTATTTGGAGTAGTTTCCATCAAGGAGTGAAGAAATTCCTCTAAGGGAGGCATTACTACTAATACAAAGTTCTTATCCTCACCACCAATTTGGTTAAGACCCGCGATTTGCAGGAAAAACAACAACTTCTCAAATTGCCAACGGTTTAATAAACAAAAGAACCTCCTGGGCGTACAACAACACAATGTCAAAAAAACAGATAGTCAGTCACGTAGGGACAACAGAACAACAAGTATGACAGTGACAACATATAAACAGACAATAAACTGTTTACAAGTGGCACTAGGCCGAGGCAAAACAACTACACTAAGAATGAAACTATGACGAATGTGACGGTAGCTGGATCCGGCATGGAGCGGCCGGTGGTTGAGTATGCACTGCCCTCCACACTCTATCATTGCGCTTATGAATCCGGCATCGGCAGAGAGCTACAACCGGTTACTGCACTATCATTGGCTGGGCACTATCACATGGCTGACCACAATGTAGTGCCGCCCTACAGCATCGTTTCTTCTTCTGTTGGCCACTGTTTATGTTTATGTGATTATGTGTGAGCGCCTACGAAAGGGAGCTAAGCAGCCCGCCTTGGCTGCCTGTTATGTGGGCACTCTATACGGTCAGGGGCTGCCACAGCATTTTTGTTCCAGTAGATCTGAATTGAGGAAATCCTCTTGGATGTAGAACATCTCAGAACAAAATACACTATATATACTTACAAAAAGAGAGCATATGTGTTAATGTACCTTCCACAGATCCCAAATATAATTTGCCCTTTTGGATGTGGAATTGGTCAGGAAAAACAATTATCTTAAGAATATTTACATTTTATAGGACGTAAAACTTATTACTACATACTAATATACTAGGTGCATATTTTCTTTTTTACAACACTGATTTACAATGATCACATTACGGAACAAAACTTGTACTTAAGTCAAACTAATCACAGTATTCATATTTGTGAATATTATATACAATAACTTACATCAATCACTTCTGGTAAGAAATTCATCAATGGAGAAGGAGTTGGCCACCAAAAACTCCTTTAGACTCTTTTCAAACTGTACTTTATTGCGAGTTAATTTTTTTATGGTTGCTGGCATGTTATTGAAAATGTGTACTACTGAATATTGGACACCTTTCTGAGCCAACGTAAGTGACTTTAAACCTTCATGCAAGTTATTCTTGTTTCTAGTATTGATCCCATGGACTGAGCTTTTGGTTTGAAAAGAATGCATATTTTTAACGACAAATTTCATTAGAGAATAAATATATTGGGAAGCAGTAGTAAGTATCTTTTATGACACTTGTAGAATATGCTTAAAGAATCTTGTATTTCATAATTGAACATATACACGCTAAAGTACACGCACGTGACATACGTTACTGATAACAAAAGACACTTCTTATAATGTAATTAAAGCGCCGAGGCGCACCATATCAAAGCAAAGCAAACTCTGACAGCCGGCGTGCTGCCGCGCACCGCCGCAGCACCGCGGCAGGTGGCGCTGGCGAGATCACCTGATCTCTGACAGCGCCAACTGACGTAGCGGACGATACGAATTTATTATTTACTACAGTATCCCAAGTTTCTTAAAGAGCCCTCTACAAGATGTTCTTCAGTTGACACCACAAATGATCTGTTACTCACGTTTTTGTGCTCTGAAAACCTTTGCTTGGCCTGATGAGCTGCCCCAGAAAATAGTCTCGTTTGACATTAAGGAGTGAAAGTATGCATAATATGCTAGCTTTTTTATTTTTATATCTCCTATATCTGACAACATTTGCATAGCAAACAGGGACTTGTTTAGGTGCTTCAGCAGTTCTGTGGTATTCCACTCCCAGTTAAATTTATTATCCAGCTGTAATCCTAAGAATCTGACACTTTCAACTTTTCCTATTTCCTTGTTGTGATACTCTAGGCATATACTGGCAGGAAACCTTTTAAAAGTCCTAAACTGCATATAGTGTGTTTTTTTTTTCAAGGTTTAGCGAGATAGAATTGGCTAAGAACCATTTATTAACGTCCATGAAAATTTCATTAGCCAATCTTTCTAAGGCTATATATGATTTACTATTTATTGCAATATTTGTGTCATCTGCAAATAAAACAAACTTGGCATCAGATAATGTTGTTGATGAAAGGTCATTGATATATACAAGAGAAAGCAGGGGGCCTAAGAAAGAGCCTTGGGGAACCCCACATGTTATTAGTTCCCAGTTTGATGAAGCCTGATAGTTCAGTACACCTCTCTTTCCTATTGACACCCTTTGCTTCCTATTATAGATATACGATTTGAACCATTCTGCAGCACTTCCTGTTACACGGTAATATTCTAATTTGCTCAAAAGTATATTGTTATTTACACAGTCAAATGCCTTTGAAAAGGTCACAAAATATAGCAGTGGCATGTAATTTATTTTCTAATGAATAAGGATATTTGCACTGTCTATGTAGATAGCCTTATCAATATCAGAACCCTTACGACCCTTCTCTGCCCCTTGTTGTTGCCAATACCTCGGTACTATGGGTTGAGTGCGATCCTATCACAAGTGATGGACGGAGTCGAGAAGCCAGTAGCCTTCGCCTCCAAAAAAATGACAGACGCCCAACTGAAATATAGTCAAATTGAAAAGGAAGCTTTGCCACTGGTCTTCGCCCTAACAAAATTTTATGATTACGTATACGGTTATCATTTAACGCTGCAGACCGACCACAAGCCCCTGGCATCTCTCTTTCACCCTGGAGCTGCGGTGCCCACACGTACGGCACACCGTCTACAACATTGGGTTATTTTGCTAGCTATTTTCAACTTTGACATTGTATTTCACGCTTCTGACAGGCATGCGAACGCAGATTTCTTTTCCCGGCTTCCAGTTGGAACAGACCAAACATTTGACACCTCGCCATTGGTCTGCTTCCATGTAGAGCCTAATGTGGATGCAGCTCTTGCTGCCCTCCCGTTGGATGCTAACACAATCCAAAGAGCTCCTGCAAAAGATCCAACACTGCAAGCTCTTCGCCGCTCAGTGTGGGATGGCCGGACAGTCGTTGTAGCATCCGCGATCTGGCAATCCAACATTTCTGGGAGCACAGGCATAGTCTTTTCGTTCGCAGTGGAGTGATACTCATGCATAGTGACTCAGACATTCCCCGGGTGCTCATCCCACAGGCATTGCAACATCGTGTCCTCGACCTCCTCCACGCTGGTCATTTGGGAATCGTCCTCACAAAACAGCTGGCTCACCGTCAACTTTATTGGCGTGAGTTAGATAAAGATATTGCCCACCTCATATCCGCCTGCACCACATGTCAGTCTCACCAGGTAGCACCTCTGCGCCTGTACTTTTCTTGGCCTGAGGCATCTGCTCCTTGGGAACGGCTTCATGTACACTTCGCGGGGCCCTTTTCTCATCCTGATAGACTCTTGATCGGGGTTCCTGAATGTATCACCCATGGCGGCCACCACATCAGTCTAGACAATCAAAGTTCTTCGTTGCATCTTTGTCATTGAAAGGCTTCCAAAAATGATAGTTTCTGATAACAGCCCCCAGTTTACTTCAGCCGAGTTCAAGCAATTTTGTTCCACCAATGGGATTTCTCTTGTCCCTACCGCCCCCTTCCATCCGGCGTGTAGCGGTCAGGCAGAACGTTTCATGCGAACGTTCAAGACCCAACTCGATAAACTGCTGTGCCATTACCCGATGGAAGAAGCCGTACTAACGTTTCTGGCGTCGAACCAAGCTGTCCCGCATGCCGGCAAAAGTCCAGCAGAGTTACTTCATGTGTGAACATTCCGCTCTCCCTTATCTGTTGTTGTTCCAAAGACTTCTCGGCCTTCCGACCGATCTGCGACGCACATTTTTCGTGTTGGCCAGGTGGTCTGGGCATGGGTGTTCTCCCATCAGCGAGCTTGCTGGGCACCTGCGGTCATCACCAAACTCTGCGGCCGGGCGATGGCATCACTGCTGTGGGACGACGAGTCCACTGCATACCGGCACCTCAACCATCTCCGTCCCCAACTGGTGAACAACGCAGTCCAGGGGCAGCCATCAGTGCCTACCACCGACCACCCTGTGGTGGGACCTCCGCTGCCGCCCACTCCGCCGGCTTCTCCGGTGGCCCCTGCTGTGATGCTGTCCCCGCCTCATGAAGACCACAAACCCACGGATGTCGACCTGGATGTTCCCATCGCCATGGACATTTATGGTCTTTGAACACTTTTGTAAGGGGGAGGAATGCTGTGGCAGCCCCTGACCGTATAGAGTTTCCACATAACAGGCAGCCAAGGCAGGCTGCTGATCTCCCTTTCGTAGGCACTCACACGTAATCACATAAACATAAACAGTGATCAACAGCAGAAGAAACGGTGCTGTATGGTGGAGCACTACATTACGGTGAGTCATGTGACAGTGCCCAGCCAATGACAGCACAGTAACCGGTTGTAGCCCTCTGCCGATGCCGGATTCATAAGCGCACCGACAGAGTGTGGAGGGCAGTGCATACTCAGCCATCGGCCGCTCCACGCTGGATCCAGCTGCCGCCGCACTCGGCATAGTTTGCTCCATAGTGTAGTTGTTTTGCCTTGGCCTAGCACCACTTGTAAACAGTTTATTGTCTGTTTATATGTTGTCACTATCATACTTGTTGTTCTGTTGTCCCTACGTGACTGACTATCTGTTTTTTTGACATTGTGTTGTTGTACGCCCAGAAGGTTCTTGTTTAATAAACCATTGGCAATATGAGGAGTTGTTGTTTTTCCTCCAGATTTCAGGACTTAACAGTAAAGTACATCTAATCTAATCTTCATAATCTCTTTAAAAGTAGTAAAAAGCTCAAATCTGATACAATAATACAATTTCCACTGCCTATAAAGTGATTTGTGGAAAGGTACACATTTATCTGGTGTTCCTACAAGATGTGCTGCCACAATTTTTTCAGATTGTACCCACTTTTGTCTTGAAAGGATGTGGTTTCAACCCAATGGGCACCAGCCCTCGTATATAGTAGCCTTAACACAGAAAAGAAAGTGCTAAGCCAAACCACAGTTATTAGACTCGAAGGGCATGAAAGGAAAGCATTAGTTGGGAAGGGAGCGAGACAGGGTTGTAGCCTTTCTCCGATGTTATTCAATTTGTATATCGAGCAGGCGGTGAAGGAAAGCAAGGAAAAATTTGAAATAGGAATTAAAGTTCAGGGAATTGTAATTCTGTCAGAGACAGCAAAGGACCTAGAAGAGCAGTTGAATGTAATGGATAGTGTTTTGAAGAGAGTGTATAAAATGAACGTTAACAAGAGCAAAACAAAGGTAATGGAATGCAGTCTTAGAAAATCAGGCGATGCTGAAGGAATTATATTAGGTAACAAAACAATGAAGGTGGTAGATGAGTTTTGTTACTTGGGCAGTAAAATAACATGCGTTGGCCACAGCACAGAGGATATAAAATGGAGAATGGCAATGGGAAGAAAAGGGTTTTTAAAAAAAGAAGTTTGCTAACATTGAATATCAATTTAAGTGTAAGGAAGTCTTTCCTGAAGGCATTTGTGTGGAGTGTTGCCTTCTACGGTAGTGAAACATGGACAATAAACAGTGCGGACAGGAAGAGAATAGAGTCTTTTGAAATGAGGTGCTACAGAAGAATACTGAAGATTAGGTGGCTAGATTGAATAACTAATGAGGAGGTACTAAACACAATTGGTGAGAAAAGGAATTTTTGGCTTACCTTCACTAAAAGAAGGGATTGCTTAGTACGACACATTCTTAGACATCGAGGAATCGTAAATTTAGCATTGGGGTAAAAATCGCAGAGGGAGACCAAGAGAAGCGTATAGTAAGCAGATTCAAGTGGATGTGGGTTGCCATTCTTATCAGGAGATGAAAAGGCTTGCTTAGGATAGAGTAGGGTGGAGAGCTGCATCAAACCAGTCTCTGGACTGAAGACCATAACAACAACAACAACAACAACAGTACATTATAGGAATAGTGGTATAGTAGGTTGTTCTACATCTACATAGATACTCTGCAAATCACATTTAAGTGCCTGGCAGAGGGTTCATTAACCACTTTCATAACCATTCTCTACTGTTCCATTCTCTAATAGCGCTTGGGAAGAAAGAACACCTAAATCATTCTGTTTTGGATGGTCATGTCTCCCTATGTAGGTGAGTGCTAGCAAAATATTTTCACATTCAGAAGTGAAAGTCGGTGATTGAAATTTTGCAAATAGATTTTGCCACAATGAATAACATCTTTCTTACAATGATTTCCATCTCAAATCATGCAACATATCTGTGACACTTTCTCCCCCCCCCCTCCAAACCTTGTATCATGATAAAACAAAAGGAGCTGCCCTTCTTTGAACATTCTCAATGTCTTCCATCTTCGAAGTGTTCTACCAATGAAATGTAACTGTTAGTTCACCTTCCCCACAATATTTTCTATGTGTTTTCTCAGGCTAAGTTGTTTGTAATTGTAGCTCCTAGGTATTTGGCAGAATTTACAACCTTAAGGTTTGACTGATTCATCATGTAATTGAAGTTCAGTAGATTTCTTTTAGTGGTCATGTGTATTACTTGACACTTTTCATTATTTAGTGTTAATTGCCAATTTTTGACCCTGTAGAAATTTTGTCTAATTTGCTTTGCAATTGCTTTTGATCCTCTGTTGACTTCACTAACCGATAGACAAAGCATCACCTGCGAACAATCTAAGAGAGCTATTCAGATTGTCTCCTAAATCGTTTATAAACACAATGAAGAGTAGGGGAACTATAACGCTTCCCTGGGGAACGCCAGATATCACTTCTGTTTTACTCAATGACTTACCGTCAATTACTATGAACTGTGTTCTTTCTGATAGGAAATCATGAATCCAATCACACAATTGGGGCAGTATTCCATAAGTGGACAATTTCATTATAAGGATCGGCACATCGATAGACACAAATAAAATCACACATAAACACACATACAAGCTTTCGCAACTGTTGGTCACTTCTTCAGGATAAGAGGAAGAAAGGGGAGGAGAGAGGGAAGGATATGGGTTTCCCTTTCTCCTCCCCTCTTTTCCTCTTATCCTGAAGAAGCGACCAACAGTTGCGAAAGCTTGTATGTGATTTTATTTGTGTCTATCGATGAGCCGGTCCTTTGGGTAAGTCATCTGTGTTCTATTTTTTTATATGTGTTTATCCCACCAGGAAAGTTTCCTTCTATAATTTTCAATTTCATTATAAGCCGCTTATGAGGAACAGTGTTAAAAGCCTTCCAGAAATATGGAATCGATTTGGGATCACTCGTCGATGGCACTTATCACTTCACGAATAAAGAGCAAGCTGTGTTTCACAAGATTGATACTTTCTGAATCTGTGTTGACTATTGGTTAATAGGTCATTCTCTTCAAGGTAATTCATAATATTCGAGCAAAGTACATGTTCCAAAAATCCTACTGCAAATTGATGTCAATGAGATGGGCCTTTAATTTTGCGGATCACTCCTATTGCCTTTCTTGAATATTGGAATGACCTGGGCAACTTTCCAGTCTTTGGGTATGGATCTTTCGCTGAGTGATTGGTTGTATATGATAGCTAAGTATGGAGCTATTGCATCAGCATACTGTAAGAGGAATCTAGTTGGCATACAATCTGGTCCAGAAGATTTATTTTTGTTTAGTGACCTAAGTTGTTTTACTACTCCAGGAACATCTACTTCTAAATTTTGCATGCTGGCAGCTGTTCTAGGTTTGAATTCTGGAGTGTTCACTTCATCTTATTTGGTGAACGAATTTCAGAAAGCTGTGTTTAGCAATTCTGCTTTAGCAGTACTGTCATTGGTAGTATTACCATTGCTATCGCATAGTAAAGGTATTTTTTGTGTTTTGCTGCTATTGTACTTCACATATGACCAGAATTTCTTTGGATTTTCTGCAAGATTACGAGACAGGATTTCGTAGTGGAAACTATTATAAGCTTCTCGCATTGTAGTCCACACTAGGTTGCGAGTTTCTGTAAAAGATTGCCAGTCTTGGCGATTCTGTGTCTTTTTAAATTTTGCATGCATTTTTCTTTGTTACACACCTGACTTCTAAAATAAAAATAAAAATCAAGAAAATTCAGGGACTGGTTCGACAAAAGTGCACGGTTGTAAAAAATGTGTGTTTGAGGTCTTATGCGACCAAACTTCATGGTTACCAGTCGCTAGACTTACACACTAATTACTTGACTAACTTAAGCTAAGGACTACACAAACATCCATGCCCGAGGGAGGATTCGAATCTCCAACTGTAGTGGTGATGTAGACTGTGACTGGCATGCCGCAGACCGCTTTGCCACTGCGGCCAACTGAAAAAAATGTGTGTAAGTGTTGTTGTGAGTTCACAGACAGTTGTAGGAACGTGCTTGATGAGAGTGGCTGCAGGCATCAGTAAATTTTGGATGACACGGTGATGAAAGTAGAGGAAATTTTGCATGCTGATCAGTGTGTGAATGTGCAAGAGATTTCAGAACTAATAGGGAATATCTTTGAGGCAATTGTAAACAATATTTTGAAGGACATTTTGAAGTATTGCAAGATGTGTGTCCCAAGTGACAATGCCCACCCTCGAGTTGCTCACATCATGACAGATCTCGTTGCCAAATTCGGGTGAAAAAATTATTGACTGTCCTCCATATAATCCTGATTTGGCTCCCAGTGACTACTATTTTTTTCATGAACTTGAAATGACATTTGGTGGGAATGAAGTTTACAAGCAATGAACAGTGGAAGGCAGCTGTCTGTTTCCTTCCTACATGAGTTGATGGGAGAGTGGTATGACTTATGTAATATCTTTGTTATATGATCAATAGCAGGCACGAGTTACATATGGACCACGAGAGGGCGCGACGAGCGTAGCTGTACATTTAGCTGCCAGCAGAGCCTGGCTCACTCTCATTTGGGCTGTATTCTTAGTTGTGTTAAGGAGGAGGCCTCACTTCCGATTGTGTTGGGCGGAGGCATCACCTCTCACTCCTGTAAACCTGGGCAAAAGGAATGAAAGAGGAAGCTGCCTGGTAGAATTTTGCACAGAACATAATTTAGTTATAACAAACACCTGGTTCAAGAATCACAAAAGAAGGTTGTATACGTGGAAGAGACCAGGAGACACCGGAAAGTATCAGATAGATTTTATAATAGTAAGACATAGATTCCGGAACCAGGTTTTAAACTGTAAAACATACCCAGGGGCAGATATAGACTCTGACCATAACTTGTTGGTTATGAACTGTAGGCTGAAACTAAAGAAACTACAAAAAGGTAGGAAAATAAGGAGATTGGACCTGGATAAATTGAACGAATGTGAGGTTCTTAAGAATTTCAGAGGGAGCTTTAGGCAACAATTGACAGAAACAGGGGAAAATAAAACAGTAGAAGAGGAATGGGTAAAATTGAGAGATGAAATAGTGAAGGTAGCAGAGGACAAAATAGGTAGGAAAGCAAGACCTACAAAAAATCATTGGATATCACAGGAGATACTAAATTTAATCGATGAAAGGAGAAAATATAAAAATGCAGTAAATGAAACAGGCAAAATGGAGTACAGACGACTAAGAAATGAGATTGACAGGAAGTGCAAAATGGCTAAGCAGGAGTGGCTAGAAGGCAAATGTAAGGATGTAGAAGAATGTATAAATAGGGGAAAAATAGATACAGCTTACAGGAAAATAAAAGAAACATTTGGAGATAAGAAAAACAGATCTATGAATATCAAGGACACTGATGGAAAACCAGTTCTCAGCAAAGAAGGGAAAGCTGAAAGGTGGAAAGAGTATATAGAGGGGCTCTACAAAGAAAATAAACTCCGAGACAATATTGTAGGAAGGGAGGAGGATGTAGATGAAGATGAAATAGGAGATACTGTATTGAGAGAAGAATTTGACAGAGCCCTGAAAGACCTAAGTTGAAACAAGGCCCCTGGAGTAGATGATATTCCCTCAGAGCTACTGAAGTCTCTGGGAGAACCAGTCATGACAAACCTGTTTCACCTGGTGCGTAAGATGTATGAGACAGGAGAAGTACCCTCAGACTTTAAGAAAAATGTTATAATCCCCATTCCAAAGAAAGCAGGTGCAGACAGGTGTGAAAACTACAGAACCATCAGTCTAATAAGTCATGGTTGCAAAATATTAACACCAATTATATACAGAAGGATGGAAAAGGTGGTAGAAGCCGACCTCGGGGAAGATCGGTTTGGGTTCAGGAGAAATGTAGGAACACGGGAGGCAATGCTCACGTTACGGCTTATCCTAGAAGATAGATTAAGAAAAGGCAAACCTACATTTCTAGCTTTTGTAGATTTGGAGAAGGCCTTTGACAATGTTGATTGGAACAAACTCTTTCAAGTTCTGAAGCAAGCAGGAGTAAAATATAGGGAACGTAAGGTTATTTATAACTTGTACAAAAACCAGACAGTGGTTATCAGAGTTGAAGGGCATGAAAGGGATGCAGTGGTTGGAAAGGGAGTAAGACAGGGTTGTAGTCTTTCTCCATTGTTATTCAATTTGTACATTGAGCAAGCTATAAAGGAAAGCGAGGAGAAATTTGGAGAAGGAATTAAAGTTCAGGGTGAAGAATTAAAAACATTGCGTTTTGCCGACAACGTTGTAATAATCTCAGAGACAGCAAAAGACCTGGAAGAGCAGTTGAATGGAATGAACAGTGTGCTGAAAGGTGCATATAAGATGAACATTAACAAGAGCAAAACTAGGGTAATGGAGTGCAGTGTAAGGAAATCAGGTGATGCTGAAGGAATTAGATTGGGAAACGAAGCAATAAAGGAGGTATATGAGTTTTGTTATTTGGGCAGTAAAATAACAAATGATTGTCGCAGTACAGAGGATATAAAATGCAGAATGGCAATGGTTAGAAAAGCGTTCTTGAAAAAGAGAAATTTGTTAACATCGAATATTGATTTAAGCCTAAGGAAGTCTTTTCTGAAGACATTTGTATGGAGTGTTGCCTTGTATGGGAGTGAGACATGGACGATAAACAGTGTGGACAGGAAGAGGATTGAGGCTTATGAAATATGGTGCTACAGAAGAATACTGAAGATTAGGTGGGTGGATCGCGTAACTAATGAGGAGGTATTGAACAGAATTGGAGAGAAAAGAAATTTCTGGCATACCTTGACTAAAAGAAGGGATAGATTGGTAGGACACATTCTTAGACATCAAGGAATTGTGAATTTAGCATTGGAGGGAAGTGTGTTGGGTAAAAATCGCAGAGGAAGACCAAGAGATGCATACAGTAAGCAGATTCAGACAGATGTAGGTTGCCGTTCTTATGTGGAGATGAAGAGGCTTGCTCAGGATAGGGTATTGTGGAGAGCTGCATCAAACCAGTCTCCGGACTGAAGACCACAACAACAATGTTGCTAATACAGAATTTTTTATTTCAGTGGTATTCTACCTTATTATAAAAGTTAACATTTGATAAGGTATTGCCATTTTTAAATATAGTATGAGGGTACGAACTTGCCAGAAATAGATTTAAGTGGTTCCTATTCTTGTAGGTAAAAATGATCATATAAAACTTTAAAAGTTTTAGAAGAATGAGTTATTATTATTATCATTTATTCATGTGAGACTTATTTACAAAAAAGCTTCCAAAGAGTGTCCAAAAATTCATCAATTGTAATGGCAACTATGTTGAAAAATAGTTAAAAGTCAAAGCTATGCAAATTTGTAATTAGTTTTGCAATAAAATAATGTTTATTACATGAAAAGGCATGAACTTTATTTATGTGCAACCCTCATTTAAGTCCCGAACAATTAATTCCCTGCTTCAATGCAATTAATTGTAGACCCACTAACACCTTTTGGAATGAAACAGGACAATTGTAGAATATTACACAATTTTTTTTAATTAAAAATGTATCAAATATTCTACCAAGAATAGACAGAACACCTGTTTCAGTTTATTCCAAAGGCTTCTAGACACACTACATAATTTACTCAAAATAATACTCCATGTAATAAATTATGAGGGAAACCAGAAAGTCTTTGGCCTTATTTTTTTCAGTCACAGCTGTAAATGCTAAGTCAACATATCCATTCCCAGTGTTGTATCATTATTAGTTTGGACCATTAGCTCTGCTGTATGACGCTGCTGTCAGTTGTTAATGATGGTGTTGTGCTTCACATGTCCACAGTGTTAGAGCAACAAAGTGTTTGGTTTGTGGTTTAAGAGACCAAACTACAAAGGTTATCAGCCCACAACAAAGTGTGATTCTATTTCTATGGAGCAGGGAATGAATGCCCACTGATATCTGCAGGGAAATGAAGCCCATATATGAGGAAAACTGTCTCACTTTGAGAAGTTTGAGGGGCTGGTTGTGAGTTCGAGAAAGGCTGTGGGGTCTTACATGACAATGAGCAATTGGGGTGGTCACATTATCTGCTGAGAGATTATGGATCTCCACAATAAAGAAATTCTCTTTCAGAAGAAAAAAGTGTGAATATGTTTGCCTGCCAAAATGTTTGGCGAGGACAGCAGGATAAGAATTGAGGTTCTGGTTCTCCACTTTTCTCTCAGAGTCTTGTAAACAAGAACATATTCCCCATTTTATTCTCTAACAGGAGCATTTTTCAGCTGGTTTTCTTCTCTTCCATGTTACAGCTAGTTGTATATGACAAATTTTGTAGATTAGGGAAGATTTCACAATTTCTTTGTGTATCAACACATTTATAAATAGATACAAAATAGAGATGGTTTAACTTACCAGGCAGAAAAGCACAGGTTTCTCGATAGACACACAAATAAAAACACACAAATGCTAAGCTTTCAAAACCCAAGGTTGCTTCATCAGAAAAAGAGAAAGGAAAGGAGGACGCAAATACACCGAGGCAGATGTATGTAAAAAACAAAGAAGTTGGACAGAGATGCCAGAGGCTCTGTTCAGAGATCAGAGGCAAAGATGTTGTTAAATGGTGGGCTGGAATTTGAAATTAACAGAGGTTGAGACCATATGGGCCACAGGAAGAGAGAATATACTGAAGGGCAAGTTCCCATCTCTGGAGTTCTGAAAGGTTGGTGTCGGTGGGAAGTAATATATTGAATTGCTAAGATACTGAATAGAAATAAAATTTTGTGTGGTTAGTATGAATAGAATAAGCTACTTGAAATTCAGTTTTTAAAATTTTCACAAAATTATAAATTTTAATACAGTACATCTACCATTAGTTATTTTCCTTTTCCTTGTAACATATTAAACCAATCACTGACAAAATTTAACTGTGTTATGTATACATTCAAACAAACAATTGTAAATAATCAATTTTGAATATCTTTTATAGAAATATATTTACAAGATTTTCCATATTTTTGATGCAAATTGGTGTAATATTCTTAATAAATAATTTATTATTAATAAATAATATTTTTAATAGATTATCTATACATCTCAAGATAAATGAAACATTTGAATTTTTAGCTCTGTATGTTTGTTTGTTGCACTATGTGAAATCTATGGACCAAATTACTTTACAGATGTACTGAAAAAGAGGTACACGAATGTGAATGTGTAGTATCTGGGGAAATTAATTTAAAGATTAAACTCATGTTTCTTTAAAAAACACATTTTCAGAATGTTCCAAGACTGAACTCATGAAATTCTTTGTTCTCAAGATCTGTCCTGTAACTACTTTTCTTTTGCCTTGTTTCTTTTGCAAGGTCCTGCATAAATATTTCACCTGTTTCCATCCGATGACAGTCAGTTTCCTTGAAAATGCGTAGAGTGAATGCACTATCCCTGAAGGCTGAAAACTATACGTTTTCATTCTCCCTACATTTCCATCATTAAAAACCATCACAACATCATATGTAGTAAGTTTGAGAACTGTAGATGATGAAAATTTATTCTTGGCCTAACACTTCCCTGTAAGTGCATTTAGAAGTGCATCCGGATTTTGTGTTTTGCCATGAACACACTTCCTTAGTAGGTCAGGGGTAGCCACGAACCTAAACTTGGGCTTGACAGCATTCATGATACAATCAGGACTGCGTTTCTTTTGGGTGGAGGAATTGTTATCACCCTGCCCTTAGTAATTCATTATTCATCTACATGAACTTATGACATGACAGGAGCATATTCAGTCTCCCAGTCAAGAAATTTCTTTGCTTCCCACACCAACACAACTTAAAACCGTACAACAGTCACAAATTTGATTCTTAGAACCTTTTATGTGTTTAGAAGACAAGTCAAAACAAACAATTCAACAGGGTGCAGCTATTGATAATAAGCTGTTCAGGGATCACAATCAAGAACAGTGACATACAACACAGCGTTCTTGCACTTTGATTGAAGTTTTGCTTGCCAAACACAGTTTAAAATTACGAAAATCAAACTAAGGCAACAACAAAAGTTGTGACAGGGGGTGTAGACAGAAAATATCAAACAACATAAATACTATTATTATGGTTGTGTCTGAGTGGTTCGGCCGAATCCATTATTCGCCGAATCTGTCACACTGGGTTTGGATTCAAGATTCGATGCATAATGGCTGAATACTACCGAATCCTGAATCCAAAGTGTTACATGGAAACCTTCAGTTACGAATGTTTTAGTTTACTTTGCATAACAGTGCACATTATTTTCCATAGATATGCAGAAAGACGTGACGTTATAAAACAAAATGATCTCACTTTGAATTTATTCAAGCGAAATCACTACGAAACTTCTGCAGTCGCACGGCTATTGTGAAAACAATCTATCGCATTTACCCGAATCTAAGTCACACTTTTTTCCGGTTTTTGGGAATCAAAAATCCACCTACAATTAAATCGAGTACAAAGGGAACAAAGTTCTGAAAAATGGCACTAGGAGTCGCCACAAGTAACTTTTCCCATCTAATAAAAGCAGTGATACACAGGCTTGATTTGCAGGTGCAAATATAAATGCTCGTGCTAATTTCCTTTTTATTTTGGACTATTGAATTTTAATACACCATCCAATGAAGGAAATAGAACTTTAGTATTGCTCAACTTCAAATGTAGCAGCCTTTCAAATGTTAGTAGCACCAAAAATAAATTTCTTTTTGTAAAGCTGACTGGCAAGCTTGTGTTGTGTCAATATGCCTGACGCTACAACTTGCTACATTACTTGTTTTTCTATTAGGGGCAAGGGATTGTTCCTATGAATCATGATTCGTAAATTCTACACTCTCGCCATTCGCCATAAGAATAATACAAATTTAAACATTACGCTTTGCAATCTTCCATGTTAGCTGTCACCACATTTAAATTTCGTACGCCTAACAAATCGGAAAGACAATGGCGAACATGGGAGAATATACATAGCACGTTAATGTTTACATTTGTATTATTCTTATGCTGAATGGGAATAGTTAGAAACGAAGCACGGCAACTTACTTCTACCACTGATTTTAAAATCTTCTAAGAATATAAATTCTGGGCAGACAAGTTACGTGATCTTAAATGTTTGAAAGAATAAATAAATCTACAAAATACCCTTGCTTAACCCTCTGGAATGTGTAATCTGCATGTTAAGTACTTGTCACAGATATGAAATGTCTTCATGGCAATACCAAGTACACACACATAAAAAAAATGCGGATTTCTGTGTGTCTGAATGCCCTGTCCATCATTCATGGAATGCCTGATATGTTACTATAAAATTATTTAAAATTTACACATCCTATTTTTTAACAACTCTATATTTTGGCAACGTCCAAGATATCTACACATCTTTCCACATTTTATTTCTGATTCTTCTCCTTTGAAAAAAGAAAAAATATGTAATCCTTTCCTTTCTAGGACTTTGTTATGCAGATATTTTTATTTCATCAAAATGAAACAGTTTGTAATAGAGTGAAGAAAGTTTCTTATTATCTTTTAGAGCATCTAAACAACATATATCGAAAAAAATTTCATACAAAAATTTCTTTTAAGGGGAGGGGGCGGGATATTAAAACATCCTTAAATTTAAAATAAAAATCTAAATGAAATTTTAATTTCTTAAATTATACAGTAATATTCTCATTTGGGATCCTCCCAGAAGACTTTATCTTCATCACTGGCTGTGATAGAGTAGTAATTTCTTTTTAATACAAGTACTTGAGTTGACATATTATTTAGGTTTGAGATTCAGAAAATTTGATTTGGGTTTGGAATTCGGCACATGTTTTATTTAGACCCATCCCTTATTATTATTATTTTATCAATTCACATGTGATTTTGAAAGTGAATCTTTGGAAAATAGTTGTCAATAGATTTCACTACTAAATGCATCCAAATTCAAAGAATGAAATTTGTCACTGTACACACATCTCCCTTAAGTAAAACCACATAATAACTGTTAAAGTTCTTAGATATTTATGAAATAGGGAAGACTTTAATAATGAAGAGTCGAGGTTGTAGTTAACAATATGGTAATAAGATCAGTTTACAACTCACCGCAAAGACGTGGCAATGAGCAGCTACAGGCACATACAAAAGAGAAACACATACAACACTTTCAGCTATTGGCCATGGCCATTGTATGTGCCTGCTGCAGCTTGTTACAACGTCTTTGTGGAAAGTTGTAAACTGCCCTATTACTAGAGTGTTAATAGGGAAGATTTTCATATTTATGATAGAGATTTTAGTTAACTTTATTACCATCATTTTTCAAAATTAAATTCTGTACAACTTTTGTTGAAAACTTTCAGCAAAATAAATAAATAAATAAATAAAAAAATAAATAAGATGGATATTGTGCTTTACTGTAACATCGTACAGTTTTGTGATGGCTTCAAATTATCTAGTTCCCTAAATTTAAGGCTATTTTTTATTAGCTGTAGCTCATAACTGACATTTACAGACCTATGTTTATATGAACATTTTTCCTTAGTTTTACTTGTAGAATAATGTATTAAAATATTTTCGTGAATCACCCTGTATATATACACTGGTCAAAACAATTAAGGAATCAGTTATCAGTTGAGGTGTCTAGGTTCTGACGTTTTGATGTCTTTCTGTTGGTTCTACAGAGTGGAGACAACATTACGGCAACCGAGATGGTGGTAGTAACAGAAAGTTGCTGCAGAGGGGGTTGGTGCTGATATTTGTTTACTTTAGCAAACGAGTTACACAAGCAGTTGGGTTCAGATAGCGTAGTGAGCAAGTAGTGCTATGCATCAACAATGTGACTTACCCAAAGTTATGGCTTGGAGAGCCATAGGAAGGTTGGAAGCAGGACAGACAAAGATAGAGATGGCCCAAAGTGTAATTTCCAGGACTAGGATGCGATTTCAGACAACAGGAACAGTTTACAGTTAGACCAATGTTGACCACAGGTAATACCAGGAAAGAGTTGACCATTATCTCCAGTTAACAGCCTGAGACAGTAGGCTGAATGTAACTCATCTGGAACATACCTTCCACGCAGCAATGGCACACACAATATCAACACAAACAGTCTGAAATCATCTTACGAAATGTGGACTCTGCGCACAGAGGCCCAGGGTGTGTGCTCCATTAAAACCATGACAACATTTAGCCTGCAGAAACTGGAGGGAGAAACATCAGGATAGGAGTCAAGATTTTGTGCTCAGCAGGACAATTGTCATTTCCTCATCCAGACAGAATGTGGAACTCAGAACTATCCATTAGACAGCAACAAGAATTACTCTTTCCCTATTATGGTAGTCCCTTAGTGCCACACTCTAAGTAAACGCCATGTAAACCTCAAGTAAAGAGCTGAGACAGCAAAATGTAGCACTGTATCACATAAAAATTACCACTGTAACCAATATCAGAATAAAATATGTTACAATATGAATATTTTGAATGATATCTCACCTGATCCCCCTATCTGTTTTTGAGCAGCAGTGTTTACTTTCTTCAAACCACCAGCACAGTGTTTTCCATGTTTTATTATTATTGTACAGTTATTCAACTATTAGTGTAATTATGTCAGTAAAAAAGTAACCTGAAACAAGATATCTGGAGGGAGTGCAAAGTGATGTGATGCTTTTAATGCTGATTTGGAAGTAAATCAAAAGACCAGATTTGCAAATAACACATACAGCTAATAGCAATATAATGTGAACCAAACTGGACACCAGGTTACAACCCAAATTGGATTATGTGACCATGTGGACAGATATGCCACTATTATGTTACACCATGCTGTGTCACCAACCTGCTTCTACTATGTTTATTATGCCTCAGGGTCCACTGGATCTTTTGCATCGCCAATTACCACACACGCCATTCGCATTGGCACCGTGAGGACTGGACAAGCCTGGCATTGTCAGTAAGTAGTAGCGTATCCCTTTTGTCCTATGCATAGTTACAGTCCATGATCCAATGGCAAAAACTTACTGAGGGGCTGAACATTTTGACACCTGTTCTCTACAGCACATTAACTACTTGCTGATTTCACACTCGTTTCAGCAAAAACATGTGCCACTTCCATTAATTAAGCTCTTTCCCTATTGGGAGTGGTTTGCAATAAAAACACCAAACAGTCAACAACAGCAAAGTCATCTATTGCAACAACTGTCACTTCATCGAAGTAGGTGATCACAGCTGTAGATTGACAACTTATCTACAAACAAGATTTCATCTCACAAAAGGTGTATCTCGTGGACACAAGTCTGAGGTTAGCATTGTGCATTACAACTCAGCAACCACCAGAATAATTAATAGCAGTTACCAGCAGCACCATAAAATAACTGTAGATTATAAGAGACATAAAATATAATATACATTAATATGTATGAAATATTCAGTCACTATTGACAATTAATGGTTGGTGGTTGCGAAGTATAATTTGGTTGTCTGTTCTCTGTACATATTATTATCCATTTGTGAGTTATCTGTTTTCCATTTTGAAAAGTATGTATTTTGTGTATCAAGTACAAAAACTTTGAAGTGATATGCCTCATTAAAGAAATCAACACAATTCTGTACAACTAGCTTTCTCTTAAGTAAATACGAAATTCAGTAAAATACTTACGTTTCACTTCTCGTTGCAAAACTTTGTCACATTCATTGACACGTGTCACAGCAGCATCAACATCAGCATCAGCTGTAGCTGTCTCCTCTTGAGAAACATAATTCTGAATGTCTACTGTGACAGATGATGATATCTACAATAATATAAGTTAAAATTATTGTGATACTTTGAGGATTACTGAAGTGCAAAATGTAGAAATGTTTTTTAAGCTTATGGGACTTAACTGTGGGGTCATTAGTCCATAAACTTACAAACTACTTATAAACTAGCTTATACTAAAGACAGCACAATCATCCATGCCTGAGGGGGGATTCGAAACCCTGACGGGGAACAGCCTCGCACATAGCGCCTCAGTGTGCTCAGCCGCCCTGTCGCACAGCTACTGAAGTACAGACTATAGTTATGAGCTCATAACAAAAACTGTATAATGAGTTCATCATCTCTTGGCAAGTCAATGGGAATCATCTACTGTATGTTTATTATCATATATGTTCTGAAACACACCCTCAATTCTACAGAATTGTCATGCAAGAAAATGAAATTCAGAACACAGGAAGGAGTAAAAGGCACTCCCTCTCTGGTCAATGGAGTTGAGTAATACATCACCAACAAAGATGTAGTTATCAGAGTTAACTATTGCAATTTATGAGTTAAAAATTCAACTAGCATACTTGTAATCATTAATATCATGTGGAGTATTTTAATAGAGAAAGTCCAAACTTAGTTACATAGTAATAACTGCTAAAAGTGTCATATCTTACGTCAAATTACATTTAGGCAATTGTTTAAAAAACTAATTTTTCTGACAACAACCTCACAGATGAAATCTGAAAATAATAGTAACATTAATGAATACAACGAACACATAAACACTATCCTCTATTATCTACAACTTAACTTGAATGGTGCGCACACAAGAAAAAATAATTCCACCACAAAAATATAAAGTTATGTGTCTCAAAAATTAAAGTGTTTGACAGAATATGAAAATAGTTTCGAAAACAAACCTGAGAACTAATGCTCAATTAAGTTCTTTGGCTGAACTTTGGCCTTTCAGTCGATAATCTGACTTACTGACAGTACAAGAGCAACAGTTTCCAAAGAATGACTGTCCACTTTAGGTAGGGACCACAGTCTCAAGTTGTACCATACATTCTCTTGCGGTCACTGCAGATGCAACTCCTCACTCACTACCCATTGGGCCTCTGGCACTCCTCATTGACATCAAAGGCATTATTAGTACTGTATGGTAACAAGGTTTACTACATTCTCAAGCTTGAATCAATTTAATCAAACCATTTTTTGGGGGGGTATCAAGTTCTTTAACGCTAGAAACTGCCAAGGGAACTCTGTCTTTGCAGGTTCCAGGCAAACGCAAGGTGTTTGTGGTGCAACAACTAAGAAGCTCTATGGTGCACAGAAGAACTTATACCTAGAAGCTCAATGACAGAAAAAAAGGTATTGTTTAAGCTGTGTGTTCTGTAAGAATATTCTGTATTATCACTTTTACATTTGTCTTCACAGTGAAAAATCAGCTAATATTCCATATGTAGTGTTGTAATAAAATGGAATAAAACTTTGAAATGAATTCAAAATATAAGAAGTTATTTAGGATGTAAAATGGAATTAATAATATAAGATGAAACAATAACTGAATCTTCAAAAGAGTGAAGTCTGATAATATGCGTTGCAGAAATATCATTACGGAAACTGACTACCTGGTTCCGTCATAAAAAAAAAAACATCTTGGCTGCTAACTTTGAACAAGCAATCTTTTCATAATAAGCATGGTGTCTACGTAAACTTCACGGTCAAGACATCACAGTACGATATCATGATTTGGGCACACTACATGTTCTTTAGTGCCCAGACAAGAATAGTAAGGAACACTGTACAGGGTCAGACACCAGCAAAAAAATTATATAAAACGGATGACTTACCTAAAGGACCGGCTCGTCGATAATACACAAACATCACACATACAAGCTTTTGCAACCGTTGGTCACTTCTTCAGGATAAGAGGAAAAAAGGGAAGGAGAAAGGAAGGATATGGGTTATAAAGAAGTGGAAAAGGAGTCATTCCAATCCCAGGAGTGGAAGGATTTACCTTAGGGGAAAAAAAGGAAGGTAAACAAATACACACACACTCACGCATATCCAAACGTACACACACCTAGACAGACATCTGTAAAAAGCCATATATATATATGACAAATGTCTGTCTAGGTGTGCTTGCGTTTCGATATGTCTGAGTGTGTGTGTATTTGTTTACCTTCCTTTTTTTCCCCTAAGGTAAGTCCTTCCACTCCTGGGATTGGAATGACTCCTTTTCCACTTCCTTAAAACCCATATCCTTCCCTTTTCCTCCCCTTTTTTCCTCTTTTTCCTGAAGAAGCTGCCAGTGGTGGCGAAAGCTTGTATGTGTGTTTGTGTGTGATTTTATTTGTTTCTCTCGACGAGCCGGTCCTTTTGGTAAGTCATCTCTTTTCTATTTTTATTTATATATATATATATATATATATATATATATATATATATATATATATATATATATATATATATATATATATATATAAATCACACACAAACACACATACAAGCTTTCGCAGCCTAGCTGCTTCGTCAGGCAGAAGGGAAGGAGAGGGAAAAGGAAATGATGAGGGTTTCAAGGGAGTGGATAAGGAGTCATTCCAATCCCGGGACAGGAAAGACTTACCTTGGGGGAAAAAAAAAGAGGGTAAACAAAAACACACACACCCACACATTTACACAGACGCAAGTACACTTAGGCAGACACATGAAGGGGCACAGGCAGTAATAGAAACAAATAAACACACACACACACACACACACACAAAATGCTAGCTTTCGCAGCCTAGCTGCTTCATCAGGCAGAAGGGAAGGAGAGGGAAAAGGAAATGATGAGGGTTTTAAGGAAAGGGGTAAGGAGCCATTCCAATCCCGGGACAGGAAAGACTTACCTTGGGGGAAAAAATGGAGGGTAAATAAATGCACACACACCAACACATTTACACAGACACAAGTACACTTAGGCAGACATACTGCAGAACTGTAGAAAGCAAAGAAGTTAGAAGTTAGACAGAGATGCCACTTGAGGCAGAGGCTCTGTCCAGAGAACCAAGGCAAAGATGTTAAGATGGTGGGTGGGAATTCGAATTTAGCGGAGGTTGAGACCAGGTGGGCAACGGGAAGAGAGAATATGCTGAAGGGCTAGTTCCCATCTCCGGAGTTCTGAAGGATTGGTGTCAGTGGGAAGTATCCAGATAACCCGGACGGTGTAGCACTGTGCCAAGATGTGCTGGCCATGTTTAGCCACAGAGTGATCCTCGTTACCAACAAACACTGTCTGCCTGTGTCCATTCATGCGAATGGACAGTTTGTTGCTGGTCATTCCCACATAGAACGCTTCACAGTGCAGGCATGTCAGTTGGTAGATCACGTGGGTACTATCGCAAGTGGCTCTGCCTTTGATCGTGTACACCTTCCGGGTTACGGGACTGGAATAAGTGGTGGTGGAAGGGTGCATAGAGCAGGTTTTACAACGGGGGTGGTTACAAGGGTAGGAGCTAGAAGGTAGGGAAGGTGGTTTGGGGATTTCATAGGGGTGGACTAGGAGGTTACGGAGGTTAGGTGGGCAGCGGAAAGACACTCTCGGTGGAGTAGGAAGGATGTCATGAAGTATGGATCTCATTTCGGGGCAGGATTTTAGGAAGTCGTATCCTTGCTGGAGAGCCACATTCAGAGTCCGCTCCAGTCCCGGAAAGTATCCGGTGACAAGAGGGGCACTTCTGGGGTTTTGTTGAAGGTTCTTAAATTGGGAGGATGAGGAAGTGGCTCTGGCAATTTGCTTCTGTACCAGACCAGGAGGATAGCTGCGGGATGTGAAGGCTGTTATCAGGTTATTGGTGTATTGGTTCAGGGATTCAGGACTGGAGCAGACTCGTTTGCCACGAAGACCTAAGCTGTAGGGAAGGGAACGTTTGATGTGGAAAGGATGGCAGCTGTCATAATGCAGGTACTGTTGTTTATTGGTAGGTTTGATGTGGATGGATGTGTGTAGTTGGCCGTTGGATAGATGGATGTCGACATCAAGGAAAGTGGCGTGGGATTTGGAATAGGACCAGGTGAATTTGATGGGACCAAAGGAGTTGAGGTTGGAGAGGAAATTCTGGAGTTCTTCTTCACTGTGAGTCCAGATCATGAAGATGTTGTCAATGAATCTATACCAAACTTTGGGTTGACAGGCTTGGGTGTCCAGGAAGGCTTCCTCTAAGCGTCCCATAAATAAGTTCGCGTATGAGGGGGCCATCCTGGTCAACATGGCTGTTCCCTTTAGTTGTTGGTATGTCCGGCCCTCAAAAGTGAAGAAGTTGTGGGTTAGGATGAAGCTGGCTAGGGTATTAAGGAAAGAGGTTTTAGGTAAGGAAGTGGGTGGTCGGCGTGAAAGGAAATATTCCATCGCAGCGAGGCCCTGGGCATGTGGGATATTAGTGTATAAGGAAGTGGCATCGATGGTTACAAGGATGGTTTCAGGAGGTAACAGGCTGGGTAAGGATTTCAGGCGATCGAGGAAGTGGTTGGTGTCTTTGATGAAGGATGGGAGACTGCACATGATGGGTTGAAGGTGTTGGTCTATGTAGGCAGAGATTCGTTCTGTTGGGGCTTGGTAACCGGCCACAATGGGGTGGCTGGGATGATTGGGTTTGTGAATCTTCGGAAGTAGGTAGAAGGTGGGGGTGCGGGGTGTCGGTGGAGTCATGAGGTTAATGGAGACAGGTGAATGGTTTTGTAGGGGGCCTAAGGTTTTGAGGATTCCTTGAAGCTCTGCCTGGACATCAGGAATGGGATCGCCTTGAAAAACATTATATGTGGTATTATCTGAAAGCTGACGCACTCCCTCTGCCACATACTCCCGCCGATCAAGTACCACTGTCGTGGAGCCCTTGTCGGCATGGAGAATGACGATGGAATGGTCAGCCTTCAGGTGTACATTGAAAAAAGGGACTGACTTTATCAATTGAAGAAGCATCCATGAAACAAGGAATGGCACGTGACAGCTACAGTAAAAAGATTATTATTATTCAATTACATTTACAGTTAACTCTTATTTTCATTCTTGATTTCTCATTGAGCTTCTCCTTTTTGTCACAAATTTTTCTCTCACCTCAAATACAGCAGAACCCCGTTTTTACACTTTTCAAAGGACTTCAGTGAAATGGTGTAAAATGCAGGAAAACGTAAAATGCGGGAAATAATGTTTTAAAGTGCTCCTCGGTTGCACAGTGGTAGAGTACTAGACTACAAATCTGAAGGTCGCGAGTTCGATCCCCGCCATGTCCTAGGATTTTTATCTGTCACTTTCCACTTCTTTCACCTCTGGCAGTATTGCTAATGTGAAAATACCGAGTAGCACCGTGGTTCGGAACCCACGTTAAACTGTAGGTCCCCCCATAACTGGCTGGGTAAGTCAGTTCGAAGGTCGGAGGAAGGCAACGGCATACCAGCTCCAAACAGGACCATGCCCAGTAAAGCACTGTGGTGTTCAAACCAATCTTTGGATTGTTGACTGTTTTTTTTTTTTTTAATGGTAAAATATGCTTGCTGAATTTGCCTTGTATTTTCGTAGTTTTTTGTGATATATGTACATAATAGGTATCAAAATACTCAGCAGGAAGTTTATTGTATAATAAAGCTTATCCAAATTTTTACCATTTTAAGCGCCAGGCGTAACTGGAAATTTTATGGGAAGTAGAAATTTTTGATGTAATTTTATTCATCATAATCAACTAGTCAGTAAGCCTTTTACCAGCATTAATTATTTACATACTAAAACTGCACAAGTTCTGTTCTTTTTGAATCTTTCAATGGTTCATACGACAATATTCGAGAATGTAATTGCGTCCTCAAGAGCAAATATATGCATAAGTATTTTTGTTAGGTTTCCATACAGTCGTCATCTGACACTATTATCGCTTTTTTAAGGTTACAATGTACTCTGCCCCCTTCAATGTGCTGAGAAACATATACAAGCAAACCATCAGTCTCACCATTTATAAAATTCACATAAAATATTTAGATAAATATTTGCATTCCACAACAAGAATAAATTCTCGAAATGCGTCATACCAATCATGAAAAACTACCAGTTGTGTAAACAAAGCCAAGATGACAATAAGCACATCGTATGTCAACTAGATGCGTACTGCCAACAACAAAATGCAAAATATACGTTTGAATAAATGCAAAGTGTCAAGAAACTTGACTGTGTAAAATTTATAAACACTATACTTTAAGGCGAAAGCCATGCCATCATCAATTTATGTTGATTGTGTCATTTTTAATTCATGACCATGTTTTCAAAAAGTGTAAAATGTGGGAAAAGTGTACATATGTTAACACAAAAATGGGGGCGAATTAACATTGTGAACATAGCAAAATTGGCAGGGACCACCAAAAAAAATGGTGTAAATGGTGGGAAAAAGTAAAATACGGGAACATAAAAATGGGGTTTTACTGTATATTCACTTGATTACTGTCGTTTGGTCACTTCTCTTACCCAATATCAGCACATAATTCTTTCTTCATGTACTGCAAGTGATTTTTACTCCTCCCAAATTCTTTCTCACCCCTGACAGTCAACAATGTTGCTTCTGTCAGCTGCTATTTGCTGAGCAGAGAAACATTTCCTTTTATATATGTCTAAAGAAAAGTACTTTTCTTACCAGGTTTTCTGCCTGTTGTTCATTTTCATGGCTGGCACAGCTGCCCTCACTGTCGCTGCCACTTCCACTCTCACATGAACCGCTGGACCTCCGAATAGGTGAAAGTTTCTGGTTCTGTCGCAAAGGCTGTGTCACTGTGCTGTCTTCCTGAAAAAATAAAATTGAAATGCTATCTCTAGCATATAATCTATCTGCAGCTTTACTTTGGACTTCCCAGGGGGAAATTATAGCCCGCTACAATAGAAGTTTTTTTTAACTGTGGCATAATTTCAGTATTTTATGACAAAATCTATTAAATGTCTTCCAGTTCCGGTTGTTAACGTAAGGTAACATTTATGGTGCTACAATATTTTTTATGAATCAATTTAAATAACAAAATATGCACTACAAAAATAAACACACAAAAATTTCACCACTGCTCAAAACAATTAGATCACATGAGATATCATACAAAATATACCTATTGTAACATATTTCATTCAGATATTGCTTACAAATGTAATTTGTGTGTGACACAGGATGATATTTTGCTCTCTGAACTGTTTACTTGATGTTTACATTGTGTTTACTTAAGAGAAAAGTCATTATTGTTGCCCTCTAATATATTATGAGATCAAATTGGACGGTCAGTACAGTTGCACACCTGTGTGGCATGAAGAGTATGGGGTTATCAATCAGCTCTTGAGGGATATTTGACAATTCTTCCATCAGTGCAATATTGTATTACCTCTGCAGAACTTGAAATTCTACAGGACCGTGTATGGTAAAATGGTATAGCACTGTCACTTCAAGATATCTTTATTTTGTTGTAATTTAAGTAAAATTTAGTCTTCTGACTTGATTCTTCTCTACAATTAAGATGATGCAATGTGAGACCCAGCTACTCTGTTCCTCATGCATTTTCTCCTTTGTATAGGTATACTCGGACTCTTAATAATTCCAGAGATTACTTTTTTGAACAGATCAGAGAGAATAATTATAATGAGCATTTAGCGCCCAGTAATTTTATAGAAGTTTATGGTAGAATACACTCATTTATTCTTCTAAAGAATACATTATTGTCTCGATCTTGAGACCAACACTCTCATCTCCCATCAGTCTCCAACAATAATCCAACAAAATCTCATCAACTTGATCAAACAAAAGAAACAAGGTTCATAGAGCATGCAAATTACATACGTATTCCTTGACCTTTAAGTTCATTTACATTGAAATTCACTTTACATAATAAATGGAAGGAAAGAAGATGTAGATGAAGATGAAGATGAAATAGGTGATACTGTACTGAGAGAAGAATTTGAAAGAGCCCTGAAAGACCTAAGTCGAAACAAGGCCCCTGGAGTAGATGATATTCCCTCAGAGCTACTGAAGTCTCTGGGAGAACCAGCCATGAAAAACCTGTTTCACCTGGTGTGTAAGATGTATGAGACAGGTGAAGTACCCTCAGACTTTAAGAAAAATGTTATTATCTCCATTCCAAATAAAGCAGGTGCAGACAGCTGTGAAAATATTAAAATATTAACACGAATTATATACAGAAGGATGGAAAAGCTGGTAGAAGCCAACTTCGGGGAAGATCAGTTTGGGTTCAGGAGAAATGTAGGAACATGGGGGGCAATACTCACTTTACGGCTTATCCTAGAAGATAGATTAAGAAAGGCAAACCTACATTTCTAGCTTTTGTAGATCTGGAGAAGGCTTTTGACAATGTTGATTGGAATAAACTCTTTCAAGTTCTGAAGCAAGCAGGAGTGAAATATAGGGAGCGTAAGGTTATTTACAACTTGTACAAAAACCAGACAGCGGTTGTCAGAGTTGAAGGGCATGAAAGGGATGCAGTGGTTGGAAAGGGCGTAAGACAGGGTTGTACTCTTTCTCCATTGTTATTCAATTTGTACATTGAGCAAGCCATAAAGGAAAGCAAGGAGAAATTTGGTGAAGGAATTAAAGTTCAGGGTGAAGAATTAAAACCATTGCGTTTTGCCAATGACATAGTAATTCTGTCAGATACAGCAAAGGACCTGGAAGAGCAATTGAACGGAATGGACAGTGTGCTGAAAGGAGCATATAAGATGAACATTAACAAGAGCAAAACTAGGGTAATGGAGTGCAGTGTAAGAAAATCAGGTGATGCTGAAGGAATTAGATTGGGAAATGAAGCAATAAAGGAGGTAGATGAGTTTTGTTACTTGGGCAGTAAAATAACAAATGATGGTCGCAGTACAGAGGATATAAAATGCAGAATGGCACTGGGTAGAAAAGCGTTCTTGAAAAAGAGAAATTTGTTAACATCGAATATTGATTTAAGCCTAAGGAAGTCCTTTCTGAAGGCATTTGTATGGAGTGTTGCCTTGTATGGGAGTGAGACATGGACGATAAACAGTGCGGACAGGAAGAGAATTGAGGCTTTTGAAATATGGTGCTACGGAAGAATGCTGAAGATTAGGTGGGTGGATCGCGTAACCAATGAGGAGGTACTGAACAGAATTGGGGAGAAAAGAAATTTCTGGCATACCTTGACTAAAAGAAGGGATATATTGGTAGGACACATTCTTAGACATGAAGGAATTGTGAATTTAGCATTGGAGGGAAGTGTATGAGTTAAAAACCGCAGAGGAAGACCAAGAGATGAATACAGTAAGCAGATTCAGGCAGATGTAGGTTGCCATTCTTATGTGGAGTTGAAGAGGCTTGCTCAGGATAGGGTATTGTGGAGAGCTGCATCAAACCAGTCTCCAGACTGAAGACCACAACAACAATAAATGAAGTGTAGAATTGCGTTAATATTTTTCACAAGCTATAGTAAATGTTATTGCTGCTCGTTTCACTCCCAGCAAAATTAATACTGTATCTGCTCTATGGTTGACAAAAATAATTTTTGTTTTAATTGAAGTTGTCATGAGAAAACATTTATTGGTCATCTGAGTTGCTGTCATTACCATTGGTGCCAACCTAACCTCTGCAGCCCAGCGAGAAGCATAGTACAATTTAACCCAGAAAGAAATCAGAAGAATATATTTTTCCATAAATGGTATTTAAATAAACTATTTGACATTCTTACGTCGGTTCATGGTGTTGTAGTGCCACTTGTTACACTAAAATATCCAGCTCTGCAACCATTGTGGGAGGTGCTGCTCTGGCTGGAATGCGCCTGCCAAATGCATTCCAGTACATTTGGTCAACAAGCTGGCCAGCGTAGGGTACAACAAAAGGATCAAGTCTCTATACCTGTGAGTAGTCAAAGCGCCATTTTGAATGACACAGAGGACCACATGTCTACCAGTATTGACACCTGCCCACACCACTTCTCCATCACCATGATATAGTGATGTTTCCTGCTCATAACCAGGATTGTTCTGAGTTTCACATTCACTCCAGATAAGTGAACAAAAAATGTCTGGCTGAACACAAAAACTTGACTTATCTGTTAATAGAACCCAGTGCCATTTGTTATGACTCCAATCATGTTGTTCCTCTGTCCAGTTTCTGCAGGATAAATGGTGTCAGGGTTTTAACGGGACACACATCCTATGCCTCCATGTGCAGAGGCCACACCCTGAAGGTGATTTTGGACTGTTTGTGTCATATTTCATGTCCTGTTGCTGCCTGGAGGATGCATTGCAGCTGAATTGCACTCATTCTCCTGCCTCAACGAGTTGTTAACCGGAGATAATGGTCATCTCTTGTTGATATTACCCATGCATGATCTCAGACTTGCCTTATTTTAACAGAGTCTGCTTTTTGAATTGGCATCCAGGTCCAGGAAATTACAGTTTGGGACACTCCAATAACTGCAGGCGCACCCCTCTGTGTTTTGCTTCCAACCTTCCTATGGATCCCCGTGCCACAGCTTAGGGTAAGTCACACTCTTGATGCACTGCACTACCTTCTCACTACACTATCTGAACCCAACTGCTTGTATAACTTGTTTCATAAAGTAAACACATGTCAACACCAACCCATCTGCAGCAACTTTCTGTTATTACCACTATCTCGGTTGCCGTAATGTTGTCTCCACTCCATAGAATGACAGAAAGGCATCAAATGATTTTAGCTCATTCTGCTAATGACAATACTTCAGAACCTAGATATCTCGACTGATACCCTAATTGTTTTGAGAAGTGTGCTTGCAACATTCATTCATTCAGTTCATACTTTCACACATTAAGTTACATAAATTCCACCTTGAAGAAGAATGTAGAATGAATAAAATTTTATGACTAGGAGTAATATAGTCACAATGACATAATGTTTGGAATCAATCTACTTTAGAATACATGTATGCAGTAGTCAGTACAAGCTAAAGAACTACTGTGGGGGTGGTGTGTTAGGGGTGGGGGGGGGGGGGAGAGGGTTGAAGTTTACCCTCTTATACTGATCACCTACTAATTTTATGTTCTGTAAAATTTCATTATGTGCTTATATACTGGTAAAGCCCTGTTCAAAATGAATATTCCAATTAAACAGATGCAAATCTTGTTGAAGAGCAATTTGGTTTTAGACAGAATATAGAAACATGAGATGCAATCAGACTGTTGTAAATTTTGGGAAAACATTTACTGAAAAGGATGGGAACCATACACTTGTTTTATAGATCTGGAAAAGACCTTTGATAATATGTATTGGGATACACTTGAATCTATAATAAGGAAAAGAAAGTAGATTTGAAAATGATAAGTGTGATAAATGCATTACATTTTATTCAAAAATAACCAGTGATAGATGAGAAATTAAAAATGGGTAGAATTAGGAAAAGGAGGAAGACAAAGCTGCTGTTGGTCTCCTGTCCTTTTCAATACTGGTATGTGATTAGAAGACATGAATGACAACAGCCTAGTAGATGACAAGAAGGTAAAAATTGGAGGGAGAAATATGGTGTTCAAGATTTGCAGATGACATAGTTTTTTTTAGAAAAGATGAAAAAGAATTACAGAACATTGTGGATACCATTGCAGAGGGTAAAAAAATAAAAATAAAAAAATAAAAGGGAGAGAAAATTAATGGAATGCAAATTAATACAAAGAAAACAAAAGTAATGGTACTGGTATGAAATCAATAAGTAATGATAATGCTGAATTGAGAAGTAATAGGACAAGTACAAAGCTTTAAATAGCTTGGAAGCAGAACAGAGACATACTGGAAGAGTAGCGTGGAAATTAAAACAAGAATAGCTATGTTGAAAGAGGCATTCTATAGAAAAATTTTCTGCAGCAATATGGACATAGATCTAAAGAAAAGACTAATAAAATGTTATGTATGGAGTGTTCTTCTGTATGGTTCTTAAACGTGGACTTTCAGGAAGGAAGTTGGCGCAAGGCTTTTGAAATATGGACATGGTGAAAGATGGAAAGAATAAACTGGATGGACAGAGTGAAGCTTGGTTGGTTGTTTGGGATAGGGGGACCAAACTGCTAAGGTTATTGGTCTCCCAGTGGGGAGGGGAAGGAGTGAGGATAGGAAAGGAGGGGAAGGGAAAGGAAATGCAGTCCAGGAAGGAAAGAAGGAAGAGAGACTGCATTAGCTCGGGGCTCTGTGCTCGCCACACACGTACTCACGGAAAAAACTGTGAGCCCCCTGGGGAGAACAGAGTGAATAACGAAGAGGTAGCAAGAAGAATGGGAAAGTAAAGACAATTACTGGATGTAATAATAAATAGGAAACAAAACTGGACTATGCATATATTACGAAAGGAGGAGGGCTTCTAAAAACAGAGATAGGGGGCTATGTGAAAAGGAAGAGAAGACAATGGAGAAAGAGTGTTAAGATCCTGGATGATGTGATGGATGGTAGTACGTGCAGCAAAAATAAGAAGGAAGCTGTAGTAACTTTAAACAAACTTTATATCCACTTCCGGAATGCATACAGAACTAAACAGACTTGGGAAATTAATTGATATGATTGCTAAGGTGGTTCTAAAGGAACTGCCCTCGAAGCTGCACTCTTTCTAGCCCAGCATTCTGGGTGGCACTGCCGTAGCACTATATTGAGTGCAGTGCCCCTAGAGTCAGTCGCATGGAATTGCACAGTGGCCTCATTGAACATCAACATGATACAACAACACTTCTTCCTCTTTGGTATGAGCATTCACTTGCTGCAGATAGTGTGAGGGGCTCAGATGTTCATGTGTGTGTGTGTGTGTGTGTGTGTGTGTGTGTGTATGTGGTGTGTGTGTGTGTGTGTGTGTGTGTGTCTGCAAACTCATTGGGAGGCATCTTCATGCATGGACGAAAATGTCCCCGACTAGACCACAGTCTTGTGGGAAGATGCCTCGAAGCAATGTTTGGAGACCGTGGAGAGCTGCAAGATGTCTGCTTCTGGTGTGGAACACACGAAGCACGATAGTTTGTTGGAATGACCGGTGAGCCTTGTGTTTGGTCATTCTGAATATTTTGAGGGGATAAGGATGACTCTTCCTGAGATGTTTGTTCGAGCTCTTGCATGATGAGGTCTTCTTGTAATACTGATTCGGTAACAGGTATAGGAACTATCGGTGGCTGCTGCTGTGCTCGTGGTTGACTCACCATGCCAGTGGGGCACAGAACGAATCGTGGCACCTCCACTGCATCGGCAGCAGCTCTCGGTGAAGATGGTGTTGGTCCTGCCTTGGTACCACTGCCGGAGTCACTCAGGGACGAAGTTGGTCCACATGGCACACTTCTCCAGCAGTCTTGGGGACTACATAAAGGCGTGAAATCGAAGTGTGTGACCCTGAATCAATTTTGGGCACCTGCTGTACCCCCGCACCCAAACAGGAGTGCACTCCAAATACTTTGTGAATGAAGTCTTCCCTGTCCAGTGAGGTGGAGGGTGAAGAAGGTAGAGCAAGGTACGAGACTGTAGGCCACGAAGGAGCTAGGCCAGGCTGTGATCACCCATGGTAGTGAAACGGTAGGACTCCAGGAACTGGAACAAGGCTTTGACAGAGGAGGAAGAAGTGGGCAATTTTTTCATTTGTAATTTGTAAGTACAAACGAGGCATTCAACCTTGCCATTTGATTGAGGATGGAAGGGTGGAGCAGTTACGTGCATAACACCACATTGAGTACAAAAATTGGAGAATTCAGGGGTATTGAACTGCAGACCATTTTCCGAGACCAACGTGGAAGGGAGGCTTTCCAAGGAAAATATTCTGGCTAGCACCTGGATTGTCTCTGCTGTGCTGTGACGCACAACATACAACAAATGAAAAGTTAGAATAGTCGCCCATCGCAAGAAGTCAGTAGGAGACAATGAAGGAATCTGCAAAGTTAACATGTATACACTCCCACGGGTGTGAGGGTGTAGGCCACGGAGAGATGTCTTTGGAGTAGGAGCATGGTGAGCACACAGTTCATGTGTGTAAGTCCGCATCGATACCGGGCCAGTAGACATGCCAATGCACCAGCCCCTTTATGCGTGAGACAACCCAGTGTCCCTGATGAAGCAGACGGAGAAGCTCGAATAGATGCAGGAATGACCACTCGCAGGGAGGCCCCATTGGTGGTGGGGAGGATAATGCTGTTATGAGCAGTGGGAGGAAAACAAAGGCCAAAGTAGTTACCCAATGGATCAGAAACCTTTCTGGACATGCACTCAGTCCAACCTTGTTGAATGAAACACAGCACATGACACAGAGTTGAATCAGAACTAGCCATGGCTAACCTGTCATCGTTGATGGCAAACATATCGACAACACATTGTTTGGCTTCGAGCACATGAAAGCACAACAGCTCATCATGGTCAAAAACAGGATCTGGCCCCATTGGCAAATGGGACAATGCATCAGTGTTGGCAAGTTGAGCAGTGGGCTAGAAATGAATCTCGTAGTTTAAGTGAAAAAAGAACAAAGCCCAACACTGTAAGTAGTGGCCCGCCTTGTCAGGGAGTGAGGCCGAGGGATGGAAGAGAGAAACTAATGGCTTTTGATTGGTGATTAGATGAAATTTCTTCCCATAAAGAAAGACACCCAACTTTTTCAAGGCATACACTATGGCCAGAGCCTCCTGTTCTATCTGGGAATACTTCCGTTGTGCGTCAGTGAGTGTCTTTGGTGCATACGCAATTGGACGTTTTGACCCATCAGTAAGTCGATGCACCAAACCAGTTCGGATCCCATAGTGGGAGGCATCGGTGGCTAGAACCAAATGTTGTCCAGGGCAATATGTGGCAAGACAAAGAGCCTGCTGCAATTGTTCTTTGATACAAAGAAAAGCAGCATCACAATCAGCAGACCAATGAAAAGGCAGATTCTTACAAAGCAACCAGTTTAGTGGATGAGCCACCATTGCTGCAGATGCCAATAACTTGTGATAGTAGGCTATTTTCCCCAGAAAGGCCTGAAGCTCCTTGATTGATGTCAGGAGAGGGAGAGCCCCAATAACAGCAACATACTGTCGAAGAAGGCGAGTACCTACTGAAAACCCCAAGTAGATAATCGATTGTTGAAAAAAAAAAAAAAAAAAAAAAAAAAAAAAAAAAAAAAAAAAAAAAGGTATTCCTGTAAGATGCATTTTAACTAGGGTTGTGTCCAAGTGGTTCAGCCGAATCCATTATTTGCTGAATCCAGAACACAGGCTTCGGATTTGAGATTCATAATGGCTGAATACTACCGAATCCCGAATCCAAAGTGTAATAAGGAAACCTTCAGTTACGAATGTTGTAGTTTACTTTGCACAACACTGCATTTTCGTCTGCTTTATTTACTTTATTTTCTATAGATCAACTGAAAGACGTGACATCATAAAACAAAACAATCTCACTTTGAGTTTATTTAAGTGAAACCACAACGAAATTGGGATCCAAAAAACACCTGTGATTTAAATATAGTACATAGCGAATGAAGTTCTGAAAAATGGCGCTAGGACCTGCCACAAGTAATTTGCCTGTCTAATATAAGCAGTGGTACACAGCCTTACTTTGCAGGTGCAAATATAAAATGTAGCAGCCTTTCAAATGTTAGTAGCAACAAAAATAAATTTCTTTACATAAATATCAACAATACATAAGGATTTAGGATTCTTCCATGAATTGCTTCATTCTGATTTCACATACTGTTTCGTCAAATTTTGTGAAGTGGTGAGGTATGTGAACTGTAATGAAGCACTAGGATTTCAAGAAAAAAGTTTCTGTTTCAATAAATTGTTTAAGGTCAAGCTTAAACACATGTGCACAGACTGCCTTTCGAAAAGTGACAGACAACTGACACCAACGGGTCGTGAAAAGCGCGCAAGTGTGCCTATGGAATGATGAAACATAGAAGTGGGTTCCAAACCAGATTGTGTAGCAGGCATTTGAAAATGTTCGATATCGAATGCACTACATTGTAAGAGGGATGATGCTCTGTACTACGAAGGAACTGGATAACAAGGAATCAAGTGACAGTGTTTCAGAATTACCATACCAGTATCTAACTGCTGCTATAAACATTTCGCAAAATTTTAAGTGTAATAAAATTATTTTATATTTCCACATCTAGCTTGCTGTTCATTTGAAGTCTCATCTAAAAGCTACTACATATGTAAAAGCCGACTGGCAAGCCTGTGTTGCATCAATATTGTCGCGTTGAAATGGAAGCAGGCTTGACTTCGAAGGCAACTGAACACAGCACTTATACTGAAATCAGGTTTATTACGAACTTAACATACACGCAGCACTAACTGCCTCTCGGGCAGAGTGCTCTGCTATTTATACATATATAGAATTTACCAGAAATTAGAAGAACAGTTAACATAAGAAACAACTAGAATTTACAAGTGAACATAAGAAAGATGTAGAAACTTCTGGAATTGTTGACTACAAAAAAATAAATGTTCGCCGATGGGCGGGATTGAACCGGCAACCTTCAGCACCGCAGGCGGTGACACTATCACCTGCGCCACGCCAGCAGTTGGTGAACGTGGTGACTTTTCCCCTGTTGAGGTGTGAATGCACCCGAAAATTGACGTAGTATAGCCAACACCCGCTAGCATTGTTCCTTGGTCTGTGTTTGTGAGTGCAACTCTTCTCATCGTCAACGGCGGGATCATCACATTGTCAACGGCAAATAACTTCCCAGAAAATTCTGTATTACGTGTACATGTGGGAACAACTTCTTCAATTTGCTGATCAGATCTTCCACAGTCAATGATAGCTTGGGATGCCTGAAGGAAGTCCCATCCAAGGATGACATTGTGACTACATTCTGTTAACACGACAAATTCAAACGGCTGAGTCCTGTTGTTGAAGGTTATTCTTGCGACACAAGTTCCTGCTGGCCGCACGTACTTTCCATTCGTGACCTTCAGCTCAGTTGCCCTCATATCACAGAACATTGTCTTCTTTAGAGTGTGGCAGTAATTATCCGACACTACAGAAAAAGAAGATCCTGAATCAACAAGTGCCCGGACAGGTTGGCTGTCAATTATGACGTTGATGAGATTTCCCGACATCTTAGCAACTGCTGTCCATGGAGGATTTTCATCTGCGGCAACCTCACCTCCGTAGATGGTCGCCTCACTTAGTTTTCCTAGGCTCAGCGGCTAGGGGAGCGGCTAGTACCTCTGTATGGCAATGGTGAATGTCTGCGGTGGATCGGCGAGTGACCTTGTCTATGGTATGGCAATGGGCTTCTTCCCATAGGTCGACTGAATTCATCAGCAGATGACTGGCCTGGGATAGAACTGCTCTGATGGCTGATGTCTTGCGGCAAAATAATCGTCGAATACTCGCCTTCTCTCTCTGCAGTAGCGTACGACATGTCCAGGGCGCCCACAGCGGAAACACAGTGGTGTGTTGTCGTCTGTCCTCCAGACGTCTATTCTTCTGTGGGGAGTCAATATTAGCTGGGGACGTTGGTTGTGGCCTCGTCGGCCAGTTCATAGGCTGCTGTTTGGCGGCTGCAGATTCTGTCATAGCAGGGCTAATGTCTGAAATACCTCTTCCTCAGCGGCATCAGTTCCTTCGTGACTTACAAGGCTTGCATCCATGGCCATAATCTGATGCTTGCTCGGTTTAATAGTCCCGGCTGCCATAAATTGTTGTAATTCTTCTCTCACTATTTGTCGTATGAGAGAAGCGAAGTCATGCTGATCTTCCACAACGGCCATAGGGACTACATTGGGGAGTCTGTCATACTTCTTTCATCCAACCCTCCTTTGTTGCATCTCTTCAATATGCTGGCACCACTTACTGAACTCTTCCCTCGTAGCGACATGTTTTATCAGAAGAGCTTGGTACATGTCTTCTGCAATACCCTTCATCAGGTGCGTGATTTTGTCGGCCTCAGTCATATTTGGATTCACTGTGTTACACAGGACCAAAACATTCTGTATGTACGACTGTGTCAGCTCACCATGTCGTTGGGCCCGGTTCTTAAGTTGTTCTTCCGACGAACAGATTTGTCGCTGGTGGTCTCCAGACATCTTCTAAAGTTCCTCCTGGAACGTCTCCCAGTCATTCAACTTGTCTTCGTTGTTTTCAAACCATTGCTGGGCTGTTCCGTCCAGGTAGAAACAAACGTTGGCCAAGCGCATTGTATGATCCCACCTGTTGTACTTGGCGACTCGGTAGAACCCTTTTAGCCATTTGTTGGGGTCGTGTCCAGCATCTCCAGAGAACACCAACGGGTGTCTGATGTGCAGCTGGCCTACCGCTGGTTTTGTGTTCATGGTTCTTCTCATAATACGGACTTTTGGAAGGATGTACTCGGTAAATCCCTTGTATTCCGGTTCCAGTCCGTGTAAGCGACGGCTTTTACGTTGCCTAATCGGAGACACGGTGATGCAGCTGTTGCACAGGATACCCGGCGCATCCACCAAACAATGTTGCATTGAAAGGTAAGCAGGGTTCACTTCGAAGGCAACTGAACACAGCACTTATACTAAAGCAGGTTTATTACGAACTTAACATACACGCAGCACTAACTGCCTCTCGAGCAGAGTGCTCTGCTATTTATACACAGACAGAATGTACCAGAAATTAGAAGAACAGTTAACATAAGAAACAAGTAGAATTTACTAGTGAACATAAGAAAGATGTAGAAACTTCTGGAATTGTTAATTACAAAGAAATAAATTTTCTCTGATGGGCGGGATTGAACCGGCGACCTTCAGCACCGCAGTCGGTGACGCTATCACCTGCGCCACACTGGCAGTTGGTGTACATGGTGTCTCGTGGCAATATGCCTGACACTACAACCACTACCTTCCTGCTACAACTAAAGTGTTTTTTTCTTAGGGGCAAGGACTGTTCCTATTAATCGTGATTCATAAATTCCACACTCTCTTCGCCATAATAATAATACAAATTTAATCATTATGCCATGTAATCTTCCATGTTAGCTGTACCACATTTAAATTCCGTCCACATAATAAACCTGAAAGACAACGGCGAGCGTGGGAGAATATACGTATCATGTTAATGTTTACATTTGCATTATTCTTGTGCTGAAAGGGAATAGTTAGAAATGAAGCACGGCAACAGACTTCTAGTACTGATTTTTAAATCTTCTATGAATATAAATTCTGTGCAGACAAGTTACGTGATATTAAATGTTTGAAAGATAAATAAATCCACAAAATACCCTTGCTTAACCCCTGGAATGCACAATCTGCGCGTTAAATACTTTTCACAGTTCTGAAATGTCTTTGTGGCAATAACAAGTATACACATGTCGAATAAATGGGAATTTCTCTGTTTCAATGACCTGTCTGTCATGATATGTCACTTTGCCTTTGCAGGGCCTCGCTGCGATGGAGTATTTCCTTTCACGCCGACCACCCACTTCCCTACCTAAAACCTCTTTCCTCAATACCCTAGCCAGCTTCATCCTAACACACAACTTCTTCACCTTTGAGGGCCAGACATACCAACAACTAAAGGGAACAGCCATGGGAACCAGGATGGCCCCCTCGTACGCAAACTTATTTATGGGACGCTTAGAAGAAGCCTTCCTGGATACCCAAGCCTGTCAACCCAAAGTTTGGTACAGATTCATTGATGGCATCTTCATGATCTGGACTAACAGTGAAGAAGAACTCCAGAATTTCCTCTCCAACCTCAACTCCTTTGGTCCCATCAAATTCGCCTGGTCCTATTCCAAATCCCATGCCACGTTCCTCGATGTTGACCTCCATCTGTCCAACGGCCAACTTCACACATCCGTCCACATCAAACCTACCAACAAACAACAGTACCTCCATTATGACAGCTGCCACCCATTCCATATCAAACGTTCCCTTCCCTACAGCTTAGGTCTTCGTGGCAAAAGAGTCTGCTCCAGTTCCGAATCCCTGAACCAGTACACCAATAACCTAATAACAGCTTTCACATCCCACAGCTATCCTCCTGATCTGGTTCAGAAGCAAATTACCAGAGCCACCTCCTCATTCCTCCAAATCCAGAACCTTCCACCGAAGAATCCCAGAAGTGCCCCTTTTGTCACCGGATACTTTCCGGGACTGGAGCAGACTCTGAATGTGGCCCTCCAGCAGGGATATGATTTCCTTAAATCCTGCCCCAAAATGAGATCCATCCTTAATGACATCCTTCCCACTCCACCAAGAGTGTCTTTCCGTCGCCCAGCTAACCTTCGTAACCTCCTAGTCCATCCCTATGAAACCCCCAAACCACCTTCCATACCCTCTGGCTCCTACCCATGCAACCGCCCCCATTGTAAAACCTGCCCTATGCACCCTTCCACCACCACTTACTCCAGTCCAGTAACCCGGAAGGTGTACATAATCAAGGGCAGAGCCACTTGCGATAGCACCCATGTGATTTACCAATTGACATGCCTGCACTGTGAAGCGTTCTATGTGGGAATGACCAGCAACAAACTGTCCATTCACATGAACGGTCACAGGCAGACAGTGTTTGTTGATAATGAGGATCACCCTGTGGCTAAACATGCCTTGGTGCACGGCCAGCACATCTTGGCGCATTGTTACACCGTCCGGGTTATCTGGATACTTCCCACCGACACCAACCTTTCAGAACTTTGGAGATGGGAACTTGCCCTTCAGCTTATTCTCTCCTCCCATTGCCCACCTGGTCTTAATCTCCGCTAATTCAAATTCCCGCCCACCATCTTTAGCATCTTTGCCTTGGTTCTGTGGACAGAGCCTCTGCCTCAATTGGTATCTCTGTCCAACTTCTTTGCTTTTCACAAATGTCTGTATAGGTGTGTTTGCGTTTCAATATGTCTGAGTGTGTGTGTATTTGTTTACCTTCCTTTTTTTCCCCTGAGGTAAGTCCTTCCACTTCCTTAAAACCCATATCCTTCCCTTTTTCCTCCCCTTTTTTCCTCTTTTTCCCGAAGAAGTGTCCTGTGGTGGCGAAAGCTTGTATGTGTGTTTGTGTGTGATTTTATTTGTTTCTATAGACGAGCCGGTCCTTTTGGTAAGTCATCTCTTTTCTATTTTTTATTTTTGTTTAAAATTATCATCATTTATACATCCTTTTAAGAATCTATTTTTCCAACTTCCAAAATATCTACTCATCCTTTCAGGTTTTATTTTTGATTCTTCGCCTTTGGAAAAAAGGCCTAATCCTTTCCTTTCTAGGACTGCTTAATACAATTATTTTTATTTCATCAAAATGAAACAGTTTGTAATAGAGCGAAGAAAGTTTCTTATTATCTTTTAGAGCATCTAAACAATATATATCTCAAAATGTTTCATAGCCTGCAAATTTCTTTTAAGGGGGGGGGGTGGGGAGGGGGGGTTAGTATTAAAAAATCCTTAACATTTAAAATTAAAATCTAAATGAAATTTTAATTTCTTAAATTTTACTGTAATATTGTCATTTCAGATCAATCCCAGAAGGCTTTATCTTCATCACTGGCTGTGATAGACTAGTAATTCTTTTTAAATACATGTACTTGAGTTGACAAATTATTTGGGTTCGAGATTCAGAAGATTCTATTTGGATTCGGAATTTGGCACATTTTTTATTTAAGATTTGGTATTCGGATTCGATTTGGTAAAACTGGGGTTCGATCCATCCTTAATTTTATCCCTGGAGATTGTAAAACTGTGAAGAGTGTCCGGAGGTTGCTGAGATGTTCGACAGTGGTGGCCACAGTCAAAACAATGTCATCTTGATAACTGCTATAGCCAGGAACAGCGGCAAGCAACTGTTCCAATAATCGTTGGGGGAACTAGCAGCCCCAAACAGCAACCTTTGTTACTGATGAAGACCAAATGGAGTGTTGAGAACAAGCAACCGGTGAGATTTGCCATCCAACGTAAGCTGGTGATATGCTTCAGATAGGTAGATCCTAGAAAAGTGTTGACCCCAGCCAACTCTGAAAACAATTCTTCAGGGTGAGGCATAGGATATGTGTCAATAAGGCACCGAGCATTGACAGACACTTTGAAATCATCACAGAGGCGAAGAGTACCATTGGTGCGCTGGAAGAGATGGTATGCAATACACCCAAAACAGTCAGCTGATCAAACTCCTGTTTGACCGAGTCATAGAAGGCAACAGGCAGCAGGCTTGAAAGTAATGTGTGTTTTAAAATTGGTGGCACAACCAAGACCAGGAGAAAAGAGCATGGAAAAGGCCTCTGATAAAGAATCAAGGTGAGCATAAGGAATTTCATCAGAGATGATGTGCACTGGATCATCCAATGAGAATCCAAAAATGCAAAGGTGTCATACCCAAATGAATTCTCAGTGCCATTGCTATCAACAACAAAAACCCTGATGGTATGCAAAAGAGATTTGTAGGAAATATCTATGTTGAATTGATCCAGAAGTGAAATCTTCTGCTGATTATAAGTGTGTAGGTGTCATGTGATGGCCAACAACGGTGAAGAACCCAGCCTTAAATATGTCTGTGAGTTAAAAATATTGGTCACTGAGCCTGTGTTGACCTGCATCCTCATATCCTTTCCAAGCATTTGCACAGTAAGGTAAAGTTTGCTAGAATGAGGAGACACGCAATTTATATACAGTACAGAATCATCCTCAGCACACCTTCGTGCACATCATGTACTTTTCCAACTTGCAAACAGACGAAATATGTCCATTCTTTTTACATTGGTGGCAAATCAACCAACACTGTGCACAATCTTCGTGTGCATGTTTGGGAAACTATGAGGGCAGAAAGGAAGAGAATGTGAACGTCTATTCAGCAGCTTCATTTTCTGTTGACTACCTGACCGATACTCTGGGTGTGTGTTTACTGCAGCAATATCTTCATTTGCACTAGCACCTGGTGACTTGACTGTATCTCACCAATGTCACCCTGACTGAGTGCCCGAGGCACCAGTGATTTCAAAGGATTGAACTATGCAGTGTACTTCCTCCAACGTGGGATTATCTAACTGAAGAGCTCATTGGCACAATTCTTTATCCAATGCAGAAGGCAAAATCACATCCCTAACCGTAGAGTCGGCATATGATTCTTTGTGAATTTCTGTTACAAATTGACATTTGCAACTGAGTCCTTGCGCAACCAAGCATGATAAATCTGATGAAGCTGTTTCTTACACCTATAAAATGCAATGCGAGAGTACACATTTCATCAACTGACAACGAGGAAGGTCCTTTCAACAGCGCTAGTTGAGACATTTGATACAACTTTGGCGAAATCCACAAAACAAATGGAGACTTACAAGTTTGTTGGTCAGCAATGCTGAAAGCCATGAAATGCTGCTGAAGGCATTTGTTGTAGTCTATCCAGTCTTCGGCCACCTCATCATATGGGTAAAAAGTGGAAATTGTCAATGATGAGAGGTGGCCGTCGGTGGAGACAGAAACAAACTCGCGTATAGCAGTAGTGAGAAGTTGTTGCTTTTCGATTAAGTTGCGTAGCAGCTGCTCAAGAGTTGCCATATCACTAACGTTAAAATAACTTGAAGAGACAGAAAATCCCATCCCCATCGCCAATACAGTGTATTAACTTAAAAATATCTTTATTTCCACTTTCGGAATGCATACACAACAAAAAACACTAGAGAAACTAATTGATATTTTCGTTAAAGTGGTTCTGAAGGAACTGTCCTTGTAGCTGCGCTCTTTCTGGCCCAGCATTCTGGGTGGCACTGCCATAGCACTATTCTGAGAGCATTGCCCCTGCAGTCAGTCATGCAGAATCACACAGCGGCCTCGTTCAACATCGCATGCGTAACCACAACAAAAGCGAAGGATCATAGAAAATGGAGATACTAATATAGGAGAAAAATGATGATCCTCTCTATCCATTAAGTTTTTTTGGGTCACAACTGAGGGACTGAAAGACACTGAATGTGTGTAATGGCATTTTAACAATGTGGAACAATAGAGCTGAAGGCCACATACTGCGTTCTGGCCATCCCACTAACCTTACTTCATCGACTATTTTTTATTGAGCCATTTCCTGCTTCCTCTTTGCTCTAGAAACAGACACATGGCATGGATCTTCAGTAGCCATTCTCTTGTTAACTTCAGATCAGTTGTGACTACAATTGCCGAGGTGTGCATCGGTGCATTGTTGTGATGGAAAAGAACTTACTTGTGAGCCAATAGCCAGTGTTTCTCTTGCCTCTTGGTTTTCAAATGGTCCAATAATGATAAAAATATGCACCTGTAATAGTCTTCCTTGGTAATCCATTGCTTAGATTATTCTTTGTTCTAAGCAGTGTAGTAATGTATCAATGTTTCATACACAGTCCCAAATCTCGCTTAAGGTCCTGTGGATTCTGAACTGCTGCAAACCTGCCATGCAACACTTCACACAATTCCATTTTTGGTCAAGCGCGAGCAGTCGCGGCACCCATCTTGTGGATAGCTTTCTGTATTGTGATTGCGGCATTTGTTATAGCATTCTCTCCTTTTATGTCATAGTTAAAAGATCCAAAAATGAAATATTAGTTTATGTTAGCAACAAGCTAAAACAAAAATACAAGACACTGCTACTCACATCTGTGACATCCGTATTACTGCTGGATTCACTGACTTCTGAACTCAGTTTCTCATCTGACATTCGACATCTGGCTAAGACCATTGTGTGACATCCACCACAGGACACCTAGACAAATTAATGTATTAGTTCAGTAGACAGTACACTATATACTTCAAATAACATATGAATTCAATGCATCAATTGCTTCCAATGCAGCTAAGGAAACCAGGGAATTACTCAAACTATTAATTCATCAAAATTTTCTTTCAGTAATAGTACAGTGTATAAATATCAAGGATATCTCTTGTTGTTTGTCAATCATGGCATGTTTCTAGCGATGAAGTGCAAAACCAAAAAAGCGAATGGAATAAAAGATGGAAACAAAATAGCCTAGTTACCAAACAGCACCATATGTAGACCAGCATCCACCACAAATTGCCGCTGAAGATGCCTTACAAATAAAGGCGAAGTGCACATGGCAAAATAAACTTGTATCTTTCAGTTGCATAGATGGCTTACATAAATAAATATTTACATTACATTATAAAAAAGCAACTGTGGGACGAAAGGACAAAAAACAAACTAATGGCACATCATAGTTTCTCCACTGTTTCACAGTAATGGTCTGCAATCACTGTTTCAACTCTGGGCAGGAAGCCAACGAGAAGATTGCCTCCTGTAGCAGAAAACTTGCTCATTACTTTCTGTGCTGAGACAGCTGTAGTGTAGCAGCTATGCATCAGCCGGTATCATTCTTTATTGACTGGGTGTGAGACAGTCAGACACTGGCATGTTCCAGATGCGTCAGAACGCAACATATGGTCTGGTGCAGTATTGAGTGTGCCTCACCAACACATAGTGTATGATTTAAAATGTAGAGGACAGCTATATGCAGAGAGAGGGACTGAAGTCAAGTTAATAGTGTAGTACTGAAAAAGAGGCTATTGTAAGAAATACTGAAAAGTTATTAATAGTTAATTATAATTCTATGTTTAGTTAATGTATGTGAATGTCTGTGAGATGTGAAAATTTGCTGATGAACAGAAACTGTTATTTACATTCAAGTAGTGGAAGGACTTACCTTAGGGGAAAAAGGACAGTTAAACAAACACCCACACCCACATTTTATTTTATTATTTTTATTTATTTACTGTTTGCATATGTATGCCTTGGTGTGTGTGTGTGTGTGTGTGTGTGTGTGTGTGTGTGTGTGTGTGTGAGTGCGCGCGTGCGTGCAAATGTGTGGGTGTTTTTGTTTGACTGTCCTTTTTCCCCTAAGGCAAGTCCTTCCACTCCCGAGACTGAAATGACTCCTTACCCACTCCCTTAAAACCCGCATCCTTTCCCTTTTCCTTCCTTCCTCTTTTCTGAAGAAGCAACCAATGGTTGCAAAAGCTCAGGTTTTGTCTGTGCATGTGTGTATCAACGAACCGGTAACTTTTCACCTGGTAAGTTAAACCTTATTTATTTTTATAAATATTTTTCCGACCAGGAATGTGTCCCTCTACAAGAAAACATTGGAACCATATTTAAAGCAGGTAAAAAGATAACAGATATTTGTGATCAGAAAAGTCATATCAAAATATTAGGAATCCATCAAATAATTTGGTAGATTATAAGGAAACCCATTATAGTAAAAAAAGAGAAAAGATGTGGGTGAAAATGCAGATGTATGGAATAACAAAGAAAATAACAGATGATATAAAAGTTTCACTATAAGGCTCAAGATGTGGGTGGAGAATAATTCATGCATTCAACACAGAATCGCCACGTGCCATCCTTCTTCTTTATAAGACCACCGAAGACGACCAAGGACTCTGCAAAGGTTGAATAATGTCATCCTGCAACATCTCCAGTTCCTCCCGAATTATCCGTCTTTCAGCTGGCAACACTCTATACGAACACTGGCTAATTGGTGGATGATCCCCAGTATTGATACGGTGCTTTATCGTGGGCCGTTTCGTCTGACTTTTCCCCTGCTGAGGTGTGAATGCACCCGAAAATTGGCGTAGTATAGCCAACACCCACTAGCGTTGTTCCTTGGTCAGTCCGGGCCCTATTGGCAGTTTCACATTTGTTTCCTCCAGCGTGTTGTCTGTACTAACGGCAGAGCATGGGTCTTTGTTGATGACATTGAGCACACTGTCCTGGATTGGTTCAGCTGTCCTGATACACATTCCTTTGGGGTTGTGACTACTCGTGACAATTAGTGATCCAAATTTCTCCTCGACCTCTCATAATGCTTATGATAGCCACCAGTATGTAAATTTCTTTGGTGAGTCTTATAAACTTTTTACTATCAACAAGCACTTCACAGTTTAATTGCTATCTGTGTTTGTGACTGCAACTCTTCTCATCGTCAACGGCAGGATCGTCACATTGTCAACGGCAAATAACTTCCCAGAAAATTCTGTATTATGAGTACATGTCGAAACAACTTCTTCAATTTGAAGCTCAGAGCTTCCACAGTCAATGATAGCTTGGGATGCCTGAAGGAAGTTCCATCCGAGGATGACATTGTGACTACATTCTGTTAACACGACAAATTCAAAAGGCTGGGTTCTGTTGTTGATGGTTATTCTTGCGACATGATGTCCATGAGGTTTCCCGACATCTTAGCATTTGTTGTCCATGGAGGATTTTCATCTGCGGCAGCCTCACTTCCTTAGATGGTCGCCTTGCTTAGTTTTCCTGGGCTCGATGGCTAGGGGAGCAGCTGGTACCTCTGTACGGCATCGGTGAACGGCTGTGGCGCATCGGGGAGCGACCTCGTCTAGGGTACGGCGATGGGATTCTTTCCATAGGTCGACTGAACTCCTCAGCAAGTGACTGTCTGGGATAGAACTGCTCTGATGGCTGACATCTTGAGGCAAAATAAACGTCGAATACTCGCCTTCTCTCTCTGCAGTAGAGTACGACATGTGCAGGGCGCCCACATTGGAAACACAATGGCGTGTTGCCTTCTGTCCTCCAAACGTCTGTTCTTCTACGGGGCGTCATAGTTACCGGGGGAGTTGGTTGTGGCCGCGTTGGCTGGTTCATAGGCTGCCGTTTGGTGGCTGCGGCTTAAGTCATAGCTGGACGACTCCATTCTTCACGTCGGGTGCGACTGACGGGGCAGGCAGGAGCTACTGTCTGAAACACCTCTTCCTCAGCGGTGTCGGCTCCCTCGTGAATTACAGGGCTTACATCCATGGCCATAATCTGATTCTCGCTCAGTATAACAGTCCCGGCTGCCAGAAATTGTTGTAATTCTTCTCTCACAATTTGTCGTATGAGAGAAGCGAAGTCATGCTGGTCTTCCAGAATGGCCATAGGAACTACATTCGGGAGTCTGTCATACTTCTTTCGTCCAACCCTTTTAGCCATTTGTTGGGATCCTGTCCAGCGTCTCCGGAAAATGCTGACGAGTGTCTGATGTGCAGCTGGCCTACCGCTGATTTCACATCCATGGTTCTTCTGATGATAAGGACTTTCGGTATATCCCTTGTATTCTGGTTCTAGTCCGTGTAAGTGACGGCTTCTACGTTGCCTAATCGGAGCCACGGTGATGCAGCTGTTGCACAGGTTACCCAACACCTTCACCAAATGTCGCCTTGAAATGGAAGCAGGCTTAACAACTGAACACAGCACTTATACTGAAAGCAGGTTTATTGCGAACTTAACATACACACAGCACTAACTGCCTCTCAGGCAGAGTGCTCTGCTATTTATACACAGACAGAATGTACCAGAAATTAGAAGAACAGTTAACAAAAGAAACAAGTAGAATTTACAAGTGAACATAAGAAAGCTGTAGAAACTTCTGGAATTGTTAATTACAAAGAAATAAATTTTCTCCGATGGGCGGGATTGAACCGGCAACCTTCAGCACCGCAGTCGGTGATGCTATACCCTGCGCCATGCTGGCAGAAGGTGTATGTGGTGTCTCGCAGCAATATTCATGGTGCAATCGTGAAATTGTTATCATTAACTCGGAGTTGCTGTGGCCCATCTTTCATGTGCCAACTACACCACCACATTCATACTCACTTAAATCATCATAACTTGCCATTATAGTAGCAGTTACTGATCTAATACCTGCACCAAACACTTCTCATATCTCTGTGTTTGCATATGCATGCCTACACCTATTTCTTTGGCTCTTTAGCATATCTCTATATTCATTAGATCTATATTCATTCTACCCCCATGAACCACAGACATTGCCGAGGTGGGGTGGCTTGCGTGCCTCAACGATGCAGATAGCCGTACCGTAGGTGCAACCACAGCAGAGGGGTATCTGTGGAGAGGACAGACAAACGTGTGGTTCCTGAAGAGGGGCAGCAGCCTTTTCAGTAGTTACAGGGGCAACAGTCTGGATGATTGACTGAGCTGGCCTTGTAACATCAGGTAATGTGGCTTTGCCACACAGCTACTGCAAACGGCTGAAAGCAAGGGGAAACTACAGCCGCTACTTTTCCCGAGGACATGCAGCTCTACTGTATGAACATATGATGATGGCATCCTCTCGGGTAAAATATTCCGGAGGTAAAATAGTCCCCCATTCGGATCTCCGGGCGGGGACTACTCAGGAGGATGTTGTCATCAGGAAAGACAATACTGGCATTCTACGGATCGGAGCGTGGAATGTTAGATCCCTTAATCAGGTAGGAAAATTAGAAAATTTAAAAAGGGAAATGGATAGGTTGAAGTTAGATATAGTGGGGATTAGTGAAGTTCGGTGGCAGGATGAACAGGATTTCTGGTCAGGTGAGTACAGGATTATAAATACAAAATCAGTTGGGGGTATCACAGGAGTATGACTGATAATGAATAAGAAAATAGGAATGCGGGTAAACTACTATGAGCAGCACAGTGATCGCATTATCATTGTCAAGATAGATACAAAGCCAACACCAACAACAGTAATACAGGTTTATATACCAACTAGCTCTGCCGATGATGAGGAGATCGAAGAAATATATGAGGAGCTAGAGGAAATTATTCAGACAGTTAAGGGAGAGGAAAACTTAATTGTTATGGGAGACTGGAATTCGGTAGTAGGAAAAGGAAGAGAAGGAAAAGTAGTAGGTGAATATGGACTGGGCAGGAGGAATGAAAGAGGAAGTCGCCTGGTAGAATTTTGCAAGGAACATGATTTAATCGTAACAAACACATGGTTTAAGAATCACAAAAGAAGGTTGTACACGTGGAAGAGACCAGGAGACACAGGAAGGTATCAGATAGATTTTATAATGCTAAGACATAGATTCCGGAACCAGGTCCAAAACTGCAAGACATACCCAGGGGCAGATATAGACTCTGACCATAACTTGTTATTCATGAACTGTAGGCTGAAACTGAAAAAACTGCAGAAAGGTAGGAAAATAAGGAGATGGGACTTAGATAAATTGAAGGAAAGTGAAGTTCTGGAGAATTTCAGAGGGAGATTTAGGCAACAATTGACAGAAACAGGGGGAAATAAAACAGTAGAAGAGGAATGGGTAGCATTGAGAGACGAAATAGTGAGGGCAGCAGAGGACAAAATAGGTAGAAAGGCAAGACCAACAAAAAATCCTTGGATATCACAGGAAATACTAAATTTAATAGATGAAAGGAGAAAATATAAAAATTAAGTAAATGAAACAGGCAAAATGGAGTACAGACGACTAAAAAATGAGATTGACAGGAAGTGCAAAATGGCTAAGCAGGAGTGGCTAGAAGCCAAATGCAAATCTGTAGAAGAATGTATAAGAAGGGGAAAAGTAGATACCGCCTACAGGAAAATCAAAGAGACATTTGGGGACAACAAAAGCAAGTCTATGAATATCAAGAACTCAGATGGGAAACCAGTTCTCAGCAAAGAAGGGAAAGCTGAAAGGTGGAAAGAGTACATAGAGCAGCTCTACAAAGGAAATGAACTTAGAGACGATGTTGTAGGAAGGGAAGAGGAAGTAGATGAAGATCAAATAGGAGATACTATACTGAGAGATGAATTTGACAGAGCCTTGAAAGACCTAGGTCGGAACAAGGCCCCAGGAGTAGATGACATACCCGCAGAGCTATTAAAGTCTCTGGGAAAGCCAGCCATGACAAGACTATTTGAACTGTTGTGTAGGATGTATGAGACAGGCGAAATACCGTCAGACTTTAAGAAAAATGTAATAATCCCCATTCCAAAGAAATCAGGCGCAGACAGGTGTGAAAATTACAGAACCATCAGTTTGATAAGTCATGGTTGCAAAATTTTAACACGAATTATCTACAGGAGAATGGAAAAGCTGGTAGAAGCTGACCTCGGGGAAGATCAGTTTGGATTCAGGAGGAACGTAGGAACCTGGAGGCAATACTCACTTTACATCTTATCTTAGAAGATAGATTAAGGAAAGGCAAACCTACATTTTTAGCTTTTGTAGATTTGGAGAAAGCTTTTGGCAATGTTGACTGGAATACACTCTTTCAAATTCTGAAGTCAGCAGGGGTAAAATATAGGGAAAGGAGAGTTATTTACAACTTGTACAAAAGCCAGATCGCATTATTAGACTCGAAGGGCATGAATGGGAAGCATCAGTTGGGAAGGGAGTAAGACAGGGTTGTAGCCTTTCTCCGATGTTATTCAATTTGTACATCGAGCAAGCGGTGAAGGAAAGCAAGGAAAAATTTGGAATAGGGATTAAAGTTCAGGGGGAAGAAATAAAAACATTGCGTTTTGCTGATGACATTGTAATTCTATCAGAGACAGCAAAGGACCTGTAAGAGCAGTTGAATGGAATGGACAGTGTGTTGAAGAGAGCGTATAAAATGAACATTAACAAGAGCAAAACAAAAATAATGGAATGCGGTCTTAGAAAATCGGGCGAAACAATGAAGGTGGTAGATGAGTTTTGTTACTTGGGTAGTAAAATAACATGCGATGGTCGTAGTACAGAGGATACAAAATGCAGAATGGCAATGGGAAGAAAAGCATTTTTGAAAAAGAGAAATTTGCTAACATCGAATATTAATTTAAGTGTAAGGAAGTCTTTTCTGAAGGCATTTGTGTGGAGTGTTGCGTTGTATGGGAGTGAAACATGGACCATAAGCATTGCGGACAGGAAGAGAATAGAGGCTTTTGAATTGTGGTGCTACAGAAGAATGCTGAAGATTAGGTGGGTAGATCGCATAACTAATGAAGAGGTACTGAACCGAATTGGTGAGAAAAGGAATTTTTGGCATACCCTGACTAAAAGAAGGGATCGCTTGGTAGGACACATTCTTAGACATCGGGGAATCGTAAACTTAGCATTGGAGGGAAGTGTGGGGGGTAAAAATCGCAGAGGGAGACCAAGATACGCGTATAGTAAGCAGATTCAAATAGATGTGGGTTGCCGTTCTTATGAGGAGATGAAAAGGCTTGCTCAGGATAGAGTAGGGTGGAGAGCTGCGTCAAACCAGTCTCCGGACTGAAGACCATAACAACAACAACAACTATATTCATTACACCTTTCAGCTTCGTCTTTTCTTAGACCTGGGTTTCCATCTGAGCTCTTGATTTTACACAGGTGTTTTTGTCGTCTCCAAATGTCTGTTTTATTTTCTTGCAGATAGTATTTGTCTTTCACTAGTTAGACATTTTTCTTCAGACTTGCATTTGACCTCTAGTAATTTCCTGTCAACCTCAATTTTAGCACTTTGTTATCCATTTTGTCTCCTTCATTTGCAGCATTTTTATTTTTATTATTAATTAATTAAATTCAGTCCTCCTGTAATATCAAGGATTTCAACCAGGCCTTGTCTTTCTGGATGCTCCTCTGTGGCCTTCACTGTTTCATCTCTCAAAGCAACACAGTCTTCCTCTACTGCATTACATTCCCACATTCCAGTTAGTAGCTTAATGCCTGTTCCTTCTGAAGCTCTCAGAAACCACACCTTCCTTGAATTTATCCAGTTACCATCTCCTTACTTTTCTACGTTTTTTGCAATTTTTAATATACACTTCATAAACAATAATTTACAGTCAGAGGCTACATCTGCTCTTGGAATATCGTACAGTTTAAAACTTGGTTCCAAAATCTATCTCTTACCATCATAAAATCAATCTGAAACCTGTGTATCCTAAGATGAGTATACATAAAGAAAAAGAAACGTTTCCAAAAATAAAATCCCGTTTAAGATATTTCGAACAATTTTTAAGGGATAAGACAGACAAAACAGACAGTATTGGAAGCTCAGAAAGATAAATAATGAAGAAGGTACTTTTGCAGAAACCTGGACAAGGAGGAAGTCTCAAAATTGATAGATGTGTCATGGACGAAATGGAAGGGCAGACCGCATCAGATGGGAAGACAAGGTGGTCCTGGACCTAAGATATCTAGAACAATGGAAGATGTTGCCAAGGTTGAACACTGTTGAGGAGATCTAAAGCTGGGACCAGGAGAAGTGCCTGTGTTTTGTACAATAAGCAGAGAGGTTCTAGAATTAATTCATACATTAAACAAGCTGAACAGAGTTCCGTCAACTTCATCGGGCAGCTAGACACATGTATTTAGTGTAGATAAATGGAGAAATTAGAACTTTTACCTTATTGAAATGAGATGGAGATAGGATGAGGCAACTGACTATAAAATACTTGCAGAAAAATACAAATCCTTTGTTCATAACAGAAAAATATGAGAATACTGGGATACATTACTTTTTTAACAAAAAATCCAGATAATCTTGTCACTTTAGTTGGCTGCATCAACTTCGGGTCTTCCATGCACAATTTTCCATGTCTCCCATCACCACAGGTGTACAAGTAACCGTTACCTATTAACACAGCAAAATATTAATAGTTAAGGTCATAATGTAATTAATTAAATCATATCCTTATAACAGGAAATATGAGTTACAGCAGATTAAGGAAAAGGGGAAAAAATTAAAACTACAAATAGGAAGAAATTATTCTTCAGCTAAATATTTTGCCTTCTTGCTTCCCTCCAATCTTTCTTCTACATAGAATTATTTATCTTGCATGCCAGAAAAATATCAGCCCAGTATATTAATTCCACTTATAATTTATGTTAATTAACTGTACCACATCAAATTATGGAAGACTGAACACAGGGCAAATACTCTGGTTGGATGGTATGAAAACTTTTTTTCTCTTTGAGATGACAAAAAAATATTTGAATACTGATAATTTAACGAGCATAAGTTACAGCTCACCATAAATGCCTACATGCCCCCCACACACACAGGCATAGGATAATTCACATATCTCATGCACACACGACCGCCACCACTAACCACCCCCCTCCTACACCCCCTAGAAAAAAAAGTAAAGATAACTCCTCACAAGATCATTCAGCTCTTGAAACAGTGCTTGATTTAGGACCAGAGGCAGAGAGTCATTGATGGTAAAACAAGACAAAAAGTGTATAGGCTGAATCTGAAGGAAAGGTATCTCATGAAATTCTTAGTGTCGCCACAGTTGAGATTTGCCTTTTAAGGTTGATCTGCTGTTTGTATGCTACCATGTGTGATAAGAGGACTGCAGGGGAGATAGGTTTGGAAAGTTAAAATGGACACATTGATTCCTGTATGTCCTGTTGGAAGACAATTCTTCAGAACAAGAAGATAAATACAGTGGGTGTGGTATAAGAAAAGAAAAGAAATCCATTAAAATTTGTTTACAAGATAAATCAATCAAATGTGAAGGTCGTAAATTCCACAAAATACCTAGGAATTACTATTACTTCAGACTTAAATTGGAAAGAACACAGATAATATCGTGGGAAATGCGAACCAGAGACTGTGTTTTATTGGCAGAACCCTTAAAACATGCAACAGAACTACAAAAGAAACTGCATACACTACGCTTGTCTGTCCATTTTTGGAGTATTGCAGCCCAGTGTTGGATCCTTATCAGTTGGGTTTGACGGAGGACATCAAAAGAGTCCAAAGAAGGGCAGCTTGTTTCGTATTGTCACGATACAGGGGTGACAGCGTTACGGAAATGATACAGGATCTGGGATGGGAATCATTACAACAACGGCGCTTATCGCTGTGGCATGGGCTACTTGCAAAACTCCAATCGCCAACATTCTCCTCCAAATGCGAAAATATATTGTTGACTCCCACTTACATAGGTAGAAATGATCATCAGAATAAAATATGAGAAATCAGAGCTCAAACAGAGAGATTCAGGTGTTCTTTCTTCCCGTGCGCTATTCGAGAATGGAATGGGAGATAAATAGTATAATTGTGGTTCGATGAACCGTCTGCCAGGCACTTAAATGTGATTTGCAGAGTATCCTATCTAGACGTAGATGTACCCTTAACAATGAAATGGAAAAGAATGGTAATAGAGGAGAAGTAAGTTTATTGATTTTCTTTATTAGGGAGCCTGTTATTCATTTTCCCTAAATAAGATAAATTGGTCCTGCCTCTATGATGTGGTTTAGATAAAACAAAATCCGTAACTGGAAAGTTTATAATGCATTAATATTTTACACATATAAGCATAGTTACCACCACTATGAACTACAGACATTGTCTAGATGGGGTGTCTTTCGTGCCTCAATGATACACACAGTTAGACCATAGGTGCAACCACATTGGAGGGGTAGACTCAGATTGTTTATTGCCATTGACCACATATAGTAGAATTAGCATTCACAGTATTAGTAAATTACAAATGCAATCAAAGACTAACAATTCATTTCTACATTACATGTAAAAAATAATGGTGTTATACACAGCCATAATTGTAAATATTGTCATGAATCTTCTGACGGAACACGTGGTACAGTGGTTAGCATCACAGATTGCTGTGTTTGGGGTCCGCAGTTCAAATACCGCCATGGGCAGAAAAAATTTATTTCTCGGTACTTATTTTCTAGAATGTTCTACATGTTTCTTATGTTTGCTGTACTTGTAAGTTCCAGAAAATTCTTTCTGTGTATAAACTGTGAAGTACTCCAAGCAGGAGACAGTCTGTACTGAGTGTGTACTTGTGTTAGCAGTAAACGTGTTCTAAGTGTAAAGTGCTGTGTTCTATTAACAACCAGCCTTCGAATTACGGACCACCTGCAGTTTGCAATGTGACACTTTCTGGTGGAGGCACCAGGTAACCTGCAATACATCTGCAGCTCGTGACTCCGATTGGTCAGCATAAGAGCCATTGCCTACACTGACAAGAACAGGAATACAAAGAATATACTGACTACCTCCGTCCAAAGGTCCGTATCATCAAAAGACCCATGGATGCCAAAACAGCAGTAAGCCAGCTGCACATCAGACACCCAATGGCGTTCTCTGGAGATACTGGACAAGATGCGAACAAGTGGCAGAAAGGATTCAACCGAGTCGCCAAGTATAAAAGGTGGACCATATTATGTCCTAGGCAAACATATATTTATACCTGGATGGGACGGCCCAGCAATTGTTTGAAAATAACGAAGACAAACTCGATAGCTGGGAAAAATTCCAGACAGAACTTAAGAAGACGTTTGGAGACCACCAGCAACAAGATGAAATAGGAAACTATAGGTTTATCTCATTTTTTCAATTTTCTTGAAAATATTTGAAAGAGCTGCATGTGATCAGGTAGAATAGAACAATTCATCCAATATCACTGTTTTACACAATCAGTGTGGCTTCAGGAAAGGCCGCAACACAACCCATGCACTAACTGAATGGATCACAATAGTTAGCCGATGTATTGATGATAGAATGTGTGTATCAGACCTCTTTTGTGTCCTTACCATAGCTTTTGACACAGTAAATCAAGAACTACTGCCCCAATAATTGACATGCTATGATTTTCAAGGAAAATCCCTTAGCTTGATGTCTTCATACTTGACAAACAAAAAGGAAAGGGTAGTTATTAACAAAAGTGGTAATAAATTTTTCTATTGCTGGAAACACACAACATTGTGTGATCCACTAGGTTCAATACCAGGGCCTCTATTATTTCTACATTATATTAATGGCATCCCAAGCCAGGTTCAGTCCGATACCATCCACAGACTGCTGTAAAATCTATGAAGAATTAATCCACTGTACTGAACAAACACTAGGGGAAATAGAAGAATAAGTCAAAAAGTAAAACTTGAAATTAAATCTTTCAAAAAAAGAAATTGTTCATTTTGCCACAAAATAAACCGCACAAAGTATAAGTGAAATAACATATATGGACAAAAATTGGATACTGCTACATCAAATTCCTTGGTGTACTAGTAAATAAAAATATGTTGTGGAGTTATTATGTGGACAGCATAGTGAGTATACTGAATAGTCTCATGTATGTAATGAATGTGTTGCATATTATTACCAATAGCTGTAAGAAAAATGGCACATTCTGCATATTTCATTTGAGTTCTTAGATACAGTATAATTTTCTGGTGATCTGAGAAAACAAATCTATGAAAATCACTTAGGTTAAAAAAAAAAAAGTCTAAGCTGTGGTGGGAGTTAGAAAGGAGACAGCACTGCAAATCTTTATTTGAAGAAACTAGATAGATTGTTCATACTAAGTATGTTTATATATGAGATTCTCATTTTTACCAAAAGAAACCAGAAACTTTTTGAAGGAAACTGCTTCTGACATCAATATAAAAGTAGACACAGAGCAACTTGTGTGTTACCTACCCACAGACTAGCACTGTATGAGAAAACTCGACATTATTTATACATGAAATTTACAAATAAACTCTGGGAGAAGAGGTATGATTCAACTCTAAAAACACTGAAGGAGATCTGGAAAAATACATGAAATGTAAATACTACAACTACAGATGATTTCTTGAATGTCAAAGATATTAATATCTTTGATACGAGCTGTGTTTTTTAAGTAAGTACCGTTTTGAAATTAAAAAACGTGCTAAGATATCTAAATAATTTTATTTTTACATGAAAGCCTGTAACTTAATCTACTTTTCTACATAATTTCCATCAACACTGAGGCACCTGTCATAACGTTGTTCCAGTTTTTTAATACCCTCCTGTCGCCTGACTCATTAACTACTGCATCACAACTGTTTTGACTTCATCATCGTCTTGAAGACGCTGATGGCCCAGAAACATTAGAAAAGTCATCCTGCAAGGAGGAAATCATAAAGCTTCTGTTTTCTCTCACCTTATTGTACACTTCCTGCACCAAACTTTCATTAACGACCAAAGGACGCCCACTCCGTTGTTCATCATGCACATTTGTGCAGCCACTTTCTTACCACTCCATAACTTATAATGTTTTCTCCGTAAGCTGCACAGATCTCAGGATGAATATTGATCACTTTTAGGCCTTTAGCACTAAGAAATCCTATAACAGCCCATACTTCACAGTCGGCAGGACTCATAATTATCGGAGACATATTAAACACTCAGTACACAAAGTAAACAAGAAAGACTCAGACTGTAATGGTGTCAGTTCATAGACAACAGATGTAAGTACCCAGTGTGCATGCGCAGAACGCCAGCCACAATGCTATGCTCACGGTGTGGCAAAGTGGTACTTACTTAAAAAGCAGGCCTTGTATATATCCAGATGAAATATGTCTCTGAACACTGATTTATTATTTGATATTTCTTGAATTATAACCATGTAAAATAATAATTGTCTGAATATGCAATACAATATGTATTATAATAATATGTTTTAAATTGACAAACAGTAAAATAGTACCGTACAGAAGAAGAATCCTACAATGTATAATAACCATAGATTAAGTTTATTAATCCGTATGTAATATTACAATTAATAAATGACCTACGTCACAATTGTGATGGTATGAGGAGTGGTATATGATGATAAAATTTGATTTAATGGGCAGTATCCTTTTCAGTAGTGTTTGCATACATGTGTGTGTTTCTCTATAACTTTCCCTCCTAATTAATTAAAAACCTTTTACCACCTAACCACCATCCACCACTAAGCATTATTCAGTTCAGTTCTCTTTACAGCTTGATATCCTATTTGGTTTGCTATTGCAATGGCTCGGAACATATCATAAAGTATCTCTGACTTCCACACATCAGCCATTACCACCTCATGTCTAGGTGATGAATTTTGGTTCCCTGTTCTCTTATTCCCCCTCCTCTCCTACCTGATGAAGGAACACAGTTCTTTTCTTCTCCATTTGCTGTTTTTTTGTGTGACTATCAGCAATACAGAACTTCGATAAGCACTGGCCAGCCAATCTATCTCTTTTGAAGAATATTTTAACATCTTAGTGGAGAATTTCCATCAGTAACCGCAATACTGAATTTAATTGATAAAAGGGGAAAATATATAAATGCAGGAGAAAGAATGACAACTGAAAGACGATATTACCAAGAAGTGTGAAATGGCTAAGCAGAAGTGGCTAGAAGACAAATGCAAGTCTGTAGAAGAAAGTATAACTAAGGGAAAGGCAGATACCACCTGGACGAAACTAAAAGACATGTCTGGAAAACCAGTACTGAGCAGAGAAGGGGAAGCCCTCTATAAAGAAAATAAACTTCAAGATAGTATCGTAGAAAGTGAAGATGCAGTAGATGAAGATGAGGTAGGAGATACTATACTGAGAGAAGTATTTAACAGGACACTGAAACACCTGAGTTGAAACAAGGCCCTTGGAATGAACAACATTCCCTCAGAGCTACTGCAGTTTCTGGAAAATCCAGCCACACAAAACTATTCCAACTGGTGAGGAAGATGTGTGAGACAAGATGAAATAGCCTCAGATCTCAAGAAGAATGTAACAATCCCAGTCCCAAGGAAAGCAGGTGCAGACAGGTGTGAAACTCACAGAATTATCAGTTTCATAAGTCATGGTTACAAAATTCTAACACATTTTATTTATAAAGGAATGGAAAAACTGATAAAAGCCAAGCATGGGGAACATCAGTTTTGATTTCAGAGAAATGTAGGAACAGGTATGGAAATACTGATCCTACAACTTATCTTAGCAGATATATTAGAAAGACAAACCTACATTTCTATCTTTAGTATATTTAGAGAAAGCTTTTGACAATGTTGACTGGAATATACTGAATTCTGAAATCAGCAGGGATAAAATATGGGGAATGGTATGTTATACACAACTTGTACAGAAAATATAGAGCACTAATAAGAATTGAAGGGCATGAAAGGGAAGCACTGGTTGGGAAGGGAGTAAGACAGGGTTGTTGTATTTCCCCAATGTAATTCAATATTGGCCATGAGAAAGCTCTGAATGTGGCACCTTGATTGCTCAAATAACCATTGAAAAGAGCTGACTCTTTTTCAAAGTACTTCCATGTTAAATTAACACAGGTGCCATCTTGACTCTCTTCAATATGTTTGCTTCTTCTTGTTACACTATACAAAATTGCAAAAAAAAAACAACCAGTGATGACAATAGGATTAGGATATATAAATTAATATGTACAACAATGTGTTGCATTTATGGTTAATCAGAGGAGCTTGAGCCCCAATGAAACCACATGTATTGAAACTTGTACACCTTTATTGTTCACTCAACATTAGTTCATATAAGACTAAATACACATAATGGCGGGCGGAGCGGAGTGAAGCTGGCACTCAACTCGAAAGTGTCAGGCGTCAGCGGCATGGGTGAGCAGCAGCGAGTAGATGGCATGGTCGTCGAGGCATCGTGCGTGACAGGTGGATGAGGCTGGACACGACGACTCTTTTGAGTGGAACCTAGCGGGGCAACGCTGAGCACCTCAGCAGGAGACAGGAGGAAGATACGAACAGCTGACGTGATGACCGTAACAGGAAGGGGAATGTGTTTGAGAAGCTGCCACTCAATGCCGGGAGGAGGAGAGGGGGCAGTTAAAGCCAGACACAGAATTAAGACACTGCTCTGTAGTATGATGGAAAGATCAGTAGTGAGGGGAGGGGGAACAGGAACTACGAATTCGAAGGCAGGGGAGGGGGGAAGAGTAAGAAGCTGTGAAAGAAAGACGGAGGAGGGTTAGTTGAAAGTGTAGAGGATGCGAGAGGGGAGGAAGAAGGGGCAGGAGGGGGGGGGGGTGAAGGGCTGGGGAGGGAGAGGTGAGGGATGGAGAGGGGGAACTGACAAAGTCTGACTGAGGCCGAGGACTGGTGGGGTTTATGTGAGCAGGTTTAACACAGTGGACCAAGACAGTGACAGGGGAATTGTTAATGGATATTATGAATGTATTTTCACCCCACTCCAGGTCCTGGTGAGGGCTGGAGTAAGGAGGCTCAAGGGGGCGGGGAGAGGGGGGGTGGACAGAGTCATCTTGGAAAAACACATGGGAGCATCTCGCCATGGTGCTGGCAACATGAGGATAAGGAGGGGAGTGACTAAACAGGGGAGGGGAGGAGAGTTTGGAGCAGTACAGCCTAATCCTAATCCTATCAATGAAGGACAGAAGGTCAGAGGTAGGAGGGGGAATGGGCAGGTGGACAAGCTCGCCATGGAGAAAGAGCTTTTGGCCACGGTGCCTTTCAGGTCAGCTTTCTATGTTGAGTGAAGACCTAAAAGGACTAGGGGCAAAGCCTCAAGCCATAGTGAGTCGTAGCACATGAGAGCCGCTTTGAGTGTGCAGTGACAACTAAACCACTCCCCTGAGGATGGTAGGCTGTAGTATGAATATGTTTAGTTCCTAGTTCCAAAAAGATTGCATAAATTTTGGAATAGAGCTATTCAAACTGCCAGTTCTGGTCAGTGATGATAACAGCTGGACAGCCAGAGCAGGAAATCCACGAGTGAACAAATTCACAAGCAACAGTCCCTGCAGTGATATTAGGGAGGGGCGTGGCTTCAATCCAGCAGGTGGTGAGACCAATTGAAGTGAGGAGGTAACAAAAACCGTCGACCGGGGGAAGGGGGCTTACTAGGTCGCTACGAACATGCTGGAAGCGGCCTGCGGGTGCAGTTAAAAAACCCAAGGGAGAGGAGGTGTGAGTCTGAATTTTACTTCTTTGACAGGGGACACAGGCTCGAGCCCACACTTGGCAATCTCACATCATCCCATCAGACGAACTGGTCGGTGGCTAATTTGGTGGAGGCCTTTATGACAGGGTGAACAATATTATGGAGTTTATTGAAGATCTTGCACCTGAGGCAGTGAGGAATGTAGGGGCAGAGTGTGTCCATTGATTCATCACACCAAACCTCACCCGAAACACCAGGGAAGGTGGTGCTAATGGGTCGCAGAAAAGAGGAAGTGTCAATAATGAGCTGCATTGTGTCCTCGTCCGTGGCCTGAAGACTGGCAAGATGAGAGAGATTTCACACAGACAAAATGGCATAATGTGTGAGAGGAAGTTGTCCACAACTTTGTCCACATGCCTGACATTGGTGGTGAATTGAGAGATGTAGTCAAAATAGCGGAACCTGCAGGGCGGGGGTCCACTGGGTGTTTGTTGATAGCAGCTTAAGAGGCTTGTAGTAGGTCAAGACATAGAAAGAGTGACCTTCTACGGCAGTGGTAGTGTTTAATAGACTCATACATAGACAAGAGTTCCTGATAAAAGGCAGTGTACTTCTTTTGAGCATAGTTTCTTCGGAAAAAAAAAAAACTGCAAAGGAGACCTGACACCGTCGAGGGATCGGCTCAGACTGTGATGATGGCGGTACCACTCGCAACTGTGGTACTAAAAAGTTTGGCATCTGGATGAGGATGAACAATAGTGACAGCTTGAGAGAGAAAGAAGATCATGGATGGCAGAGAATGCGGAAGACATAATGTCCATCTAGGGCACAGGCTGATCGGCAGAGGTGTGCTTTCTGGCCATAATCAATTTTATTATTTGGGGGGGGGGGGGGGGGTGTCATCCCAACAGCAGAAACTGTGAAACCAAGGAAAACCACAGAACATTGATGCAATTGACATTTGTTGTTAAGTGCGATGCCTGCTGCAGTCAAAGTCTTAAGAAGGGTTTGTAAATGTTTATTGTTCTCCTCAATGGATTCACTGAAAACTATATATAATTATGTAAGAATATACTGTGTTCCACCTGCTTGTGTGTGTAGGTACGTGGGAGCAAGCAGGTGAGGCAACCAGAGAAAGAACTATCTGAAGCAGAACTGGCCGCCAACGTGGATATGAATTGTGATATTATTGAAACAAGTAAACTTATTAGACCTAAGATTAGATTATCTTGAGACGTCAAACTAAATGGTCGTTTTATAACAGTTTGCCTTACAGGGCATAATATATATTTACTTTGTAAAAGTTTAAAGAGTGTACAAAGTTTATTCAGTAGTAAATTGTCTCTCTCTTGAAATGTACTCTCCGCTGCATAAATAAGAAGTTCAAACCTGAATCTGGGTGGAATGTCATAGTCATATATAGACAAGTCTTATGACTGAATTATTATGACACTACAGAAAGAAGAAGAACTATGTTAGTTGTGGGTCAAAACAACAGTAAACCCACGACCAATTCATTCCTGTGTTGCGGCAAGAGAGATCCATTATAAAGCATGGTTATCGGATCTCTCAACTCTGTGTAACACAACAGTACGTGTGCGATGACACTGGGAACATTTGCAGAGGTAACCTTGGAGCGGTAGATCTACTGAAGTGACTGAAGAGACGACAGTTGGTTCAGAGTAGATGGCAGCTGTGACTCAGTATCTGCAAGGCGGCAAGTGATGCCTTCATTCTCGCAACACAGACGGAGCACACGTTCATGTACGTTTGACCACTTCAGCAACAGCGACTCCAACAGTTTAATAGTATCAAAGCACTCTCGGGGAATATCTTCCTTCTCACAGCAGAGTTTCATCACTTGTTCACATTCACAACAACACTTTGACAACAGATCGTCAAACTTATCAATCATATGAAAACACTAACGGACAGTTGGTGTGCAACTGCAGAAAGAGTCCGCACAACCATCCATGCCTCAGCCTAAAATAATTTATCATCTCTTACAACCCATGCCCATGTGTAACAGTCCTCCCCCACCCCCCTTCACTATCCTGCACTTCCTTGCATTTGATATCTTTCTTCCAACTGTGTGTCACCTTTTTTTTATTTTGTATATTATTATTTCTTGTGTTTGATTTTACTTCTATATTAATTTTTCTTTGATGATTTAATATCACTTTATTTTTTAACATATTACAGATCTCCACCCGTACACACACACACACACACACACACACACACACACACACTCTTCTATACCTTTCTTTTTCTTGCTCTCACACACCTTCCCTTTACCACACTGCAAGATGCATCTCACATTCCTGCCCCCTATCACAGCCTTTAAAAGCCATTATGCAACACGGTACGTTCATCCCCTTCCTTGTTCAGCATCCTTCCCTGTCTACTCCCTTTATCACTCACTGTTAAGATGCTTGTGCTTGAGAGGCCAGAGATGGTGGCCATGTGTGCTTGAGTTATGCTTGAGTGAATGTATAAGTGAATGTGTAAGTTTTGTGAGTATGATTGTCTATATTACATGCCTCTTGGTGGCTCTGTAATCGTCTTTATAGTGAGTTACTATCTATCCACTATTACTGATACTCCAACCTGGATTTTCCATTGTTAAATCAGTTTCAACTTTCATTAGAATACACAATTTTTCATTCAGGTATAACCTACTGGTTAGAGGTTTGAGGAATTTAAGTAATAAGGTTGTACTACATTAAGATAATACAGGTAATGTATTACATGAAGATAATATAGCTGTTAAAAAAAAGATATTTTGCACAGAACTACAAACTCATAAAAAGCCTTTCATGCAATACCAACTATGACCAAAATTGCTGTACAATAGTTAAAACTCACCAGTGACAAAAGCTGAATGGCTTTCTCCACAAGAAGCTGCAACTATAGGGACATCTGATGCACAACTTAGCAGCAGCTTTGATGGCTTTTGGCACTGTACAATTCGTGAGCCCATTCCAATTTGTCCACGTGCATTACTGCCAAAAACAAGTACTCCTCCGTCCTCTGTGGACACAAAATACTAAAGAGAACTGAATACACTGGCCATTGCCTTCACACTGCAAGTGCAGCAACGTACCTGTCAGGGCAACTGTGTGACTTCCGCCACATGTGACTGACACAACTTTTAATCCTGTATCTACTCTGGTGAGTGCCGAGGTGCCCGAAGGGACACCGAGCTTGCCATTCTCTGTCTCACCGCATGTAAAAAGGGAGCCGTCCTCTGTAAATTACTCTGAATGTCACTGATGTTACTCCAAACTTTTTTCATTGATTATTAAGCAAATTACATGAAATTCACAATAAACTATATTAATAAGACATTTTCATTACTTTCATCAAAGTAAGATGTTTTTTCTGAGAGTTTCCACTTCAACACCTACATTTATCTCACTGTTCTAATGTATTTACACTAAGTTGTATTAGCTATAAAGCAAATTATATCCAAAATCACCTATAACATAAAACAATTCCTTCCATTTCCATTTTTACCCCCCCCCCCCCCCTTTTTCAAAATAAAAAAATCCAATCCAAATTTTGTCACCACTTTCAAATTTAATTTTCTCATGCATTATTCCTTAACAAGTTGAAAAATGCTCAAGTTGGAGCATAAAAAAGGCAAATATGTTCCTGTTTAAACAACACTGACAGAAAATTGGGCAACCTGTTGCATAAATCCTGACCAAAAATTTGGCATGCAAACATATTCACTCTCTCTGAACACAGAACATGCTAAATCCTTTTACCCAGTCTCTCATTGTAAAGAAGATTTCATACACATTTCTCTTTCACTGTCAATTGTCTAAATATCTCTCTCCCCCAGTGTCTTGTTTATCTTCTACCAGTTGCTATTTTCATCTGTCTCCCCCAATGACAGTGCCTTCAACCCTTCCTCTCTATTTTGCTTGCCTTCTCCTACCGTTGTCTATGTCCCATTCTTTTTCTCTTATGTTGCTAATTCCACTTTCTTTTGCACAGTCTACGTTCTGTTTCTTAAATCATGATTATCTCCTCTTTATATTTATTGCAGATGATTTGCTCTGGCTTCTAACTTCTTGACTGATAAACTAACACATAGGTATGGATGATGGAGGAAAGACGACAAAATTTTTGTTGTTGAAGTCTTTTAAACCCTTTCAGTACAAAAAAATGTGAATATTTTCGCATGCCAAAAATTTTTGGTGATGAATGAGGACTGAGGCACCTGAAGAATTCCGATGAATTTGCTGCAGTTAGCTATTTAGATATTTGAGACTCACAGTGCGAAAACAGGCTAAAATTGCGTGTTGTGATTTTGTGCAAAAGTATAAGTTTGAACCTCTGGATCTCAGTAATGCGCAAAGATAAGAAAATTTAAAAATATCTTAAGAACATATAGTAATAATTTTGAAGATTTGAAATGAACAGAAAGTATTGAAGCATCCAGTCATGCAATTCGTGATTTTAATTTTTAAAAAAATCAGGGTATTTATTTATTTGGGGGGGGGGGGGATGATTACCCATCAATAAATGGTGCTTTTGTCTTTTGTAAGCTGTATAAGGCCCACGATACATCATATGTAATGTGCAACAACCAATCACTTCGCTCAATTAGGATGGATTCCAGAAAGAGTATAATATTTAAATTTTGACCCGATCCTGTAGGATAGTTACAGTATTCCCACTTTTCTAATAAGCATACAAATGATCACTAGGCCAATGCTAGCCAGAACACTTTACCTCTCATCTCTATGATCAATATAACCTGAGATACTAGCCTCTGAAGAATCGCAAAGTAGCATGTTCCATTTTGGAACATATTATTGCTGTGCACAGTACAGTTTCACTGTCCCCTTTTTCTTCTCTCTTCTGCAACAGATTTTTTTCTATCATGACTATTTCTATTTCTGTCTATGCTCTATCAGAAATGATAATCTTGCCTCAAAGTACATCTGCTTGGCACTGGATCTCAGATTCTGGCACAGCTTATCCTTTTATACTTCTCATGGATCTGGTAACTGCAAACATTACTCAAATAAATTTTAAACAGTGAAAGCTTGTTTCCATCTTTTGTTTGTAATGTTGTTCTTAATTGTATGAACTGTGTACACCATAAATCATAACTGGTCAAATCATGAATAAAAACTGGAATTTAGTGGTTTGAAGTTTTTCCAATATAATGGGTCAGTTTTGAAGCAGAAAGAGTTGTCAAGTAAATTTTAGATATATGGTTTCAAATGTTTTTGGAATGGAAAAATCACTTTTGCAAAATAGTTAAGGCCAAGGCTAGGACCCTATTTATTATTTAGTTAATCTTTGCAAGTTCCACAACTCACAAATGACAGTGTGCTGGCCTTTTGCAAAATTTAAGTTTTACTTGTCTTAATCTATGCATATTATAAAACATAGTGCTCCCACCATGTTCGTCTGTATATCTGTCCTCAATAAACTCAAAAACTACCAAACAATTTTTCATACTGTCTTCACCAACACAGAGTGTGATTCATTAGGAAGGTTTAGGTGTATACTTCATTAAGGATATTGAGGATATTGAGCAAAAAATCTGCAATATACAGCTACAAATGCTCTTAGGAAAAGTTATAACTTCTGTAATTTATGAATTTTACCGTATGATCTGTCTAAACTATATTTTTTCTTTTGTCTCAGAGCTATGAATGGGTGCCTATGAGTGGGATGGGAGGAGTTTGGGTTATATATACAATTTCCAAACATTTTTAGCAATTGTGAAGCAATGCCAAGTTCACTAGTCTAAAATAAATTACAACAAATGAGGCTGAAGCCTAAACCACACACAGAAATGATATGTTCTAAAGTTTTGACACAGATTAGAAGGATCTGTCATGAGAAAATACTTTATTCTAGTAAATAAGATTAAGCAGTCTGTAGCTGAGCACTGAGCTGCACTCAACAGCATAGAACTGATGCTACAAATTGCAATGTGATTAATCATTGGCACTGATGTTAAAAAGTACAATGGATACTACACAACCTTTCATTAAAGCAAAAGTTGATCTTTGCTCCCATCGATGTCCCATCACTCGCTTTGAATACAGAGACAGATGCTGCCAAGTGGTGGGCCTGGTGGGCCCTAAGTATCTCATTCAGGGTCATATAGGTAGCAGTGGTCCAATATCAGTCCTATAAGTGATTACTTTGTCATGACTGTGGCAGTTGATTGCCAGTCGAATGTGAAAGATGTCAAGCTGCAGTCCCTCTGCCACAGTTCACTATGCAAAGGTTGTCTCATAACCTTCTTTTTAATTCAGTATCATGACTACTGCCGATGTCTTGAATTTGTGCGCACAGTGACCTGATTCTTCTGTTAAATTATTCAAAGAAAATTGAGAGACTGGGCACTACGTACCTCAGCTTGGTACTACCGATAATATCATCAAAAAGACAAAAATAGATGACGTAACAAGCTTTTGGAAATTTAATTTCCTTTGTCAAGGAAGAGAAATGGGATAGTAGGGAGAAGTTACTCACAACACAGGCCATGAAGTAAAGCTGGAGTGAAGGGTGACAGTTCATCTAGATATTTCTGAACTACAGAGATGTGAGTTATCCTCACAGTAGATTCTCTGGTCCCAAAATTATCCATGCCTCAAACTACAATTACCTTTTCTCCCCGCACCAAACAAAACAGTTCCTGCCTCTCTATCCTATGCCTCTCGCATTTCTCGTATGTGTGTGTGTGTGTGTAGGGGGGGGGGGGGGAACAAAATAATATGGACACCTGATAGACGCAATATTTATTTATTAGTATGGAGTTTGTACACCATCTTTAATCACAGAAGAGATGTGATAGTTCTTGCAAACTTTAATGCAAGTTTTCTTACAAATTCCAAAGGAAATTTAGCCCTAGGAAACTTTATGTCCACATGCAGTCTTGCTTCTGTTGTTAATTCTCCTACTAAAATAACTTCACGGCCATATTATTAACTGATAATGTGTTTATTGACCAATGCAAGTATTTATGATGTTGACTGGGAATAACTTAGAGAATTAAAAATTAAACAATTAAGATCTTTAAATCGGATCTCCAAGACACAGACTAGAGACATCATGTAGGAAATGCCAGTTCACAATACAACCTTTTAAGAAATGAAGTGGCACTGATATTTGAAAGTACCGTACCCTCCTAAAAATAATATGTAAAACCCATTCCGAGAAAACACCAAAAGGCCTTGGATCACCACTGGTATTAAGACCTCATGTAAAAGAAATAAAGAGTTGTGCATGCGCGCGACACACACACACACACACAAATGCAAGTTTTTGCAACCATTTGTTGCTTCTTCGGGCAAAGAACAGGGAAGGAGAGGGAAAATGAAAGGATGAGGGTTTTAAGGGAGTGGGTAAGGAGTCATTCCAATCCCAGGAGAGGAAAGACTTACTTTTGGGGAAAAAAGATAGATAAACAATCACACACACCCACACACATATACATGCACTCACACATGTACAAAATGCACTGCCTTGGTATGAGTGTGCGTGTGTGTGTGTGTGTGTGTGTGTGTGTGTGTGTGTTTATGGAATAACCTTTATCGAGCAATTCACCGCTTTCAAAAAAAATTATTGCAAGTCACAAAAGTTACTCTTAATAATGTGCACAAGACTCTCATGTCGCAATCTCTCTAAACAATTAGGAGCATTAACCACTACTTCCTCTCCTCTCGCTCGTGGCCTTCAAACTTCACAATCCTTGGTTGGTTGGTTTGGGGGTTTTAGGGGGACTAAACTACTATGGCCATCATTCCCTAGTGCATCACTTGGCAACATGCAGAAAAACAACCAGTGATGAAAGTACCTGAACTGGATTTAAAGCAGCGTGGAATAAAAAGACCCATTGCCAATAAAGTATTGACAAAGTCAACAAGAGATGATCACACGGCAACAGATAGTAGATAAAACAAGATAAAATAGCAGAGCAATGAATGTGGTTGACTGACTATGAGGAGAAAAGGGGAAAAGCCAACCACATGGCTTACACAACAAAACCTCTAATAGGAAGACATGACAGAGGAAACACAGATGTGGAACTAAAAGCTCAACTGTAAAACTCATAGCAGCAGGTAAAATCCTCCCGCATGAAGAAATCATAAAACAGAATCAGCCACAGAGGCATCATCACCAAGTACCAAAGGGAGCGTGTTTGGGAGGTTGAAAGAGCACTGTAGGGAAGCTAAGACATGACAGTCCAGCAGAAGATGGGCCACTGTCAATGGAGCACCACATTGGCACACGGGCGGATCCTCTCGGCGGAGATGACCACATGTCAGTCGGGTGTGGCCAACGTGGACACGGCAGAGAGCCACAGAGTCCCTACGGGACCCAAGCTGCGAAGACTTCCAGCCAGATGTTGTCTCCTTGATCATTCTCAGCTTATTGGGCACATCCAGAGCAGACCATTCAGCATTCCACAGCTTTCGTATTTTATGGCGCAGCAGTGGACGAATGTCTGGTTCTGGGAGGCCTATCGCTAGAGGGTGGCAGGTGGTAGACTATTTGGCTAGCTGGTCTACACTTTCGTTACCTGGAATGCCAACATGGCTCAAGGTCCAAATAAACGTCACCGATCGACCAGAGTCATGTAGAGACAGCAACGACTCCTGGATGGACGTGACCAATGGATGATGGGGATAACACTGATCAAGGGCCTGCTAGCCGCTCAGTGAGTCACTGCATATCAGGAAAGAGTTCCCGATGCAGGTGCAGATGCGTTCGAGGGCGCAATATATGGCTACCAGTTCAGTGGTGAAGACGTTGCTGCCAGGTGATAAAGAGCATGATCCACATGCATGTAGGCATATCCAGTGCGGATGTCATCGAAAGAACCGTCGGTGTAAATGATTTTGGAGTCATGGAACTCTCTGAGTAAGGTGAAAAACTGTTGCTGGGGGACCAGAGGAGAGGCAGAGGTCTTCGGGTCACTGGAGAGATCCAGCCAGATCTGCGGTCGAGTAATGATCCAGGGAGGGGTATGGGAACTGGAGCAGAAAGAGGGATGAAGAGGGAAGGAGTTGATGGTTGAAAGGAGTGATTAAACTCGTGTCGATATTGGCCGTGCTAACCAGGGTCACCTCTGTGGCAAATGGATGACTTCTCCTGGGAAGAGAAGCCTGTGATTTGGATGCTGAGGGGTACAGTGGACTCTGGCAGCTTGTAGGGTGAGCAGTTGTTGACGCCGGAATTGCCATGGGGCGACTCCAGCCTCTGTGAGAAGACTTGTGACCGGGCTCGTACGAAAGGATCCAGTTGCCAGACGCATGCCGGTATGGTGGACTGGGTCGAGAACTCTCAGTACAGAGGGGGAGGCTGATCCATAGACCTGGCTCCCATAGTCCAGACGTGACTGCACCAGAGCGTTATACAACGAAGGATGACCAGATGTAGTGAGCACCGTTGCTTAAGCTGGTGCAGATGAGGGAGCCAGGTCAAACATGAGTCAAAAAAAGAGACCCAGGAAGCGGTGAGTGTCCACAACCTGAAGGAGCACACCATCAAGGTAGAGCTCCGGATGCGGCCGAACCGTCCATCGACGACAAAAATGCATCACCCTAGTTTCCGCAGGGGAAAATTGAAAACCAAGGGCAGAAACCCAATTCTGTGCCCGATGAATAGCTGTCTGCAGTTGTCGTTCAGCTACGCTTGTACTAGTGGTAGTATAGTACAGGCAAACATCGTCTGCATAGAGAGAGCAAGAACCTGACAGCCCTACTGCAGCAACTAGGCTATTAATGGCTGCCAAGAAGAAAAGTACACTTAGAACAGTGTGGTACCCTGTTCTCTTGGATATTAGGGGGGGGGGGGGGGGACTCTGAAATGGCACAAAAGTAAAAAGTTCCGGATAAAAGTGGAAGGGAGCCACGGAGACCCCATCCATGTAGCAAGGCAAGGATGTGATGACGCCATGCCGTGTCATATGCTTTCCGGAGGTCGAAAAAGATGGCAATCAGGTGTTGACATCGGGCAAAAATGGTGTGGATCGCCTACTCCAAAGAGAGGAGGTTATCAATGGCAGAGCAATCCTGCCAGAAAGCACCTTGTGGGGCCAGCAGACACCGATACTCGAGAACCCACAGCAGCCGCCAGCTCACCAAATGTTCAAAAAGCTTACAAAGAATGTTTGTGAGACTTATGGGGTGGTAACTATCAATGTTCAATGGATCTGCACCTCGTTTCAACAGAGGGATAACGATAGTCTCCTGCCATTGGGACAGGTATACTCCCTCGTATACTCCGGAGTTAGGGAAGGAAACGGTTTGGGGTCATATCTTTCAGCATTAAAATTAAATTTGTCACACTTAGAGACACCTGACTTAGCGCCAGGATTTTCAGAGGTTTTCTTTCTCTTCATTGTGAAATGTCTGCCCCAATGCCACCCACTCCGAAACGGGCTCTCCTCACAGGTGCCACCCAGCCACAGCAACATCACCTGCCAGGATGACCATTGCTGAGAGTCCTGATGCACCACAGAGACAAGCATTGACTCCTTGGCATTCATGAGGAGTTCACAGATCAGGCATCGGCAGTGTGATCCCTGTGCAATTCAGGGAGCTCAACCATGAGGGTACATAACAGCCCCACCACACAGACTGGCTACACGTGCTGGTGACCTAACGGGGAGGAGGGGGCTACAGCGAGGAAGGAATTGGGAAGAAAAGAGTAGCAATCTGCGCTATAGGGGCTAGGTTGGGAGTTCTTCCCCAAATGGCTCATACTTAGACTGAAATCTGGATGGAGGTCAAACCCTTAGGGGGACCATGGCAAGCAAAACACAACCAGCAGTACCGTGGAAATAGCCAGGCCGTCAACGTGAGAACACCTAGAGACAGGGTTGGAGAGGGGTAGTGGGGAGGAATGGGATTAGGGAGGGGAAGGAACTGGGGGGGGGGGGGGGAATGCGCCCCGGGGAAGTAGGAAGGAAGGCCTTAATGACTCGGGGACCCGTGTGTGCCACACACGTTCCCACAAAAGAGGTATGGGACCCCTGGGGGGACTTCACAATCCTTCTCACTACGTAACAAACGAGGCATACCATGATCATAACACAAGAAGGAAATGTGACATACACTGTGAACGGAAAAAAATTGTCTCTGGTGCAAAATAGCATAACATATAAAAATACATAACTCTTTAGTGCACTTTCGAGTAATATTAAGTGTCTAAAATACTGTTAAAAAAATTAATAGGATTCTTATTGGAAAAATGCTTCAGCTCTTGAAATGAATTTTTCAGCAGAGGTACATAACTTTTTTCCTTGCATTTCTGCCAGAACTCTGTGTTTTTGAAGTTATGAAAATAGTCCTAATTCATTATTAATAACTGCCTTTGTAATAACTGCATTCTATATCTCAAAGTACAAATGTGAATAGTAATTCAGTATCGTGGATTTGATTTTCACTACAACTAATCTGTATTTTTTAAACCTTTGTTTTGTTGCTCCTCATAATATGTACTTGTATAAAATAATTGTATCAGTTTTGACTCGCTCCACATCCATATGTTATCACGCCATAATGGATTATGGAATATTTGTCACAGTAAACAATAACAGAACAGCTGCAATTTATATTTGTCAATGGAATGTTATACATTCACATAACGAAACATCTGACAACTACTGTACATTTGGTCTGCATACTCTACTCTAAAACTCCATACAGTGGAACAATTATGTTGAGACATGGCTTTCATGCTGTCAGGGGAGATATTTTGTAAGTTTCTAAAGGTTTACAAAGAATGCGTGAAACATTTTGGCTGTTTGTGTGGGATCATCATCATTTTGGGATATGGTTGTGTTGGTTAACAATATATTATGTCAATACTAGAGATGGTCGTTGAACTACTGACAGGCATGTAAAATAGAGAATCACATTCATACAAACAAAATTGTTGGCCATAGCCTTCATCAGATAAAAGAACATTCATTTACACAATCACTCAGACATTACATGCACACAAGAGCACTATCTCCGGCCTCTCCAACACTACAAGGATCTTGACATTGAATAAGGAGGGGAATGGAGGGGAATGGAAGGGGAAGGATGCGGGTAAAGATGGGGGTGGAAAGTTTCACACTGAATAATGCATTAGCACTAGAGCAGCCAGACATGGTAGTCACGTTTGCAAGTTATGTTTGAGTGACTGTGTGAATGTGTGATTTTCTTTTTCTGATGAAGGCCATGGCCAAAAATTTAATGTGTGTGAATGTGATCGTCTACTTTATGTGCCTGTCAGTGGTTCAATGAGCATCTTTATGGCGAGTTGTCATCTATCCTCTATATTGACATTCCAATCGGGTTTTGATTTGTTAAATTTAGCTATATATTAGTCTTAGCAAGCAGTATGATGTCAAGGATGACGAGATATTCATTCACAGTTATCCAATTAGTGACTATAATGATAGAAACAACTGAATACCATGATAGAGATGCCCAAATCATGACAGAACCTCCTCCTTGCTTGACTGTATAAGGTGTACAATATTGAAAGCTCCATTTGGAGTTTTTGATAGATAAGCCCGGCTGTTTGTTGCAAGCAAAGTAAATGACAATTCACGGGACCATACCATCAAGAGTCACTACACCACTTCATTTGCAGCTTGGCACTCACTTTTGTAGTAAGGGTTTAGCAATTGCAGGCATTCCATGAATGTTAAGCTCCATCTGTACTGTTTTTATCCAAACACTATTACAGTAGAACTTTGATTTTATGTTTTTTTTTTTTTTTTTTTTTTTTTTTTTTTTTGCCGTTTTATGTCACAAATTTATAGTCCCTGTGAAAATCCCATAAGATCAATGTTAAAAATTCACCGATTTTATGTTCCTTTCTAGGGAGGTTAACCTCAATTCTTCACTCTTACTCGACATCTCACTTTACTTCACCTCCCCCCCCCCCCCCCCCCCAACTGACATTAGATGTCACTGAGAGCATTTTAAGTGACACAAAAGACAGATGGTTGACATGCCTTTTGTGCCGGAGTTTAGGTGTATATGAAGATCCAGAGTGAACAGTATTTGTGTAGCGCGACTGAATGAACGTTATAATGTACACTTAAACTGATTCATATACGTGAATTGTTATTACTTTTTGCAGTACAAACTGATCCATGTATGTTCACCCATCCACCTACCTAGTGCCATGATTTAATTAAAAAACCATAACATGGAATTACTTTTCTTGTCCTCAGTCAAAATATCATATTCATCAGACTTTTCTTCATATCATGGACTCTGTCTTCTATTATCTCATTTCGTACTCACGGTAAATACTGAAACATTCCTGTGTTGCACACACAAGTATGCCACTGGCACTATTCTAGACGTACCTATCATATTGGAGAGGATTGCAATTATTAATTATGTACATATGCCAATTAAATTTGTTTTTGTTCATATTATGGGGTTTTAATGTTTTCCCCTCCATTCCATGTTTTCCTCAACTTTGCATTTTTTAAGCATGGACTGCACAAAAACTTAAAATAGGGATTTCACTGTACTAACTGATTGATGAATTTTGCTATGGTAGTTTTATGTTACCTTGTTCATATTTATTCTTAAAGCTCATTGGTCAATGTCAGTAAAATTCTACTCCTCTTTGACAATGAAGTTTTACCTTGATTTGTGACGTTGTTATTACTGAGGATACTGTTGCTACTAAAACTTTAAGCAGTGCAGTCATTTCTGTCACAGCTGCTCCCACTAACTACTCAACATTGAGACAGTCTCTTTGGAAGTCTGAGGGATTACCCATTTCACCGATATTTTGTGTTGACTGTTACAGAACAAAATATTTAATATACTGCAAGACTTTCTACATCAACTGTGCACTGTGGTCACTAGTCAGTGTTAAAACCATTCACAGTATTACCAACTTGCAACAAGATGTAGTAGACTGCATGGTGTTTATATTTTGTCAACACACTGTGATAATAAATATACATTGGAGTACAAATGATCAATGAAATTTGTGATCTCTATCTTCTGTCTCCACCTCTCCCCTCCACTGCATTCCTAAGCTGCTTTGTCTTCCCATCCATCTCTGTAAGGCAGAGCTATATCCATCCCCACAACCACCTTCTTTCTTTTCTGTTCGCTATCATCCTCCTCCCCTGTCGTCCCATACCATCAGTGCAGATTGTTACTCGGAACACAGTAACTGGAGATGACAATTGTCTGTGGGGTGTCCGTGAGTGATTGATTGATTGTTTGGAGATATGAGTCCTTTTACTGATGAAGGCTGTGTCTGAAGGCTATGCTGTGTATCAGTGTCTATATTTCATGTATCTCTTGCTACTCAACAAATGTCTTTGCAGTGAACTGCAGGATATACTCATTATATTATTGAAAACTAAATATTTTATTGGTAAAAATGTGTAGTAAACATTATGTGAAGAATTTATTCAGTCAGATTCTCCATTTCCCAAATTGCAACATATTGATACTTAATATATTAAAACACATAAAACCAAAGATTTCATGTTGGATCTAGGTGTCAGTACCATGGACATAGCTGTATCCTAGAATAAAGACAAGGTTTCATATATACATTTTTTTTTTTTTAAATATGACAAGGCAATGCATATTTCATTCTATATTCATGCACAGCATTGTCACAATATATACAAATGAGCACAAGAGAGCTGCTCTTCCAATCTTGTACATTGCATCATGTGCAGACAATAGAAAAGTACCATTCCCACAACTGTAGATGGAAAAAAATAATTTCCATCGCCCCTAACTCTTTGCAGCATAACAGTTGATCCAAATCACAACTAAAATCGATAATACATGTCAGAATAAATAATTATTTGCCAGTAATAGATCTAGAAAAAAATGTTTTATAAACAGGAGACTGACAGGAGAATCTGGGAACCATCAAGAACTGACAAGAAAAATTAGTCAGGACTTTATGAGAAAAGAGAGAAAAATGAGATATGGGGGCAATACTGCTAACAATTAAATTTTGGAAAGAACAGTCTTTTCATCTTGTCATGTCTTGCTACCTCCCTCAATGAGGAATCTGGCACAACTTTTAAATCAATACTCAACAACAATATTACCCCCCCCCCCTTCCAACTCTTTTTTCCCTGAATATAGGCATTAATGACCATTTGTTGAATTATTGATATTAGTTACCTGGAAATAAGATCATGGCACATGGCATGATCTTCTGCCTGACATTTCATCATCTACTGTTAAAGACATCTTCGGAGGTTTTCTAAACGCTAGTACACAAAGAAATCAGCTTAGCAAGCTTTACCATTTTCACATATCCTCACCTACCACATACCACAGCAGGAGTGTATTGTACCCCTTGCACTTGTGGCCAAGTATACATAGAAACTACAAAAAGGAATATTAATGCCCACCTGAAGGAACACAAAAGTAATTGTCGTCTAAGCAAGATGAATAAGTCAGTGGTAGAAGGACATTCTAGGACCTCGACATTGCACTTCTAGCAAGACCAAATAATTACTAGGCTTGGATTACAGAAAAGCCATCAAAATACTGAAGCACAAAAACAATTATAATAGAAAGGAAGTAGGACTCAAATTAGACAAATTCCGTAACTTAGTGATAAATAAATTAAATAGTACCAGTTCTTTAACACAAGCTCCATCAGATACTTTGCTATGACTTCACAATCATAGGCAACAGTATCAAAATTTGTAGACATGCATAAACAGTACGACTTGCTGAGCTGACTTAAGTGTGAACCAGTGTCTGGAAAGCCTCCAAACATGTCTTCCACAGTGGAAGATGACACATTCCCAGAAGATTATACTGTGGAGCACAGCCTTATTCTAGAGTTTTAAGATCAGCAATAATAATTTTCCTCTTGGCAGATAATCTGCAAGTTACCTTTTTTGTTCCCATCTAAGTTGCACTGCAAACAAGGCAAAAAAATTTTCTATCACTGCTTATCAACAGATGACAAGATAATTCTAGAAATAACACACCTGTTATGAAAGCTGAGTGATAATAACCACAACTGACACTGGTGACTTTCTGATCGAAGGGTAGTGAAGTTGGTATACGAATGCAGCTGTCCGAGGCTTTCAAGCCTAGTTGTCCGTCAGCATTACTGCCCCAAACATACACATCTCCTGAATCTGAAACAGAGGAAATGAGCATAAGGAATGCAAATGAGAAGCTTAATTTCTTTTGGCTAAAACAGCAATACTGTAGCTAATTTTAGCAACAAATGGACCCTACAAAGATTACCTCTATATGTTTGGGCTCAATCCACTGACAGATTTCCTTTCTTATTTCAGTTTCATTATGTCCAGAAAAAAAAAAATACAAAACTTTTTAAAGCACAGATTCCTTAAACACTTTCGTTCTAATACTCATTATTTTATCTACTTTAGAGTGTTCTATGCTGATTTTTATAAGAAATTTAGGATGAAACTTTAAAAGGACCTGTGAAACACACTAAAGCAACTTACTCCACTGAGCTGTTGGGTCAGTTTTCACTGTGGCATGCACCTTCAGAGTACATATGAGGTATCAAGAGCCCAAAGGTGTTGACACTTTTTACATTCTGACAAAATTAAGCTCAAAATTAGAGGTTATAATTAATACTACAAACATGTTTCACACTACGGCTTTATATTTTCATCATTACTATGTAAGTGCCTATCAGTGGCTCCTCTATGGTTACTTGTTATCTATCCATTCCAATCGAATATTCATTTATTATATTTAACATTTTAATAGGAATCTAGTCCATTTTCTAACTCCTCATTCACACTGACAATGACAATAACCAACAACCATACAACAACACTGTAGCTGACAGACACCATATTCAGGCCCTGAGCCCTGTTCAAATGGCCGTCATCCATCATACAGCATCATTTGAATGCAGTACGGAGGGACAAGTATATTAAAATTTTCTGGGACATATTGCTATGGTAAATTTGGTAATTTTAAGATTGAAAGAAAAGCCTATGTACATAAGATATTTCCATTTTTAAACAATGGAAAGTCCATGGTAGGATATACAACAAAGTATAAAGGATAGATTGCTACTCTCAACAACAAGTGGCATTGAATTGCAACCAGGCACTATGAAAAACCCACACAGTCATACTAGAGCAACTTACACACACACACACACACACACACACACACACACACACACACACACACAATAAAGGCTCTTTCGACAGTGCCTGGGAAGCAGATTGCAAGACTAAGCCTGATGGAAACAGGTAAGTGATGAGGTTAAGGAGATGCATGAGGAGGGAGAGAGATGGATTGGTGTGGTGGGGACAGGAAGGCCACAAATACAAATCTACACACACTGGCCACAAAGCAAAACCATTCATTGAATTTATAAGTGTTTTTGTAATAAATATGTGCAAAGAACTATATTGATAACTATGTAAAAGAGCCAATAAATACCTTTACTAATTTTATCTATTGCAGTCAGAGAAAAAAGTACATAAAAGAAAAAACACAAATCAAAAAATGCACAACTGAAACAATTAAGCAATATCTCTGACATTAGGAGCTGAGCAATGAGCCTATTGGCTCCAAACAATTAACACATTCAACACCTCATAGGTGTGAGACATCCACATCCCTGTAAAATCAGGGAAATAAATTTGTATGTGGTCCACACAAGTCCTACTGGTTATGAAAGTGATAATGTTTGACTGCTTTACTATTGTTGATCCCATTTGCTCATTTGAAATTAATAAACTTCTTTAACAGAAAAAGGCTTATTAAAGGGGGAAAAAAGAAGAAGAAGAAGAAGAAAGAAAGAAACACACACCACAGATTTTAAAAGCACGGCTTGCGCAAAATTTGACTGGCCTTGTCTCACACAATATCCTGTCAGCCAAATATGAAAAACAAGAGCCAGATTCCATATTGCTGAACTTTGGTGAACAAAATTGCAGGTCTTCATTCAATGGCATACTGACAACTTAGCTCCTCAGATAAGTGGTTGGCTCACAACTTTTTGACACAATACACAAGAGTTTGGAACATGGACACTCAATGAGTGAGGTGGCAGAGTGGTAATGCACTGGACTCGCATTCAAGAGGATTGTGGTTAAAATCCACCTCCAGCCAACCAGATTTAAGTTTCCCGTAATTTCTCTCAACCACTCCAGGCAAATGCCAGGATGGTTCCTTGCAAAGGACACAGCCAATTTCCTCCTCATTCTTACACAAAACTCTGAGCGTTAGTTCCATCTCTAATGACCAAGCTGTCGACGGGACATTACGCCCTAAGCTTCCCTTCCCTTTCCCATGGACATCTACAGCTAAAACTGAATATGATGATTAAAAAAGAACTGCTGCAGCCATACTGCAACTTTATTAAAAAGCAAATCTGGTTTCATGACCTATGGTCACATCACCAAGCTTAATACTATTAAAAAATTATTCAAGGGGTACCATGGTATGGACCACGTCCATAAAAAAAGTTACATAAAATGAGGTCGGTCAGAACCAAAATCAGTGGCTCCATCTTTGCAGAAAGGGGGCAGCACTGTGACTGATGACAAATTGGAGCGACAATGTTGTCCGAGTGGAAGTGCCTAATTTTACTGTCTTGTTGTGATCAGTTTGCAGATGACTGTTCATGTGGATAGCGAAAACTATATTGTAGAATCTTTGAGATGTCGAAAAATGAGAAGGGTACAGAATAGTTCTGCTGTAACTGATATTATATGCACCCATAGGGTGGAGTTGTCAGCAAATAGGGGCATTGTTTCTTGACATTATGTGCACAGCAGAGCCAACATTCAGGTCAGGCCAATTGAGAGAATGGAGCACTCACAGCAAGAACATTAGCAGAAGGGTGGAGGAATGGGCGGAACATGTGCCAAGTCAATCAAAAGTACCTTGGAACCACGTATTCGAATCTTGATGGAAAAAAGTTGCCTTGCAAAGAACAGGTAAAAGGCTACATGGACAGATGAAATGCTTCAAGGCCTTTGCAACCACGACATCAGCACTCTGTTAGGCAGTTACACTTTCTCACCCAGTCACCATATTTGTGACAGCTTCAAAAACATGCAGACAACTCAATAAAACTAATGCATTTCTTCTCAAATTTTCTTTCACGCAGTGCAAATGGTCTGCATTTGACTGAATTATTTGAGGCCCTTCAATAATTCTAGGACAAAAAGTTACACCTGTTACAGGGGGCCCACCCATTAATTGTTGTTATAATAAAGAAGCCTTGTTCAAATTGCTTTTTTTAAAAATTCACTTTATTTCATGTTGGTTTCAATAGTCTACCTGTCTTCTTCAGAATTTATGTAGAATTGACACAGCTGGATCGCATGTGCATCTCACACCAACAGAACAAATTTACTAGACATGCAACCCCCCTTAGGGCTTTCCACATTCCTTCAGGATGCTACTATCACACTCATATCAGGATGATCATGTTATCAGGTGGAGCAAGGCTGTTTCAATTTTCAACATTACACCAGATATAGCATAACTTAAGACTGGGATACTACCTGTCAGCTTTGACCCATAACACCATCAAAATGTCTGCAATGACATACATACTTGTACCCAATATGGCAACCAAAACAATCGTGAAAACAACCAAAAAAATGCACACATAAACACATGAAAATTAATACAAAATGAATAAAATGACACTAACAAGACAAACGTGGGAATGTGGGAGTTTTGAAGGGTCATTCTAAGTGGGGATTGAAAAAAAAACACTACCCGGAAAAATCGAATTACATACAAAGAAACAAAAACACTGAAAGAAAAGAGAGAGAGAGAGAGAGAGAGAGAGAGAGAGAGAGAGAGAGAGAGAGAGAGAGAGAGAAATGGTATCGGACACTTCAATTTACCTATATTACTCCTCAAATGAAACTCAGGATACCAATCGACCACCAAAGCAATAAAATAACAGAGAAAACTGGTATTGGACACTTCAATTGACCTATATTACAACATAAATGAAACTGGGGATACCAAATGACCCCCAAAACAGGTTGTTCACTCGCGACAATTTTAAAAGCTGTACTTTTAGGTTCCTGCCTAACCAAATCATTTAATATCAAGAAATATTCATAAAAATCATAACATTCGCTTGGCCACTCACAATAATTTAAGCTGTACTCTAAGGTTCCTGCTTAACCACATCCTTTAAAATCGTGAAACATTTGTAAAAATCATAACATTCACTTGTTAAATACCTATCATTATGATATGAACTGCTGTCTAATATATATCAATTGCACTGCCATTTCATTTGATGTACACAACTCCTACCTACAAAATTACCCATTACCCATGTCGTCATCAACATGTCTGAAAACCCGTATATGTGATAATATCTTCAAACAGGATTGTTTTCCTCTATATTATCTTAATACTTATGTATAGCAGATAATAAATAATCTGCAGTTATCCTGATTATTTACAGATTAGAAAAACAGAAGGTTTCATCGATCACAGGTCTCACCTCAAATATTCTTGCCTTCGTGGGGGGGGGGGGGGGGGGGGGACTTGCTCTATGTTAACCTATACCTCACTGTGAAAGTGATACCATAGATCACTTTTAAAACCCAAAATGTTAATCTATGGCCTATGTTCTGCTTGTAAACAAACTATCGTCTGTAACTCAGCCACTACATAATTACTCACATCACCTACAAACATGCACACACTTTTAAACTTACCATATCAGCAAAAAGGCCAAAGAACTGATGAAATTTAATGATATCCGCTTTAGTTTCACCCATAGCATCTTTCAGGAGAAATATATTTCCTTGTCAAATCCATCCTAACAAAAATCAAACTTTAAAAATAAGAAACAAAGAAATAAACTAGAATAATCAAAGAACAAACAAACACACACACACACACACACTCACACACTCACTTCCGAACCACAACGAAAGGCACTAAATTAGTAAGCGACACAACCAGTACAAAATATGGAACTAATCGTATGACAAATAACGACAACAAATCATTGGAATTCTACCACAAGAGGGTGCCACTGCATTTTTCCTGGCGCCACCTGTCAACTACTGCACGGTGATGATGTTACACACCACAACACGCCCATGTCATGGGTCAAAGCCGACGGGCTGTATCCCTGTCTTCAGGTGAGTACCAGATACTGGGGCTCACTCTTTCATTTTCACATGTACATCCCATATTGAATGTGCTACATCTATTACAATGGGTCAGGGCCAACAATTTGAATCCATATTAGCAACTAAATTGTGAATATTGTGTGAATTAGCCTAATTCTAAACTTCAACATACACCGACCATGCAATGACCTCATCAATTGTTGGCTTTGTGGTAACTGGACTGATAATCTCCCTTAAGTATTTATATACAACCATATCACATGCAAAAAAAGCCAAGACACCTCCTTAATTGGCTTGCTGAATTTGTTCAAGATTGAATGTCACGTGAACAGTGTGATCTTCCATCTATGGTCAAAAATTGTGTGTGTGTGTGTGTGTGTGTGTGTGTGTGTGTGTGTGTGTATCACCAATGTTAGAACAGCCCCTCCTTCCTCACATTCTTCACAAAAAGTCATTATAAACATAGAACTTGAAAACTGCAAATTTGTCATGTTGCAATGTCCATTTTCGGTCCCACATAAGGTACTCAAATAACACATAACACTGTGGATATTCTCATTAACATCAAACCACAGATAGGATCTCTTTACAGAGTGAAAATGACTTGGTTCTTGGATGTTACCTTCAACTCCCCTGGCAAAATAGACCAAGTGACTGATCAAAAATTACCTCCCATGATGAACCTCTTGGTATACCTTTAAAACAACCCTCTGGCTGATGATCACCTTGTCTGCACTCAGGAAACTACACCTAACACTCTATGAATGCATACTTTCACAATGAGTTTTAATGATAAATTTCTCTCAGACTACCAGCTGTGTCAAACAGTTTGAAATCCACAAGCTTTTGGATGAGATCTCCTAAGCCATTGCCAAGTGGTGAGTGTCGAATAATTTCTGCCATCATACTTTATACCTGCACAGCTTCCTGTGATGTCGCTGGTGCTCACAGCATCACCATACTGGTAATGATTTGGTCGTGTGCCTGCCATGCCCACTTCAATCGCCTGATGGCCAGGTCCCAAACTGTGGTCTTTCTTTCACTGCAGACCTCTACATCTACCTCTACCTCCATACTCCACAAGCCACTTTGGAGCATGTGGCGGAGGGCAATATGTGTACCATTGTCACTTTCTCCTATTCCAATAGAGTATGGTTCGCAGGAAAAATGATTGCCTGTATGCCTCTGTGTGGGCCCTAATCTCTCCGATCTTATGCTTGAGGTGAGATATACATAGGAGGAAGAAATATTTTGATTGAGTCATAATGAAACGAACGCTCTCAGAATTTTGACAGAAGCCTGTTCTGCGATACAGAATGTCTCTCTTCCGCATCTGCCACTGGAGTTTCCTAATCATCTCTGTGACACTTACTAAATGAGACCATAACAAAGTGTGCTGCTCTCCAATCCTAAGCTGCATCTTGTTCCTCCCCTCTAATTCGTACAATGCTCTGCAAGGCCTTGCTGTATCCATCTCCACCAGCATGACGCAACCTTCCTATCGCCTCCTCCCCTCCCCTATTTCCACACCACAGAGTGTGATTCAAAGTGCTGCACCTAGATATGACAGTTCTGTGACTGTTGTGTGATTGCGTGAATCTGAAGGATATGGCTGATACCTAAAAGTGTTGTATGTGTGTGTCTTTTTTTATGTGCCTATTACAGCTCGTCACCATGTCTTTGCGGTGAGTTGTAAACTGTCTTTATTACTTATTGATTCTATCATATACCTTCTTTAAATTGATGAATGAAATAAATAGCTGTATTTGTAATATTTGATTATTAATTTCAAGCTGAGAATTTGACCTGGGCAGCTTCTTTATCGGGGAAATATAATTAGTAACAGACTAATCATTCTTAATACCCAGGAAAGAATCACCAAGTTTGTAAAGCAACGTTATTGCCCCAAAACATCATTTCATATCACATCCAGAAAATGTGAACTGTCACACAGCTGATGGCACTGAAGAAGCACCCTGGCTGTGAACGTAGCCGAGTTTCACCTTTTCAGAAAGTTACAAACAGGAGGCATCCAGTTGATGTACTGACTTTTACATTACTCATCACACAGCCAATATGAGAGAGTAGAATGTCACCCCTATAGAACACCTTTTAGAATGTGAACTTATTTTTTTGCCACAATTGAGAATTAGCTTCTAACACTCCGGTGGGCACACCAAGACATTCACACCACAACTTTTAGTTTACTGCCTATAAACACGCTGGTGCTAACAGTCGACTTACATGAAATCTAGTAATCAAACTACTTCACATGTGGAGTCTGTTTTACCTAGTTTGAATTCAGACCTGGCCATTAGCTGCAACACCATTATTAAGTCATGATCAGCCTCTGTTGTAAGGGACCCTGTAGAGATCCTGTGAATACCAAAGAAAGTTTCTGGAGATGACATGTGATAAGTCTGATGACAACATGGATGTGGAAGAGGAAATTATTGAAACTGGTAAACTGAGCCGTGATTCTGAACTGCTGCAGGCAGGATATGATGATCAGGAAACTGTTTTAATTGATTTTATGGCAGGTAACTGCAGAATTTATACTGGGAAACTCTTTGCAGTAGTCAGCCTCCAATGACAGAGAAAACAAGTGCTAAAAACATCGTTACAATTTTAACAGGGCCAAAGGAGAGTGCCAATTATGCACATTCACATTTAGAAGCATTTCACATTTTCATCATTGAAAACATGGAAGACGACATCATAACTCATATCAAGAGATGGATTGGTAAAAGACATAGTGAAACAAACTATTCCAGAGCTTGCCATTGTAAAGACTCAGTAGTAGAAGAAATTTTTTTACCCTTTTTGAGACATTATTTCTAAGCTTGGAATTTCAAGAATGGATCCAACCCCTCCCCCCTTCCCCTACTCATTATCCTATATCCCTCCAATTTATGTCTTCCTTGCAACTGTGTGATGCCCCTTACAACATCCTCTTAATTAATTACATTTTTTAATTCTATTTTTCCCTCCCTTCACTCCTCTACACCTCCCTTTTGTCCTCTCCTGCCCCCTTCCCTTCACTGTATTCAATGCCGCATCTCACCTTCCTGCCAATCAGGACCTTTACAATCAGTCATGCAATGCAGAACAATCCATCCCCACCCTTATCCAGCATCCTTCTCCCCCCACTCCCCACCTCACTCACAGTCAAGATGCTTGTGACACTGGAGTGGCCAGACATGGTACTTGTGTGTGTATAGTTTGTAGTGTAACATTGTTAAACTACATGTTTCCGATTAAGCACAAGACATCAAATTTCATTTATTTGTGGGTTTAAAAGTACAGGAAGACAATTAGTGTTCAAAAAAAATCTGTTTATACAGGTTCTGCCCACTTGGTAAGTACAAGATCCAGAGACTATATTTACTCTCATGAAAATGAAATCATTTAAAAGCAGGGAAGATCTTGGACAAGAATACTTAAAGTTGAATGTTCATCTGTTTTTTTAAATATTGTTGAAATGAGATAGAATGGCTGGCCAGTACTTACCTTTGTGCTGTACCACCGATAGTAACACAAATGAAGAAACAGAAAAAAGGGGACAAAAAGGACAAGCTTTCGGAACACAGTTCCTTCATCAGGTGGGAGAGAAGGGAAGAAGAAAGGATGGGAACAGAAGGGAAAGGTAGTTCACAACCTAGGTCATGAAGGAGGTGTTGTTTTTTTTTAAATAAGTTATGTCCACTCTATGTCTGAATGCTGAAGAGTCAAGTTGGACTCTGTATTTTAATAGAAATACAAGAAGCTTGTATGCCTATTTATTCAGTAGCTATTGCTATTAATATGTAAAGGCAAACATGCAGTCATCTTCCAACAAGCAACAAGAACTTCAAAGTCCGATGTAAAGGCAGACAAATTAATTACTCCTAATGGGCATTGCTTAGCAGGATCCATTAAAAAGGAGTCATATTCGTACAATCTTTTACAGAACCTGCCAGAAGAATTCAAGATACTTCAAAATAAAACAATCACTCAAGATAACTTGTAGGGGGACCATGTATTTTAGTCTCTGCTCAACACCAAAGGCTAAAATACATGGTCACACTACAAGTTGTCTGAGTGATTGTGTGAATGTGTGTGTGTTTCTTTTTCTGAGGAAGGCATGGCTGAAAATTTAAGTTGTGTAAATGTGATTGTCTATTTTTAGATTAGATTAGTTTTTTGTTCCATAGGTTCATGTTGAGGAGATCCTCATGGATGTGGAACATGTCCAGCAACAAAATATAAAGCTGAATAATAGATAATACTAATAATATAAAAACAGATACATAATTTTTGAGCTGATAATATGATAATACTAATATAGTATGAATACTGATACATGCATCATTTGCTACAATTTGGAAATTCACTAATGGAGAAGGGAGTTGGCCACTAGAAAGTCTTTTAGGCTCCTCTTAAACTGATCTTTATTTCTAGCTAAATTTCTTATACTTTATGGTAAATTATTGAAAATGTGTGTTCCTGAATAGTGGACCCATTTTTGAACTAAAGTAGGTGCTTTTAAGTCCCTGTGTGGATCATTTTTGTTCCTAGTATTGTCTGTATGAACTGAGCTGTTTGTTGGGAAAAAGGATTTATTATTTATGACAAATTTCATTAAGGAATAAATATACTGAGAGGCAGTAATTAATATATTTGAAGAGGCTTCTACAGGATGTCCGTGATACGTATTACATGCTTTTGGACTCTGAAGACTTTTGACTGACTTGAAGAGTTACCCCAAAATATTATACCATATGACATTATGGAATGAAAGTAAGCAAAGTATGCAAGCTTTGTTTATTTTTATGTCTCCTATGTCTGATAACACTCGTATTGAAAATGCAGATTTGTTGAGTTGTTTCTGCAGTTCTGTGGTGTGCTCCTCCCAACTGAATTTATTATCAAGCTGTAATCCCAGGAATTTAATACTATCAACCTCTTCTATCTGCTCTTCATACTTAATTCATATGCTGGCGGGAAATCCCTTACATGTTCTAAACTGCATGTCGTGAGTCTTTTCAAAGTTTAATGACAATGCATTGTCTTTAAACCATTTATTTATGTTCATGAAAATATCATTAGCAGAACTATCTATAACTATACTTGTATCATCTTCAAACAAAACGAACTCTGCTTGTGGTAGTGAAACTGATGAGAGGTCATTAATGTACACAAGAAAAGCAATGGCTCTAAGATGGATCCTTGTGGGACACCCAATCCGATAATGACTGTTGGCTTAATTCACTAGTCACTTGCACTGGCACCTTTTGTTTCCTGTTAGTGAGGTATGACTTGAACCATTTTGCAGCATTTCCCGTGACCCCATAGAATTCTAATTTACTTAAAAGGATGTTATGGTTCACACAATCAAATGCCTTTGACAAATCACAGAAAATACCTGCTGCTTGCAATTTATTATCTAATGAATTAAGTACATTCTCACTGTAGGTGTAAATAGCCTTCTCAATATCGGAACCTTTCAGAAATCCAAGCTGTGTTCTGGACAATATGTCATTCATGGTCAGGTGGTTGAGAAACTGCTTGTACGTTACCTTTCCAAGAATTTTTGAGAATGCAGGCAAAAGTGAAATCGGTCTGTAGTTTGATGGTATCTCTTTATCCCCTTTCTTGAATAGAGGTTTAATATCCGCATATTTTAGTCAGTCAGGAAATGCTCCAGCTATAATAGACTATAACTTAAAATTGTGCTACATTCACAAGAACACACTTTAATTCATTTTGTTGATATTTTATCATAACCACTAGAATGCTTTGTTTTTAAATATTTTATTATGGAAGTTATTTCTTGTGGTGAAGTGAGTGACATTTTCATGTACCTGAAGTTATTTGTAAATGCTAGTTCAAATATTCAAGGGTATTATTTACTGACCCAGACAATCCCATACTATCAGTAACAAGTATAAAGTACTTGTTAAATAGATTTGCCACACTATGCCCATCAGTTACTAATGTCTCATCTTCTCTTAATGCTACCCACTCTTGTTCCTTTCTGGTTCCACCAGTCTCCTCCTTCATCAAATCCCATATTGTCTTTATTTGGTTTCCTGATGTTGCTGTATTCTTTTCATAGTGCATTTGTTTAGATGCCAGAATAACTTTATTAAATATTTTCAGTATTCCTTATATTTAGCTAAATCATCATCATGCAACTACTCTTGGCTGATAGATACATTTTTCTATCTGCCTTACATGAAATCCTCATTCCTTGTGTAATCCATGGTTTTATCATAGACTTCTGTTTAATTCAAGTTACTTTTAGAGGAAAACAGTTTTCAAACATGATACTAACATTATTAATGAAAATGTTATATTTTTCATTCATGCCATGGGCACTATATACATCTTTTCAGTTCATGTCTTTGAGGAGCTTTCTAAAATTTTCAATTTTTGGAGGGTTGGATACTCTCCTGTATGCTGATTTTGCAGTCTTCATAATCTTTTTAGAATCTATACCTGTCAGCAGCTCAGCACGCTTTTTTGAGGTGTGTTGTTATCAATCCTCCATTACTGATATTCCAATCAAATTTTCCATTGTTACAATTAAGCCTAGAATTTTTCACTTATATAGACAACACAAAAATATCAAGATGAAGAGATCTTGCAACAATTCTAGGAACAAAGAAGCATTCTCCTCAGGCCAGCAGATGATAATTTGTTCAGATTTAAGATGTTTATCGACATTGACAACTTTTTAAATTATTTTACCTCACATTATAAATTCACACAATAGCAAGTTGTTTTATTACAGCTTTTACCCTCCTGAATTCCTAAAAAAGAGAAGGCGAAACTGTGGTGTAAATAGCACACCCACTCACATGAAATAAGGAGTTGCACCTGCCAGAGGATTAAAACAACAAATTTGGGTTTTTGGTTTGTAATGATTCTCCTTGTGCCACTGGGAAATTAAAAACCTCTCTAGCTACTAAGAGAAGACATATTTATTTGAATGGAGTCATACATGGCCCACCAGAAACATTTTCAGTAAATGGATAGGAGAAATCTGGACTCACCTGTCAGTGCCACAGAGTGGCCACTACCCGCTGCCAACTGGCTAACACCTCCTGCAGTCCATGCTGTGACCGGCTGTGGCATTAAGGCATCACCAGTATAGTCTCCGAGGCCGAGCTGACCGTCACTGTTGGCACCCCATGATAACAGGACACCACTATCTGGAAAGCACAAAAGGTAAAAACTCTAGTGTATTTTTTAAATTAAACAGTAAAGCACAAATATGTGATAATTAGCTCCCTTTACAGACAATAAGTCAAGTTATTTCTCTGAGAAATGACTACTGTCTCACAATTATGGTAAAAGGCTGGTGACACCTTCATCTTGGCAAATGGTGGCTCGAATCCTCCACTGTGCTATGGATGCCGGCTAGACGGGTCAGTGTTATATTCTAAGGACTACCCCGAGCTTTCTTGGCACTGGTGAAAATAACTGAAGGTAGATCTGAAACTGGCCAAGCTCACTTTGGAACCCATCAGTAATTTTCAGAATTGTTTGAGCTTTGCATAGATGCCTGGAACTGTGTGCCTCCACAAAACCAACCAGTGACGTTTACAGCATTTCAGAGGTGATTGGGCAAGCTATTAAGGTGATCACAATGTTTCAGCTCATCACAGTGTACTGATATCAAATTAAGACAATTTTTAAAGCTATTATTAAATGGGAAATCCACCAGAGAAGTTACTAAATCAAGAAAAAAAATTCCAAAGATATGTGAAATTTATATCTGTGTATCAAAACCAGAAAATTCAAATGAAATCTAAATAAGTACCTGTTATATAATATTGAACTTAAATATTAAAATTGTTGGATAGTATAAGTTAAATAATGACCAGGTGAGTTATTATGGTAAAAGCATAATGTAAATCCCAGAGAAGAATATGAAAAAATTTATTAACATGACATAGAGTAAACTTATTCAACAATATTTTGGACAGGATAGGTTGCTACTTCTTCACAGAGAAGTCCGGTGAGATGCAGAAAGCCAAACATAACAGAATAAACAAAAAAAAATGAAGCTTTCGGCTGTTTGTTTATTCTGTTTCTGCAGCTCATCGGACGTAATTGTGGTGATTAGCAACCTATCCTTGCCAAAATAACAACATTGGAAGGTCCAGTAGAAAAGTTAATAATAATATGTAGATAGGGAAAGATAGGGAACAACTCACAATGGTTTGGAACCCACGTTAAACTGTAGGTCGGAGGAAGGCAACGGCATACCACCTCCAAACAGGACCATGCCTAGTAAAGCACTGTGGTGTTCAAACCAAACTTTGGATTGTTGACTGCTTTACCTTTTTTAGGGAACAACTCACCGTAAAGATGAGTCGTGGAGAGACACAAATAAAAGACACACAAAAACACACACACTATTCTAAATTTTCGGCCGCGGTCTTCCTTCAGGTACACTCATCCACACACGACAGCCATCTCTGGGCACCCAACACAGTCTGACTACATGGCAAGTGGAAGGGATGGGAGGGGGAAGGAGCGGAGGAGGGGGGCAGAAGAGTAAAGGGAAGATAAGGGTGGGGATACAACATGCAGAGGCGATGTTAGGCGGAAAATGAGAAGCAGTATGAAAAAGGGGGTTTATATACGCATATATATATATTAAAATTTTAAAAACAGGAAGCACACAGTAGGGAAAGGGGCATGAATCAGAAGGAAATGTAGGATTCAGATTCAGATCCTTTATTTACCATTGACCACATGTAGCAGAATAGGCTTTACAAATTTTTACATACATACAATAGTATTTATCATATTAATTAATGTTTATAATTCATGTACAAATTTGTTGTCCTTAATTAAGCAATTTTACAGCAATACAATTATATTATCAAAATTCTATTCCTATGCTACAACTATCTAAGAATTCTTTTATACTGTAAAATAGGTTGTCTGTAAGCCACTTGTACAATTTGTTTTTGAAATTGTTAAACGACGTATTGGTTGCAGAGAGTGGTAACTTATTAAATAATTTTAAACAGTTTATTTTGTAGGAGTTGCCTGTTTTTGCCGGTCTATGTTTGGGAATGTCAATACTCTTTTTGTTTCTGGTATTATGATCATGTATGTCCTCTCTGGTATTAAATTTATTAATGTTGATTTTAGCATATGTCAGTGATGCATAGATATAGAGATTTACCACTGGCAGTATTTTCATTTTAGTAAATAACGGTCGGTAGTGCTCTCTTGGGCCAACCTTGCACATTATTCTTAAAACCTTTTTTTGTATAATTAATATATCAGTGATATGACATGAGTTGCCCCAAATTAATATCCCATAAGTTATGTGTGACTGAAAAAGTCCAAAGTAGGCTGTCCTAAGATATTTGTTACTCACAAAGTCAACTAATTTCCACAGAAGGTATGACACCCGTGATAATTTTTTGCAGATATGATCGATATGGGCTTGCCAGTTAAGTTTGGAGTCAATGTGTATTCCTAACAGTTTCACACTTTTATGTTCTACCCGTTTAGCTAATCCCACCATTAATTGTTGTTTTTTCTCAGGATTGCATATTAATTTGTTAGCCGAAAACCAGTTTAATCTTAGAGAGAGAGTGTGTCTTGTGAATTCTGGTGTAACCTTGTTAAATCCTGATCAGCGGTGATTATAGTTGTATCAACTTCATAGCAGAGGCCATCGTGTTCATGGGCCATCTAGAGGAAAACTTCCTAGCCTCCCAAATCCACAAACCATTGATCTGGTTCAGGTTCATTGATGACATTTTCATGATACGGACTCAAGGCCAGGACACCCTATTCTCATTCCTCAACAACCTCAACTCTTTCTCACCAATCTGTTTCACTTGGTCCTTCTCAAACCGACATGTCACCTTCCTGCATGTTAACCTGCATCTCTCTGACGGCTCCATCCACACCTCTGTCCGAATCAAACACATCAACTCTCAACAGTACCTTCACTTTGACAGCTGCCATCCTTTCCACATCAAAAAATCTCTCCCATATAGCCTCGCCACCCGTGGAAGGCATATCTGCAGTTCTGAGAACTCCCATAACCAGTATGCTGAAAGCCTCAAAAAGGCCTTCACAGACAGTAATTACCCACCAGACCTAGTACATAAACAGATTTCCTATGCCATATCTTCGCACACCAACAGTCCTCCCTCCAACCCTACTAATCAGCCACAAAGGAGTGCCCCCCTACTCACCCAATACCATCCTGGACTGGAACAACTGAACCATATGCTACGCCAGGGCTTTGATTATCTGTCAGCATGCCCTGAAATGAGAGAAACCATACCTAAGATCCTCCCAACCCCCTCTAAAGTGGTGTTCCGTTGCCCACCCAATCTCCATAACATCCTAGTCCATCCCTACACAACTCTAATCTCAACCCCTTACCATAGGCATCACATCCCTGAGGAAGACCCCGATGCAAAACATGCCCAGCAAATCCTATTCCAGTCCCATCACAGGCTTCCCCAGCAGAGGCCGGGTCACCTGGGAAAGCAGCCACATAGTACACCAACTCTGCTGCAATCACTGCTCTGCCATCTACATTGGAATGACAACTAACCAGCTCTCCATCAGGATGAATGGCCACCGTCAAACTGTGGCCAAGAGCAGTATGGATTATCCTGTGGCACAGCATGCAGTGGAGCACAACACCTTGGACTTTGAACAGTTGCTCACCACCTGAGCCATCTGGATCCTTCCCTCCTCCACCAGCTTTTCTGAACTGCGGCGATGGGAGTCATTCCTACAGCACAACCTTCAGTCCCGCAACCATCCTGGCCTCAACCTCAGATAACCTAACATCCTACATTCTATGCCCCACAGAAAAAATTCCCTCTGGAAGATCCTGATGCAATACCTGCCCAATCCACCCACCCTGCACTTCCTACCCTTTTTCATACTGGATCTCATTTTCCACCTGACATCGCCTCTGCTTGTTGTATCCCCGCCCTTATCATCCCTCTCCAGTCCCCCCCCCCTTCCATCCCTTCCGCTTACCATGTAGTCAGACTGTGTTGGGCAGCCAGAGATGGCTGACGTGTGGATGAGTGTACCTGAGTGATTGTGTGGATGTGTGCTCTCTTTCTGACAAAGGCCGTGGCCGAAAATTTAGAAATGTGTGTATATTTTTGTGTGTCTTTTATTTGTGTCTGTCGGCGGCTCAACATTCATATTTATGGTGAGTTGTTCCCTATCTACATATTATTATTATCATTTCCAATACATCGTTGAATCCTTTAAGGTACCTATATTTCCTTTGTTAGAGTAAACTTATTAAAAGACTAGGAATGAAAAGCCAAAATTTGTGGTATTGGTGAGCAGTATGTGGTAAGGATAGAATGAAAAAGGTATGGAAGAGTACAAAAAGTGGGACAGGGTTGAGGTATGATGGCTGAAAGGAGAAACGAGTCTATGGAATGTGGTATAGTACGGTTATAACAAAGTAAGCTTTCACGGCCAGCACTAACTTAAAATTTCCTGACTGTCAGGTTGTGGTTAATAAACAAAAATTTCCCCTCACACTTCATCTTCAGATGTGTAATATATAATTGAGGATAAAGTAGCGAACTGGCCCTCATAAATCCAGTGTGTCACTTTCCTGTGCACTGATGTCTTCCTCTTCGATGGCATCATCCACACCTCGGTTCACATCAAACCCACTAACCAGCAACAATACTAGCACTTTGACAGCTACCATCACTTCCACACCAAAATATCCCTCTTATACATCCTTAACACCCATAGATGTCTGCAATAACAAGCACTCCCTTGCCCAGTATGCTGAGGGTCTCATCAAAGGTTCCACAGATAGGCACCCAGCCATCAGCCATCACACTCATTCTCAACCCCCTGATAAAGGAATAACATCCCTGTGGAAAACCCAAATACAAGACTTGCCCAATCTACCCATCCTGCACAACTATGGTATCCAATCAGAGGAAAGGCTACCTGTGAAAACAGCCAGTTCTGCTGCAAAAATTGCCCAGCTTTCTATATTGGGATTACTCCCAATCAACCATCCAGCACACAATTGGCCATTGCCAAACTGCTGCCAAAAGCTAGGTGGACCACCTTGTGGCACAAAATGGAGCCGAGCATAACAATCTGTTTCACCAGTTGGGCCATCTAGATCCCTTCCACCAGATCTTCTGAACTAGGCAGGTGAAGGCTGTCCTTGAAACTAATTCTTCACTCCCACAACTGGCCTGGTTGTTGTTGTTGTTGGTTTTTGGAAAGGACTAAACAGCAACAGTTATCAGTCCCTTGTTCCAGTGTTAGAGATAAAAGATGGTATTAAGCGCTCCTAAGTAAATGCGTTAACAAGTCAAAGTTTAAAAATCACAGGTAAGTATGAAGAAAGGATGCAAGTAAAAACGAAGAAGGGAACCCACCACCATTAGATCACGTGATAAAAACCAGCTGCGGGAATAAAATCTAAAACATGTTCAACCATAGCAGCATCACCTCCTACCATAAAAGAAAGCGCATCTGGCAGATTAAAAGAGTGTCGCAAGGCAACTAAAAGTGGACAGTCCACCAGAATGTGGACCACTGTCAAGTGGGTGCCACAGTCACACTGTGGTGCGTCTTTCCGCTGAAGAAGGTGGCCATGCGTCAGCCATGTATGGCCGATTCGTAGGCGGAAGAGAACAACCGATTCCCTACGAGATGACCGCAGTGAGGACTTCCATGCCACTGTAGATAGTTTCACTGCACGAAGCTTGTTGGGTTGAGCAGAGTTAGCCCACTTAGAATTCCAAATGTTAATTATCTTCCGATGGAACTCTAGTTGGAGATCGCTCTCTGGAAGACCAATCGCCAACGGACTGGAGGTAGTAGCCTGCTTAGCCAGCTGATCCACACATTTGTTTCCAAGAATGCTGATGTGGCCCAGGGTCCAAACAAAGACCACAGAGCAACCAGACCGAACAAGCCTGGAAACAGAGTCCTGAATGGATCGCACCAAAGGGTGTTTTGGGAAACACTTGGCGAGAGCTTGCAAGCCACTCAGGCAGTCAGAACAGATAACCAAAGACTCCCCAGGGCACGCTCTGAGATGTTCAAGTGCCAGATAGATGGCAACCAATTCCGCAGTGAATGCACTACTCCCACAGGGCAGTGAATGCTGTTCGACATTCTCACCATGGGAATAAGCATACCCAGCACGGCCGTCGACAAGGGAACCATCCATGTACACAGCTTCTGCTCCCTGGAATGACTCCAAAACCGCCTGAAACTGGAGATGCAGCAGTGGAACAGAGGCTTTCGTGGCATGCGACAAGTCCAGCTGAAGCTGCAGACGTGGAAGGGACCAAGGGGCGGTGTGGGAAGAGTAGTGGAAAGTTGGAGGGATGGGAAGGGATTCCAGTGAGAAGAGAGTGAACACAAACAGCGATCGGGAGACCCGACCTCAGCCATTGTCATGGGGAAGGGGGTACTGCAGCTGGGAAAAGAAGCCTGCGATTCAGATGGTGAGGTAACACATGAACATGGGCAGCATAGGAGGATAACAGCTGCTACCAGCGAAACCGCAGGGGAAGGACTCCAGCTTCAGCAAGTAGGCTTGCCACTGGACTTGTCCGAAAGGCCCCTGTCGCTAAACGGATGTCACTGTGGAGTACTGGGTCCAAGACCTGCAATGCATATGGGTCTGCCGAACCATACACAAAGCTCCCATAGTCTAAGCGTGATTGAATCAGCGCCCTGTATAGCTGCAAAAGACTCGTAGGGGTGGCTCCCCAACTAGTGTGGCTGAGGCAGCGTAGAATATTGAGGTACCGCACACACTTCTGCTTGACCTGACGAAGATGGGGCACCCAAGTGAGTCGACTGTCGAAGAGCACGCCAAGAAATCAGTGAGTCTCTTCAACATGAAGAAGTTCGTCATATAAATAATGCTCTGGGTCCAAATGGACAGCTCAAAGGCAGTAGAAGTGCACAACATGGGTTTTCGATGGAGAAAACTGGAACCCATGGGTGGAGGCCCACGTCTGCGCCTTTCGAATGGCTCCCTGTAGACACCTTTCAGCTACCCCAATGCTAACTGAGCTGAAGTATAAGCAGAAGTCATCAGTGAACAAGGAGGAAGAAACCGATGACCCCACTGCGTCAGCTAGTCCACTGATGGCAATTAAAAAGAGGGGGACACTAAGGATGGAGCCCTGCAGGACACCGTTCTCCTGGACGCAGGGGGAGCTGAGAGAAGTACCAACCTGTACCCGAAAAGATCGGAAGGAAATAAAGTTTTGAATAAAAAGTGAGAGTGGACTCCTCAGCACCAACCGTGCAGTGTAGCCAGAATATGGTGGCCCCAAGTGGTGTCGTATGCCTTTCTGAGGTCGAAAAAGACGGCAACAAGGTGGTCACTGCCATAAATGCCATATGAATGGCAGACTCAAGAGCCACTAAGTTATCAACAGTGGAGCAGCCTTGGCGGAAACCCTCCTGATGTGAGGACAACAGACCTCGATGGTCAAGTATCTACATAAGTCGCCGGCTCACCATACGTTCGAATAGCTTGCACAGAACATTGGTGAGGCTGATTGGGCAGTAACTATCAGCCACCTGTGGATAAGCACCAGGTTTGATCACCGGAATAATGATGCTTTCTTTTCATTGTGATGGGAAGTCCCCTCTGCCCATAAACGGTTAAACAGGGTGAGAAGCTGGTGTTGAAACTCTACGGAAAGGTGCCGGATGAACTGGCTGTGGATCCTGTCTGGTCCTGGAGAGGTATCGGGGCATGCGGCAAGGGCAGTTTCGAATTCCCATTCACTGAAAGCGGAGTTGTACAATTCTGCTTGACGCATGTGAAAGGACAGCCATCGCCGTTCAACCCGCTCTTTCAGTGCATGGAAGTCTGCACTGTATGCTGCAGTTGCGGAATTGCGAGCATAATGTTCCGCCATATGCTCAGCAATAGCACTGGCGTCAGTGCGTACAGTACCCAGGATCTGTAAGCTGGGGATTGCTGCTGACGTGGGGTACCCAAAGAGGCGTCTAACTTGGGACCACACCTTAGATGGCGAAGCGTGAGAGTCGATGCTGGCGACATACCTCTCCCAGCTGTCCTGCTTGCTCTGCCGAATGAGCTGTCGAGCTCGGGCCCGAAGCCGTTTGAAGGCTATCAGGTTGTTCATGGTGGGGTGGCACTGATGGTGCTGGAGTGCCAGCCGACGATCCCAAATGGCTGCAGCGATCTCTGGCGTCCACCAAGGAACAGACTTGCGCCGAGGGGTGCCAGAGGTGGTGTGAACAGTGGCCTCAGCAGTGGAAACGATAGCAGCAGTGACTTGAGGAACCGCCCTGTCCACGTTGGCAGGCACTGGTACAGGAAAAGTAGCAGTGGAGGAGTAATCCTGCCAATTAGCTCGTGAAGGGACCATCGAGGTGGGCTGCCTGCAAGTTGGAAGTGCAGGTACGATACAAGGATAGGAAAATTGTCGCTGACGCAAAGGTCATCGTGGGTCCTCCAGCGAAAATGTGGGAGCAGACTCAGACTACATAGAGAGAGGTCGATTGCCGAGTAGGTGCCTCGCGCCACACAGAAATGTGTGGGAGCCCCAGTGTTTAAGAGACAGATGTCCTGCTGTGACAGAAGTGTCTCTACGTCCCTACTGCGAACTGTCATCTGCGTCCCGCCCTCAATGGGTGGTCAGCATTAAAATCCGAGGGAAGTTGCACCATCACTGTAGCGACGTCAGTGATAGAGACAGCCGTATCCGGGGGAAGGTAAATGGAACAGATGGTGAATTCCTGCCCCGCCCGGATTCTAACAGCGACTGCCTCTAGGGTCGTTTGGAGAGGTACAGCAGCACTACGGTCAGTTGCGAAGCTGTAAACAGCAACACCACCTGAAGCTCTGTCACATGTAGCCCGGTTTCGGTAATAACCCCGATAGCCTCGAAGGGCTGGGGTCCTCTGAACAGGAAACCACGTTTCCTGCAGTGCTAAACAAAACACCAAGATGCGGCACAACAACTGCTGTAACTCAGCTATGCGGTTGAAGAAACCGCCACAATTCCAGTGTAGAATAACTTTGTCTACTAGCTGAGAATCCATAATAATAGTTGAGGAGTAGGTTATTCCAATGTGTCGTCGTCTGCCTTGTGCGCTGAATCTATAGTCATGATCCATAGTGTCTAATGGATCAGTAAGTGCAAGATCCTCGGGGGATGCGAGGATCTTGACTTCATCCTCTGAACCAGAGGATATGGGTGTCTGTGGCTTTGGAGCCACCAAGGTTTCTTTTTTCTTTGTGGTCTGTTTCTTAGCCTCTCGCTGGCCCTTAGGTTTTAACAGCTGGGAGGGCATCTCAGACATGGCCTAGGGGGCTGACGAAGAGCAGGAGGCCCTTCGATTATAAGTAAGGGGATCCTTCAGCAATTTGCTGGGATCATCTTTGCCATGTGGAGAAGCCTCAGAAGGGAGTGTCCCAAGGGACTCCTTCCGAGCTAGAGGGGCCGGAGAAGGCTACTCCTTCTCCGGCTTAGAGGTGGGGACTGGTGTCCCCGAAGTTTGAGCAGTTGTTGCTCCCACAGTGAAAAGAGTGGGAGCCATCGAAGAGGAAGTGCCCCCAGCTGTCAAGGGGGCAGGGGTAGTTGATTGGGTGTGGGAGCCCACTGGCAGTGGTTGAGTATATGGTAAACAAGGCACTGTAGATGACGATGAGGCTGCTGTAGCATAGGAAGTGGTCAGATGTACAGGATGGAGCTTTTGATTCTTCCGTTTTAGGTCAGTCGGTCCTGGGTCTTATATTCCCTGAGCACGTAGGTGAGCAAGGGGAGTGATTCTGGCTGCAGTTTACACATACTGGAGGAGGGGTGCAAGGGATGTTCAGATGGATTGTGCGTCTGCAGTCCTGACATTTAGGACTGGCATCACATCAGGAGGACATATGCCCAAACCTCCAGCACTTGAAACAACGCATAGGGGGAGAAACATAGGGCTTGATGTCACACTGGTAGATCATCACCTTGATTTTCTCAGACAATGAATCACCGTCGAAAGCCAAGACAAAGGCACCCCTATGGACTCGCCGAATAAAATGTACTCCCTGTCGTTCCAAGTTGGCACGTAGTTCTTCATCAGATTGCAGCAACAGGTCTTTATGGAATATTATCCCCTGGACCATGTTCAAGGTCTTGTGTGGTGTTATAGTTACGGAAACATCACCCAGCTTGTCACAGGCAAGCAAGGCCCGCGACTGGGCTGGGGATGACATCATTATTAAGACTGACCCAGAGCGCATTTTTGACATCCCTTCAACCTCACCAAACTTGTCCTCCAAGTTCTCGACAAAGAACAAGGGCGTTGTAGTCTTGAATGATTCTCCATCATTACGAGTACATACAAGGTATGTAGGGGCATAAGCCTCACCCTGATGTCTGGCCCGACGTTCCTCCCATGGTATATCAAGGGAAGGAAACGTTTGGGGGTCACATTGTGCGGCGTTTTATTCACCTTGACCTCTCTTGAGATGCCGGTTATACGCCCAGCAACGTTATGGGATCTTTTCATGGAGTTCCTACGAGCAGCTAGGGATCTACGGGTCCACCCAGGCAGAGCCCTGCTTGCCTGGGTAAGCCTTATACAACTGAGATGTGGCAAGTTCCTCAGAGGTGCTCACTAGCGACTGTTCAACCTCAACAGCCATGCATCTTCTTGGCACATAGAACACCTTGAGATTGAGGTTTTTTTTATAGTTTTTTGTACCGTCCTTGCAACCCGAGCGATTAAGCCAAGATCCCCGGGCTCTGAAACATACAACGTTCCACCGTCGCACCGAACTATGGTCGTTGAAGCACGCACAGAGCTTACAGTGTAGCGGACTGTTGGTGTGACACAGCCCACGGCTCAGGACCCTGGGTTCATCAGTAAATTAATGCTGAGCCCCTGAGGGGAACTGGCCTGGCCTTAACCTCCACTCCACAGTCTCCTCTCCTATGTCTTACAGCCCTTGAATCTGGACACCTGAATTAATTTTTACAGAGTAAGCTTTCCTGGATTATTACATAAATTATAGCATGTGAATTTCGTGATGGTGTGATTCTTACTTAAATATTTCGAAACTCTACTGGAGTATAGTTATAAAGAATACATCAATTTCTTGAAGGAGGATAGGTGTTATCAGTATTGTGTACTGCTTTTGGAACTTTAATTTCAATGACAGTGGATTTCAGAGGATAGAATTGTATGTGGCAACTGCAAAATTTCCATACCAAAAACATTAAATACTTTTTTTGAATTCTGTGGTTTGCAAACCACCACTCGTGCCATGAATTAGCCATGTTCAAATAAGCCATTAAAGAAGATAATATCTGATTTTGGGTCATAGTTGCCAGAAGACTTTTAATGAAATTTTAAAAAATTAAAATGAAAGTTTTGTAGTGTAGTCATTTATGGATAATAGATCTGTTAGTATATACATGTGGCATCTATTCCAAAAGAACAGTCATCACTTTATTATTTTTATTTGTTGGTTTTTTGTGTTCCATAGGACCCAATTGAGGAGTGAGACTCCATGGTCATGGAACAAGTCAATACATTAATTGTTACACAAGAATGGTAATAGAAAAATTTTAAGTAGTCCTTTGCACACGACAATCTTAAGACAAAGTGAAAAGAATCAATAAAGAAAAAATAAATTAGCTTAATTGTTTAACTTTTCTAGGAGTTCCTTGACAGAATAAAAGGAGTGAGCCATGAGGTAACTCTTCAGTTTAGATTTGAAAGCGTGTGGATTAGTGCTAAGATTCTTTAGTTCTTGTGGCAGCTTATTGAAAATGGATGCCGCAGAATACTGTACCCCTTTCTGCACAAGTGTTAAGGAGGTGTGATGCAAATGTAGATTAGACTTCTGTCTAGTATTCACCGAGTGAAAGCTACTAACTCGTAGGAATAAGCTGATATTATTAACAACAAATTACTTAAAAAAAGTATTGTGACGCCAGAGTCAAAATTCCCAGACTACTGAAAAGGGGTCGACATGACGTTCGCGAACTTACACCAGATACTGCTCGAACCACCCGTTTTTGAGCCAGAAATACCCTTTTTGCATCAGGCGAGTTACCCCAAAAAACAATGCCGTACGTCATAAGTGAGTGAAAGTAAGCGTAATAGACTACTTTTCATGATGAAAAATCACTTATCTCAGATATTGTTCTAATGGTAAATATAGCAGAATTTACTTTTGGAACAAGATCCTGAACATGGGCTTTCCATGACAGCTTACTGTCTATATGAACACCTAGAAATTTGAACTGTTCAGTCTCACTTATCACATGGCCATTATGTGTAATCAGAATGTCAGCTTTCGTCAAATTATGTGTTAGAAATTGTAAAAACTGAGTTTTACTGTGATTTAACATCAACTTGTTTTCTACTAGCCATGAACTTACCTCTTGAACTGCATTATTTGATACTGTGTCAATATTACGAGCAACATCCTTCACTACCAAGCTAGTATCATCAGCAAACAAAAATATTTTACAATCACCTGTTATATTCAAAGGCATATCATTTATATAAATAAGAAACAGCAATAGTCCCAAAACAGACCCCTGGGGCACCCCATACTTAATTGTGCCCCATTGGGATTGCAAGTCATAGCCGTTTTCTACAATGCGGAGAATTACCTTCTATTGTCTATTATTAAAGTAAGAGGAGAACCAGTTATGGGCTACTCCCCGTATTCCATAATGTTCCAAATTCTGCAACAATATTTTGTGATCAACACAATCAAATGCTTTTGTTAAATCAAAGAACACATCTAATGTCCGTAGCCTCTTATTTAACCCATCAAGTGCCTCACAGAGAAACGAAAATATAGTGCTTTCAGTCGTTAAACCACTTCTAAAACCAAACTGTACATTTGACAATAAATTATGTGAACTGAAATGATCAATTAATCTTTAATATACAGCCTTTTCAATAACTTTAGAAAAAACCGATGGCATTTAAATAGGTCTATAGTTGTCTACATTATCCCTTTCTCCTTTTTTATAAAGTGGTTTCACTACTGAGTACTTTAATCTGTTAGGAAACTGACCATTCTGAAAGGAAAAATTACAAATATGGCTTAGTACTGGGCTAACATATGGAGAACAGTACTTTAGAATTCTGCTAGATACCCCATCATATCCACAAGAGCCCTTAGTCTTTAGTGATTTAATTATTGACTTAATCTCACCTATGGAAGTATCATGAAGGACCATTTCAGGTAACAGCCTCGGAAAGGCATTTTCTAAAAACGTTATATGATTACCTGTAGAAACTAGAGTTTTGTTTAGTTCCCCTACTATATTCAGAAAGTGATTATTGAATATTGCACATATATCTAACTTGTCAGTAACAGAAACATTCCTACGCACTGACGTTATATCTTCTACCTGCTGCTGCTGACCAGACACTTCCTTCACGACTGACCAGATAGTTTTAATTTTATCCCGAGAGTTTGCTATTCTTTTTGCATACCACATACTTTTTGCATTCTTAATGACATTCTTCAGAACCTTGCAGTACTGTTTGTAATGAGCTACTGCATCTTCATTCTGACTGCTTCTAACATTTTGATACAACTCCCGCTTAGTTCTATATGATACTCTTATCCCCTTTGTCAGCCACCCTGGCTGTCTGTTACTGGAAGTACCCTGTTTTGAGCATTCTAGCAGAAAGCAACTTTCAAACAGCGTAAGAAATGTGTTAAGGAAAGTATTATATTTATCATCTGCATTATCAGCACTGCCATTCTTGTTCCTTAATTAAGCTTAAAAAGGTGTCAATTGCAACTGGATTAACTTTTCTGAGTAGTTGATATTTATGTTTAACATTTGTTCGAGAAAAAATACTTTTTAGAATTAAAAGTTGGGCATCGTGGTCTGATAGGCCATTTACTATTCAGCTGACAGAGTGCCCCTCTAATAATGAAGAATGAACAAAAATATTGTCAATGGTAGAACTGCTATTTCCCTGCACTCTCGTTGGAAAAAATACTGTTTGCATCATGTTATAGGAATTAAATAGATGTAACAGCTGACTTTTCCTTGAGCTATCACCTACACAATTAATGTTGAAATCTCCACACACAATTAAATATTTATACTTCCTATACAGTGAACCCAGAACCAATTCCAGCTTGGGCAGAAACATTTTAAAATCTGAGTCAGGGGATCTATAAAGAACAACTATTATTAGTTTAGTTCCATCAACATTAACAACTCCTGCACAACATTCGAATATCTGTTCTGTGTAGTGTTTAGAAAAATCGATTGACTCCGATGAAAAATCGTTTTTTACATACATGGCCACTCCCCCACACTGCAAGGAACTCGTAGAGTAGAAGTCTCTGAATTTTCACACCACTTAAAAAGTGCTCTGAAATACCAGTAATGTCAGAATCAGTATCAATAAGCAGTTCATTAACTTTATCTCTGATACCCAGTAACAGTAATTCCCTTATTACTTATATTCTTAGACTTTGTCAAAGGTGGTTCCTTTCTTAGAGGGACTTCCTTTAAGCAGGAATACCTATCAGCTGTCCTCAGTCCAAAAAAAGTGCAGCCCTAACACCAACTACTACAGGAATTTTTCCATGAGTGAAACCCCCAACCCCTACTACACTGTCACCTATGAGCTTTGCCAACCTCCCCTTCCCATACCTACTGAGGTGCAGACCGTGCCTAGTAAAATCCGACCTTTGGATGGTCTCAACTGGCACTACTGCAATGTGATCCATGCCCTCCATCATCAGCACCTTCTCAAGCCCCATGTTAACATGGCTGACAGCTGTATTAAGACAAGGCCTATCATGACGCTGAAACAGCTGCACGAAATGCACATTCGGGCCACCAGTTTGAGTTGCTATCCTTTCTAGATCACCACCTATATCATATTCCCCGTCCCTATCAAGACTATTCCCGGCCCCACCCACTATAACTACCTGACCCTCTTTTGAAAAATTCCTACAAGTCCCCTATGTTACAAGTGACCTAAACTAACCCTGCACTAGGCTTCACTATGCTGGTGACCTGGTACTCACTCCCAAATACTTCCTGCAACTGTTGGCCAACACCTCTGCCATGAGAACTGCCTAGCAGCAGAACCTTCTTCTTCCTAAGAGACCTGTCTACAGGTTTCAGCTTCCTGAAAGCTGAGGTCTGCTGCGTACTTCCTACACCTACAGCTACAGGAAGTTCATCTCCACTCAACTCTGACAGTTGGTCAAACCTATTTGCAACTTGCAATGTAAAGCTATATTAATACCTTCTCCTAGCTACCTTCTTGCCAACTGCCAGTTCCCATTCCCCAGCCCCCCCTTCCCCTCCTCAACCTACCTAGTTCCTCTTCAGCGTTTTTCAACTGTACCTGAAGGGCGCAGATCAAACGCTCCTGCTCCTCTATCATCTTATTCCTGCTGCAAATCCTACAGTTCCAGGAGAGAACCTCACCACTATGCCCACTGTCTTCCCCACTGCACTCCCCCCCCCCCCCCCAATGAAAATACTGATCCTGAAGTTGTTATTTTTTTCATATTCACAGAATATATGACTTCAACTGCGAATAGGCAAAGCTGAAAATGTGTACCCAGCTTTGCCCTTTCGCAGTTGAAGTCATACATTCTGTGAATATGAAAACCATAACAACTGCAGGATCAGAAGTGACATCTGTTCTTTTGGAATAGACGCCACATGTGTGTGTATATATAATATGCCAGTGACAGGCAATGATCCTTTCGTTAGAGGGGAGGAGAGTTTGGAGCCCTTACTCTTATGAGAATTAGTACATAGTGACTACGAGTTTGAGTACTGGAAATTTGTGTCTGGCGGGAGGCGTGCTTAGGTAGTCCTTGCAGGTGCGGTGATCACTATGTCCCCAGTGGTGTAGGGATCAGCGTAACTGCCTAGAAAGAAGGGGAACCGGGTTCGAATCCCAGGTGGGTACATATTTTCAGCTTTGCCCATTCGCAGTTGAAGTGATATATTCTGTGAATATGAGATCTGTTAGTACTTTTGGCGTTATTACTGATAGCAGTGACACAAGATTTGGGATACATTTACTTCAGGACAAAGCAGTTGATGGGAATACTATACACAGACCAGTATCTTTGGTCAGTAAATGAATGCAGAAATATGAAAAAATATAAACTTATGTCTATAGCCCACAAGCCAAATAGATCACAGGAGGTAAGCCACAGTGTGGGTTCAAATCTATTTTAAATTTTGTAAGATATATGTAGAAGAAAACACTATACTCGCTGGCTTTTCTAGTTTAATAATTTCAACAGGCACACATCCTGATGCAATAGTTCTATCTTGCAGCAGCTACCACTACAGCTGAGTAAGTCTCTCCATAATACTGTCGCACTTAATAACTGAATCTGCAAAGAAATATGCTGCCCTTTCTTGGATCTTCTTTAGGTATTCCATCAATCTTATTTTGCACTGATCCCCGACTGATGAGAAATATTTGAGTATCAGTCGAACAAGTGTGTTGTAACCTAGTTCCTTTGTTGGTCTACTACTTATCCTGAGAATTCTCTCAATGAATCTGTCTGGCATCTACCTTACTCACAATTAATGTTATTTGGCTGTTTCATTTCACACCATACCCACTCTCCAAGTCATTTTGTGGAAGTAACTGCTTCCAGTTATTTGTTTACAATTGTGTAATTGTACTATAAATGGTTTTCCTATCAATGTGTTTGCAGTGTTACATTTGTTTCAAATGAAGGTCAACTGTTACTTCCTGCAATTTGCTTTGATTTTCTAGTTGTGAATTCTCTTTACAACATTTATCATTGGGGACTTCAATGCTCGTCATCGATTGTGGGGCAGTGCTTATACATATAGTCGGGGCCACCTCGTAGAACAGTTACTTGCAGACCACAACATGATCTTTCTCAATGATGGTTCTCCAGCCCACTTTAGTACCAATCACAAAACTTTCTCTACCATAGATCTTTCACTTACTTCTCCTCCTCTTTTCCCTTCATTTCCCTTGTCAGCGCACATTGACCTCTGTGATAGTGACCACTTCCCATTGATTCTTTTGGTCCCCTTCCCCTGATGAGGGACAGACTACCTCGGTGGTTTTTTTGTCATGCTAATTGTTCTTTGTATACATCCCAGGTTGTTTTCACACCATCCCCATCTGACCTCAAATGTCTTCGTGCTAAGGCTCATTATACAATCAAACAGAGCAAGTGGCTGTGATGGGAGCATTTCCTCTCTTCCTTGGGCTCTTCTGTAACCTTGTCAATAGTGTGGACTATGCTCTGCTCCATCCAAGGTTGCCAGCAACTGTCCAATCCCTGGGGGTCTGTACTGACCCATTGTTCTCGCAGAACACCTTACGGCCCACTTTGCAAAGGCATCGGCAATGGCTTCCTACCCTGCGGCATTTCTTCTCGAGAAACAACACGCCAAAGCCTCCAACTTATGTTTTACCACCCACCAGGAGAAACCTTATAACAAACTTTTTACTGAACGGGAATTACTTCTGACCCTTTCCTCACCCCACGATTTTGCACCTGGCCCTGATGCCATCCATGATCAACTGATCCCAACACCTCAATCCTCTACAACAACAATATCTCCTCCAGGTATTTAACCATATTTGGCTCCAATGGATTTTCTCCTGGCAGTGGAGGGACAGTATAGAGATTCCTGTTCTTTAGCCTGGCAAGCATTGATCATCCCTGGATAGTTACCTGCCAATCAGCCGGACGAATGTAGCGTGTAAATTGCTTGAATGGATGGTTGCTTGCAGATTATGCGGGTTACTCGAATCACATGGACTTCTGTCACCTTACCAGTGTGGGTTCCAGTAGGGACAGTCTACTATAGACCATCTACTTGGATGGAAACAGCAATCAGAGGGGCCTTTTCAAAAGTCAACAACTTGTTGCAGTTTTCTTTGATTTATGTAAGTTGTATGACACTGCTTGGCATCATCATATTTTGAGTACCCTTCATGACTGTGACCTACGAGGCTCTCTAGTGATTTTTATCGGTCAGTTTTTATACCACCACATGTTCTAGATAAGGGACAGCTCTTCCTTCAGCTCTCCACAGATCCAGTAGAGTGGTGTTCCATTGGGGTTCTGAGTTAAGTGTTATACTCTTCCTAATCACCATAAATGGACTGGTGAGCCCTGTCGGGTCTCGTCACTCCTGCGCTGTACGTCAATGACTTTTGCATACAGTAAAGCTCTTAATCAGTAGCCTCGGCTGAACGCCAGCTCTAACATGCCATTAGGAGGGGTTTCCACATGGTTTTAAGTACTCCCCTTATAAAACGAGGGTAATGCATTTTTGTCGGCACACTACACTGCACCCTGATTCATAACTCTTCTTGGGTACTCAACACCTGGAAGTTGTGGCACAGCACCATTTTTCAGGCCTCCTTTTTCATAAAAAACTGACTTGGCTGCCCCATTTTTGGAAATTGAAGATAAGCTGCATGCAGAAGCTTAGTGCCCTACGTTTCCTAGCCCATTCATGCTGGGGTGCCTGATTCAGTCCCGATTACATTATGGGTCCCAGGTTTATGACTCGGCAGCTCCTCCTGCCCTGAAATTGTTAGAGCAAGTTTACCATTGTGGTGTCCACTTGTCTTCAGGTGTTTTCTGGAACAGTCTTGTTGACATCTCCTTGCTAAAGCAGGTATCCTTCCTCTTCAGACTAGGTAGCATCAGATTGTGGTGTCTTACGACACTACATTTGACAATTCCCTCGTTATCCCACGTATCACGTTCTTTTTGTGGACAATGGTTTTTGACCGCCTGATACCCACCATCGAGTGGGATTACCCATTGAATTGTGGCTCACTTTCCTTTGTAGGGGCTTCCATCTCCCTTCCCTGGACAGTACAAAACATGCTACACACGCACACCCTCGTGGATGATACCCCATCCACAATCCAGTTGGACTCTTCCAATGTCCAAAAGCTTCAGTCTCCCCCATAATATCTGGCATTTGTTGCACACAATACTTGCAGAATTTCAGAGTGCCATGATCTTCTACACTCATGGATCGAAATCTGCTGGTCATGCAGGTTATGCTTTTACATCTCCCATTGGTATGGAATGCCATTCTCTGCCAGAATCATACAGTGTGTATAGGGTAGAATTGATAGCCATTGGCAGAGTTCTTCATTTAATCAAACAGGTTGCCCTGGATGGTGTTTTAATCTGTAGAGACTCAATGACCAGCCTGCAGGCCATAGACCAATGCTACTCTTCCCAATCTTTGGTCATTCATATCCATGATGATCTCACTGACCTTTGTCGTGCCACCCGCTCAATTGCTTTTCTCTGGGCCTTGACTCACACGGAAATCCTACGGAATGAACTGGCTAAAGAGTTCACTAGAGTTGCTGTTACTTGTTACCCATTCCCCTTGGCAATCCCAGCTGTGAATTTGTGGGTGCTGATGACATCTCTGCTCGTAAAAGACTAACAGAATCTGGCAGGCTACTGCTCCAGCTAATAAACTCCACTCCATCAAATCGACCACTGCAGCTTGGAGTTCTTCCTTATCTCTTCTTGGAGGGAATCCACTGTCCTTTGTCATCTCCACATCAGACATTCCAGAATGACTCATGTTTTTATTTTGTGCAATGAGCCTTTCCACATTGTAGCTGTTCAGTCCTACAATCTATGACGCACATCTTAGTGGAATGTCTGCTCCTTTTGACGCACTGAATCAATTATGGCATTCCACACTCATTGCCTTTAGTTTTGGCGGATGATGCACAAATGACTGATAGGGTCCTTGGGTTTCTCTGTGACAGCGGTTTTTATTCTCAGGTATAAGATGTTACCTTTGATGCTTGGACAAGATGGGTGGGTTTGTGGTTCTTCCTGCGAACAGCAGTGTTTGGAACACACCCACCCCTCAAAGACATCCATTTCTTCTTTTTACCATGTTTTTAACATTGACCTAGCTGTTTTGTTCCTTCCTCCCATAAACCAGCCAACCAGCAACATTTACCAAAAGCCTCAACAAATTTCAGACATTATCTACTAGGTAATTTCTAAATCGATATTCAACAAGTCACCTCATGGTGTGTGGCGGAGGGTACTTGACGTACCAGTGTAACTTCTTCCTATTCCAGTCGTGTATGGTTTGTGGAAAAAGTAATTGCTGGTATGCCTCCATGTGAACCTTAATCTCTCAGATTTTACCCTTGTGGTCTTATTGTGAGTTATATGTAGAAGGAAGCAATATTTGGATGACTCTTTATGAAATGTATGCACTTGGGACTTTGAAAGAAGCCCATACCGTGATACACGATATCTCTCTCCCAGCATCTGCCACTGGAGTTCCCTAATCATCTGTACGATGCTTTCGCACTCACTGAATGTGCCCATAACAAAGACTGCTGCTCTTTGTTGAATCATCTCCATGCCCTCTATCAACACTATCTGGTACAGATTCCACACTGATTAGCAATACTCAAGCCTAGTCAAACAATAATTTTGTAACCTCCTACCTTTATTCATGGAGTCTTCCAATGAATTTCAATCTGGCACCTGCCTTACGCATGGGTGATTTTATATGACTGTTCCATTTAAAATCGCCCCTTTTGTCTACTCCAAGAGATTTTATGGAAGTAATTACTTCCAGTGTTTGACCTTCTATTGTGTAATTATATAATAAAGAATCTTTCTTTCTATGTAAATGAAGCAGTTTACACTTGTTTATGTTGAGGCTCAATTGCCATTTCCTGCACTAAGCAGCAATACACTGCACATCATCTTGCATTTCACTATCCTTTTCTAATGTTGCGGCTTCTTGATAAACTACAGCATCACCCACAAAAAGCCTCATGAAACTTCCATTGTTATCTATGATGTAATTGATGTATATATTATAAAAAGTAACAGCCCTATAAAACTCCCAAAGGGTATGCCTGATATGAACTCTAACATGTCTCCTTTGAGAATGACATGCAGTGTTTTGTTAGCAAGAAATGTGTCTATCCAGTCACAAAGTTGGTCTGATATTCCCTATGCTCACACTTTTTTCATCATATGATGGTGACACGTTGCAGGAAGTAAAAACCACAGCCTCTACCCAACAACCTGTATCTACTGGCATCTGGATCTTAGGAAGGAATAATACAACTTATGTTTCACATGATTGTTGCTTTCAGAAACACTGTTGATTCCTACAAAGGAGATTTTTGGTCTCCAGAAATTACATAATACTCGAGTATCTGTTAAAAAACTACAACTGACTGATATCAGAAATACAAGTCTATAATTTTTCACATCTGATTGACGACCCTTCTTATAAAGGGGAATGATCTGAGCTTTTTCTCCAATCCTTAAAAACACTTTGCTCCACTACAGACCTTCGGTATACTGCTGCTATAAAGAGGCACATTTTTTTGTGTACTCCATGTAAAATGGAATGGATATCCCATCAGCTCCAGCAAGCTTTCCTCATTTGAGGGATATCAATTGCTTTTCTATCCTTTTAAAACTTATTTCAATATGTGACATTTTGTCATTCATGCCTAGAGGAGGAACTACAGTGCAGTCTTCCTCTGTGAAACAGCTGTGAAAAAAGACATTTAGTATTTCGGCTTTAATGTGTCATCTTCTCTTTCAATGCCATTACAGTCTGGATGAATTTAATGTAGGTCTGAAATATCTTAAGTACATAAAACATTGCTCTCAAAGCTGCTTAACGTCTTTCACATGGAAGCCCTTTCACTAATTTAGGCATCATTTAAATTTTGCTTGCCTGCAAGACTTTGGCTAAATTTATATTTGCAATGAAGTTCTCTTTGCATTCATAACAGTTTCCTAAAACAGTTGTTGAACCACAGTGGATCTTTCCCATCTCTCATAATATTTATCTGATGCACATTTTACTATGCAATTCAACTTCAACCACAGTTGCTGAACACTCTGTGTTAGAGATGAAACTTCTGTGTTGAGCAGTCAAGTACTCTAAAATCTGTGCCTTTTTGCGTTTGCTAAATAGGTAGATCTTCCAACCTTTTTGATATTTCTATTTACAACTTTATTCATTGATGCTGTAAAAGCCTTATTATTATGATACCCTGTGCTACACTAGCAGAGTCGAAAAGTTCGGGGCTATTTGTCATCAGCAGGTCTAACACATTATATCCACGAGTACGCTCTCTATTCAACTGCTTTAGGTACTTTTTTTTTTACAGCATTTAGAACACTACTGCTTATTACTCTTGTAATGAAGCATGTTGAGATTTATTCCCATCTGCTTGCATTACAGAACCTCACGATACCACTGTTGCATAATAATAGATATCAATGTAATAAGCCTATTATCCTTTTCTTTTTCAAAACTTTTGTTATTCTGTTTTCTAACGTGACTAGCTGAAGTTATTTTCTATTATTTAGTGTTTCACTCTGTCTCTGACAGCTGTCTTAAACACTTTAGTCTCTCAGTCCATATCAGGTAAATTAAAATCTCCACCTAAAACTATAACATGACTAGGAAATCTATGGGAAATATTTTCGAAGTTTTTCCTCAGATGTTTCTGCTGCTGCTGAGCCAGGAGTTTATAAAAAAACATCCAGTGACCATGTTGGAGTCACTTTTAACCCTGACCTTCACCGAAATTATTTCACTTTCCACCCCTGTAATAATTCTACTCACAAGAATAGAATTTTTTATTGCTATAGGGTCATTCCATGCCAAGTGGTCTAGAGGCTCCCACATGACCCTCATGGATTTTGATGAAATTTTGTATGAACATTCACACATGGTCTCAATGAACACTGGTAAAGTTTCAGTTCAAAAAAAATCAATACTTCCGGAGATACAGTCACTTGTTTAAGACCATAGCACAGCTTCCAATAGTGCGTCGTTGAATTTTCAGCAACTTTGAGATGATATATCTCTGGGAGTATTTGCATGAAAGAAACAAAACTTGGCCATCATATACAACTTTTAGAGGTCTTTAAAGTAAAATATTAAGAACAGGATTTCTGAGCAATTTTCATATAGAAAATTAGGGGCAAAGTTGGGCGAAAAAATTGCTGGTTAAAAAAAGTGCGAACTTTAGTTTTTTATATCTCCAGAAGTAATTGTGGGATGTACATGAAACTTTGCACACCATAACTCACCAACACAAGGCCTTAGAATATAAAGTTTCATTCTCCTATTGCTTCCCATTATTTCACAAATCTAGGGTAAAGTTGACGATTTTTCAAAAAGTGCTAAAAATGGGTATTTTCAGTCAAATTTTTCAAAAAAGTGTTTTCTCCAAATTCCTTTAGACTATGCTCATTAGAAAGAGCATATTCTAAACTATCTAGAAAAGTGGATTTGGTTTTGCAATGCAAGCATATAAGGCCCTAAAAAGTAGCATAATCAAAGAGGTGCACTGGAAGTTTGAACCCATTTTTCTGGCACTCAAATTATACCTAAAATTTTTTATTATGTCTAATAAATATTTGTTAATGCCTGGGATAAGTGAAATAAGAAGTCCTGATGAATAGGACGTAGCTCAAGTCCGAATAGAAAAAGAATAAAAATAGAAGCAATGTTATTTCTTAACTGTCCCCCCCCCCCCATCCCACAACTCTCTCTCTCTCTCTCTCTCTCTCTCACACACACACACACACACACACACACACACACAAAATTATAATTTAGAATGAATGTAAATTGTAAAATTTATTTGCACAATCATTATCTAATTATTAGTAGCATTTTTAATTAACACCACCAGCTTACTGAAGGAAAATAAGTATATAAATGAGTTGTGGTTTAACCACTGCTAGATTCATTTCACCTGAGAAAACCAGTATCTCCATCACCATAGGGGCTACGCTCGAGCATCAACAGCTATGGGTGAGTTTCTTTACACAGGTTTCCAAGCCTGATGAATGTAAACAGGAATGGTGTATTGCCGGGCAGACGAATTTACTGACGGAGCTGGAATAACTGCAATAATGTGGTGTGATGGAACCCAGCACATGTCACTTATTGGTAGTCAATAAAATGAATCTGCTGGACCATGAGGGTGCATAAAGTTTATTAATGCACCCGTTTGCTCAGTGGAAGACTCATAGATATTCCCAATCCACCAAAAATTTTCTTAGATGCATGCAATATATTGTCCAGGTTGGAGAGCAGACATTAATATGCCTTCTTTAGTTCTCTGACCCATTGTAGCTAGAAAAGATGATCAATCATTTGAAACTCTGCTGACCTGAATTATTGTTTCATCAATAGGCAAAAAGTGACGATTTTCTCTAGTGCCTGCTACAGTTTGTCCATGTTTAAACCTCACTTCTTGTGACAATTTTTTTTTTTTCTTTTTTCCTTCCCCCCCCCCCCCCCCCCCCCCCCAATTTCATCTTTACTGATGAAAACAAATTTGATTCCATTAATGTTTTCAGAGAAGAAGTGAAACAGGTCTAGGTAAGATTGAGCACTGGAGCTATCACTGAAATTATGAATGTGAGAGATCTGTTCAAACTGTGCTTTTATATATTTGATGAGCTCCTTGATAAAAACATTAACTGTACCAGTGTCATGCCACAAACAAGAACTGATAATGCAGAAACTTAAAGATTCCTCTTTCTCATTTTGATGAAAGTAGATAACAAATGGATGAATTGTTGCTTTCCAGTGGAATCCTTGCACAGCATCCTGAATAATAAAAGAATAATGTTCCAAAAAAGCCATTAGGACAACAAGTTCTTTGTTTTTCAGATAACATTTAAGGCCTTTAAGGTGCAGTTATTCCAGCTCCATCAGTAAATTTGTCTGTCTGACAATACACCATTCATCTTGATATTCATCAGAAAATTAATGTAGCATAGGGTAAGGTGGTACAAATTCGATATAGGTACAATTCTGATCAACATAAGTTTTCAGTCTCGTATTGTTGCTAGCACTTGCCTTTGTGTGGCGTTGCAGTGTAGCAGGTTTCTACAGCTCCTCCTGCCTTTTCCAAGAATACAACACTCTGTGTTAAGGAGACATAAATTCTTTTCCTGTAAAGATGTACTTGGAGTTACTTCATCGAACGTGCTCTTATAGATGTTCTAGTTTCCACATGCTTGTAAACTCGTTATTGTGCAACGTTTGGTACAGCGAAGTATGCACTGGTGCCCGAAAGAAAAAGTGCTTTTTATGTGGGAAAAGTCAATGATCAAAATTGTACCAGGAAGTGATCATAATTGTACCTAGTGTGGTACATTTTATATCGATTTATCTCAATTCTGTAACATTTTTTTTGTTTTCATACCAACATATGTAATTGTCTAATATTTGTGTTACATATTCATTAAACATTCAAGAACAAGTGCCATAGATAAAATTAATTATTTCTTTTCTCAATATATTTGCATTTACAATTACATTTGTCTGAAATGATTGAAATTGTACCACCATACCCTATCAAAAATTGAAATAGGTTAGAGGAAACTAAGCAACCTATGAGTGGCTTCTAATATTACCCAGGACACTTCAATAATTTTATTATCAGGCTTGGGAACCTGTGTAAAGAAATGCTTATCACGCTTGGGATATCCTGTGGTAAAGGAACCCACCCGTGGCTGTTGTTGCCCCCTGTGGCGATGGGGATGCTGGTTTTCTCAGGTGAAATGAAACTAGCAGTGGTTAAACCATTGCAACTCATTTATACACTTCTTTTCCATCAGTAAGCTAGTGTTTGTTCATTAAACAAGCTACTAATAATTAGATAATGATTGTGCAAATAAATTTTATGAATTAAATTCAGTTTGTGTGTGAGAGAGAGAGAGAGAGAGAGAGAGAGAGAGAGAGAGAGAGAGAGAGAGAGAGAGAGAGAGAGGAGAGAGAGTGTTGTGGGATGGGAGCTACGATTAAGAAATAACATTGTTTATATTTTTATTCTTTTTCTATTCGGACTTGAGCTACGTCCTATTCATCAGGACTTCTTATTTCACTTATCCCAGGCATTAACAAATATTTATTAGACATAATAAAAAATTTTAGGTATAATTTGAGTGCCAGAAAAATGGGTTCAAACTTCCAGTGCACCTCTAGGATTATGCTACTTTTTAGGGCCTTATATGCTTGCATTGCAAATCCAAATCCACTTTTCTAGATAGTTTAGAATATGCTCTTTCTAATGAGCATAGTCTAAAGGAATTTGGAGAAAACACTTTTTTGAAAAATTTGACTGAAAATACCCATTTTTAGCACTTTTTGAAAAATCGTCAACTTTACCCTAGATTTGTGAAATAATGGGAAGCAATACGAGAATGAAACTTTATATTCTAAGACCTTGTGTTGGTGAGTTATGGTGTGCAAAGTTTCATGTACATCCCACAATTACTTCTAGAGATATAAAAAAACTAAAGTTCGCACTTTTTTTAACCAGCAATTTTTTCGCCCAACTTTGCCCCTAATTTTCTATATGAAAATTGATCAGAAATCCTGTTCTTAATATTTTACTTTAAATACCTCTAAAAGTTGTATAAGGTGGCCACGTTTTGTTTCTTTCATGTAAATACTCCCAGAGATATATCATCTCAAAGTTGCTGAAAATTCAACGACGCACTATTGGAAGCTGTGCTATGGTCTTAAACAAGTGACTGTATCTCCAGAAGTATTGAATTTTTGAAACTGAAACTTTACTAGTGTTTATTGAGAACATGTGTGAATGTTCATACAAAATTTCATCAAAATCCATGAGGGTCATGTGGGAACTTTTCTCGATATTAGACCACTTGGCACGGAATGGCCCTATACGCACACCGCCCCATTCAGTGTTCAGCCTATTTCTGTTATACACATTCCAGTCCGAGTTTAGGATTTATATTGTGAAAAGTTACACCCTTATAAAAATCCCTTGGAGCATGCCTGAAGTTACATTATGCCTGAAAATTTATCTTCATTGCTATGGACTTGCTATGCTGTGTTTTGTACAAACTCTTCAATTTAATAAAAAATTTGGTCTGATATTGTGCATCACATTCTTTTCATTAGGTGGCAGTGCAGACTGTATCAAATGCCTTTGAAAAGCTAGAAACATGGTATATGCCTGTCTGGTATCTATTGTTTCTAAGGGCCTTGTAGGCAAACAGAGAGCAAGCTTGTTAAAATGTCGTAACAAGCAAACAAAACTGGTGTTCCAAAATTCTGCAACAGACTGATGTAAGATTTATAGTTTTTGAAAATTGGATTGAATGTGCTTTTCTTCTAACAATTTATTTCCTCAGTGACCTATGGAACAGGTTTCTTTGCATACTCTGTAGCATCAAATTGGCACTCCATCATATTCAATGGCATTTTCCCTGGTGGGTAATTTCAGTAGCTTTCCTATCCTTTGCACGTTTATTTCAACATACGTCATTTTGTCATTTGTGAGATGATTTATAGAAAAAACAGTGTGATCTTTATTTTATTTAAGACATTTAGTGTTTTTAACAATTGTGTCACCCTCTGTTTCATTGGCATTGTGATCACTTCGTATCTAGATACATGATTTTGATCCAGAAAGAGTGCTGACAATCAAGCCAGTGGACTGAACATCAAAGGAGGCTGCAGGCTCTACCAGAAGGACTGAAGGATGTAGAGTCTGAGCAAGGGGTTATCTACCAGGAGTAGAGGGAGTGAAAAAACGTTCAAATGTTTGTTAAGCTTATGAGACTTAACTGTGGGGTCATCAGTCCCTGAACTTAGAAACTACCTTATACTAAAGACAACACAAACATCCAACAAGGGGTGAAACCCTATCTAAAAGTGAGGGAGAAGGGGCTCATGAAAGTTTCATGGGCTCCATATTGGTAGGCATTGATGTAAGCTTAGCCGAGGGAGGGGCCTAGGCTGACCAAGTGAGATAGTCACGAGACTTGCATTCAGGAGGATGCAGTTCTAACCCGTCTCCAGCCATTCTGATTTAGGTTTCCTGTTATGTCTTTAAATCTATCCACACAAATGTCAGGGTAGTTCCTTTTAAAGGGCACATGTTGATACCTTCCCTATCCCTGAGAGAAACCATCTGAAGTGCATGCTTCATCTCTAATGAACATGATGCTGATGGAACATTACACCCTAATATACATTCTTTCTTTTGTTGGGCTTAGGCTGAAACTGGAGTGAATAGAGAGCACAGCATCACAAAATGGGACAGAGAAGGGCATGAAATGGGGCAGTGGTGGGAGAGTATGTCACGGCCCAAGTGAGAGTGTCCTGGGCACAACTTAGGGGCCCCAACGCTGACACCAGACTGTCTAGAAAGCTGTGACATAGATGACACTGCAGGGTGTGGGCCCAACTGATATACACAGCACATAAATTGCTCCAGCTGACAACAACTGCTGACCTTTGTAGTCTACCACAACAGTTGTCAGCTGTCCCTTCTACTAGCCAAAGGATAAGGCATAAATGGTCATCCCAAAGGGAAACTACAGTGGACCAGACATGACTTAGGTCACAAAAAATTGAGGAGACTTCACTGTTGGACTGCACCTGTAGATTAGCTATGTCAATGGGCAACTTGACAATGTATCATCTCTGGAAGAGGCAGTTCATGGCTTCATCATTTGGATCTTAAATGTTCACATGAAGTGATGCATGTCAAAGTCAGGGAGCTGGGTAAAGTGGAGCAGTAATCAGATACTGGATACCATTGTGCATGCAAAGGGCTCCCACAACATCTATTGCTACCGATTATCAAACATAAGGGTGCTGGGAGATCGTGGTAGTAAAAATTGTGAAGGAAAGTCTGGTGACATGAAAAATTCAATAGGGAATTTATTACCAAAAACACGTGCTACAGAAAAATGTTGCTGTGCCTGCACCTTTATCTGAGTCATATACCAGTGCAAATGTACGCTGGGAGATTATGTCAGGAAGTGGTAGAAGTTTCACAGTTTGTAACTTTAATCACAACTCATGCCTGGAGTACTCCGCAAAGCAGGTCTAGGCTAGATAGCTGTATCAGACTGTAAGAATGACTGCTGGAGAGCTGTGGGCAGGAATGGGGTGAGGGGGGAGGATTGGACTATGAGAAGAGCAGAGAAGGGAAGGGAAAAAGGGTGGCAAACAATGAGGGTAAATGGATGTTAGTTGGGAGGAGATGTTTTGTTTTTCTTTTTATTATTATTATTATTTTTTTTTTTTTTTAATCTTTTCATTCCCATCTCTGAAGGAGAATGGGTGGGCTGTTTGAGAGCTTACATGCTCTATTCAGCCATAGTTGTTTACATATTTACAGTTTTCAACAATATTTATTTGCTCATTTACAATACATTTATTTTTGGTGGGTTATAAAATTTATTACATTTTCCTTAAAATAACAATAAAAGGGATTTGAGAGTAATTTTATATTAGGTTTTCTTATAACTATGTTACATATCCCACTGCTGTGTGCAGTGGCTGGGTGCTACAATGTTTATGTTTGTAGTTTGTTTTTTCAGTTTCTTGGGTGTCTTCTTCTTGGTTCTTCTTCACTGAGGTGGGTCGGGGTTTCTTCTCCATCTGTTAGAGGTGTCATCGTCATTGCTAGGTTTGGGAATAGGGATGTGGTGTTTTGAGCTATTGTTCGGTTCGGGTGTATATACTTGTATTTTGGTTTTCTTGTTTTCCGTATTTCAGATGTTAGGATGTGTTCCATGTCAGGGCGGGTTTCTATTACCCTTTTGCCGTATCTGCCCCTAAGGGTTGCTAGTCTTGACTGTAGTGGTTTTATCTTTGCACTGTTGTATATCTGTTCCCTAGGTGTCATTCGGTGGACTTTAAGAAAGCTACGAAGTAGTCTTCTTTCGGTGGCGTACATTTTGTTTGCGATCGTTTCACACATACCTCCTAGGGCTGGGGCTCCATATTCTAGTATCGGTCTTATAAATGTTTTGTAAGTATGGATTGTTGTTCGGGTGTTCCACCCGTTGAATCTTCCTTGTACAGGTGTACTAATCCTTGTCTTTTCCTAATTCTGTTGAGGATCTCCTTCTGGTGTGCCTTCCAATTTAGGTACTTGTCCAAGTGTAGTCTGACGTATTTTGCTGTATTGCTTAGGTGTAGTGGGGCATTCCAGAGCATTAATTTTATGTCTGCTTCATCCTGGTTTTTGTTTTTTGTAAGGTTTCTGTGCCTAAATAGGACCATTTGTGTTTTTGTGGGATTTGGTTTTATCCTGTTTACGGTCATCCATTTTTCTAGCTTTTTTATGTACGAGCTGGCCTTCCGTAGTATGGCTTGTGTGGTGGCTCCTGTTACCCAATATGCAGTGTCATCTGCATATAATGCCACTGCTTCTTTTTCAGTGTTTGTGGTAGGAGTGTCTGACGCGTATAAGGTGTATAGAATTGGGGAAATTATGGCGCCTTGTGGTACGCCTGCTTCTGGTGTAAAGGATTCAGATTTTTCCGTGCCTACATGTACTCAGCATTGTCTCTCACTGATTTGTCCTTGGATGATCCTAACCATTTTTGGGGGGAAGCCTAGGTCTAATAGTTTTGTTAGTAGGCCTGTATGCCATATTTTGTCGAAGGCACGCTCGATATCTAGGAAGATACCGAGTGTGCATTGGCTACTGTTGAAGCCTTTGATAATGTCGCTTGATAGCCTTATAAGCGGGTCATTTGTGGAGTGGTTTTTTCTAACCCCAGCTTGTATTGTGGGTATTATTTGTTTGTCTTCGGCATATTTTCTTATTCTGTCTGTTATTATTCTTTCGTACGTTTTCCCTATTACGTTGAGTAGTGTGATGGGTCTATATGAGGTCGGATTTGTTTTCGGCTTGTTTGGTTTTTGTAACATGATTATTTTTCCCTTTTTCCATTATTCTGGTGTTGTTTCGTTTTGTAGACAGTGGTTGAAAATTGTGTGGAGGAGTGGTATTATTACATCTTGTGGTGCCTTTATGATGTGAGTTCTTTGAATCCCGTTGTCACCAGGAGCTGAGTTTCTTCCCATCATGATGGCGTCCGCGATTTCTTCTTCTGTTATGGGCGCGGTTAGTTGTTCATCGTTCTCGTTATTGACAGTTGGTGCATTGATTTTTGTTAGTGTTTCATGTTCTGCTGTTATTCTATATGCTTCATCGAACAGTGGGTCTCTTGGGAAGGAGTGTATGGTTTCTAGGCTATTCTTGAATTCTTGTGCTATTTTCGCTGCGTCTGTAGTGGGTTCGTTGTTGATTATGAGGCAGGGTTCTGTCTTTTTCTTCTGTCCTGTTAGTACTTTGAATTTATGCCAAAATTTCCCTCCATCCCTGTAGTCTAGTGTCTTGCATGTATCATTCCATTTCTGTTCTCAGTATTGTGAGATTATTCACTTGATTTGTGCATTCAGTCTGTTCCAGATTGGTTTGAGGGCCTGGTTGTTGGTTCTTTGTATTTCTCTGTACAGTTTCTTTTTCTCTCTTATGAGTCTCAGTGCTTCTTGTGGTATTGTGGGTTTATAGTTGGGTATTTCTTTTGAAGGGATACTTTCTTCTATGGCCTTCTGTATTGCTGCTTCTAGCCTGGTGTTTACTGTTTCTAGATCGTAGTTGTCCGTGATTGCGATTGGCGTCATCAATTCTTCTCGTATCGTTTGCTGATATTTGTTCCAGTCGTCTTCTCTGTAATTTCTGATAGTCCTTATTTCTGGCCTGGGTGGCGGGGGAGGTGCTATGGACATCTTGAAATATATTGGGAGGTGGTCACTCGTGATTGTGTTCCCCACTCCATAGTGTTCGATTGTGTCTTGTATGTTAATACTGAAAAGGACGTGGTCTGGTGTGGATTCTCCATTGTGTCCAATGTATGTTGGTTGATTTATGGGAATTCTGTCAAACGGTTCTGTTGTTAGGAAATCTAATAGTTCTTGCCCATTGGTGTTGTCTGCTGTATCTCCTAGCAGATGGTGTTTTGCATTTCCATCCATCATCAGTATTGTTTTTTGAAATGAGTTGAGGTACCGTAGAAAGTCTATTGGAAGCGGGTGCCTTGGTTGTGTGTATAGGCAGGCTATAGTGAGTTTGTCTCTCCTTGCTATAGGTATTTGGACTACTATGGCCTCTATATTTTGGAACTGTTGTGGGATGGGTATTTCTGTTGCTGGAAGTTTTTTGTCTATATAAATTGCGACTCCCCCTCTGGCTTGATTGTTGGTCCTATTCTTCAGATAGTGGTTGTACCTTAGTAGCTCGGGATTGTCTATCTGTTAGCCATGTTTCTGTTACTCCAAATACATGTATTTTGTTTTGATGTAGCGTGTAATTTAGAATTGTCTTCTTGTATTTTAACCTGTGTGCATTTGCGTATAGGAGGTTTAGGTGTGTTCCTGTTAAGTTTTCCCCAGCCATTTTGTTTGCCTACTTGTCTTGTTTGTGGGTTGTTTGCCTCTTTCTGCTCCTTAGGTTATTTGTTGCTGGTTGAGAGTGTGACATGTATTCCGTTGCCTGCTTGCGTTACTTTTACTAGCTTTTGGAATATGGCCTTGGATACTTCCTCGACCGTTTTGGCGATGTGTTCTTTCTTGTCTTGGAATAGGTTCCACAGTATTGCTGTTGTGAACCTTATGGTGTCCTCTTTTAGTGTCACTTCTTTTGACATTTCTTCTGTGTTTTGGGGGAGAGTTGATGGCGTATCTAGTGTCTTGATTGGGGCTATTCTGTGATCAGGCCCCGCTTCTTTTGGCCTTTCTTTGCATCTGAATGAAAAGGCCACGTGGTCGCTGTTGCAGTTTCCACATTTCGCTGCTGCATCCGGGGCTTGGCACTGGCTGAGGTCGTGTTTTCCTCCGCATATTGAATTCCGCATATTGAATTCTTTTTCGGCTCATTTTTCGACTGAGTGTCCGAACTTCAGGCATTTCGTACATTGTACTGCCTGTGGGCATGGGGGGTGGGAGGTCTCTACCTTGTACCATTTGTAGAACATGTAGACACCTTTCGTGAGTAGGGTGTCTAGTGTTTGCGCGCAGTAAGTTATGATCCAGAATTTCATTGTTGCCTTTTAGAGAAGAAGACTTCGAATCGAGGGAGCGGACGCGGCAGAAGAAAAGAAGACAATGCTAGACCTTTCACACGGAAGAGTGAAGGAAACAGCAAATTGTCTGTCTCTTCGCTACCCTGTAGCGAGTGATCACAAAGGAGCGTAAATTGTCATGTCTCTGTCTCTCCGTATTAACGGAGCCTTCTAAAAAAGCAAATTGTCTCACACCAATGCCGCACAACAGAGCAGTCTCTGTCTCCCCCGAGTGATAGGGAAAAGCCGATCCAGGGCCAGTAGCGCTGCTCCGTAACCCGCGGTCGGAGAGTGATAGACTGGCAATTTCCGTGGATCCTCCACACCCGCTGTGCATGTGGAGGTGCTAACGAAGCGGGAAACCAGACTTCCTTGTGTGGCCACACAACATATACACACACGCTCACATAAATAGGAATTGTATACTGCTAGGGAAATGACCGACACTGGAACCCCCGACCCCCAACCACCAAAAAGAGGCACAATAGTAGACGAGGAAGGGTTCACACTCCGGATCAGCAAAAGAAATAGGAAACGGAAAGACTCAGGGAACGAGATCGTTCACACATACCTCCTAACCAATCTATCCCCCGACTGCTCACAAAAAATTCTGGCCGAACAAATAAAAAAGAACATCACGGGATTCGACATCATAGGCATAAAGTACAACCACCAGAGACACACGGCACTCGTAAAGTCACGGACAGGAACAACAGCCCAATACATCGTCAACAAAATGCGCCCTGGCATATTACGTACACTGCAGGTTCGGGAAATAAAACCAACGGAAATCCAAGAGACCGAAAACAACAAGAAAAACAGCTACAGCTGCGTATTAAAAGGTGTAGAGCACGACGTAACGAAGAAGGAAGTTCTCGAGGCTATCCGCGAAATGAACCTTTCTGTCAAAGATGCATGGAGAATCCATGACTTTAACAGAAAAAAGGCAACAATGAAATTCAGGAGCTGATAGGATAGAGGGGTTGGAGACTGTTGGGTGAAGGGGGTGGAGAGTAGGTTTATTGAAGGTTAATTTTGAGACAAGAGAAATGTTGTAATGGTAATTCTATTTGCATAACCCAGAAATGCCAATGAGGAAGAGGAGGATCCAGATGGTCTAACATGTGAAGCAGGCACTGAAATCAACCATGTATGTTGTGTCAAAGAGTGGCCCACTTTGATTTTGTGGGTAATTTCAAAGCTTGACAAAGCCCTGACAAAGGCAGTGGTTGAGTAGTTCAAGTCCATTGTTGCATCAAGTAATTGGGGGCGCACTTCTTTTTAACTGATTATTTGAGGTGAGGAAGAATTAGGGGTATGATGTGATATTGCACAATGGTTTGGTTTGTGTGCTACGTCAGGGAAAGCACCTGGCTGTGAAGGCCTTTACAAGACCTTCTGCATACTTCTTGCCACTACAAATACACAATCTTCAGCTTGTTAGCCTATAAGAAAGGGATTTTTTTGGGGTAGATGAGACAGCAGCTATCAAAATGCAAGTAATGACTGTGGTTGATGGGTTTACAATGGACAGAAGTGTGGATGGAGCATTGGAGATGGTTGGGGGGGTGGGGGGGAGGGATGTTAATCTCCATGAAGGTGATGCATCGGGATGAGGTAAAATAGATAGGAGAAAGGGTGTTGAAGTTATGAATGACTGAGCATAACTCGCATGTGCGTGCATGTGGTTGGGTGTGTGTGTGCGTGCGCATGTGTGATATGGCTGAAAACACTTGTAATTGTGGTTCTCGTTTTGTTGTGCTACCTGTGGTTAGAGGTTTTCTTTACACTGAGTAGCAATATATCCTTTTGCAAAACTGTTGACATTCCAACCTATCTTTTCCATGGTTAAATTTATGAAAAAATTTCGCAGATTTTGTTTCTGCTTAAATTTATTATCAAGACTTAAATTTTCAGTGTGCTGATTAGAGTACTGTATAAAGTGCTCACAGATACCTTGTTAATTCAAATATATGAATAATAAAATCTCTTATTGCAACATATCACAGTATTCTTTTGTATGCTAATATACAGTTCCAAGCATGTTGAACTAAGTCATTAGAAAGTCGGGCATTCCAACCCTGTAGTAACATATTTGAGTTTCTGTGAAACTAATTAACTTACCAGATAAATAATGCTGAAGATCCAAAACACCTAGAACTTTCATTGCAAACTAAGCGGTTATATTTATTACTCTCCAGAGTCTGTTTCTGTATTATATATATGAATCTGTGTAACTATCACTTCCTGTGCTCCTTCGCCTGGTAAGTAATATATATAAATATAAAAAATAGAAATCGTATGACTTACCAAAAGGACCGGCTCGTCGATAGGCACAAATAATCACACACAAACACACATACAAGCTTTCGCCACCACTGGCAGCTTCTTCAGGAAAAAGATGCAAAAAGGGGAGGAGAAAGGGAAGGATATGGGTTTTAAGGTAGTGGAAAAGGAGTCATTCCAATCCCAGGAGTGAAAGGACTTACCTTAGGGGACAAAAAGGAAGGTAAACAAATACACACACACTCACATGTATCCAAACGCAAACACACCTAGACAGACATTTGTAAAAAGCAAAGAAGTTGGGCAGAGATAACACTTGAGGCAGACGGTCTGTCCGCAGAACCGAGGCAAAGTTACTAAAGATGGTGGGCGGGAATTTGAATTTAGCGGAGGTTCAGACCAGGTGGGCAACGGGAGGAGAGAATAAGCTGAAGGGCAAGTTCCCACCTCCGGAGTTCTGAAAGGTTGGTGTCAGTGGGAAGTATCCAGATAACCTGGACAGTGTAACACTGCGCCAAGATGTGCTGGCCATGTACCAAGGCATGTTTTGCCACAGGGTAATCTTCAGTACCAACACTGTCTGCCTGTGACCGTTCATGCGAATGTTATATTTGTTTATCCCACCAGGAAAGTTTCCTTCTATAATTTTCGTTTCATCAATATATATACGTAAAAAATAGATGAAGTCCACTTACCAGGGGAAGGAGCACAGGCAGTGATAGCAACAAATAAACACACAGACACACACACAAACGTTAGCTTTCGCAGCCTAGCTGCTTCGTCAGGCAGAAGGGAAGGAGAGGGAAAAGGAAATGATGAGGGTTTTAAGGGAGTGGGTATGGAGTCATTCCAATCCCGGGACAGAAAAGACTTACCTTGGGGGAAAAAAAGGAGGGTAAACAAATGCACACACACCCACACATTGTTTGTACATTTGTTTACCCTCCTTTCCCCCCCCCCCCCCCCCCAAGGTAAGTCTTACCTGTCCCGGGATTGGAATGACTCCTTACCCACTCGCTTAAAACCCTCATCATTTCCTTTTCCCTCTCCTTCCCTTCTGCCTGACGAAGCAGCTAGGCTGCGAAAGCTAGCGTTGTGTGTGTGTGTGTGTGTGTGTGTGTGTGTGTGTGTGTGTGTGTGTGTGTGTGTTACTATCACTGCCTGTGCTCCTTCCCCTGGTAAGTAGACTTCATCTATTTTTTTTTTTTTTTACATATATTTTTCCTGTTAGGAATTTTTGAAAATTATAGAAGTGTGAGTGTGTGTGTATTTGTTTACCTTCCTTTTTTCCCCCTAAGGTAAGTCCTTCCACTCCTGGGATTGGAACGACTCCTTTTCCACTTCCTTAAAATCCATATCCTTTCCTTTCTCCTCTCCTTTCTTCCTCTTTTCCTGACGAAGCGACCAACGGTTGCGAAAGCTTGTATGTGTGTGATTTTATTTGTGTCTGTCAACCAGCCTGTCCTTTAGGTAAGTCATCTGTTTTATTGCCCTTTTTTAAGTTTCTCTTTCCTTGTGAACTTAATTGCAGTATGATGACTCTGTGATCTAAGCAAACTAACATATGATGAATCTGTCATTTACGCAAAATAACATTTATTTACTGGTCCTGCGAATCTAGGATTCTACAGAGTACAAAAGATGCTAGACCATTTTCTTGCACGATATACATCTTTTACAAACCAAATTTTTGCTAGAAGTAAATTATTGTGTATATTTACACAATACTTTGTTGCTCTATACATTTTACAACACAATTTTAACTGGTGCTAGTATTGTCTTTCTCTAGATACTTATCTGCTGTGTAGAAGCAGTGCTGTAGCAAATAATCCACAATGGCAGTTTCGGATTTATTACTGTCCATTATTTTTTTTGTGGTAGGTGAGGCATTATACAGTTTGATTCTAGGATGTAGTACGTCTTTCCACGACAGTGCTGTATTTGTACATTATAAATTTACTTAATTTTTTGTCTTGTGGGGTAGTTGTATAGATATTCATTATGGGTGAAGCATTAGCTAAGGTAAAGCAGTCAACAATCCGAAGATTGGTTTGAATACCACAGTGCTTTACTAGCCACTGTTTGGAGGTGGTATGCTGTTGCCTTCCTCCGACCTTTGAACTGACTTACCCAGCCAGTTATAGGGGGACCTACAGTTTAACGTGGGTTCCGAACCACGGTGTTACTCGGTATTTTTCACATGAGCAATACTGCCAGAGGTGAAAGAAGTGGCAAGTGACAGATGAAAATCCTAGGACCTGGCGGGGATCGAACCCGCGACCTTTGGATTTGTAGTCTGGCACTATACCACTGTGCAACCGAGGCGCATGATGCATTAGCTACCAATGTTTAATTTTTCTTTTATAATAATACCATTTTATAAATGTACACACATGAAAATACCTTTGTTTTTCTTAAAAAGTAGGTTACATGTTGATCTTTGGTCTGTCCCTTCTATTATTGTAGTAATTGTTTTCTGCAATCTAAATGTTTTCTTGCTTATTTCACTGTTTCCCCATAATAACATACTGTATTTCATTATGAGTGAGTATAGGCAAAATAAAGGGTGTCTCATGAAAGATGCCTGCCAGGCGACTGCGGTTTGTGCAGTACGGCTCCTGGCCACCGCATCCGCCAGCCATGGCAGCACCCGATTCTCAGACTATATTGTGTTGTGGGTGCACTGAGTTAAAGTCTAAAAAACACTGCCATCTGAGTAACCTAAGCTTACCTTTATTTACAGTAGATGTTCCAAATGATGTCCCTCTATGGAAAGAGCGGCCTGACATCTCTTCAACACATTTGCTAACACTTGACGAATTTCGGCTTCTGAAATCTGGGAAATGACTAGTCAAATCCTGTCTTCCAACTTTTCGAGTGTATGGGGATTGATTTAGTCTTCCGATGAAGCATGGCTGAATTTGTCAGGCTACATAAATGTGCAGAACAATGGACGTTGGAGCTCAGAAAAATCCACATGAGTTACGTCAACAACCTCTTCATGACCTGAAAACTGGAGTGTGGTGTGCAATTATTGCGAGGTGAATAATTGGGCCAACAAAACAATAAATTCTGACAGGTATGTGAACAATATCCTGCATCCACTTTTTCAAGAACTTTCACCCAACGAAAAGCTGTACGGTTATTTCATGCAAGACCACACATTACCAATACTCCTATGGCAGCAATACGAAGTGTTTTCGATGATAGGATAGTTGACTGGCCTCCTCGTTCTCCAGATCTAAATCCCTGTGACTTTTTATCTTTGAGGAATGTTAAAAGACAAGGTGCATGCAAACAATCCTCATACACTCGAAGAATTGGAAGACAGAATTCGACTAGTCATTTTCCAGATTTCGGCAGCCGAAATTCGTTGAGTGTTCGCAAATGTGTTCAAGAGATGTCAGGCCACTCTATCCATAGAGGGACATCATTTAGAACATCTACTGTAAATGAAGGTAACCTTAGGTTACTCAGATGGCCATGTTCTTTAGACTTTAACTCAGTGTATGTGCCCACTGCACCACACAGTCCAAGAATTGGGCACTGTCCCTCTATGGAAAGCAGATACGGTGGCGGCAGCCAGGAGACATACCGCGCGATCCATGGACGCCTGGTAGGCATCTTTCACGAGAGACCCTGTATATGACCTTGATTTATCATATGATGTGTGGCTCCAGAATGGTCACATAATGTAATATGTTTTCTTAGTTTTCTGTTGACAATTTTAGATGTATATTCAATTTTACATTTTGTTGAAATTATATTACAATAAATATTGTATACTCTTTTCTTCCCAGACTTTTTTGTCCATTTATTTTAATAGGGGGTCAACTGCTGTCCTATTCAGGGTGATTGTTTATTTCATGTCCCATGGATCCAGATAGTGAGTAAATCATGAGGATATGGAACATGTCTAATTGTGCAGATTTCAATTGAAACTTATAAATACCAAGACAATTCAATGTTAAAGACTACATAGTTTACAAAACCCACACAATGAGTACAATAAAAGTTTAGATTTAAATAAGATATCAATTTTTAAACAACATATCATCCAAATTAGCAGAATGAATTTCAAGTACAAGTAATAAATCAGAATGTGAAGTCAAGTCAGATATTACAATAACTAAATACAGGTATAGCAAATCTATTTTTACAAAATATGTGATAATAAAACTGATGAGACTAATTCTAAAGACACTATAAGTTTAGTGATGGTAATATTACCTTCCAAATATTTATCAACAATATAAAAAGATTTCTCTATCAGGTAATCTTCAAGAGCTTGAGTAAAATTTGACAGTTCTGTATGAAGATTAGATTAGTTTAATACTTGTTCCATCGACCATAAATATGACATTTCGCAATGATGTGGAACATGTCAGTTTAATAAATGGTGCCTATACACGGCACAATATTTTAAGTATTTTTTTTAATTATTATTATTTTTATAAGTTTTTTTGTCTTTTATGTATATTTTAGTGAAATCGCTAAGTTTTATCTAAAAATTCTTCTAAAGTGTGGAAGGAGCTGCCATTCAGAATTTTTTGTAATTTATTTTTTAATATTAGTTGGTTATCTGTCAGACTGTTGATGGTACTTGGTAAGTGACCAAAGACTTTTGTGGCAGCATAATTCATCCCTTTCTGTGCCGAAGTTAGATTTAACCTTGAATAGTGAATATCACCCTTTCTCTTAGTGTTGTAGCTATGCACACTGCTATTACTTTTGAATCGGGTCGAATTGTTAATAATACATTTCATGAGTGATTATATATATTCTGAAGCTACATTGAAGATCACCAAATAAATGTCTGCAGGATGATCTTGGGTGGGCTCCATCAATTATTCCGATTACATGCTTTTGTGTAATGAATACTTTTTTACTCAGTGTTGAGTTGCCACAAAATATGATCCCATTTGAAAGCAGTGAATGAAAATAGGCATACTAAGTTAATTTACCAAGATGTAAATCAACAAATTTTGCCATACCCTGATAGCATAAGTTTTATGCTATGTGTTAGCAGTTCTTCAATGTGTTTCTTCAAATTCAATCCCTCATCAATCAAACACCTAAAAATTTTGAATATTCTACCTTAGCTACAGATTTCTGTTCAGAGTCTACATTTATTAATGGTGTCATGCCGTTTAACTGTATGAAACTGTATATACTGGGTTTTATCAAAGTTTAATGAGAGTCCATTTGTAGAGAACCACTTAATTTTCTGAAAGACATCATTTACAATTTAATCAGTTAATTCCTGTTTGTCAGGCGTGATAGCTATACTTGTATCATCAGCAAAAGAATTAGCTTAGCATCTTCATGAATATAGAATGGCAAGTCATTCATATATATTAAGAACAGCAGAGACCCAGCACCGAACACTGTGGGACCCCATTTGTGTTAGCTCCCCAGTTAGAGGAATTAACTGTTTCTTTCATATTATGTGAACTGCTTATTTCAACTTTTTGCAATCTTCCAGTTAAGTATGACTTAAACCATCAGTGCACTGTCTCACTCATACCACAATACTTAAGTTTATCTAGAAGAATTCCGTTTGATATTTGATGTATGGTGTGAGAATATTAAATAGCTTAATGCTGAAGTAATAAACTCCTTTTTGTACCATGCTGAGATATTTCAGTTCAAAGTGTAGATTGTTTTTGTTCCTTGTATTGTAGCCATGAAATTGGCTATTGTCTTGGTAGATAGAAAAAATTTTGCACACAAAGATCAATAAGAAAGAAATCTACAATGGGGCAGTGATTACGATTCCCATCTTTGTAAACAGCCAAGAAAAAGACAAGAAGCTATGCATAGTTCCATCCAATGGCTGAACCTGAAATGTTCTACTGGTAATTACAATCCAATTTTACCCATACTGACCTCTCATGCTAAAGAACATATCACACACAGTTTTTACCTCCAGCAAGCAAAACTTAAGTACTGTTGATACTACTCTTAACTGTATGTACTAGCCACGTAGGCAGTAGCTTCCAGATATTAGTTTCATATGCAACATCTTACCAGAAACATTCATATGCAGATGCTGTGGTCCATCTGTAAAACTTCTGCCCCCCCCCCCAACCGAAGTTCCATTGCCTAATGTGGGTAATATCTTCAGAGACGATCCGATGGCTCGCCTTTTAAGAAGTTGCCCACAGAAGGCACTGAAATGTTGGGAGAAAGATGTTTTACAGATAGACCATGGAATCTTAGCTCAGAAGTTTTAATTAATGAAGGCGCCAACCGTAAAAGCCAACATGTTATGATTCATATGTAGGTCACAATGTGTGTCACAGGCAGTGCATTAATTACATTCCAACCCATTTTTAAGCAACTGTCAAAACTGTGAAATTATTCCACAGAACCTTTCATCTGTAGATTGCTGAACTGCTCAAAGAATGACACAACCTTCACTTGAGTGAGGAACAGTGTCAGTGATGTACTCTATGTCATCCCCAGCTTTTCACTTCAGGTTACAGTCCACAACTTTATCAACATGTTTTCTTCTTTGTATCCTTTCCCAAAAGAGCCCAGTTCGAAGGTGATATAGCTGGGCCCAACAATTTTGTTTGAAGTAGTAATTACCTGGTTACTGTGGAGGTTTTTTTTTTCTTTTTTTTTCTCCTCCTCCTACTCCCCCCCCCCCCCCCCCCCGCCCCCCTTAAACATACTAACCTCAACTATTCTTCTTTACTTCATTGCCTTATCGAAGTGCTCCTGACTTACTTGGGTTGTCTGTTCACAGTCATTTACAGTGTTCAGAGCAGTAAATCAGTTGATGTCCCGACTAAGGCTAACGGACTTGCAGGATCTCAAACCTTCTTCCCAATTTGACGTGTTTGAACACAGCTCAGTTGCACACCCTATACAAAATCTTTCATATTTCACAGTTATGTGTCGTGGGGGATTCAGGACAGTAATGTTTATTAATAAACCCAAGCCTGGAAATGTGACATTTGACAGCTAAAACAACTTTTAAAGAACATCAAATGATTCACAGTACATGTGCGAACAAAAATTTTCCAGCACGAACTATGTGATAATACACAGCTGAATATATGTTAATAATACAAATTTACTGGACATAAAATGTCCGATATATGATTTATAGTATTCTGTAAGATTTGATAAATTATGGAAATTCTACACTGAGATTTGAAAATAATATGCAAAAGAGATAAGAGTGTCTGGCCAGTACTTACAATACTTTCGTACAGCTGATAGTAAACACAAAAAAATGACAAAAAAAAAGTGATGAAAGTAAGTAACGGAAAGAAGTTTATACTTATTTCATCAGGTAGGATAACAAAAGAGAAAGGGGGCAGAAGGGAAAGTTTACCTACGTTGTGAGTACCCTTTCTCTCTTTCCTTCTCCTACCTGATGAAATAAATATAAATCTTTGAAATCTAGTGTAAACCTTTACTTTCGTTGCATTTTGTGTAAATTTTTTTGTGTACCGTTAGCGGTACCAAACTGTGGTATTATATAAGATGTTTGTATGTTCAAATGTTTGTATAGTCTATGGGACTTAACTACAGGGTCATCAGCCCCTAAACTTAAAAACTACTTAAGAACTACTTACGAACTAGGACGGCACAAATATCCACGCCCGGGGGGGAATTCGAACCCCCGACCGTAGTGGCCGTGCAGACCGTGACTGGAGCGCCTCAGTCTCCTCGGCCACCGCAGCCGGCTTATATAAATTGAAACCTGATGGTCAAATGCATAATATTGCCGCGAGAGACCACGAACACCGACTGCCGGCGTGGCGCAGGGGATAGCGTCACGGACTGCGGTGCAGGAGGACGCCGGTTCAATCCCGCCCACCGGCAAAAATATTTATTTCTTTGTAATTAACAATTCCAGAAGGTTCTACATCTTCTTATGTTCACTTGTAAATTCTACTTGTTTCTTATGTTAACTGTTCTTCTAATTTCTGGTAAATTCTGTCTGTGTATAAATAGCAGAGCACTCTGCCTGAGAGGCAGTCAGTGCTGCGTGTATGTTGAGTTCGTAATAAACGTGCTTTCAGTATAAGTGCTGTGTTTAGTTGCCTTCGAAGTCAAGCCTGTTTCCATTTCATAGCAACAATATTTCTTATGAAATCTCATTATTTCTCAAACTTCTTCACATTTTATAAGAGATGTTTTTCCAAAGTTTACACAAAAATTGGTATACGGAATCACAAGCCATATAGTCAGAATTTTGTTTTGGAGGGGGTTGGAGAATGAGACTGTAAAATGCAACTATAAATTATGACAAAGAACTTGTAAAGCATTAAATCATCATTTTAGGGAGGATTGAACCCCTTCATCTGCTTCCCTTGACTATGGTCCTGTGGAATTATTAATAACACTTTGCTTGATTTTCTTCTTGGGTTGTCTGCCAGATCAGGACGTCACTTTGCATTGAGCAAGTGGTTTTCAGTCTCCCTGAAGACAAGGCAGAAGCAATTAGACAAGGGGTCTCACATAAGATGTGTCAGATGCTGCCCCCATGAATTAACATCTCCTCTCTTGAATGGGCCACCATCCGATCCATAAGAGAAGATAAAGAATTAGTTGCTTTAACAGCAGATAAGGGTAACTACTGTAGTTCTCCTCTCATCAGACAATAACCTTTGAAAAATGGATGTTTTACTTGAAGACTCAGCCTTCCAAAGGCTACACAACAACCGAACTGAGGGAATTAAGTGAAAAATACATTCCCTCCTGAAGCAGAGTTCCCTACCAGATGATGCACTCGAAACACTTTGTTCTGGTGTCACTGTTCCACCAAGATTGTATGGTCTACCAAAGGTACATAAGAAAGGGGTTCCGCTTCGTCTGATTGTGAGGAATTTGGGTGCTCTCACATACAACTTGGCACAGTATCTGCCATCAGTTCCCAGCCCTCGCGTCAGAAAATGCAAACATTACATTTCCAATTCTACTGTCTTCATTCAGCAATTTAAGTCTTTTAATCTGGGTTCCTTTGACTTGCTGGTCAGTTTTGTTGTTGTGTTGCTTTTTACCTGGGTTTCTCTATAAGAGTCCTTGCAGCTAATTGGTGAAAAACTAGATGAGGAAGTGATTGAGCTTTGCTGTCATGTGCTGACACTTATATACTTTTTAATTTTATGACAAATATTTTGAACAAACTGACAAGAGTGGCTAAGGAGGCCTATTACCCCTATAATTGCCAATTTATGGAAGATTTTGAAGACAAAGCACTGAAGACAATGTTCTTAAAACCCATCTGTTTCTGGAAGTATGGTATACCCACACAGGAGAGATGCTCTGAACCGATTTCTAGAACATTTTAATTACCTTCATCCTGGCATCAAGTTTACAATGGAGGCTGGAAGGGATGGAAAGCTGCCATTTCTGGATGCCTTGGTGTAAAGGAAAGATTATGGGAGATGGGGGCACACCGTTTACAGGTAGCCCATGCACACGGACCACTACTTGCACGCAACAAGCTGTCATCCTCCATACCAACATACCCACATCTCACAAACATTGGGAAAAAGAACTTTTGCCATTTCAGATGCAGAGAACTTGGAAAAAGAGCAGGACCATCTTAGATGGCATGTTCATGCAAAATGGACACACAGATAAACAGATATGTCATATCTTTCAGTTTGGACCATTGTGGGAACCCTTAGAAAACACTTGTAAATCACTGGCTTTCCTACCTTGTGCTGGAAGCATATCTTCAAATAAAAATAGGCAGACTTTAAAAATCTATGATATCAAATCCATTTTTAATCCGTTAGCCAAGGTTAGAGTGCTCCAGGGCTCAGTGAAGCATGATTTAGGATTGAGGTGTATACAAATTCGCTTGTGGGAAAGTTAACATCAGTCAGACAATTAGAATCACACAAGATCAATGGACTGAGCAACAATGACACACACAGTTGTTTCAACCAGATAAATCTGTGGTGGCCAAGCTCTGTCCTTCCAAGGGGCATTAAATGATTTATGATGAAACACAAATTGTTGCATCTGCATCTCGCTATTGGGACTGTGTGTTGAAGTCTATTAAAATTTGTCTTCCAGACAACATTATAGAGACAAGGGGTTCCCCTTAAGTAAAATGTGACACTTGGAGTTATTACAGATGAAAAAACGAAAGTCTGTCACCAGCCGTTAACAGTACTCAATTGCAATTTATCTTTTAGGCTGACTTCCACCACTCTATGATAGAGGGCCTTACCATTGATATTTGCACATCCACTGTTGGCCATCCTTGGTGCATAAAGGGGTCACCGCTCACAGATTGGACTCAGTTCCAGTAGGTTGGTAAAACGAGGCAGCCAGTTGGACTGCTGAAATATTGTGTCCTGATACAGCAGACAACCCAAGAAGAATATCATATGTTACGGAAATCATTTGAAGTCACAATAACGCTTTACCATATGAATTCTCTCACAGGATTGTTCAAGATAATATAACAATTTGTATTTGTGACAGTTCACAGGGTCCACTGTAAGCTGTTTACATGGCCCACAGTGTGATAAAAGTTTTCAGCCAAAATACTCAGAAAAGATGTTTCTGTCTATAATCTCTTAGATTTACTTTCCAAGTATAAAATAACTTATTTTATTAAAATAATTGAAGAATCAAATTTATATAATAACTATGTCAGACATAAAATTTAGATTCCTTAAAAAGTTCACCTTTAGTGTGAAATGCTGTTCCAAGAGGTTTTTATTTCAAGAGACACACAATTTTCTTAAATCTCCTCTATTCCTGAGGTGGAAAGCAAAGAGATGAGATTTTGGCAGTCTCAGATTTACTTGATTAGCCCTGAAATGTTTACAAGTTCTTTCAAAGTTCTATTCAAAGTTAAATCTGCACAGCTAAAACTTCTGATGTTGTTGGGAAGTGGTTAATCATTAGTGTCAACATTGAATAGCAATGGAGAAAATATTCTTCCTGGGGGAAATCCATTTTTCTGCATTCCCCATTTATTTTTGTTAACACTGAAAGTCAGTCACAAAATTCTGCATTTCATACAAAGGTTGACTGTTTTATAAAAATTTTGGAGTTCGTTGTGAACCCAAAGAGCTAGAACAGAAAACAGCAATTTACTGTGTCATATGTATCACTGAGATCAATGAAATTTACTCCCATGATTTCGCACACTGTCCTCAGTATATGAAGTGAGGTTTAGATATTCCGTGAAAGCAACCCCCCCCCCCCCCCCAACCTCCTTTTCAAAGCCTGCCTTTTGTAAAATAAGGTGTAGTTCACTAGCTTCTTTTCCTTGCCTGGGTTACTTAAAAACACACTGTCTTCTTCACACAGATTATCTTGCACACGGTTTGCTTCACTGTCTTGTAGTTCTTGAAGCAGCACACCTTTCCTTATAACAGGGTGTCCAGCAATTCTTAAAAATAAAATTCCCTGAGTTTTCCAGGTTATCCAGGTCAAATTTTGTATTTTTCCAGGGCCATATTGTACTTAGTCACTAACCACATTTAACTGATTTTGTGACAGAATTTACAAATTTTGTTGATATACAGGAAATAATCTGTGTTTTTCTCTGAGTTAAAATAAAAAAGAGAAAGTAATATAACATTGCTTATTTTAAATCAAGATTTGAAACCCTTATTTCAAAAGTGGTACACCACCACTTCAGCTCATGTTGATATATTGAAGCTTAAACCAACTAGGTGACGATAATTCTGTGATTGAGATACCTGAAATACTGCAACCATTCGCTTGTAATATTTCAGGTGTCTTAATCGCAGAATTATCTTCACCCAGTTATGTTTAAGCCTCATTATATCAACATTAGTTAAACCAACACTACTGAAATAAGGCATTCATACAAACATACCGCGGCGGCAGAGTGCATTGAGGTGCTATGCTCCGATGCGCAAGGCTGTTTCCTGTTGGGGATACGAATCCCCCCCCCCCCCCTTGGGCATGGATGTTTGTGTCATCTGTAGTACAAGGTAGTTTATAAGTAGTTTGTAAGTTTAGGGACTGATGACCCCACAGTTAAGTCCCTTAAGCTTTATTAACATTTGAACATTTTTACAAACATACCAGAATCTGAAATCAGAACTACATGTCACAAGTAGTACGAACAAAGCACTACAAGAAAATTGGAATAAATGATGTGAACAATCAGATGTTGAGAGCATACTCACTGACATAAATATACAATTACCTGCTTCAATAAAAAAATTGCACTTTTTAGAAATAGAACTAATAATGAATTTAAATTTTAATTTGAACAAAAGACTTATTGGAAGAATAGTAACAGACTATTTGGAACTGCTGCCAACAGTAGTGAAATCAATTACAATTATTCTGTGAAGTTATTTACTGCAAATAATCACCTTGCAAATAAAAACAAAACCGTGACAACGCACTTCCTGCTTAGCTGTAATCTACATATAAATGTTACTCCATTTACATCTACACTGGCCCTTAAATAACCAAACACAAACTTTTGGGTAGTGTATTATTCTGAGTGAACACCTGTTATGGAAAGCATGTGTGGAACATATTTGTAAGAAATTCACCATAAAAATGTATTTAGTTAAACATGTCTCAAACTCCTCAGACTATAAAACCTTAAAGCAAATATATTTCACATATTTCTGCATATTCGGTATTGTGTAGTATTGAGAGTGGGCGTGGAACACCAACAGTCTATACAGACAGACCATTTACACAACAAAAAACAATAAGAGGGGCAACTGAGGTGAACAGATCACCATTTGATTTTAATATGACTACCTTAAATACCTTACAAAATAAACTGATGTATTTATTGACAGAGGAATAGTGTAATTCAACAGATAATTTCCAATTATAAGTCTCCATGGAGAACAGTTGTTGTATATAGCTGTAAGTTTGTGTTTATTTATTCTCTCTCTCTCTCTCTCTCTCTCTCTCTTTTTACAAATAACAAGTAATCTTGGGAAAGGCCCAGCTGACTGCCCATAGCATTGGACTGCGGGAGGGAAGGGGGTAGGGAATTGCAGGAACGGTGGGATGTCGCACTTCACAAAAAGCTAAGGGTGAACTATTAGCTTAGTTCGAGTTGTGGTTGCAACAATGCTTAGGCCCTATTCACATGGGGATATGCTAATTGCGTCTCCAGCTACCTGAGAACCAGAAAACTAGGAAATGGTACAACTCAAGTAGCCGATCACATTCAAACAGAAATGACTCTAGTCTCCCGTACAGCTGAGTCACTTGCAGTGTGAAAGAAAAATTACGTGACGTAAGTGCACATTTTGTTTCTGTATAGTACAATATGTAGGAACTCTTGCAGTGACAGCGATATTATAATAGATTTATTATTACCACCAGTATATGCAGACAGGCCTGAAATTTGTGCCAGTCAATTTTTAATAGCTAGCTCAATAGTTGTAATACCGGTTTAAAACAAAAATACATGAGGCACATGCATTATATAACTGAGATACAAATAGTTCACCAAAGTCACTTATGATTTTGATGCACTATGTATGTTATGAACTGTTGTATGATTTCTCTAACCAACCTCTGCTTCCTAGTATTATCTATGCCATGCACCACAAGTTTTTCATTTTCAATTGTACAAGTATTGTCGAAGCTATTTAAAATTCACAAGCACAAATTTTTAGGTCTGGGCAATTTGCATGGGGTTAGGAATTTTATGCACTTAGGAGAAATTATATTATACTTTTTACTAGGTTTTAAAAACTGGTTTGACATTTTTTTAATATATAAAAAAGTATTTTCTGTTTTTTGGTGTAGTGCATGTAAAATTTTTTAATCAATTTCAGACATTTTGTTGAGATTACAGCAGACGTGTGAAAACTTTGATGTTAATTACAGTTTTTTCTGTGAGCCTTTTCATATGTATATCTTGTGAAAAGACCATGAAGGTAAAAACTAGAGAGATTCAAGCTCAAATGGAGTTTACCATCAATTGTTCTTACTACAAAACATTTGTGACAGGAATAGGGATAGAAAGAATTAGGCCATGTTCACAATGCTGGCCGGACCGGACTCCGCCATGCACCTATCATAAAATACTTTCTTAGCTGACGTTTTCTGCCTATAAACTATGTTCCTAACAAATTTCAGCTTCAGAGGTGAAGTACTTTCTGAGATTTCATGTTTAGTCAGTTTTATATTGATAGAGATTAAGAAATCAGATTGATTATTTTTGGATGCAAGAGAAGTAAGGGAGACTTGCAGACAAAATTAAATAATAACATGCAAATCTGTAATACTAACTTTATTTGATACAATTATTTACGCCATCTCCATCGAAACTCTTGTGAGCGGTAGACTTGTTTCGTTTCATCATTTTGTGAGGAGGAAGGTTGGGGGGGGGGGGGGGGGAGGATCAGTTACAAAAAGCTTCATAAACGTCAAAATTACATGCAAACTATGTTGCAGGTAGGTCCCTAACTACTCCCATTTTCCAATAATTGACGCATAAATCAGGGTATTCTCAACGCGTTGGCGTCATTATTTCTGACGTCATATATCATTGAGCTGTGTGTCGTGCTCTTTTGTTTTTTGGGTCAGGAACCTTCGTGGGCAAACGATGAACAGTTCAGCCAAGTTTCATTGCAATCGAATGAATGGTTTATGAACACAGAGGACATACAGACAAACATTCATTTCTATATACAGAGATTATCAGATGGGGAAATACCCTCAGACTTCAAGAAAAATGTAATAATTCCTATTCCAAAGACAGCAAGTGCAGACAGATATGAAAATTACAGAACCATGCTTTAATAAAATCTTCTCTGTTTACAAACTGTGTCACTTTAATTAGATACTATAGCTCTCAATAGCATTTGTAGCAACATCAGGCACATTCCAGAGAAGATCAGTGCAATGGACACAGACACATGGAAGGTAAGTTGGGTAGCTCATAGCAGCTCCATCCTACTGTGAGACTGTGTGCCAACAGAGGTGTGAGAGTCCTGTATTTGGATCTGTCATTCTTATTTCCATATGAGCATCAAACTTCTGTCTTCAGTTCCACTTAATGTCTAAGGCCCGCCTCCCAGGCCCTGCTAAGTATGTACCGCTGGACGCAAACTTGCTGCTTATTATAATTTCAGCTCCTTCTTTCAAAAGAGAATTCCACTACAGCGATGTTTTGTCTGGAACTCTCTCTCTCTCTCTCTCTCTCTCTCTCTCTCTCTCTCAATTGTATTTTATGCGCATTTATAGGCAATTTTCAGCAATGACAGACTTCTCAAGGTTTCTTTGTTAAATATACATTCTGTAGAAGAATGCATAAAAAAATAGATACCGCCTACAGGAAAATAAAACAAACATTTGGAGACAAGAAAAGCAAGTTGTATGAATATAAAGAACTCAGATGCAAAAACCAGTTCTCAACAAAGAAGGCCGGCCGCGGTGGCCGAGGGGACTGAGGCGCTCCAGTCACGGTCTGCACGGCCACTACGGTCGGGGGTTCGAATCCCCCCTCGGGCATGGATATTTGTGCCGTCCTTAGTTGTAAGTAGTTTGTAAGTTTAGGGACTGATGACCCCGTAGTTAAGTCCCATAGATTCTACAAACATATGAACATACAGTAGAACCTCGTTTTTATGCTTTTCAAGGGACTTAAGTAAAATGGTGTAAAATACAGGAAAATGTAAAAAGCAGGAAATAATGTTTTAAATGGTAAAAAATGCTTACTGCATGGGCCTTACATTTTCGTAGTTTATTTGAGATATATGTACGTAATAGGCATCTAAATACTCGCCAGGAAGTTTATTATACAATAAAAGTTATCCAAATTTTTACTATTTTAAGCGCCAGGCAAAACATAATTTTATGGGAAGTAGAATTTTTTGACGTAATTTCATTCATTATAATCGAGGATGCCGCTATTTTAAGTGCCAGGCAGAACTGGTAATTTTATGTGAAGTAGAAATTTGACGTAATTCCATTCATCATAATCGAGGACGCCGCTATTTTAAGCGCCAGGCAAAACTAGTAATCTTGTGGAAAGTAGAAATTTCGACGTAATTTCATTCATCATAATCGAGGACGCTGCTATTTTAAGCGCCAAATGAAATTGGTAATTTTATGGGAAGTAGAAATTATTGACGTAATTTCGTTCATTATAATCGAGGACGCCGCTATTTTAAGCGCCATCAAAAGTGGTAATCTTATGGAAAGTAGAAATTTCGACCTAATTTCATTCATTATAATTGAGGACGCTGCTATTTTAAGCATTTTGGTAATTTTAGGGGAAGCAGAAATTTTTGACGTAATTTCATTCATTATAATCGAGGACGCCCCTGCTGGGCTATGTAACACATGTTCAAAATTACCTGAACCGCTTCGATATCGTTTGGACGCTGATGCCAGGCTATGGAACACATCTTCAAAATTACCGCCTTTTACCGGCATTACGTAATTATTTACGTAGTAAAACTCAAAGTTCCGTTATTTTTGTATTTTTAGATGTTTCACACAACGATATTAGAGAATTTATTTGCGTTTTCGAGTACAAAAATATACATAAGTATTTTTGTGACGTTTGCATAGGATTGGCACCTCTCACTATTATCGCTTTTTTGAGGCTGTGGGTATTATGATACTCAACTGTGACAGATATCGTTCTTTATTAATCATAAATATGAATCACAAAAACAATGCAACTCTTTATTCTCACACCGACAAAGCAATTGGTTCTGATTGTTTGAGTAGACGCCAGCCGCTCTGGCAAAGAAGCTAGCGGAAAGAGGAACTACACCGCCACAAATTAGCATTATTCTCAAGCCAAGCACTCTGGCAAAGAAGCTGGTTGAAAGAGGAACTACCTCACCACAACTTGGCGCGTCGTAAGTCATCAACAAAAGGCAAAATATACGTTTGAATAAATGCAAAGTGTCAAGAAACTCGACTGCGAATAATTTTTAAGCCCTATACTTTATGCGGAAAGCCATACTAGAGTCAATTTATGTACATTATGTCATTTTTCTTCACGAAAATTCTTTCGAAATGCGTAAAACACGGGAAAAGTGTAAATATGTTAATGCAAAAATGAGGGCGAATTAACATTGTAAACATAGGAAATTTGATGGGACCGACAAAAAATGGTGTAAATGGCGGGAAAACGTAAAAACCGAGAATGTAAAAACGAGGTTTTACTGTATTCAGCAAAGAAGGGAAAGCTGAAAAATGGAGAGAGTATATAGAGGGGCTCTACAAAGGAAATGAACTTGCAGACAATATTATGGGAAGGGAAGAGGATATAGATGAAGTTGAAATAGGAGATACTATGCTGAAAGTAGAATCTGACAGAGCACTGAAAGACCTAAGTCAAAACAAGGCCCCTGGAATAGATGACAGAACTACTAAAGTCTCTGCGAGAACCAGAGACTATTTCATCTGGTGCATAAGATGTACAAGACAGGGGAAATACCCTCAGACTTTAAGAAAAATGTAATAATCCCCATTCCAAAGAAAGCAGGTAAAGACAGGTATGAAAATTACAGAACCGCCAGTTTAATAAGTCATGGTAGCAAAATTCTAACACAAATTATTTACAGAAGGATGGAAAAGCTGGTAGAAGCTGATCTCAGAGAAGATCAGTTTGGATTCAGGAGTAATGTAGGAACACGGGAGGCAATCCCCACTTTACCGCTTATCTTAGAAAATATTTTAAGGAAAGGCAAACCTACATTTCTAGCTTTTGTAGATTTGGGGAAAGCTTTCGACAATATTGATTGGAATACACTCTTTCAAATTCTGAAATCAGCAGGAGTAAAGTATAGGGAACGGAAGGTGATTTACAACTTGTAAAAAAAAAAAAACAGACAGCAGTTATCAGAGTTGAAGAGCATGAAAGGGATACAGAGGTGCAATGGATGTACGACAGGGTTGTAGCCTTTCCCCAATGTTATTCAAATAGTATATTGAGCAAGCTGTAAAGGAAAGCAAGGAGAAATTTGGAGAAGGAATTAAAGTTTAGGGCAAAGAAACAAAAACCTTGTGTTTTGCTGATGACATTGTAATTCTGTCAGAGACAGCAAAGGACCCAGAGGAGCAATTAAACGGAATGGACAGTGTGTTGAAAGGAGCATATATGATGAACATTAACAAGAGCAAAACAACGGTAATAGAATGCAGTCTTAGAAAATCGGGCGATGCTGAAGAAATTAAATTAGGTAATGAATCAATAAAGGTGGTAAATGAGTTTTGTTACTTGGGCAGTAAAATAACATATGATGGTCGCAGTACAGAAAATATAAAATGCAGAATGGCAATGGGAAAAAAGTGTTCTTGAAAAAGAGAAATTTGTTAACAGTGAATATTAATTTAAGCATAAGGAAGTCCTTTCTGAAGGCATTTGTGTGGAGTGTTGCCTTGTATGGGAGTGAAACATTGACGATAAACAGTGCGGATAGGAAAGGAATAGAGGCTTTTGAAATGTGGTGCTACAGAAGAATGCTGAAGATTAGGTGGGTGGATTTCGTAACTAAGAGATACTGAACAGACTTGGTGAGAAAAGGAATTTTTGGCATACCCTGACTAAAAGAAGGAATCGCTTGGTAGGACACATTCTTAGACATCGAGGAATCGTAAATTTAGCATTGGAGGGAAGTGTGTGGGGTAAAAATCGCAGAGGGAGACCAAGAGATGAGTACAGTAAGCAGATTCAAATGGATATAGGTTGCTGTTCTTATGAGGAGATGAAGAGGCTTGCTCAGGATAGAGTAGGGTGGAGAGCTGCACAAAGCCAGTCTTTGGGCTGAAGACCACAACAACAAACACATCATCTGACAAAGTTGATGAATGAAGTCAATACAGAATCACAATGCTGCACCTGGATGGCGACCAGTGTTGACAACCTGCCCCCACTATAGTTCAGTTGAGCATTGTGTATTGTGTATTTTCTGTGTTAGACCTCTTGGACAAAGTGCTTGTTTAGTGTGTTGGTTCTGAATTGAAACAGGTCTATGAATGAGCAAATTATCACTTTAAAATATTGTTTTAAGTTTCGTTAGGTGCCATATAAACACATTCAATGTCAGTACGTGTTTATGGAGATCAAGCACTGTCCGTGAAGTGTATGTAAAAGTGGTTCTCCTGTTTTCGAGGTGGCCAGGAAAGTGTTTCTGACAATCCCCATAGTGGACGACCAGTGAACGCCATCAGTGATGAAAACATTGAGAAAGTGAAGACATTAATCATGATGATCATCGAACTGTGCACATGATAGAGGATGTACTGCAGATTAATCACAACTCTATGTGACAAATCCTTACCCAAAAGTTAGGGAAGAGAAAAACATGTTGTCTCCTTGTGCCACATCACTTGACTGACAATCAGAAGCAGACATGTTTATAGGCTTCACAGGATTTTTTCAAAATGGCAGACGGGACACGCAATTTCTTGAACTGTATTATCACTAAGGATGCAACCTGGCATCTCTGGTACAAACCTGAAACAAAATGGCAAAGCATGGAATGGTGTTCTCTGATATAACCTCATAGGAAAAGGTCAGAACCAAAAAATAATGCACCAAAATTATGCTAATCTCCTTTTTTTATATTTAAGGCATTATCCACAAGGAATTTGTAGCTAAGGGAACGAAATTGAACGCTGCCAGGAACTTTGAAAAATTTTGACCAGTTTCATGCAACATCTGTGCAAGGTATGACCCCAGTATGCACAACAAGTTTCGTGGTTTTTTGTTCATGACAATGCTTGCAAACACAAAGCTAATATCATCAAACAGTTCCTCGCACAAAAAAAGGGGGGGGGGGGTGATGCAACTTGAACATCCGCCATATTTGCAAGATCTTAATCATCCAGGCTTCTTCCTATTCCCTCATGGATAGACCTCTGAACTCTGCAAGCTTACATCAATTTGCTTGCTACAGTATGTTGATGATAAAGACATGGCCTCATGATGAAAATACACTGCAGCAGTTCATCCACCACATGAATGATGACCACTTCAACATTAAATTTACAGTTTAGAAAGAGATGGTTGCCACATCAGGAGGTTAAGGATTCTAACAACTTGACTCTTGCAAGGAGGTTGGAGCGGTAGTTGCAAATGTGGTCGGCCGTTGTCACCTGATATTGCCGCGAGAGACCACGGACACCAACTGCCGGCGTGGCGCAGGGGATAGCGTCAAGGACTACGGAGCAGAAGGTCGCCGGTTCGATCCCGCCCACCGGCAAAAATTTATTTCTTTGTAACTTACAATTCCAGAAGGTTCTACATATTTCTTATGTTCACTTGTAAATTCTACTAGTTTCTTATGTTAACTGTTCTTCTAATTTCTGGTAAATTCTGTCTGTGTATAAATAGCAGAGCACTCTGCCTGAGAGGCGGTCAGTGCTGCGTGTATGTTGAGTTCGTAATAAACGTGCTTTCAGTATAAGTGCTGTGTTTAGTTGCCTTCGAAGTCAAGCCTACTTCCATTGCAACGTGACATTGTTTGGTGGAGGCGCCGGGTACACTGTGCAACAGCTGCATCACCGTGGCTCCGATTAGGCAACGTAAAAGCCGTTGCTTACACGGACTGGAACCGGAATACAAGGGATACACAGAGTACATCCTTCCAAAAGTCTGTATTATCAGAAGAACGATGGAAACGAAACCAGCAATAAGCCAGCTGCACATCAGACACCCGTCGGTGTTCTCTGGAGATGCTGGACAGGACCCCAACAAATGGTTAAAAGGGTTCGACCGAGTCGCCAAGTACAACAGGTGGGATCATACAATGTGCTTGGCCAACGTTTATTTCTACCTGGATGGAACAGCCCAGCAATGGTTCGAAAACAACGAAGACAAGTTGAATGACTGGGAGACGTTCCAGGAGGAACTTAAGAAGATGTTTGGAGACCGCCAGCGACATATCCGCTCGGCGGAAGAACAACTGAAGAACCGGGCCCAACGACATGGTGAGCCGACACAATCGTACATACAGTGTTTTGGCTCTGTGTAACGTAGTCAATCCGAACATGACTGAAGCGGACAAAATCACGCACCTGATGAAGGGAATTGCAGAAGATATGTACCAAGCTCTTCTGATAAAAGACGTCCCTACGACAGAAGAGTTCATCAAGTGGTGCCAGCGTATTGAAGAGATGCAACAAAGAGGGGTTGGACGCAAGAAGTATGACAGACTCCCAAATGTAGTCCCTATGGCCGTTGTGGAAGACCAGCAGGACTTGGCTTCTCTCATACGACAAATCGTGAGAGAAGAATTACAACAGTGCATGGCAGCCGGGACTATTAGACCGAGCGAGCATCAAATTATGGCCATGGATGTGAGCCCTGTAAGTCACGAGGTAACCGACGCCGCAGAGGACGAGGTATTTCAAACAGTAGCTCCTGTGTGCCCCGTCAATCGCACCCGACGTGAAGAATGGCGTCGTCCTGCTATGACTTACGCTGCAGCCACCAAACGGCAGCCCATGAACCGACCGACGCGACCACAGCCAACTCCCCCGGTAACTATGACGCCCCGAAGAAGAACAGACGTCTGGAGGACAGAAGACAACACACCACTGTGTTTCCACTGTGGATGCCCTGGACATGTCGTACGCTACTGCAGAGAGAGGAGACGAGTATTCGATGATTATTTTGCCACAAGACGTCAGCCGTCGGAGCAGTTCTATCTAAGGCAGTCACCTACTGATGAGTTCAGTCGACCTATGGGAAGAAGCCCATCGCCGTACCCTAGACGAGGTCGCTCCCCGACGCGCCGCAGCCGTTCACCGTCGTCGTACAGAGGTACCAGCCGCTCCCCTAGCCGCCGCGCCCAGGAAAACTAAGCGAGGCAACCATCTACGGAGGTGAGGCCGCCGCAGATGAAAATCCTCCATTGACGACAGTCGCCAAGATGTCGGGAAATCTCATCGACGTCATAATCGACGGCCACCCTGTCCGGGCACTTGTTGATTCAGGAGCCTCTTTTTCTGTATTATCGGATAATTACCGCCGCACACTAAAGAAGACAATGTTCTGTGATACGGGAGCAACTGTGCTGAAGGTCGCGAATGGAAAGTATGTCCATCCAGCAGGAACTTGCGTCGCAAGAATAACAGGACGCAGCCGTTTGAATTTGTCGTGTTAACAGAATGTAGTCACAATGTCATCCTCGGATGGGACTTCCTTCAGGCATCCCAAGCTATCATTGACTGTGGAAGGTCTGAGCCGCAAATTGAAGAAGTTGTTCTGCCAGATACACGTAATACAGAATTTTCTGGGAAGTTATTCGTCGTTGACAATGTGACGATACCGCCGTTGACAATGAGAAGAGTTGCAGTCACAAACACAGATGACTGGTTAAACTGTGAAGTTCTTGTTGATAGTAAAAAGTTTATCAGGCTCACAAAAGATATTTACATACCAGCGGCTATCATAAGCATTACCAGTGGTCAAGGAGAGATTTGGATCACAAACTGTCACGAGCAGTCACAACATATCCCCAAGGGAATGTGTATCGGGACAGCTGAACCAATCTAGAACGGTGAGCTCAACGTCATCAATGAAGACCCATGCCCTGCTATTAGTACAGACAACACGCTGGAGGAAACGAATGTGGAACTGCCAATAGGGCCTGGACTGACCAAGGAACAACGCCAGCGGGTGTTAGGTATACTACGCCAATTTTCGGGTGCATTCACACCTCAGGAGGGGAAAAGTCAGACGAAACGGCCCACGATAAAGCACCGTATCAATACTGGGGACCATCCGCCAATTAGCCAGTGTTCGTATAGAGTGTCGCCAGCTGAAAGACGGATAATTCGGGAGGAAGTGGAGAAGATGTTGCGATATGACATTATTCAACCTTTGGAGAGTCCTTGCTCGTCTCCGGTGGTCCTCGTAAAGAAGAAGGATGGCACATGGCGATTCTGTGTCGACTATCGGCGGCTGAACAGTATCACAAAGAAAGATGTCTATCCATTGCCACGTATTGATGACACCTTAGACTGCTTGAAAGGAGCTACATACTTCTCAATTATGGACATGCAGACAGGTTACTGGCAAATCGAGGTTGACGAAGCTGACAGGGAGAAGACGGCTTTTATTACACTTGACGGTCTCTATGAATTTAAAGTAATGCCATTTGGATTATGTAATGCTCCAGCCACATTCGAACGCATGATGGACAACTTGCTTCGACACCTTAAGTGGACGATGTGTCTCTGCTATTTAGATGACATTGTCGTTTTCTCGAAAACATTTGAAGAACATCTGAGTCGCCTGTCAACTGTGTTGAAGTGTGTTCAGGCTGCAGGTCTCCGCCTCAATCCGAAGAAGTGCCTCTTCGTCGCCAAAGAGATGAAAATCCTGGGGCACGTAGTCAACGGAGATGGTGTCCGTCCTGATCCAGATAAAGTAAGGGCAGTCACAGAATTTCCAACTCCTCAGCACATTCGTGATGTGAGAAGTTTTCTCGGGCTGTGCTCATACTACCGACGTTTCATAAAAGGATTTTGTAACAAGGCACGTCCATTACAAGAACTTCTGCAGGGAGACGCCAAATTTTACTGGGATGAGACAAAAGAAAGAGCTTTTCGAGCACTTAAGGAGGCTCTAACTTCCGCACCAGTGCTAGCCTTGCACGACGAGAATGCAGAAACGGAACTTCACACAGACGCCAGTGGCTATGGGATTGGTGCAGTGCTTGTACAAGTTCAGGAAGGTGCCGAAAAAGTGATAGCCTATGCGTCAAGAGTACTGTCAAAGTCCGAGATAACCTACTCTACAACTGAAAAAGAATGTCTCGCGGTTATCTGGGCTATCAACAAGTTCCGGCCGTATTTATTCAGCAAACCATTCACCGTCGTGACAGACCACCATTCTTTGTGTTGGCTGACTAGCTTGAAGGATCCATCAGGTAGACTAGCAAGATGGGCACTAAGACTCCAAGAGTACGATGTCACAGTGGTATTCAAGAACGCGCGCAAACACAAGGATGCCGACTGCCTTTCGAGGAATCCATTAGTTTAACACAACAGCATTAATGAAATTTCAGCTCTCACTGAATTAGATGACATTACAGCTGAACAGAGGGAAGATCCAACACTATTAAAAATGATAGAGGCCTTGGAGAAAGGAGAACCGACCAATGGAGAGTTCCAAGTTATAAACGGAACATTGTACAAGAGCAACTACGATCCACTGGGCGCCAAATGGCTACTTGTTGTTCCAGCTCATCTCCAGCCAGCTATTCTCAAATATTTCCATGATGCTCCAATATCCGGTCATCTGAGATTCGTGAAGACCCTAGACAGAATCAGACGCAGGTATTACTGGAAAGGTCTCTACCGATCTGTCAAGCACTATGTGAGTCTCTGTAAAGAGTGCCAGCGACGGAAGCATGTGCCGCAATTACCTCCAGGAGATCTCGTACCAATTCCACCGGCAGCAGCTCCATTCCACCGAGTTGGGATCGATCTTTTAGGGAGGTTCCCGAAGTCAACAACCGGTAACCATTGGATAATAGTCTGCACTGACTACCTCACACGCTACGCTGTCACCAAACCTGTGCCGACTGCAGAAGCTCCAGAGATCGCAAAATTCCTTGTAGAAGACATTATTTTGAAGCATGGAGCACCACGTGTCATGATATCTGATCGTGGAAAAGTATTCCAGTCAAAACTAGTATCAGAGGTAATGTCACGGTGCGACATTGTCCACAGAATGACAACTGCATACCATCCTCAGACAAATGGTCTTACGGAATGTTTTAACAAAACATTAGCTGACATGCTGTCGATGTTGAGCAGAAGGATTGGGATACAATTCTGCCAGTCGTGACATTTGCTTACAATACCGCAAGACAAGACACCACAGGCTTCACTCCGTTTTTCCTGCAGCATGGCCGTGAAGCTGAGACGACAATGGATACACTGTTCCCGTTACATCCAGTCGACACTCAGGATGACTATGTTAAACAGCTCATCACCAGGGTCGAAGAAGCAAGACAGCTGGCTTGCATACGGACACTGGACGCCCAGGAGAAGGACCGTCAGCGGTATAACGACAAGCACCGACCTGTTGTGTACAGCCCAGGAGATGTGGTATGGATTTTTACCCCTGTACGGAAGGTTGGACTGTCAGAAAAGTTATTGAAGCGATACTTTGGTCCGTATCGTGTCATACGCCGCCTGTCAGACATCACATACGAAGTTGAGGATTATGAGCCGTCGTCGAAACATCAAAAACGAAGAGACATTGTTCACGTCCTGCGCATGAAGCCTTACTACGATCCTGAAGAGCAGGTAGACGACAATGGCTTCTTGTTCAAGGACTTTAAGGATGGTTATGTTCCTGATGAAGCCATGACAGGAACGTATGTCGTCAATAATCGCGGAGAAGGGAAGGATTCTCTTGAACTGTCATACAGAGGACCTATAACACGGTCAAGATCCAGGACATTGCAGCTGGCTCCACAGGGATCATAACAGCGGGTCACTGTTTCTCCAGGAGAGGGAGCAATGCCGCGAGAGACCACAGACACCAACTGCCGGCATGGCGCATGGGATAGCGTCAAGGACTACGGAGCAGAAGGTCGCCGGTTCGATCCCGCCCACCGGCAAAAATTTATTTCTTTGTAACTTACAATTCCAGAAGGTTCTACATCTTTCTTATGTTCACTTGTAAATTCTACTTGTTTTTTATGTTAACTGTTGTTCTAATTTCTGGTAAATTCTGTCTGTGTATAAATAGCAGAGCACTCTGCCTGAGAGGCGGTCAGTGCTGCGTGTATGTTGAGTTCATAATAAACGTGCTTTCAGTATAAGTGCTGTGTTTAGTTGCCTTCGAAGTCAAGCCTACTTCCATTGCAACATGACAATATCATTTGGGCCCATGGTAGAGATGCTAGGAGTTATTCAACTAGACTTCCATGCCTGTCACATCCACCAGCTCTGGAAGTTTTGAGACGCTGTTATTTACATAGTAACAACAAATTTCCAGCCCCAAGGACGAAGATTGGAACAGCTATAAACGCTTGAGAATTTTATTCAATGCGATACAACTTATAAACTGATTATGTTTTGCTGACATTTTCTCAGTATTCATAAACAGCTATTCAGTCAAATAGCATATTACAACTTGCCAATATTTCAAATAGCTGCTGAAAGATAATTCCATAAGAGATTAAGAGCTATTTATAATGTACTAAATATTGTCAGAGGTAACAAAAAGAAGTGTTGCAACAAAGTACATATATTTTAGTCACCAATCACATGCATTTTAGTATGAAATTTTGAAAAGAATATGTACATCGTTTAAGTAGTGTGTTGAAATTATTTCAACATATCTTAGAATGAAGAAATTTAAATCAATAATATATACGAGAATAATGAGTGAGTCAATAAAGGGTTACATGACTGTAAAACAACACAGAATTCCATAAATACATTAGAACAAATGTTTACCTGTACTTACTACTGTATGTGCTCTACCACAAGCAACACGAGTTATGCGGTACTGCTTAAGAGCTGAAAATAAAAGTGCAAGTTGTTAGCTTTTGATTTATATCATGCTATGTGATTAATGATAGACAAAAATTCTTACTTTTGACACATTTTGGTTTGGTAACAGTGTTACTATGTCCCATTCCTAATTGTCCATAGTCATTACTTCCAAACAAGTAAAGTCTTCCTGTCTCTGAAAATGAAAGGAAAGCACAGAATGTTTCAATTATTATTATTATTATTATTATTATTATTATTATTATTAATATTATTATCATCAGCAGCAGCAGCAGCAGCAGCAGCAGCAGAAGTTACACGACATGGAACTAACATATAAAACTTGATGACCCATTGTAATATAAGGAAAGCTTGTCACGCCTTTGCAGTGAGTTGTAAAGTGTCCTATTACTATATTGTTATTTGAAAATTACTCATTAAAAAATAACATCTCACCTATCCCCACCAAATATGGCCCATCCTAACACAAAAATTAAAAAATAAATAAATGGTAAAAGTCTCGATCAGCGGAATGGCCTAATGTACTTATGTGGCGTGAAGCGACAGTGTTGGCACCAGTCGCTGTGGATGCTGGGATGAATGGCGGCACACGATTTTTACAAGATGTGGAAAAAAACATGGTACAAGATGTGTTAACATCACATTTGAATGATTTTATTTTTGAAATGAATCACAGCATTCAAATGTAGATGACCGCACACTACAAAACTACGTTTCTCCACATGCACTGTCTTTCTATTCAGATGTAACACTTTGTTGGTATGTAAATCGATAGACATGTATGTCTGTCTCTCAAATGATACGAATTACAATATTTTTTTCAGTGTTCATAATTTAATAAACGCCTGCAACAATTTAATCTGTACTCTATGTTTCCTGCCTAACCACTTCATTTAATATCATGACATATTCGTAAAAATCATAACATTCGCTCACAACAATTTAAACTGTAATCTTAGGTTCCTGCGTAACTGCAACCCTTAAAATCATGACATATTTGTAAAAATAATAATATTAATTGATGTACCCTTGTACAGTCAGTAACTGAATTATCGTACAGGCCATAGGCTAATCGAAATGTACTACTTTGCCAACCTAACACTGCTACGGATGCACCGCGACACTACCCATGCCGCTGATCGAGACTTTAGCCGCACACAACATATACCACACCAACTCACTCTAAAAAAATAAACACCATCTTCATAGGTTATCTACACTCAGCACATTTAACTGCTAAAATTTTACAGTTTGTGTCACGGTGTAGTGTTGAGTGTTCAGATGTTGGCAGAAGCCGGAGCGAACAGAATCATAGAGCGTGATGGGATTACTTTTTCATGCAGACTATGAAGTAAATAATTAATGTTGTTCCTGCTCTATGGTTGATAGCTTCTTGATGTACCCTTGTCCACTCAATAAATTAACTACAATCGTCACCAGAAAAATTCATAACAAAACATTCGGAAAAAGAAGATGGCTGCCATACTTGACATGCACGGTCATAGCCAATATCTGAACACACACCACCACGCCACGATACAGACTGTAAAATTAAGCCCATTTAACTACTTCATCTATTTGGCCAAATAGATGCAAAAAATGTATGGCATCCACCATAGTTTCTCCAATTGCCTCCTTAATACCAAATGAATTAATTTTCTTGCGATATCCATCCTAATAAAACCAAACTAGCAATCAGAAAGAAAGAAATAATCCAGAAAAATACCAGGACTAATCCACGAACACACTCACTTCAGAACCACAACAGAACCCAAGATAATGGAAAACAAGATGCACCAGTGGCAGTATCAAACATCAAACTAACCGTGCGACTGCTTACGATGACAAATCATTGAAATTCCACCACGAGAGAGCGCCACCTCATAATTATTCATACCACCTGTCAACACACAACTCAAAACGACCACACAATGATGATGTCACACACCACAACACTCTGACGTCACGAGTCAAAGCTGATGGGTGGTATCCTCATCTTCAAATGACCCACTAATAGTATCTCACGGAGGGAGCAGAGTTGTTTAAGAGATGCCTGTGCCATGGTCTGAAAACGTGAAGTCATTTTGAAAAGAGGGGTGGGACCCAGAGAAGGGAATTTTAATGGTTTAGGCAGCACTTAAACAGAACGTGGGGCTTGGTTTTACCAGGAAAAGAAAAACTTTTCTAAACGATTGCAGGAAGATGGAGCAGGGACAGTGTTAGAAAAATAGGAAATGATACGGATATGAGCAGATGAAGGGGTTGTTTTTTTTTTTTTTTTTTTTTTTTTTTTTTTACGCGAAGAGCTGGTTAGTTGAGAAGAACACATGCAAATAGGCACATATTCTTACAGATATCCAAAAATTTGCAGAATTGTGCCAACACACAAAATTATACACAATAAGTAAAAAATATGAACCAATATGCAAAAAATTATGGATGAATGCACAAAACTGACAATCAATACATAAAAATGTATCCAAACTTGCATATACCCAAACTATCCTGTAGAGACAAGCAAGAATAAGCAAAAATACCCACAAACAAGTAGATATATGAAAAATGCATATAAATGATGGAGAAAGGATTCACAGAGAGGATGAGACGGAAAAGATATAGGTATCTGTGTGTGTTCAATTAGCGACAAAAGGTATGGGGGGATTAATAATTTACTGATTTGTTTGGCACCAGTAGGTGTGTGAAGGGAGAAAAGATAAATAAAATATTCCTTACATATTTTACCTGTGTTATGTATTCATCAATTTCACATTCCTACACCCATTGGAGTAAAACAAATTAGTACGTTATTAAGCTCTGTCCCCATCCACCTCCCAACCACTAATTATGGTGGATGTAATAAATGGCAGCTACCTCCAAATGAAGAAAAATTTAAGGTAACGCAAATGAGTAGATAAAACATCCGCATAATGCTGAAATACAAGATTAGTAGTATGCTGCTTGACTCGGTCACATCAATTAAATGTCTAGGTGTAATACTGTAGAGTGGAATGAAATGAAACAAGCTTGTAAGGACAGTCATGGGGAAGGTAGATGGTTGACTTTGGTTTGTTTGAAGAATTTAAATATTATATGGTTATGCGTAAGAGAAATCATATACAGAACATCAAAGTGACTCATTCATGAGTACTGCTCAAGTGTTTGGGATCCCCAACAAATCAGTTTAAATCAATACAAAGACGTAATTCATAGGCATGCCGTTAGATTTGTTACAGGTAGGTTCAAACAACATATGTTAAAAGATGGTTCCAAAACTACACATTGGGAATCCCTGGAGTGAAAGCGGTGTTCTTTCCAAGGTAAAATATTGAGCAAATTTAGAGGGTCAGCATTTTAAACAGACTACAGGATTATTCTACTGCCACCAAGTAATATTTTGTGACAGTCTCAAAGATAGGCCTAAGAGAAATTAGGACTCTCACTCAGCATATGTATCTAGATGCAAAGGCAACCACTCACCTATAGTGGATCAATGTGCCTGATTGTTCGTGTGTGAACACTACTGCCAGAATAACTAAACAGTCAAAAGCAAGCAAAATCTGTTCATGATGCTGTGCTTTACACATCAATCCACTTCAGAAGAGTGATTTCCTTTACCTTAGTTTATTGCTCTATCTAAAAAATTCCATTATTGACTTTCACCATCTTTTCTAAAAGGAAAAAAAAATGGTCAAAGAAATTTCCATATCTCACTGTTACCAATAAGACAGTGAATCAAGCTTCTCAAAACATTGTCAACTCAAGTGTTGTATTACAAATGGTGATGTTCTGAAAGATTCATCGGTGATCGTGGCAGCAAGTAACTAAGGCAGAAAACTGTAAGCTGTTTTGAATCAATGCTGTGAATAAAGAATGTGATAACAATACAGACAGCAGGTTTATATTGACAGGTATTCGATAGACACACATTCCTACCTCAATTGCTAACAATAACATTTCAGGAATAAACTGTTTTTATGTCACACAGAAAGAAACTTAACTGATTTGGTTTGAGCAGGAAAGATAATTGTTGGGACAAGAGATTATTACGACTTCAAATGCACTGGTTTAAATAGGATTGCAATAAGGAGAATTTTCAATAGTGCCAGACAAGGATAATAAAGCTACTGCAAATTATAATGTAACAACCCAGGCAGTATATTGATTGTAAATAGGCCTACAATGAGGTTTCATGGACCTGCATGTTAAGTATCATTTGAAGCTTGCTAAGCTCTATGTTTCTTCCCCATCCCACCCATCCAATTTCTTCCCTTGACGAACTACTAATAAGTAGTTCCCAAACTCTTTTAGACTAGGTCTCTCCTTGATTTCTTTATTCTGAGCAGAGTTCACAAATTTCAAGGAAAATAAATTATGTCAATCTAAAAATAAACTTTAACTGGAAGTTTTAAAATATTTCTTAAACTCAAAAGCTATAAGCATTAACAGTACTATTATAGCAGAAACTTTTAGTAGAATATTAGATTAGATTTGTAGCAATATGACTTTCCAACTTTCATCTTATTATCAAGTACAATTTTCCTATGGCTAATAATGGCTCAAAGTCATGGAGAAAATCTTAAGACAACGGAAGGCGATTTCCGGAATGTTATTGGACAATTTTCCCTTTTTTTACAACAAAAATGCCCACAAGGATAGATTATGTTCTTAAAGTTTCTATCATTTTGGAATTCAACAAGTGTTCACAATATTAAGAATCAAATGAGTATATTTTAAATGCTACCAATGCTGTTCACATCTGTCATCAGCAGTGAACTTGTCGATTTATCGTAGACACACAATACATCTGACTGGATACATAACAAGGATTTAATAATGGTAAGTCGAGGTTGGAATTAACAATATAGTAATAGGAATATCAATAATGGAGGGTAAGTAACAACTCACCACAAAAACATTCGCTGAGCTGTTGACAGACACGAAAATAGATAATCACATTTACACAACATACATTTTCGGCCATGGCCTTTGTCAGAAAAAGAAACACATACAGTCACGCAATCACTGAGACAACTATACACATACAACTATCATGTCCAGCTACTCCAGCAACATAAGCATCTAGCATATAGTAATATGACAGTTTACAACTCACCACAAAAACATGACAATGAGCTGCGACAGGCACATAAAAAAGACCCAAACATACAACACTTCAGCTTTCAGTCATGGCCTTCTTCAGAAAAATAGAACACCATTCATACAATCACACAGGCACACAACCGTCAGTTCCGGCTGCCACACATAGAATCATCCCCTGCGGTGTGGAAATATGGGAGGGGAGTGGGGGATAGGACAGTTGTGTCATGGTGGTGGGGATGGATACATCACGGCCTTGCAGAACATGTATGTAGGCCTATTAGATACTCAGAGGAAAGAGATGCAACTTAGGAAGGGAGTGGGGAGGTGGGTGGGGGGAGGAAAATAAATAAAAATTTAAACAAAGTAAAAATAAATCAATCAATCAAATGGACACCTGCGCACACACATCAGTCATAATTTGAGAGGTTTAGGATAGGTAGGAACTGTTGGGTGTTGGGGAAAAATGAAATTTATTGTAGGTCAAGGACTGGATAATTTTCGGATTGGAGAATTTACTGCAGGGATAACTCCCATCTGTGCAGTTCAGAAAAGCTTGTGGTGGGTGGGAGGATCCAGATCATGATTTGGACTCAGGGCCAGGACATCTTATCCACCTTCATTCAAAACCTGAACTCCTTCTCCCCCATCCACTTCACCTGGTATTCCTCATAGCACCATGCCACATTCCTGGCTATCAACCTCCACTTCACTGATGGCTCCATCCACACATCCTTCCATATTAAACCGACCAACCACCAACAGTACCTAAACTTTGACAGTTGCCATCCCATCCACATAAAAAGAAAATAAAAAGAAGACAAACCTCCCTTACAGCTTGGCCACCCGGGGATGGCGTATCTGCAGAAACAAGAACTCCTTTCCTCAATATGATGAGGGTCTCACAAAGGCCTTCACAGACAGACAGAAACTACTTCACAGACCTAGTCCACAAACAGATCTCCCATGCCATGTCTTCGCACATCCCGAATCCTCCCTCTAACACCAGTAACCATCCACAGAAGAGCACTCCCTTGTCACCCAGTACTACCCAGGACTTGAACAACTAAATTGCATCCTTCGCCAAGGTTTTGATTTTCTGTCCTCATGCCCAGAAATGAGAGACATCCTGCCCAAGAGCCTTCCCACCCTTCCTAAAGTGGTGTTCCATCACTCTCCCATAACTTCATAGTCCTTTCCTATGCCTCGCCAAAACCCAGATCTCAGCCACAGGGATCATGTCCCTGTAGAAGACCGGGCTACAAAACATGTCCAATCCACCAACCCAGCATTTCCTATTCCAGTCCTGTCACAAGCTTATCCTACCTTATCAGAGGTTGGGCCACCTGTGAAAGCAGCCAGGTAATTTACCAACTGTGCTGCAATCACTGTGCAGTTTTCTATATTGGCATGAGCACTAACTAGTTGTCCATTAGGATGAATGATCACTGCCATACTGTGGCCAAAAACAAGGTGGACCACCCAAGGCACAGCATGCAGTGGAGTATATGCTTGATTTCAATGTCTGCTTCACAACCCTGGCCATCAGGAACCTCCCACCCAACACAAGCTTTTCTGAACTCCACAGATGGGAGTTATCCCTACAGCACATTTTCTGATCCTGAAATTATCCAGGTTTCAACCCACAATAACGTCCCTATTCTATTTTTATTAATTTTTGTTTTTAATTTTATTACATTTTACTTTACTTTCCTCCCCTCACAACTCCATTCCTGGCTGCATCTCATTCCTCTGAGCATTTAATACATACAAGCTCTGCAATGCCGTGCTGCATGCATCCCACCTCCCTGATGCAACCTTCCTATACCTCTCTCTCATCCCCTATTTCCACACCGCAGAGAGTGATTCGAAGTGTGGCAGCCAGAGCCGACGGTTGTGTGACTGTGTTGTGCGTGATTGCACAAATGTTCTATTTTCTGAAGGCCATGGCCAATAGCTGAAGTGTTGTATGTGTGTGTGTCTTTTTTATTTTCCTGTTGCACCTCATCATCTCATCTTTGTGGCAAATTTAATAATTTAAAATGAATGAAACTTTAAAATTTTAAATCTTTCATGGGCCATATTTAACTCTTGCAGACCATGGGTTGGGAACCACTGTGGTAAAGACACCTATTGGATTCAAGAGGAAAAAATATGTGTAAAATCATGATAGACCATCATAAACATCAGCAGGCATAACTGTAGACTGGGATACCACCCATCTACTTTGACCCATGATGTCATCAAGATGTTGGAAAACCAGTATACGGGATATCTTAATACTTCTGTATTGTGGATACAAATAATCTGTAGTTGTTATAGATAGCAAAAGAATATAGGCTACCATCGATCACAGGTCTTAACCCAAAAATTTGCACCTTCAGCATATACGGGGGAAAAAAAACCTCTCGGTTAACCTACACCTAACCATCAGAAAGATGCTACAGATCACTTTTTAAACACAAAATATTAATCTGTTTTGTTCGTAAACAAACTATCGTCTTTAACTTAACCACCACATAATCACTCATGCCTTCTACAAACACGCACGCACCTGAAAACTACCGCACTGCGATGACGTCACATGTCAAAGCTGAAGGACGGTATCCCCGTCTTCAGTTGAGCACGTCAACAGGCAAGAGAACAAGAAACTAGGCCAGTTTATTTTGTCTAAAGTGCAAAAGAATGATTCCAATTGTACACTGTATTTAAAGTTCTAGCCTGCTGTATTTACATTTTTCTTCAATGTTAGTTATTGATTGAGGCTGATTTGTACAAAACTACACTTTTATTTTTAATGGCCTAGAAGTAATTTTACAATGTCTTATTCAAACAAGTACAATGTATGATAATTAACAACTCTGTGCATTATTTTATATCCACAGGGGTAGACGAACCCCCCCCCCAACCCCACAGCCATGATTTTATTTATTTACTTAGTCATTCTCAATGCAATCTGCACCCCAACTGTTAGGTGGATCATTATACAACAATTCAGCTCTTGTAATACTGATCTAGACTTAATTAGGCATACAATCCTCAAACAGAACCGACCTCTCTCCCCAATCCAAATGATGAACCTCGATTCCATAGCATGTGCCCCTTTCTCTAAGAGGCATTCAAAAAGAAATGAACCAGAGCATAGAATGCACAAACCAGTGACAGGAGGGTAATATCGAGGCATGTGTAATGAGGTGTAGTTCTGACCAGAGTGTGTAACTTCACAGCCCATCGCTAGAGGGCACACATTCATGTCACTTGACTAAACAAAGCTAGCAGTAGCATATATCAATCATCCAACAGTGCCAGTTGCAGTACAAACAGTGACATGGCGGTGTCAAAAAGAAGAGCAAAGAGATGTTTCTTTTCTGACAGTGGAAGGAGCAGGGGGAACGGGCATTCATCAATGAATGGCTCAAGTATACAGCAATAACTGCATGTTCCTTTCATGGGTCAAGATGTGGCACTATCATTTCAGGAAAGGACGGATGTTTTAGATGATGCTGCATGGTCTGGAGCACCATACTGCATTATCGATGACATCATCCAGCTGGTTTATGAACTCATTACCCAGGATCACCAAGTGGCAGTGAAAGTCATAGCCACTATGGTCGGATTGAGCAACACAAGTGTTCACACCATCATGAAGGAACGACTGCACATGCACAGAGTGTGTGCCCATTGGGTGCCCCCCCCCCCCCCCCCACAGTCTTCAACCCACCAGAGAGCATCTCAAATGGCCCACTCATCTGCAGGGCTATGCTCAGGAAGGGAATGTGCTCCTGGCAAGAGTGGTGGTTGGAGATCAATCATGGTGTTATGATTTGTGGTAATTCTTTCAGCAATCAGTCGTAATCATTATCTATGCTTAAAACCAATTAAAATACTTAGAACATCTCCACGTCCATGTTGGAGTTGCGTTTGTACTGATGCCGAGTTGTGTCAGTACCTCCAACATGGAGAGCGAGATGTTCTAAGTATTTTAATTGGTTTTAAGCATAGATAATGACCACACAGTGGTCGAAATCTAGATTTGCAAAAAATAATAATTAAAATATATATATATATATATATATATATATATATATATATATATATATACTAATATTATAGAGGAAAAATTCCTAACAGGAAAAAAATATACGTAAAAAATAGATGAAGAACACTTACCAGGCGAAGGGGCACAGGCAGTAATAGCAACAAATATGCCCCTTCGCCTGGTAAGTGTTCTTCATCTATTTTTTACGTATATATATATATATATATATATATATATATATATATATATATATATATATATATATATATATATATATATATTTGTTACGACTGATTGCTGAAAGAATTACCACAAATCAAATACAGTCGTGGAGCACCAATTCCAACATGGAATCAAGCCTGATGGTGTTATGACTTCCAACCAGAATAAAAACAAAGTCTCCGGTGGAAGCATCCAATGTCACCACCACCAAAATGAGATGAGCTAAGCTCATCCACACGAGTATGGAAAGGTTATGCTGATGTTCTTTGACCAAGATGGCCCCCTTCTGATTTACTTCCTACCACAGGGGACAACACTGAATGTCCAGTATTACTCATAAATATAGTCCATCCTTTGGCAAGTGATCAAATCAGATAAATCAGGCAATCTTATTCACGGGGTCATTTCGCTCCATGACAATGCAACGCCTCATACAGCCAACACAGTCGCGGCACTCCAGCAGAAATTCAAATGGGAGGTACTCTGCCACCCTCCATACAGTCCAGACATCTCTCCCTGTGATTATGCCATATTTGATTCCCTTGAAAAGGCTCTGAGGGACAAAAATTTCACCTCTGACGATGACTTGCAGCTGTACTTGCGGAACTGGTTCGCATCACAGTCCTGGGAATTTTATGAGACAGCCATTCACCATGTTGAATCAAAGTGTGACACGTGTTTCAACAGCCAGGATCAATACTTCTAACTTAGAAATACTGGTTTCTGTAACTATGCCTCTGGGTTGTTTCTTTTTTTGTATGCCCCTTATACACATTCAGATAAACTCGAACAGCCTGTTGAGATTGGCTGCCCTAAATGTTTCACATTATTTTACAAAAAGCGAAACAAGACAGAATAGCTGTTTTGAGATTACCAACCCTTACATTTGTTATTTATAATTGTTCAAGAACTGTGTCTCACAGCTGCATAATGAATTTACTGTCATCTTTGCATCTGTACACTTGCCTTTAAATGTATTAAACAAATCAGCAGAATCATGAAAGTTTTATAACAGTCATCAAAAGTTGACACTGTTGCATGCATTTACATACTAGTGCAAACTTGAGAACACTATGAACATAAGATTGTAGAAATTTAATGACAGTCCGAGAGATCAAGCTCAACCTTCATAAATATCCAAGAGACTTTGGTATGAGGTCTGCCTGATGCTGCAAACACAAACAGAAGGGGTGAAACTCCAAAATGAAGAACATCGAAGACTGAAGACACTGCTCCAAAAATTTCACTAGATTATATTAGGAAATGGTGCAGTTGGATTACAAATAACGCACAACCATGATGCACTAGACATTCTTGCTTTTGATCCCTGGGACCATGCAGTGATACAGAAGTGTCATTCTGATCTATATGAAGTGTATTTTGTAAATAATATACGGTATGTAAAAAAATTAGGAGTATAATTACATTATTTAGATAATAATTCTTACACTTAGTACCTAGACATATAGTGAATACGCTCAAAGCAATTCACAATGTACAGTCTGGGTACAAAATTTGTATATATGAGCTAATATTTACCGCACACAAACGCAGAGTGTTCATCGCCGCAGTCAAAGTCCACAATTCTGTCATTTCTGATGTAAAAGCGGCTTGGCAAGTTGTCTGCAAATCTCGAACGTCCAAATGTAAAAATCGCTCCCGTTTCTAGTGACAAGAGGAACATCATTGCATTAATTTAAAATTCAATTTACTGCATTACAATAGAGGAAAAACTATACAACTTGCTAAACTGTAAAATTCTAATAGTGTCATTATAATCGCCAGTATCCCCGCAAATGCACTTTTTTTTTTTTTTTTAATGCTAAAAAGAAAAATGTGTTTCAATCGTATAATACACTCTACGCTCAGGGATATTTTCCGCTTCACATTCCCTATCAGGGCATATATCGCAACAAGTTAAAGAAAAAAATCAGGGAGGTATAGTTCGAGTGACCCTTATTAAGATAGTAGCACAATTCTCATGGGAAGGGCAATTACAATGAAATTAAATTAGGACAACATTTAACATGCCTGGAATGTCAATTTCATCGCCCGCCATATTGCACAGATATTACAAAACTAAATTCACTGCTACAACGTCTATGACATAACATCGACAGTCGATTGAAATTTCGACAATCGAAACTGAGCACGAAAACATCAGTGTATACTTTTTCTCACACAAGCTCAGGCGAGCATTTCGTCCATAGACTTACTAAATAAAAAGATTTCGTCATCGTGACGTACGGCAGACGTAAATAGGCTCTGTCGACCGTACATCGATGTATCGATTTCACCACGTGGCAAGTATCTTTTGAGATAGGATTTACACAAACAAGTCGCTTCTAGAAGTCATTGCTGCCAATTATAGCGATTCACTTGCTGCTATGTTTACACAACACTCGCAAGAAGTAAGCAAGAAGCCTTCCGTAGTACTTTGACAAGTAACTTGCATCAATAGCTAGCAGACACCGTTCACATGACTTTTTGTGAGAGCGTGTAAAATGATGAGTAAGTGGGTCATTTATGCTTTAGTTCTTTTCATTATTATTAAGAACACGAAAAAAGAAATATTTCTGTTTGAGAAGATACTTAGGACACAATAAGGAAACTGCAATAATGTGTTGTTAGAACAGCGTTTCGATAACTTCAGCTTTGAAAACTTTTATAGACTACCTATAAACAATTTCATTGTTTATTCAAATCAGCTAGACACGTCATATCAAAACATGACACATATCACATAGTTATTTGACGTGGCCACCGAGAGAGACAGACCGCGGCACGCCTGTCAAATTACGTAAGCAAGGTAGGCCTGAGCCGGCGCGATCGCTAGGTGAGTGGCCCCACTGCTACGCGGCAGTGGGCTGACCAATCCGCTAGCGTTCGCGCCAGCTCAGGCCTTCCTTGCTTACGAAATCTGACAGGCGCGCCACAGCCAGTCACTCTCGTTGGCCTCGGCTATTTCACTGGATGTTAAATACTGGATCGCAGAGAGCAGACCACGATTGCAATTCGAAAAACCTATTTTCCTCATAAGTAAACAACTAAAGACCTAGTACTTCGGCTATCAAACCTCGTACATAGCGTCTGGGGAGGGGGTGCGGTAATGGATCACTGATCCTGGTTTCTATTTTTTTTAATTGTATATCAAGCATTTAAAATGATATTCAACCAAAAATAAGATATATTAAATTTAAATAAGTGTGAATTTAGCAGGCATTTGTTAATTTATAAATTTTGGATTAAACAAATAAAATGTTATAGTGTCCATATTTTCTAAACATAAATTCTGCACCAAAAAGGTTCATTTTATAACCTCCTTGTCTTGCACACATTACTCATCTCACCAACGCCACCTGGTAATAAGGGGTTAGTTCAAGCAGCTGCAAGTTCTCAGATTCCAGCAAACTGCGTATGCACATAACTGTACGAGGTTGACCCTGACCTTGTACAAGAGACCACAAATCTCGTATTTGTACGACGAACATTGTACATATGGCAACCCTGGAGGAGACTCGCCAGCATGCAGGTCAGGGCGGTATGATGCCAGAAAAATTAGCACGGCTTCCTCCAGCGGGTGAAGGCACAGCAACTTATCGAGTTGCATCTTGAATGTTCATACAAAACATCCCACACTACTGTTAGACGCAGGATCTCATTGGTAGCCGAAAATTTCTTGAACTCGGCCGAAGTGAACTGGGAACCATTATCTGAAACTATCTTTCTTGGGAGTTCTTCATGGCAATGATGCGTCAAAGAATTTTGAAAGCCTAGGCCGATGTGCTGGCCACCATACAGGTACCCCAATCCAGAGTCTACCAAGATAAGCCACTGGGATCCATGAGAAGGCCCTGTGAAGTCCACAGGAAGAAGTTCCCAAGGAGCAGCTGCGTCTGACCAACAAAAATACTGACTTGGGGGTGCTCCCTGGCGGGATTCGCCCAATGTACAGGCAGATACGAGGTGGGAAATGTCTTTATCTAACCTGCGCCAACACGCTCGCAGTGTGCCAACTGTTCGGTGAGGACGATTTCCCAATGGCCGCTATGGAGGAGGTCGAAGACACGATGTAACCACCCTGGGAATGTCCGAGTCATTATTCATGAGGATGACTCCACTGCAAACGAAAAGATTCTGCCTAAGCTCCCAAAAATGCTGGATTGCCGGTCGCTGATGCTGTGACGAATGTCCGGACAACTAGCACTGATTTGATGCCATGAGCTTGCAGCGTTCGATCCTTTGTGGTGGCCCACAGTGCTGTTTCGGTGTCCAATGGAAGGGTGGCAAGACCCGCATCCACACCCGGTTCTACATGGAAGTAAACCAAAGGTGAGCTGTAAAACGCATGGTCAGTTCCAGATGGCAGTCTAGAAAAGAAATCGGCGTTTGCGTGCTTTTCAGAGGCGCGATAGTCAATATTGAAGTTGAAGGTTGCCAGGAAGGGAGCCCAACGCTAAAGGCAGTGAGCCATCAGGGTGGACACGGCAGTTGTAGGGTGAAACAAGGAAACCAGGGGCTTGCAGACAGTCTGCAGTGTGAAATAACGACCATAAACATAATCGTAAAATTAAGTCAGGGCGAAGATCACTTTTCAGTTTGGCTATATTTTATTTGAGCGCGACTTCACATTTCTCATTATTTAGAGTCAATTGCCAATTTTTACACCATACTGATATCTTATTCAGATCGTTCTGCAGTTGGTTTTGATCTTCAGATGATTTTAATAGACGGTAAATGACGGCGTCATCTGCAAACAACCTAAGAGAGCTACTTAGATTTTCCCCTAAATCATTTATGTAAATAAGGAATAGCAGAGGACCAATAACACTACCCTGTGGAACGCCCGATATCACCTCTGTTTTAGTCGATGCCTTACCATCGATTGCTACGAACTGTGTCCTCTCTGACAATAAATCCCCTATCCAATCGCAAATTTGGGGCGATATACCATAACCACGCAATTTGATTAAAAGCCGTTTGTGAGGTACGGTGTCAAAAGCTTTCTGCAAATCAAGAAATACGGAATCGATTTGCGAACCTTTGTCGATAGTAGCCATCACTTCGTGTGAATAAGGAGCTAGTTGTGTTTCGCATGAACGATATTTTCTAAATTCGTGTTGAACTTGGGTCAATAGATCGGTCTGTTCGAGATAATTCATAATATTTGAATACAGGATATGTTTCTAAAACCCTGCTGCAAATTGACGTCAATGAAATAGGCCTGTAGTTCATTGGGTTACTCCTACTGCCTTTCTTGAATATAGATGTGACCTGGGCAACTTTCTAATCTTTTGGTACAGATCTTTCTATGAGAGAGCGGTTGTATATGGCTGTTAAGTAAGGAGCTATCGCTTCAGCATAATTAGATAGAAATCTAATGGGTATACAATCCGGACCAGAAGACTTCTTCTTGTTAAGTGATTTTAGTTGCTGCACTACTCCGATGATATCTACTTCTACGTTACTCATGATTGCCTCTGTTCGTAATTCGAAATCTGGAATATTGGTTTCGTCTTCTTTGGTGAATGAGTTTCTAAAAGCTATGTTTAGTAACTCTGCTTTAGTAGCGCTGTCATCGGCAGGATCGCCATTACTATCACGTAGTGAAGGTATTGTTTGTGACTTGCCCCGAGTATGTTTAACATATGACCAAAATCTCTTTGGGTTTTCAGTCAAATTACGAGAAAGAGTTTCGTTGTGATAAATATTGTAGGCATCTCGCATTTAAATCTTCGCTAAATTTCGAGCTTCTGAGTACGATCGCAAATCCTGGGGATTTCGTGTTCGTTTAAATTTAGTATACCTTTTCCTTTGCTTTTGCAACAGTGTCCTGACCTGTTTTGTGTACCAAGGGGGATCGCCTCCTTCTTTTATTAATTTATTAGGTATAAAACTTTCAATTGCTGTCGATACCACTTCTTTGAATTTGAGCCACACCTACGTTTAGTGTTAGAAACGAGTGGAAGCTGTCTTTCAAGAAGCAATGTATTTTGTTTCTATCTGCTTTCCTGAACAAATATACTTTGCCTTTATTTTTGGTAGCTTTGGGACTTTCGATATTCAATTTCGCTACGACAGCTCTGTGTTTACTAATACCTGTATCCGTTTTGATGCTCGTTATGAGCTCAGGATAATTTGTTGCTAAGAGATCAAGTGTGTTTTCACATCCATTTACTATTCTAGTTGGCTCATGAACTAACTGTTCAAAGTAATTCTCAGAGAATGCGTTGAGTACAATTTCGGACGATGTTTTATGCCTACCTGCTGATTTGAAAATATAATTTCGACAACAGATCGAGGGTAAATTAAAATCACCACCTACTATTATCGTGTGAGTCGGGTACGTTTTTGTAATTAGACTCAGGTTTTCTTTGAACCTTTCTGCTATTGTATCGTCAGAGTCGAGAGGCCGATAAAAGGAACCGATTATTAACTTCTTACGATTTTCGGGTACAACCTCTACCCATAATAGCTCGCACGCACTATCAACTTCAACTTCGCTACATGAAATACTACTTTTGACGGCGACAAACACGCCCCCACCTATTTTGTTTAATCTATCCTTTCTGAACACCGATAGATCTTTTGAAAATACTTCTTCTGAACTTATTTCCGGCTTGAGCCAACTTTCGCTGCCTATAATGATGTGAGTTTCGGTGCTTTCTATTAACGCTTGCAGTTCTGAAACTTTCCCGACACAGCTACGACAATTTACAACTGTTATACCGATAGTTTCCGGATCTACATTTCTCCTGTGATCCACCTGAACCCTTTGAGATTGCCCATTTTCTATTTCCCCGAAGCTCTTTATCCTAAAAAACCGCCCAGTCCACGCCACACAGCCCCCGCTACCCGTGTAGCCGCTTCCTGCGTATAGTGGACTCCTGACCTATTCAGTGGAACCCGGAAACCCACCAACCGATGGCGCAAGTCAAGGAATCTGTAGTCTACACGGTCGCAGAACCGTCTGAGCCTCTGAATCAGACCCTCCACTCGGCTCTGTACCAGAGGTCCACAGTCGGTCCTGTCAACTATGCTGCAGTTGGTGAGCTTTGCTTTCATCTTGCAAGCAAGACTGGCCGTCTTTACCACTTCAGTTAGCCGCTCGAAACCTGAGAGGATCTCTTCAGATCCGAAACGACACACATCATTGGTACCGACGTGAGCCACCACCTGCAGTTGGCTGCACCCCATACCCTTCATGGCATCCGGGAGAACCCGTTCCACATCTGGAATGACTCCACCCGGTATGCACATGGAGTGCACATTGGCCTTCTTCCCCTCCTTGGCAGCCATCTCTCTAAGGGGCTCCATCACCCGCCTAACGTTGGAGCTCCCAACTACAAGTAGACCCACCCTCTGTGAAAGCCCGGATCTTGCAGGCTGGGTGGTGACAGGGTGAGAGACACCATCCGACTCAGGAACGTCGTCCTGAGCAGACAGCACCTCAAACCTGTTCGCAAGAAGAACCGGGGAGGCCTCACGATCGGTCCCCCGGAATGTCTTGCGCCTCCTGCCACACACTGGAGCAACCTCGCACGCAACCACGGGTGGGATGTCTGCCTCACTGCTAGCAGTTTCAGGGCATGTCGCTGCCGCAGGCCGATTGGTGGAGACAACAGGAGTTCGTTCGGTGCCCACCGCCGGCCAACAACAACGACGCCCATCGATCGCAGCTTCCAACTGTGCAACCGAGGTTAACACAGCTTGAAGCTGGGAGCGAAGTGTCACCAGCTCAGACTGCATCCGCACACAGCAGTCACAGTCCCTATTCATGATTACAGTGCCAACAAAAACAAAAACTACAGTCGCGATGCGTTCAAAGGAAAACTACACTGTTCGTTAAAAAGCGGATGTGAATTCAATACGCACGACAGCTCAGTATAACTTTACCAATTGAGACGAGAAAGTGCAGCCGAAAATCAAAATACTATACGTCGCTTCTAATCAGAAAATAAAGACAGACGACTGTCGCGACGCGGTTCACACGGCGGAATAATACACTAACCAGATATTTAACGTGAATATGAATCAAATAAAAACGCGAGCACACAATAAATTTAATGAACTCAAGGGAAAACGCACTGAAATGTAAAAATATGTAGCTTCTAGAGAGAAGCCGGTTACACTTACAACTGATAATTTACTGCTACACCACTGGAGAGGTGTGCTCTGGACGACGTCCGCTGGGCGACTGACTGGAGTAAACAAACGGTAACTGTTTCAAAACAAAGACAGACGACTGTCGCGACGCGATCCACACGGCGGAATAATACACTAATCAGATATTTAACGCGAATATGAATCAAATAAAAACGCGAGCACACAAATTTAATGAACTCAAGGGAAAACGCACCGAAAAGTAAAAATATGTAGCTTCTAGAGAGAAGCCGGTTACACTTACAACTGATAATTTATTGCTACACCACTGGAGAGGTGTGCTCTGGACGACGTCCGCTGTTATTTACCACAACCCGATTTCTCTCTTGTTAATACCAAGCCTCTAATTTAGACTTAATATTCTGCTCAACGTAGTTAACTAGTTCCTGTTTAATCCAATCAGTATTGATTTTTACTAATTTCACAATTTCTGAAATTTTATCCAACATTTCATTGGTTTTAACATTACCTATTTCAGCTGTATTAGCCTCTACTTTCTGACAAACTGTTTTAACTTCAAGCTTCATATCTGCAATGTTATGTTTACAAAATTTGACAGTTTTGTCTGATTTTTTTTAACAACGTCTTTGCTGCTACTCTATAGCTTTTCAATTTTATGGACATGCCCCCGAATTTTATCCTCATTAGATTTGATCTTTGTAGAGAGATTATTATCCAACTGCTTAAATGATTGATCCCAATATACAATCTGATCATCAATACGTTTTGACAAATCACTCCTAACCTTTTTAATTTCCTCAGATACTTTGTCACTTTTAATATTTACTTCCCTAATATCCCTTGACAATTTTCGTTACTTTTGTTGATTTCGTCTGACAATTTTTTGTTACTTTTGTCAATTTTAGTGTTCATCTCCCCAATTTCCTCTGACAATGTTTTGTTACTTTTGTTGATTTCCCCTAACACTTTCTACATGAAATCATAAAAATGCTTATTGTCTAAATTTGTTGGGGTACCCAGACTGACCTCACTATCATGACTCGAATCCTGTTACCCAATCAGAGTCATTCTCGTTAACTACTTTTTCAGTATGTGCCCCTGCAATATTATTATCAACTGCACCATGTGATTTAATTAGTGGCAACAAATTATCATTATCACTCAGTACACCCTCATTGTCATCAGCATGCATGTCTTCAACTTCTACAATTTTGCTGTAGTTACCTATGAGAGCAGTTTGATCTACAGTGACAATTCCATCTGTTAAATTATTATTGTCACCAATAATTAATGCAATTCGACGTCTGCCGTCATCTGGAAGCCGTCGTGATGCTGGTTATGTGCCGAGACCACCAGTAAGCCGCCCCCACGTTGTCGGATGTCGGCGCTGCTTCCGGGCGCGCTGCCACTGTGATGATGCTGCACCACCTCCCTGAACGTCTGCTGTCGTCTGGAAGCCGACACAATGCTCCAACTCGCCAAGAACACTTGTAACCGCCCCCGCACTGTCGGATGTCGACGCTACTTCAGCGCGTGCTGCCGATGTGATGAGGTTGCACCACCTCGCTGAACGTCTGCCGTCGTCTGGAAGCCGATGCAATGCTGCAAACCGCCAAGACCACCAGTAAGCCGCCCCCACATTGTCGGATGTCGACGCTGCTTCTGGGCACACTGCCACCGTGATGAGGCTGCATCGCCTCACTGAATGTCTGCCGTCGTCTGGAAGCCAACGCAATGCTGCAACTCACCGAGACCTCCAGTAAGCCGCCCCCGCGCTGTCAGATGTCGACGCTGCTTCTGGGTGCGCTGCTGATGTGATGAGGCTACACCACCTCGCTGAACGTCTGCTGTCGTCTGGAAGCCGACGTAAAGCTGTGACTCTCCGAGACCACCAGTAAGCCGCCCCCACGTTGTCGGATGTCGACACTGCTTCTGAGCGCACTGCCACTGTGATGCGGCTGTACCACCTAGCTGAACTTCTGCTGTCGTCTGGAAGCTGATGCAATGCTGCAAATCGCCGAAACCACCAGTAAGCCACCCCCACGTTGTCGGATGTCGACACTGCTTCTGGGCGGACTGCCGCTGTGATGAGGCTGCACCACCTCGCTGAAAGTCTGCTGTCGTCTGGAAGCCGACGCAATGCTGCAAATCGCCGAGAGCACCAGTAAGCCGCCCCCACGTTGTCGGATGTCGATGCTGCTTCTGGGCGCACTGCCACTGTGATGAGGCTGCACCACCTTGCTGAACTTCTGCCGTTGTCTGGAAGTAGTCGTGACGCTGCTTATGCGCCAAGACCACCAGTAAGCTGCTCCCGCGTTGTCAGATGTCGACGCCGTTTCCGGGCGTGCAACCACTGTGATGAGGCTACACCACCTAACTGAACGTCTGCCGTCGTCTGGAAGCAGACGCAATGCTGCAACTCGCCGAGACCACCAGTAAGCCTCCCCCGAGTTTTCGGATGTCGACGCTGCTTCTGGGTGCGCTGCCACTGTGATGAGGCTGCACCACCTCACTGAATGTCTGTCATCGTCTGGAAGCCAATGCAATGCTGCAAACCGCCAAGACCACCAGTAAGCCGCCCCCACATTGTCGGATGTCGACGCTGCTTCTGGGCACACTGCCACCGTGATGAGGCTGCATCGCCTCACTGAATGTCTGCCGTCGTCTGGAAGCTAACGCAATGCTGCAACTCACCGAGGCCTCCAGTAAGCCGCCCCCGCGCTGTCAGATGTCGACGCTGCTTCTGGGTGCACTGCTGATGTGATGAGGCTACACCACCTCGCTGAACGTCTGCTGTCGTCTGGAAGCCGACGTAAAGCTGTGACTCTCCGAGACCACCAGTAAGCCGCCCCCACATTGTCGGATGTCGACAGTAAGCCGACACTGCTTCTGGGCGCACTGCCGCTGTGATGTGACTGTACCACCTAGCTGAACTTCTGCCGTCTTCTGGAAGCTGATGCAATGCTGCAAATCGCCGAGACCACCAGTAAGCCACCCCCACGTTGTCAGATGTCGATGCCGCTCCCGGGCGCGCAACCGCTGTGATGAGGCTACACCACCTAACTGAACGTCTGCCGACATCTGGAAGCCGACGCAATGCTGCAACTCACCGAGACCTCCAGTAAGCCGCTCCTATGCTGTCAGATGTCAACATTGCTTCCAGGCACGCAGCGGCTGTGATGAGGCTGCACCACCTTGCGTGAACATCTGCCATTGTCTGGAAGCCGACGCAACACTGCAACTCGCCGAGACCACCAGTAAGCCGCCCCCACGTTGTCGGATGTCGACACTGCTTCTGGGCGCACTGCCACTATGATGCGGCTGTACCACCTAGCTGAACTTCTGCTGTCGTCTGGAAGCTGATGCAATGCTGCAAATCGCCGAAACCACCAGTAAGCCACCCCCACGTTGTCGGATGTCGATGCTGCTTCTGGGCGCACTGCCACTGTGATGAGGCTGCACCACCTTGCTGAACTTCTGCCGTCGTCTGGAAGCTGACGCAATGCTGCAAATCGCCGAGAGCACCAGTAAGCCGCCCCCACGTTGTCGGATGTCGATGCTGCTTCTGGGCGCACTGCCACTGTGATGAGGCTGCACCACCTTGCTGAACTTCTGCCGTCGTCTGGAAGTAGTCGTGACGCTGCTTATGCGCCAAGACCACCAGTAAGCTGCTCCCACGTTGTCAGATTTCGACGCCGTTTCCAGGCGCGCAACCGCTGTGATGAGGCTAAACCACCTCGCTGAACGTCTGCCATCGTCTGGAAGCCGACACAATGCTGCAACACGTCGAGACCACCAGTAAGCTGCCCCCGAGTTTTCGGATGTCGACGCTAGTTCCAGGAACACTGCCACTGTGATGAGGCTGCACCACCTTGCTGAATGTCTGCCGTCATCTGGAAGCAGTCGTGATGCTGCTTATGTGCCGAGACGACCAGTAAGCTGCTCCCGCGTTGTCAGATGTCGACGCCGCTTCCGGGCGTGCAACCGCTGTGATGAGGCTACACCACCTAACTGAACGTCTGCCGTCGTCTGGAAGCAGACGCAATGCTGCAACTCGCCGAGACCACCAGTAAGCCTCCCCCGAGTTTTCGGATGTCGACGCTGCTTCCGGGTGCGCTGCCACTGTGATGAGGCTGCACCGCCTCACTGAACGTCTGTCATCGTCTGGAAGCCGATGCAATGCTGCAACTCGCCGAGAACACCAGTAAGCCGCCCCCGCGTTGTCGGATGTCGACGCTAGTTCCGGGCACGCTGCCGCTGTGATGAGGCTGAACCACCACGCTGAACGTCTGCCATCGTCTGGAAGCCGACACAATGCTGCAACTCGTCGAGACCACCAGTAAGCTGCCCCCGAGTTTTTGGATGTCGACGCTAGTTCCGGGCACACTGCCACTGTGATGAGGCTGCACCACCTTGCTGAACGTCTGCCGTCATCTGGAAGCAGTCGTGATGCTGCTTATGTGCCGAGACCACCAGTAAGCTGCTCCCGCGTTGTCAGATGTCGACGCCGTTTCCGGGCGTGCAACCGCTGTGATGAGGCTGCACCACCTAACTGAACGTCTGCCGTCGTCTGGAAGCAGACGCAATGCTGCAACTCGCCGAGACCACCAGTAAGCCTCCCCCGAGTTTTCGGATGTCGACGCTGCTTCCGGGTGCGCTGCCACTGTGATGAGGCTGCACCACCTCACTGAACGTCTGTCATCGTCTGGAAGCCGATGCAATGCTGCAACTCGCCGAGTTTCGATACACACAACAGTTTCAGTGTTTCAAAACCGGCATCTTTCACGGTTTCGAAACCATGCGGTTTCATTCCGTTCTGTTTCGGATCACATTCACGGTCAATTGTCGATACACTGAAACCGTTTCTTCCTGTCGGTTTCACGGTACCGTGTCGGTTTCACGGTTTCGTGTCGGTTTCACCATTACATGTCGGTTTCACGATTTCATGTCGGTTTCACAACACCGGCGTTTCATACCACTAATGCAGAAACGCGGAACAGACTAATGGTATCGAAATGTGGTGTTTCATTTTTCTGAAGCTCCACACAGATACACATATAACTTACTAGTATATAAACCATTTAAAGAGTGTCAAATAGTAGTTGACACTCTTGAGTCTGCAGCTTATGATTACTGATATCAAGATTCGTTTGCAAGAGACTGCTGTATTCCGAAATGACATAATGTCTGCTTTATAAATATAAAAGAACAATAAAACAACGTTCACTATTTGCATTGAAAAACCAGTTAAACATTTTTTATTCTAACAAGGGTAGATCGCATATTTAATCTCGTGATAAAGAGTTGGTTTCTTATGAGCGAAAACGAAGTTACCTACTGTCGTTATAATTTTTCGACACTCATGTTAAAAGAATTGCGGCGGTGGTGTAACGGTCAAGACGTACAAGTGGTGAACTTGCCTCTTACTTTATTATTTTTGTAATTCCATAGCATTACTTGTGATTATTTAGTGTGCCCTTTATTCCCTATAATTTATTTAGGATGTACTGTATAGAAAGTCGCATTTATGTTCCATCACTGTAATATGCGTACCGTATTGCAGTTTGTGAGTTCCTAACGGAGTAAACTTTTACCTACCATACCGGCGGCCTCGTGTGACTATGTTGGCAACATCAACAACACGGGAGAAAATCTTTATCAACATGTTCCGTACAGACCAAAGAAGTAAATATATATTCGATGGTTGACAGGTTCTTGTATGTAACAGTGTTTCGAAACCACAAATGGTACGGTTTCATTCGTTGCGAAACCGTAGATGTTTCAGTTTTCCCATCTCTAACTGAAACTTTAGCAACGTGCTTCCTTTGCGCCTGCGTTTGCTATACTCGCACACCATTGGCCCAATGTTCTCGGCCAATGACAAGGCTGTTTCTATTTGGTGGACAATACTAATTAATACTGCATTTTAACTGGCTCTGATATTATGAATAATTTCTGTCATCCTGACTGCAATCGATAGCAATGTTGGAGTTATAGAAAAGTGTCTATAAATAATAAAAACAAACATTTATAGTATCGCAGTTCCCGCCACATATAAATGGGGAAACACCGAGCTGTCAACGTAAAACGCACGGCTCGTAGTCGAGCCGGTTCCCACGGTAGGCTGACCATATGTCGCTATCCGCGATCAAGTTGCTATCTCTGCAGCCTCTGCATTTCTCCCTAGCCGTCTAACATTTAAGCATACGAGAAATAAACATACATGAAAAAAATATAAAAAAATGTACCGAAATGTGAGGTAACGCCACAATTTCAAGCAACAGCTTTTCAAAGCGGAATCCCAGATAACATCTTCGTCGCAAGAAATCACGAATGTAAGTAAAAATATTAACCTTATTTGCAGGTAAAGTAACTTTGCTGAGAAGCATATTTATCAGGTTGGTCAACTCATCAAAGAATTTGTGACACTGAAATAAGTCGGCATCCACTGTTTGAAACTGGTTGCTGCATTCTCTGAACCTGCGCAAGCCGCCTTCCTTCGCGAAATGAACTAGCTGCTACTAAATACTGTCCATTTTAGAGGGAATCCAGTAAGTAATCTGTGGAGTGGGATGGTTCGTTTGATGTCATACTGTAATGTATCACTGTTGTCTTCCGAGTAAAAGTAAAATACTTCGAAACAAATAGCGTAGTGGCTTGAGATCGCATTTGCAGTAATTGAAATTGAATTCTTCTAAACCACTATAAAATCTACAAGCCACTAGAAGCCATATTTCGCAACTAAAGGGAGGGTAGAAACCATCAGTTTTCATGGAAAATCCACTAAGTTGGCAACACTGGTCTTAGTTGGGGTGGTTTTTTGCTCCTTCCAAAACTGGCTATTTATGTGGAAAACAAAACGCCAAAATCTCCAAAGTTATTACAACGCCGTTTTCTCCAAACATAAGCAATCTGAAGTTCACACTGCAGCCAACCTCGACACAAGAAACATCACAGACACTTTCTACAAACTCTGCTGCATCTGTTATACACGTATTAATTCACAAAATTCTGACTAGCTGCGGAACAAACAATAATACAGTCGATGTTGCAGACATGCAACACCATGCATTTAAGGGTTAAGAAAACTCCTACATCAACAGCTGTTTAGGTATTTCCTGTTAGTCCTCTCCTATTATCTGTAAATTACTTAAAATGCTCAGGTTGTTTACTGATTCCAAAAATTCAAATGTTTGTAAGCTATGGACTGATGACTACGCAGTTTGGTCCGCTAGATTTACAAACAACAAACTGGTGATAAACGACATTAAATGAAAAAAAAGGAAGGGTATTCATAAACAAATATTCGTAAGAAGGATCAAATTTCACTGACAATAAATTATTTATTCACTTCAAACATGACCAAATGGGGGAACCAATTTTGTTAAACAATAAAAATGCATCCCATTGAACATTGGCTTAAAGTAATCTGAACTGAACATCGTCGGGGAAGAGATTTATACAATCAACAAGCATTCAGCCACTCACAGCCGCGAAGCAAAGCGAAACTCAACCAACTCAGCGTGCTGATACGAAGCAGAAGCAGGCGCCAGGCGCCGCTATCGTAGGCGAAATTCAGCGAACCAAGATGTACCATACAACACAAGGAAAATAAACTTCGTAGAGGGCTCTGGTCTGTCCTTCTTTAATTGAGATGGTACGCGACAGTAGCGAGATTAATTTCCATTTAAATCAAACCGTGAGCATGCAGACTTACTGAGACACACGGCACGTGTCTGCTACATATTCACACCCCACTGAAGGCGAAGTGCTTAAAGATCGTATTTATTTCAACAAAAACCAACATAATCAAAGATTAAGACGCAAGAACACACAATAGCAAGGCACTGGTATGTGAGCAGTGGCGAGAACTCAAGTGAAGTCGGAGTTCGGAGCCACGTGGTTCCGAAAACCAGTAAAAAATACAAAAATTCAATTTCCGAAAAATAAAGAAAAATATCTACGGCGTACAATCCTTAGAAATGCGTAGGATATCATAAGGAAGCTAAAGAAATACGGTTAGACGCGATTGGGAAGGTTTTACACAGGTGGACGGAGTCCAGTCTTCAAAAATCAGAAAAGTGGAATAAATTCAAAGTCGGAGTAAATCAACTAAGAAATACGGCATACAGCCCCTAGAAATACGTAGTATTTCATAAGCAAGCTAATAAAGGGGGTTGTTCCAGGCTAGAAGAGAATTTACTGGCAGAGTCTGAATGCAAAGTACAAATTTGGAAACGAAACAACAATTTAAAATAGACGGAGAGGATCTCGCGAGGTTCTAATGGAAATCAGAAAGATAAATGCATAATTTCTTGCTTGAAGGGCATAGAAACAGACAAAGGGATATCTGAAGGCTTTGTTCTAAGAACACACCATGTGGAGTACATATCACTCGCGGAAGGAGAAAATGGAAAAGAATATTTCACATGCTCTAAGAATAAAAAATATTCCCGCACATTAGTTGCATCCCACAAAGCTAGAAAGAAATTAAACCGAGTTCGTACACCACCATCTAGTCTCACAAAGGTTACCGATTCTCAGCCGTTATCAAACCGAATTAGTTACATATTCACCGCGCTTACCTATGCAAAATCACCGACATGAAATTGAATACACTTCCGTACATGATTGAAGAAACTTATTCCGAAAAATGAACCTAAGTTCTGAAGTCTAACTTGAACAGAGGCAAAGAATCGCTACAATCTCAAGGGAGGAAAGGAAATCAGAACGTCTTACAAGCTCAAAGTGCAGCCACAGAGTGCAAAAGTCGGCCAGCCAGTCCCCACCACCACCGGAAATCCGTAATGACCCAAGAAAAACGAGGTGATGGGGAGAACTTAGATTCGCGCATTCTACCGAGGCTCGCTGCTGGGCATTGCCAACCCAACTCTTAACCAAAGGGTGGAGGAACCTCTTTGGTAGCATCAAAAGCAGAGGTTGGTAACGACTACCTATCAACACGAAGCCAGAGAAACACTAGTAGCGAGCAGCCAGCAGCCGACGACGAAAATTCTCATACATACACTCAGACCCCCATGCTAGAAGATTCTCATACATACACATACAGAATAAAGCAAGTACACATTCTCACAGAGACAGTGGCGTCACGGAGAAACCGTTCATATTCCACATTCATAGATACAATGATAAATAATGTGCATAATAAAATCCCAGCAATATTAAGACAGTATTACAGAAACTAACATTTAAAAACATGAAACGAAATGCTTGCTATTCCTCACGCCTTCGAACGAAAGGGGTTCTCGTTTAGCAAAAAGAGCCGTCTAGTGGACTTAGATAAATTACAAAGTTAAAAACCTAGGGAAGATGGCAGACAGCTGTCTTTCAAGGTTTGGAGTCAATGCTATCGACAAACAAAAGAGTTTTAGTCTAGAAATAAATTATCTTGGCAGTTGCACAACTGCTTCCGAAAAATCTGTGGTTTTTCAAAGTAAGAAATTGCTTGAAATAGTGGAAATATGATAATGGCTTCGCATCGGGATGTGGTGGCTAGAGTCGTCTTCACATCACGCAAACATTAGACTCGTATGATGTCTATGCGAGAAGCTTCCTTGCACTTGATCATTTCATTGAGCGCCACATTGTCTTCGCCGCCTCTATTATGTGTGCTAAACGTGTCTTTGTTGCGGGCGTATTCTTGGCTAGTGGCCTGGTCGAACGCTTCTGGTATCACGTCCCTCCTGTGTGGGTTCGATTCTCTCCTTCAGATGTTTATTTTTAACGCGATTATATCTACTTCAGCTTCTGTAACGCCAAGCGAAGAACGTCAAGTTGCAGTGTAGTTCAAAATACGTATTATACGAAATTAAATTCGCTGTCTAGTAGGACGCAGCCGATTTCTGGTTGGTTGTAACAGGCAGCATTCACGGCAATCAGCAACTCCGTAAGCTTTCGTTACATCACAAATCTATATTTTTTTTTTCATAAAACAGTGGTCGTTTAAGGGCACATGAATCTTATTATATTTGAAATTGGGACGTTGGAAACGTGTTGATGGACTGGCATTCATATCTGGATCTCGTCTTTTGCGCTATTTTATCATCGTGGAGCCAAATAGCTGGATGATATCGTTGCTTTGTCTGAGACGGCAGCCTCCTCCAGGTCTTCACAAATGGCACGCATATGGGTACGAATCCTGCACAAAAATTTGATGAATTTATTTGAAGCCCTAGATGGATCATATTAAATACTAGTGAAAAATAATTTTAATGTCTCTTCATGCACTATCAAAGACATCGAAAGGTGCCATTGTCTCGAGTCAAACACGCCCACATCCTAATCCTGTTAATATGTAACGTGTATTCGTCCACAGAAAAAAATCGTCGATTGGTTCTGGTTCTATTCCCGGTCCGGTAAACGCAATAATATGTCGCTACTGCTGAAAAAATTCGACTAGTAACCTCTGACTTTACTTATTTATCATACAATTCAAGAGTTTTGCGAACTAATACTGGTGGCGAAATCTCCGATATTTCACCCATCTTTATGCCTAGTCAGGTATGACGATCTTCGTCATGACCGAGTACCAAAAAACTAGAATGCTTTGCTTGGCTAGCAATGACTAGAGATCATTTAAAAATGTCTACAATTACTTGTTCAGTCAAGGTCCAGAGAAATATTTTGTGATACGCGGTTAATATTGAAGAGTTTCAATACAGCGTTTGCTGTTGTTGATAGAGATTTTTTTATTATTTGGTCAGTTGAACAACCGTTAATACAAAACCGTTGGCCACAGAAACTAAGTGTCGAAGGTTTGACAAATCGCTCGAGAGAGCAAATTGCTATAGATCTTCAGGAATTCCGATACTGTCCTAAAATCTGTTGTTGATAATAATAATAATAATAATAATAATAAATGTTGTCTAAGGATTACTGAGTTTTATGTCACAGATTTTGTTATATCTAACTTTACTGAGTGTGGTAATACTTCTGATATGTCGGTTATTGTAATAACGTGGAGATTCCTTGAAGTTGCACTATCGTGGTGTTAACTCACATCTGGAATGATTGTCTTGAAGAGCAGTTTTTCTAGTGAATCAATTTTGAATAGCCGCACGGGACTATCCAAGCGGTCTGGAGCGCCACGTTGCTGATCGCTCGGCCTCCCGTGTCGGAGGTTCGAATCCTCCCTCGGGCATTGATATTTGTGTTGTCTTTAGTAAGTTAGTTCAAAAGTAGTTTGTAAGTTTAGGGACGGATGACCCCATAGTTAAGTCCCATTTGAACATTTTTGAATTTTGAATTGTCGAACAACTTTACCGCGAAGCGCTTAAGGCCAATTCACACTGTCCGTCACGTCAACGTCACGTCACGGAACCGTCACGTCAAGTTGTATTCACACTGTCCGTCCGTGTCCGTCACGTCAATTCGTCCATCTCAATACGCGATGTTGAAAGTGAGGTTATATGAATGGCGATCTGTTATGTAGAAAGTCATAGTTTAATACTAGAAAGGGGGAACAACAATGCTAAATGTTATTAACGGCCAAAGAAAACTTTACAGTGTATGTTTATGGCCAACTTACTGGGAACTGAAACAACATTTCAAGACATCGACATCTATTTTCAAGCGAAAAAATAAAAAATATGAAGACATCAAACCATACTTGTAAGAGCATAAAAAGCGCCTGTATACTTTAACCATTACGATTTGCTTGCTGACATTGTTAATACCGTCGTAAACGACTGAATTTTTGTCTTTCATTACAACTGACATTTTCATTTAAAGTGTTATTTAATGAAAAATGCGTAATCAAATTACAATCTTATTCAAATAAACAGTTTGCTTCAGTCGTTTCTGTTACAATGTTACGTAACATAAACCATTTTTTGGTTTCAGATATCCGACCTCGATTTTAGGGGGACACTCAATTGACAAAAATATTTAAGTCATCATGAAACATTTGAGATTTACCCCTAAAACGAGGTAAAACAACAACACAAAGATGAATAATACACATATGCATATAAACAGTGCAATCGTTGACTGCAACGCGTAATTCGCGTGACGAAAATAGGTTAACTTCCGATGTTAGCAGACGGCCGTTCCGTCAAAACATTCTTCTCGAGAAAGCTTGACGGACGTTGACGTGACGTGACGGTCGGGTGACGGACAGTGTGAATGCCGCCATTAGAAATACATTGCGGAATGTTCTGACGGACGGTGACGTGACGTGACGTGACGGACAGTGTGAATTGGCCTTTAGAGTACCCACAAGACAAGTAAGTTATTTGGGTTGCATACACATCAGGCGGAACGCATTTCAGGTCGTTCGTACATTTTTGCGCAAAATAGTATATACACAAATGCCGAAGGATTGCTCGTAGACGTCATTCAAATTTTCTGGTGTTGTATTAAGTTGAAATGCGATGGGATTCGTTGCACTTCGGCTCTGAATGATTTGATATAAGAGAAGTAACTTGGAGTTGATGTATGTGTGTTCCCATTATTGTCGATATTAATGGTTGGTGCTTCATTGAACTGGCTGTGCGGTGTCTAGTCGCTATAAAGCGACTAGTTACAGCGTAATGATTTTTCTGCACAAGTGACTGTTTCGCGTACGGTTACTCAGAGTGGAAAAATAGAAAGCAACTCAAAATAAGTTATCGAATATTTCGGAGGGGTATTAATATTCTTTATAAAGATCACAGTTTTTTTTTCGATGATGATAAGTAGAGTGTAACATACAGTTCAGTTTCCATAAAGCCTTAAAATGATAAATGTTGCATGTCTTTAACGAGAGTAGCGAGTTGTGTGTCAAGAATCATAAGAAGGAGCAAATTGTTAAAGATTCGTACCGAGAATTAAAGGGATCTTTCAACTACTCCATATGTTAATTAGCAAGGATCGACACCTTTGATCTGTAAATGTAATCATTTCATTGAATTAATTGACCCGTCGGTTCTAGACTTAATTCATTTTGAATGAAACACACGAGATAAATATGTAATATTCTGCAAATTTATTGATTTTACTAACTGGTTTTCCGCTGTTACGCCATCATCAGGTAAAGACTACAGAGATATAGCAATGCAGCTGGGAGTTTACGTTCAAAGATCATAAGTTGTTGTATGATAATACATGAACATTAATTTTCAAAGAAGACTAGTGTCACATTGATAAAATATGACAAGGCATAACGAACAACATTTGTGCTAAGAAAATAAATCGAACATTGGAAACTGTTATTGTAATTTGCCGAAAGATTTTTTAAATATTATGTTATCTCCACCATTAAGGATGATGGACCTCCTACTCCTTAAACCACTTCCTTGGAGTCCCCCCCCCCCTACCGCATAAATAGTTATTGGAACCAATTGCATTTAGGTTTATTTATGTTACTTTTCCATCTTAATCCTATTTATATATATATATATATATCCTAAATCCTGTCGAACTCCCTCTCCCCACTTTCCTACCCGAGTGATTGGTCCGGTTTGGTACATTTTTACAGTACTTACGTAATTTGTGGCGATGAAATGTGATGTTTGTTTATTATTTAGACAGTATTTTAGAATGTTTATTGCGTCACAGATTAGATTAGATTAGATTAGATTAATACTTGTTCCTTAGATCATGTATACGACATTTCGTAATGATGTGGAACGTGTCAGTTTAGTAAATTTTGTCTATACTTGATAATCTATATTTTAAGAATTTTTTGTAAATTTTTTTATTTTTATTTTTATTTTTTTTAAATATTTTTTTATGTTTTATCTAAAAATTCATCTACATTGTAGAAGGAGTTGCCATTCAGAAATTCCTTTAATTTCTTTTTAAATACTAGTTGGCTATCTGTCAGACTTTTGATGCTACTTGGTAAGTGACAACATATATCTCTACGATTGTATTGTGATAGAATGACTTACAACTTTGTAAAATGTTTCAAATGTTTGTACAGCTTATGGGACTTAACTATGGGGTCATCAGCCCCTAAACTTACAAACTACTTATGAACTAGCTACAACTACAAATACCCATGCCCGAGGGGGGATTCGAACCCCCGTGCAGACCGTGACTTAAGCGCCGCAGACCGCTCGGCTATTGTGGCCGGCTTACAACTTTGTAGCCTGTAGGTAACCTAAGCATAATAATCCAACCATTTACTGTAAGCAACAACACTGTACTCATCCCCCAAAGATAATGCATCTATCCAGCAATACATACCCAGAGATACCAGTCCAAATACGAAAATGGTAGCATATCTTTGCAATTGTCTTTGTGATAGTCTTTGATATATCCTCTGTCCTCATCAACCAGTTGCCTTTGTGATCTTATGGCGAACACATACCTGTGTTATTATTTTAAAGTAAGATACGGGGACAAATGTGTTACCCATTTTATGCTTCTGACATGGACTCAAATACGGATGCTTTTATTATCATGACCACTACATAGGAAAACCTGTCTGACAACTTTTATGTAAACAACTAACTTATCACACTGTAATGTGCCTTACTTTTGTAATTCATATTACTTTATATTAATTATAATAAAGTTTTTAAATTAGATGCACAGCATTTGAGAATGGCCTAAGGCTGAAACCTGGTTGTGACAAGAAATATATAATTATCAGTCAGATGGCGGTCAATTCTTTAAAAAAAAAATTGTATGACTGAGACGCCAGACGGTTACAAAATTATAAATAACTTTAAGTTTATTTATCCTGTTCTTAACAACTCAGTACCCCAAGACACTATTAACTGGTGGGCAATCCCATATTTAGGAACAGTATTACTGCATGTGGCCAGGAAACTTAAATCCAGAAATTTCGAAACACCCATTTATGTAAACAATACCGCTGGCCATTTTCTTCCCAATGGTAAATCAACATTTCAGCCTTATAAAAAACCGGAATATACAAAATTACTTGCAACCATGGCAAATTTTTCGAGGTTAGTCCACAAAGTAAGTTCAGTTTCTGTTTCTATCCGCGGCAGCGCTACGATCGTAGTTACGAGCATGCGCGGCAGTTACTCTGACTTAAAGAGAAGACTTGTACGCCATTTTCAGATCGCTGTTGCCGACTTCTGCTTTCTAGTGCTTCCTTATAATGTCAGCCGTAATTTAAAATGCCGCCGCGTGTGAAATCAGATCTGTGATTCGTTTTTTAAATGCAAAGAAAGTTAAACCAACGGAAATTCGTCGGCAAATCTGCGAGGTTTACAGACAAAATACTATGAGTGATTCAATGGTTAGAAGATGGGTCAGCCTGTTCAGTGAAAGACGTGATCAAGTGCACGATGAAGAACGAAGTGGACGCCCATCTGTGGTTACTGATGAACTGGCTCACACAAGTGAAGAGAAGATTAAGCACAACCGTATGTTTACACTTAGTGTCCTTGCTATGGAAGTTCCGCAAATCTAACGATCACTAATTCATGAAATTGGTACTGAAAATCTGAACTTTCGGAAACTTTGCTCATGTTGGGTACCCAAAATTCTTACTGAACAACACAAAAAACAACGGATGGTAACGCACTTCAGTTTTTGGCACGCTACAATGAAGAAGGCGATGGTTTTCTTTCTCGGATAGACACGGGGGATGAAACTTGGGTATCGCAGCAGACCCCTGAAATAAAACGGCAATCAGTGAAATGGAGGCACACTTCATCCCCAACGAAGGTTAAACCTAAGCAAATCTTGACACTTCGAAAAATCATATGCATCGTTTTTGGGACATAAAAGATATTTTGCTGACTGATTTCTCACCACGAGGCCAAACAATCAATGCATGTGGTTAGTGGGAGACTATTAAGCATTGCACCCACCTACATACAATGGGAATAACAGAAGAGGACCCTAAATGTAGGATCTGTGATGACGGTGATGAAACTGCATCACATCTAATCTTCGAATGCATTGCACTGGAGAGTAAAAGGCACAGAACATTTAGGACAACCAGACCCGAAGAAATTGTGTCTAATAAAGAACTGGTAAAGGCACTCCTTGCACTGTTCAAGGGCATTGGTTGGCTTTACTAGATATACAGGGAGCGATACCGCACAATCAACTTAGTTTCGGTGCGGGCAGTGGCGGGTTGGACGAAGACTGTTTTGGCTTCCCTGGAAAAATCAAATCAAATCTTTTTTTTTTCCTCCTGATCTCACGTGGCGAATGTGGCCAAACAACTCTTACGGGAATTTCAATGGGACGTGTTTGATCATCCTGCATACAGCCCGACCTCGCTCCTAGCGAGTTTAATCTCTTCTCACACCTAAAATCTGTCCTTGGTCGTCAACATTTCAACGATGATGACTAGCTGAAATAACATATTACAACATGGTTGAATACACAGGTGGCAACCTTCTATGAACAAGCCATACAAAAACTTGTGCCACGTTGTGATAAGTGCCTATAAAATCGCAGAATCTTTGTAGGAAAGTAATTTAACAGTTGTAGATTTCTGTGCAATAAATATTTTTTTCTGTATCTGCCAAAGTTTGTTTAATATAACCAAAAGAAACTTACTTTGTGGGCATACTTTGTACATTGGCCAGTCAGGCAGGGTAATATGTACCAGATTGAAACAACACCACATAAGTTGGAAACTTAGAAACGAAAATTCAACATCTGCAGACTACCTGCTACAGAAAGCCCACAGCTACAATACCATTGGTGACTTTCCTCCCAATGGTAAATCAATAGTATGCGCTACACCATATCCAGGAAGGGAGGAAAATGATCTACATTGAGATGTTGGAAATTAATAAACATATCTCAAATTCCCCAGACCACGTATTAAATTACGAACCACCATTTCCATACTCGCCCCTTCTGTCTGCACGTACAAACAATGATTTATCTCGAGTACTTCATTTAAAAAAAAAAAAAAAAAAAAAAAAAAAAAAAAAAAAGTAAACCATCCGAGTCCTCAAACTGGGGAACTATCAAGCATGGGGAGCTACAGGGTTCGGTACTGGGACCTTTGCTGTTCTTAATATACATTAATGATTTGCCTTTCTATATTCATAAAGATGACAAGCTAGTTCTCTTTGCTGATGATACGAGTATCGCTATCACACCCGAATCACCGGAGTTAACTGATGAAATTGTCAATGAAGTATTTCAGAGAATTATTAGGTGGTTCTCTGTAAATGGACTCTCTTTAAATTTTGAAAAAAACACAGTATATTCAGTTTCACACAATAAATGGCATCACACCATTATTTAATATTGACTTCAACCATAAATCTAAAGCTAAGGTAGAATATTCAAAAATTTTTAGGTTTATGCATTGATGAGGGGTTGAATTGGAAGAAACACATTGAAGATATGCTGAAACGTTTGAGCTCAGCTACTTATGCTATTAGGGTGATTGCAAACTTTGGTGATGTACAACTCAGTAAACTAGCATACTATGCCTATTTTCATTCTCTGCTTTCTTATGGCATCATATTCTGGGGCAATTAATCATTTAGTAAGAAAGTATTCATTGTCCAAAAGCGGGTCATCAGAATAATTGCGGGAGCCCACCCAAGATCATCCTGCAGACATTTATTTAAGGATCTAGGAATCTTCACAGTAGCTTCACAATATATATATATATATATTCACGTATGAAATTTGTTATTAACAATCCAATTGAATTCAAATGTAATAGCAGTGTGCTTAGCTACAACACTAGGAGAAAGGGTTAAAGTTAACTCTGTCACAGAAGGGGGTTAATTATTCTGCCACAAAAGTCTTTGGTCACTTACCAAGTAGTATCAAAATTCTGACAGATAGCCAACTAGCATTTAAAAATAAATTAAGAGAATTTCTGAATGACAATTCCTTCTACACATTAGATGAATTTCTAGGTAAAAGTTAGTACTTTAGAAAAAAATAAAAATAAAAAAAAATAAAAAAAAAATATTCAAATATTGAGTGTCATGTAATATTATGTATAGACACATTTCATTTAACTGACACGTTCCACATCATTACGAAGTGTCGTATTAATGATCTGTTATGGTCTTCAGTCCGGAGACTGGTTTGATGCAGATCTCCACACTACTCTTTCCTGAGCAAACCTTTTCATCTCCCCATAAGAACGACAACCCACATCCACTTGAATCTGCTTACTATACGCGTCTCTTGGTCTCCCTCTGCGATTTTTACCCCACACACTTCCCTCCAATGCTAAATTTACGATTCCTCGATGTCTAAGAATGTGTCCTACCAAGCGATTCCTTCTTTTAGTCAGGGTATGCCAAAAATTCCTTTTCTCACCAAGTCTGTTCAGTATCTCTTCATTAGTTATGTGATCTACCCACCTAATCTTCAGCGTTCTTCTGTAGCACCACATTTCAAAAGACTCTATTCTCTTCCTCTCCGCACTGCTTATCGTCCATGTTTCACTCCCGTACAAGGCAACACTCCACACAAATGCCTTCAGAAAACACTTCCTTACACTTAAATTAGTATTCGATGTCAGCAATTTTCTCTTTTTCAAAAATGCTTTTCTTCCCATTGCCAATCTGCATTTTATATTCTCTGTACTGCGACCATCACATGTTATTTTACTACCCAAGTAACAAAACTTATGTACCACCTTCATTGTTTCGTTACCTAATCTAATTCCTTCAGCATCACCTGATTTTCTAAGACCGCATTCCATTATTTTTGTTTTGCTCTTGTTAATGTTCATTTTATACGCTCTCTTCAACACACTGTCCATTCCATTCAACTGCTCTTCCAGGTCGTTTTCTGTCTCTGACAGAATTACAATGTCATCAGCAAAACGTAATGTTTTTATTTCTTCCCCTTGAACTTTAATCCCTATTCCAAATTTTTCCCTGCTTTCCTTCACCGCCAGCTCTATGTACAAATTGAATAGCATCGGAGAAAGGCTACAACCCTCTCTTACTCCCTTCCCGACTGATGCTTCCCTTTCATGCCCTTCGAGTCTAATAACTGCGGTCTGGCTTTTGTACAAGTTGTAAATAACTCTCCTTTCCCTGTATTTTACCCCTGCTGACTTCAGAATTTGAAAGAGTGTATTGATCTATGGAACAAGTATTAATCTAATCTAATCTAAAACGTAATAATTCCCTGTACTCCATATGCAATGTTCCAGCAATAAATCATGGGTTAACTGGAAGAATCTAAGAGAGTGTACTAATTTTTACTTCCAGCCTTGTATAACGGCATTTAACTGGCAAGCAGAAGCGATATGCCGCGGAAACGAGGGTGTTTGACTTAACGGCGTTGCGCCCACACTGTTTGTTCGACGATAGCGTCTGGCAGACGTTGCTGCCGTTTCCTCGAAAAGAAGCGGGAAACTCCCGCGAGGCCTGGACAGCATACATTTCGGTCAGTGGTCACTTCTGAGAATTATCTTTCGGGACAGAACGGAGCAGTCACAACACCGACGAGTCAAACTCCGCGACGCACTCCCGTCTAATTTGTTCGCGGAAGATCTCGTCTATCGGATAATAATGTGATCAGATGATCAAAAGGATTTACATAAGATATCTGCATGCTGCGAAAATTACCAGTTGACTCTAATTAATTCAACGTATTGCGAGGTGTCTGCACGACAATTATTTTATAAGCTTGTTCTTGTAGGCCCCGTGCTTGTCGCACTGCCTCGCAACAGATGGAAATTTAACAAGTTTTTCCAAATTCCATCTAGATAGGCATACTGATTTTAAATGCCAATTTAAATCTTCAGAACTGTATTTATTATAATTTATTTTACAATCTGTTATATATGTAGGCTATATGTTTACGGTTCTGTGACCTCCTATCAACTAAAACAAAATCGGTTCCTTTTCTGTTCTTATTTCCCTCATTTATTCTTTTTCTTCGAATCCTCAGTGCTCCTAAAACTCCGTACGGCATTGCAGTTTCCTTGCCACTCTGTGTGACGTCACATAACCGCGCGGTAGCACGAAGCAAAAGGAACACTTCAGAGAAGGTAAATATAAAAGAAAAAAAGAACAGAAAATTTACAATAAAATTACTTACACTAAAATTAAAAGGAAACAAAAATTCCTCTCACCTAACACCTATTTGACTCGTATTTGTTTGTTTAGTGGCTTAGCTGTAAGGTTCCATTTTTGAAATACAAAAAAAAAAAAATTTCAAAATATGTCCGTACCCTTACAGTATGAAATCATCCGTGTTGTTGTTGTGGTGGTCTTCAGTCCGGAGACTGCTTTGATGCAGCTCTCCACAATACCCTACCCTGAGCAAGCTTCTTCATCTCCTCATAAGAACGGCAACCTACAGCCATTTGAATTTGCTTACTATATTCATCTCTTAATCTCCCTCTGCGATTTTTACCCCACACACTTCCCTCCAATGCTAAATTCACAATTCCTTGATGTCTAAGAATGTCTCCTACCAATCGATCCCTCCTTTTAGTCAAGGTATGCCAGAAATTCCTTATTTCCCCATTTCTGTTCAGTACCTCCTCATTAGTTACGCGATCCACCCACCTAATCTTCAGCATTCTTCTGTGGCACCACTTTTGTGTAACAATGGAAAATTGTATTGAGATGCAGGAGGATCTGCATCGAATTGACGCATGGTGCAGGGAATGGCAATTAAAGCTCAATGTAGACAAGTGTAATGTGCTGCGAATACACAGAAAGAAAGATCTTTTATCATTTAGCTACACTATAGCAGGTCAGCAACTGGAAGAAGTTAATTCCATAAATTATCTGGGAGTAGTCATTAGGAGGGATTTAAAATGGAACGACCATATAAAATCAATCGTCGGTAAAGCACATGCCAGACTTAGATTCATTGGGAGAATACTAAGGAAATGCAGTCCGAAAACAAAGGAAGTAGGTTTCAGTACACTTGTTCGCCCACAACTTGAATACTGCTCACCGGTGTGGGATCCGTACCAGGTGGGATTGATAGAGGAAGTGGAGAAGATCCAACGGAGAGCAGCGCGCTTCGTTACACGGTCATTTGGTAATCGTGAAAGCGTTACGGAGATGATCGCTAAACTCCAGTGGAAAACTCTGGAGGAGAGACGTTCTGTCGCTCGGTACGGGCTTTTGTCGCAGTTTTGTGAACTTACCTTTACTGAGGAGTCTAGCAGTATATTGCTCCCTCCTACGTATATCTCGCGAAGAGTTCGTGACGATAAAATCAGAGAGATTAGAGCCCACACAGAGGCATACCGACAATCCTTCTTTCCGCGAACAATACGTGACTGGAATAGGAGGGAAAATCGATAGTGGTACTCAAGGTACCCACCGGCACACACCGTCGGGTAGCTTGCGGAGTATTGTTGTAGATGTAGATGTAGATTTCAAAAGCCTCTATCCTCTTCCTGTCCGCACTGTTTATCGTCCATGTTTCACTCCACACAAATGCCTTCAGAAAGGACTTCCTTAGGCTTAAATCAATATTCGATGTTAACAAATTTCTCTTTTTAAAAAACGCTTTTCTTCCCATTGCCATTCTGCATTTTATATCCTCTGTACTGAGACCATCATATGTTATTTTACTGCCCAAGTAAAAAAAACTCATTTACCACATTTACTGATTCGTTACCTAATTTAATTCCTTCAGCATCGCCTGATTTTCTAAGACTGCGTTCCATTACACCTCGTTTTGCTCCTGTTGATGTTCATCTTATATGCTTCTTTCAACACACTGTCAATTCCGTTCAATTGCTCCTTCAGGTCCTTTGCTGTTCTGACACAATTACAATGTCATCAGCAAAACGCAAGGTTTTTATTTCTTCCTTCTGAACTTTAATTCCTTCTCCAAATTCTCCTTCCTTTCCTTTATAGCTTGTTCAATGTACAAATTGAATAACATTGGGGAAAGGCTACAGCGCTGTCTTACACCCTTTCCAACCTCTGCATCCCTTCCATGCCCTCCAACTCTGAGAACTGCTGTCTGGGTTTTGTACAAGTTATAAATAACCTTCCGTTCCCTATATTTTACACCTGCTAAGTTCAGAATTTGAAAGAGTGTATTCCAATCAACGTTGTCAAAAGCTTTCTCAAAATCTACAAAAGCTAGAAATGTAGGTTTGCCTTTCCAAGGAAAGGAAATCATTAGTATGAGCACTAAAAGATCCTTTAAACTTTATTTTCGCGTTGTTGTTGTTGTTAAAAATGTTTAAATGTTTGTAGAGCTTATGGGACTTAACTACGGGGTCATTAGTCCCTAAACTTACAAACTACTTATGAACTAGCAAATACTACGGACGACATAAATATCCATGCCAGAGGGGGGATTCGAACCCCCGACCATAGTGGGTGTTGTTGTCGTCTTCAGTCCACAGTCTGGTTTGATGCAGCTCTCCATGCTACCTTGTCCTGTGCAAGTCTCTTCATCTGAGAATACGTTCGGCGGCAACCTACATCCTTTTGAATCTGCTTACTGTGTTCGACCATCGGTCTCCCTCTGCGATTTTTATCCCACATACTTCCTTCTAACGCCAAGTCGACGATTCCTTGATGTCCCAGAATGCGTCCCAGCAACCCACCCCTTCTCTCAGTCAGGATATTCCAGAAACGCCTTTTCCCCCCAATCTTGTTGAGCAACTCCTCATTAGTTACGTGATCCACCCATCTTATATTCATCATTCGTCTGTTGCACCACATTTCAAAATATTTTATCGTCTTTTTGTCTGAATTCCTTACCATCCACGTTTCACTTCCATACAATTCTGCACTCCAGACAAAAGATTTCTGAAAGGACTTCCGAACATTTAAAATGCCGCGACTGAGCGGCCGAGCGCATTGAGGCGCTATGTTACGATACGCGAGGCCGGTCCCCGTCGGGGGTTCGAATCCCCCTCTGGCTTGGATGTTTGAGCTGTCTTTAGTATAAGGTAGTTCATAAGTAGTTTGTAAGTTTAGGGACTGGTGACCCCGCAGTTAAGTCCCATAGGCTTTACAAACATTTGAACATTTAAATTAATATTGGATGACAACAAATTTCGCTTCTTCAGAAACGCTTTTGTCCCATAGCCATTCTGCATTTTTATTTTCTTTACTTCGGCCATCAGAAATTATTTTTCTACCCAAATTACGAAACTGATGTACTTTTTATATATTTATTTTTATTTTTATTTTATTTATTTTTTTATTCGCTTGATTTTCTGACACTAAATTCCATTATTCTTATTTTACTCTTGTTTCAAGATACTGTCCATTCCGTTTAACACCTCTTCGAGATTCTTTTCTGTCTCTGACAAAATTACTATGTAATCGGCAAACCGCAAAGTTTTTATTTCTTCTCTCTGAACTTTAATTCACTCTCCAAATTTCTCCTTGCATTCCTTCACTGATTGCCCAATATACAGATTAAATAACACTGGGGAACGCTACAACCTTGTCTTACTCCCTTCCCAACCTCTGCGGCCCTTTCTTACCCTTCAACTCTAATAACTGTTGTCTGGTTTTTGTATAGGTTGAATACAACTCTTCGCTCCTTATATTTTACCCTTTGCTACTTTTTTTTACTAATTTGTAAGAGTGTATTCCAGTTGGCATTGTCAAAAGGTTTTTCCAAATCTACAAACGCTAAAAACATAGGTTCCCTTTCCTTAACCTATCTTCTGAGATAAGTCATAATGTGAGTATTGCCGCGCGTGTTCCTACATTTCTCATAAATCCAAATTGATATTCCTCAAGATCGGATTTCTACAGTTTTTTCCATTCGTCCGTTAATAATTTGTGTTAGTATTTTGTAACCATGACTTATTAAACTCATAGTTTAATTTTCACATTTGTATGCACGTGCTTTCTTAGGAATTGGCATCACTATATTCTGATTGAAGAATGAGGGTATTTCCCCTGTCTCATACATCTTGCATACCAGATTGAACAGTTTTTTCATAACTGGCTCTTCTAACGACGTCAGTAGTTCAGACGGAATATCATCTACTCCATGGGCCGGTAGTTCAGGCGAAATATCATCTACGCCAGGGGCCTTGATTCTACTCAATTCTTATATCCTATCTCATCTTCCTTTGCTTCGTCTCCCATTTCTAGACTACTGCCGCCGCGACGGAGCGGCCGAGCGTATTATGTTCCAATTCACGAGGCCGTTCCCCGTCGGGGGTTCGAATCCCCCCCTCGGGCATGGATATTTGTGTCGTCTTTAGTATAAGGTAGTTCATAAGCAGTTTGTAAGTTTACGGACTGATGACACCGCAGTTAAGTCCCTTAAGTTTAACAAACATTTGAACTTTTAGACTACTGCCTTTAAGTTTATTTCCTTTATGAAAGTCCTTCCACCTTACAGTTTTCTCTTCTATGCTTAGTACTGGTTTTCCATCTGAGTTCTTGATATTCATACCGTTGCTTTTCTTGTCTCCAAAAGTCTCTTTATGTTCCTGTGGGCGGTATCCATCTTTTCAATACTTATAGCACTTCCCTTCAACCACTCGTGCTTAGCCAATCTGAACTTCCTGTCTACCTCATTTTTCATCCGCCTGTACTCGCTTTCGTCTGTTTCACTGCTGCATTTTTATATTTTCTCCTCTCATCAGTTAAGTTTAGTATCTCCTATGTTATCCAAGGATTTCTATTAGGCCTTGTCCTTCTGCCTATATGATCCTCTGTGGCCCTCACTACACTATCTCTCAGAGCTACCCATTATTCTTCTACTGTTTTACTTTCCGCTGTTTCAGCCAATTCTTGCGTAATGCTCCCTCTGAAACTCTCAATCACCTCTGGTTCCTTCACTTTGTCCAGGCTACATCTCCTTAATTTTCTAACTTTCTGCAGACTCCTAAGTTTTATATATACATGTAGCGTCTGTTCCGAAAGAACAGACGCCACTTCTGATCCTGCAGTTGTTATTATTTAATATTCACAGAATATATAACTTCAACTGCGATTGGGCAAAGCTGAAAATGTGTACCCAGCCGGGATTCGAACCTGGGTCTCCTGCTTTCTAGGCAGTTGCACTGACCCCTACACCACTGGGGACACAGAGATCACCGCACCTGCAAAGACTACCTAAGCACGCCGGTGACGGGCAATGATCCTATCGTTAGTGGGAAGGGGTTCCTTCACTTTGTTTGAAGCCCTTACTCTTACGGGAATTAGTTTCATAACTACGAGTTTGAGTACTGTGGGCAGGACGAAGCTGGGAATTTGTATCTGACGGGAGGCGTGCTTAGGTAGTCCTTGCAGGCGCGGTGATCACTGTGTCCCCAGTGGCGTAGGGGTCAACGCAACTGCCTAGAAAGCAGGATACCCGGGTTCGAATCCCAGCTGGGTACACATTTTCAGCTTTGCCCAATCGCAGTTGATGTCATATATTCTGTGAATATTTTCCTAAGTTTTAATCTGTAGTTCATAACCAATAAGTTAAGGTCAGAGTCCCTTGGATATGTCTTACAGCTTACAACCTGCTTCCTAAACCTTTACCTTATCACTATAGAATCAATCTGGTACCTCCCAGTGTCTTCTAGTCTATTCCACGTTTATAACCTTCATTCATGATTATTAAACCACGTGAATTAAGTGCGCTCTGCACAAAATCCTACCAGGCGATCTCCTCTTTCATTCCTTTTTCCCAGTCCATATTCACCTGCCACATTTCCTTCTCTTCTCTTTCCTACTACAGAGTTCCAGTTCCCCATCACAATCGAGTTTTCCTTACCTTTAACTGTCTGAATAATTTCTTTTATCTCCTCATACATTTCTTCGATCTCTTCATCGCTGGCAGAGCTAGTTGGCATATAAACTTGCACTACTGTGGTCGATGTTGGCTTCATGTCTGTCTATTCCGATAATGCATTCAATATGCTGTTCATAGTAACTTACCGACATTCCTATTTTTCTTATTCATTATCAGACCTACTCCTGCCTTACCTCCAACTGATTTTGTATTTATAACCCTGTACTCACCTGACCAAAAATTCTGTTCATCCTGCTACCGAACATCACTTAACCCCACCATACCTACCTTTCATCTATGTATTTCCCTTTCAAATTTTCTAACTTATCTATGCGATTGAGGGTTAGAATATTCCACGATCCGATCCGCAGAATGCCTGTTTTGTTTTTCTCGATGACGTCATCCTCCTGAGTAGTAGCCGCCCGGAGATCCGAATGGGAAATAATTTTACCTCCGTAGTATTTTACCCGAGAGGATGCTATCATCATATACCGGGTGAGCAAAAAGTCAGTATAAATTTGAAAACTTAATAAATGTAGACAGAGAGGTAAGAATTGATACACGTACTTGGAATGACACGGGGTTTTATTAGACCAAAATAAATAAATAAATAAATAAAAATAAAAAAACCCTAACAAGCAAACAAAAGTTTAAAAAATGTCCGACAGATGGCGCATCATCTGATCAGAAAAGCAATAATTAGCATAACAAATTAAGACAATGCAAAGGTGATGTTCTTTAAAGGAAATGCTCAATATGTTCACCATCATTCCTCAACAATAGGTGTAGTCGAGGAATAATGTTGTGAACAGCACTGTAATGCATGTCCGGAGTTATGGTGAGGCACTGGCGTCGGATGTTGTCTTTCAATATCCCTAGAGATGTCGGTCGATCACGATACAATTGCGATTTCAAGTAACCCCAAAGCCAATAAACGCACGGACTGAGGTCTGGGGACCTGGTAGGCCAAGCATGACGAAAGTGGCGGCTGAGCACACGATCATCACCAAACGACGCGCGCAAGAGATCTTTTTTTCTTTTTCATCTTCTTATAATAAAACCCCATGTCATTCCAAGCATGTGTGTAATTTTTTACCTCTCTATCTACATTATTCCGTGATTTCTTAAGTTCTCAAATTTATACTGACTTTTTGATCACCCGGTATTCATACGGTAGACCTGCATGTCCTCGGTAAAATTAACAACTGTAGTTTCCCCTTGCTTTCAGCCGTTCGCAGTAACTGCAAGGCAAAGCCATGTTAGCTGATGTTACAAGGCCAGCTCAGTCAATCATCCAGACTGTTGCCCCTGTAACTACTGAAAAGGCTGCTGCTCTTCTTCAGGAACCACACGTTTATGTGGCCTCTCCACAGATACCCCTCCACTGTGGTTGCACCTACGGTCGGCTATCTGAATCGTTGAGCCACGCAAGTCAGCCCACCTCGGCAATGACTGTTGTTCATGAGGGTGATTTTCTTAAGTACTTAGTTGAATTTAAGGCCTTTAGAAATTAGTGATTTATCGTGTAAATAAAGTTTAAAGGATTTAGGAATTACAATTACGAACAACTTAAATTAGAAAATATCGCGGGAAAGCCGGACCAAAGGATGCGTTTTATAGACAGAATGCAGAAGATGCAACAGTTCTACTAAAGAAACTCCCTACACTACGCTTGTCCGTTCTATTGCAAAGGAGTGGTTTCCAAACCACGGGTTGATATCCACCAGTCGGTCGTGGGGTCTACACAGGTGGGTCGATGGACAATTTAAAAATATATACATCTACATACATACTCCGCAATTCACCGTAAGGTGCATGACGGAGGGTACACTGTAACACTACTAGGCATTTCCTTTCCTATTCCACTCCCAAATAGAACGAGGAAAAAAAAGAATGCCTATATGCTTCCGTACGAGCCCTAATTTCTCTTATCTTGTCTTTGAGATCACCACGCGGAATGTAAGTAGGCGGCAGCAAGATCGTACTACACTCAGCTTCAAATTCCGGCCCTCTAAATTTCCTCAACAGAAATTCAGGAAAAGAGCGTCGTCTTTCCTCCAGCAATCCCCAATTGAGTTGCCGGAGCATTTCCGTGACAGTCGCGCATTGGTCGAACTTACCGGTAACAAATCTAGCTGCTCGCCTCTGAACTCCCTCTATGTCTTCCTTTAAACTGATCTGCTGCGATCCCAAACACTTGAGCAATACTCAAGACGTGGTCGTACAAGCGTTTTATACGCGGTCTCCGTTACAGGTGAAGTACATCTTCCCAAAATTTTCCCAATAAACCGAAGTTCTACTAAAGCGCAGGTGACTCCCGTTTATAAGATAGGAAAGACAACTGACCCACTCAATTACAGGCCAATATCGTTGACATCAGTTTCATGTAGAATTTTAGAGCATACTCTCAGTTCGAATATAGTAAATTTCCTTAACAAAGTTAGCAGCTGATTGTTATTCATTGCATAATCTCTGCACTCAGTGTTGATTCTCCTAATAGCATGTAGCTACATTCATTAAGCAACAATACTAAAATAGACCAGAAGAAGGGCACTCAAGCGTCCGAAACCGGTCGTCTAAAATAAATAATTACAAGCAACTGGTTGCTGAATTTTATTAATTTATAACCTGAACGGTTGCTGAAATGGATAAAGTACTTCAATAGCGGTCCTATCACACACACACCCCTGGGGCACGCCTGACGATACACTCGTCTCTGGTGAACACTCGCCGTCGAGAACAACGTACTGCGTTCTATTACGTAGGAAGTCTTCCAGACAATCACAAATCTGTGAACTTATTCCATAAGCTCGTATCTTCGTTAGCAGTCTGCATTGTGGCACCGCGTCCAGCGCCTTTTTGAAATCGAGAAAAAACACAATCCGCCTGTTGCCCTTCATCCATGGTTCGTAAGATGTCATGCGAGAAAAGGGCAAGCTGAGTTTCACATGAACGATGTTTCCTAAATCCGTGCTGATTCATAGAAAGAAGCTTTTCCGTTTCAAGGAAATTTACTATATTCAAACTGAGAATATGCTCCAAAATTCTACATGAAACTGATGTCAACGATATTGGCCTGTAATTGTGTGGGTCAGTTCTCTTCCCTTTCTTATAATCGGGAGTCACCTGCGCTTTTTTCCAATCACTAGGAACTTTGCGCTGAATTAAAAATTCGCGATAAATGCAAGCTAAGTAGGGGGCCAATGCCGCAGAATAGTCTTTGTAAAACCGAACTGATATTCCATCCGGACCAGCAGACTTTTTCGTATTTAGCTCTCTCAGCTGCTTCTCTACACCGGAAATACCTATTAATATGTCCTCCATTTCGGAATTAGACTGTCAAAAATATATAAGTTTATTGAAAGAGGAAAGTATCTGCAAAATTATGTACAAAACCCATCCTAAATAAGAAACCAATGTGGCTAAAACTGTAGCTCAGTCATTCGTTCGTAATAGCGAGATGGTGACGCCGCGTCTTCTTCCATTTGCAGCAGTTGTCATATGAATAACCTTCCACTGATTTATTCTTATTCTGACTTGCTGCAGAGTGCGCGTCTGTTCCCCGTCGGAGGTTCGAGTCTTCCCTCGAGAATGGTCGTGTGTGTGTTGTCCTTAGCGTAAGTTAGTTTAAGTAGTTTGTAAGTCCAGGGACTGATGACCACTGCAAGTTTGTTCTCAAAGCTTTACAAACATTTGAACATACAGTATCTGTTTGTTGTTTAGTGTGTGTATCCGTGTTTACAGTAGTCTTGTGTAGTTCTCGAACGAACTAGTTCAGGAAAGCTATCCCACAGGCGAACTACGCGAACTAGTTCGCAGATCCCTCGCTTCTTAGTTCGTCCGCTCCTTTTCCGAAAACTGACGGGGAACAGCGAGAGGACGCGAGAGCGCGCAGAATCGCGTGATTCCCTTCTGCCAGTTACCGTCATTTCGAGCTGAGATGCAACTCAGATATAGTTTCATAGACATTGCCCAAAAATACGGGTAATAACACACGCTTTGGCAACACTGATCATTATATAAAAAAGCTGTCATGACAAAAGAAAGAGCTCTTTTAGTAGCAGTAGCAAAAGCCAAAAAGAGCGGACGAACTAAATAGAGCGACCTACTTCGCGGCCGAGCTGAGAACTAAATGGAGAGCTACCGGTCGCGAACTAAAATATGCGCAATCGATCGCGAACTAAAATATACGCGATCGATCGCGAACTAAAACATGCGTTACCGGTCGCGAACTATTATGCCAAACGTATCTCGCTTCTTAGTTCGTTGTATTCTTTTACGCAGACCGACGGGCAATAGCGAGAGGGCGCGCAGCAGAATTAAATATCACGTGTTTGCCTTCTGCTGATGAGAGCCATTTCGTGGTGAGCGTCTGCCTGCTAGCTTACGTAGTTCGGGGTTACAAAATTTCTGTTTGGAAGTATTCTACACTCTGCAATATCTGACTAATTAATTCCGTAAAGCCAAGGTATAGAGATAACTCTAAACTTAAAGGCGAACTGTTTCTTTTAGTTTGCGTGATATCGTTAGTGGCTCAAGCAGCTAGGTGGGGGAACATCTACCTCCACCTGCATGCACAGACCACGCCGCTCGGCCGTCACTGGGAGCGGACGAACTAAAAGAACGAACTAGTTCGCGGCAGAGCCGCGAACTAAAGTGAGCGCTCCCGATCGCGAACTATTAAGCGCAAGTCTAGTTTACAGTGGCGATTTGTTTTATTGTACACTATGTTTCTATTTTTATTTATTTATGGGCGCGTTGATTAACACTACATTGTCCATTATCCAGAAGGAAGGGAGAATTAGTGTTTACGAACAGAACTTCGAAAAGATTTGAATGGAAACAAGGCACATCGAGTAGATGATATTCCGTCTGAACTACCGATGTCGTTAGGAGAGCCAGTCATGAAAAAATGGTTCCACCCGGTATGCAAGATGTATGAGACAGGGGGAATACCCTGCGACTTCAAGAAGAATATATGAGGCGCGTCCAGAAAGTAACTTCCGTTTAGTAATAAAATGAAATTGTACACAGATACAGAAGAAATTTTTATTGCACAAAATTCTACAACTCTTAAACTACTTTTCCACATAACTGCCGAAATTTTGCAGGCATTTGTCATAGCGTGGCACCAGGTTCTGTATGCCTTCTTCATAGAAATCTGCCGCCTGTGTCTTCAACCAGTTAGAAACAGTGAAATTTGGGGGAAGTCCATTGTAAACCTACGGTTTTCCTGGATCTTGTCATCAATTGCGTGTATCCAAAGGTGGACGCCCACTTCGTTCTCCATCGTGCACATCACAACGCCCGCCATTGAACTGTCGGGCCCATATTCTCACCATCGAATCACTCATCGCATTTGGTTCGTAAACATCACAAATTTGCCGATAAATTTCACTTTGTTTCACTTTCCTCGCATTCAGGAACCGAATCATCGGCCTGATTTCACAGGCGGCGGGATTTTCAATCAACGCCGACATTTCAAACGAGCACAACGAAGCGTACGTAACTGACAGCGATCTTCAAATGGCGCACGTTCTTCTCCTTGATACACATCGTCAACAGCGCATGTGCTGAACTGCAATCGCAGCGCTGCAGCGAAGATAAATTCAAACGGTACTTACTTCTGGACACGCCTCGTAGTAATTCCAATTCCCAAGAAAGCAAGTGCAGATAAATGTGAAAATTACAGAACCATCAGTTTAATACGTCATGGTTGTACTTACTTACTCACTCACTATCCTAGCTCCACAAACCGCAGAGGGTTTTGACCTCGTCAAGTAGCCTCTTCCATAGTATTCTGTCCTCCGCATCTTCCTCACTTGTTGCCAGTTCCTGGAGATCCTTGGCAAACTGGTCTCTCCATCTTATTTTCTGCCTGCCGAGAGGTCTTCGTCCTTCTGGTTTATTCTCCGAGACTTCTTCTCTTCTATAGACAAGGCCGATCCATCTAAGTCTTCTTGTCTTGGCTTCCGCAACAACATCTGGTTCATTGTACAGCACCTTGAACTCACTGTCCTCTCTTCTTCGACATTCTCCTCCCTCACAGATTGGTCCAAATATCCTTAGCAGGGTTTTATTATCAAAACTTTTATCTTTCTCTCTTTATGTTTGTCTATTCTCCATATACAAGGTGTTTCACTAAGTGTGTTTCCCTCTGTAACTTATAAAATAATAGGTGACGGGAAATTTTAATGTGGTAGGTCAACACAAGAAATGTTACACTTTCTGCGGAGCTATGAACATAGTTAATTGTATCATTTTCCAAAGAGTTACACCACAAACATATAATTTTTTAAATGGAACAATAGTTTTTTTCTATTGTGTATTGGATTCGTTTAAACCAGCTGCGTCCAAATCAATTTAAACTACATTCCTTTCACTGTTAGTTTGGGAGCTACAACCCTTCAAAGTTCCGGGGGCGGAGGCTGCGATAGCGTAGCTGATTGGCCGAGTGGCAATCCCCTGGGGCACGGCCCACTGTCTCATGACCTTTTTGTTTGGCAATTTCTTTCTATCCTCGTGAATTTTGTTTCATCCTCATTCACCTCCAAACCAACTTCCTCTGTTTTTTGGAAGAGCCTTTTTGCTAGTATTTTAAGGTCATCCAGATTTTCAGCAATTAGTGCTACGTCATCAGCTAGTACATTTATATTTTGTTCCTATTTTAATTCCTTCTTCTGCTTCACTTGTTGCATCCAGAGCTTCCTGTCTTATTATATTGAACAAGAGGAGTGCTAATACGTCTCCTTGACTGACTCCTGTTTTATGTCAAAGGCTTTGGAATATTCTCGATCTATTTTCATTACCCTTTTGGGCCTTCCAGTGTAGATTTGGCTTTCATAAGATTGATAATCTTCTTCGGAATTCCAAATCCCTTCGTTTTCTCCCACAACGTATCTCTGGATATACTGTCATAAGGTTTCTTTAAAATCAACAAATAATATTGCCATTCTTTTGTTAAATTCTCAATATTTCTATACGGCTCCTCCGAGTATGAATATCTGATCAGTAGTTGAACGATTCTTCATAAATCCTACTTGTGTCTCATTTACTACCTCTTTAATTTTCTCTGGGGGATCTTGGAGAACACTTTATAGGCGGTGCTAATTACTGAAATGCCTCTGTAATTCCCGCATTGTTGTTTGACGCCCTTTTTATGAATTAATATTATGACAGCTACTGTCCATACCTAAGCCATTCTTCTTCGTTCCAGATGTTCGTAACCAGTTTGTGTATTTGTTTCGTCAGTTTTATTCCTCCCTTATTTACCGGTTCGGCTGTTATGCCATCTCTCCCTGTTGTTTTCTAGTATTATGAAAGAGTCTATTGCCTCTTTCAATGTTGGCGGTTCAACGAAGGAATCTACACTCTGCACTTTCATCTTCAGCATTTAGAAGCTTCTCAAAATATTCCAAATGTTCAAATGTTCAAATGTTTGTAGAGTCTATGGGACTTAACTACGGGGTCATCAGTCCCTAAACTTACAAACTACTTATGAACTACTTACAACTAAGGACGGCACAAATATCCATGCCCGAGGGGGGATTCGAACCCCCGACCGTAGTGGCCGTGCAGACCGTGACTGGAGCGCCTCAGTCCCCTCTCAAAATATTCCCTCTAAATTTCTATACCTTGGATCTTCCTAGAACTGTATTCCCACTTTTATCTTTAATGCAAAATACTGACACGAATTATTGACGGACGATTGGAAAAACGATTGGAAGGGAAAATGAGTGTTTACAAACAGAACTTTGAACGAATTAATGGCATCCACAACTACTTAGTTACGCGAGCGTGCACCTATTTAAAGAAAAAAAAAAAAAAAAAAAAAAAAAAAAAAAAAAAAAAAAAAAAAAAAAAAAAAAAACTTTGCATAGTAAGCTGTATAACCCTAAAGCTAACACGTTTAAATTTTAGATTCCTTTTCAGATTAAAACGACGTGCCACACCGGGATTTGAACTCGAGACCTCTGTCTGCCGTGAGGAAGGATCCATCCTTACAGCTTTCGATCGGCCATTGCCTCGCCTCCTACCTTCCAAACTTCTCTTGCGAATGTTGCAGAACTAGCACTCCTGGAAGAAAGGATATTGTGGAGACATAGCTTAGCCACAGCTTTGGGGAAGTTTCCATGATGATATTTTCAAAGTGCAGCGGGATGTTCGCTGATATGAAACTTCCTGTCAGATCAAAGCCGTTAGGTAGCTGAGTTGGTACTGTGCTTGCCCGTAAACGGCAAAGGTCTCGGATTCTGCCATTAAGTTTTGTATCCCATCCTCGTCGCCACTTTTGTGTCTCGTTTCCGCCGGTTGTCTTAGGTGTCGGTGGCCGAGTAGAGAGAGACCGACACAGGGAAATAGGATGCACGCGTGTGCGGGTACAGAGTCTGAGGTGTACACGAAGTATTCACGAAGTTTCAATTTAGATGTAGGAAGTCCGCGGTGGAGTATCCGAGTGGTCTAAGGCGCCGCGCTGCGGAGCGCGCGGTTGCTCGCCATTGAACATTTGATGTAAAAATGTTCAAATGTTTGTTAAGCTTATGGGACTTAACTACGGGGTCATCAGTCCCTAAACTTACAAACTACTTATGAACTACTTACGAACTAGGACGGCACGAATATCCATGCCCGAGGGGGGATTCGAATCCCCGACCCTAGTGGCCGTGCTGACCGTGACTGGAGCGCCTCAGTCACCTCAGCCACCGCGGCCGGCAACATTTGATGTAGAAAGTATCATTAACACCAAGACTAAACAATACCACGAATCTCATTCTTCTAGGGGAAGGTCGGGGAAGTTGACGAGGAGACTAAGATAACGAATTTTTGAATTTATCCGAGAAATCTACAGATTGTTTAACTTGCACTATGGCATCGCTTCCTTAGCGCGCTCTGCAGTCGTGTCTCTTGAAATAGAACTGCTCGGTCATTTTGGTTTGTTGAAAACAGGAGCTAGGAAGTGGATGCTGTTTTTGTAACAATTTTTCCTGCGATTTAAAAACGTTTCATGCAAGTATTGTATTAATGAATATCAGTTGATTCATCTTAAACCTTGTGGATTTACTGATATTTTAATAGCGGTTTAATGAATTTATTGTGTAAGACTATATGCATGTATAAGTCTGAATCCAAAATGTCGACTGCGGTTAAGATTAATTATGCAATTCATAAGGTAGACAGGGTGACAGAAATGGAACAACGAATCGTTGAAAGAGGCAATACAGCGTGTATATATTTAAGTTCGAAGATGCGCGTTTGGCGACGTTCAATGGTCAATTGTTTGTAGCACTTAACTACGGGGTCATCAGTCCCTAAGCTTACAAACTACTTATGAACTAGCTAAGACTAAGGACGACACAAATATCCATGCCCGACCGTAGTGGCTGTGCAGACCGTGACTGGAGCGCCTCAGTCCCCTCGGCCACTGCGGCCGGCTTTGGCGACGTCTGATACTGTATGGCAGCAGTACAATCTGGAATACTACAATGCCGGAAATAGAAATTATTAATCATGTACTGAGATACAAGGTATCGATCCATGCTCAAACACCCGTATCAGTACACGGTGTAGCAGGCAATGCAGGCATTAATTCTGGCATTCCTACCATACACATAGCGAATACTGGCTTGAGTTACATTATTTCAGGGCTGCTCGACAAATTCACGTTGGTCTGCAAGACTTGTAGTTTTACAAGTCGCACATCAGTTGTCGTCCCATCACATGTCACCAGTGATGGATTGTAGACAACGTGCTGGTCAGGTAAGTTACTCCACATCTAACAGAGCATCATGAAATTTATGCATAGTTCGTGGGTGAGCATAGTGTTGGAACAACACTATTGCATGAATGGCTCAAGAACGGATTTTACAACATTCTGCACCTACCGAGCACGGGTCAACGTTACCTCCACAAACACCGAAGATGAACGAGAATTTTATTTTGTATTAATGTACACAGTAGCGGATACAGAATTTTTCTCTGGGGGGCGGGGGCACATGGACCGTAATACGTGGCTTTTTCACGAGTTCGCTCATTCATTCATATTTATATCTGTGCTAAAGACACATACAGCCAAAAAGTAATCGATGATTACATTATAACTGCTAACACTGTTTTCGAAGAAGTTTGGTAAAATAAACATGAAAAAGTCAGTACTTAATTTTTATACGTTTCAGAATTAATCATATTGTATTTAATTAGATAAAGTTTCTTACAATGAGACCAATATTTATTACTACTGTTCAGTGTTTATTATCTTTCATACTGTAACGATACACTGAAATTTTTATTTATTTTTTGTTTATCTTTGATCGCCTCCGGTTCCCTATGACTCGCAATGCAACTAATTTAATTTCGTTCGTCATTTTTTTCTCCCAAACAAGCGAGAAAACGGAACCGAGATAGTAGTTTTACTCAATCTCTTGTCTATGTTCGTTCTGTACGGACGTCTTCCATTCATGTATCTATTCAATGTCAGGTATTGCGATGCAAATTGTTGTAAAGATATAATTCTTAAATTTAAAATCATCCCCTCTCTTTGGATTTTATTTAAATGAATCCCTCCACGTCAAACACTTATTTTCTGTTGTTTTCAGCTCCTTCGCCTCCGTAATAGTTTAATGTTCAGACGCCATTACAATCGCTTCGCATTGTCTGCAAAATTTCAATCAATCAATCATCCTTATACTATACATTGCTTAATTTTAGAACCTGCGGTCATTTCTTTTGTAATTTCACGAAGTCCGATCATTTTTTTAAATTTTTTTATCATTACCAGTAACTTCATGTTCCACCCACGGTCGCATAACAATGAAAAGCGAAGTGAACAGTCTGAACATTGATCTCCTACTGAAAGTATCTCGAACATTCACTTATTAAATAAGACATAAAAGTTATCATTTCCAGCTTCTACAATACGAAGTGCAGGATCCAGCTAGATGCTTTCCGTAAGTTTTATAACGTGATGTTGCTTGTTTGGTGCCCACCTTTAATATGCAATCCGCGGTTTATTTGCTTTAATGTTCATTTTGTGCTTTACTTTAACTCATTTCAAATTCAAACATTCGGTAACATCAATTCTCTGTCCAAAAAATATAATCGCGGAATCTACTTTTAAAAATTATGGCATCATACGAAGCAAGGGCAACGTTATAATACCTATGAACTTACACCTATCTTTTCTCCATTACTATCTTACCTATCTAAGGTTAGAGTGCGAATTATTTGCAGGGTCAACTAGTACGGTGTTAATTTTATTCTGCCTATAACCTTCGCGTGAGTGCAAGCAATGAGTTGACAAAGTTTTGCGCAATCGTATGTACGGTATGACGAGCATAAAATACGAACAAAAAGACAAACAAATAAACATTAATTTTTATACATTAGATTACGTTAAATAGTTTTTAAAATTAGAAATTTCAGTGAATCAGTCGTTAGTGGCTGAAAAGTCTTACTCATTTGGTAAGGAGTCGTGTTGACATATCGGAAAGACACTTCCTTTCGAAGAGCTGGCGTTATCCATATCCCAATATTTACTCCAAGCAAGAGGAAGCTAACCGCGGCATATTGAACGCACATACGATGAGGAAGGGAAGGCGGTTGTGTGATGTAGGGGTAGGCCATATCGTCTAATGGCTGCGGTCTGCGCGACTCACTGTGGTTGGTGCGTCTCCAACATTTTCCCAATTCTCCCACTCCTACTACCATCATCATCATCATCATCATTAGTGACTGAATATGTATTTTAGCGCCGGCCGGGGTGGCCGAGGGACTGAGGCGTTTCAGTCACGGTCTGCACGGCCACTACGGTCGGGGGTTCGAATCCCCCCTCGGGCATGGATATTTGTGCCGTCCTAGTTCGTAAGTAGTTTGTAAGTTTAGGGACTGATGACCCCGTAGTTAAGTCCCATAAGCCTTACACACATTTGAACATGTATTTTAGCGTTAAGTCTGGAGCATAGTACCTCTAATAAAATTCCTCCATGATCCCCTATTCAGTGCTAACATTAATGCCTCGTCTGATGTTATGCCTTTTACTTCAAAATCATTCTGCACCGAATCTAAGTACTTTCTTCTTGCTCTACCTCGACTCCTCTTACCCTCCGCTGCCGAGCTCATGAATCTCTTAGGTAACCTTGCTTCTCCCATGCGTGTAACATGACCCCACCATCTCAGTCTGTTCGCTCTAACTGCTTCATCTATGGTATTCATTCCCAGCTTTTCTTTGATATCCTCATTATTGACACCCTCCTGCCATTGTTCCCATCTATTGGTACCTGCAATCATTCTTGCTAGTTTCATATCTGTAACCTCTATCTTATGAATAAGGTAACCTGTATCCACCCAACTTTCACTCCCATACAACAAAGTTGGTCGAAAGATAGAGCGGTGCACTGATAACTTAGTCTTGGTACTTCCTTCCTTCTTGCAGAAGAGAGTAGATCTTAGCTGAGCACTCACTGCATTAGCTTTGCTGCACCTCGATTCCAGTTCTTTCGCTATGTAGCCATCCTGTGAGAAAATACATCCCAGGTACTTGAAACTGTCTACCTGTTCTAACTTTGTTCCTCCTATTTGGCACTCAATCTGTTTGAATCTCTTTCCCACAGACATTACTTTCTTTTGGAGATGCTGATCTTCATATCATAATCATTGCACCTCTGATACCTGCAAGAGCAAATCGCTAAATATCATCGTCATCGGTGTTGGAAAAGTACTTAAAAGTAATTGGATTCAATTACAATTAATTGAAAAAAGGCTCTACGATTACGAATTACTTTTTTCAAAAAGTAATTGGTAAAATTACAATTAGAACTATTAAGTTACCTTTCAGTTTTGTGGAATTATTGACATAATTAAAAACAAAAATAGAATGACTACATGGAACAAAAATGAAACACGTTAAATCATTATAGATTAACATAGAAAACAATCCATTATCCCTTGCTACATCCCATTCAGGTCCACTTTACTTCCGCCTTTCCCAGTCCCTTCAGTCACATCTAATGACTGGTACCGGTAGGGTAAGGTGGTACAAATTCCATATAGGTACAATTCCGATCAACATAAGTTTTCGCGTCATTTGTCAATTTCATGGTGTCTCGTTGTGTGGTGTTGTAGTGTAGCAGTTTTCTACAGCTCTTCCTGTATTTTCCAAGAATACACCACTTTGTGCTACGAAGATATAATTTTTTCCCTTTTAAGAGGTAAGTGAAGCTACTTAGTCCAACGCGCTCTTATACATTTTCTGGTTAAGTGTGATTGGATTCGCTGCTAAATATGCAGTTTGCTACCACGAAGTGTGCATTGGTGCCTTAAGGAAAAAGTGCTTTCTATGTGGAAGATGCCCATTATCAAAATTGTACGAGGGAAGTGATCATAATTGTACCTAGTGTGGTACATTTTCGATCGATTTTTTTCAATTCTGTAACCTTTTCTAGTGTTTATACCAACAATTGTAACTGTCTAATATTTGTGTAGTATTTTCATTAAACATCCGGGAACAAGTGAATTAAAATTATTGATTTTCTCAATATATTTCCAGTTACAATGACATGTATCCGAAACGATCGAAATTGTACCATCTTACCCTATATTATTCATGGGCGTCGTTCTTTCATCAATTCTGTTGTGCCCAGTGGAAAAGTGAAGCTGCGCACCCTGTACCTTTATACTTAGTGGTCAGAATGAGAAAAAAGTGACCATTCTGACCAAGATCATTGACACGGGATGATAGTGAGGATCATTGTACGTGAAAAAAGACACAAAATAACAATTAATAGTCCTATATATATACGGTACATATATTCATAGATTAGATTAATACTTGTTCTATAGATCATAAATACGACATTTCGAAATGATGTAGAACGTGTCGGTTTAATAAATGGTGTCTATAAATGGCACACGATAGTTTAAGGATTTTATTATTATTATTATTATAGAAATTACTAAATACACTACTGGCCATTAAAATTGCCACACCAAGAGGAAATGCAGATGATAAACGGGTATTCATTGGACAAATATGTTATACTAGAACTGGCATGTGATTACATTTTCACGCAATTTGGGTGCATAGATTCTGAGAAATCAGTACCCAGAACAACCAACTCTGGCCGTAATAACGGCCATGATACGCCTGGACATTGAGTCAAACAGAGCTTGGATGGCGTGTACAGGTATAGATGCCCATGCAGCTTCAACGCGATAACACAGTTCATTAAGAGTAGTGACTGGCGTATTGTGACGAGCCAGTTGCTCGGCCACCAATGATCACACGTTTTCAATTGGTGAGAGATCTGGAGAATGTGCTAGCCAGAGCAGCAGTCGAACATTTTCCGTATCCAGAAAGGCCCGTACAGATCCTGCAACATGCGGTCGTTCATTATCCTGCTGAAATGTAGGGTTTCGAAGGGATCGAATGAAGGGTAGAGCCACGGGTCATAACACAACTGAAATGTAACTGCCACTGTTCAAAGTGCCGTCGATGCGAAGAAGAGGTGACCGAGACATGTAACCAATGGCACCCCATACCATCACGCCGGGTGGTACGCCAGTATGGCGACGTCGAATACACGCTTCCAATGTGCGTTCACCGCGATGTTGCCAAACACGGATGCGACCATCATGTGATGTAAACAGAACCTGGATTCATCCGAAACAATAACGTTTTGCCATTCGTGCACCCAGGTTCGTCGTTGCGTATGCCATCGCAGGAGCTCCTGTCTGTGATGCAGCGTCAACATTCTGCTACCAGTCATTGGATCGCGACCAAAGAGGACCAGCAATGTCACGATACGATAAACCGCAATCGCGATAGGCTACAATCCGACCTTTATCAAAGTCGGAAAAGTGATGGTACGCATTTCTCCTACTTACATTAGACATCACAACAACGTTTCACCAGGCAAAGCCGGTCAACTGCTGTTTGTGTATGATAAATCGGTTGGAAACTCTCATCATGTCAGCACGTTGTAGGTGTCGCCACCGGCGCCAACCTTGTGTTAATGCTCTGAAAAGTTAATCATTTGCATATCACAGCATCTTCTTCCTGTCGGTTAGATTTCGCGTCTGTAGCACGTCATCTCCGTGGTGTAGCAATTTTAATGGCCAGGAGTATATTATCTAAAAATTCATCTAAAGTGTAGAAGGAGTTGCCATTCAGAATTTTTTTTAATACTAATCGACTATTTGTCAGATTTTTGATGCTACCTGGCAAGTAATAAATGACTTTTGTGCCAGCATTCACCCCTTTCTGTGCCAAAGTTAGATGAGATAATGAACGTCACCCTTTCTCCTGGTGTTGCAGCTATGCACACTGCTGTTACTTTTGAATTAGGTCGGATTGTTAACAACAAATTTCATAAGTGAATAAATATATTGTGAAGCTACTGTGAAGATCCCTAGATCCTTAAATAAATGTCAGCAGGATGTTCTTGGGTGGGCTCCAGCAATTATTCTGATTACACGCTTTTGTCCAATGAATACTTTTTACTCAAGGTTAAATTTCTCCAGAATATGATACCATTCGAAAGCAGTGAACGAAAACAGGCACAGTAAGGTAATGTACTGAGATTTACATCACCAAACTTTGCAATGACTCTGATAGCGTAAGTAGCTGAACTCAAATGTTTCAACAGATCTTCATTGTGTTGCTTCTAATTCAATCCCTCATCAATGCAAACACCTAAAAATTTTGAACATTTTACCTTAGCCACAGATTTCTGTTCAAAGTCTATTTATATTACTGGAGTTGTGCCATTTACTGTACGGAACTGTGTATACTGGCTTTAATCAAAGTTTAATGAGAGTCCATTTGTAAAGAACCACTTCATAAAAACTTTGTGTATCTATCTTAGTTAGAAGAATGAAGGGACGACGGCGATGTATTAATTTGACAAATTTCTGCCGTTATTTTTGGACTTTTAATTACTAGTTTCGTGAATACATTATTCTCTTCTTCAAATCGTGTACCAAACAATAACAATAGTTAACAACGACGTAGATGTATGGTGAAAAAATTTAAAGTTACAAACATGATACCAGTTGATTGTAATGAAATAACTTTGAAATACTAATAAAGGTCAAAGTGTGGGTAAAAATTTTTTATAATAAAGTCATTAATTATATGGTGAATATGAAAGTAACTATCTCAAATAATCGTCATTACAATTGATTGAGTGGCTGTTATCTGAGATAGCGTTTCAGATAACTGAAGTAAATGCTTATAAAACAAGCAATTATCTGTAATACGCATAGGGACGGTTGTAAAATATCTGACAGATTTTTTAAAAATATATATACTTAGTTTCCCAATCGTTGCTTAACAACCGCCCCTTTACGGATTACGGTTAATTACTTGTTTTATAAGCATTTAATTCAGTTATCTGAAACGCTATCATAGATACAGTCACATCATAACGACGATTGTTTGAGATCGTTACTTTCATATTCACCATACAATTATGTTATAAAAAAATTTTACCCACACTTTGACCAATATTAATATTTCAAAGTTATTTCATTACAATCAACTCCTATCATGTTTGTAACTTAAAATTTTTTTACCATACATCTACGTTGTTGTTAACTATTGTTATTGTCTGATACTGGGTCTGAAGAAGAGAATAATGTATTGTCGAAAGTTAAATTTAATAAAAAGCTGGATGATACAAGAATTTTACTGTTTTATTCGAACAGGTAAATTACGAGAACAAATTTGATTTTCACAAATGTACCGATTACAAAGAAAAAATACAGGAAATGTAATCATCACATGTAATTCAATTACTTTTACTCAATTATTTACCACCATTGAGCTTCATATCATACCTACAACCTTCCTAAAAAAATTCTGGGCGTACTAAAACGAATATCGGAGTTTAAAGTTTAGTAGAATTTATTACGGCGGATTTACCATTACAAATTATACATCAAATGAACAAGCAACTCAAGCAGTTTATGCTAGAATTTTTCGTTTAAGTGTGCATACGTCAGAATATGGCATCTGAGGAGCAGAAACCTTTTTGTGTGCTACAGTTTGTGAAGAAGTAATTAGTTGACTCGTTGGGTGCCGTGTGACGAACGGTGCTCACATTGGACACTTGTAGGACAAACAATCTGAGTTGCTCGTTAATTTGATGAATGATTTGTAGTGGTAAAGTGAAGGTCAATCCTCACCTTACGACTTATCTTAGAAGAGAGGTTAAGGAAAACTTTTGACAATGTTGATTAGAATACACTCTTTCAAAGTCTAAAATCAGCAGGAGTAAAATATAGGGAACGGAAGATTATTTACAAATTGTACAAAAACCAGACAGCAGTTATCAACGTTGAAGGGCATGAAAGGGATGCAGAGGTTGGGAAGGGTGCAAGACAGGCTTGTAGCCTTTCCCCAATATTATTCAGTTTGTACATTGAGCAAGCTATAAAGGAAACCAAGGAGAAATTTGGAGAAGGAATTAAAAGTTCAGGGTGAAGAAATAAAAACCTTGCGTTTTGCTGATAACATTGTAATTCTGCCAAGGACAGCAAAGGATCTGGAGGAGCAATTGAAAGGAATGGACAGTGTGTTGAAAGAAGCATATAAGATGAACATTAACAAGAGCAAAACAAGGGTAATGGGATGCAGTCTTAGAAAATCAGGCGATGCTGAAGGAATTAAATTAGGCAACGAATCAGTAAATGTGGTAAATGAGTTTTGTTAATTTGGCAGTAAAATAACAAATGATGATCGCAGTACAGAGGATATAAAATGCAGAATGGCAATGGGAAGAAAAGCGTTTTTTAAAAAAGAGAAATTTGTTAACATCGAATATTAATTTAAGCATAAGGAAGTCCTTTCTGAAGGCATTTGTGTGGACTGAAACATGGACGATAAACAGTGCGGACAGAAAGAATGCTGAAGATTAGGTGGGTGGATCGCGTAACTAATGAGGAGGAACTCAATAGAATTGAGGAGAAAAGGAATTTCTGCTACACCTTGACTAAAAGAAGAGATCGATTGGTAGGACACATTCTTAGACATCAAGGAATTGTTAATTTAGCGTTGGAGTGAAGTGTGTGGGGTAAAAACCGCAGACGGAGACCAAGAGATGAATACAGTAAGCAGATTCAAATGGATGTACGTTGTCGTTCTTATGAAGAAATGAAGAGGCTTGCTCAGTATAGAGTAGGGTGGAGAGCTTCATCAAACCAGTCTCCAGACTGAAGACCACAACCCAAGGTCACTATAATCAATTCAAGAAACTTTGAAAACCCCGATATTCGGTTTGGTACTCACGGAAAGACGATTGCTGATCCGCTCACAAGCAGATACAAATGACAATCATACTCCTCTTAGCTTCGGACCACAGCTTTCATCAGTCAAGATTGTCAAGTCAGAGCGTGGCAGACAGACAGTAATGTGTTCGTGAGTTGTGCCTGTATGAATGAATGTGTGACCACTTGTAATAAAGGCTGTGGCTGATAGTTGTGTGTGTGTGTCATTTCTACGTGCTTATTTACGGCAGTGAGTTGCAACCTAGCCTCATTATATTTACATAAATACAAATCAATTCCCGCATGTATGAAATACCATTACTTGAGAACAGCTTCATAGAATAGGCTGGGTTTAGTTTTTTATGTTCGTAATTTTGTATTTGTATGGAGCAAACTTTTGGGAAATTTTCCCAAAATAAACGAAATTTTGAAAAAAAAAACTAGATGTTATGTTCGTTTTTTTGTATTTGTATGGAGCAAACGTTTGAGAAATTTTCCCAAAATAAACGAAATTTTGAAAAAACTAGTCAGTATAAATTTGAGAACTTAATAAATCACGGAATAATGTAGATAGAGAGTTAAAAATTGACACACGTGCTTGGAATGAGATGGGGTTCTATCAGAATAAAAAAAAGTTCAAAAAATGTCCGACAGATGACGCAGGACAGCAAAACGTCAGTGACTGCGCATGAAAATCGTGTATAAAAGGAGCTATAATGAGAGAGAGAATCAGATGCATAAGCAGTCGCAGTATGTTGACGTTACCTGAAAAGGTGCTTGTAGTGAAGCTGTATTATCAGAAAGGAGAATGTGCTAGTTCAGCGTAACGATACTATCGCCATAGGAATGGGATTCGAACGGGTAAAGGTCCGTTGACAAATGCAGCTGTGGCGAGAATGATTTCGAAGTCCGAAGCCACGGGTTTTATAGACGATTCACCCCGTAGTGGCCGACCGAGCACAAGGCGTAATGCTGTTGAGACAGTTCAGGAAGAAATGGAAACTGTAGCGGGTTCGTCTATGCACGGGGAAGTCAGCGCTCGTGCAGTCGCACGTCTCACCGGCCTTTCATACACTACTGTTTGGTTGGCACTTAAGCGTACCCTCCGATGCTATCCCTACAAAATCCATTGGCATCATAACTGTTACCTGGCGACTTAGTGAAACGGAGGGCATTTGCGGTGTGGGCGTTTCAAAAGATGGCGGAAGATGACGATTGGTTGAGTAACGTGTTGTGGACCGACGAAGCTCATTTCACGCTCCACAACTGCAGAATTTGAGCTACCGAAAATCCTAGAACTGTCGAGGAAACTCCACTGCACGACGAGAAAGTCATGGTATAGGTTGGGTTTACCACATCTACCGTTATCGGGCCTTTGTCTTCGAGGAACTGCGTGATTCTGGTTTTATAACTGTTACCGTGACGTGTGAGAGGTAAACTGATATGTTACAGAATCGCATCATCCCCAGCCTGGCTGATAAACTCCTGCTGCAACGTACGATTTTTACGCAGGATGGCGCTCCACCCCATACTGCTAGACGCGCGAAAGATCTCTTGCGCGCCTCGTTTGGTGATAATCGTCTGCTCAGACGCCACTTTCGTCATGCTTGGCCTCTCAGGTCCCCAGACCTCAGTCCGTGCGATTATTGGCTTTGGGGTTACCTGAACTCGCAAGTGTATCGTGATCGACCGACAGAAAGACAACATCCGACGCCAATGCCTCACCATGCTTTACAGTGCTGTTCACAACATTCTTCCTCGACTACAACTATTGTTGAGGAATGATGGTGAACATATTAAGCATTTTCTGTAAAGAACATCATCTTTGCTTTGCCTTAATTTGTTATCCTAATTATTGCTTTTTTGATCATTTTTTGAACTTTTATTTTGTTCTAATAAAACCCCATGTCATTCCAAGCATGTGTGTCAATTTTTACATCTCTATCTACAATATTCCGTGGTTTATTAAGTTTTCCAATTTATACTTACTTTTTGATCACCCGGTATTTCCCACAGTAATATACATTCTGTAGGGAACTGACATGTCATACGCAGCAATATTCCCGTAATTGTGTATTGGATTTGTTTAAACCAGCTGCGTCCAAATCAATCTCTATCTACATTATTCCGTGGTTTATTAAGTTTTCCAATTTATACTGACTTTTTGATCACCCGGTATTTCCCACAGTAAAATACATTTTGTAGGGAATTAACAAGTCATACGCAGCAATATTCCCGTAATTGTGTGTTGGATTTGTTTAAACCAGCTGCGTCCAAATCAATTTAAACTACATTCCTATCACTGTTAGTTTTGGAGGTACAACCCTTCAAAGTTCCGGGGGCGGAGGCTGCGATAGCGTATCTGACTGGCCGAGTGGCTAGCCCCTGGGGCACGGCCCACTGTCTCATGACCACCAGCCAGTCAGCTAGCTGTCGTAGTCTCCGCCCCCTAAACTTTGAAGGGTTGTAGCTCCCAAACTAACAGCGATAGGAATGTAGTTTAAATTGATTTGGACGCAGCTGGTTTCAACGAATCCAATGCACTATAGAAAAAACTATTGTGCCATTTAAAAAATTATATCTTTGTGCTGTAACTCTTTGGAAAATTATACAATAAACTATGTTCATAGCTCCGCAGAAAGTGTAACATTTCTTGTGTTGACCTACCTATTATTTTATAAGTTACAGAGGCAAACACACTTAGTGAAACACTGTGGTAATGTCGCGACTGTATATGTTAGACTGTGATAGCACTATGGTTAGCCATCTTCATGTCTATGGCTGCTTACCAAATTTAAGTCGAAAGATATATATGCTAACCATGGTTAACTATGGTTACAGAGGCAAACACACTTAGTGAAACACCCTGTATTATATACATAAATATTGTTAAAAAAGAGATAGAATGGCTGGCCAGTACTTACCATTGTACTGTACCGCCGATAGCAACACAAATGTAGAATCAGAAAAAAGGGGACAAAAAGGACAAGCTTTCGGAACACAGTTCCTTCGTCAGGTGGGAGAGAAGGGAAGAAGAAAGGATGGGAACAGAAGGGAAAGGTAGTTCACGACCTAGGTCATGACCTAGAAACAGAAAAAAGGGGACAAAAAGGACAAGCTTTCGGAACACAGTTCCTTCGTCAGGTGGGAGAGAAGGGAAGAAGAAAGGATGGGAACAGAAGGGAAAGGTAGTTCACGACCTAGGTCATGACCTAGAATCAGAAAAAAGGGGACAAAAAGGACAAGCTTTCGGAACACAGTTCCTTCGTCAGGTGGGAGAGAAGGGAAGAAGAAAGGATGGGAACAGAAGGGAAAGGTAGTTCACGACCTAGGTCATGACCTAGAATCAGAAAAAAGGGGACAAAAAGGACAAGCTTTCGGAACACAGTTCCTTCGTCAGGTGGGAGAGAAGGGAAGAAGAAAGGATGGGAACAGAAGGGAAAGGTAGTTCACGACCTTCTGTTCCCATCCTTTCTTCTTCTCTCCCACCTGACGAAGGAACTGTGTTCCGAAAGCTTGTCCTTTTTGTCCCCTTTTTTCTGATTCTACATTTGTGTTACTATCGGCGGTACAGTACAATGGTAAGTACTGGCCAGCCATTCTATCTCGTTTTTAACAATATTTATCATCTCTGAGGAGAATTTTCATCATTAATCGTATATATATATATATATATATATATATATATATATATATATATATATATATATATATATATATATACTTTAGGGAACGTATGTAATGCCATTAGAAATAGGTAATAGAGATCCGAAACGGGTTTCGAAATGTTGCTTAAAACCCACTAGCGGGCTTTATGACGTCACCGGATCGCCCCGCTGCGCTCGTGGGCTTGCCGACGCGGCTCGCCGACTTGGCCGGGCCTGGCGGTACACGCAACAGACTCACAAGCCGCGTTGTCGGCAGTGGCGTAGCTATCATAGGGCTAGGCGGGGCAGTGCCCCGGGGCCCCCGAGATCAAGGGGCCCCTCGGCCTCCGTGAGCAAAGTTACAGTACAGCGTCGTTTTTTTTTTTTTTTTTTTATTATTATTATTTACTAGCTGAAAACCCGGCGTTACATGGGTATTTTTTATTTATTTATTCGAGCCTTGAGTTAGTATTTTTCCTATCCACTCTCTCTCGCTCTGTCCATCTGCTTTTTTTTCTAAAAAACATGTTACATTTATCAGAGGATATATAAGAAATAAAAAACCACACACAAAAATGCACTCGTTTCGAAGAATCCAATCACGAAATTCAACAATAATGATTGTATTAATATAACAGATCGATCACTTGATGTAATGCGCGAAACGTCAGAACGATTTTTTAAAGAGATGTTTTAAAAGAAATATCTTTTTACTGCTTTATTTATTTATTCGTGTGCTCATCCTTACAGAGAAAGAGCTGAAGACGTTGTAGCATGTATAGACCAAAGATATGTGTAAACGAAGGCTTCCGCGGCCGTTGTCATTGCTGATAAAACTCTTCTGGGTATTGGACCGCATCGTCAATATATTAAATATTTCACCGACGTTTCGGCCACTATTGCAAGCGGCCATCTTCTGGGTGTTACCTTTACTGCTGGATGAGGGAAAGCTGGTGTCTTAAATATTAAATGTTGCCAGTTATGATTGGTGGTTTCAGAGCTCTTATCATTGGTGTTTGCTTTATTTCTTCCTATTGGTGGAAAAGGAAGTCCAGGATTGGTGTTTATGTTAATGGTTGCCATTGGTTCAAACTGGCGAATGAGGAGCGGTGGTAGCAGTGACGTAGCACTGGTGCCTAGCGCCGACTAGAGCGTGCTGTTTCCTCTGTGTACGCGCGGCCGCTGTTGTCTCCGGGCTATGTGGGCCCCTATGGACTGCACTGCGCGCTGTGTCGTCGCGATGCGCTGCTACTGCTGGCAACCAAGACGCCGAAAGTCTATACCCGTCTTCTCTGTTCATATTTCCGGGTCACTTGACTATTTCTATTGCTTCCCTGATTTTTCTCTTCTAAGTGTAGGGTTGTTTTGCCAGTACAGTGACTTCCTGAAAACATATCTGTTTGCCGCACTCTTCCTGCTGTTCTGCTACTGCCGACTTCGTGTGCTGTCCCAGGCGAATGTACCTCTCGTGCTCGGCTATCCTTGTGCTAATCGGCCGCCCAGTTTCTCCAATGTACACCTGGCCGCACTCATAGCCGATTTCGTAGACTCCAGCAGTGTGCAACTTGTCAGTTTTGTCCTTCATTGAGCCTAGGACATCTCTTATTTTATTGTTGCTGCGAAGTATAGGTTTGATGCCCTCTCGACGAAGAATTTTGCCCACTCGTTCGGTGACTCCTTTTACATATGGCAATAGGGCGATGGTTTGTCCTTCCTTTGGCTCTTCCCTTTTACTTCTATCATTAGATGTCATCGTTTGCTCAATCATCCTCTTACCATAACCGTTTGCTTCGAAGGTGGACCTGATGTTCTGAAATTCAGCTTTCAGGTGTTGTTCATCGCTAATCCGATGGGCCCTCTTAGTTAGAGTGTGGAGCACGGACTTCTTTTGCGTAGGATGATGGTGGGAAGTTGCGTGAAGGTACCTGCCTGTGCTGGTAGCTTTTCTATATACCCGATGGCCCAGTCTGCCATCTGGCTTCCGGTAAACCTCTACATCGAGGAAAGGCAGCACCCCATTCTTCTCAATCTCTATGGTGAACTGGATCTTGTTGGATGTTTTCAGGAAGTCACTGTACTGGCAAAACAACCCTACACTTAGAAGAGAAAAATCAGGGAAGCAATAGAAATAGTCAAGCGACCCGGAAATATGAACAGAGAAGACGGGTATAGACTTCCGGCGTCTTGGTTGCCAGCAGTAGCAGCACTTCGCGACGACACAGCGCGCAGTGCAGACCATAGGGGCCCACATAGCCCGGAGACAACAGCGGCCGCGCGTACACAGAGGAAACAGCACGCTCTAGTCGGCGCTAGGCACCAGTGCTACGTCACTGCTACCACCGCTCCTCATTCGCCAGTTTGAACCAATGGCAACCATTAACATAAACACCAATCCTGGACTTCCTTTTCCACCAATAGGAAGAAATAAAGCAAACACCAATGATAAGAGCTCTGAAACCACCAATCATAACTGGCAACATTTAATATTTAAGACACCAGCTTTCCCTCATCCAGCAGTAAAGGTAACACCCAGAAGATGGCCGCTTGCAATAGTGGCCGAAACGTCGGTGAAATATTTAATATATTGACGATGCGGTCCAATACCCAGAAGAGTTTTATCAGCAACCAAAGATATGGTCTGTGGCATCATGTTTCGCTGTATGTAACCTCCTTGCTATAGAGTCGCAAACGTCATCGCTGGCCGTCAGTCCGAATATTTTTTTATAATTCGACGACTTTCAACCACCATATCTTCCACCCCCTTATCGGCATGGAACTGCTATGGTGTACAACGGGAGACTTCGGACAACAATTACATACAGGCCATTCGTTTGTGTTCTGTAGTTTTCGCTGCAGAGAGAAATATTAACACACACACGCGCGTGCGCACACACACATGTAGAATTTTATATACACCGATAACTTGCCATCCCAATATACTCCACCCTTTTAGCATCAAGCAACAATGCAACCAATAAAACAATTTTCAAAGAGAAATTATTATTCCGCATTTCGCGTTATATTCTTCAAATTACTAAATATCTATCAGATCACTATAAAACCGCGCCAAAACCTTCTTCAGGTATAAATAAGTAACTGTACATATATTTAATTCTCTGCGTCTTGTCGTTCGGACGTGATAAGCGTACACCGAACAGACATTCATATTGATATACATAGATAAATAGCTATCCGATCGCCGTAGAACCGTGTCTAAAGCCTTTCCCGGGTAGGTATTAGTAACAGTACAAAATTTTAGCTGCTTATGTCTTGTGGTTCAGACGTGATAAACGAACACCGAACAGACATTCACATTTATAGATATAGATTGCCTTCCCACCCTGCCGTCCATCATTTCCCCCTCCCGTCAAACTAAGCTTCCTGGGCCACAGGGTGACGGAACATTGCTAGTGGGGCCTGCTGACAGGCCAAGCCGACAGTCGCTGAGTACAACAACAATTGGCACACTCCAGTCGGCAGAAGTAGCTGCAGCGTCAAAGCTGTTCACAGCAACAGCTGCACCTTCCAAGTGTTGCGGCGTGCCGCTCGACGCAATGTGAAGGATCGTGCGACTCCAAACACTGTATAAATACATTTACTGTACAGAACTTCTTATTGGCAAGTAGAAATCTACAGTTCGATTAAACGAATAATGTGTTTTCCAAACATCCATGTCCCCCAATTACACTTCGGATAATCGACGTTCTACTGTATATAATATTTTAGCTGAATGAAGGATTTTCGAAAGTCAAATTCAAATGTTTGTTCAGCTTATGGGACTTAACTACGGGGTCATCAGTCCCTAAACTTACAAACTACTTATGAACTACTTACCAACTAGGACGGCACAAATATCCATGCCCGAGGGAGGATTCGAACCCCCGACCGTAGTGGCCGTGCTGACCGTGACTGGAGCGCCTCAGTCACCTCGGCCACCGCGGCCGGCAAGGATTTTCGACTTTTAACTTTTTGAACACTGCCAACAAACTTCAAACGCACGAAGTGAATTCCAAAAATTATTCCCATCTCAGAATATAAACATAGAAATGTGTTGCTTGTCCGCTAAGACGTGCACCCTGCCACCTGCTGAATTTCTAGCAGTGTGTGACAATACTGTTCATGGTTTGATTCGCGGCAGGGAGCCATATTTTCGTGGTTGACTAAAACTTCATTGTTGATTTTTACTAGCTTCTGCCTGCGACTTCATTCCTCTAGTACGGAGCAACTTCGAAAACTATTCCATGGTAGTTTTATCTGTATGTCCTACCCAGGTCCAACTCTATCCCTCTCCAAAATTTCATCCAAATCCACCCAGTAGTTTCTGCTTGAAAACATAATTAACTTTCACAGTTATAATTATAGTAGAGAGTACGATTAAATATTATCTGCTGCGTGACACACAGTAATTTACTTAAGAGTAATTAGGTTTTGCCTTATTATGTCTTCCAGGAAGAGGTAAGGACCTGATGAAGTAGTATTGCATCTGTATAGTTCATAGGCGCCGATTACGGGTATGCTCGGTCGCTCAAGCATAGCCCAAAATTTGATTGGGTATGCTCGGCATACCCCACTGAAAATTTTGGTATTATATTTTTCTTTGCGTTATATTTCTTAATTGTAATTCGACTCTCTCATTCCATTGATGGGCGGCTGGCTTTTTAATACACCGCTGTAAAAAGATTATCTAAAACAAACCGGTAATTTAATTCGTAGGTATTAAAAGTCATGTTGACATATGAGTCATGTGATCATTTTCTAAATAGTCCGAATGTTAATGGAATGCTGCTTGTAAGTTCAATTTCGTAAACTGAAACCGAATTAAATAACTAGAAATGAGGTGGGTTTGGTACGATACGATGAAAATGTGTATACTACTAATTTAACGTTTATGTATTCTCTTAGAAGTCAATTGTCTTCAAGGAATCGTATTAGTGTTAAGTCGTGACATTTTTAATCCTTTTTACTGAATTGGTGTGTGATGGAGCAATAGGTTATAAACCTATTGGTATCGACAGACATGGTATGATAGCAGAAGTGGTTATGGACTATTTTCGTAATACTGTATAAAAAAATAAATCTGCTGAAGAAAGAAGGCAGGAAACATAATGAACACAGTATTCACAATACAGGCACATCATTATCTGATATGCATGTCTAAGAAGACGAAAACTCTGAAAATGATTTCTGTATTTACTACAACGGGAAAACAGGTTCAAATGGTCGCAAAAGCCGCCCAGTAGTTCTGAAACGTGAAATTGAAATTAATGGCTGTTAATTTCTTTACTGTATGTTAAAAAATTACTTTTCTCCTTTCAGAGATTAAAATAGTCCTAAATTAACACCAGATGAAGCAAAAAAGAAGAAATACTACGAAAAATAAAGCAAGATTATTACTTTACCTTTGTACCTGGAATTCGAAAAATATAATAAAGATATTTTTTTAGAAATACCTGTCGGGGGGGGGGGGGGCGGCTGCAGGCCGGTAACCACCTCCCCCCTATCGGAAACGCCACTGAGCATACCCCAAGATTTTCAAAAGTCGCCGCCTGTGGTATAGTTTTAGTTCAGAGAGGGCTCCAACGTCATTTTTGCCCCGCGGCCCTTGGTGTAGTAGCTACGCCACTGGTTGTCGGTTAAGCCCGTTTTAAACGATCAACGAACTTGTAATAGATTGATAACAAGTAGCGTTAATGGCGGCCGTCAGTAGTTTGAACGGCTGCACTAGTATGATCGCGCTAGTATCGAAGCGCGATAACTATAGCGATAAAGAAATAGGGCCAGTTCTAAATTTGGTACTAGTGGGTTCACTGCGCATGCGCGAGCTAGTACCTCTCAGCTGCAGTCACCGCTCCAGTTAGTCCTTCGTATTTACGTATATTTTGCGTTATGTCGAAGTTTATGATCAGAATGTATTACAAAATGTATTTCTAATGACGGCATTCACACTGACGGTCACCAGACCGTCACCTCACGTCAACGTCACATTAAGCTTTCTCGAGAAGATTGTTTTGATTGAACGGTCGTCTGCTGACATCGGAAGTTAACCTATTTTCGTCACGCGATTTTCATATTGTAGTCGACAATTACACGGTTTGCACGCAAATTTGTCTTATTGATCTTGTAGTTTATTATTACACTTTGGTTTAGCAGTAAATATTTATTTCAATTATTGTCCACCGAAAAGCGGAGTCGTACATCTGAAACCGGAAAGTGGTTTATGTTTTGCAATATCGTAACAGAAAAGACTGAATCCAATTGTTTATTTGAATAAGATTGTAATTTGATGATGCAATTTTCATTAAATAGCATTTTAAATGAAAAATTCAGTCGAAATGAAAAACAAAAATTCAGTTGTGCATGACGTTATTAACAATGTCAGTTGGCAAATCGTAGTAGATAAAGTAAAGAAGGTCTATTTATGCTCTTATAAATATTGCTTGATGTGTTCATAAGTTTATTTTTTTTTCTTGAAATTAGATGTGAATGTTTTGAAATGTTGTTTCACTTCTCAGAACTTTATCACACTAAGTTAACGAAAAACATAGATTGCAAGGTCTTCTTTGGCCGTCAATAACATTTAGCGCTGTTTCCTCAATTCCAGTATTAAACTATGACTTCCTACATAACAAATCGCCTGTTGTAATCTCACTTTCAACGGCGGGTATAGCTGTTCGATTACGTTTATCGTCTAAACACGCTGCCACAAGATCTTGCATGAGTTTGTAGTTCATCACTTTCAAAACAAGAGAATGGTCACTCTTGCAGGGATTCGTGTAGTACATGGTAGAGAGTGATTCAGTTACAAAATTTCTTACAATCTACGTTTTTATCATGATCTTGATGAAATCTGCACACTTGACATTCAAAATAAAGGTCAAGGCCTACATAAGATTTACGTGCTGGATGGCGGAGGATACTTCACGTATATAGTTTACAAAATGTATAGTATTATTCCTAACTTGACGTAATTTCGAGCACTTGACGTCAAGACTAGCTGAACGACACTGTCCACATAAGATTCGCGTGGTACATGGCGGAGGGTACTTCAGTTAACAATTCTATAAAATCAAATGTTCTTTACGATCTTGATGAAATTTCACACACTTGACATTCAAAACTAGCGGAAGGTCACTGGCTACGTAAGTTTCGTGTGGTATATGGCGGAGGGTACATCAGTTAACAATTCTATAAAATCTAAAGTTTTATTACGATCTTGATGAAATTTCACACACTTGTCATTCCAAACTAGCGGAAGGTCACTACGTAAGATTCGTGTGGTGCATGGCGGAGGGTACTTCAATTAACAATTCTATAAAATCTAAAGTTTTATTCCGATCTTGATTAAATTTCACACACTTGACATTCAAAACTAGCGGAAGGACACTGTCTCCGTAAGATTCGTGTGGTACATGGCGGAGGGTACTTAAGAATTCTAGCGGAAGGCCACTGTCTACATAAGATGCGCCTGGTACATGGCGGAAGGTACTTCACTTACGAATTCTACTGAAACATAACAGGGGTACCAGAAGACTGTCCTTTAGCAAAGACACGTCGCTTTTCTACGCAGGGAAGTTAAGATTTCTTCCGTTACAATTCCAGTAAAATTGATGAGGCTGGAATGTAAGAAACGTATAGCCTATAGAATGCAATAAATACAGTATTTAACGAACCAAATCAGCCACAACAGTTGTAGCTGAAGGAAAAATGTCACAGACGTGGCAATAAAATGACAAAACCAAACTGTTTTCCAACAGTTTGATTGCTTTTGTCGTTTTATTACCACAGACGTATGTTTTCCAACAGAGAATAACCCAGTTCCACAATTGTTGCTACAGATGAACCACAAACGGCAAGAATTATCAAAACACTGCCTTTTTTTAAGCTGAAGTAATTATATTCGAACCAATATGCAAGGTTTTTTTTTTTTTTTTTTTTTTTTTTTTTTTTTTTTTTTTTTTTTTTTTTTTTTTTTTTTTTTTTTACGTGATGAAGCGTCGCGCCCGAATCTGCGGTTCAGAAACACTATATCGAACATTCCATATATATCGATGGCAATGCCGTTTCTTCGATGTACACGGATTCTGCCAAATTACCAAGATTTCTCTTATTGCCTGCTCTTACTATGACAGGCAGTTTTTTGACGCATATCAATTCGGTGTGGACTAATGATTCTCGCATTTTTACACCTCACTCGTCTTTCTTATACTTGCATATTGTTTCGAATGTAATTACTTTAGCTTAAAAAAAGGCAGTGTTTTGATAATTCTTACCGTTTGTGGTTCATCTGTAGCAACAATTGTGGAATTGGGTTGTTCTCTGTTGGAAAACACACGTCTGTGGCAATAAAACGACAAAAGCAATCAAACTGTTGGAAAACAGTTTGGTTTTGTCATTTTATTGCCACGTCTGTGACTTTTTCCTTCAGCTACAACTGTTGTGGCTGATTTGGTTCGTTAAATACTGTATTTATTGCATTCTATAGGCTATACGTTTCTTACATTCCAGCCTCATCAATTTTACCGAAATCTGTTATTCTCTTATGTTAATATTCTTCTTACTTTCAGCGGAATAAGCTGCAAATATAAAAATACTCGTAAGTATTTGTTCATAACGAAATTGTTCTTTATACCACTGAATCAGTTAAACTTGGCTGCTTTTACATTAATTTCCATATTATGTACGTCTCTTGATATTTTACTAATGCTTATAACAGAAAAAACTATACTATCTATTTCGTTAATTGCGTACAAAATAATTATGAACAAACATCACTACTTCGGTGGCTTGCCCACCACTAGGAGCGCTAGTGTCGTTGCAACTGTCAGTTGATAACTTCCACAGCAGTCAGTGTCGTGACTGTGTATGTTAGACTGAGGTCTAGTCTATGAAGTCCTTCGACCATGGATAGTAGTATCTATGGTCGAAGATGAAGTCTTAGAATTAAGCCATTGATCTCTATACTATCCGGATGTTGAACTTCAGTTGTCTTAGCGTGCCAGCCATAGATGTTCATATTTAGTTTCTTGCCAAATTCAAACATGGCTGCTAAGAGGCATTTAAAGAAAAAGAGAAGAAAATATGTTTCGATTTCGCTCCCATATCAGCCTACAACATCTAATATTGAATTAAATTCCAAGTCGATAGGAAAGCAAGCAATTCTTTGTCACGTAATAACTGATGGAAATTCGTTTGCCAAATTTAAACTTGGCGGACTATGCGAAATCGTGTGCAAAACATATGAATGTGCAGGCACGCTGCAATTCTGTGGTCAGACACCAGAGTTATACATCCAGTTCGTATAGAGATCACTGAATTAAGCCAATATCTATGGTGGAAGATCTAACAACAACATGGCAACCACAAAGTACTAACATCTTTGGCACGATCAGACTGTTACAATCTGACATCTAGTTTAAACAGTGATCACTGGCAGACATTATTCAGTTCACTTAAATAATGCGTTTCGGTAGTAATACGGAAAGGAATAATAATGTATGTGTGCGTTAGCAAATTCAACAGTTTGCTAGTAGCTGGTCTACAGTGACACTGCGCCGAAGGCGGCAAGAAATGTGTATCACGCCTGCGTCTCCGTCTTTGCTCGAATAATTTCACAGTTTCGTAATATCTGCACCCGAAGCCGAGTTACTGTGGTCCGTTATTGGGAAAAAAAATCTGCAGATGATCCAAAAGGAGTGTGAGGGTTCCTGTCAGCACTGTTGTGAACGATGATTCAGCCGCAAATTTTGTTTTTCTTGTCGGTTTCAAGACACTGGAAAATGTAGGCTTGAGTGACGTCGGTTATGGTTACCCTATGGCTGGAATTGACCCAGAAATCTCTATCGATAATCTTATAGAGCGTTTACTGTGCCTTCACAGAAATCGACGCTGTAAAGGTGCTGGACTCACCGAAGGAGAGATGAAAGCGTTGTGCATCAGTTCGCGCGAAATATTTCTGTCGCAGGAGACGCTGCTGGAACTGGAGGCGCCGCTCAACATCTGCGGTGACATACACGGACAGTTCGTCGACCTCCTCCGGTTGTTCGAGCGCGGAGGGTTCCCGCCGCACGCCAATTACCTCTTCCTGGGAGACTACGTGGACAGAGGGCAGCAGTCTCTGGAGACGATATGCCTCCTGCTCGCGTACAAGGTCAAGTACCCGGAGAACTTCTTCCTGCTGAGAGGCAACCACGAGTGTGCGGGCATCAACGGGGTGTACGGCTTCTACGACGAGTGCAAGCGGCGGTACAACGTGAAGGTGTGGAAGACGTTCAACGACTGCTTCAACTGCCTGCCGGTGGCGGCGGTGGTGAGCGACCGCATCTTCTGCTGCCACGCGGGTTTGAGTCCCGAGCTGCGGAGCCTCAGCCAGATCCGCGAGATCGTGCGGCCCACGGACGTGCCGGACAAGGGGCTGCTGTGCGACCTGCTCTGGTCCGACCCCGACGAAAGCATCCACGGCTGGGGCGTCAACGACGAGCGGGGCATCTCCGTCACGTTCGGCGCAGACGTCGTCGAGCAATTCCTGCGCCAGTACGACTTCGACCTCGTCTGCAGAGCCCACCAGGTGGTCGAGAACGGCTACCAGTTCTTCGCGCAGCGCCAGCTGGTCACTATATTCTCGGCACCCAACTACTGCGGGGAGTACTCCAACGCGGGAGCCATCATGGCCGTCGACGAATCGTTGAAATGTTCCTTCCTGATATTTTACGAAAACGGCAGGAAGTTGTAGAACGCTAATAGAGTGAGTCTTGACCTTTACGAACGAGGTGCTTGCTGTGGCAAATCACTCGCGCAAAACGTGAACTCAGTGAGACCAAATAAGAAACCTTTGTAGGGTAATATCTAATGCAAAGGAGACTTCTTGTATTTTATTGTATATCATTTAGTTATTTCCGGTGAGGAAAATAATATCTTATTACTTCAAGTTTATTCCGTGAAGATTTTTTACTTTATAATACAAGAATGTTATATGATAACATAACATTAAGTAAGTAAAGCAGTTAACAATCCGAAGATTGGTTTGAACACCACAGTGCTTTACTAGGCATAGTCCTGTTTGGAGGTGGTATGCCGTTGCCTTCCTCCGACCTTCGAACTGACTTACCCCGCCAGTTATAGGGGGACCTACAGCTTAACGTGGGTTCCGAACCACGGTGCTACTCGGTATTTTTCACATGAGCAATACTGCCAGAGGGGAAAGAAGGGGAAAGTGACAGATAAAAATCCTAGGACCTGGCGGGATCGAACCCGCGACCTTTAGATTTGTAGTCTGACACTCTCCCTCTGTGCAACCGAGGCGCACATAACATAACATAACATTAACTATTGTTATTAGGTAAAATTATACTTAAGGCCGCGGCGTAGAGTTTGAATGTCGACAACGACCGATGAACAGACCTACTCCCTGAAACCTCAGTCGGTAATTTCCTAGGAGCCGTGTACTTCAAATGAAACGGCAGTGCGATCGGTTTATATCGGACGGCGTTTGTTATAGAAATTATAGGTATCGAACAAGCGAATGTTATGATTTTTACGAATATGTCATGATTTTAAAGGATGTGGTTAGGCAGGGACCTAAGAGTACAACTTAAATGGTAAAATTTTACGACGCTTCTCGCCGGGCTCCAGTGCTTATGTTGGCAACAGATGAACAATGAAGTCTAGAATTGCGTTAATATTTTTCACGAGCTACAGAGTAAGGCCGGATCCACACATTGGAGCCAACGTTGGCGCCAACAGTGTTGGTCCAATGTGTGGATCGGTGAAATAGCGTTGGAACCAACGTTGGCGCCAACGTTGGTGCGGCTCCGTTGCTTGTCGGTATTTCGACCAAACATCAAAGAACGTTGGGCCAATATGGGTACGTCGTCCACACATTGGCGCCAACGTTTCATTCTGTCTTTGTCGCCTGCTCATCTCGAAACTGTTTCTTTCTTCGCTGCCGTTTTAAAGTTTCGAAATCTCTTTGTAAATATTAGAACTGTATCAGAAAGTGATTCATTTGTGAAAGAAACCTCAAAAAACGAAATGCCACAGCAAACCTTAGGCGCGAAGTGTTAAATTAAAAACTTTCTAGACTTTCGACACACTCCATTACTGAATTTAATTTTTAAAATTAACAGTACAGTACTTGATATTTAAAACTTGACAGGAAATATTGTTTCACAAACTTCAAACACTACTAGTGATATCAATTACATGGTTGTTTAAAAAGGGAAGTGTGGGTTTCCAAATTGTCTCCTTTAGCAAGAAATCGAAGCGTAACACCAAAAGAATAGCATCCCTCCAAAAACATCTCTTTCTTTTATATTTTAGTTTCAATCATTTAAAGTAGCAGGTCTATTTTTTATAATGTGTATAGTTTAAAAAATTAATGATTTCGTACCGTAATTAATGTTCGGTAGGAAGTGATACAACACCCCATAATCTTTTACATATTTTTCCTACTTTGATTTACAATGACAAAATGTAATTATTCACACTCAAAACCGTTAATGCATCTGCCGCGATTTGTGCGTCAGATATGTTTGCGTTGGCTCTCGACGAATTCAACTGAATGTTGGCTCCAATGTGTGGACGCTGTCTCAAAAATATTGGCCAATGTTGGCGCCAGCGTTGGTGCCAATGTGTGGACCCGGGTTAATGTTATTGCTGCTCGTTTCACTCGCAGCAAAGTTAATACTGTACCTGCTCTATGGTCGACAGGTTCTTGTCCCTTCAGAAAAAAATAATTTTCGTTTTAATTGAAGTTGTCACGAAAAAACATTTATTGGTCACCTGAGTTGCCGTCATTACCATTACCAACCACTTAAATTGTTGCGAGTGAAAAAGAAAATTATATGATTTTTACGAATATGTCATCATATTAAATGAGATATTCGTAGAAATCATAACATGCCCTAGTTCGATACCTATAGTTTATTCTAATTACATAGCTTTGGCTGAAAAGTCTGTTTACATTGACAACGAATTTAAGTTGTTTATTAAGTGAATGCGGCCAATTTACATTCCTAAAACAAACGGTTACACCCCTGTAGTTACTGGATCTGATGTGCTTTTCCATTTCACGACCTGGTTGCAATTTTTATTGGCCAAGAAATTCCATAGAATTATCACGTCAAGGATCAACATTGGTATTAGCTACATAAATCAGAACATCCGATATATATCGATTGCATTGCCATTTCATTCGATGTACACGGTTCCTAGGAAATTATCCGGCTCAAACACATAGAATGAAGGTAATAATTATTCCAGATGCTCATAAATCTTGTATCTTTAAACAAGCAATTCTTGTATATATCAGCTATCTTGGAAACGGCTCTAAAGATTTCGATGAAACTTTGTACTTTTGAAGTTTACCTACATATATGTAACAGAAAAAAAAATCCGTGGCAACGTTCGGTCACTTAATATTAATTAATTAATGCTGTTCGTGGTCTGTGATTGTCCGCGGTTAAATTGAACGACGTTTCTCGCCGGGCTGCAGTGGTTATGTTGGCACCAATGGCAACTGAGATGACCAATAAATGTTTTTTCGTGACAACTGATATTAAAACGAAAATTATTTTTTTCTGAAGGGACAAGGGTACATACAAGAACCTGTGAACCATAGAGCAGGTACAGTATTAAATTTGCTGCGAGTGAAACGAGCAGCAATAATATTTACTCTGTAGTTCGTGAAAAATATTAACACAATTCTACACTTCATTGTTCACCTGTTGCCAACATAAGCACTGGAGCCCGGCGAGAAGCGCCGTAAAACTTTACCACAAGCTGTACTGTTAGGTTCTGCCTAACCACATCCTTTAAAATTGTGACCTAAATTTTATTCTAATTACATAGCTTTGGCTGAAAAGTCTGTTACCATTTATTAAGTGAATGCGGCCAATTTGCATTCCTAAAACAAACAGTTAAACCACTGTAGTGACTGGATCTGATGTGCTTTTCCATTTCACGACCTGGTTGCAATTTTTATTGGCCAAGAAATTTCATAGAATTATCACGTCAAGGATCAACACGGTATTGGCTACATAAATCAGCTATTCCGCCATCTTAGTTTCTTGTCACTGCTATTGGAGCACAGTCTAACACAGACTGTGATTGGAGTGAGAGTCGAACGTCCGATATATATCGATTGCATTGCCGTTTCATTCGATATACACGGCTCCTAGGAAATTACCCCTCAATCACATAGAATGAAGGTAATAATTATTCCAGATGCTCATGAAATCTTGTATCTTTAAACGAGCAATTCTTGGAATCGGCTCTAACGATTTCGATGAAAATTTGTTCTTTTGAAGTTCACCTACATATATGTAGCAGAAAAAAAGGATCCGTGGCAACGCTCGATCACTCGATATTAAATAATTAATGCTGTTCCTGCTCTGTGATTGTCCGATTCTTCAAAAATTCAAATGTTTGTTAAGTTATGTGAACTAACTGCAGTGATCATCGGTCCCTAAACTTACTAACTACTTAAACTAACTTATCCTAAGAAACCGAGCGAGGTTGCGCAGTGGTAACGCACTGGATGGACTCGCTTTCGGGAGAACGGTGGTTTAAATCCACCTCTGGCCACCCAGATTTAGGTTTTCCGTGATTTCCCTAACTCACTCCTGGCAAATGTCTGGATGGTTCCTTTCAAACGGCACGGCCGATTTCATTCCCCACTCTTACCCAAAACTCCGAGCGTTAACTCGGTAATCGTGAAGAACGCTTGCGCAGGCGCCCATGATCATTTTAAGTGAAAGTTAGGTTAGGTATAGGTTAAGCTAGAAGTTTTTTTTTCCGGTTCAGAAATACTCAAAGTTGCCAACATACGCGTCATGCTAATGGCACAGGCAACAGACTGCAGCCGGCCGCGGTGGCCGAGGAGACTGAGGCGCTCCAGTCACGGTCTGCACGGCCACGACGGTCGGGGGTTCAAATCCCCCCCCCCCCGGGCATAGATATTTGTGCCGTCCTAGTTCGTAAGTAGTTCATAAGTAGTTTGTAAGTTTAGGGACTGATGACCCCGTAGTTAAGTCCCATAAACTATACAAAAACAACAGACTGCAGTTTTACCGTCCTTATATTACAAGGATAATTACTCATCGGACAAGGGTACATACAAGAACCTGTCAACCAAGCGGTAACTCCAATGGCCATGCTGTCGACGGGACGTTAAACTCTAAGCTTCCTTCCTTCCTTCCTTTTAACCTAAGAACAAGAAGAGTAAGTTGTAATTTGCGGCTGTTTGCTGATGATGCTGTGGTGTATGGGAGGGTGTCGTCTGTAACTGACTGTAATAGCATACAGGTTGACTTAGACAAAATTTCTAGTTGGTGCGAAGAATGGCAGCTAGCTCTCAATGTAGAAAAATGTAAGGTGATGCGCATGAGTAGAAAAAACAATCCCATAATGTTCGAATACAGCATTAGTAGTGAGCTTCTTGATGCTGTCGCGTCGTTCAAATATCTAGGCGTAACATTGCAGAGCGATATGACATGGAACGAGCATGTAAGGACAGTTGTGAGTGAGGCAGACAGCCGACTTCGGTTTATTGGGAGAATTTTGGGAAGATGTACTTCACCTGTAAAGGAGACCGCGTATAAAACGCTTGTACGACCACGTCTTGAGTATTGCTCAAGTATTTGGGACCCGCAGCAGATCGGTTTGAAGGAAGACATAGAGGCGGTTCAGAGGCGAGCAGCTAGATTTGTTACCGGTAGGTTCGACCAATGCGCGAGTGTCACGGAAATGCTCCGGCAACTCAATCGGGGATCGCTGGAAGAAAGACGACGTTCTTTTCGTGAATTTCTGTTAAGTAAATTTAGAGGGCCGGAATTTGAAGCTGAGTGTAGTACGATCTTGCTGCCGCCTACTTACATTTCGCGTAAAGATCACAAAGACAAGATAAGAGAAATTAGGGCTCGTACGGAGGCATATAGGCATTCTTTCTTTCCTCGTTCAATTTGGGAGTGGAATAGGAAAGGAAATGCCTAGTAGTGGTACAGTGTACCCTCCGCCACGCACCTTACGGTGAATTGCGGAGTATGTATGTAGATGTAAATGTAGAACAACAAACACACCATGCCCAAGGGAGGACGCGCGCACCGCAGCAAGGCGCATTAGTGCGCATAGCTATTCAACCGCCGCTGTCAGGTTCTTGTATGTACTCTTGTTCGGCCAGTAAATTATCATCGTCAAGTGAACATTTCATTGCAAACATCAGCAGACTACGCCGCCGCTGCCATAACTAAAATTTAACCCAGAAGTTCACTGGGAAGCCTTCGCATTACTTTCATAAAATGATAACATTTTAGTACTTTGGCACATGGCACTATAGTTCACGTGTATTGGATGATGTCTCTCCTTTTCAGAGATTTCTCACTATTTCGTTACTATTCTATAGCATTAAATTTTACTTATGACACTGGCAGCGAAATGTGTTAATGTCGGCAACAAAATGTTCGCTTTTATGAGGAGAAATAAGTTCTGGCCTGACAATGCTTCATGCAGTTACCTATCAGCCGCAGAGCAAAAACAGAATTAGTTATTAGTTTCACGGTTAACTCGAAAAATGATTCCCCCTCTTTCTATGTGACTGAGTTTTCAAGGAGCATTCAAAGGTCGTTGCCAATATCAACACACTACGCCGCCGAGGCCGTAAGTGAAAATTTACCGTATTTTCTATTGGAGGGTACCACTATTATACAGATTTCCCTCGCTCTGTCGTTACCATTCCCTACGGTTGCTGTTTTACGTGCCCACAGTTTCTAACTAACAAGAAGACCTCTTCGATCTTTTCTTATTCCTGTAGGTGATTTTTATAGAGTATTTGTGTGTACCTCATTCTGTACTTGAACTGTACAGGTAAATATGATATTGTAATAGTATAGGTACCATTGTGGACTTTTACTTTTAGCAATTTTCATATTTAAAGAAAAGATACGATAATCGCCAACCATTCCTTTCTCCTTCACTTGTGAACTCGATATTTTCAAATGTGTAATACATCGCATATGATTGTGTAATGTCTTATTCATTATTGTACGTAAGGCTACTACACTTCAGAAACAGCCCCCATGTTGTTTTAGTCTCTAGGCAAAGTTGAGTTTCGTTACAGTCTCTTTAACCATTGTTTCCTATCATTTTACAGAAATGCGCAGATATGAATGTAGGTCAGTGAGTTTAAGAAACCACGTGTACCGTTTCACAATTTCGTTGAATCGATTGAAACCATTTTCACTTAAGGATGTAAGTTGTATTTCCATACGACGCAAAAACTCCCAACCGTTAAAGCGCATTAGATTAGACAGTAGATTGTATCATATTTTACTCTTGCATTTTATGCATAATCTCCATGTCTGATTACAAAATCTTTTAATTCGCTGTCTTCTTCATTTACCAGCACTATACCTTTTCAAATCATGACCCAAATTTGTCTCACATCCGTTACACGTTGCAGTATAATAGGCTACCACTATTTACAGTTTTTACTTTCAATGATAAATATTAATATTCGATAATAAATATTAATCTTGGATAAATCTTACATAAACGATTTAGAGGAAAATGTAAGTAGTTCTCTTAGGTTGTTTGCAGATGACGCAGTCATTTACCGTCTAGTAAAATCATCTGAAGATCAAAACCAACTGCAGAACGATCTGAATAAGATATCAGTATGGTGTAAAAATTGGCAATTGACTCTAAATAATGAAAAGTGTGAAGTCGTCCACATGAGTATGAAAATAAATCCGTTAAACTTTGTTTACAAGATAAATCAATCAAAAGTGGAGGTCGTAAACTCTACAAAATACCTAGGGATTACCATTACTTCAGACTTAAATTGGAAAGAACGCGTAGATAATGTCGTGGGAAAGGCGAACCAGAGACTGCGTTTTATTGGCAGTACCCTTAAAACATGCAACAGAACTACTAAAGAGATTGCATTCACTACGCTTGTCCGTCCATTTTTGGAGTATTGCTGCCCAGTATGGGATCCTTATCATGTGGGTTTGACGGAGGACATCTAAAGAGTTCAAAGAAGAGCAGCTCGTTTGGTATTGTCACGATACAGGGGAGACAGCGTTACGGAAATGATACGGGATCTGGGATGGGAATCATTACAACAACGGCGCTTATCACGGTGTGGGCTACTTACGGAGCTACAATCGGCAACATTCTCCTCCGAATGCAAAAACATATTGTTGACTCCCACTTACATAGTAGAAATGATCATCAGAATAAAATACGAGAAATCAGAGCTCGAATGGAGAGATTCAGACGTTCTTTCTTCCCGCGTGCTATTCGAGAATGGAATGGGAGATAAATAGTATAATGGTGGTTCGATGAATCCTCTGCCAGGCACTTAAATGTGATTTGCAGAGTATCCCATGTAGATGTAGATGATGCCACACTACCACCACTGAGATCTTACGTTATCTTCGACATCACGTTGCAAATGCAGTCTGGCTACAGCGGGAATAAATTTTGAAAGTCAGACGAAATTCAATAACCGCAGGATAGGTAATAACGTTTCACCTTAGCATTTGTACTTGTTCGTTTACTCTCTATCGAAGTTGTGTATGCAGTACGAACAATGCTAAGGTGCATCCCGGATAAAATTCTTTGACCTGTAGACTGAAGAATGACTAGCACGTTAAACCTAAACTGTCTGATACTTCTCACATAATTAACATGTTGCGGACTGTCAGAACTCGGTTGCTTTGTTTAAATAAATGTGATCTCTCTTTGCAAAAAACTATTTTAATGCAAAAGTAACTGTAACTGAGGTAAATATGCGTACAGAAAAAAAGTGACGTCTGTGTCAGACTGAATAAAAACAATTAAGTTTCGTTTAAAAATCCATTTTATATATTTTTATGCTCATGCGAGACATATTGCACGTATTATCTTTCGTTTGTGTTTCGGAGAGATACGTTACATGTTTTCCTTTTTCTGAGTCTCCTGAAACTCAATTTAGGTATTTCTTCATCTGATATCTGCAATATACAGTATCGAACTCTTTCTCATAAGTTGAGCTACTGGTTTGTTTATAAATTAAGTGTACTTTTATGCTATCCCATTTAGTTGTGGTGTTTTTGGTCTGTGAGGTTCTGTATTATTTCGTTGTCTTAACGTTTCCTTATGGTCCATTTGCGAAGCATCTCTCACGCATTCACATCACAACTAACATTCCGCGTGCAATGTACATCAACGTTTTGTTTATTTTATTTATTCATTTATCTTTTTTGTCAGCTTTCAACATTGATGTATACTGTGCACAGAATGTTAGTTGAGACGTTAATGCGTGTGAGATTCTACAAAAATGGAGCATAAGGCAACTTAGAGACAACAAAATAAAGCAGATCGTCAGACATAAAAAGAGCTCGCAACTAAAAAGGATTGCACAAAAACGCCATTTGAAAATGGGAATTATTTCCCGAAACGCGCCGTGCTAAATAAAATATAAGAAATAGTGACTGGAAGCGGAAATGTTATTTATAAACAAACCCAGTTTGTTTATAAAATGACGACGCGGTCTCATACCCGGAAGAATTTCATTGATAGTGACAACGGCCGCGGAAGGCTACGTTTGCAAACCCATTGATTACCCAGTCACAGGCTTTCAAAATCCATTTCAAAGGGATAAACTCAAATTGGAACTATTACTGCTTTCAATTTCATAAGGTTCTTCCACGAAAGTATTATTTTGTAGGTGCTTGACAAGCGAAGCCTGAAACGCATGTCAAAATGCTCGATGTATATTGTCTAGCTGCCCTCTTACCGTAATAAATTGATCAGAATCTATGTGTCATTATTACGCTATACCTAAATTTAAGTGGTTGGAAAGCGAGTAAGAGAGGGTTATAGTCCTTCTCCATTGTTATTCAATTTGTACATTGAGCAAGCTATAAAGGAAAGCAAGGAGAAATTTGGAGAAGGAATTAAAGTTCAGGGGGAAGAATTAAAAACATTGCGTTTTGCCGACGACATAGTAATTATGTCAGATACAGCAAAGGACCTGGAAGAGCAATTGAACGGAATGGACAGTGTGCTGAAAGGAGCATATAAGATGAACATTAACAAGAGCAAAACTAGGGTAATGGAATGCAGTGTAAGGAAATCAGGTGATGCTGAAGGAATTAGATTGGGAAACGAAGCAATAAAGGAGGTAGATGAGTTTTGTTACTTGGGCAGTAAAATAACAAATGATGGTCGCAGTACAGAGGATATAAAATGCAGAATGGCAATGGGTAGAAAAGCGCTTTTGAAAAAGAGAAATTTGTTAACATCGAATATTGATTTAAGCCTAAGGAAGTCCTTTCTGAAGACATTTGTATGGAATGTTGCCTTGTATGGGAGTGAGACATGGACGATAAACAGTGCGGACAGGAAGAGGATAGAGGCTTTTGAAATATGGTGCTACAGAAGAATGTTGAAGATTAGGTGGGTGGATCGCGTAACTAATGAGGAGGTACTGAACAGAATTGGGGAGAAAAGAAATTTCTGGCATACCTTGACTAAAAGATGGGATAGATTGGTAGGACACATTCTTAGACATCAAGGAATTGTGAATTTAGCATTAGAGGGAAGTGTGTGGGGTAAAAATTGCAGAGGAAGACCAAGAGATGAATACTGTAAGCAGATTCAGACAGATGTAGGTTGCCGTTCTTATGTGGAGATGAAGAGGCTTGCTCAGGATAGGGTATTGTGGAGAGCTGCATCAAACCAGTCTCCGGACTGAAGACCACAACAACAACAACAACCTAAATTTAAAGAAATGGATTTAAATATATAGGAAAAATACCTGGAAACATCATGTAAGTGCTAGGGCGCGGTGCCATACATCAGTGAGGAAACTAAGAATGATAGAATCACAATCTCTTCGGTGCAACATCTCTACACTCAAACTGCAAAGTAGATGGAGGGTAGCAGCACGGCTTCAAAACTTCAATTAAGGCAAGCGATAGGATAGAGGTGGCGGTCAACGAAACCGCTGTATGTCAGTTACGGGTTAAGTCAAACTAACGATTGCCTCACTTTTGCTACGTTGTATGTTATAGTGTTCTTCTATCCCTGTATAAAGACGTAACAGAAAATTTCTGGATAATAACAAAGATTTTTATGGAACAAGTTAACGAGCAAGATGTTATCATTTCTGCATCCAAATTTCCAGTTTATCCTCCTTATAATTACATCTGTACTGAGGATATTCGATAGTTTCATGTGATGTTTGTGTTCGATATTTACTTGAACATTCTTCCTGATTAGTTCTGAGTACACTTGACGGAAGAGGTTTCTACTAGTCATCTTAAGACAAATTTGTGTGATTAAAGCTCGAAGTTTACTAGTTTTTATAATTTGATTCAACGGGAGATATAAATATTTTTAACAAAATATCAAGAACCTCTAATCATAAAACGATTAATGTTGTTAACTTGTTTATTTGATTTGCAATACTTATTATACTATTATATACTATTATATTTTGACCTGTCACTTCAAGGCAAGTAGCACCAGTTGCTACTACGTTTGAGGAATATAACATGGCCGTGCAGTTAATTATGTGCAATAATCGACCAACGCACCATCTGCTCTACAACTCATTACAGAAAGTTACATGAAAATAGTTCAGTAATGAAACAGGGAAACGGATTTCTTGTTTCTATGCCAATTTTCAAGTTCCCATCGACAGAAAAATCATTAACGGAGGGATATCAGCTTAAATTCATAGGACAGAGACAGAGAAAAATGCGAGCGATCATCAAATTAGGTTTGAACAATGCTTGAAAAGTGAATTATTATATCAATCTGATCTGAAACCCAGCTAACAGTAGGAGAACTTATAGTGGAACACGGTATAATTTTACCTTTTTCAAGCACTGAAACCATAAGAGGAAAACTCGAGGAAACTAATGTAGGAGTTTACTTAGTACAAATATTTTTAATACAATATACATAAAGTCACAGACAGTCATTCAACGAATTATAAGGTGTTTCGGCTTAATGGTCAGATGTTCAGGTGTTTGGTATTTTAACTGAGTTTATGCTTTCACTTTTGCATACAGTATTTGATTAACTGGGGTGTTCATGTCAATACCCAAATTTATACCATAGTTTGTGGTAGATGTGTATTAATTTACACATGCGTCGAGTCACAAAAGTCATGAAACACGGAAAATATGGTTGACAAAGTAGAACCTTATATTAATGTATTCCTACATTCCTCTCTGTTGCCTAGTAAATAATATCGCCACCCAACTAAGATGAAGTCTTATAACGCCATGGCATTTCATGATCTGCACAGTCGACGCCTTGGCAAGAGCTCAGAAAGTGGCACCAGGGTTAATTTCCTTGTTTATTTCTGCCACAACTAAGTTAACGACATCCTGTTTTGGATTCTCAGAAGAGAAGCCTCTACTGATACAACTGTGATGCGAACTGCTGTTAACAGATGATTCTAGCGGAGTGGTTCAACATTTTGTTGGAAGCTACCTCCTCAAATAATTCTTGACAAGATATCAACAAGGGAAGTGCGTCTATAATTAGAACTAATTTGTTACCGTACCTTCACTTTTATAAATGGGTTTGTTGCTACATATTTCAACCTCTCAGAAAATACATCTCAACTCACCCATCTATTACAAAAAAAGCCCTCATGATTTTTTCTCATCTCTCTAACAGATTGGCAGAATTAAGGTCTGGTTGTACAGCATATCTAACAAATGTAATGAATCTCTCAAAAGGGATAATTTTTCCGGTTACTATTAGGAAGATACCGTACCGTAGGTGCAACCACAGTGGAGGAGTATCTGTGGAGAGGCTAGACAAACTTGTGGTTCCTGAAAAGGGGCAGCAGCTTTTTCAGTAGTTACAGGGATGATTGGCTGAGCTAGCCTTGTAACATCAGCTAACATGACCATGCGAACGGCTGAAACCAAGGGTAAACTACAGCCGTTACTTCTCCCGAGGACATGCAGCTCTACTGTATGAATATATGATGATGGCGTCTTCTTGGATAAAATATTCCAGAGGTAAAATAGCCCCCATTCTGAACTCCGCGCGAGGACTACTCAGGAGGATGTCGTCATCAAGCAAAACAAAACAGGCATTCTACGGGTCCCAGCGTGGATGTTTCAGCCCTTAATCGGTTCGGTAAGTTACAAAATCTGAAAAGAGATTATGGAGAGGTTAAAGTTAGATTTGGTGGTGATTAGTGAAGTTCTGTAGTAGGAAGACCAGGATTTCTGGTCAGGCGAGTATAGGGTTTAAATACAAAATCAGTTGGTGGTAACGCAGGAGTTGGTCTGATAATAAATAAGAAAATAGGAATGGGGTAAGTTACTATGAACAGCATAGTGAACGCATTGTCGTAGCAAAGATAGACAAGAAACAAACACCGACCATAGTAGTACAAGTTTATATGTCCACTAGCTGTGCCGATGATGACTAGATCGAAGAAATGTATGAGGAGATAAATTATTCAGAAAATTAAGGAGACGAAAACTTGATTGTGATGGGGACTGGAACTCAGTAGTAGGAAATGCAAGAGAAGGAATGTAGTAGGGAAATATGGAATGGGAAAAGGGAATGAAAGAGGAGATCGCCTGGTACAATTTTGATAAAGAACAAATTAATAAGCACAAACAGTGGTTTAGTCGTTACGAAAGAAGGTTATATGCGTAGAAGAGACAAGCAGCTCACATCAGGATACCCTGAAGAAGGCCACAGTAACGTTGGCCGAAACGTTGGCTATTAAAGTAATAGGCATCTTACATTAAGACGCGGTAAAACACCCAGAAAACTTTTATGTCAACTGACCCTGGCCTACGCATTTATAACTTAACATTTCATTCACCAATCACTGTGGTTCGTTTTTACTAACGCAATGCTGCAAGTGAAGGACAGCCCTTGTTCTAAACATTATGTACACTGTCTGCCAATAGCAAGTGATGCACAATCTCTGTGGTGGCATAGATCTGTCGTGTTGACCATTCAATGCAATCGCTGCCTCTGTACAATTTAAACTGTGAATACATCGTTTCATAGCTGCAGTATATGTAGTATGCTACACTTAATAGTTTATGGACATGCACCTCATAGGAGTAGGAACCAGCGAATTGTTTCGAGATGCATTCCGTATCTGCATAAATCACGAAATCAATATCAGTTTATTATTAAACTAGCTTAAAACCCGGCGTTACTCAGATATTTATTCAAGCCTTGAGTTAGAACTTGCCCTATCCCTTCTCTCTCTCTCTCTCTCTCTCTCTCTCTCTCTCTCTCTCTCTCCATCTTCCTTTTTTTCTAAAAACATGTTATATTTATTGGAGAGTATATAAGATATAATGTACAAATGAAGAAAGGTAGCAATCAAAATACAAATGATATGAAACATACATACATTCATTTAATTCAGAAGTCAACTACAAACAATATTTCTTGTTGCTTGTCCAGGTTTTAATATGAATAAAGTTCTTTGGTGAGGCCACCCGTGAGCAAGCGACATAAAGTTGTCCGTGTGAGAAACATGGAGATGTCAAATCCACTCCTCAGTATTTAATAGATTTTCCTGTGATTATTAATCGTAATAGAAAATGCAAATCTCATTGGAAACTACAAAAATGTTCAAATGTTTGTAAAGTCTATGGGACTTAACTACGGGGTCATCAGTCCCTAAACTTACAAACTACTTATGAACTAACTAAGACTAAGGACGGCACAAATATCCATGCCCGAGGGGGGATTCGAACCCCCGACCGTAGTGGCCGTGCAGACCGTGACTGGAGCGCCTCAGTCTCCTCGGCCACCGTGGCCGGCTGAAAATACAGCCGCTTGAAATTAAAAGGTATATCTGTCGGAAATAATGGGTATTCGTTGAATGCACACTGATTCATTCTCTTCCTTTCCATATAGCACTATAGAAGTCTATTGCTTTCGCCTACAGCTGTGTGTGCTTCACAGTTCAAAGTTTGTTCAAAGTTGTCAACACCACTGTTTCACGTAACAAGTCCTTTATCCCGTTCACTTTCTCCAATAATTTCACAAAGACTAGCGCTGTAGGTGGGCTAACCGATTGTAAACCATTCACAACAGTGTCCAAAGGGACGCCTGATGAACCCATCGAGTGACCATGGTGATTTTCCATTAACCATTTTGCCGAACGTGCATCCAGCTCGTAGCTAGGTGCCGTCGACCGCAAAATGAAGACACCAGAAGCAACCATTCAACTTTGTGCACCAGGAATCATTCGACATGCTATTTCCTTTGGAATAAAACGATTGTTTCTTGCGTTTTGCTGATGGCACTATAATTCTGTCATAGACAACAAAGGACCTGGAAGAGCAATTGAACGGAATAGACAGTGTGTTCAAAGGAGCGAATACGATGAATCTTTAACTTGAGGTTATATGGACACGTGTATCAGGTATAGGCGAAATCAAGTTATTAGTTGGATGTTTTACCGGCCACCCAGATCCACCATCACAGTGCTAGAGTCGTTCAAAGAAAGATTACGATCAGTAGTGCGAAGGTAAGAAAGTCTTTTCTGAAGGCATTTGTGTGGAGTGTTGCCTTGTACGGGAGTGAAACATGGACGATAAACAGTGCGGACAGAAAGAGGATAGAGGCTATTGAAATGTGGTGCTACAGAAGAATGCTGACGATTAGGTGGGTAGATCGCATAACTAATGAAGAGGTACTGAACAGAATTGGTGAGAAAAGGAATTTTTGGCATACCTTGACTAAAAGAAGGGATCGCTTGGTGGGAGCACTTTCTTAGACATCGAGGAATCGTAAATCGTAGAGGGAGACCAAGAGACGCATATAGTAAGCAGATTCAAATGGACGTGGGTTGCAGTTCTTATGAGGAGATGAAATGGCTTGCTCAGGATAGAGTAGGGTGGACAGCTGCATCAAACCAGTCTCTGGACTGAAGACCATAACAACAAAAGTTCGAAGGTACCCGGACCATGGTTTTTTAGTTGGGGGGACTTCAGTCTGCCGAGTATCGACTGGGACGTCTATGCTTTCACTACAGGGGGCACAGACAAGCAATCTTGTGAACTGTTGGTGAGTACGTTTCCGATCACTGGTTTTAGTAGCTAAATCGTCAGCACACACGCAATGGAAATATTTTGGACATTATAGCTGCAAACTAGAGCAGATCTTATCATTGATGTCACCGTAGAGGCATGGTTAGTGATAATGACGTCGTCATAGGGACGATGGCCACTAAAATTAATAAATCGGTCAAGAAGCCTAGGAGAGTATTTGTACTAAAAAGAACAGATAAGCAATTGCTAGCGTCCTACTTAAGGAATGAACGGACATCGTTTAGTTCCGATACGGTGGACGTAGAGGAACTATGGGCAAAATTTAAATGTATTGTAAATAAAGTGCTGGAGAAATATTAGTCGACAATGTGGATTAAGGATCGGAAATACCCCTGTGGTTTAATAGATTTAATAGTAATATTCGAAAAATTATGAGAAAGCAAAGGCAGTTGCACTCTCGGTTCAAGAAACGTCAAGCAAATCAAAACAGACAAAAATTAGTAGAGATTCGTGCGTCTATAAAAAGAGCAGTGCACGAAGAATACAAGGGCTACCACCCTCATACCTTAGCAAAAGATCTTGGCGAGAACACGGAAAAATTCTGGTCCTATGTAAAATCGGAAAGCGGAACAAAGATCTCGATTCAGTCACTCTTTGATCATTTTGGGATGGTGATAGAAGGCAGCAAAATGAAGGCCGAAGTTTTAAGTTTCACATTAAAAAAAAAATCATCCATGCAGGAGGAACATGCAAACGAGAACATAGTAATAGGCATAACTGGTGTAGAGAAGGAACTGAGAGAGTTGAAAACAAACAAGTCACCAGGTCCAGGTGGGGTACCGGTTCCAATCCGGTTTTACAAAGAGTACTTAGTGGCATTGGCCTCTTACTTAGCGTTCATTTATTGCTAATCATTGAACCAGCGCAAGTTCCAAGCGACTGTAAAAGGACTCAGGTAACTTGGTAACTTCCGTGTATAAGAAAATCTATGAAACTGGAGAATGGCCTAAAGACTTTTTGTACGTAACGATGGTCACTCTTGAGAAGAAAAAACAAGCCAAGAAGTGTTGTGATTATAGAACAATTAGCCTGATCTCACATGTGGCAAAGATCATAGCAAGGTTACTAAATAGATGGTTAGAACACAAAATTGAAGAAGTGATGGGAGAAGACCAGTTTGGCTTTAGGAAAGGAAAAGGGACCAGAGACTCCATTGACATGATGAGGATATTGTCGGAGAAATTTGCGCGTGTTTTATAGACTGGCAGAAGGCCTTTGACAGAGTCAATTGGAATGTATTAATGAACATCGTTAAGAGATCGGTATCAACTGGAGAGATCGGAGACTAATTAGGAATTTGTACCTGGGACAAAGGGTAAAAGTACGACTGAAATGCAGTGAAACTAACAGCGTGGAAATAGGAAGGGGAGTGAGACAAGGATGTTGTCTGTTGCCAAGTCTCTTCAACTGTATGGAGAAATGCTGGCGAGAGAAGCGCGGAAAGGATGCGGAAACTTCAAAGTAGGTGGACGTCTCATCAACACAATCAAGTATGCTGACGACCTGGTAGTGCCCGTCAAAAACCAGAGACAACTGCAACACATGATGAACTGTTTGGTGGAAAGAGGAAGAAAATACGGCATGGAAATCAATATTAAAAAATCAAAAGTGATGCGAATATCAAAACGTGAGAAACACTTGAATAATTGTTGACAGTCGGGAACTGGAAAATGTGAATCAGTTCAAGTACCTGGGATGTTTTATCACAAAGGATGCCCACTGCACCAACGAAATCCGAGCAAGAATCGCCATGACCAAAGCTGTTTTCAACAAGAGGAGGACTCTGCTGACCAGCAAGTTGAGCTTGGCATTAAGGAAGAAACTGGTAAAGTGCTACATTTGGAGCATTGCACTGGATGGAGCAGAGACGTGGACCATGAGATAATCAAATGTTCAAATGTTTGTAAATCTATCGGACCAAACTGTGTGGTCATCAGTCCGTAGCTTATAAACTACTTGAACCCAGGTAAACTAACCTAAGGACAACACACACACCCATGCCCCAGGGAGGACTCGAACATCCACGGCGAACAACCGCGCGCTCCGCAGCGAGACGCTTTAGACCGCTCGGCTACTCCACAGTGGCAGGACCATGAGAAAGGAGGAGAAAAAAAATACTTAGAGAGCTTTGAAATGTGGTGCTGGAGGAGTATGGAAAAGATCAAATGGACAGATCGCATGAAAAATGATGATGTACTGAGAAGAGTAGGAGAGAAAGCCCAACTGGATTGGACACGTACTTAGACACGAGGGACTCCTACGCGATGTCATCGAAGGAAAAATAAGCGGAAACACAGGACGAGGAAGAAGGAGGATTCAGCATCTGGACGACATGAAAGATGGAAGGAGATACAAGAGACTGAAGGAAGAAGCTGAAGACAGGGAACAATGGAATCAGAAAGTCTCCGTGCGAAGACATGGACCTGCCACTAGGCAGAATACTACATAATAATAATGAGAAGAAAGGCAAAAGAACGGACCCACGAAATTACAGACCTATATCATTAACATCAGTTTGGTGTAGAATTCTTGAACTTATTCTCAGTTCTAATATAGTAAATTTCCTTGAGACTGAAAAGCTTATGTCCATGCGTCAGCACGGCTTTAGGAAGCATCGATCGTGCGAAACCAGTTTGCCCTTTTCTCTTATGCCATCTTGCGTGCTTTAGATGTAGGGCAACAAGGAGACTACATATTTCTCGATTTTCGGAAGGCGTTTGACACGGTACTGCACTACAGACTGTAACGAAGGTACGAGCTTATGGAATACAGATAAGTACCCAAATATGTGAGTGGCTTGCGACTATTTAATTAATAGAACCCAGTAAGTTGTCCTCGATGGCAAGTGTTCATCCGAGACAAGGGTATCGTCATGGGCGTGCCAGTGAAGTGTGATAGGAGCGCTATTATTTTCTATCCATATAAATGATCTGACGGACAGAGTGAGTTGCAATCTGCGGCTGTTTGGTGATGATGCTGTAGTGTACATGAGGGTGTCGTCATTGAACGCATGTAGTAGGAAGCAGAATGACTTGGACCAAATTTCTAGGTGGTGTGAGGAATGGCAGCTAGCTCTAAATGTAGAAAAATGTAACATGATGCAAATGAGTAGGAGAATCAATCCCGTAATTTTGGAATACAGAATTAGTAGTGTGCTGCTTGATAGAGTCGCGATAATTAAATATCTAGGCGTAACGCTGCACAGCGATATGAAAGGGACTGAGGCGCTCCAGTCACGATCTGCACGGCCACTACGGTCGGGGGTTCGAATCCCCCCTCGGGCATGGATATTTGTGGCGTCCTTAGTATTAGTTAGTTCATAAGTAGTTTGTAAGTTTAGGGACTGATGACCCCGTAGTTACGTCCCATAAGCTATACAAACATTTGAACATTTTGATATGAAAGGGAAAGAGCACACAAGGCACAGTATTGGAGAAGACTAATAGTCGACTTCGGTTTATTGGGAAAATTTTGGGAAGCTGTGAAGGAGACCGCACATAAGACGCTTGTACAACCCCGTCTTGAGTATTGCTCAAGGGTTTGGGATCCCCACCATATCGGTTTAAAGGAGGTCGTAGAGGCAGTTCAGAGACGGGCAGCTACGTTTGTTACTGGCAGATTCGATCATTACAGGAGTGTTACAGAAATGTTTCTGGAACTCGAAAGGAAGTCGCTGAAGGGAAGGCGACGTTCTTTTTGAGAAACATTGTTGAAGAAATTTATAGGGCCGGAATTTGAGGCGGACTGCAGGCAGCCAACCTACATTTCGCGTAAAGACCACAAAGATACGAGGCGTGTTTTTTTTTAAGTAAGTACCGTTTTAAAATTAAAAAAAGATGTGCTAAGATATCTCAATAATTTTATTTTTACATGAAAGCCTGTACCTCAATCTACTTTTCTACATAATTTCCGTCAATATTGCGGCGCTTGTCATAACGTTGTACTAGTTTTTAAATACCCTCCTCATAGACGTCTGTCGGCTGACTTGTTAACCACTGCATCACAACTGTTTTGACTTCGTTATCGTCTTGCTCGGTCAAAACACTACGAAAAACATTAGGAAAGTCATCCCGCAAGGAGGAAATCGTAACGCGTCTGTTTTTTCTGACCTTATTGTCCACTTCCTGCACCAAACTTTCATTAACGACCGAAGGACGCCCACTCCGTTGTTCATCAACTACATTTGTGCGGCCGTCTTTAAATGCTCTCACCCACTTTCTTACCATTCCATCTCTCATAAGGTTTTCTCCGTAAACTGCACAAATCTCACGATGAATATCGATCGCTTTTACGCTTTTAGCACTAAGAAATCTAATAACAGCCCGTACTTCACCGTCGCCGGGACTCACGATTATCGGAGGCATTTTATAAACACCCAGTACACAACGTAAACAAGGAAGAATCAGACTGTAATGGCTCAGTGCGTAGACAACAGATGTAGATACCCGGTGCGCGTAAAAGTATTGAGATATCTTCCTTTAAAAAAACACGCCTCGTGAAACAGAGAGATTAGGAACCATACGGATGCATATAAGCGTTCGTTTTTCCCTTGTTCTATATGGGAGTGGAACAGGAAAGCAAGTAATTAGTTCTCGTACGGAGTACCCTTCTCCACGCAACTTTGGGTAGATTGCGGAGTTTGTATGTAGATTTAGATGTGAACAAGAGCAACACAAGGTTAATGGAATACAGACTAAGAAAATCAGGCGGCGCTGAAAGAATTAGATTAGGTAACGAAATAATAAAGGTGGTCATGAGTATTTTTACTTGGGCAGTAAAATAACATACCGTGGTCGTAGTACAGAAGATATAAAGTGCAGAATGGCAACGGGAAGAAAAGCGTTTTTGAAAAAGAGAAATTGTTAACATCAAATATAAATTTAAATGTGAGGAAGTCTTCTGAAGGCATTTGTGTGGAGTGATGCCTTGAACGGGATGAAACATGGACGGTAAATAATTCATACTGGAAGAGGATAGAAGTTTTCGAAATGTGGTACTACAGGAGAATGATGAAGATTAGGTGGGTTGATCGCGTAACTAATGAGGAGGTAATTTAAAGAATTGGAGAAAGAAGAATTTTCAGGCATATCTTGACTAAAAGAAGGGATCGATTGGTCATGGAATCGTCAGTTCAGCCAATTCAGCATAGTAGGATGTAAGTGTGAATGCGCGCGGAAGGGTGGGGGATCGCAAGGGGCTGAAAACAACAAAACAAGAAATCGGAATGCCGTTGTTATTACACAGTACAGGATCGAAATGTAAACATTACACTCTTCCTGCATTCCTGCCTGATTTATCGATATAGTTGGTTATTGTTCATTGCGTGTGGTCTAGGGATGGCTTTATACAGCTTATAAAAGCACCATTTGTTCATGGGCAGTTCCTGAGAAAACGACGAAAAACCATATTTTTTGGAACAAAAACTACGAACTGTGCTCCTTATTCGTTGCAAATCGTCGAAATGTGTATCATATGTTCTTATGACATTCTCAAACTACGTATTAAATTTTTTTTCGATATCTTCATCCGTTACTGAGATCGAGAGATTCAAAGCCGTTTTTAGAATACAGTAGTTTCGAATCTTTCTTTGCCATTCGGTATGTTTTCACTCAATTGGCTTCGTCGGTCTGCTGCACACATTAAACCAATAATAGTTATTTTAAATTACTGTTCATGCGCATTTCAAGCAAATACACATGCTTGAATAATGGAATTATTACAGGCATTGTTCATACAGTGGTATACAATCAAAAGATAATAATACAATTAATAAAAAAATTATAAATAAATTGTCGGGCGGTTGCTGCACCAGACGTAGTATGGGGTGAAAACAATTTTACTTCTTCTAATTTTTTCATTTAATTTTTTTAATTGTCAGAGCTCAATATTGTGCTTTTCTTAGAGTTATTTCCTTGGGTGAAATAATATTGCAAAGCATAATCCATTAACGACAGGAGAAGAATAGTATTAGTAATTGGTTTTCATTTGATTTATGAAATAACGAAAAGTATTGCGTATGTTAAAGTTTATACAAAGGTTGTAACACTGCTGTGGAGACACTACGCAATGGAATCTGCTATTGTCGCTGATAGCACATGTTGCTGACAGCACATGTTGCTGACATACGTACCTTACCTCCGAGCAAATGGACTCGCCCGTCCCACGTCACCGGCGTGCGCACAAACTAGGGAAACACAGCCACTTGAAAGCAAGCGGTCTAACGTAACGTTGTCACTATGCTTTCGAAACATAGATTGAATGTACCAGAGGTCATACAGCACGACAGTATCATCAAGGTCTTCAAGAGATGTGCGGTAATCGGCACTGCCGTACCGAAACGTGGCACATTGAGTAAAACCCTTCAACGATGGATCACACTGGATGAGACATGGGCCACTGCGTACGAGGCAAAACTGAAACGCCAACCCAACTAATGGCGTCATTATGGTTCGCTGCGAAAATGCGTCGGAGCCCCAGTATGATGATAATTATGGTTATTCTCGTGTACGACTGTGATGGTATCCTAACGTTCCTCCACGGCAACCCGTGAATACACAGTATTGCTGTTCGTTTTTGGAGCATCCCTTCAATGATGGATGAGACCTGGTCCACTTCAAAAGTCCAAAGTTCAAATGTTTGTAGAGCTTAACTACGGGGTCATCAGTCCCTAAACTTACAAACTACTTATGAACTAGCTAATACTAAGGACGGCACAAATATACATGTCCAAGGGGGGATTCGAACCCTCGACCGTAGTGGCCGTACAGAACGTGACTGGCGCGCTGCAGACCGCTCGACCACTGCGGCCGGCATGGTCCACTTCGTAAGAGGCAAAACTGAAACGCCAACCCTACGATTGACGTCATTATGTTCAAATGTTTGTAAATCTATCGGACCAAACTGCATGGTCATCAGTCCGTAGCTTACAAACTACTTAAACTAACCTAAGGACAAGACACACACCCATGCCCCAGGGACGACTCGAACCTCCGACGGCGATCAACCGCGTGCTCCGCAGCGAGGCGCTTTAGACCGCTCGGTTACTCCACCGCGGCGCATCATTATGGGTCGCCGCGAAAGTCGAAAGTGCGTCAGAGCCCCGGTATGGGAAAAGTTATGGTGAGTCTCGTGTGCGACTGTGATGGTGTTATATTAACGTTCCTCCATGGCAACCCGTCAATACACAGTATTACTGTTCGTTTTTGGAGCATCATTTGCGACTAGCTTAGCGAAAGAAGCAGTAAATAGTTTCTATGCGACTCACCTACCATTTTGCACGACAATGCGTGGGCGCATACAGCGCAAGCTGTGGCTGTTCTGTGCAGTCGATAGGACTGTGAAGGACTGTACCATCTTCCGTACTCGCTGGACCTAAGTCCTAGTGACTTTGATTTGATTCCAAAGATGAAGGAACCACTTCATGGCATTCGCTTCAGAACTGTTCCAGAGATTCGACAGGCAGTAGACCGCTCCATTTGCACCATCAACAGAACAGGCTCTGCTAACAGTATATTACGCCATCCACATCGTTGGCAACGGGTTTTAAAAACGCTGATAATTACTTTGAAAGAGTGCAACAGGTACAAACATGTATCTCATTTGTATCGAATGAGGATAAATAGTTGCTACTACAGTAGAAACTCTCAAACGCGACACAATGTGGACTTAAAGGTTGTCGAGTTTTAGGGAATGTAAATAAAAATAACTAGGAGTTGAAAAAACGCTTATTTAGACTATTAAAATTGTACATTTATTGATTTATTATATACAATTATTTATTTATATCAACAATTATAACATAATCAAAAAATATATAAAATTTTGAGACAAAAGGCCTAGTAGGATCTGAAAATACAGTGTTCATTACAATTATTACTGAAGTTGTTTATGCTGCTTATAAAAAGTCCATCACAGCTAGTTATGGGAAGTTTTCTGAACACTAGAAGACAAGTGTAAAAGAAAACTTACTGAAGTCGTTTGAAAAATCCTGTGATTGAAGACTGCTTTTCTGTCTCCACACAGCATCTTGCAGCTTGATCACGGAGTTGCCTGAGGAACAGAATCTCCATTCCAGTCGCATTTTCTGCTCTAAGTACTGCAGTGTCCCTTCAATAAATTTCACAGCCTCACTGTGGCCAACTTTTCTTTCTTGTCGATGGTCCTCTTCTTCTTCCAAATTGTCCCCTTCTACGTCACGCCCTTTGACAGCTGCGATGATTTCATCTTCTCCTAATGGTTCTGATGCTCCGTCGAGATCCATCCATTCATTGACATCATTGCTTGAAGACTCTTCACACCCTGGGATTTTTTTCATGAGTTCAATCAAGTCGCTATTTTCAGAATTGATTCCATCGTCATGTGACAAATCATTGCCTGCGTGATCTAGAAGTTTCCTCCAAGAACGCATGAGGGTTATGGTCTCAAGCTCAATCCAAGATTGAGAGACCCATCCAATGACATCTAATAAATCAATCTTCGTTAGTTTAGACATTAGGTCCTCACCCGATTCCAAGGACAACACCAAAGATGACAAAAGCTTACGTCTGTACCTTCTCTTTAACGCTGCAAAAGCTCCTTGGTCCATCAGTTGACAGAGAGACGTGACGTTCGGCGGTAGAAACATTGCTTTAATGTCTTTGTCCTGTAAATATTGCACATCAGGATTAGTCGTAGCATTATCGAGAATCAGCAGAGCTTTCTTGGGAAGATCTTTTTTTCTTCAGAAACTTCTCAACCTTTGGGACGAACTGTTGAAAAAACCACTCTGTAAAAATTGCTTTGCTCATCCATGCATTAGATTGATTTCTATACCAAAGTGGGAGTTCAAAGTTGCCATCACTTGTGCATCTGACAGTTTTAAATGCTCTTGGTTCTTTTGCTTTTCCAATTATCGCTAATTTGAGTTTGTGCTCTCCTGTTGCATTACTGCAGGCAAGAATAGTCACACGCTCCTTACTTCTCTTAAAATCTGATGCAGCTTTTTCATCTCTCAGAGCTACACTTTTAGTAGGAAGTATTCGAAAGTTTAGTCTTGTCTGCATTGTAGATTTGATCGCCTGACAGTCCTTTTTCAGTAAACTCGTGTAGTTTGGTCTTGAAGTCACTCACATTGTTAGGGTCATCTGACAGTTTTTCCCTGCAGATACTGAGCAGCTTGATTCCATATCATTGTTTCCACCTTGACAACCAATCATTTCTCGCTGTAAACCCAGACTCTCCTTCGTACTTAAATTGTTCATAAAACTGAAGAGCTTTCTCTTGTAGGATAGGTCCAGATATAGGCGTTCCCTTCTCCCTGTGCACACATAACCATTGGTAAAGGGTTTCGCCGACTTTTTCGAACTCTGCACTTTTTGTTTTTCGTTCTGCGATGGATTCTGTACACTGTCTTTTCAAACACCACGATTCAATTTCAGATTTCTTTTTCTTCCAATCGAGTACTGTAGACCTACCGATGTTCAAGTCAAACGCTATTTTATTTACGCTTTCACCACGCTCAAGTCTTTTTAGGGCACCAAACTTTGCCTCCATTGACACTGACACTTATTTCCTCTTCTTCTCCGCCATACTGTCGCTATTCCAGCACAAAACTCGTTTGAACAATTGTTAACTACTCTCGAACAAAAGCAACTGACCACAACTGTGTCTCAACAAACACTAAACTGAACGCCCAGTGACAACAATGTAGCGAGGGTAGTTTATGACCTGCCCAGGAATCCCAGGTCAACGCGCGGCCTCACGATAAGGAAAGTGGCCACAGAAATCCCCGAACGTGTGCAAACAATAGCCCGCCCCAGCTGGGCAGGTAAAGTGTGCGTTGAACGACCTTGGAAAACCCATTAACCTAGTCTGAGTCTCTAGCGCTCTCGGGCGGCCTATGTACTGATGGAAAGCTTTACGTTATGGGCGGTGTAAAAAAAAAATATATATATTAATTCACTAGCCCTGTTGAGTTTTACGGAATGTCGAGTTTTTGGGAATCGAGTTTGAGAGGTTCTACTGTATTTAAGTTCCAACCCTTGTATGTAAAATTGACGATGTATTTGCAAGTTACTACTTTCTGCAGACAAATAAATAAATTGAATTGTTTACGTTGTCTGCTTGAAATTCGTACAGGATCAAGGTTACCAGATTACCGTCGTCAAAAAAGCGAATATTTCTACATTCATGCAAGTTTTGTAAACATGTTAAGGTTACTAGACATTTACCTAATTAGCATCAAGATTTTCTGTAATTATTACAGTGATACTCTTATCGATTGAAAATGTTTATGGTCACTCCAATGTATGATTTGCAACTCAGTTATACTGCAGTTAGTCTTTCATATCAGTTTAGAAAAGTTCCAGACGGACTTTAATACCAACTATAAAAAAGGTCATCATCAGTAGACTAGTCATCTTCATCTGTATCATTATTCTCTGAAGTACTCGGAAATTTCAATAGGTCCGTTTAAGTAGCTGCCGGCGAGCTATTCGCGCATGTGCAGAGCACAAATTAAGTTCAAGCAGCGCCTTCGCCCGCTTCTGGATTCTTGCCAAGCAATTGTTTGCTCTTTAAGCAATAACCGCAAGCTACCAGATTCTACCCGGGAAAATATTTCTGGTGCGCTCAAGCTGCCAGATTCGCGCATGCGCAGAACTGTCTGAGTTCTAGTGGGAGGGCGCTCCACGTGATCTGTGTTTACGTTTCGTGGTAGTTGCATTTGTTTGTCTTCGGCCGGCCGCGGTGACCGAAGAGACTAAGGCGCTCCAGTCACGGTCTGCACGGCCACTACGGTCGGGGGTTCGAATCCCCCCCTCGGGTATGGATATTTGTGCCGTCCTAGTTCGTAAGTAGTTCATAAGTAGTTTGTAAGTTTAGGGACTGATGACCCCATAGTTAAGTCCCATAACTCTACAAACATTTGAACATTTTTTGTTTTTGTTTATCTTCATCTACAAGGGTCTTGTCATATGAAAATAAAACCGATTTCTGTGAGTTGGAACTGTTAGCAAAATTTATTAAAAATTTGCTGAAGGCTAATAAAATAATATGATAATATTTCAGTTTTCTGATTTTATTTCCACGTTATTAGCAGAGATCCAGCATTGAGTTGAACGTGTAATTCACACCTGACAAGTCTTTTTATATATCTTAGCTTTTAAAAAATATTGCGGTTTACATGAGTTCCCTGGACTTAATCTATACTGAAGATGTTCATTCAGTGAACGAAATTGTCATGCTATATTGAAAAATGTATATTTTATATAATAACCACCAAGCGGAAATGTGTATTCATAAAAGATCAAGAATTATTCGATTTGAAGAACGTGTAAGTTATTTTGTCGGTTTGCGAAAAAAATTGGCTTTTTTCAATCAACTACAATAAACTGATCAAAATATCCACTGGTGTACTGCCGGTCTGTAGTGTCCAACGGGCACAATATTTCGGCGATCATACATGTCGCCATCATCAGGTGAACTGACGGACTGAGCTCCTGGAAACGCGCCGGCACGGAGATCCGCACGCTACGGCTGCTCGAAGGGAACTGGGTTCTAGCCCGGTAGCGGGCCATTTAAATACCCTCGGCCCGCGGAGCGACCCCTCCGCGGTCCGCGCTCCGCGCCGCGGCCGCGCAGTGGAACCGATTGCGCCGGCGTCTGAGATGACGTTGATGTGAGGGCTCTGTCCGCCGTGGTCGTCACTTCGTTACGTTTGCTAGATTTACTCTTAATTAACCCAATCGCTGGTTCCCAAGCTTTGCTAAGATTATAGCCAGAGTCACGGTTTATGAGGTCGTCACTTGTGCGAATTTCAATGGCCTCTCTAACGACGCAGTCCCAGTATCTCGACGTCTGTACCAGAATCCTAGTGTGTTCATACTTCATGGCGTGATTCTCCGACAAACAATGTTCAGCGACCGCCGACTTGCTCGGATACATCAATCGTGTGTGCCTCTGGTGTTCAACGCATCGATCCTCGACGGTACGCACCGTCTGTCCAATATATGACTTTCCACACTGACACGGAATCTGGTACACGCCCGCCTTCCTCAAACCGAGATCATCTTTAGCGCTCCCCACCAGTGCACGAATTTTATTCGGCGGACAAAAAACAGTTCCAACCTGGTGTTTTCTCAAAATGCGGGCGATCTTCCCTGAGAGTGCGCCGGTATATGGAACGAACGCAGTGCCTACATCCTCCCTTGCGTTTTCATCCGTTTCCACAGGTTGTGTTGTAGTGGTTGGGCGGAGAGCCCGCTGAATCTGCCACTCTGAGTACCCAGTTTTTCGAAATACAGTTCTCAGGTGTTCCAATTCCTGGGGTAGACTCTCTGCGTCGGAGATAGTGCGCGCCCTATGTACTAGAGTTTTAAGTACCCCATTCCTCTGTGAAGGGTGGTGACAGCTGTCTGCGTGTAAATACAGATCAATGTGCGAATAGTGGTTCGAGTAAGGTTACGAAATTGATACTCTTGGCTTATCCTCAGATGTGTTGTTTGTTTCATGAAACAACGTAGGATCTCTTAATGCTGCACGTACGGATATTAGTAAATGTTTACTTGAAGGTTAATACACAGGCGATTTAATCAGTAATTGAGAATAAAATAAATATCTGTATTGATAGCTTAATAAGAAAAAGTGTTTTGTTTTAGGCACCCACTATCCACGAAACAATGTTCCATGTGGTACATTCTCTAGGCTTCAATTTGTGTCTTAATTTGTGTTTTTTTACGTTTTAAATTTATAGACTGACATTCCTTGGCAAATTACTGAAACACACTGCCAACAAATCGTTCACTGTTTTATCACTGTATACATTTTCGTTACTTTGTGCGTATGGTGTATTACGTGAAAAGTTTTAATACCCTTGTCATGGGTTCATTAAGTCACACTAATAAAAGCGAAAAATAAACCATTGTTATTCTGCATAATTGCTCGGCATTATATAGGAAGAGGAATACCAAAATAACGAGGTCGCAGTTCAGTTGTTCCACCGCTACGCATGAGAATCCTACCAGAAATGAGACGAAAAGGTTCAAGCAGTGCAAGCTCCAAATACGTCATCGTAGCTGCGCATGCGCAGTAACGCCTACTTGCTCACGCTTGAAAGTAGCTTTCTGGCAGCTGCTTAAACGAACCTAATATGATTTAAGAAAAATGCAACCAGTCACTTTCACTTGAAATGATGCTGTTTATTCCATATCATTTCAGGTGAAAGTGACTGGTTTCATTTTTCTTAAATCATATTGAAATTAAAAGCCACGGTTTCTGAAATATCCATACTGGGTAATCAAAATAAACTCAGAAATTTATTTCATAAACTAACTTTTGGAACTACTTCCCTGTTTTGCTGCAAATAATTAGACTCCGTACACAGAGAAATCTTACAACTCTTCAGCAAACGTATAATTCCCTTAAAAGACTCGATGAGTCTCATTCTAGCTTTTGTCGACTGACTGTTTACTAGAGAAAAATCATTTTTACATCGGTATTAGAACAGAGACTAGGAACAGAGGCTCTGATAAACAAGTAATTTTATTTGTCACTTTGACATACGCTGAAGAACCAAGGAAACTGGTGTAGACAATGCGTCTGCAGAGACACATGAACACACAGAAAAGGTGCTGCGCTCGACAATGCCTGTATAAGCTAACAGGTGTCTAAGCAAATAGGGGAAAGCTGAACTGTGGAAGAAATACATAGAGGTCCTATTCAAAGGAAATAAACTTGATGGCAGTATTCTAGAAATGGAAGACGAAGTGGAGGAAGATTAGATAGGTGATTTGATAGTGCGAGAAGAAATTGACAGAGCGCTGAAGGATCTGAGTCGAAACAAGGCCCCTGGAGTAGATGATATTCCGTCTGATCTGCTGATATCGTTAGGAGAGCCAGCCATGAAAAACTTGTTCCACCTAGTATGCAAGATGTATGAGACAGGGTAAATACCCTCCGACTTCAAGAAGAATATCGTAATTCCAATTCCAAAGAAAGCAAGTGTAGACAAGTGTGAAAATTACAGAACTATCAGTTTAATAAGTCATGGTTGTAAAACACTAACACGAATTATTTACAGACGAATGGAAAAACGTGTGGGATTCGACCTCGGGGAAGATCAGTTTGGATTTAGGAGAAATGTAGGAACACGGGAGGCAATACTCACATTACGACTTATCTTAGAAGATATGCTAAGGAAGGGCAAACCTACATTTTTGGCGTTTGTAGATTTGAAGAAAGCTTTTGACAATGTCGACTGGAATACACTCTTTCAAATTCTGAAGGTAACAGGGGTAAAATATAGGGAGCGAAGAGTTTTATTCAACCCATACAAAAACCAGACAGCGGTTATTAGAGTGGAAGGGCAAGAAAGAGACGCAGACTTTGGGAAAGGAATAAGACAGGGTTGTAGCCTTTCCCCAATGTTGTTCAATCTGTACATTGAGCAAGCAGTGAAGGAATGGAAGGAGAAATATGGAGAGGGAATTAAAGTTCAGGGTTAAGAAATAAAAAGTTTGCGGTATGCCGATGACAGTAATTTTGTCAGAGACTGCAAAGGACCTGGAAGAACAATTAAATGGAATGGACAGTGTCTTGAAAGGAAGATATAAGATGAACATTAACAAGAGTATAACGAGGGTAATGGAATGGAACGTCAGAAATCAGGCGATGCTGAAGGAATTAGATTAGGTAATGAGACAGTAAAAGTAGTAGACGAGTTTTGTTATTTGGGTAGCAAGATAACTTCTGATGGCCGAAGTAAAGGAGATATAAAATGCAGAGTGGCTATGGAAAGAAAAGCATTTTTAAAGAAGCGAAACTTGTTAAAATCCAATATTAATTTAAATGTTAGGAAGTCCTTTCTGAAAACATTTGTTTGGAGTGTAGCATTGTATGGGAGTGAAACGTGGACGATAAGGAGTTCAGTCAAAAAGATGATAGAAGCTTTCGAAATGCGGTGCTATAGACGAATGATGAAAATTAGGTGGGTAGATCACGTAACAAATGAATAGGTGCTTAACCGAATTGGGGAGAAAAGAAGTTTCTGGCATATCCCGACTAAGAGAAGGGCTAGGTTGGGGGGGACACATTCTGAGACATCAAGGAATCGACAACTTAGTATTAGAAGGAAGTGTGGTGGGGTAAAAATCTTAGAGGGAGACCGAGAGACGAATACAGTAAGCAGATTCAAAAGCATGTAGGTTGCTGAACGTATTCTCAGATGAAGAGACTTGCCCAGGACAGGGCAGCTTGGAGAGCTGCATCTAACCAGTCTGCGGAATGAAGACCACATCAACAACAACAGGTGTCTATTACAGCCATTAGATTGGTTACTGCTGCTGCAGTGTTAGGTTACCACGCTTTAAGTGAGTTTCAACGTGGTGTTATAGTCGGCACACGAGAGATGGGACAAAGCATTTCCGAGGGAGCGATGAGGTGGAGACTTTCCAGTACGGCTATAACACGAGTGCCTCATGAATATTGGGAATCCGATAAAAAGTCAAATCTCCAACAATCGCTGCGGCCGGAAAATATCCTACATGTCTACATCTACATGGGATACTCTGCAAATCACATTTAAGTGCCTGGCAGATGGTTCATCGAACCACCTTTATACTATTCATCTCCCATTCCACTCTCGAATAGCGCGCGGGAAAAAAGAACATCTGAATCTCTCTGTTCGAGCTCTGATTTTTCGTATTTTATTCTGATCATTTCTACCTATGTAAGTGGGAGTCAACAATATATTTTTTTGCATTCGGAGGAGAATGTTGGCGATTGGAGTTTCGTAAGTAGCTCACAACGTAGCGATAACCGCCGTTGTAATGATTCCCATTCCAATTCGGTATCATTTCCGTGATGCTGTCTCCCCTGTATCATGACAATACAAAACTAGCTGCCCTTCTTTGAACACTACCCTGTGGATAGCCCGATATCACCTCTGTTTTAGTCGATACCTTACCATCGATTACTACAAACTGTGTCCACTCTGACTGGAAATCCCCTATCCAATCGCAAATTTGGGGCGGTATACCATAACCACACAATTTGATTAAAAGCCGAGTGTGAGGTACGGTATCAAAAACCTTCTGGAAACCAAGAAATATGGAATCAATTTGAGAAACCTTGTCGATAGCACTCATCACTTCGTGTGAATAAGGAGCTAGTTGTGTCTCGCATGAATGATATTTTCTAAATCCTTGTTGACCATGGGTCAAAAGATCATTCTGTTCGAGATAATTCATAATATTTGAATACAGGAAATGTTCCAAAACGCTGCTACAAATTGACGTCAATGAAATAGGCCTGTAGTTTAGTGGGGTACTCCTACTGCCTTTCTTGAATATATGTGTGACCTGTGGAACTTTCCAATCTTTTCGTACAGACGGGACCAACGGCGACTGAAGAGAATCGTTCAACGTCACAGAAGCGCAACCCTTCCAAAAATGGCTACGGATTTCAAAGCTTGGCCATCAATAAGTGTCAGCGTGCGAATCGTTCAATGAAACATCATCGATATGGCTTTCGGAGCCGAAGGTCCACTCGTCTACCCTTTCTGACTGCACGACACAAAGTTTTACAATTATTGATATGGAGTCTGTTCTTTCGGACAGAACGCCACATCAGAACAGACTCCATATTGAGACGTTGCGTGGCCTGTGTGAATGGGGCTTAGGTCGTCGCTAGGGTTACTTGTTACTAAAGCACTCCTAGTCACACAACGAATCAAACTTCAAAAAAAGAGAAGTTCTTGATCAAGTTAATAGCAGCACATTCTCCAAGGTTCTTCTACCAAAATAGTGTCGTTGTTAGATGAGAACGGATTTTTATTGATTCTTCCATCACTCTACAGCACTGTATACATCTGGTCTAAAGCTCCTGGCAACCGAACTTACAAGAACGTACTACAGCTGTCTAAGACTTTCAGCAGCTTACAACTGCTTACAACTTACAACTGCCATTAACTGCTGCTTGCAGTCAGTATCGGCATGTTTAAATAGATTTTGGCGCCCAAGTCGCGAATACGTCACGTCACGTCACGTGACGTTTACAAATTCTGTTTCAAACAAATTGACTACAAATTTTGAAGAAATTTATACAGTTCGATTTAGTGGTTAACAAATAATATAAATGGTTACAAAAGTTGGTAAAAAAAAGGTTACAATTCATGCAATAAATGAATTATTTAAAGGTATGTGGTGCGGATTTCGCTACACGGCCGTTAGGTCATACAATAACCTTTGAGCTGTAAGTTCCTGTAAACAAACGAGTCCGCACCTGACGTCTTATAATTGATCTTCAAATTCAAGATTTTACCCAAATTGTAAGGTAACGAAAATTTACAAGTTAAAACAATTATCATAAAAGGTGTATGGTTTATCAAAACTTAATAAATGACAATTCTAGTTCTTCGTAAATAGTTAAATAGTTCGAAACTGATATAATCGTTAGACAAACTGTTAGGTTCATAAAATTTACAATATTCTCGTTTCCAAAAAAAAAAAAAAAAAAAAAAAAAAAAAAAAAAAAAAAAAAAAAAAAAAAAAAATCTTAGTAGTGACTGTTTTATTGTGAGTTTTTTTTAACTCAGGATCTTTGATATTTCCTATGAAAGGTCACAATATCAATAATTGTATATATGCCCCAACAGATAATTGACTATTTCTGTGCGGATGCATAGCTATGCTCGATACCTTGCGGGAATCCAGGACAGGCAGCAAGCAAAAGGAACTAACATGGGGCGGGGGGAGGGGAGGGGAGGCTTTACGATTTATCGTGCTATAAGTTGAAAATTTGGGCTCGAAGGCAACTGTACCTGGATAGAGTAATTGGTTAAGGCGGCCGCTGGGCGGAAGCGGGAAATCCAGGTTAGAATCTCGGTCCAGTACAAATTTTCATCTTCGCCGTTGAATTTATATCATCACCCGGAAACTGTCGAAATGTTTGAAAATTTCGAAAGTACAGAACTTTACATCTCGCCTGAGAGAGTCAATACCGACATTACACTGTTGATAACTGGAAACGTGTTACCTAGTCTGACAAGTCTGGTTTCAAATTGTATCGAGCGGATGGACATGAACGGATGTGCAAACAACCTACATCTACATCTAAATGGGATACTCTGCAAATCATATTTAAGTGCCTGGCAGAGGGTTCATCGAACCACCATTATACTATTTATCTTCCATTCCATTCTCGAATAGCGCGCGGGAAGAAAGAACACCCGGATCTCTCCGTTCGAACTCTGATTTCTCGTATTTTATTCTGGTGATCATTTCTACCTATGTAAGTGGGAGTCAACAATATATTTTCGCATTCGGAGGAGAATGTTGGCGATTGGAGTTTCGTAAGTAGCCCACGGCGCAACGCCCTTGCTGTAATGATTCCCATCCCAGATTTTGTATCATTTACGTAACGCTGTATCGTGACAATACGAAACGAGCTGCCCTTCTTTGGACTCTCTCGATGTCCTCCGTCAAACCCACATGATAAGGATCCCACACTGGGAGCAATACTCCAGGAAAGGACGGACAAGCGTAGTGTATGCAGTTTCTTTAGTAGTTCTGTTGCATCTTTTAAGGGTTCTGCCAATAAAACACAGTCTCTGGTTCGTCTTTCCCACGACATTATCTACGTGTTGTTTCCAATTTAAGTCAGAAGTAATTGTAATTCCTAGGTATTTTGTGGAGTTTACGGTCTTCATATTTGATTGATTTATGTTGTAAACAAACTTTAACGGTCATGTGGACTTCACACTTCTCATTATTTAGAGTCAACTGCCAATTGTTACACCATACAGATATCTTATTCAAATCGTTCTGCAGTTGGTTTTGATCTTCAGATGATTTTAATAAACGGTAAATGTCGGCGTCATCTGCAAACAACCTAAGAGAGCTACTTAGATTTTACACTAAATTGTTTATGTAAATAAGGAACAGCAGAGGACCAATAACACTACCCTGTGGAACGCCCGAAATCACCTCTGTTTTAGTCGATGCCTTACCATCGATTACTACGAACTGTGCCGTCTCCGACAGGAAATCCCCTATCCAGTCGTAAATTTGGGGCGATATACCGGAACTACGCAATTTGATTAAAAGCCGTTTATGAGGTACAGTGTCAAAAGCCTTCTGGAAATCAAGGAATACGGAATCAATTTGCGAACCCTTGTCGATAGCACACATCACTTCGTGTGAGTAAAGAGCTAGTTGTGTTTCGCATGAACGATATTTTCTAAATCCGTGTTGACCTTGGGTCAATAGATCGTTTTGTTAGAGATAATTCATAATATTTGAATACAGAATATGTTCCAAAACCCTGCTGCAAATTGAAGGCAATGAAATAGGCCTGTAGTTTAATGGGTTACTCCTACAACCTTTCTTGAATATAGGTGTGACCTGTGCAACTTTCCAATCTTTTGGTACATATCCTTCTATGAGAGAGCGTTTGTATATGACTGTTAAGTAAGGAGCTATCGCTTCAGCATAATCAGATAGAAATCTAATGGGTATACAATCCGGACCAGAAGACTTCTTCTTGTTAAGCGATTTTAGTTGCTGCACTACTCCGATGATATCTACTATCTATGATCTATGATCGCAGTACAAAGGATATAAAACGCAAAATTGCAATGGGAGGAAAAGCGTTTATGAAAAAGAGAAATTTGTTAACATCGAATATTAATTTACGCGTAAGGAAGGCCTTTCTGAAAGCATTTGTGTGGAGTGTTGCCTTGTATGGGAGTGAAACATGGACGATAAACAATGCTGACAGGAAGAGGATAGAGGCTTTTGAAATATAGTGCTACAGAAGTATGCTGAAGATTAGGTGGGTTGATTCAGAATGTCTATGGGAAGAAAAACATTTCTGAAGAAGAGAAATTCGTTGACATCGAATATTAATTTAAATGTTAGAAGTCGTTTCTGAAAGCATTTGTCTGCAGTGTAGCATTAAACACCAGCAAAACATGGATGGTAAGCATCTGCAATGTGGTACTACAGATGAATGCTGAAGATTAGATGGACAGATTGTGTAACTAATGAGAAAGTGCTGAACAGAATTGGGGAGAAAAGAAATTTCTGTCATATTTTGACTAAGTGAAAGGATCAATTGGTGGGACACATTCTTAGACATCAAGGAATCGCGAATTTAGCATTAGATGGAAGTGTTTGGGGTTAAAACGGCAGAGGGAGACCAAGAGATGAATACAGTAAGCAGATTCAGACTAATGTAGGTTGCCGTTCTTATTATTTTGAAAAAAAAAAGAAAAAAGGTGGGGGGCATCAGCTTTTGACAAGGATCCAACGGTAAGCACCGGCGATTTCTTTTTATCGGTGTTTCGATGAGCTTCTATCTCTTAATAGTTCTGCAAAGGCCAACAGGCAACTGACAGTATAGAAGAGGTTGATAGCAATCATACAAATTTGATATTCTTAGATACCAACGTATTTTGAGTTGTTGCACATGTATGATTAACGCCTGTAAGTGTCTCGATTACACGAGAGCTTGTTGTTTCAACTATTCTGAAATCGTAATTTGAGCTCAGTCCAATGGCGATATAGTAAATTGTAAACTGTAGAAAAAAAATCTCAATTTCCTAAAAATCCGGCTGGACCATATCTAGAGTTCAAAAACAGGACATGTTCGGGTAGAAAAGCACGTCTGGTACCCCTATACAGAGTCCATCTGCTACTACCTGCTATGGCTATACAGCGTATAAAAGTTAACAGATACGATATGACAAGTTAATTCATCCTTCAAAAAATACTGTTTATAGAAAATAAGCAGTCTCGCATATGCAGATGACTTAGTTGTGATGGCAGATTCGATTGAAAGGATGCAATCTAACATTTCAGCGCTCGATCAGAGGTGAAAGCGTTATGATATGAAGAGTAGCATCTCCAAACCGAAGTAATGTCTGTGGGAAAGAGATTTAAACAGACTGAGTGCCAAATAATAGGAACAAAGTTAAAACAGGTAGACAGTTTAAAATACCTAGGCTGTATTTTCTCACAGGGTGGCTGCTGAGCGCGCGGTTGCTCGCCGTGGAGATTCGAGTCCTCCCTAGGGCATGGGTGTGTGTGTGTTGTCCTTAGGTTAGTTTACCTAGGTTTAAGTAGTTTGTACGCTACGGACTCATGACCACGCAGTTTCATCCGATAGATTTACAGACATTTGACATTTTTTTCTCACAGGGTGGCAACTTAGTGAAAGAACTTGAATCAAGGTATAGCAAAGCTAATGCAGTGAGTGCTCAGCTAAGATCTACTCTCTTCTGCAAGATGGAAGGCAATACACCGCTCTATATTTCGACCAACTTTGTTGTTGTATAGTAAGTTCGGGAGAGTTGTCGTATGCGGTACAGACTGCGCAACCCCCCTACTACGGATAAAAGCAGCCACAGTGCATGTGTAGGCGCTTTGCAGTTGCGCGGTAGACAATGAGCCGGGAGGCAACTGCTTTTGTTTGAACAGTGGTAGTTTTAACCGAGTTAGTGTTGATAAACAAGCTAAGTATATCTTTCATGGAAATCTTTTTAGTGTTACGGGTAGTTATTAGATGATGCAAAATAGTAACATATTTGTAAATATCTGAGTAGCTGCACGAAAAGTAACTTCTGATGGGTGTCTTTTGATTCTAGTCCGCCCATCTTGGCTGCTACGGACACAGAGTCGTAGGGTGTGGCGTCTATCAAAAAAATGTTCAAATGTTTGTATAGCTTATGGGGCTTAACTACGGGGTCATCAGTCCCTAAACTTACAAACTACTTATGAACTAACTAAGACTAAGGACGGCACAAATATCTATGCCCGAGGGGGGATTCGAACCCCAGACCGTTGTGACCGTGCAGACCGTGACTGAAGCGCCTCAGTCCCCTTTTTTTTTTTTTTTTTTTTTTTTTTTTTTTTTTTTTTTTTTGTTCTCTGGGTAGTTCTCTTCGTTGCGGACGCTGATCGTTTTTGTTCGAGGTTGTTCGTTGAATATTTGGCTCAGCTTTTTTTATTACAGAGGGCGTGGAGCCCTCTGACCGGGCGCGCTGAGCCACGGCGCCCGGCGACCCCTCGGCCACCGCGGCCGGCTGGCGTCTATCTCTGATGGAACGGGATACATGCCGTAGTGGAATCCGGTGTATATGCCGCACGTTTTTTTAATAGTTGGCCGCAGTGGCCGAGCGGTCTGCAGCGCGCTAGTCACGGTCTGCACGGCTGCTACGGTCGGGGGTTCGAATCATCCCTCGGGCATGGGTGTTTGTGTTGTCCTTAGCGTAAGTTAAATTTAGTCAAGTAATTAGTGTGTAAGTCTAGCGGCTGATAACCACGCGGTTTGGTCGCATAAGACCTCACGTACATTTGATTTAATTTTTGTTTTAATACGGATCTTGTCGCACAAGCCGGCATTAAAAAAAAAAAAAAAAAAAAAAAAAAAAAAAAAAAAAAAAAAAATCTCTTGATACGACACCACGTAAGGAACGCTAAGAATTGTATTGTGAAACCACTAAAAACTGTGACTGGTTATGCTGTTTAGCATATAAGCTTTCGGTAGACCTACACGAAAATTGTACAACCTTTGATACTTATTGTATTGACTGTGGAAGGGAAAATAAGAATAAAAGTTAATGTTGGAGAGGATTTCTTTTGAAATCTCTGATAGAACTAAGTTTAAATTTTAAAAGTAATTTAAAATTTAATTCAGTGTATTGGTATAACAAAAATAAAAGATTTGTTTGCCAATTCTTCAGTATTTATTTTTATTCCTCAATTGTTACTAAAACTTTGACGTATTTTGTCTAAAAATTATAAATTTCAATAAATATCATCATGCGGCATGTCACCCATAAGGGCGTGGCTACGGGATAGATGCCGCACTGTAAGGTTTTCTGAATGGTCATGACGAATGAGTGCATGTAAAATTTTGAAAAAATTATATTTTAATGAAAACTGGTTTGTTTAGTTGTGAAAGAAATTATTTTGACTTAAGTGCATTATGGGATTTTTTAAGAATAATTTTGAAAATGTGCACAATCTCTCCCGGATTTACTCTATGCTAGTGAAAGTTGGGTGGATACAGTTTACCTTATTCATAAGGTTGATTGCAGGTACTAATAGATGGGAACAATGGCAGGAGGGTGTCCACAACGAGGAAATTAGAGAAAGACTGGGAATGAAAACCATAGGTGAAGCAGTTAGAGCGAATATGCTGAGATGATGCTGTCATGTTACACGCATGGGAGAAACAAGGTTACCTAAGTGACTCATGGACTCGGCAGCAGAGGGTAAGAGGAGTCGAATTAGAGCAAGGAGAAAGTACTTAGATTCGGCAAAGAATGATTCTGAAGTAAAAGGTTTAACATCAGGCGAGGCATCAATGTTAGCACTGAACAGGGGATCATGAAGGAATTTTATTACAGGGACTATTCTCCAGACTAAACGCTGAAAGGCATAATCAATCTCTGATGATGATGACGATGATATAACACACGTTCGAAAAGTTTCATAAATACGAACAAGGAAAATGTGCAGAAATATCTTTTGTTAAGAGGTTGTTTAGCAACGTTTATGGCCACCGCAAAAACAACATCCGTGAAACCCCGTGCTTGGGTGCACCTCCATGATCCCTGTCAAATTTTGTCCTCACTTAACAAACTACCTATTTTCCTGCTAAAAGGGAAACAAAAGCCTCAAATTTCGAATGTTAGTGGGCTGCATTCATATCAATTCCACTATTGAGAGCACGTCCAATGTTGATATCAGCAGTCGGTCTCCATTTCTTTCTGCCAAGGTTTTGCGGAAATACCAGAGACATGAAATGAAGACGAGCGGCGTGGTACGCCTTTTTAAGGTGTGACGTTTTAGTTTCCAGGTCGACGGCCAGTTCCCGATCACAGACTTCAACCGCTGCCAAATATTTAGTAATCTGTCGTTCCCTCAATGTATAGGAATTATTTGTAAGTAAATTGTTGTTTATACATTACAAAATCGGCATATGCGTATTTTCATTTCAATTTGCGACTTAAAATCGATATTATATTAGACATTATCATTCTGGACATACTTTAAGAAAATTATTTTGTAGACGACATGTGACAATGAATTTCTGCTTTGCAACGTATGTGACGCAAAGGGGACTTCTCTTAATGTGAAAACTACACTCTTCAAAACAATTAGGGGATATGTTGCGTGTTGAGGTATCTATTCCTGGAATACTGTCATCGTCAGAATGAAATAAAATGATTCAATCTCTTTCTGTCGATACTACAGAGTGGAGACAACACCATAACGGCAATCGAGACAGTGGTAATAACAGAAAGTTGCTGTAAGAGTGTTTGGTGTTGATTTGTGTTTACCAAATGAATTACACTAGCAGATGGGTTCAGATACACTACGTTTGTAGACAACACATTTTCCGGAAGACGAAAACCGAATTTCGTAAACCGTTTTTAGATATCGTGTTTACATGTTACAGCCTGAATCGGATTTCCTAGCCCGCTCAATATGACGCCTGAAAAACAGCTGATTCAGTTCCTGATTTAGTCAACACAATCACTATATTTCTTTACTTAATTGCGCAGATTCATGCTCATTCTAATATTTATACGTATATTTCACGGTAGAAAATGTCACTCTGTTCATATCTGCCGAAAATTCGTAACAAGAGAAAACAATCGGACAAGCCCAGAACGCTTCAAAAATGGTTGCGTTTACATGCAAGGAGGTTAGAATAAAGGGAGATGGCATTATCTATGCCGAGCACATATGGCAGTTGAAGCCTGTCCACCATCTTGGTCAGTTTTGGAATGCTATTTCTCCGTTAAAACTATACGTTAAGTCGGCCCTCTTACTGTTAATGCATTGAACTGTCAGTCACTGGAAAGTATGGGATGATGGTGTAGTGAATAGATACTGCAATGCAAGAACAACAGGGAGGGCCATAGGAAGGTTGGAAATGACAAAGGGAGATGGATGCAGCTATTGAGAGTCCCAGAGTGTGATTTCCATTACTGAACGCGATTTCAGACAACAAGAACCGCTAAAAAAAGGCGAGCCCAGTGACGTATCTAGGGGGAGGAGGCTGTCGGACTGAAGCCCCTCCCCCCAGACCCTTCTCGAATCCCCCCAGACCATGCTGTAGCCCCCACCAGACCTTCTGAAAAACCCCCGAGACCATGCTGCAGCCCCCCCCCCCCCAGACTATCCTCGAAGCACCCCATACCATGCTTAGAGAGAGGGGAAAATAGAAAGGGACCAATCCTCCCAATATGAGTAAAGGCGCAATACTGTACGGCGACTTTCAACAGACCATGTTCCTGCATACGCCAATGGGGAGCCTAAGGCTGTCCACGATTAACATTAGCAAGAAATGACCATTATCTCCAGTTAACAGCCCGTCGAGAAAGGAGGCTGAATGCAACTCAGGCGCAACGCACCCTTCAGACCGCTACAAGACACACAATATTAACACAAACCATCCGAAATTGCTTCCGTGAATGTGCCTGTATATACCGAGGCCTATGGTGTGTGTGCCATTAAAACCATAACACTGTCAAGCCCACAGAAACTGGGCAGAGGATCATCAGCATTGGAGTTGTAACGAATGGCGCAGAGTTCTGTTTCGTCAATGTGCCTCTATACACGGAGGCCTATGGTGTGTGTGCCATTAAAACCATAACACCGTCAAGCCCACAGAAACTGGGCGGAGGATCATCGCTGGCGCGTCAGTCACGGTCTGCACGGCCACTACGGTCGGGGTTCGAATCCCCCCTCGGGCATGCATATTTGCGCCGTCATTAGTGTTAGCTAGTTCATAAGTAGTTTGTAAGTTTAGGAACTGATGACTCCGTAGTTAAGTCCCATAAGCTATACAAACATTTGAACATTTGAGGATCATCAGGACTGGAGTTGTAACGCATGGCGCCGGGTTCTGTTCACAGATGAGTCAAGATTTTCTGTTCAGGCGGACAATCGTCATTCCCTCATCTGGACAGAACGTGGGACTCTGAACAATCTCGCCTATGTGCAGGAAACATCACCATATCACGGCGGTGAACAAATAGTGTGGGCAGCAGTCAGTATTGGTGAAAGTATGGACCTCTTTGTCGATCCGATTGGTGCTGAGACTGCTCAGAAGTATAGAGACGAGTTCTTTAGAACTTTTGTTGTGCCCGAAGCTGGTGCCATAGGAGATGGGATTCTTCTGGTGGACGATACCGCTCGTCCCTACAGAGCTGCACTGGTGGAGAACAGGCTTGAAGCTGAGGGAATTGAACGAATGGCTTATTCGCCGGACTTCCATTTTATTGAGCATATCAGGGATGCACTTGGCAGACGCATTGCAGCCAGAGGTGTTGACTTCCCACAACGGTTGCATAACTGGATATTGCACTCATTGAAGAGTGGTCAAATATCCCCCAAGAGCTGACTGATAACTTCATACTGTCTATGTCATGCAGGTGTACAACAGTACTGGCCTTCCGAGGTAATGACACACCATATTAGAGGGCAACAAGAATGTCTTTTTCAGTATTATGGTAGTTCCATGACATCACGTTCTTAAGTAAACACCATGTAAACCTCAAGTAAAAACTTGAGACAGCAAAATATCCCGCTACAAAATACAACTGTAACCAATACATGAATAAAACACATTACCACATGTCAAACGGAGTAGCTAGCAATGATCTTGGAGTGGTAAGGTGCCAGTAAACAGGAGTAAATGTTTTATGCCAGAAAAGACATTTTTATTTTCATATTTAACAGGTCAAATAAATATCTGATTTCGTATGCACATTGGGGTACACAAACTATACAAAATAAACACTTCCTTGAATTAAAGAAAACTTCCATAAGTGTGGTATCCTTAACTGAATAAATAACAGAAAACAAGGCACATTCGCAACTGATATACAAAGAGCCCAAATATATTAAGGAAGAGGAAACCTGATATTAGTGATTTAAACAAAAATTGTAAAAATGTCTTCAACTAGTAATCTAGTCAGTAATGTAATCAATTATTGATCTTTTGTGTTTAAGGTCCGCAGATATTTACGATTAACGAGAACTGTGGCTTGTTTGATTCCAGTTTCCGAGTTCAATTTTACACTGCACTCGGCACCACTGCCATCCTTATATTGGGAGTGACTTCGTTAACAAGCACCAAAACTAGAACAGAAAGCTGACTGATAAGTCGCTAAAACCATTTACATACACTAGACACTTGGTTCAGGAAATGCAATTAGAAATTGCTACTAAACTGAGAACCTTCGAGAATGTCAAATGTCTATCAGTAGGCCTACTCTTCACACAGTAACAACAAACTTGACAATACATTAACACAATCCCAAATAAGTTATGTACGAGGAATGCTAAGATCCTGTCTGCAAGATACGTGCATTATGACACCGCACCGAGGTCAATGCGTGTAACAGATATTACTAAGGCATCAATTCAAGTACACGAATGTAGCCACAGGTAAAGCCGTCTCAAAACCCGTTTCCTCGGAACACAATTCTTAGGTGCAGTTCACCAGTTCAAATGTTTGTATAGTCTATGGGACTTAACTACGGGGTCATCAGTCCCTAAACTTACAAACTACTTATGAACTACTTACGAACTAGGACGGCACAAATATCCATGCCCGAGGGGGGATTCGAACCCCCGACCGTAGTGGCCGTGCAGACCGTGACTGAAGCGCCTCAGTCCCCTCGGCCACCGCGGCCGGCCAGTTCACCAGTCACCACACATTACGGTACGCGATGCTCACTTCTTCGCGTTTCAGCTGCTCCACTCTGCACGGAAGCCGACCGCAGGGGCAATGTAAACGGCTGACAACCCCGCCGACGTGTTTCGCAGCGAGGTGGAACAATGCACATTTGCCACGTCCAAGTTGTAGCATCCACTTGCAGTCTTCTGTTCCACCTGGCGGGCAAGCCACTACTCCACGATGATCCGCCTCGTACTCCCCGGAAAATCAGACTAAACTCGCGGCAACCCGGAGACAAGTTAAGAGCTGCCAGACCACTCACGCGCCCAATAGCTCGATACTAGCGCTATAGAAATTATCAAGTACTTTCGATGTATCGAAAAGGCGCATGACACAATATGTATATTGTGTATGATACATCACCTGCTCCCCTAATTGTTTTGAGCAGTGTATTTGGACATATGTAAGGAAGGCCTTTCATAAATACTTCAAAAAATGATTACTAATTTATAGCAACACACAATTAAAATCAGTTCAGAATTTTTTGTATCATGTAATACGAGGTGCATTAAAGTTCTAAGGCCTCCGATTTTTTTCTAATTAACTACTCACCCGAAATCGATGAAACTGGCGTTACTTCTCGACGTAATTGCCCTGCAGACATACACATTGTTCACAACGCTGACGCCATGATTCCATGGCAGCGGCGAAGGCTTCTTTAGGAGTCTGTTTTGACCACTGGAAAATTGCTGAGGCAATAGCAGCACGGCTGGTGAATGTGCGGCCACGAAGAGTGTCTTTCATTGATGGAAAAAACCAAATGTTACTAGGAGCCATGTCAGGTGAGTAGGGAGCATGAGGAATCACTTCAAAGTTGTTATCATGAAGAAACTGTTGCGTAACGTTAGCTCGATGTGCAGGTGTGTTGTCTTGGTGAAACAGCACATGCGCAGCCCTTCCCGGATGTTTTTGTTGCAGTGCAGGAAGGAATTTGATCTTCAAAACATTTTCGTAGGATGCACCTTTTACTGTAGTGCCCTTTGGAACTCAATGGGTAAGGATTACGCACTCGCTGTGAGTAGGGAGCATGAGGAATCACTTCAAAGTTGTTATCATGAAGAAACTGTTGCATAACGTTAGCTCGATGTGCAGGTGTGTTGTCTTGGTGAAACAGCACACGCGCAGCCCTTCCCGGATGTTTTTGTTGCAGTGCAGGAAGGAATTTGATCCTCAAAACATTTTCGTAGGATGCACCTTTTACTGTAGTGCCCTTTGGAACTCAATGGGTAAGGATTACGCACTCGCTGTCCCACAACATGGACACCTTTTTTTAAGCACTGGCGGTTACCCGATTTTTTTTTTTTTTTTTTTTTTTTTTTTTTTTTTGGTGACATTGAATCTGTGTGCTTCCATTGAGCGGACTGGCGCTTTGTTTCTGGATTGAAAAATGGCATCCACGTCTCAAAAAGAAAGTGCCATTCACACTGTCATTGCGCGTCAACATTGCTTGGCAACATGCCACACAGGAAGCCTTGTGGTCGTCTGTCAGCATTTGTAGCGCCCACCTGGATGACACTTTTCGCATTTTCAGGTCGTCATGCAGGATTGTGTGCACAGAACCCACAGAAATGCCAACTCTGGAGGCGATCTGTTCAACAGTTATTCGGAGATCCCCCAAAACAATTCTCTCCACTTTCTCGATCATGTCGTCAGACCGGCTTGTGCGAGCCCGAGGTTCTTTCAGTTTGTTGTCACACGATGTCCTACCTTCATAAAAACTGTCGCACCCACGAACGCACTTTCGACACATTCATAACTCCATCAACACATGTCTCCTTCAACTGTCAATGAATTTCAGTTGGTGTCACACCACGCAAATTCAGAAAACGACTGATTGCACGCTGTTCAAGTAAGGAAAACGTCGCCATTTTAAGTATCTAAAACAGTTCTCATTCTCGCCGCTGGCGGTAAATTTCCATCTGCCATACATTGCTGCCATCTCTGGGACGTATTGACAATGAACGCGGCCTCATTTTAAAACAATGCGCATGTTTCTATCTCTTTCCAGTCCGGAGAAAAAAATCGGAGGCCTTAGAATTTGAATGCACCTCGTACTAGAAACACCTAATACATGTTGGAATCCTATTTTTCAAGTGTTCGTGTTTTGTTTAACTTTAGGCACAGATACGTTCATTTTAAATGCATAATCACATTTTTGGTTAATCTTTTCTTTATTGTGATATATATTTCCTGTACTTTGGTACAGATTTTAATAAGTACATTTAACATGTCCAAGGAAACTGGCGATCCAGCTGGGTCGGCAAAACCATTGTTTCTAAATTCGGAATAAGATAAAAGGAGATGTAAATTCTACTCAATCAGATATTGTCACAGTTAGAGTTTAACATGTTCTACTCCTTCTAAAGGAAATCAAATGCCAAGTAGACTGCAAGAGGATTGTAAACATCACTTGCCACACTTAGACTGTTTGTCCGTTATGCTCTGGTCGTTTTAGTGTGTGTGAATCCGTACTCAAGACACGCCATTGGCATCCACGACGGAACGCAGGGGCGCTTGCCCTCTCCCTCTTTCTCAGTCATCGGTCAAATAGTGATATCAAAATACCATCGCTACACCCATGAGGGTGTGTATTTCCATACTAATTTACTGCATGCGGAATAAAATGTAAAGAATACACACTTCAAGAAAAGTGTTGTATCCCCTTGGTTCCAAAGTGTCCTGAACACTGGAGTTGAATGTCTATATTGCATCAAGAGCACAGTTCTACATCTACATCTACATGGGATACTCTGCAAATCACATTTAAGTGCCTGACAGAGGGTTCATCGAACCACCGTTATACTATTTTACCTCCCCATTCTCGAATAGCGCGCGGGAAGAATGAACACCTGAATCTCTCCGTTCAGGCTCTGATTTCTCGTATTTTATTCTGATGATCATTTCTACCTATGTAAGTGGGAGTCAACAATATATTTTCGCATTCGAAGGAGAATGTTGGCGATTGTAGTTTCGCAAGTAGCCCACGGCGCAGCGATACGCGGCGTTGTTGTAATGATTCCCATCCCAGATCCTGTATCATTTCCGTAACGCTGTCTCCCCTGTATCGTGACAATACGAGCTGCCCTTCTTTGGACTCTTTCGATGTCCTCCGTCAAACACACCTGATAAGGATCCCACACTGGGTAGCAATGCTCCATAAAACGACGGACAAACGTAGTGTAAGCAGTTTCGTTAGTAGTTCTGTTGCATCTTTTAAGGGTTCTGCCACTAAAACGCAGTCTCTGGTTCGCCTGGCAACAACTGGAACTCTTTGGGATATCCAGAATCACACACTAAAATAGTGAGTGAGGTAAATATAGGAAAGGTTGGGGAAATGCCAGCCGACTATATTATAACCCCATACTGTTTCAATAAGCCTTTCAATATAACAATTGGAAGTAGGGAGCAGCGGGAGAAAATAGTTCGACACCGTACAGGGGATATGGTCTGGTTCACTGACGGGTCAAAATCAGACCAAGGCGTTGGGGCCGGGGTATACGGGGTGCAGCGAAGACTGGAGGGCGTCATCTCTCTAGGGAAACTGGCCTCAGTAGTCCAGACTGAAATCACTGCCATCAGGGCGTGTGTGGAGTAGAATTTACGTAGGTGCTACAAAGATCGTAGCATCTATATCTATTCAGACAGCAAGGCAGCCCTGAGATCACTGGCAGCTCCTGCAACAAGGTATAAAATTGCTGCAGAATGTCACAGGGGTCTGGTGGAGCTAGGGGAAAGCAATAGAGTAAACCTATTGTGGGCCCCTGGCCACTCAGGGATCAGTGGCAACGAACATGTCGACAGATTAGTCAGGATGGGGGCAGAGACTCCATTTATTGGACCGGAACCTGTCCTGACAATCACCAAGGCAATGATCAAATTGGAGCTACGTAACTGGCTCAGAAGACAGCTCGTAGAATATTGGACCAAAGTCTATCGACAAAAACATGGCAAGGTAATGATGTCAAAGCCATGTTTTAAAAGAAGCTCTGAAATCCTGGATCTGAACAGGAGAGCGGTTAGACTCATGGTTGGATTGCTGACAGGCCATGGGAATTTCAAAAAACTCCTACATACATTGGGAATAACAGAAGAGGACCCTAAATGTAGGATCTGTGATGACGGTGATGAAACTGCATCACATCTAATCTTCGAATACATTGCATTGGAGAGTAAAAGGCACAGAACATTTGGGACAACCAGACCCAAAGAAATTGTGTCTAATAAAGAACTGGTAAAGGGACTCCTTGCACTGTTCAAGGGCATTGGTTGGCTTAACTAGATATACAGGGAGCAATACCGCACAATAAACTTAGTTTCGGTGCAGGGAGTGGTGGGTTGGACCAAGACTGTTTTGGCTTCCCTGAAAATATCAAATCAAATCAAATCAAGGTAAGGGTACTTATATTAAACTCATCATAAGAGCTACAGGGTGATCAATCCTCAGCGCAACCGCCTTTGCGGCGTGCGACTTGCTGGCGACGGCAGCTGCGCTGCCTGCTTAGCAGGCCGGCCGTCTTCGCACTACATTTAATACGGGTTGGCGCGCAAGTTATTTCTGACATACACAACACAAAGAAAAGTTTATTACTCACCTGTATATAGCAGATACCGAAAGCCTCTTTGAAATTTTACCCTTGTAGACCGTCTTCGTAGGCATGCAGTCTGTCAACCATAAAAGGATCCAATGAAGATTCTCAGCACTTTTATGAGAAAAGCTTCAAGCAATTTTTTTTTTTTATACTGAGTAGAACAATTCGACATTTTTGTACAATTCATGGCCGGATTAAGGCAATCGCTATTAGGGTGATTGCAAACTTTGGTGATGTACAACTCAGTAAACTAGCATACTGTGCCTATTTTCATTCTCTGCTTTCTTACGGCATCATATTCTGGAGTAATTCATCATTCAGTAAGAAAGTATTCATTGCCCAAAAGCGGATCATCAGAATAATTGCTGGGGCCCACCCAAGATCATCCTGCAGACATTTATTTAAGGATCTAGGAATCTTCACAGTAGCTTCACAATATATATATATATATATTCACTTATGAAATTTGTTATTAACAATCCAACTGAATTGAAATGTAATAGCAGTGTGCATAGCTATGGCACTAGGAGAAAAGGTGACCTACACTATTCAAGGTTAAATTTAGCTCTGTTACAGAAAGGGGTTAATTATTCTGCCACAAAAGTCTTTGGTCACTTACCAAGTAGTATCAAAATTCTGACAGATAGCCAACTAGCATTTAAAAATAAATTAAGAGAATTTCTGAATGGCAATTCCTTCTACACATTAGATGAATTTCTAGATAAAATAGACACATTTCATTTAATTGGTAGGTTCCACATCATTACGAAGTGTTGTATTCATGATCTATGGAAAAGTATTAATCTAATCTAATCTAAGTACCGTGGCCGCCGGGGGCTCCGAACTAGAGGGGGCCCCCGCCAAGATCGACTTCGAAATTTGTCACTATTTAACAAAGAGTCTTGTTTCCTAGTAAAAGGAAACAAAAAATCGAATTCAGAAAATTAACATGATGTATTGACACTAATCCCACCACCGAGAGCACCTTTATCGTTGTCTCTACTTTTCCTTTAATGGGACAGTAATGTTGAATACCACGGCAGTCTTACTTCACGTGAATCAGCGACAAAACACATTTCGATTTGTCGCCCAGTCGGCCTCCGATTTATTTAAAAACACCAGAAATGTTTGATGTCACCGACAGGGGCAGTTGGCCTTTTTGCGTACAACGCGGCGCTTTAAGGTAATTTCACACCGGCGTAGCATATCTCGAGCTACGTCTTCGGAAAGACGTCGCACACGTGTCTCGTAATGTGATCAAATGGGGCATTTCAGATACATAATACGCGTATCTCCAGCTACACCTGTTCAGCACACGTAGCGTCGCTGCGTATCTCGGCTCGCGCATGCGCACTACACTGCTCCACAAACCACGTGCGCTGTGCTGAAGAGCTCTATTACTGCGTGTTTGTGTTTATTGTGCGAGACGTCAGCATTAATTGACCAAGTGCGAAAGAATCCAGTGCCGTGGGACTATTCTAAAATGGAATTCGTTTCTATTTTGAAATTACGGGCAAGGAATTGTTACAATACTTTATTCATCGGGCAACCACAGTCGAAATGATTAATTTTCTTCACTATACACCGCTGCGACTGTTAAAAATTCTTTATTGAGAACTCACGACCGGTTTTTGCAAAATGAATTTGCATCCTCAGGTGCTTATTTCATTCAAGTCATAAACATACATTACACGGAGTTGAAACTAACTGATCCCCATCATTTATTTTCAGGTGTAACCAACTTTGCATTTAAAACCACCTATAAAATCCGTTTTAGATTATTCAATTTTCGTATCAGATGAACAGTTAGTTTGCAATTACAATTATATTACAAACGGCCTTTTTTGGTATTACTACTGTATTTTTTGTCCGAAAATTTTTAAAAAGGAAGGTTCTTGTCTGACGGCCTACAATTATGTCTGTAAAATTTGGTGCTGATCGGTTGAACGGCTACACGTTACGGACAGACAGACAGACATGCCAAAATCGCCGTTATTTTTGCAAATATCTCTGAAACGATACGAGATATGAAAAAAAACATAATAGAGCAAAGTTGTAGAGAATTTTCTCCTCTACAAATTCGGTTATTCAATTTTCGTGTCAGATGAATGGTTAAGCCGTTATTTTCATTTAAATTTCGAGCTGTCAAAAGATGATCGCAAAGGCCCACTTTTAGTGTTACTACCGTAACCTAAAGTGGGCCAAAATTAGGGAAGAGATGAAACCTTTTGCAATAGTCTCAGTTTGATGGCCTAGTTAACATACTAATGAAAGTCCCCGAAGCTCTGGGCCGTGGAATCACGGTTATGACGTCATCAATATGGCCAACCTAAAAATATGTGCTTTATTTTTTTAACGGTTATAAATTCCCACAGAATTAATATAAAAAGGTCCTCTTTGCACAAAATTACAGAGGAAGGGGTGAAAAATTATTATCAGTATATAACGCATACATAACATTCATTTTGAGTTATATTAATCGAAAAGGAGAAAATATCATTTTTTTCATACTTTTTTGGAGTGATTATGGAACAAATTGACAATTTATTTTCATTAATCTTGTAGCGCATTCTTAGAGCTTTAAAATAACACCAATATGTTTTTCCTACCATTAATAATAAGGGAGTTATCTGAATTTCTTTACCGTAAGGTATAAGTGTTCACTAGTCAGACTCATGTTCTGCAATACTATTTTCCCACACTTTCTCAGGAGCAACTAACGCTTTTCTAGGATATTGACATAATGTGAGTGTGTAGCAATTGGAGTGCTATGAAAAATTTAGCATAATAATGCTTTTTGTCCGTGCTGAGCGCACAGGGGATTGGGGATTGCATGCAGAAATGGTGAAAAATATGATTCATTTTTTCCATGCAGCTGGCCACCTTGCATATGCAGAGTGTGCGCAATTATATATAGAAGAGATGTCAACACTTGAAGACAGACTGACACCACAAGAATTCTAAAAATTTGTCACCACAGGACAGTTTGCGATTAGACGTACCAACAAAATGTGGGCTGGTAATTGGAGTGACATGACGATAGAACAGGTATTGAAGAGATCGTTCAAGTCATCTGGTGGCCTGACACATGGACGCGGGATAACGAGTAATACCCTGAGTCGATGGGTGCAGGGGATGTATGCATGTTCAGACCTCGTTGAGAAATTTTGTGTTATAGAAATAACCCCCTCTGACCAACACGTTCCGCCAAGGAAATCACAAGCACGTGATAATATCGATTCTTCAAAAGTGGTGGCATGGATCGCCTCACATTCTCCACTCACAAATCGTTCAGAGCTCACAGCATTGTCAAGTCGTATTTATAGCAAGCGAGGCTATTTACTGTGACGATGCAGCAAATGTCGGAAAAGCTGCAGTTGGACGAATTGTAGGGAAAACATTCACGCATATTCATTTATCGAAGTGACAAGGTGCGGACATTAGCACACATGACTAGCGTTGTCAAGATCAACGATGACATTGTTACACCTGTTAATACCATGCAGCTATTCTTCAGAGTTAGTTGTGTTGCGAAATCTGATAAGGACCTCCAGAAATGCTTAAACCATGAACTGACAGATCATCCCTTATCCTTGTTTGATGATTATTACGTGAGAAAACCACAAAACCCGATTTTGTATGATATATTAGATAACTGTATATCAAGTAACAAGCGTCTCTCACCTCCTCAAGATTCTTCCTCTGTTGTAGATGGTGGATATTTATTGCGAAGAGTTGTTTGGTCACAATGTTTGACTTTCAAAGAATTATATGGATTGTACGTAAATTACGTGAGTCAACATTTTGGTAATAACTGCGTTGTCGTTTTTGATGATTATTCCATGCCCGGTCCAAAAATCGAAGAGCACAACGTCAGACAAAATGTCAGTCACTTGTCATCCACTTCACAGAAAATATGATGTGCACAGTGTGCCAAGAAAAATTTCTGAACAATTATGGAAATAACGAACGATTTATTGTAGGTTTAAGAAATCATCTGGAATTTGGTAATATTTTGACATGGCAATCACAGGCTGATGTGATAAACTGATTGTTGGAACAGCACTGGAAATGGCAAAGGAGAAGGCAACCATGGTGGTTGGTACAGATGTCGATTTACTCGTCCTTCTAATTCCACTTGCTCCTGGTAACGTACCCATTTACTTTCAGAAGTCGTCTGTGGGAAAAGGCCCTTCACAGAATTATCATATTACATCCCTACAAGACGCACTTGGAGATTTTTGTCAAGGTATGTTATTTTTGCATGTTGTATCCGGATGTGACACGACATCGTCCTTGTTTGGTCACGGGAAGGAAACAGCATTCAAACTCCTCCAAACACAGCCTAATCTACGGAAAATACTTCTATTTTCAATAATGGCAACACAAATGCTCAAGAAGTAACTGACGCAGGAGAGAAATTTCTGTTAGCACTGTATGGTGTACCTAAAGGAACGACGTCATTTAATAGTCTTAGATATCAGCGTTTTCTAACAGCTGTGGCAACACGTCTAATCACCTTTCAGATAGATCTTGCTCGACTTCATCCAACATCTGCAGCAGCCAGAGAGCATTCGAAAGTTGTTTATCTTCAGGTGCAACAGTGGAGGAGCAAAGAGTTTCTACCTACTTCATTGGGATGGGTTTCTAAAAATAGTTTTCTTCAGCCAGTTTTAACTCTACAACCTCCTGCCCCCAAAGTCATCTTAAAGTTAATATCTTGCAACTCTGAATCTGGATGTGAAGTTTTTTAAGTTTTTGCAAACATTTTGGACCAAAATAATAATCTAAATAATAAAAAATTAATTAATAAGTGTCGGAAACCCTTTTAGTAAAAAAATAAATAAATAAAAATAAAAAAATAATTAAAAAAAACAAGTTTAGGTAGTGACGGGTTCCAAACTACGGACCTTTGGCATCATAGTCTAACGCATTGCCCACTACACTTTCTTTTTATCTTGTTTTAAAACCAAAATTTATTGATGATGATAATCCTTTATTTTCAGTAGGTTTTGGTGCTTGTGCTGGTTATGTACGTTATGTACGTCCAAAGGTCTTGTTAGCTCTTTTCAGTGCTTTTCAGGATATAAAATACGGTATGTCCCCTTAACCAGTTAACCGCATTGTTCTTCGTCTTGGGGTAAAAAATTTCATCGGGTAATAAAAAACTCGAGGGTGTTATTGCATGCGGCGATGTTCTCTGCATGATCGCTAATTTTCTTCTGACTGACTGCCAGATGGTGTTCGCCTCTCCACAAACAAACTGGTGATCATCAGTGTCATTTAGATTACAGGTGTTACACATAGGAGAATCGGCCATGCGAATGGAATGAAGGCGTTCGTTCGTTGTCATTTTTCTGTTAACGGCGTAGTGCTACGTCGCCCTCACCTCAGTTGGTAAGTTCAAATGATGGATGTTTTTCCAGATATTTGACCAGTTGACTACATTGAACTTAGTTTCTATGACATTCTTGTTATGAAACTGCATTAAGTTTTTGTATACTTGTTTGACACTTATCATATCTTTCTCTGCAATCCTCATCATAAGATAACTGTGTTCTATTAAGAAATGTTTTAGGTGGTAGAGTGTGCTGGGGATATGGTGAACATCAGTTGGGGCATCGCAGTTGGCTGGTACTATTTCGTTAAGTAAAAATGCTGCTATGCTATTCGGTGACCTCTTCCACTGTTTGTACGTCTTGCACGTGTACAGCGCATTTGCTTTATTATACACATCTACAAGGTTTAAGCCACCGTTAGTAGGTGGTAGCGTCAGAGTTTCAAATTTTACTTTAAACATGTGGCCGCGGCTGACGAAATGACCAAAGGCAGCCAAGATCCTTTTTGCCACGTCTTTTGGCATTGGCAGAACTTGTGCCACGTAATTTATTTTGGATGTTAGGTAGATGTTCACGAGTTGCACTCTCTGTATTTCATCAATCATCCTGTGCGTATGTTGGTGGATGCTGGCACGTATGACATTAAGTAGTTTTCTATAGTTCGAAGCAACTGTCTGCCGGATGTTTTGTGCATATTCGATTCCAAGATATTTTAATGTGGGGGTCTCCTTTATTGGTCCTTGAGTGGGAACTCCTAAGCCACGCCCAATATTCATTAGTGCACATTTTTTGCTGTTCAGCTTGGCTCCGGATGCAAGTGCATACTTATCTATTATTTCAAGTGCCTTGCATATCTCTTCGTTATCTTGGACCAGAAATACAACGCCGTCAGCATAGGCCTTGCACACTACCTTCACTCCATCTATTGTGATGCCTTGGAGATGTTGACTTAAACGGAAAAGCAGAGGCTCAATGGCTATCGCAAATAGGGACATAGATAGTGGACATCCTTGTCTCACTGAACTATTTATTGTGATAGGTTTGCTGGGCTGACCGTTGACCATGACTACACTAAGTCTATCATTCAGAGGATGAGTCCTATTATCTCATACTATTGATGGCCGTTGTTAACTGGTGCTAATATGGCATTTGTAGACACTAGATTATTATTTATTGTACGAAGAACGATGTGTTTTTGTTAATTCTTCAGTGCGCCATTGCTTTGAAGTGACGTGTAAGTTACAATAAGAAAATCATCAAATACACGCAAGATGGCGTATGCCACAGAGTTCTGCGCGAGGAATGTCACATGACATCTCCTAACGGCTGGTTTTCGTTAATTCAACGGAGGGTGTCAAATCTCCGTTATTTTTGCAAATATCTCTCAAACGATACCAGATATGAAAAAAACATAAGGGAGCTAAGTTGTAGCGAATTTTCTCCTCTACCAATTAGGTTATTCAATTTTCGTATCAGATGAACGGTTCGCTTGCAATTACAATTATGTTACAAACGACTTTTTTAGGTATTACTACCGTATTTTTTGGCCGAAAAATTTTAAAAATTGCGGTTCTGGTCTCTGGCGGCCTACAATCATGTCTGTAAAATTTGGTGCTGATTAGTTGGACGGTTCGTCTTAAAAACAGGGAACACGTTACGGACACACAGACAGACGGACGGACAGACAGACAGACATACATCCCAAAATCGCCGTTATTTTTGCAAATATCATTGAAACGCTACGAGATATGAAAAAAAATAAATAAATAAATAAGAGAGCAAAGTTGTAGAAAATTTTCTCCTCTACAAATTCGGTTATTCAATTTTCGTGGCAGATGAATAGTTAAGCCGTTATTTTCATTTAAATTTCGAGCTGTCAAAAAACATGATATAATTAGTTCCTTTGCCCATTTTACTCTGGTAGTGATACCACTTAAGGATTCGTTCTCAAGTCATGCCGTTGGCGCAGCAGTTTGACGTTACTTCTGGCGTGGCTTGAAAAGGAATTGGTGGATCAGCTTTCGATGTTACGTAGTGATAGATTTTTTTTTTCCTTTTCCTCAATTTCCTTCGAAGATGAGATTTTCGTGTGTGTACAGGAATTCCGCCTTACCTGGTGCAGCTTCTGCCAGAAGTACGAAGAAGTGTTCTGTTAAGCTCAATTACGGCTTACTGTGGCCCAAGGCCGTATGTGGGGGGGGGGGGGGAGATGAAGGGGATCAATCCCCCCCCTCCTCCAGAGAAGCCGCACTATTCACCTAAATCCTGATAAATTAATTCAAAAGTATGCTGAAGTTGCTCTTTCGAGATTTGTACTGAATAAAATTTAAATTGAAACTTCCTGGCAGATTAAAATTGCGGGCCGGAACCCGGACTCGAACCTGGGACCTTTGTTGCCTTTCACGGGAAAGCGCACTTCCAACTGTGCTATCCCGACACGACTCACGATGCCGCCTCACAACTTCCGCCAGTACCTCGCCTCCTACTTTCCAAACTTCACAGAAGCTCTCCTGCGAACCACGCAAGACTAGCGCTCCTGGAAGAAAGGATATGGTGGAGACATGGTTTAGCCACAGCCCAAGGGATGTTTCCAGAATGAAACTTTCACTCTGCAGTGGAGTGTGCGCTGATATGAAACTTCCTGGCAGCCCCCCAGGGGGCCGACAGCTCTTTTGTGGGTACGTGTGTGGCGCGCACGGGTCCCCGAGCCATTGCGGCCTTCCTTCCTGTTTCCCAGGCCGCTTTTCCTCACCCTGGTTCCCTCCCTTCCTAATCCTTTTTCCCACCCTACCATTCTCCAACCCCGTCTCTAGGTGTTCTCGCGTTGACGGCCCGGCTATTCCGATGGTACTGTTGGTTTTGTAATTGTGTCTTTGTTTGCCGTGTTCACAGTTTTCGGCCCAGTTAGGTCCCCATTGTGGTTTGACCTCCACCAAAATTTTCTGATTAAGTGTGAGCCATTTGGGGAAGAACTCCCAACCTAGCCCCTATGGCGCGGATTCCTACCCTTTCCTTCCACATCCCTTCCTCGCCGTAGCCCCCTCCCCCGCTAGGTCACCAGCACGGTAGCCAGTCCGTGTGGTGGGGCTGTTATGTACCCTCATGGTTGAGCCCCCTGAATTGCACAGGGATCACACTGCCGATGCCTGAGCTGTGACCTCCTCATGAATGCCAAGGAGTCGATGCTTGTCTTTGCGGGGCATCAGGACTCCCGGCAACGGTCATCCTGCCAGGTGGCGTTGCTGTGGCTGGGTGGCGCCCTTGAGGAGAGCCCCTGTTTCGGAGTGGGTGGCATCGGGGCGGACATTCCGCAATGAAGAGGAGACAAGCCTCAGAAAATCCTGGCTCTAAGTCAGGTGTCTCGAAGGTTGGAAGATTTAATTTCACTAGATACGACCCCAAATCGTTTCCTTCCCTAACTCAATCTTGGGGGGAACGAGGGTCCACAAAGCATGCTGAGACTTATTCACCTAGATACTTAGTGTGTACCAGACAGGATGGGAAATCTTTCCAGGCAACTAAGCCTTCCTTCTTCGTCGAACACCTCGAAGAAAGGTTTGGCGAAGTTGCCGGAATGTCGAAACTGCGCGACGGTTCGGTCTTAATACAGGCGGAGACCCCTGCTCAATCACGGAGCCTCTTAAAATGTGATCATTTAGGTGAAATTCCTGTCACAGTAACGCCCCACAAGTCCTTAAATAGGGTACAGGGGGTGATATACCATCGAGACCTTTTGCTACAGACAGATGATGAGTTACGCGAGCACCTACAACGACGCGGAATCCATTTTGTCCGGCGCGTATTTAGAGGACCCAAGGATAATAGGGTGGCAACTGGCGCATTTATCTTGGCCTTTGAGGGTGACAATCTGCCCGAAAAGGTCAAGGTCATGATGTATCGCTGTGACGTCCAGCCATACATCCCCCCTCCAATGCGATGTTTCAAGTGTTGGCGTTTCGGACACATGTCCTCTCGTTGCAACGCTGCTGCAACCTGTCGGGACTGTGGCCGTCCTTCACACCCGGACGCTGCCTGTACTCCTCCTCCTTACTGCGTCAACTGCAGTGGTCACCACTCTCCCTGTTCGCAGGACTGTCCCGCTCTACACAAAGAGCGGAAGATAGTAGAATATAAGACCTTGGACCGACTAACCTACTCAGAGGCTCGGAGGAAGTATGAAAAGCTGCATCCAGTCACTTTACTTTCTTCATATGCTGCAGCTACATCGATGGCGCCACAACCAGTGGCCACTTCTCGCACTGTTGTAACTCGATCTGTGGGCCCTATGGGCCGCCCCTCTACCTCGGCCTCCCAGACATCTGGAGGCACACCATCTTCTGTGGGGCCTATACTGCCCCCCACATCGGGAGTGGTTACCCCTACTCCCCAGCCAGAAAAGGGTTCACCTTCTCTGGCTTCTTCTTCTGGGAAGGGAACCTGTTCTTCCCTTCCACCCATGTCACCACCGAAATTAGACTCCAGCCAGCGGCTGAAGGACACTCGGTCAGAAAGCCGCCTGGCTCCTCAGTCTTCCCACGCTCCTCAAGCCCCGCCGGAGAAACCCCCCTCCTCCGGTAGGCCCAAGGAACGACGGGAAGACAAAAAAGACAAGAAGGAAAAGACAGTGAAGCGCAAGGAAACGCTGGTGGCCTCGGTGCCCCCAACCCTTGCATGTGACACACCGGAGGATGAGGTCATCCTTCTTGCGACGCCCGAAGATCTGGCCTTCGCAGATCTCGGGGATGCCATGGAGATGGAGGATCAGACTTCACAGCCAAAGACGAGTGCTTCTGCCATCCCTCTTCCATCTTAATCTTCATGCACCATCAACCAGGAGACAGTCTGATCCTCCAATGGAATTGTGGAGGATTTTTCGGTCACTTGGCCGAAATGCGTCAGCTGATGAGCTCTTTTCCACCACTTTGTGTTGCCCTCCAGGAAACCTGGTTTCCTAGTGATCGGACCCCCACCCTTCGGGGCTACCGGGGGTACTTCAATAACCGCACCATCTACAATAGGGTGTCGGGCGAGGTATGTCTATATGTACATACCTCTGCCTATAGTTCCCCAGTGCCACTTCACACAGCCCTGGAGGCTGTCGCTGTCAGGGTTCGAGCATCGCGGGACATTACCATCTGTTCCCTTTATCTCCCTCCTGATGCAGCAGTGGCACCAGCTGACCTAGCAGCCTTGATCGCTCAACTTCCTTCACCGTTTCTTATTTTAGGAGATTTTAATGCACATCACCCCCTATGGGGGAGCAACGTGACTACAGGACGTGGTCGAGAATTTGAACTACTTTTTAACCAACTTGACCTTTGTATTGTTAATACAGGAGCTCCAACCCATTTTAGTGTGGCCCATGGCACCTTTTCCGCCATAGACCTTTCTGTGTGTAGTCCGGGCTTACGTCCACTACTTAACTGGTGGGTCCATGATGACCTTTGTGGAAGCGACCACTTTCCCATCTTCCTTTCGCTTCCCCACCACCAACGCCACGCACGCCTACCCCACTGGTCCTTCCACAGGGCCGACTGGGCAGCATATACTTCTGCTGCAACGTTGGATACCCCTCTCCCTGCTGATGCGACAATGGCTGTAGACCAAATTATTTCCATTGTCGTTTCTGCTGCTGAGTCCGCGATACCATCTTCTTCTGCCTTACCTCGGCGAAGACCAGTGCCCTGGTGGTCACCGGAGATAGCAGCAGCTATCCGCAATCGCCGCAGGGCTCTGCAGCAATACCGGCGCCACCCCACCCTTGACCACCTGGTTGCATTTAAGCGTCTTCGGGCCCAGACACGCCGGCTTATCCGGCAGCGCAAGCAAGCATGCTGGGAGGAATATGTATCCACAATTGGACCCCGTGTCTCTTCTAGCCAGATTTGGACAAAGATTCGTCGTATATCAGGTCACCATCCACCGACAGGGGTCGCGGGTCTCTCTATCCGCGGTACAATCCATACCGACCCGACCATCATTGCCGAGTATTTTGCAGCGCACTTTGCTCTTAATTCGGCGTCCACTGCCTACAGCCAAGGTTTTTGTACCTTAAAAGAGCGGGCTGAGCGAAGGCAGTTGGTATTTCGCACAAACCGCCAAGAGCTATACAATGCGCCATTTACAGAGTGGGAATTTCAAACTATTCTTGCCAGTTGCCCCAATACATCTGCAGGACCGGACCGAATCCACAGTCAAATGCTGAAACATCTTTCTGAACACTCGCAATGCCATCTTTTGGATTTCTTTAATCGTCTCTGGATCGAGGGAGCATACCCGTCCCAATGGCAGGAGAGTATCGTTATTCCCCTGCTGAAACCAGGTGCAGATCCACTGAACGTTGACAGTTACCGTCCCATAAGTCTCACAAACGTTCTTTGTAAGCTTTTTGAACGTTTGGTGAGCCGGCGACTTCTGTGGGTTCTCGAGTATCGGGGTTTGCTCGCCCCACAACAAGGTGCTTTCCGGCAAGGTCGTTCTGCCATTGATAACCTCCTCTCTTTGGAGTCGGCTATCCGTACTGCTTTCGCCCGACGTCACCACCTCGTCGCCATCTTTTTCGATCTCCGGAAAGCATATGACACGGCATGGCGCCATCACATCCTTGCCACACTACATGGGTGGGGTCTTCGTGGCTCCCTCCCACGTTTTATTCAGAATTTTTTACTTTCGCGCCGCTTTAGAGTCCGCATTGGCACCTCCTTCAGTTCCTCCCATATCCAAGAGAATGGGGTACCACAAGGGTCCGTCCTCAGTGTACCCCTCTTCTTAGTGGCCATTAATGGCCTAGTGGCTGCAGTGGGGCCATCGGTTTCCTGCTCCCTCTATGCAGACGACTTTTGCATGTACTATTCCACTGCTAGTATAAGTGTAGCTGAACGACGACTGCAGGCAGCCATCCATCGGGCGCAGAATTGGGCTTCTGCCCATGGCTTCACATTTTCCCCTACAAAAACTAGGGTAATGCACTTTTGTCGCCAACGGGCGGTACATCCGCATCCGGAGCTCTACCTTGATGGTGAGCTCCTTCAGGTTGTGGACACACACCGCTTTCTGGGTCTCCTTTTCGACTCACGTTTGACATGGCTCCCTCATCTGCGCCAGCTTAAGCAACGGTGTTCCCGGTATTTGGACATTCTTCGTTGCCTCAGCCATACTGTCTGGGGGGCAGCACGCCCTGTCCTCCTGCGGCTGTACAATGCTCTGGTGCAGTCACGTCTAGACTACGGAAGCCAGGTCTACGGCTCAGCCTCTCCATCTGCACTGCGAGTTCTCGACCCAGTGCTTCATACAGGCATCCGTCTGGCCACTGGAGCCTTTCGTACAAGCCCTGTCACAAGTCTCTTGGCAGAGGCTGGAGTCGCCCCGTTGCGATACCGGCGCCAACAACTACTCGCCCAGTATGCTGCTAGAGTTCACTGTACCCCTCGGCATCCGAATAACAGACTCCTCTTTCCGGGGGAGGTTACTCGTTTGCCGCAGAGGCGACCTCGGTCGGGACTCCCGATAGCAGCGCGTGTCCAATCGCTACTGTCGACCCTGGACTCCTTACCTCTTAACCGTCCCTTCCGCTCGACTCTCCATGCTCCTCCCTGGACCGTTCCTCGGCCGCGGATTCGGCTGGATCTTTCCCGTGAGCCGAAGACCTCTACTTCTCCTCTGGTCCTACGGCATCTGTTTTCTGCACTGCTCCGTGAGTTCAGTAACTCCGAGGTCATTTATACAGACGGTTCTTCGGATGGCGACCACACTGGTTATGCCTACATGCATGGCGCCCATGTTGAACAACGCTCTTTGCCACCCGGCAGCAGCCTCTTCACTGCAGAACTGGTGGCTATATACCGCGCCCTTAACCACATCCGCATGTGCCCCGGGACCTCCTTTCTGATCTGTAGCGACTCGCTGAGCGGTTTACAGGCCCTTGATCAGTGTTATGCTCGTCATACATTGGTCAGGGCCATTCAGGAGTCGATACTGGCTCTTAGTGACTCCGGTCGCTGTGTTACATTCGTTTGGACCCCGGGCCATGTAGGCATCCCGGGCAACGAGAGCGTTGACCAGCTAGCCAAACAGGCTACCACTTGCCGCCCTCTGGCGATTGGCCTCCCAGAAGCAGACTTCCGCCCGTTGCTTCGCACTAAAATACGCGACCTGTGGAACGCCGAATGGTCCGCTCTGGACGTGCCCAATAAGCTGCGTACGATAAAGGACACAACATCTGTCTGGAAGTCGTCGCAGCTGGGATCCCGTAGGGACTCCGTGGTTCTCTGCCGTCTCCGCATTGGTCACACCCATCTGACGCATGGTCACCTCCTCCGTCGAGAGGACCCGCCCGTGTGCCAATGTGGTGCCCCATTGACTGTGGTCCATCTCCTACTCGACTGTCCCATTTTAGCCCCACTGCGGCATTCTTTTACCCTCCCGAACACTCTCTCTTTGGTGCTCGGCGACGATGCCTCTGTGGCTAATTTGGTTTTACGATTTCTTCGTGCTGCGGGGTTTTACCAGTTGCTGTGAGTCCTTTTGGATGGTCTTTTTAGATAATTTTCTATGTTCTCCTTGACGTGTCTTTAGACTACAGTTTTTATTTTGTACGCTATGTGGTTGGCTTTTCCCTTTTATACACATGGTCGGTCAACCACATCCACTGGCTCTGTCATTTTTGTCTCGTATTTGTTACTGTGTGTCTGGCGTCTTTCGTATTGTCTCTTGTTGACTCTGTCAAAATTCATGACGGTGCATTCTTTTATCCTGTTTTGTTTTAAAACTCGCTCAGGCACAAATTTCCACGGTTCTGTTTTACTGCGCGTCGCCTAGATGTGAATCGGGGGACTGATGGCCATAGTAGTCTAGTCCCCCTAAAACCCCCATACCAACCAACCCAACCAACCAACCTTCCTGGCAGATTAAAATTGCGTGCCGGAACCGAGACTCGAACCTGGGACCGTTGCCTTTCGCGGGCAAGCGCACTACCGACTGTGCTATTAAATTGTATCTATTGAAATATATCTGCGCCTTTAGTCTAACCTATGTTGTAAAGCATCACAAGTTAGAATATACGTCATAATTGATCACGCCCCCCCCTTCCCAAACCAAATTCTTACTACGGGCCTGCTGTGGCCATTGTAAGTAAAGTCAAAATTTTAAGTAAAAAATTTTATAAATTAAGCTTACTGTATGGAGTTAAATTGCGTTCTAAAAAGAGCATGATTAAGAAATAAACCTGCAATTACAAACTACTGCACACAACATTAAAAAAAGACGGTGGGAAGGGCCCGTCTCTGATTCTGGGTCCATGGCCCGCAATCGAATGTGGTGGCATGCTTCTATTGTTAGTAGCAAGTGAATGTGAATATTAAACTCAGAAGTGTGATGTCTGGTGAAAATGCCGAAACGTTGAAAAAAGAATTTCCACTGCTTAAAGAATATGACGTGAACGATAAAGTTCACTGTACACCGCCAAATGAAGAAGCAAAGCCGGCCACGGTGGCCGAGGGGACTAAGGCGCTTCAGTCACGGTTTGCACGGCCACTACGGTCGGGGGTTAGAATCCCCCCTCGGGCATGGATATTTGTGCCGTCCTTAGTCTTAGTTAGTTCATAAGTAGTTTGTAAGTTTAGGGACTGATGACCCCGTAGTTAAGTCCCATAGACTATACAAACATTTGAACTTTTTTTTTTCTTTGAAGAAGCAAAAGGAGCATTATTGACTTGCGTCAGAGGTGCCCACAGGGGGGGGGGGGGGGGGAGGCGTCATGACGCAAACTGCGACATTGAAATTTCTGGTGTGTGTGTGTGGGGGGGGGGGGGTGAAAAATTAGTACTTTAGGCCAGCCTGGGGGAGGGGGGGGGCTTTATAAAACTATTTACAAAACCTGAAATAAAATATATTTAATTTCAATATTAAATGGCAAAACCATATTTATTGGGTAATAGACTAGGAAGACAAATATCTCGGGTGTGGAGTGTAGGTTTGGTCGCAGTTTGGGGAGGGGGTTGAGTCATTGGCCAAGGAGGGGAGCACCTTTGACTTGTGCTTTACCCACACGGGATATCCCGGCCAAAAAGTCCATGCGATTTTTTCTTTCTTTTTCATCGGCATATACACGAAGCAAGAAGATGAACAAGGGGTTAAAAATGATAAATACTCCAGTAATGTCCAAATTAAAATTGGCTGCTGAAGAAGGTAGGTTACTGTATCATACCATCTGTAAATATTGCAGCTTTCGATCAAATGACTGTAGGCCTATTTGTTTGATTCGTAAGTTTTTCGACAGACCTAAATAGACCTACCGTTGAGCTAGAACTAAAACTGAAGTGACTGTTGTTAAATGTTTGTCCCCCATGGTTTTATAGTACTTACGAAACACAAAATGTTTCTTTGACAACTTTAGATGAGAATAGATTAGATCAGATTAATACTTGTTCCATAGATCATATACACGACATTTCGTAATGATATTCAGTTATTGATTCGTGTTAAAGTTAATAAAAGTGAAGGATATATAAAAATTAAATCATTTATATTCTGTCGTTACACGCCCTACTGCAAATAAAAAATTATGAAGAAAAAGTATTATTGCAAAAATAAGCAGCTTTAATTCTACGAAACAAAGTGGAATTTATTGCATTGGTGTGGTGTCTGTTCTTTCGGACGTCCGAAACAACAGACCCCACACCAATACAGTAAGTATTAAACGCGACGACGGCGTTAGCTTCAGTTATTTCACCGCAGATGCGGTGATACGTCCGACCTCGCACGGCAATCCGTAACGGCGAGTGTAAGAGGGCATGGACGATAGGGGTGCTACAAACATAGCGTGCGACTTGTGAGAATTTGAGTCGGACGGGAGGCGAGCACGGGTGGCCAAGTGGTTAAGGCGACCGCTGCCTCGAAGCGGCAGACCCGGGTTCGATTCCCGGTCCGGCTCACATTTTCACTTGTCGCCATTGCTTAATATCAATGCCCAAATGCGGCCACTGTCAATCCTTTCTTTCCTATCCTTCTTCCTTCCCTTCCTTTAACAATCATTTGCAAAAGTGGAATTTAACTCTTCCAAACCAGGATAGGAGGGTTAAACCACAAATTGCAACCACACATATGACAACAGAAAGAAGAATGCCCGTACGACAAATAACCATTCTGCGTAACGTCCACCACAAGAGAGCACCACTCAATACTTAACACACAACTACAAATAAACACATCTCAAAACTACCGCACATGTGATGACGTCATACAATACGACATGCCGACATCACCAGTCAATGGAATGGCGTGCTATAAATGACCCGAGGAGTGGGACAATGTGGATCAACAGCCCCTTGATGATCTAGTGGAGAGTATTCCATGACAAATACAGGCATACGCAGTACAAGAGGACATATTACCGACATTATTATTATTTTTTATTAGCTACGGGGTCATCAGTCCCTAAACTTACAATCCACTTATGAACTAGCTTATACTGAAGACGGCACAAACATCCATGCCCGAGGGGGATTCGAACTCCCGACAGGAAACGGCCTCGCGCATCGTAGCATAGCACTTCAACGCGCTCGGCCGCTCCGCCGCGGCTTTTACCGACTATTGGTATTAAGGGTACTGGTGTATGCTGGGATTTGGAACACAAATTCAGAACGTCTAGGACATTATCATACAAATTGTCAATTTCTGTTTTCATGAGCCATAAGGAGAACTTAATTTTGTTTTTGTATATATCTGTTCCATTTTCATGTAAAAAGTCATGAAACCCTAGGATCGTGGAGAAGTAACACTTCCTTGATGTGTGTACATTAAAGCGCCATTTGGACAAAAGGGGGGGGGGGGGGGGTCTTGGGGGTCCGGATCCCCTCCCCCTCCATCACCTAAACGAAAAGAAACCACTGAAACTAAGGACAACACACACACCCATGCTACCGTGTAGTGAAACTGAATGTTGAATGATATTGTTATCAGTCATACACCGAAAAATGGATACGCACTATCGACAGTCAACAAAGCCATCTATAGATTTTAATTATCGATACATCGATAACAGCATCGGCTATTGCCCAGTCCTCCTTTAGCCGTTGTCCATTGTTGGCCTTATGCAATTATTGCTATGATAAGCACTACAGTGGAATGTTCCGACTGCCGTTTATTCCTTTTGTGCTGTTAAGATAAGTTTCCAAATATGAGTAAGTTCATAACAAGAAAAAAGAGAAAAACCGACTTTCATCGTCCACCAGCGTTATGGTAAGATAAAATACGTACTACTATAATAGATTATTTATCTGTTTACAGCAGTGGAGTCGTTATTTGGAGTGGCAATATTTCAGCGTATCATAAGGCACCTCATTCAGTATGTGTAATACTTTTAAAAGTGAGGTTTTGCGAGTAATATTTTATCTAGAGGATGGATACGTTGCAATGTCAATAAGAGTAAAAAGAACCAACAATCTTGGAAATAAAATTATAAACTTACGCTTCCTAAATCAATATGCAAGGTAATTATACTGATGCAAAAATTAAGGCAGATTTTGCTAAACACCAAGCTACAGTCGTGGCTGACAGGCAGCGAGCTTGGTGACATGCAACTGTGTCGTTGTCAGTGTTCAAATACAAACACTTCTCATTCTGATAATCTGACTTCAATTGGAACAACAACTGAAGGTTCTGCTGGCGTATATTGAAACAATTTTAAGAAATATTTTCCTCATTTTTGTATATAAAATATTGCAGTATTTGTAAGAAGGTCTTACAAACGCAAACTGCATAAAATATTAAAAAAATATCTTAGCCTAAGTTTGTTTTTAGAATAAATGAAAAACATGAGCCTTTGTAAATTTCTCTTTAACGATTAACCCCCCCCCCCTTTCACAATATCTTGGCTACGTCACTGTGTGAGTGCTTCTGGGGAACTACAGCAGATTTGCGTTAGCTGCGATGTGCTAGGCACAGGTGACATGGAAAAGGAATTCATGGCTCAGCCATCGGTGTAATAAAGTAGTGATAGATTTTTTTGGATTCCCGTGAAGATGACATTTTCATGTCTTTCCAGCCCTTCCGCCTGCTCTCGGCGATCCAGCAGTTGGAGCTCGTGCAAGACGTCATTTGACCCTGCCTTCTCAACTTGGGTGCTGGGCGAGTCCATTCCTTCATTTTGGGGAGCGGACAGCTCAGTTGCGTGTTGCCTACGCGGGTCGCATTTGACTGCTGGCTTAACAGAACAAGTGTACAGCCCAGCAGACAACATGCAGCTGAGCCGGCCGCCTAGGGTTACCACATGTCCGTCTACAGAAAAGAGGACATTTCTAGATTCATAAAAGAACCTTTCGCTCTCTCTTTCTCTCTCTGGTATTGATAACTCAAGTACCAGTGATGTCTCTACTGTATTATCAGTCTTGTTTGTGATACATCTTACGCATCTTACGAAATTTGTTCATCTTTTTACAAATTAAGAAACTTGAAATGTTGACATCTGTAAAACGAATTACATGACTACACAGCAGTGAATATTTCATCACTTCACCACTTATAATCATCGTCTTAAGTGCTGAACTTCTTTCCATACTTATAAGATACCTTGCCGATTACCCCTGTTTTCACCTGAATTCAAAAAATGTTCAAACGTTTGAAGAACTTATGGGACTTAACTACGGGGTCATCACTCCCTAAGCTTACAAACTACTTATGAACTAGCTAAGACTAAGGACCGCACAAATATCCATGCCCGACGGAAGATTCGAACACCCGACCGTAGTGGCCGTGCAGACCGTGACTGGAGCGCCTCAGTCCCCTCGGCCACTGCGGCCGGCTCACCTGAATTTTTTTTATGATGTATCATTTACGGAAACCACAGTAGACCCTACTGTTGACTGTAAAATCGTCAAAAAAAGTAACTGTAAAAATTATCTAAGCGTAGCTTGATATAGCTATGCTCCCATTTCGGATCAGACCGATGTGACTATTTACATGATTAGCATCTAGATTCTAGTGAGTGAATGGAGTATGTAAGACCTAGGTGAAAAAAAGCAATGAATAAAATAAACTTTTAACCCTCCTACTACCACTGGGGTCAATATGACCCCATAAGCACATTTGAAATCTATATCTCCCTTATTTTCAATGCGATTATTTTCAAAATTTATGACTTTGTCTATCTAACTTGCTTGTATGCAATGACATCATATTCAGTTTTACATTTACAACATATCAAAATTTATTCATGGACTATGCACTGAGTACCACTGGGGTCAGCATGACCCCAATCTAATTTTTTTTGTTTTGTTTCTTGAATGTAACATTATAAAAACAGAACAGCGAATATTACGTTGAACAAATGTTATAGGAAACATCTGCAACAATGAAACTAACACTTTCCACTTCTTATTTATACCCATTGTTGTCGTTTCTTTCCTCAGCAGTTGTGTGTTGCCTCAGTTGTTGCTAGTGTTTTGTCGCAGCATGTGAAAGAACTACATTATGTCTAGAAAACGTCTGAGTAGTGTTGAAATACAAGCAATTTTGAATGAAGAAGAGGAATTAGGAGATACAGCGTCTGATGACGACGAAGAGATTGATGGTGTTATTTCTGGAGGTAGTGAATCAACTGAAGATTCTGATGAAGACGTTGGAGATTTACTGAGTACTATGCATTTCAGGGAGGAAATAGGTGACGGCAAAGCAGCGAAACCTATTATAATCCTAGACTATAATGCAACAAAATCAGGTGTAGACACTATGAACAAGTTAGTCAGAACCTAATCTACAAAATGTATGACAAGAAGATGGCCCATGGTGATTTTTCTATAATATTTTGGATATTAGTGCCCTGAATGCTTTCATAATTTGGTTGGACTTAAATCCTGACTGGAATAAAAAAACCAACTACAAAAGAAAATAATTTCTTCTGGAACCGGGAACAAGTCTAGTACAGAAAGACAGAAGTCAGCGCAACAAAGTTTCTCTGCCTCGTCCTCCTCCTCCTTCAGCACAAGTGGATACGGGGGTAAAACGTGGACGGTGCTACCTGTGCGAAAGTTCAGTGGATATAAAACATCCAGAAACGTGCAAAAGATGTTTTTCCTTTGTCTGTAAACACCATTCAGACATTCTTTGTTCTAAATGTAAAGAGATTTTTTGTTTCACATGTAAGGATCTATAAGATCAAGTGTTGGGACAAGATCTTTAAGTGCTTATATATCTACTTCACCTGGTTTCAATCACTAATGTATGCTTTTGTGTTAGTTCATTAAAATAAATTAAATATTGTCAATGTATCCCGTGATAATTACTTGGGGTCATATTGACCCCAACGGTACTCAGTGTAACAAAAAAATTCTGGTAGTAGGAGGGTTAATTACTCAGTTTTTAGGAAAAAAGCTTTAAATCGATGTTTTTAAAACACTGTTTATGTAGTTATGTCTCTTTGGTGCTAAACAGGCGAATGGTGAAGCGGGAATAGTGACTGTGGCATCTGACCTTATTTGTATGAAGTTTTGAACAAGGATTTAACTTATGTATAACGAACATTGCACTAGCTTTTGATCTTAATCATAAGTGTGGTTGACAGACAACACGCAGAAATGCTGAATCCCAGCACGAAGACTGAACGTCTTATTTTTGGGTGTCACAACATTCCGACCGGAGAAAGGGGGGGGGGGGGGGAGTGTTTCATATTATACATACTATGTGCATTTTTGCAGACTTATGTTTTTAATTGGCCGCCTCGAAGCTCGTATTGCGCAACAATTGCCACGACAATTGTTTCAGTTGTTCCAAAGTAGCTTGACCTCAGAGCAGCGGCGACATAGAAACGAGAAAATTCAAAACTCACATTGTTTTAAGAAAGGTTAAATTCTCTGAGTTAGTGATTGTGACAGTTCAGAGAGTTATATTTACGCACGTTCAAGTTGAAGCAGTTGCAGAACGCGATAAAGAGGACATTTCCCCATTTTGTTAAAAACCCGGCCGGACTATTTTTAGGGTCCAAAAGAGGACGTCTGGTAACCCTACGGCCGCTCCTCAGAACCAAAGGAATGGCCTCACCAGGCACACAACTCGAGAAAGCGTTTCTACACACAGGCCACGACCAGTGGCGTAGCTATGTCACCGAGGACCCCGGGGCAAAAATGACATCGGGGCCCTCTTTACACTAATACTGTACAGATGCAAAACTACTTCATCATCAGCTCTTTACTGCCCACTGGAAGACATAATAAGGCAAACCTAAATACTACTAAGTAAATTATTATGTGTCACGCAGCAGACAATATTTAATCGTACTCTCTAATGTAATTGTAAAAGTTTGTTTGTTTGTTATGTTTCCACGCAAAATTACTAGGTGATTTGGATGAAATTTTGCAGAGGGGTAGAGTTGGAACTGGGTAGGACATACAGATGAAAATGCCCCATGGGATATTTTTCGTCAGCGGTGACAGCAGGCGGACTTTTGGCAGTGCCGACGACTCACTCTCGCTCAACTACTGCGCTGTTGGCTCATTTCGTTGACAACTCAGTCAAAGAAGGAAAATAGGGGAGATATTCGTGTAGGATGGTTTCATCAAAAGTAAGTTGCCGGATTTTGTTTGATGAAACACTTTGGATTGAGCCGTGCCCCTACCAGGCTTCTTGGAGTGTATGTTAGTGTCTGGACAGGAAAAATTAATAAGTAAAATAACTAAGTCGATATCTTCGCTTATTATCGTGACAGTGGGGTAGAGGGCAGAGTCTTGACGCACAATTCACTATTGAGACAAATTAATTATTACATGAAACTTCCGATCCGTGAATGTAATTAAACCTTTAAATGGCAGAATAAACAAATAGTGTGCGGGTAGAAACGTACCTTAAAAGATTGCGTGAAGTGCTGAATTCTAACCATTACTTTAAAACACAGTAAAGTTGTTTGTTTTTCACATAGAAGAACTGAGCAGAATCCGGCAGAGGGTATAGTGTTAGCATGAACGTAAATTGAAGAGCGTATAGTTGTTATGGTATGGGAAGGCGCCATTCCCAGAAAAAAAGCCACAGAATGCCGAATCAATTTCCCGACCACCATTGCAAGGTAGTGTGTAGAAATGTATGTAGATTCTGTTCGGCATTCCTTTCAGTATTAACGCATTTGTGGAAAATAAACATGCCTGTTTCCTGGCGCAACGCATTTTGTGGAAAATGCGCATTCTCCAGGTCTGTCTGCGCAGTACGTCATCTGCCGTTTATGAGGTGCACTGTAGAAGGGTACGTAGAGCGCACGTAGCACAGTGATATTGTAGCAGGAGAAAGTGTCTCGTAGAAGTTATGTAGCTGAACAAAAACATGTACAGAAGCTTTAAGATGAAGTTATGGTCATAAGTGAAGAAGATGAAGATATTACTGAAATGGAAAAATAAGAGGAATCTTTTGATGCTGAGTACTGTTCATGGAGAGGAAGAAGCTGAAGTTCAAACCAAGAGGGGCACAAAGAAAAAAACCAGCAATGATAACTGACTATAATCAGTCATTTACAGATCGCTCTCACCAAATGAAATCCTACATTGTCTAAGGCAGGGTGTGAAAAGGTACAGGAAGTTTGCAATTGAACAGTTGACAGGGTCAGCACTGGTAAATTCAATTATGATTTACCGATACATCAACAACAAGATCATCTCAATCACAGAATTCAGAGCCGGCCGCGGTGGCCGAGGGGACTGAGGCGCTCCAGTCACGGTCTGCACGGCCACTAGGGTCGGGGGTCCGAATCCCCCCTCGGGCATGGATATTTGTGCCGTCTTTAGTATAAGGTAGTTGATAAGTAGTTTGTAAGTTTAGGGACTGATAACCCCGTAGTTAAGTTCCATAAGGTTAACAAACATTTGAACTGAGAAATCTCTCACCGTAGCTACCGAGCTGCCTGCAGATTGTGCTCTTGTGAACATGGGAGCAGCAAGTCAGAGCTACATGGATGCTACTAAAAAATGAAGAATGAATTTGGACGAGAGCAAGCTGTCAACAAATGTAAACAAACTACATGGAAATGTAAGAAATTGTGACTCATATTTTTGCGAGGAGTGTTTCTTCGTGGAGCACAGTGAATGCAGGTGTTAGAGATACAAAGTGGAATTACCCAATTTTTTCAGTCTGTTTCATTGTTGTTGCAATTAGAGTTGGAGAATGTAATTAAAACTGTATGTGATATACAATCTACTGTATAAGTAATATGTAACACCAAATAATAAATTATAAAATCAAGGAAACTCCAATATGACTGGACCATGTGAGTTATATATAATTCACGATTCCAAGTGTCAATAACTATTCTTGAGCTCTTGAAAACTGGAGGCCACGAACATGATTTGTTACTGGGGCCATGATGTACTGTAACACCAGGTCACAGCACGCTACTGTGACTTACAACTGCACCACGGAGCTTTAAATGGAAAAAGTCCGTTGGAGTTGTATTTACTTCACGTGGCCCGAAGAGAAGACTTCCTGTGACTTATATTTAACTCACGTGGCACTCAATGTGTTAAAACGTTGTTTTCTAAAAGTTGGGAATTTTTCTATTTCTTGTAACACGAATACTATTAGTCCTTGAAAAAAAATTCATAATTATTTTTCGCGCCTCACTGTGTATCACGAACTTAAGGAGTGGCGTTTTTCAAGTCGTGGCGATTTCGTTCGTGTTTCCTCACGCACCAAAGTCAGAATGAAAGATTACCTTCTGGAGTAATACAATGCTTCAAACTGTTAGATTGCAGATGTTGACGAAGATATGATTTCTGATCGGTAAGCGTTTTCGTGACTGCAGTACATTATAGTAATAATATAGGTACACAATTAAAATGTAGTCAGTTTTATTTTAACAATTATTTTACAATCTTTTACTGGATTTGGTTTTCGTAAAATCATCAATAATGTCTGTTAAATCTAGACTTGATGCAGCCTTGTTTTCGATTGATGAGTGCCAAATGTCCGAGTCAAGCTTAAGCCATACTGTACCTCAGATACGTTTTGATAATTTTTAATTTGCTGAACGACCTTTCGGCTGCTGCAGAAGAATAAAACTGCGGTAAATACTTCCGTAACCTCACATTAATGCATATTTTGTTATAATTTCCTTACATAATTAGCGAACTGTCCATGTTGGGGTCAATTTCGGCGGGAGAAATTAAAAGTCGAAATTCCTTCATTATAAAATATTATATACAGTATAACGTCTATTATCCGAAGTAATTTGGGGACATGTATATTCGGAAAACTGGTTTATTCTGATATTCGAACTGTACACTTCTATTTCTCAATAAGAAGTACTGTACATTAAATGTATTTATACAGTATTTGGAGGAGCGCGATGCTTCACATTGCGCCGAGCCGGCACGTCGCAACATTTGGAAGCCGCCGCTGCTGCTGTGAGCAGCTTTGAGGCTGCCGCTACTTCTGCTACACCGACTGAAGTGTGCCGATTGTTGGACACATTGGCTGGCAGCTTCGCCTGTCAGCAGCGTCACATAGTGGCGTCTTGTGAAGACCCAATTAGAAGCATTGTTCTGACAGCCGGTAGCCCACCGCGGCTACTATGGGAAACTTGGTTTGAGGGGAAGGGAATATGATTGGCGATAGGGTGGGAGGGTAAAAAAAACTAAATAAAAAATTCGACGCTCTACTCTAACTTTTTTCGATCGTCGCTGAGGAAGGCCGAGGGGCCCCTGGAGCTCGGGGGCCCCGGGGCACTGCCCCGCCTAGCCCTATGATAGCTACGCCACTGGCCACGACTTCGTGCACGAGCTCTATAATCAGTTTTCTGTTACGCAGCCACATGGAATGGGCATGCGAATCTAGGCACAATGTCGTGGACTGGGCAGCTGATCACTGTCAGAGGTGCGAGTCCTCACTTGGGCATGGGTCTGTGTGTGTGTGTGTGTGTGTTGTGCTTGGACCACTGCAGTTTGGTGCCACAACAAACAACTGAATCTCGTACACAAAAATAGTGCTGCACTTTCCAGAGGCATTTGTAACATCTGATTGAGGAGCAAAGTCCAGTGCTGCACCTCAGAAACACGTACGAAAGGTGAAGAGCTTTTAGGCGGAGCAAGTGCATGATGCTTCGACTTTCCAAACAGGAGTGACAATATATGGCAGACATATGTAAAGCACAATGGGGAACATAACAATTACAAACTTTCAAATCGGCACAGGACGGTATTAGTGTCTGCAGGGAATGTCCCCGGGACAAACATGCTATTGTGTTCAGTACCCATTAGGATCTATTATAACGTTTTAGTAAGTCATATTCACTATATGACTGTCTCCAATATTCACACCTTACTTGTTGGAGAGGACACTATTAATAGTAATTACCACACCATCTTTATTAACCGAGCACAAATATAGTTTTCCAAAAAGCCCAGAGCCCAAATAAAGTCATTGATGAGCTAGTAAAAAGGTAAAGCAGTCAACAATCCGAAAATTGGTTTGAACACCACAGTGCTTTACTAGGCATGGTCCTGTTTGGAGGTGATATGCCGTTGCCTTCCTCTATCTCATACATATTATGAAGAAAATCATACAATGTAGAAAAACAAAAGTTTTAGAAAAATGTAGGGGTGAGACAAAATCAAATTTCACAGGACGCCCAAGATTTCCTTAAACCAGCCCTGTTTATATTTTCCACTTCTGATTATTTGATCTACTTATCTTGCATTCGTACCGTATTGAGGACCACCCCATGGCACAACATGCAGCTGAGTATGCTTGATTTCAATGGCTACTTCACAACCCATGCATGCCATCTGGAAACTCTTCCACCACCATCTTTTCTGTACTGAGTAGTTGGAAGTTATCCTTAAAATACATTCTCCCATCCTGAAAGCATATTGGCTTCAGCTTTCAGTAACCTACTGACATCACACCATCCCCAAGCAATTTCTGCCCTCCTAATATTCACATCCCTTCACCCTTGTTACTTCCCATACCCTCATCTCTGCTCTTCTCCTGTTACATCCCTCCTCCCCACCCTCATCTATCTCAAATCTGCTCCTCACAGCCTTATCAGTCCCTGGACAATCAGCTGTCCTTGTCCATATCTTTCTCCTTCTGCACCCCATTCCAAGTTGCTCATCTGTTTGATAAGATACTCAGCATGTGACAGCTGGCAACAGCAGTCATTTATGTGAATTGTGCCATTATAACTGTATGTGCATGTTCTTCTTCTGATAATGACTTTGGCCACAAACCATGTTGAGTGAATGTGTTTGTTGTTTCATTTTGTCTGTGTGTGGTATAGTGTACAGTCTTTATGTTTTGTTGTAATCTACAATATTCATAATATTTTTAAAATTTTAATTTTAATTTTGAGTAAACAAATTTCTCATTCTGAGAAACATTGTCAATATTATGAATAGGATAGAATGGAACTCACCATAATGAAGATACACTGAGTTTCAGACAGGCATGGAGTGCCTGTTGCAGTCCAATGAGTCATCTTTATTGCACGTTACAATCTATCCTTTTCCCGATATTGTTGACGTTCCAACCTTGACTCCCAGTTGTTTGTTTTCTGTCTCAGATATGTTATTCTTGTCGTTATCTGCCAGCATTTCATTTCCCCTCTGCAGCATGCCTATGTCTTTGTTCTACTTTTGACAATGTTTATCTCATAACCTCTTTTACAAGACAATATCAATTTTGTTTAGTTGGTCTTCCAAGGTCAGAGGATGGTGTAGGGTGAGCAACGTCGATTATAAATATTAAACTTTTTCTCTGAGATTTCCAATGCTTTTCTATCATAGCTGCCTTTACTTAGTTTATCAGCATGTCTAAGTAGTAGGTATTGTCTGCTTTATGCTGATCTTAAAAATAACCACTAGGGATAGCAACTTGAGTGTCACAAAAGACAGTCAGTATGACTTCTCACTGATGTTTGTGTTCTATAGTTTTTTCAGACAGATGAGCTGGTGTGCTGCCATTCTATTACTCCTGCCCAACAGATTCTAATCCTCTATCCTACATTCCTTTCAATTCATGTCTCTCGTCATACTACTTTCTACCATTTTCTACTCTTTACCATTTTGCCCCCCCCCCCCCCCCCCACACACACACACAAACATATGAATGAGTATGTGTGTGTTTGTTCTCTTTTTCTAATAATGGCTGAAATGTCTGTGGAAAGTTAACATCTAGTCTATATTTACTAAGGAGATTAGATCAAAATCTTGATATGGAAGCAATAAAAATTGTGTGTTTTGGGTTGTATATCCCTTTCTATCTTATGGAATTGTATTGTGGGGTGGGAGTACTCCAACCAATATAAGTAGGGTATTTGTATTGCAAAAGAGAGCATTAAGAATTATGGCAAAAGTAAGACCAAGAGCATCCTATAAATACTTGTATATTAATTTTAACGTTATGGCTATTTATGCAGTAAATATGTTTCAATCACTAATGACAGTGAAAGAAGCTAAAAGAATTATAAATAGGAATATGGAACTCCATAATTACAATACAAGACACAAACCAGACTTTCACATGGTAAGCAGAAGACAGAATAAAGCAACAAATCTTATTCATAAGTTGCTTAAGTGTGTGTCAGTTTGTCACCGATAGAACTCCGCATGTGCAGAGCTGTTGTCAAGTTCCATAAGCATCTATGCACATGCACAGTTTTGCAGCTTACATGTGTGTCTGTTTGTCGCCGATAGCTGTTATAAACGTTTTTCTGTGAAGTAACAGTGAGAGAGTAATGCTCTGTGCTGGAGTTGATCAATATTCAGATCGCTGTTAGATAGACTTTGGTGTTAGAATCAATTTTTATAATATCTAGAACATCAGTCAATTCTGCTTTTACTAGTACCCCACATATTAAGTGAGAAATATTTTATAATTCATTTACAAGTGAAATGAAACTGCTTTCTGGGAGAAATTTGAAAAGTGAGTTAAAAAGGTCTCATATTGAAGTGCCCATATAGCATGGAGCTGACATGAAATGACCTCTGGAATACAATGTTAAACATCCTCAAATGCATCTAGGTTAGGGTGTCCATTCGTCCCATTTTTCCTGTGACAGTATTAGATTAAATTCTTATTTGAACAGTAAAAAAGGGATTTAGGCTATTATTAAATATATGGTGCACAAAAATTCATTGAAGTAAACTGTGGTTGTATTACTTGAGTTTGAATATTTCAGTGAAACACACATTTAAGACTGGCCACCTTAAACTGAAAGAATAGTGTATAAAATGAAATTTTTAAATTCCATCTGCAATCATATATTAAGCCCTCTATTCTCACATTGGAATGGCAGAAACCTTGAGTTGTTTAAGGTGCAAAAAATTCTGTTGTTTTAGTTAATTAATTAATCTTTATGAAAATGGGTTTTAAAATTCCTGGGAAGCAGTAAATAAAATCTTACTATGTTATTATATATAAAAAGTAGATGAGGTTTACCTACCAGGCGAAGAAACACAGGTATGTGACAGAAAAATAAATAAAACAGACACACACACACACACACACACACATACAAATGCAAGCTTTCGCAACTGCTCTTTGCCTGAAGAAGCAACAAATGGTAATGAAAGCTTGCATTTGTGTGTGTGTCTGTTTTACTTATGTTACTGTCACATACCTGTGCTCCTTCGCCTGGTAAGTAAACCTCATCTACTTTTTATATATATTTTTCCTGCTAGGAATTTTTCCTCTATAACCTATTATGTTATTACATAGACTACGGTACCATTCTGATATTTGGAAATGACTTCCAGTAAGTATTGCTACAGTACCCAGTCCTACTGATATGTTCATAATCTTTTATAATGTGTGTTTAAGACATTGCAACACTACGCTGTGAAGGAGTACAAGGAAACTGAGTTGCTTAAGTGAACTTTGGCTGTGCTCCCATGTTTGCTCTTGTGAGGCAGCATATAACTTGCCGGCTGGCCCGGCAGCAGGCCAAACGCCAGCATGGAGGCCAAGCAACTACTGGCCTTCTCCCTGCTGTGGCTGCACGTGCAGGTAAAGTGTTCTACATTCACCTGCTTCACTTAAATTATATTTATTTATCCACACATTAAGTTCTGTTGAGAAGGAGGGCGCTTTGGGAGGTGTGATTATTGCAGTTATATGTTAACAAGCAAGAGCAGCCACTGATGGCTACTTTGTTAGTGTTCTAACAACAGAATATCTCTCATGTTGACCTACTCATACTGATAATTATGACTGTTACTTCTGGATGACTTTAAATATGTGTATATGGATTAGGAGAAAAACTCCAATATTTGATGGAAAAAAGGCCACTACTCATCCTCCTGTGCTACTCAAATGCTGTTTTCATCTCATTCTTCTAAGTAATTACTTTTTACTAACCATGATTAGATGTCTATATACTGACAATGTCAATATGTATTTAATACATACATTAGAGCTGTACAGAATTTACAATCCTGAGTCCAGATATTCAGGCAAATTGTAGAAAGAGTAGCAAATAAGGTACTGTTTTACTTCATTTTTTAATGTCTTGGGATGTAAACTTTACTACTTGCTATCTCTCAGTAACCAGGTTATAAAACTTCATCTTTAAATCTACTTAGAGCAACACATTTAATGAATAAATTACTTTTAGTAGATAGTACATTACAGTAGTACATTTATCCTAAATTCAGTTTTTTTTTTTTTTTTTTTTTTTTTTTGGGGGGGGGGGTAACCACATACGGCGATAAGGAATATATGTTGTGGCACATAAGTGTCAATTTTGTGATTTATTCATCTTGTTATATTCAGTTTTCAAATTTTTGATTTGATGTACATGAAAAATGATCAGTTTTATAATAATGGCTTTTTAAGACTAGTATTTTACATTTCTGAAACAGTTTTCAATTGAAATAATAAAAAATATAATTTTCTTAATTTCCTTGTTCTTTTTAAAAATGGAAAATCCAATACGAATATCAATAATGGATGCAATAGGAATATCAATAATGGAGGATAGGTAACAACTCATCATAAAGAGGCTCACTGAGCTGCTGACAGACACGAAAATAGTGTGAATGTAATAATCTATTTTCATGCCTGTCAGCAGCTCAGAAAGCCTCTTTATGGTGGTTGTTACCTATCTTCCGTTATTGATAATTTCCTTGTTCCATTTTTTGAAGCTGTCCCCAAATATTCAATAGAATAACAGCATTTTTCTACTAGAAGAATAAAGAGCAACATTTTCTGTGAACCAAGCTCCATGTAAAAAATATTACTGTCTTTTATTTTACTGTAAATTTTAAAGCTCATACATTCTGGCATTTGGACTTAGTTCTGAACTGTGTGCCGGAAGTTAAAATGTATCCCCTTAGTGAACTCTGTAACTGTGGTGGAAATGGAAAGTGTTTAGTATAGCCTACATTTGTTTTTGTACAAGAAGCTCATCGCATCAGATGTATATGTAGATGGAAGGAATTAATAGTATTTTTAATTTTTTTAACAGTGATCGAGAGGATTCCATTTGCTTGGCCATACACATATTCCTAATTTTTTTCTTTTCTAATACTATGAGTCTTGAAATCACATGGTCTCTCTAAAATCTTCTACAAGATGATCACTTGTGAATTTTACACAATATTCTGACTATACAAGATACCATGCTAGTAATCTGGTTTTCAGGTTAACACAGTAAGATCACAACAGGCCAACTGAGACTTCTGTTAATTGATCCTTAAGCTGGTGCCACCTCACTTTAGTTTGTTGCATCAAGAACTCAGCATGTGTGCCCTCATTCAGTATATACCTTATGCAATCTACTCCTGGTACCTATTATTCACTTTTATTTGGAACCACATAAAATAACTGTCTGTAAGAGTAAGTGAATGTTTATAAGCCTGTTCCAAAATTCTCCTGGCTGTGTCTGGCACAAGTGTGTTTGTGCTCTTTCTCAACATTAGCTAACATTTTTCATGAAGCAACTAATGGATACAGTATATTAAACATTGTTTTTGTTTTAATAATTGCACACTGTGTCAGTTTCCTTTATATCAATCAACTGTGGGCTGACTGTTCTGTGAAATGCCGTGTCAGTATAGTTGTCTAGTGCAAAAAGGCTGACAGCAATAATGAATTGTCAATGCTAATTAGAAAATTTACCTTTCATAATTAATATTAGGCAGCTTAATTTGAAATTTATGTATGGCCGGAGTTATAAGACTTGGGAAGATTCACAAGTCATAGTTATACTTCTCAGTTAGTCCATATCAGATCACCAGATCAATTCACCAGCCATCTTGGATTTTCATGAAACTTTGTACATTTTCTTGTACTAAGAACTTCTGTCCTGTGGAGTCTCAACAGCTGTCATCACATCCCACATATTTGCCACCATTGGTTTCTGTCTCTTCCCATTTCCTCATATTCTTTTATTTCTCTTTTTCTTGAGGTGTTATTTATTATATCTTGCCTTGCAGCCTTTGGTCTTCCACTTCTGCTATGAGGATAGTACATCAAGATGGGTGTCCCTCATCTGTCATTCGCACTGCATGTCCATGCCAAGTGAACTGTTTTTGTATGTGATATTTACTGAGTTTGGGGCATTTTCCTAATCTTAGTATTTCTTGTGTGGTCTTGCTAAGATAATTCTACATCACCTTCTGATAGCTCATTTCTATAACTCTGTTTGTTTCTATTTGTGCCAGTAAGCTCCGTGCACTTGTGTCCATACTCACATGCAGGAGGATGGCAGTTCAAACCTGCCTCGACCATTCGGATTTTGATTTTCCTTGATTTCTATAAATTTCTCCAGGTAGATGCCAGGACTGTTCCTTGCAAATATTATGACCAGTTTTCTTCTCCATCCTTAACCAAACAATTTGAGCTTGTGCTCCATCTCAAATGATCATGTTGCAGACAGGAGATTAAATTCTAATATTCCCTCCTTTGCATCTGTAGAATGTTGTAGGCTCTACAATACCTCTTCACTGCACATCCTTCGCCTTTCATGTTACATTAGAAGACCATATCATCCGGATTGGTGCTTTCCTGTGGACTACTTGTTGCTGTATTTTCCATTTGTTTGGTCTGTTTTCCAGTAAGAAGCTACCCAAATATTTAAACTTAGCTGAGTGTTCTGGTCCTACATTTTTTTACACTGCATAGCTACTCACTCTTTTGAAAATTTACTTTCAGTTCTCATTTATGATATTCATCTGATAATTTTCTTAGAATAAAGTGAATGTTCATCATGTTCACTGATCACTGTAAAAATATTGATCCTTTGTGAGCTGAATTTCCTAACCTATACATTTCTTACTCCATAGATCTGAGACTGACTTTCTGAATGTATATTTTAAACAATGTGGGTAATTCTCAGCATCCCTACTTTCATATTTTGTTATTTTGAGAAGTTATGGCAAAATTTTATTTCACACTTCAACTACACATTCTGAAAATTAGTAAAGGTTGCATATATTTCTGACAACTGTCCGATCCTGCAGCTCAGATGGCAGCATCGCTGACTACTACGCAGGAGGCCTGGGTTCGATTCCTGGCAGCGGACTGAGTGTTGTGTGTTGTTCTCATCAACATTTTCATCATCATCAACATGCAAGTCACCAAAGTGGCTTCAAGTAAAAAGAGATGCACTAGTCGGCCAAACAACCACACATGGGATCTGCTGGCCAGAAATACCATACAATCATTCCATTATTTCTGACAATGTTTTCAAGCTCATTTCCCCTCAGGATTTCAGTTTATTCACTGGTACTATGTCATATAACTTCTTGAGAATTTCTGCAAAATTTTTTGCTCGTTGACTAAAAGGTAAAGCAGACTTCAACCTCATGATTAGTTTGAGCACCAAAGTGCTTTACTAGGCATGAACCTGTTGGTGACGGTATGCTATTCCCTTGCTCTGACCTTTGAACTGACTTAACTGCCCAGGAACAGGGAACATACATTTTTGCACGGATTCCAAACTATTGTACACCTCGGCATTTTTCACATAAACAGCATTGCCAGAGATGAAAGAAGTGATAAGTTGTTGTGGTCTTCAGTCCAAAGAATGGGTGAATGCAGCTTTCCACACTACCGTATCATGTGAAAGCCTCTTCATCTCAGAATAAGAAGGGCAACATACAAGGGTAGTCCCATAAGAAAACATCAAAGAAAACGTAAACATGTTAGAAAAAATGTTTTTATTTGTCAACATGATCTCCTTTCACTTCTATACAATTTTACCGGTGATTTTCAATAAGTTTGATACCCTTTTTATAATGAGAACTGTCTATCTCATCAAAATAGCCATTAAATGCTGAAATCATGTCTTCATTTTTTGAAAATCTTTGACCACCCAAGCCAAGCTTTCAAGTTTGGGAACAGAAAATAATCCTGGGGGCTAATTTGCTGAATAGTGTGCATTAGGTAACAATTCAAACTTTAATTTATGAATTTGGCTGTTACAATAACAGACTTGTGAGCTGGTGGACTGTCCTGAAGAAACAACACTTTCTTCATGGCCGAATGTGGCCCTTCTTTTTCTTCATTTCTTGGCTCAAACATTACAATAAGTTTGCATAATACTCAATGTTGATAGTTTTTCATTTTTCAAGATAGTCAATGAAAATTATCCCTTGAACATCCCAAAAAGCGACGCTAACCTTGCCTGCTGATGAAACGGTTGTCGCCTTCTTTGGAAATGGTTTTCGACTTTGTGTCCATTGTTTTGATTGATCTTTTGTCTGAGGAGTGAAGTGGTGGACTCATGTTTCAGCCATGGTTATCAAACAGTGCAAAAAAAAAAAAATCAGCCTTGTTTGCTGTGAAACTTCTGTTAACACTCAATTGAAACATCTTCATGACACTGTTTTTGCCCAAGTGTGAGCAAATGTAACACAAACCTTTCACTCAGTTTTCTCTTGTTCAATTTATCCAATAATATACAATGTACTAAGGGATCATATCGTTGTGGAAGACCCCGCTGCAAGACCTGTCCAATCCACCCACCCAGCACTTCCTATTCCAGTCCTGTCACAGGCTTATCCTACCCTATCAGAGGCACTTGTGAAAGCAGCCACGTAATTTACCAACTGTGCTGCAAACACTGTACAGCTTTCTATATTGACATGACCACCAACCAGCTATCCATTAGGATGAATGGCCACCGCCAAACTGTGGCCAAAAACAAGATGGACTACCCTGTGGCACAGCATGCAGCAGAGCACATGCTTGATTTCAATGACTGCTTCACAACCCGGGCCATCTGGATCCTCCCATCCACCACCAGCTTTTCCGAACTGCACAGATGGGAGTTATCCCTACAATACATTCTCCAATCCCAAAATCAACCAGGCCTCAACCTACGATAACTTCCCTATATTTTTTCTCCATACCTTACAGTTCCTACCTCTGTATCCCAAACCTCATTTGTTTTGAGTGGAGTGTGAATGTGTGATCGTGTGTGTGTGTGTGTGTGTGTGTGTGTGTGTGTGTGTGTGTGTGTGGTCTTGTGTACTTGCAGTGTGCACCCATTTTCTATATATGTTTATTTTATTTTATTTTTTATTTTCTCCCCTCACCCGCCTCCCCACTCCATTCCTAAGCTGCATCTCGTTATTCCCAGCTAACCCATCCCTACCACCATGAAGTAACCTTCCTATCCCCTCTCCCCTCCACTCCCGTCCCCGATTCGCTACGGAGCATAATTCGAAGTGCGGCAGTCGGAGGTGATGGTTTAATGACTTTGTTGTGTGCTTGTGTGATTGCGTGAGTGTTCTATTTTCTGAAGAAGGCCATGGCCGATAGCTGAATGTGTTGTATGTGTGTGTCTTTTGTATGTGCCTGTCGCAGCTCGTCGCCACATCTTTGCGGTGAGTTGAAACTGTCCTGACTATATTATTAATTCCAACCTGGATTTCTATATGTTTCATTTTATCTATTATTATACTGAGTCAGTCCATGACCATGGAGACTTGGGTACTGTGAAACATGATATATAAAATAAAAATTAAATTATATAAAAATAAAATTACACAGTGGTTGAATATGAAGTTCTGCACAACTTAAGGGTCTTCTTCACAATGGGATGTGGTATTTATGGGATACAATATTTGAAATATCACATGAGAGTTTATAAAAAACAGCTTAGTACTCAAATAATAAAAAACTTTTTGTTTTAATTTGTTTCAGGCACAGCAGTCGTCACAAACACAATCACAGGCACAAAAACTGTCTCTAAACGTACCCGGCAGAGGTCGACTGCAACTTTCACAATCACAGTCAAATTCCATATCATTCAATGATCCTAGAAATATTCTTCTCATGTTTGACCGCATTTCAGAGCCATTGTTTGTTCCTAAAGGAATAGACAACAGAATTGTGTTCAAACTCCCAACAGATTATCTGGTGAGTTTATTATGAATTAATGACTATGGCCATTATTAAAAATAAGTGTTGTTGTTGTTGTTGTTGTCTTGAGTCCACAGACTGGTTTTATGCAGCTCTCCACACTACTCTGTATAATTGTGTCTATTTGAGTATGATGTATAAGGCAAGATTCAAACAGATTTTGTTCCTTAAAATTAAATGAGTACAAATCATAGATTTCTTGTTTTATTTTTTTATTTTTTATTTTTGTTTTAGTCTATAATGATTCCAAGATGGCAGACAGAGGTAGTGGATGGAGCAGGCAGCACAAATTGTTTTTGCAGCCTGTACCATCCACTGCCACCACCTGCCATCTTGAGGGTTTTCGTCTGAAAAGGTTCATTATAGATGAAATAAAACAAGAAGTCTGTGATTTGGACATTTATATTTTTTATTTTATTATTATTATTTTATAATTATAACAAATAGCTGTTATGCTTTCAATTTTTTTTTTTCATTTAGTCAGTAATTTCATGCACCATGGGAACTACAGCAAGCATACACTGTTATATTGGTGACTTAGATCTCTCATTCTTAAGAATGGTGATAGCATTGCTCCTCTTTTATTTATTGGTTTATTGTTATTATTATTGAAATTCTGCAAATGTTCACCAATGATTGCACTTAAAGTTTATAGCACTCTCATTTCTCCTCAGATTTATATCTGCCACCAGTATAAGATAAATACTGCCAACTAAACAAATATGTATTTGCATGTTTCTTTAACTATGAGAAAGTATAAAATAAAGATTTTTGACTTACCTAAAGTACAGGCTCGTCGATAGAAACAGCAAACACACACAAACACACACACACACACACACACACACACACACACATATATATATATATATATATATATATATATATAATATTATAGAAGGAGACCTTCCAGGTGGGAAAATGGTATAAAATAAAGATTTTTGACTTACCTAAAGTACAGGCTCGTCGATAGGAACACCAAACACACACAAAAACACACAACCATTCGAGCTTTCGCCACCAGTGGTGGCTTCTTCGGGAAAAAGAGGGAGGAAGGAGAGGAGAAAGGGAAGGATACGGGTTTTAAGGAAGTGGAAAAGGAGCCATTCCAATCCCAGGAGTGGAAGGACTTACCTTAGGGGACAAAAAGGAAGGTAAACAAATACACACTCACACATATCCACATCCAAACACACTTAGGCAGACATTTCATATATATATATATATATATATATTATAGAGGGAAACTTTCCCGGTGGGATAAATAAAAATAAAAATAGAAAAAGAGATGACTTACCAAAAGGACCGGCTCGTCGAGAGAAACAAATAAAATCACACACAAACACACATACAAGCTTTCGCCACCACTGGCAGCTTCTTAAGGAAAAAGAGGAAAAAAGGGGAGGAAAAGGGAAGGATATGGGTTTTAAGGAAGTGGAAAAGGAGTCATTCCAATCCCAGGAGTGGAAGGACTTACCTTAGGGGAAAAAAAGGAAGGTAAACAAATACACACACACTCAGACATATCGAAACGCAAGCACACCTAGACAGACATTTGTTATATATATATATATATATATATATATATATATATATACAAAACCCAGTATAATGTGTTTATATATATATATTGACATTCTCCAGCAAAAACAATTTGATGTAAAAGAGGTACATGTCATACAGAATTCAACACTGAAAATTAACCAAACAAAAACATCAGAAGTGAAAATGGAAATGTTGTTTGTCACATCTTTTTTTACATCTATTCTCATGCCATCTTTAAAAAAAGCTTTGCATGATATTGAACTGGCCATGAAAGTAGCCTAAATATCAATAATATCAGATAGGGGGGTACACTCTGATTTGTGGTACACTTATAAAAGGCCTTCAAGAGTTCCTGAATAGAAACAATCTCAAAGATTAAACAATATGCTATGTTTGGTTGTGAGGCTATCTTCCACAGCAGCAGTTAAAATTATCTATAATAGTTTTCCAGTGTTCTGCTGATTGCAATTAGGTCACTTTTTTCACTCCAGGCTTGTTTCTATTTTTATTTATAAAGCACCTTCTTTGGTTTACAAAATCACAGATAATTTTTTATAAATAAAAACTGAAACATGTATCGTGTAAGGAAAAAAAAAACCTAATTGCAATCAGCACAAGACTATTATAGTTAAATTTTCAGTATGGCCTCAATATATATGTAGCAAAACTTAAGTTAATGGTGTTTAGCAGAAATAGCAATATAAATGTCACTCTGTCATTAAACTACTATAAAATAGAAGAAGTCTGTCATTTGAAATACCTACCTTGGCAGCATGATAAAAGATAGCGAAGATCCAAATAAGGAAATCAGTTGTAGAATTGAGCCACTGTTTGCAAGATAAATTCTCTGTTCTGTAATTATCAACTAAATCTGAAGGTCAGACTGAGGTTAATGACATGCTACATCTGGCCAGTACTGTTATATGGTGCAGAAACCTGGACCCTTAAGAGACTGTCAAACAACTTGCAGCCTTTGAAATGTGGTTGCACAGACGAATGCTGAGAATACCCTAGATAGATATCCTAATGAACAAGAAAGTCTTAAGGAGAGCTTGAACAAAGCAAGCACTAATAAAAATAGTAAAAGTTCACAGAATAGCTTGTCTAGGCTAGATATTAAGGGGAAATGAAGATAACCTCATAAAACTCATATTATAAGGTAAAATAGCTGGAAAATGGAGAGCTGGCAGACCACAAATAACATAGTTAGAGAACATTAAGCAGTGGAACAACTAAGAGACTTTTCTAGCTGACAGAAGATACAAAAATTTTCCCCCTGGAGTAATCACCAGTGTCTGGGAGATTGGACATGGCACTTGAAGATGAATTGTTCTGTACCTACAAATCAGTACGGTATTTCTCCTAACCAACGGTTCACTACTTTCTGATCACACCTTAAGGATACCATGCAAGAAATATTCATAACAGTTCTCTCACTTGTTATGAATGGAATGGCAGTGTTTTAATTTTCTTACAGAATTCATGACATCAAAAAGCTCGGCTGAGGTGTAAAATAAGCTCGAAACATGTAGTATATTACTTGTTTTTTTTTATGTGAATAGTATTATTAGCCATAAACATATGTGAATTTGGTACAACCCAGTATAATGTCATTGTAATTTATTTCAACTTTATATTTTCAGTTATCACGTTTCCAGCCAATAGCTTCAGATTTAGCAGATAGATGGGGTGGGCCTACAGACAGAATAGAAATAGATGTGAAGTCCATCACATTGCCCGATCTGTCATTTCCAATGAGCCTCGGCCGTAAAGAGAATTTCTCTCCATTTATACCATATCATCGAAGAATGGCAGCGAGGCTGGTAGAAACATTTATGGGTGAGTTATTTAGCAGAAATTTTTAATGCTCCTTGAACAGATATGTTCTAAATGAATGTTCCTATTGTAATTAATTGATTTTTTTTTTGAAACTTAGCACTCTGGTACAAATTGGTTACACAGAATATTTTTAGGTTTTTCTCATGTAGAATATAGTTACAATTTCTCAAACAAAATGTAATATACCATATGTTTTTCATGGGTTGACTTCTCATTTATTTTCTATAGATCTGTTAATTAAATCAACACTTTTCAGAATACTAAAAGCAGAAGTAGAACATTATAAATGAAACAGACAAAGACAAATTGACCTTGTAAATGTTGTAGTCTTTGATATCAGTCATGCCTTCTAAAATTCTTGCCAAACAAACTTGTCAGAAAATTGCATAGCTGGCACTGAAATAAATGACGAACATTCAGAAAATAGTGGAACCAACTGAGTGGTAGCAATTATATTGTTGTGATTCTTTTAATTTGTTTATTCATTTCAGTGGAAAAGGGGGAAGGAGGGGAACACTAGTACAAAATTAACATTTCTCAAACTGTTAGTTTTGTTATACAACTACTAGTGATCCTCCCTGGCTCCAGATGGGTAGTTCTAAGCATTATCAGGCAGATGACTTGTTTGTCACTGCAGTAATTTTATTTAAGTGCCACTGCATAGAGTTCTGATCAAATTTAAGTAACTTAAATTACTTAACTGGCCCATGCCAGAAGGTTTCTCAGAAGGTACAATTGTTATATGTTGATATTCAGAGTGACATCTTGTGGTAAAATTTTATGAAATTTACTGAACTTCCAAGGCTGTCGTGAAGAGGTGGAGACCATATGAAAATCCCTACAGTGATTCATATGGACAGAAAATTTGGCAGGGGACTTAATATAATGTATGTAAGAATGACATAGCTGTAATGATTCTAATAATATTAGTTATGTGTGGCTCAGTGGCCTAGTGCAAGTCTTTTGATCAAACAGAACTTCATGTCTTAAGAGGCAACATTGCCTTGATCCATGAAAATGTACAAGAACACAAAATGTACTAACTCCAGAATGGAGAAAGACAAGAGGTCACACAACTATAACTATGGTGTCTCAGAGCAAGTGGAGAATCATCTCTGTGGAGATAGATGAAGATAAGACAGACTCAATGAGGCAGCAACAGGCCACACTTCAGGTTCTTCAATTCACTGTTAGATGGCAGATGCATTATGACAATGGAGCTTGACTTTAATTCAATATTTATAATTTATACAAAGAAACATTCCTCATAAATCAATCTACTTATCAGTAAAAATTGCATGAAAATACTTCAAGTACGTCATGTGTGTTTGGTGATTTACTGACCTTTACATTAGTTCCTGACATTAGCCTAAACATGCAGATAGAGGCTATAATGAAACTTTAATTTATATTTGAAGAGAAGATGCAACTAAAAGAATGTTATTCACTGACAATCTCATGTTGTGGAAGGGAATACTGTGTAGGATCTGGAGAGTATCAATAATTTACAAATAATTGTTCTTGTAACTCAGAAAATAAAAAGGAATTGCAGACATGGGACATTTATATTAATTGAAATATATTTACATTTCAGGTATAACATCCATGTGACAAACAATTTTATATTTTCCAGGGATGCGCACATATGAAGACTTTCTGTCACTGTCGATCTACTGTCGTGACCGATTAAACCCATACATGTATGCATATGCTCTGTCAATTGCCATCATTCATCGACCTGACACACGAAATCTACCACTGCCCCCTCTATCTGAAGTGTTTCCAGATAAGTTTATGGACAGCTCCATATTTGGACAAGCTCGTCAGGAAGCAAATGTTGTTGGAGAAGGGAACAGGGTAAGCCAAACACTCTTTGTACTGCTATATATTGTTCAATAAAATAAATGTTACCTTGCAGTGTTCATACACAGAACAAAGTTTATGTTCACAGAATATATGACATCAACTGCAAATGGGCAGAGATGAAAATGTGTACCCAACCAGGATTTGCAGCCAGGTCTCCTGCTTTCTAGGCAGATGTGCTGACCATTACACTAGTGGAGACAGTGATCACCGCACCTGCAAGGACTACCTAAGCACGTCTCCCGTCAAACACAAATTCCCAGCTCTACCCTGCCCACAGTACTCAAACTCGTAGTTTCAGAAACTAATTCCTGTAAGAGTAAGGGCTCCAAATTTCCCCACCCCTCCCCACTAATGAAAGGATCATTGCCCGTCACTGGCATTATATTCTGTGAATATGAAATAACAACTGCAGGATCAGAACTGACATCTGTTCTTTCGTAACAGACGCCATAACTTCTTTGCTTTCTACAGTATGTCTGCCTAAGTGTACTTGCGTCTGTGTAAATGTGTGGGTGTGTGTTTATTTGTTTACCCTCCTTTCCCCCCCCCCCCCCCAAGGTAACTCTTTCCCGTCCCGGGCTTGGAATGACTCCTTACCCACTCCCTTAAAACCCTCATCATTTCCTTTTCCCTCTCCTTCCCTTCTGCCTGACGAAGCAGCTAGGCTGCGAAAGCTTGCGTTTGTGTATGTGTGTGTCTGTGTGTTTATTTGTTGCTATCACTGCCTGTGCTCCTTCGCCTGGTACGTGGACTTCATCTATTCACAACTTCTTCACTTTTGAGGGCCAAACATACCAACAACTAAAGGGAACAGCCATGGGAACCAGGATGGCCCCCTCGTACGCAAACTTATTTATGGGACGCTTAGAGGAAGCCTTCCTGGATACCCAAGCCTGTCAACCCAAAGTTTGGTATAGATTCATTGATGACATTTTTATGATCTGGACTCACAGTGAAGAAGAACTCCAGAATTTCCTCCTCAACGTCAACTCCTTTGGTCCCATCAAATTCACCTGGTCCTATTCCAAATCCCATGCAACTTTCCTTGATGTCGACCTCCATCTGTCCAACGGCCAACTTCACACATCTGTCCACATCAAACCAACCAACAAGTAACAGTACCTCCACTATGACAGTTGCCATCCATTCCACATCAAACGTTCCCTTCCCTACAGCTTAGGTCTTTGTGGCAAACGAATCTGCTCCAGTCCCGAATCCCTGAATCAGTACACCAATAACCTGATAACAGCTTTCACATCCCGCGGCTATCCTCCTGATCTGGTACAGAAGCAAATTTCCAGAGCCACTTCCTCATCCCCCCAAATTCAGAACCTTCCACAGAAGAACCCCAGAAGTGCCCCTCTTGTCACCGGATACTTTCCGGGACTGGAGCGGACTCTGAATGTGGCTCTCCAGCAAGGATACAACTTCCTTAAATCCTGCCCCGAAATGAGATCCATCCTTCATGACATCCTTCCCACTCCACCGAGAGTTCCTTTCGTTAGTGGAGAGGGCTGGGGAAATTTGGGGCGCTTACTCTTATGGGAATTAGTTTCTGAAACTATGAGTTTGAATACTGTGGGCAGGATAGAGCTGGGAATTTGTGTCTGATAAGAAGTGTGTTTAGGTAGTCCTTCCAGGTGCGTTGATTAGTGTGTCCCCATTGGTATAGTGGTCAGTGCAACTGCCTAGAAAGTGGGAGACCTAGGTTCAAATCCTGGCTGGGCACACATTTTTAGTTCTGCCCATTCACAGTTGATGTCATATATCTGTGAATATGAAAGAGTAACAACTGCAGGATCAGAAGTGATGTCTGTTCTTTCGGAACAGGTGTCACACACACACACACACACACACACACACACACATATATATATATATATATATATATATATATATATATATATATATATATATATATATATATATATATAAAAAGAACAAAGTTTATGTACACTCTGCATGCTGTAATGGTAGCAAACACAGGAGTGTGCTTCCATGAACAGATTATGTCTTCCAGATAAAATTCACTCCTGCTGTCATGAGCATAGAGGTGCCTGACATTGTTTTGGGAGATATCTTTATTACCATGTTTACATCGTTCACCAGCCTTGGCTGGACAGTGTCTGAAGTAACACGTAGCATGCGTGTCACAGTGAGTTCAATGGCATCATCTGATATGAGTGTTGGAGGGCGACATCAACACATGGGTGGTCCTCCGACAATGAAATCTTGTAGGTGCCATAGGCGGTGCACCAGTCGGTTGGTTTGAGAGGAAAGAGCATGTGTTGTTGAAGCCAGAGGGACATAGAAAAGCTCTTCACTGGTGGGGAACATAAACACACACACATTTTCCAGGTCGACTTGATGGGGAAGATTTAAGCGTTTAATCTATGGACACTTAGTGGGTGTAGGAGGTGGCGAAGCACTCACAAGAAGACAGAGGATAAAGAGTGACCAATCACATAAAATGATTGAGATGTATGCTGAGAGAGAGGAGGGGATGGGAATGGCGTCCTCAAGAGCTGGAGAAGACAAAAGAGGCCAGCGAGCGAAACCTCAAATGGGAAAGTGGGCATGAGAGGGGTCACTCTTGATAATGGAGAGGAAAAGTTAGGAAGGACACTTGACAGAGAGTAATTGCTGCTCCACAGAGAAGCTGGGTGTCTATCACACAACTGTGAATTGGGTGCGCATGGCAAGGAAGACACAAGAGTTCTCAGCTGTTGAGCTGCACTCAATGGAGAGTTGGTAGCAGGAATCATAAAATCATACGTGATCAGCGACCTGTCAACATTCTCTACAGGAGGGGGATTGGTTGCTGGCTTGATTTGAGCAGGTTTAACACAATTGATGGAGATTGTGACCAGAGAGCCTTTGACGAGGATGTCGAAGGTATTTTGTGAGCATTGGAGCACACAAAGAGGGTCAGAGTATTGTGGTTGTAGCGGAGGCTGGACTGTGTCATCACTGAGTTTGACTAACTCTCAGGACTCCATTTGGTGAGGGACCCAAGGGGGGGGGGTGAATTTAATTGAAAGGAGGGTGGGTGATTTCCGAGCAATAAAGATGCATGTGATCCAGGAGATTGGGGAGCTCTGCAAAAGGTGGGCGTGGCGTAGGGTTGACTAACTCCCCAGGCAATACTAATCGTTGTTCATATACAAACTCTGTGACTGTGCCACGCAAGTCTTCCTTGTAGGTTGACTGGCATCTGAATAAGATGAAAGGTAATGCCCCAGTCCACAAGGTGTCGTGACAGCGGAGGGCTACCTTGAGTGACTGGTGCCATGCTCCACCGGACCGTTCGCTCTAGGTGCAGTAGTCGGTGGTGTGAATGTGTTGAATGCTGCACAGTTCGCTGATGCCTTCGAAAAGGTATGATACAAATTACCGGCCTCAGTCAGTGGTGATGATAGCAGGGCAACTGAATCATGATATCCACAAAAGCACAAGCAACAGTTTCTGCAGTAATGTCCATCAAAGGGGTAGCCTTGACCCATCGAGTCGTACGGTCAATGGCCAAGCGGATTTAGAAAATAGTATCGACAGGAGGGTAGGGTCCTACCAAGCCAATGTGTATGTGTTGGAAACGACCAGCTGGTACTGGAAAAGTGCCAAGGAGGGGGAGGAGCGTGTGTGAGTGGTTTTTTTTTTTTTTTTTTTTTTTTTTTTTTTTTTTTAAATAAGGGATGCATAAGCATGTCCAAGCTTGGTAGTCTCATTTCATGTCATGCCAGACAAATCATTCTGTAACCAACCTGGTGGAGGCTTTGAAACCCAGATGTGCCAGATTGTGGAGTCTGTTAATGACCTACCACTGGAGAGTGTACAGGATAAACGGGCGAAGTCTACCCCTGGATTTGTCACACCAGATTTTGCGTTTTTGCGTATAGCATCAACACATGATAAAAAAATCAGCCATGACATTGCTGCACCCCCAGTAAGGTGGAGGATCCACATGTGTGTTGTGAATGGCAGCCACTAGGGGCTTGTGGTCGGTGAGCACATAGTAGAGTCATCTGTTAATTACGGGCAGGAACTGCTTAATGGTTTCATACACTGTGATTACACAATCAAAGGCTGAATATTTCTCTTGTGCGTTATTAAGTTTTTTTTTTTTTTTTTTTTTTTTTTTTTTTTTTTTTTTTTTTTTTTTTTTTTAACAAAATTGTAGTGGTGACATGTCGCCATTAACAGTCTGGCTGAGGACAGCACCAAAATCATGTCACTTGTGTCAGTTGTGAGGGCAATGGTGACAGTTTTAGCCAAAAGGACTTTAAGTGCAGAGAAAGCGTTTGACATGTTGCTTGTTCTCCTCAACTAAGGCACTAAGGCTCTATAGCAGAGCAAGGCAAGGTCACGTGAGTCGGAGGGGGTTGTGGTGTCAGAAGTGTGTCAAGGCGGTGTTGTGACAGCTGGTACCCAAGGTGAAAGTGACATCTGTTTTCCTAGCACGGTGAGAAGACTACACAGAGTTCGGGGCAGCTGTAGATTGCTGAGGTGTGGTGGTAGTTGCACCATGGGCTGCTGGCTCAGGTGAGGGCGACACTGACGTATGTGCGGAAAGTGACCAAGTGTCGGCCTATTGACCATAGGTCAAGAAAATCTTGTCAGCATCATGCAGGCGTAGTTAAATTGCTAGCGGTTTGAGGGGTAGCTGTGAGTGGGAAGGGAGTGTTGCCAGCATGTCCAAAGACAGAATTGGCATAGCAACTGAGTTTTGTCTAAAAGCGTCCACATAGGATCGGTGTGGGATCAAAGAGTTGTCAAGTACACTGTCATCTTTGCATGCATGCAAACTGATAACACTTGCAAAGGAAGCATAAGTACTAAGCTGTGTGTGATTATCCAAATAATCCTTATGTAGCACCTTGATCATATGTAACATGGAGGCCAGTTGTGATACTGTGTTATCCAGATGGCGAGCATATCCTCCCTTTCATGCCATAGAAGAAGCAGTTGTTAATGTTTTGTGAACCACCTACACATGAAATGGTGAATCTGATATGCCATATTAATGCATAGGTGAGTCAGTGGTGTCTAAGTTCAACAGAGCACATGAGAAATGCATGTCTGTGGGGTGGTGATACACTGAGCGGTGCTCTACATCCAGTGATAGTTTGTGGTATGTCAAGAAATAGATGCCTACGATGGACTTAGGGATGTTTGCCACTATGAAATTCCACTTGAGCTTGCAGTTCAGTGACAGTTGAATGGTGAAAATCATCAAACTTGAGTATGTCAGCTGAGTAGTGTTGACATCTCTTAGCAGTGTGTGATGTGAGCAAATCTGGCCTTTGGACATGGACAAGAGGAGAAGTAATGCATCTACACCAGTGTCCACAAGAAAACATGTGCCTGAAGCAGAATGTAGAAGATATAAGTGACTGCCATGTCTCCACCATATCCTTTCTTCCAGAAGTGCTAGTCTTGCAAGTTTCGCAGGAGAACTTCTGTGAAGTTTGGAAAGTAGGAGGCGAGGTACTGGCGGAAGTAAGGTTGTGAGGCAGCATCGTGAGTCGTGTCGGGATAGCACAGTCGGTAGTGCGCTTGCCCGCGAAAGGCACACTGCAGACTGCTAAAGAAGATACGAGCTAATGGAATAGGTTCACAGATTTGTGACTGGCTGGAAGACTTCCTAAGTAATAGAACGTAGTACGTTGTTCTCGACGGCGAGTGTTCATCAGAGACGAGTGTATCGTCAGGCGTGCCCCAGGAGAGTGTGATAGGACCGCTATTATTTTCTATCTATATAAATGATCTGATGGACAGAGTAAGTTGTTATTTGCGGCTGTTTGCTGATGTTGCTGTGGTGTATGGGAGGGTGTCGTCTGACTGTAATAGCATACAGGATGACTTAGACAAAATTCCTAGTTGGTGCGAAGAATGGCAGCTAGCTCTCAATGTAGAAAAGTGTAAGGTGATGCGCATGAGTAGAAAAAGCAATCCCATAATGTTCGAATACAGCATTACTAGTGAGCTTCTTGATGTTGTCGCGTCATTCAAATATCTAGGCGTAACATTGCAGAGCGATATGAAATGGAATGAGCATGTAAGGACAGTTGTGAGTAAGGCGGACAGCCTACTTCGGTTTATTGGGAGAATTTTGGGAAGATGTACTTCACCTGTAAAGGAGACCGCGTATGAAATGCTTGTACGACCACGTCTTGCGTATTGCTCAAGTGTTTGGGACCCGCAGCAGATCAGTTTAAAGGAAGACATAGAGGCGGTTCAGAGGCGAGCAGCTAGATTTGTTACCGGTAAGTTCGACCAATGTGCGAGTGTCACGGAAATGCTCCGGCAACTCAATTGGGGATCGCTGGAAGAAAGACGACGTCCTTTTTGTGAAGTTCTGTTAAGTAAATTTAGAGGCCCGAAATTTGAAGCTGAGTGTAGTACGATCTTCCTGCCGCCTACTTACATTTCGCGTAAAGATCACAAAAACAAGATAAGAGAAATTAGGGCTCGTACGGAGGCATATAGGCATTCTTTTTTTTCCTCGTTCAATTTGGGAATGGAATAGGAAAGGTACACACCTTACGGTGAATTGCGGAGTATGTATGTAGATGTAGACATAGATGTAGAATGGTGGCACATTGTATTTCAGCAAAAACTGGTATGGAAGCCATGGGAGCACTACAGACAAATGAAAAACATCATGTTTCAACACTAGGGATCACCATTATGGTGACTTCTTAGGGTTGTTTGCACTAAATAAAGATCACATGCATGCATGCTTATATAGTCTGGTCATTGTTCATCTCAAACCTTTGAGGTTAAGAAGTCATGCTAAATATGTAATCAGATTATGTACATAACCTTACCTGTAATGTAGCATTTACTGAATGTCAAGTAGGAAACTAAAGACATCAAACACTCATTTTATATTAGCAGGCTCTTAGATATTAATTAATGAAGTGTTTTTTATCTTTCTTTCACATTTAGTTACCAATAGTAATTCCACGTGACTACACAGCATCTGATCTTGAACCAGAGCACCGTGTTGCATATTTCCGAGAAGATATTGGGGTTAATTTATTCCACTGGCAGTGGCATCTTTACTACCCATTCAATGGCTTACCTTCTATTGTCAATAAGAATCGAAGGGGTGAACTGTTCTACTATTTGCATCAGCAAATTACTGCAAGGTTGGTAAAATTACAATTATAAAAATGCATTCTAATTACTTGCATTATAAATTATTACTATTATACTTATCTGTGTGGTGTCTATTCTTTCACACATGTCTGAAAGAACAGACAAACACATATACAGGATGGTACGTGCTTTGAGGGGTGATTCTACTAGTGAATCTGAACAAAAAGCTTCCAATAAACATATGCCTTTTTCTTAACCATTTGTAGGTAAACAAATGAAGACAATTAGGAATGGGGAAAGTGCAGATGACAGTGAGTTAAAATACTGTTATGTTATGGTTTCTTTAATTGTGTATGTTTCCTCGCAGAAAATTTTCAAATAGTCCACTGTCAACTTCAATGCATTTTCCTGCTCTTGTAGACAGGTGTTGTGCTGCCAGTCGGAGCTCTATTCTACAGAACAGTCTCTGATTGGTTAAGAATTGGGCATAGGTTTATTAAACGTTTTTTGTTCAGAATCACCACTAGTATCACCCCTTAAAGTGTGTACCTTTCCTCCTGATTCACCCTGTATGTATAATTAATACTACAGTGGGCAAAAAGACTCTTACATTTCAGTGCGGAGGATGCACATGAAGCTTGATCTCTGTAAAGGAATATGCTAATCATGGCCATAAGTAAATGCGAATAATGGGAAGAAGGACATTACAATAGAATTTTTGGTTGGCTGGGAACATGCCAGGTAGTTCTTGCATCTGCAATATCCATTGTGGTGAGGTGGCATAGTGGGTAGAGTATCCACTAGTAGAAGACACAGGTTCAATTTCCAGTCTGGGTACATAGTTTCAACCACCTTATTGAATTTAATTCACTGCCAACAAAATACATCTAAAATGTCAGTGATATCTTTGATCGTATTGCTGTTATATTTTCAAACACACATAAAATGGTAAGAACACAAACAACTACTGTGTATTAGAAATAAGTATTTTTTTCACTTGATCCGTTGATAAAACTAACAAAAATAATGTGATCCATCAATAATTTTTCCAGCTTCCTTCCTTGACTAAATATAGGTGGAATAAGCATAAATAACAAAAAGTAGTAGGATAATAGTTTATTGTTAATATGGTATAGAGTAGACTCCTGATAATGTCAAATTTGACAATCCAACATACTTGGTAGTCTGACGCCGTGCCAAGAGATCGTCAGTGCAATCATACTGTATTGCTCCAGACACACACAAGCATGCACCTGTTGCAACAGGCACCTCTTCCTACCGAAGAAGATTTTGCTGATTTGATTGCCCATCAACAGTTACAATTTATGTTTTATTACCGGTAACTGCTTTTGGATTTTATATCCATCATCAGACGATTGCCTAAAATACAATGAAAAATAAGTAATTCAGGCACTAGTCTCATGATGGTTATTAAATCCAAAAGTGGTTACCAGAAATAGAAACATTATTTGCAACTTTTGATGGACAATCAAATAAAGTTGCTGATCCTGCCCCATACAGTGGAAATACCTAAAGAAGGATTTTTAGTGTGGTTTTCGAACCATTTGTCTAAGAAGTTAGAGAATATTTAAAGAGTAGAACTCTGCCATTGAAGGTCCTATTGTTAGATTATATTCCAGGACAGCAGGACAAGGAAGCATTGAAGCATTAAGATGGCTGATTGTTACGTAGAGGCTTTGTATTTCCCAAAAATATGACTGCACTGATTCAGGCAACAGATTAAAATGTTATCAAAATATTGAAAGCACATACAGAAAGCACTTGCTGATTGATATTGCCAGCCAACCTGACACAGACATCACTTCAATTTTGAAAAAAGAATTAACATGAAAGATGGCATTATCGATGCAGCAGTTAAATGCTGTCAAGTCAGACCTTCATCTCTGATAAAATCTTGGGAAAATATTTAGTCAGAAACCCCCATGCCTCCAAAGAAGGTTGATTGAGATAATATGCCTAAAGATAACCACAAAGTTACCAAGGCTGCACATACACTTTGTGATGAAATTAACATAATGCAAGAGGATGCAGAAGAATTGACAAGATGGGTGTTACACAATAACCTTGGTTCTGAACTGACAGAAGAGGAGATAATCTACAATGTTATGGCTCATGTTGTAGGATGATGACCCAACTGAGGTGGCCAAAGAAGTGAAATGCACTATCACATGGGATGGGCCTATGGCGGATTCAACACTGGTACATTAGTGAGATGAGAGGGAACTCAACTGTGAGTACATTTTAATGATAAAACAACAATATAATAAGGGCAGTTTACAACTCACCACAAAGATCTACAAGGAGCTGGACAGGCACATAAAAAACACACATACAAGATTTGAGCTCTTAGCCATTGGCCTTCTTCAGAATATAGAGCATTCATACAAACATGAAGCCACATCTCACAGTTACACAACTGTCATCTCCGGCTGTCGCACTTTGAATGACACTTTGCGGTGGGGGAATAGGAAGAGAGAGGAGGTGTGTGATACACACACACACACACACACACACACACACACACACACACACACACAGCTCAGAACATGAAAAGGGAGAGCTGTGGGATAGAAGGGGTAGGAACTGTATGGCATGGAGATAAAAAAGGGGAGGGGGTATCGTAGATATAGATTGAGGCCTGGATGAATTTAGTATTGGAGAATGGTGAACCCAGACCTGAGTTATGATGTAACCATTGAAATCCACCATATGCTCTGCTGCATGTTGTGCCACAGGGTGGTTTACATTGTCTTTGGCCACAGTTTGGGAGTGGTCATTCATCCTAATGGACAGCTGGTTTGTGGCTATGCCAATATAGAAAGCTGCACAGTGATAGCAGCACAATTGGTAAATTACATGGCTGCTTTCATAGGTGTTCCACCCTCTGATTGGGGAGGATAAGCCTGTGATGGGACTGGAATAAGAAGTGCTAGGTGGGGGATTGTACAAGTCTTTCAGAGGGGTCTTCACAGCGATATGATACCTGTGGAATGGGGCTGGGATTTGGGGTGGCTTAGGAATAAACTAGAATGTTATAGTGGTTGATAGAGTAATGGAATACCACTTCAAGAGGGGGAGGGGGGCGGCCTTGGGCATGAGGACAGAAAATCAAAACCTTGGTGAAGGGTACTGTTTAATAGTTGGAGTTCAGGGTAGTTCTGGGTGACAAGGAAAGTGCTTTTTTTGTGGCTGGTTACTGGAGTTGGAGGAAAGATTTGAGGTGTCTGGGGATATGGCACAGGACTGTTTGCAGACTAGGTGTATGGAGTAGTTTCTGTACATGAAGACCTTTGTGGAACCTTCAGCATATTGAGAAATCCTCCCTCTACCACCAGTCCAGCCACAAAAGAATGTTCCCCTTGTTACTCAGTACTACCCTGGACCAGAACAACTAAGCTGCATCCATTGCCAAAGTTTTCATTGTCTATCCTCATGCCCAGAAATGATAGACATCATGCCCAAGATCATTCCCACCCCTCCTAAAGTGGTGTTTCATCACCCTCCCAACCTCCATAACATCCTAGTTCATCCCTATGAAACCCCAATCTCCAGCCCTCTGCCACAGGGATTATATCCCTGTGGAAGACCCCACTGCAAGACCTCTCCAATCCACCCACCCAGCTCTTACTATTCCAGTCCCATCATGGGCTTATCCAATCCAGTAGAGGGTGGGCCATCTGAGAAAGCAGCCATATAATTTTCCAATTGTGCTGCAATCACTGAGCAGCTTTTTGTATTGGCATGAACACTACCCTGCTTGCTATCCATTATATTGAATGGCCACTGCCAAATTGTGGTAAAAAAAAAAGGTAACCACTCTGTGGCACAACATGCAGCAGAGCATATGCTTGATTTCAACAGCTGCTTCATAATCCAGGCTTATTGAATTCTTGTGTTAGTTTATTGAACACAGAGGCAACAGAATGCTGCATGCCCATCTGCACAAAAGTCAAGGAGGTTTGATCCAAATTCTGTCTGGTATTAACTGAGTGAAAGTTTCTAGCTCTTGGTAATAAGTTGATATTGTTAACAACAAACACATTACAATATATGTATTGAGAGGCCAATGTCAGAATTCCCAGGCTACTGAACAGGGATCACAAGCAAATGATAATAAACAACTAATTTTCATGTTGAACTGTTGTTGTTGGTTTGGTCTTCAGTCCGGAGACTGGTTTGATGCAGCTCTCCACAATACCCTATCCTGAGCAAGCCTCTTCAACTCCACATAAGAACGGCAACCTACATCTGTCTGAATCTGCTTACTGTATTCATCTCTTGGTCTTCCTCTGCGGTTTTTAACTCATACACTTCCCTCCAATGCTAAATTCACAATTCCTTGATGTCTAACAATGTGTCCTACCAATTGATCCCTTCTTTTAGTCAAGGTATGACAGAAATTCGTTTTCTCACCAATTCTGTTCAGTACCTCCTCATTAGTTACATGATCCACCCACCCAATCTTCAGCATTCTTCTGCAACACCACATTTCAAAAGCCTCTATCCTCTTCCTGTCTGCACTGTTTATTGTCCATGTTTCACTCCCATACAAGGCAACACTCCACACAAATGCCTTCAGAAAACACTTCCTTAGGCTTAAATCAGTATTCGATGTTAACAAATTTCTCTTTTTCAAGAACGCTTTTCTACCCATTACCATTCCGCATTTTATATCCTCTGTACTGTGACCATCATTTGTTATTTTACTGCCCAAGTAACAAAACTCATCTACCTCCTTTATTGTTTAGTTACCTAATCTAATTCCTCCAGCGTCACCTGATTTTCTTAGACTACACTCCATTACCCTAGTTTTGCTCTTGTTACTGTTCATCTTATATGCACCTTTCAACACAGTGTCCATTCTGTTCAAGTGCTCTTCCAGGTTCTTTGCTGTCTCTGACAGAATTACTATATAATTGGCGAAACACAATTAAATTCACCCTGAACTTTAATTTCTTCTCCAAATTTCTTCTTGGTTTCCTTTATAGCTTGCTCAATGTACAAATTGAATAACATTGGAGAAAGGCTACAACCCTGTCTTACTCCCTTCCCAACCACTGCAGCCCTTTCATGCCCTTCAACTCTGACAACCGCTGTCTGGTTTTTGTACAAGTTGTAAATAACCTTACGCTCCCTATATTGTACTCCTGCTTGCTTCAGAACTTGAAAAGGTTTTATTCCAATCAACATTGCCAAAAGCCTTCTTCAAATCTACAAAAGCTAGATATGTAGGTTTGCCTTTTTTTAATCTATCTTCTAGGATAAGCCGTAAAGTGAGTAGTGCCTCCCATGTTCCTACATTTTTCCTGAACCTAAACTGATCTTCCCCGAGGTCGGCATCTACCAGGTTTTCCATCCTTCTGTAAATAATTCGTATTAATGTTTTGCAACCATGACTTATTATACTGATGGTTCTGTAGTTTTTACACCTGTCTGTGCCTGCTTTCTTTGGAATGGGGATTATAACATTTTTCTTAAAGTCTGAGGGTACTTCGCCTGTCTCATGCATCTTACACACCAGGTGAAACAGTTTTGTCATGGCTAGTTCTTTCAGGGACTTCAGTAGCTCTGAGGGAATGTCATCTACTCCAGGGGCCTTGTTTCAACTTAGGTCTTTCAGTGCTCTGTCAAATTCATCTCTCACTATAGTATCTCCTATTTCATCCTCATCTACTTCTTCTCCCCTTCCTACAATATTGCCTCTAAGTTCATTTCCTTTGTAGAGCCTCTCTATATACTCTTTCCACCTTTCAGCTTTCCCTTCTTTGCTGAGAACTGGTTTTACGTCTGCGTTCTTGATATTCATAGAGCTGTTTTTCTTATCTCCAAGTATCTCTTTTGTTTTCCTGTAGGCTGTATCTATTTTCCCCCTATTTATACATTCTTCTACATCCCTGCATTTGCACTTCCTGTCAATCTCATATTGAACTTTCAGTTCTTTTAGATTCTCTTCTAATGGTAAGTAATGCAGTTTTACTGTTTTAACAGAGACCTAAACATGGACTTTTCACATCAGCTTACTATTTGAACTCATTGAATTTTGAACTGTTCAGTTTCACTCATCATATGCCCATTCTATGTAATCAAAATGTCAATTTATTGTTGAATTATTTGTTAAAAACTGTGAAAACTCTTGTCTTACTATGGTTTAGCATCAATTTATTTTTTACAACTCAAGGACTTATGCCTTGAACTGCATTAATTGATACTGTATCAATATTGCAATCATCATTCTTCACTAGAAAGCTTGTGTCATTAGCAAACTGAAATATTTTAGAATTGCATTATACTATAAGGCATAGCATTTATATAATAAGAAACAATGGAGGTCCCAGTACAGACCTCTTGGGCAACTACCTACCACTTAACAGTGCCACATTGTGGGAGCATATCAAAGCCATTTTCAATACTGTGGGGAACTACCTTCTTCTCTCAATTATTAAAGTAAGGCAGGAACCAATTGAGAGCTAATGTGTAGTGTTTGCAGCCTTTCATTTAATCCATCCAGTGCCTCCCAGAGAAAAGGGAATTCAGCAGTTGTTAAACCATTTCTAAAACCAAACTGTACATTTGACAGCAAAATATGTGGATTGAAATGATCAATTTGCAATAACTTTAGCAAATAAAATAGGTCTGAAGTATTCTTCATTATTCCTTTTTCCTTTTTTATAAAGTGGTTTCACTACTGAGTATTTCAGTGTCAGGAAATCAACAATTGTGAAAGGAAAAATTGCAAATATGACTAAGTACTGGGCAAACGGAGGTGGAACAATATGCAAGTATTTTGCTGTATACACCATCATCTCCATGAGAGTTCTTAGTCTTTAGTGATATAATTATTGACTCAGTATCACAGAGGATTATTCTAGGTAACAATCTTCAAATGTTATTTTATAAGAGAGTTGTATGATTATCTGTAGGTCTGAGATTCTGTTTAATTCACCTATATTCAGAAAGTGATTATTTTGAAGCGACCGCTGAATCGAGCAAACCGATTATGTAAATATCTTTGTAGTGAGATCTTTGTGGTTTCAGCTTCCCTGAGCCCAACAACCATGTTATCTGTCAGTTCTGTATTGTCCGTTCTTTAGTTCAGTAATAAAAGTTATCTAAAGTACATGTGGTTTGGGGCTCCAACCCCACATAAAACCCATACTGAGTGACCGCTATGTAATACTGTACATGTATCTGACTTATCAGTTACAGAAAAATTTTCATTATTCACTGACTTTATATCCTCGACTCTGTGCTGTTGGCCAGATACTTCCTTCACAACTAACTATAAAGTTTTAATTTTATCCTGTGAATTAGCTATTATTTCTGCATACCTCATACTTTTTGCTTTCTTAATGGCATTTTTCGTAAGCTTACAATACTGTTTGTAATGAGGTTCTGCAGCTTGATTGTGAAACCTTGTAACATTTTTATACAATTCTCACATTGTTCCACATGATATTCGTACACTGAGGCTGCCTGTTAGTGCCTTTGGAACTGATCATTCACTAGAAATTGATAAACTTACACAGATTGTTTTTAGTGTGTTACAATAAATGTATTTCAACTGTTACAGGTACAACTTTGAGCGACTCAGCAACAAGCTCGCTCGTGTTAATCGTCTACTGAACTGGCGTGAACCAGTGGAGGAGGGCTACTTCCCTAAACTCGACAATATCGTCTCCAGCAGAGTCTGGCCACCGAGGCACTCGTTTGCTACCTTACGGGTAGGAATTTACATTTATATTTATTACTTAACACATTCAGGGGTCTTATAGATGATGTTCATAAAGTTTGTTATGAAAATGAGGACCTGAGTTGTACAATAATTGCTGGCTATACAGCATTTATATGTGGTTGCATGCTTAAAATTACCAGCATGTAATTGCACAATATTGTATGTTACACACACCAAATACTGTTGATTTATTTGTTTAACAACTCATATACAGCATAGAATAGGTGCTTTGAAACAAATATTTACTGCTTTATGTGAGAAATTTTATTTCCTCTTTTTAAGCCTTAGGAGAAGTGATAATCTAAAATTCCTGATTATCAGACTTTGTGCTGATGTCCTATTTGAAACCTCTCTCCAGTGCCCCATGAAGTGAGAGTATGTGGCTCTGTTGACACTGATTTGTCCTTTTGAAAGGAACATTAAGCTCAGGGACCCCTTCTGCTATTTTAGAGGAGTGGGTTATGTCCTGACAATAAATTCTACTCTCTCTCTCTCTCTCTTCTTTTCATCTACAGCAACAAAAAACCTGATGCTACATTGTATGAGCACTCATTAGTCATCAACATGACTGATAAACACCGAACTCTTCAGGACAGGTTGAATGAAACCAACAGTAAACCACCTCCACTAGGTCCTCGCCTAGTATAGTGATGTGAGATCCCTTCATTTGCTCTTGTATTCGTAGTCACTAATTATGGGACAACTTTGACTTGACTTTGTAAGTTATCATTAAAGAGAATAGTTTATAAGACAAAGAATATTTGTGAAATGTGTCAGGCACCGACCGTTTTAATTTATTTAGTCAGTTACTGCTAAATAACCTGCTTCTGTATTAGAAGTGACTGGACTGGTTTGTATTGGCATTTAAGTTGGCTAGTGTAAACCTAGATATTGGGTAAGTTCTCATCATCAGTATTCCTTTAACAAGTGAAGCTAGATGTTGGCCTAAATATTCTATTTAGTCGACTGTACATCAATATCTTGGCTCAAATTTCAGTTTGAACCATAGTACTTAATGGAAAGACAATGTATAACAGTATCAGCATTGGTCTGTCTGTGATATTTTTGTGGTTGATAAAGAAAATTATGGTTTCAATCTGTGAGGGTGTATACACTTTAAGGGTTGCGGTGGAGTAGCCGAGCAGTCTAAGGCGCCTCGCTGTGGAGTGCACAGTTGCTCACCGTTGGAAGTTCGAGTCCTCCCTGGGGCATGGGTGTGTGTGTTGTCCTTAGGGTTAGTTTACATTAGTTTAAGTAGTTTGTAAGCTATGGACTGATGACTACGCAGTTTGGTCCGATAGATTTACAATCATTTGAACACTTTAATGTTGGGGAACAGATACAGATCTTTGTGGCAAAGAGGTGACATCTGATGGATGGTTCAGGATTCAAATTTGGGATGGGATCTAATCTTAGGACAAATACTAATCATACCCAAAGAATTATTGACAAATGATGTGTAACATAGTTGAAATTCCTTGAGAAAGTACCCCAATGTTATTGAATAATATTGGATTTCTGTATAAAATAATACTGTTGTGTGGAGTACAGATCCATGCAGCAGAAAACAGTATTTGTACAAAGCTATCTAGCTCAAATGTTTTTCTAGAATGAGTTCACATATATTCGTACATACATTCACACAGACACCCAAACTTGCATACTCATGGCCATAAAGGTTGTGAGTTTACCCCCACTACTGGCGGAATCAGACCTTGATAGCTAGTGAAAACATTATTTTCTATTGCATGTGTCTATGCTTCACACACACACACACACACACACACACACACACACACACACACACACACAAACTCTCACCTTAAGGTGAATGGTTGCATTTTCTTAGATTTTAAAATACAATACTTAAATTTGTACAAATGAACAAACTATAATATAAAATATTTTCTTTTTAAAGGACATCAACCGAGAACTTGATCAAATAAGGTTTGATATCCAGGACTTGGAACGCTGGCGTGATCGATTCTATGAAGCCATTCAAAGTGGTTCTGTTTTAAATGTAAGTAAAATGTTTTTACTGATAATGAGTTATAACTATAATTTATTACTGGATTTTATTTTTGTGCGTGAATAAATTGGTATTAAGTACTGCTTAGAAATAAGTATTTTATACAGCATTTACATGTGCCAAATGGTGTTTTCAAGAAATAAAAGTTTCCTGCTGTTTTAATCATTGAGCTGTGTCAACTCCAACTAAAACATGATCTCCTGGTGATAACCTTGATTATTATTATTATTATTATTATTATTATTATTATTATTATTTCTGAGAACAGCTAATGGTTGTGACCACACATTTTATGAACTCATACAACAAACAATAGACATTTAATTACCCAGAATTCATCATCATGAAGTAATACTACCTGATTCCTGTTGATGTCTGTAATGCTAGTGGCAGCTCTACACTAGTTGGGGTGTAAAATTCCACTGTAATTGTTTTAATTTCTCAGAACCCCACTTCATTCTTCTTTATAATCACAGCTAACAACTGAGCAAGTTTCGTAATGTTACACCAGCTTCTTCAGTATAGAAATTCTGTGCCTGGGAACAACATGGTGATACAAGTGCTGAATAGTTCCTCATCATATATTTGTTCATTAATTTACAATTTAGAGTATTAGAAACTATTGTGTAACTTCTCGCACAATTAAGTGTCATCTCTGTGTCTTTCAAACTGGTCACTAGACATCTGATGGTATTCGTGCTACTAGGAGGCATGGTAACAACACTAAAGATTAGTGAACATCAGTGCGCACTGGTCACTGGTCTACCTGCTACAGTCACCAGCAGCGTTCAATCATGTATTCATGCTGGGGCTGTGTGCATGTATCAAGTTACACTGACATCTGGATGTATCACTTTCTTTTGTCAGGCAGTGTTGTATCAATCCACACTTATTATATATATAATATATCCATCACAGCGAGACCCACCCGCTCTCCCTCAAAATCACCCCCTTCAAACCTTCCAGGAATTCCTTACTTCCAACCTTGCCTCTCAGTCCTTCCTGAAAAACCTTAATCCTACTCCCAACATTACCGCAGCTGAATCCCGAGCTATCCGTGATCTGAAGGCTGACCATTCCATCGTCATTCTCCCTGCCGACAAGGGATCCACGACCGTGGTACTTGATCGGCGGGAGTATGTGGCTGAGGGACTGCGCCAGCTTTCAGACAATACTACCTACAAAGTCTGTCAAGAAGACCCCATTCCTGATGTCCAGGCAGAGATTCAGGGAATTCTCAGATCCTTAGGCCCCCTACAAAACCTTTCACCCGAGTCCATCAAACTCATGACCCCACTGACACCCCGCACCCCTACCTTCTACATACTTCCTAAGATTCACAAACCTAATCATCCAGGCCGGCCAATTGTGGCCGGTTACCAAGCCCCCCACAGAACGAATCTCTGCCTACATAGACCAACACCTTCAACCCATCATGTGCAGTCTCCCATCCTTCATCAAAGACACCAACCACTTCCTCGATCGCCTGAAATCCGTACCCAGCCTGTTACCTCCTGAAACCATCCTTGTAACCATTGATGCCACCTCCTTATACACAAATATCCCACATGCCCAGGGCCTCGCTGCGATGGAGTATTTCCTTTCACGCCGACCACCCACTTCCCTACCTAAAACCTCTTTCCTTAATACCCTAGCCAGCTTCATCCTAACCCACAACTTCTTCACATTTGAGGGCCGGACATACCAACAACTAAAGGGAACAGCCATGGGAACCAGGATGGCCCCCTCGTATGCAAACTTATTTATGGGACGCTTAGAGGAAGCCTTCCTGGAAACCCAAGCCTGTCAACCCAAAGTTTGGTACAGATTCATTGACGACATCTTCATGATCTGGACCAACAGTGAAGAAGAACTCCAGAATTTCCTCTCCAACCTCAACTCCTTTGGTCCCATCAAATTCACCTGGTCCTACTCCAAATCCCATGCCACTTTCCTTGATGTCGACCTCCATCTGTCCAACGGCCAACTTCACACATCCGTCCACATCAAACCTACCAACAAACAACAGTACCTCCATTATGACAGCTGCCATCCATTCCATATCAAACGTTCCCTTCCCTACAGCTTAGGTCTTCGTGGCAAAAGAGTCTGCTCCAGTCCCGAATCCCTGAACCAGTACACCAATAACCTAATAACAGCCTTCACATCCCGCAGCTATCCTCCTGATCTGGTTCAGAAGCAAATTACCAGAGCCACCTCCTCATTCCTCCAAATCCAGAACCTTCCACCGAAGAATCCCAGAAGTGCCCCTTTTGTCACCAGATACTTTCCGGGACTGGAGCGGACTCTGAATGTGGCTCTCCAGCAGGGATACGACTTCCTTAAATCCTGCCCTGAAATGAGATCCATCCTTAATGACATCCTCCCCACTCCTCCGAGAGTGTCTTTCCGCCGCCCACCTAACCTTCGTAACCTCCTAGTCCATCCCTATGAAACCCCCAAACCACCTTCCCTACCCTCTGGCTCCTACCCATGCAACCGCTCCCGTTGTAAAACCTGCCCTATGCACCCTTCCACCACCACTTACTCCAGTCCAGTAACCCGGAAGGTGTACACGATCAAGGGCAGAGCCACTTGCGATAGCACCCACGTGATTTACCAACTAACATGCCTGCACTGTGAAGCGTTCTATGTGGGAATGACCAGCAACAAACTGTCCATTCGCATGAACGGTCACAGGCAGACAGTGTTTGTTGGTAATGAGGATCACCCTGTGGCTAAACATGCCTTGGTGCACGGCCAGCACATCTTGGCGCAGTGTTACACCGTCCGGGTTATCTGGATACTTCCCACCGACACCAACCTTTCAGAACTCCGGAGATGGGAACTTGCCCTTCAGCTTATTCTTTCCTCCCGTTGCCCACCTGGTCTCAATCTCCGCTAACTCAAATTCCCGCCTACTATCTTTAGCATCTTTGCCTGGGTTCTGTGGACAGAGCCTCTGCCTCAATTGGTATCTCTGTCCAACTTCTTTGCTTTTCACAAATGTCTGTCTAGGTGTGCTTGCATTTCGATATGTCTGAGTGTGTGTGTATTTGTTTACCTTCCTTTTTTTCCCCTAAGGTAAGTCCTTCCACTCCTGGGATTGGAATGACTCCTTTTCCACTTCCTTAAAACCCATATCCTTCCCTTTTCCTCCCCTTTTTTCCTCTTTTTCCTGAAGAAGCTGCCAGTGGTGGCGAAAGCTTGTATGTGTGTTTGTGTGTGATTTTATTTGTTTCTCTCGACGAGCCGGTCCTTTTGGTAAGTCATCTCTTTTCTATTTTTATTTATATATATATATATATATATATATAAAATAAAGATTTTTGACTTACCTAAAGTACAGGCTGGTCGATAGGAACACTAAACACACACAAAAACACACAACCATTCGAGCTTTCGCCACCAGTGGTGGCTTCTTCGGGAAAAAGAGGGAGAAAGGAGAGGAGAAAGGAAAGGATACGGGTTTTAAGGAAGTGGAAAAGGAGCCATTCCAATCCCAGGAGTGGAAGGACTTACCTTAGGGGACAAAAAGGAAGGTAAACAAATACACACACACTCACACATATCCACATCCAAACACACTTAGGCAGACATTTGTACAAAATGTCTGCCTAAGTGTGTTTGGATGTGGATATGTGTGAGTGTGTGTGTATTTGTTTACCTTCCTTTTTGTCCCCTAAGGTAAGTCCTTCCACTCCTGGGATTGGAATGGCTCCTTTTCCACTTCCTTAAAACCCGTATCCTTTCCTTTCTCCTCTCCTTTCTCCCTCTTTTTACCGAAGAAGCCACCACTGGTGGCGAAAGCTCGAATGGTTGTGTGTTTTTGTGTGTGTTTAGTGTTCCTATCGACCAGCCTGTACTTTAGGTAAGTCAAAAATCTTTATTTTATACAATTTTCCTACCTGGAAGGTCTCCTTCTATAATATATATATATATATATATATATATATATATAAAATAAAAAAAAAATTTGGCCAAATCCAACTTTCACAACAAAAAATAATAATAATAAAATGACTTTCAAATAATTTTTATCTTTTTTTCCTTCTTTTTAGGCAAGGAAAGAAATAGTTGATCTTACTGAAACAGAAGGCATTGACATTCTAGGTAACATGATGGAAGCAAGCTCATTGTCTGTTAACCCTAGCTTGTACGGCGATCTGCATAATCTTGGACATGTTATGATGGGTTTCTGCCATGATCCTGATGCAAGACATCTGGTAAGTATAATGATAAATATAGCTGCAGTAATAAAAATGGAGATTCTATATACAAAAAATTTCGATCATTGCACTGAGAACCTCAATTTAAAAAAAAAAAAAAAGTGTTCATTTACACACGTTTGTTGTGTGTAATTAGCAGCAGATAGGAAAGTGAAACAAGACATATAATGCATAATGTAGCAGTGATGACATCTGTAATGACAACATTAGGGCTGCATTGAGGAAGGAGAATGAAAGATTGCACACACAAGATACATATTCTGCCAGTTATTCTACATCTACATCTACATACATACTCCGCAATTCACCGTAAGGTGCGTGGCGGAGGGTACACTGTACCACTACTAGGCATTTTCTTTCCTATTCCACTCCCAAATTGAACGAGGAAAAAAAGAATGCCTATATGCCTCCGTACGAGCCCTAATTTCTCTTATCTTGTCTTTGTGATCTTTACGCGAAATGTAAGTAGGCGGCAGGAAGATCGTACCACACTCAGCTTCAAATTTCGGCCCTCTAAATTTACTTAAAAGAACTTCACAAAAAGAATGTCGTCTTTCTTCCAGCGATCCCCAATTGAGTTGCCGGAGCATTTCCGTGACACTCGCGCATTGGTCGTACCTACCGGTAACAAATCTAGCTGCTCGCCTCTGAACCGCCTCTATGTCTTCCTTCAAACTGATCTGCTGTGGGTCCCAAATACTTGAGCAATACTCAAGACGTGTTCGTACAAGCGTTTTATACGTGGTCTCCTTTACAGATGAAGTACATCTTCCCAAAATTCTCCCAATAAACCGAAGTCGGCTGTCTGCCTTACTCACAACTGTCCTTACATGCTCATTCCATTTCATATCGCTCTGCAATGTTACGCCTAGATATTTGAACGACGCGACCGCATCAAGAAGCTCACTACTGATGCTGTATTCGAACATTATGGGATTGTTTTTTCTACTCATGCGCATCACCTTACATTTTTCTACATTGAGAGCTAGCTGCCATTCTTCGCATCAACTAGAAATTTTGTCTAAGTCAACCTGTATGCTATTACAGTCAGTTACAGACGACACCCTCCCATACACCACAGCATCATCAGCAAACAGCCGCCAATTACAACTTACTCTGTCCATCAGATCATTTATATAGATAGAAAATAATAGCGGTCTTATCACACTCCCCTGGGGCACGCCTGACGATACACTCGTGTTCCACTCTTGCCTTTCCTTTATGCAATAAAGGTTTGCAGCCAATCAGCCACTAATAAAAGGATGGCATTTGTATTTCTGTTGACATGCCATCAATAGGTTTCATTTTTAACGTGCGATTCTGAAGCCGGCAGCAAGCAGCAGTCGTCGCTGACCCACGACAGGTGGCACCACTGGTCCCCATTGTCCACAATGCGGAATGCGGTGACAGCATCACCTGTCGCCATATACCTGCTCAGGCGACTGGTGACCCTCCGGTCCCGAACCAGTGGTGTCGCTGTTGCCGACCGGACCCCCCGCCGAAGACCGGTTTTATGACAACACCCAAGGGAAATGAGTTCTTCAGACTCTGACGAGCCGCAGCGTAGTGGCCGAGCGCATTGAGGCGCTATTCTACGATACGCGAGGCTGTTCCTCGATGGGGATTCGAATCCCCCCTCGGGCATGGCTGTTTGTGCCGTCTTTATTATAAGCTAGTTCATAAGTAGTTTGTAAGTTTAGGGACTGATGACCCCATAGTTAAGTCTCATAAGATCTACAAACATTTGATCATTTGAACTCTGGCGAAAAGAAGTCCGTAAACACAGTAGCAACATATCCTGTAATATTTTATGCAGGAAATAACGAGTATAGAAATGTTTTAGTAAAAGATATCTGGAAAGCTACAGCACAGTAATTAAACTGGACTAGTAAGTGCACGAAACTTGTTATTTATCAAGTAATGGATTCATATGTGTGTTGTTTGTAACTATGTATTTACACTGTAGTGTTTTTAAAGGAAACGCCTTTTACTACTTGAAGTAGCAAAAGGCGTTTTCTTTAAAAACACTGCAGTGAAAATACATAGTATTCAGCTGCTGCTCAAATGGCCACCACAAGCAACGTTGTTTATAACCACTGAAGCACTTGGGGATAGGTCCTCAAGAAACTGTAAATTCAGATTTTGTTCGTTTTAATTTAATGAGACAAAATTGCATTGAATGTAAATAAAAGCAGAAGACATCAGTGCCTTGTCTCTTCTGGAGATCGGATTGAAACTTGCATTTGTTGTTTGTAACAGGGAAGAAGAGTTGTCAAATTCTGTGAATAAATGTATAATAGGCCTGGAACTGTGCTTAATCAGTCGGGAATTTTTGTTGTAAATTCTGATAAACTATTTAGTTATGACTACAGATGTATGCCTGTAAGCCACGGCGGAGTGGCCAAGCACATTGAGGCGCTACGCTATGATTTGCGAGGCCGTTCCCCATCGGGGGTTCGAATCCCTCCTCGGGCATTGATGTTTGTTCTGTCTTTAGTATAAGCTAATTCATGAGTAATTTGCTAAGTTTAGGGACTGATGACCACCTGGTTAAGTCCTATAAGCTCTACAAACATTTGAATATTTTATGCCTGTAAATTTTTGACGTGGCATATCAATGAAGACTCGGAGGAAGTTACACTCATTAATATCTTGTAACACGTTTTGCTTAATTTTTGTAGCAACTTAGTGCAGTTTCCTCAATACTGTACTATTAAAGTTAAAACTAAACACAAATGGTGATTTATGTTCAAAAGAATTAAGAATTTGTTAACTATCAGTAATTACATAAATGGTGTTCTTAAGAATGATAATGTACAGTAATAAAGCCTTTTGTGTAAAATACGGTCAGGACAGGTTTATTTACTTCATGTTACACGAGAGGTGACAATCGATTAATTTTATGTACCAAGACAGAAAAGAAAACGGAATAAAACTATGGTGCAATATTAAAAGTGTGAAAGGAAAGGGATGAAAAGAGCCAAAGTTACTAAAGGCTTTTATGCGACGCAAATATAATGATATTGAATTATTTTCTGGACATATCAGTGCAGTTTCGGAGTTCATTTCCAATATATGAAGGAGAATCGAAAGAAAGATAATAGATGCATTGTTTCTGATTACAAAATGAGGGGTCCACAGTGCAACACAAATCAGCAATCAAGAGATAATAACACACCTTCAACATCCATATTGCTGGTACAGCATTCCGTACCAGTTGTTGAGCATATTGTAAATAATGCACGAGTTTTTGTGTACTTCTTAGTGTAAAATGTAATTTTTCTTCTTCAGTTATTGCATTTCTTAAGCACTGTGGTTTTATGTCATCCGAAATAGAACTCAGTATGAAGTTGAACTGTCTTTTATTTAAACCACAATAGCTCCTGAATAAATTCATCACTAAACTTTTTGTTTTTAATCAACGGCCTGTAATTTCCATCGGCAGCTGTACGTTTACATAAATGCATTACCAGCTTTAGCGTTTTCTTAGTATGGAACGAAGCAACGTCATCGTCTTTCCCCTCTAACAACAGTGGAACAACGGCGGCAGTCGGCAGACACCTTGCCTCTCACCAGCGACCACGCTGCTTGCGTGCCGCTGTGTTTCGCAACGGGTCGACAGCAGGCAGAGGCAGCGCTCTCGTTGTCGGCAGTTGCGGCGGGTCGCTGTCGCCATGTTTGGACTCGCACCTTTACCGATGCAAATTTGTATTCATTATATTAGCCAGTGCCAGCTGAGCTTCAGATGACTGGAGCTTCACTTCTTTGAGTGCCAGATGTTGACTGTGGGTTCCCCCCCACCCCCCCACCCCTACGCCGGTCGGCGTGTTGATGTTTCAGCATCCCCTCCTCCACCCCACCTCCGCTCGGCATTCAAAGAGACAATTTGGCACATTTCTCCACACCCCCCTCCCTTAGATGTAATTTTGTTAAAGATCTGCAGAATGTCTTACCTCAGCTTCTTTGCGCTTGCTTTGACTTCAGCTCAAGCATTGGCCTACCTAGCTTTTTTATTTCTGACTTTTGATTCAAGCTTAAGAGTAGTAATTTGTTTGTAAAAGATACTGAATGTTGTTAATTTTTCTTTGATAATAAACATCAAGAACATATGAATCTGCACATGAACACTAAAACACAGCAAGTAACTGATTACACTGTTAAGTGACTGTAAAAAAAAGAAATCTGTTACAGTGAAGACACAATTTACATTCGGGGTCATGTGATCCTGTAAGCAGCACCCCCTCCTAGCCTCACGCATGTGCACCTCCCCCACATCTTTGCAAACAATTAAATATTTGTTATAACGAAGAGTATAAATGTTATTTATCCTCAAAATTGTGACACATTTGCTAAAATGTCCAAAGATATGTGTCAAGTAACAATACAAGAATCATTGTTGATCCTTGATTCGGTTTTAAAAAAATCGCTTACAGTCGGTCTCGAACCCACTACCTTCAATGGCACAATGCGATGCCACTAACCACATGGCTGTTCTTGCTAGTTGGCGAGTACTGACTTCATTATTATTCATTCTCGAATCTTCTGAAAGCTTTTACAGCTGATGTGTCTTTAATTTATAGTTATAAGATATTTTACTAAATTCATGTGTTTTTGATGAATCTTCAATGAGCAAAAAACAAATATAAAGGGCAGATGTTGCCTTAATGAAGGATTTGCTTATGTGCAAGGTTAGGTGTAGGGTAGCCCCATTGTGTTTGCTTCAGGACCATTTGTTATAACCTCCAGAGCTCGAGTAGCCAGGAGCTGGCGTCTCTCTGCCAGCTCCAAAGCCAATGTTAAAAGTGCCATTTCCCCTCGCCCCTCCCTGCCACAAGAGTGCCAATTTGTTGCCTCCAGGGGGTTCAGAAGAGAATTTGAACCTCAGCCGTGCATGTGTTAGCAACGCTGCGGCCACTGCTACCTATATTAAGCGGCTGCGCTATGAATCGTATTCGTGCTGTCTCTGTTGATGTAAAGCATTTCCCATGCGATAAAAATACTTTGAATGTGTATATAAAATGATCTTATAGACCCTAGCTTTTTTCCGGGGCTTCACTGAACCAGTGAACACATGGGACGCTCCACCACTGATATTAGCCATAGATGAAACATAGCTCTCTTATTCTGAGGTCAATGTAAACCAACATAAAGCCAGTTCTTCCCTATATGGGCTTGTCTATCAAAAGTATGAAGAGTGTGGAATGTGGTTAAAAGGGGTGCATCAAAGTGCTGGTTTTTTCCCTGAATTTCCCACAAGGTTATGCCCAATTTTCTCCTCCATAAATTATTAACTAACCTGATGTTGCATCCTTAATTACACTGATTTTGAAAGACCATTTAACCTAATTGTCTGCCTTCCTAATTGATTTTCGCAAGTTTTTGTTTTAAAGTACAGAACTTTAGGATCTAAAAGAATGAAAGAGAAGCTGTGGATCAGCTTGCAGTCTTGTTGAAACATACCACCAATGTGCCGATTTACTGAGTGCATAAAAAACAAGAATATTTTGGTAGAGCCAAACCTGGAAAATCCCATATTTATTTCCCTGATCAGATATGATCTCATATGATTTCTGTCTTATCCTTAAAAGCCTTTTGGAGTTATTGAAAATGTTTGGATCTACTTGTCAAGTGTTAACAATAACAGAATATGAGTCATGTTATGATGTTGGTAACTTGAGGGAGAATACTAAATACAGGTGTGAAATTCTGTTTTTAGAACAGAATGGATTTTTACTATTTTCTCAGAACTTTCAGAGTGGTCCTCAAATGACTAACCCAGTAATGAATGGTCTACTATTTGATAAACAGTATTGTGACTGTACTTGTTGAACTTATTTGACTAATTATGTTTCTTTAAGCACTAACATGTCTGTTGTATGTTGTCAAAATTTAACAAAGTTTAACAAATGTAAGTGTAGTTTGAATAAATAATTTTTCTTAGAGTGCCCAGCACACGAGCAAACAATTTGATTGCAAATTCTATGAGTGTTCCAATGCTGTAACAAGATTATAGTACATATTTTTCTTATAAAATATAAATTTTGCTAGAAATAGCATAACTTCCTATTTTTTAGGTTCCCATGTATCATTGTACATAAGTGCTGGCATTACATTGATTATTATTTAATTAAATTTGAGAACTAAGATTACTAAGTAAAATAACAAAAACAATTTTCATGCCATCTTTCAGATTTGGCAAAAGTCACTGTAATTTTGGAACCATAGTTAGATGAATCTCTGTGAGCCCTAACCATTGTCACTCCATTCCTAAAAATTGGTGAATTGGTTATTTAGTTTCAAGTTTTTTTTTTTAATTTGAACTATTAAAATTTGATTAATGTTGAATAATAAAAAAATAAAAAAACAAGCTAGACACTGATTGTGCACTTCCACCATCTAACTTACCATAAATTCCTCTTTCATATAGTGGTACTGGCAATTCAGTATCTTAATCAGTTCATGAGTTACAATTTGATGTCTTATATTTTAAAGTATTGGCATCTAGGTTACTCGCCATGATGGACTGACCACAAAGCTGTTGTTCATAAGCAGCTACCTGTCCTTGGGTTTCCGGACTATGTGGAACATGCAGACCTCTCTCTGTCTGTACATGGCTACGCTGTTGCTTAATGCAACCTTGACAAACAGCTATTTATGGGCGCAATCAAACTCACAGCAAAAATTTATAAAACAAATGTTACTAGAGGGTCTTACTGTTACAGTATCTGTCACACATGAGAGATTATAAAAACAGAAACCTTTTAAAATCTTGCGAAAATTTTAATATTATCCAGTATGGAAGAGAAAGCAAAGTTGCTACATTTAGATAAACAACTCCTTGGCTCTAAGTGACACTAATGTGAATAGTACTGTTAATGTGTTTGTATTCTGTATGATACTATTTCACATAATAATTTGAACATTTTGAATATATTTACACTGATAATAGTGATAGTAAATATTAACATTGCACTCTCTTGTTCTTAATAGTAGGCCTAACTGTGCTGCCATTGTTTATTTTACTTACAGGTCTTGAATAGTATCTTTTCTTTCCACTTTCCAGGTTATAGTTATTTATTTTTGTTCCAGGAAACATTTGGAGTTGTTGCTGACCCAGCGACAGGTATGAGGGATCCTATTTTCTACCGGTGGCATGCTTTTGTAGATAGTGTCTTCCAGGCACACAAGGGTGTTCTGCCAAGATACAGTGTTCAGCAGGTACTACAATAACATTAGTAGATTCTTAATTTCTTTACCATATGTTAATAGATTTGTCATAACATTTTCTGCATCTACATAAATACTCTGCAATATTATCCAGTATGATATATCCCTACTGTTCCATTCTCTAATAGTGCACAGGGAAAAAGGAACGCCTAAATCTTTCCATTTTTGATTTGATTTGTCTTATTTTATTATGATGGTCATGTCTCCCTATGTAAGTGGGTGCTAGCAAAATGTGTTTGCATTTGGAAGAGAATGTTGGTGAAAGAAATTTCACAAATAAACCTTACATTTCTGTTAATGATTTCCACCCCAATTCCATGCATCATTTCCTTGACACTCTCTTCACTATATTGCGATAATAAGAAACCTCCTTCACCCAACTTGGTGGGGATCCCACAATGTGCAGCAGTACTCCAAAATAGGATGCACGAGTGTAGTATAGGCATTTGTTTCATAGAACTGTTGCATCTTCTAAGTGGTCTGCCAATGAAACATAGCCTTTGTTTCATCTTCCCCATGATATTTCTATATGTTTTTCCAGTTACATTTGTTCATAACTGTAATTCTTAGGTATTTAATTGCATTTACAGCCTGTAGATTTGAGTGATTTATTGTGTAAATGAAGTGTAATGGATTTGTTTTAGTGCTCATATGGATGACTTATCATTATGTAGGGCCACTTGTCAATTTTTACACCATACAGATCTTAAATAAATAATTTTGCAGTTGGTTTTATCTTCTAGTAACCTTACACTGTTAATGACAGTGTCATCTGTGAACAGTATGAGAGCTGTTCAGGTTGTCTCCTAAATCATTTATAAAGATAAGGAAGATTAAGAACCTTATAACACTTCCCTGGGGAACTCCAGAATCACTTCTGTTTTACTTGATGACTTTCTGTCAATTACTATGTACTTTGTCCTTTCTGAAAGGAAATCTCAAATCCATTCACACAACTGTGTCAATATTCCACAAGCACACAGTTTCATTAGAAGATGCTTGTGATGTACAGTGTCAAAAACCTCCCGGAAATCTAGAAATATAGAATTAATTTGAGAGCCATTCTTGATAGGACTTATCACTTCCTGTTAGTAAAGAATGTTCTCAAGAATGACACTTGTTCTCTTTGAGATAGTTCATAATGTTTGAGGAAAGTATATGTTCTAAAATCCTGCTGCATACTGACATCAGTGATATATGCCAGTAATTTTGTGGATCTCTCCTATTGCCTCTCTTGAATACTGGAGTGACCTGTGCAACTTTCCAGTCTTTGGGTAAGGACTTTTCACTGAGTGAGAGGCTGTATGTGATAACTAGGTATGGGGATATTGCATCAGCATACTCTTTAAGTATTGACAAGTGGTTCATCTCTCAAACTTGATGGAATAATTATAATTACTTTACTGCAGTATGGTGGTAACTGTATACAACAAAGGCATCATTTACAACTAAACATCCAAAATACTCTACTTTCAGTAAATCTGTCCTCAAATTGGTATAAACTGGATGTACTCCTCTGCTCTGGGGATCCCCTTCACTTGTAACTTTTTTCTTCACATCTGCTAGCAGTCCAAACATTCTTCCTGCTCTTCCTCTTTTTCCTTCTGTAATTATTATTCTTGTGTAAAATGTGTCCTGTCCAAGATGTTTTCCTTTTCTGCATCGTCCTCATGGAGTTCCTTTCCTCTCTTACCTTGCTCAGCACTTCGTCATTTCACTGTCTTCATTCTTCTCCGTCGTCCGATTTTAAAACTCTCTAAATATTTTTTTTTTCTGTCTGACTGACCACATTTCAGAACTGTAAGACTCCACATTTGGCGAACCTCTTTGAAGATTAATGGGGAAGGTCATGGCTCTCAGCAAATCTTTCACTTTCCCTCGACGCATTTTTTCCCATAGAGTAAATGCATCTCACTTCTTTTGTACAGTTTCCATTGGAAGTTATCAAGCTTTCCAAATACTGGAATGATAGAAACTGTTCTAATCCTCCTCCACCTATTGTTTTATTAATCATGTAACCTTTTCTGATATTCATCACGTTAGTCTTATCACTGTTCAGTTTCATTTCAAATGCTTCACCCACCCCTATGTTCTCCATCATTACCTGGACCTCTTCTTTTGTTTCTGCTAGTCATATCATCTCATAACTCCTAGTTTTATCCTTTCTCCCCCCACTACAAGTCCTTCAATTCTGGCTTTTCAGCATATGTATTGAAAATTGCTGGTGACATACCTGCCTCACACCTCTTCTACCAGTGGAATTTCATCTACATCTACTAGAACCACAAATTTCTGGCCCACATAGAGTTGTTTTATCAGCCTTCTATCCTTTCACTCTATACCAGTATCATTCAATAAATTCGCCCATTTGCTTCTCTAGTCACTCTTCCTTTTCTAAATCCAAACTAATTTTCTCCTATATTTTCACACTAGTCTACAGCTTTGGTGACATTGTATGTAAAACTAAATGCCTTTTCATCTTTACACTGCTGGTATTGCATTTCTTTGGTAAAGAAACTACAGTGTGTCTGCAAAGTCACTCCGCAGTGGCAAGCTCCGCATGTCTTGCCTTGTGGGGCACATAAAGATGGCAGCACATTCATGTCATTTTATAAGCAATACTACCCCCACCATACTACCACTGCAGGTCCACGGAACATGTGCACGTGTGCTTTATCTGTGCTGCCAACCTTACACGCTCCACAATGCGAGACATGCGGAGATTGCCACTGCGGAGAAACTTTGCGGACATCCTGTATTTTGGTCTTTTGGCAGTCTTCAGGTCAGATACCTGTGTAATATTTTCTGTTGATCAGACTTATAATTCTGGTTACATCACCATTTCCTAAGGTCTTCAGTACTTCAACCACTATTTGAACACAACCTATTGCTTTCCTCTCTATGGTGGCATGGATTTATTTCTCCATCTCCCATTTGTCTATTATTGGTCCCCACTTACTTTTTTATCACATTCTCGTTCCTTCTCTGAGACCAATCCTTCCTGATCTGCAGAATCATACAGATCTTCTTTGTATGCTTTCCAAACATATTTGTTTCCTTCACTGTTCTTTGTTATCTTTTCCTGCTTATTTAACATTCCTTGCTTTCTAATTTTTTATGGTTCTTTCATTGTTATATACCTCAGAGCTCTGAACATTGGATCTACGTTTCCTTGCCTTTCTAGTTGTTCTATTTCTGGATTTTTTATCCAGTCTTCTCCTTGCATTGTCGTTAGTCGTCATCAGTTAGTTGTTCAGTTTTCTGTATTGTCAATTTCCTTCTTCTGAACAGTCATTTTTCCAATTTGTTTGTTCATCTATTTTGTCTAATGCAGTCTATGTGGTTCATTCCTTTTTATTTCTCCTTCTTTTCACTTTTCTAACTTCTTTCTCTAAGATTGGCATTATTGAATCTCTGATGGTAACCAGTTATTATTGTGGATGTAATATTTTCATTGAAAGTCATCCATCATATCAGAATGATTTTTTTTGTATTCACAACCACAACATATCAAAATATTTGTAAATGTAATGCCATTATTTAATATTAAATAAGAAAGAATAATCTTCCAAGTCCTTCTGTTCATAGTATAATTTTCACATTATGGGTATGATACAGCATCTGTCTTAAATGTAACATTCTAAGCTCTAATTTAGTCGATTTTATCATATGTACTATATGTAAAAAAATAGATGAAGTCTACTTACCAGGCGAAGGAGCACAGGTAGTGATAATAACAAATAAAACACACACACACACAAACGCAAGCTTTCGCAACCCAGTTGCTTCTTCAGGCAGAAGGTAAGGAGAGGGAAAAGGAAATGATGAGGGTTTTAAGGAAGGGGGTAAGGAGCCCTTCCAATCCCGGGAGAGGAAAGACTTACCTTGGGGGAAGAAAAGGAAAGTGAACAAATACACACACGCACACATTTACACAGATGCAAATACACCTAGGCAGACATACTGTAGAAAGCAAAGAAGTTAAGAAGTTAGACAGAGTTACCACTTGAGGCAGAGGCTCTGTCCAGAGAACCGAGGCAAAGATGTTAAGATGTTAAATATGGTGGGCGGGAATTCGAATTTAGCGGATGTTGAGACCAGGTGGGCAATGGGAAGAGAGAATATGCTGAAGGGCTAGTTCCCATCTCCGGAGTTCTGAACGATTGGTGTCAGAGGGAAGTATCCAGATAACCCGGACAGTGTAACACTGTGCCAAGATGTGCTGGCCATGCCCCAATGCGTGTTTAGCCACAGGGTGATCCTCATTACCAACAAACACTGTCTGCCTGTGACCATTCATGTGAACGGACAGTTTGTTGCTGGTCATTCCCACATAGAACACTTCACAGTGCAGGCATGTCAGTTGGTAAATCACGTGGGTGCTGTCACAAGTGGCTCTGCCCTGGATCGTATACAACCTCCGGGTTACGGGACTGGAGTAAGTGGTGGTGGAAGGGTGCATAGGTCAGGTTTTACAATGGGGTTGGTTACAAGGATAGGAGCCAGAAGGTAGGGATGTTGGTATGGGGATTTCATAGGGATGGACTAGGAGGTTACGGAGGTTAGGTGGGCGGCGGAAAGACACTGTCGGTGGAGTGGGGAGGATGTCATGAACCTCTAAGCTCTAACCTCTTGTTGCCATGCTTCATAAAAGTGTAAACACTGTAACCTTCTATGTCTCTTTACATGGATTAATGTAATTTTGTAATGTAAGAGCTTGGTTTATTGCATTTTCAGTCTAGCATACGTTGCCTGTAAAACAGACCATTTATAAGTAAATAAAAATAACATAAATTTAGGCACATTTCTGCTGTTGTGACCATTTATGGATTTTTACTATCTGCAGCTCAGTTTTGATGGAGTTCGGGTTACTGGAGTGGAGATTGTAACACAAAATGTACCAAGAAATGAATTTGTCACATACTGGCAACAAAATGATATTGATCTGTCAAGAGGATTGGATTTTGCACCAAGAGGACCAGTTTTTGTTCGATTCACACATCTGCAACATGCACCATTTGTAACCAGAATTTTGGTGAGTGTTCTCTAAGTCAAATGTAGGATAATAAGCTCTACTTATTAAATTTGATGTTGAAGTTAACATTTCTCTATTAATTAAATCTGGATGTTAGTACACACTTGTATGTAGAACATTTATAGAAGTTACTTCTCTACTATTTAGTATAAGTAGTAAAGTATTCTTCTATATTTAAAAATGATTTGCTAAGCCAAAGTTAAGATTTGCATTAACAGTCATTTCCTCCAAGCTTATACACTCATCTACATCTCTCTCTTAAATAACAAGAATGGAGGCATCTTGTTTTTACTAAATTAATAGCTCTCTAACATCAATAATAAAGGATAGACAGTCACTCACCATAAATGCACAGCTTAAATTTTTGACCATGGCCTTTATAAGAAAAAGTCAGACACTCACAGAGACATAACTCTGGTGACTCCAGAGCTTGACTCACATTCGAGAAGATGGCAGTTCAAATCTTCCTTCTGCCATTCATATTTAGGTTTTCCGTGATTTATCTAAATCACTCCAGGCAAATGCTGGGAAATTACTGCCAATTTTCCTCCCCATTCTTATCATAAACAATACAAAATTGTGCTCTTTTTCTAATGACCACTCTGTCACCAGAATGTTAAACATATTTCTTCTTTTCTTTTACCTATCCTTTCTACTGTAATGATGTATTCCATCAACTGCCAAATTGATACAATATCCTTGTCAGTCCCTTTGACCCTCATACACCAAACCCCCTGCCCTGAGGATCATTGCCCTTTAGTTATAGTGGCCTGCGAGAATAGCGATTCAAAGTGTGATTGAAATCAAATACCGCAAATTATACCAGTTTTACAATCTTCAGTTTTATTAAGTTATATAATAAACCAGAGCTCTTGCTCTACACATGTTATCATATAATACAACCTAGTAAGATATCACTCACAAAGTCTGTCTGGTTACTTGTGTAGTGGAGCATTTCACATATAAAGCATACTTTCAAAATTGCCTTACATGGCAAACATACCTGAGAGGCACCCTTCCACCTAAAATTCAAACTTATCCTTTTGGTGTCCACCAACCAAAAGAATGCAATTTCTCTAAAACATGCTCCCAGCTCCATAAGTCACATGACCTACTACTCTAGTAATGGCATCTTTTTTTCACAGACATTTGTCTTAATTTTTTAAATATATTGCAAATTATTTAACATAAATTTTTGGTTTTACTTCATAAATTCTTAAATTAATTATAAGTATAAAAAATAGAGGTCGTTTAACTTACCTAAAGCACAGGCTTCTTGACAGACACAAAAGCACAAATAAAAACAAAAATCTGTGTTTGTGTGAGTGGTTTTTTTTTTTTTTTTTTTTTTTTTTTTTTTTTTTTTTTTTTTGTGTGTGTGTCTGTCAACAAGCTTGTGCTTTGGGAAAGTTAAACGACCTCTATTTTATACGTATTTTTCCTACCAGGAAATTTTCCCTCTATAATATTCGTTTCAACAATTTGAACCTAAATTAATTATAATTTTGAGACATAGTAAAGAGCAATTTTCTTCGTTTGTGTGGCCATAATGTCCATAGTTGCTTTAATAATTATGAATAGCAGTGTTTGTCCGTCCTTGCAACTACAATAAAAATGCAATTTTTCTCATCAGACGCGTTTCGTTTTAATGACAGTAAAACATCTTCAGTGGTCTGTAATAATAGAAATCTACATTTTGTTTTGTTTTTAGATCGAAAACAGTTTGTTAACGGAACATGAAGAGTAGGTTTAACATTTTGTTACTTACAGAAATTTTGTCTTGTTTTTCACTTCACATCATGGAATGCTGGTCTGTTTCATGCAGTACCGCCAGTTCTTCATGCTGTGTCATTTTTTCCACTGCTTCCAGTGTCACTTTTGCACTGCCCATAATTGTTGTCAGAGATCAGTGAAAACAGTTATTATTAAAGAACTATTTTCGATCTAAAAACAAAACAAACTGTAGATTTCTATTATTACAGACACAGAAGATGTTTTACTGTCATTAAAACGAATCGGGTCTGGTGAGGAAAATTGCATTTTTCTTGTAGTTGCAAAGACGGACAAACACTGCTATTCATAATAGTAAAGAGCTCATATTAAGGTGTGTTAAATCCTAGCAATAGTAATGGATTTTGTGCCTTTGCGACTTCTCTCCTAGACTCAGTATTATAAAACAGACAATAGCCTTATGTGTTACCTTTTGTTATTGTATAGCCTACAGCTACATTTCCTCTACACTCTATCCTCCATTAGCACATCATGCACTCTTTTCTGAGTTCCTCCTCAACCACACATCTCTTTTATTCTTCCCCTCATTCTCTTCCCTGATAAAGAAACTTTCCAGAATGAAACTTCACTCTGCAGCGGAGTGTGCGCTGATATGAAACTTCCTGGCAAATTAAAATTGTGTGCCGGAACCGGGACTCGAACCTGGGACCTTTGCCTTTCGCGGGCAAGCGCACTACCAACTGTGCTATCCTGCCACGACTCATGATGCCGCCTCACAACTCTACTTCCGCCAGTACCTCGCCTCCTACTTTCCAAACCTCACAGAAGCTCTCCTGCAAACACGCAAGACTAGCACTCCTGGAAGAAAGGATATGGTGGAGACATGGCTTAGCCACAGCCTAAGGGATGATTCCAGAATGAAACTTCACTCTGCAGCGGAGTGTGCGCTGATATGAAACTTCCTGGCAGATTAAAATTGTGTGCCGGAACCGGGACTCGAACCTGGGACCTTTGCCTTTCGCGGGCAAGCACACTACCGACTGTGCTATCCCGACACGACTCACGATGCCGCCTCACAACTCTACTTCCGGCAGTTCCGGATAGCACAGTCGGTAGTGCGCTTGCCCGCGAAAGGCAAAGGTCCCAGGTTTGAGTCCCGGTTCCGGCACACAATTTTAATCTGCCAGGAAGTTTCATATCAGCGCACACTCCGCTGCAGAGTGAAGTTTCATTCTGGAATCATCCCTTAGGCTGTGGCTAAGCCATGTCTCCACCATATCCTTTCTTCCAGGAGTGCTAGTCTTGCGTGTTTGCAGGAGAGCTTCTGTGAGGTTTGGAAAGTAGGAGGTGAGGTACTGGCGGAAGTAGAGTTGTGTGGCGGCATCGTGAGTCGTGTTGGGATAGCACAGTCAGTAGTGCGCTTGCCAGTGAAAGGCAAAGGTCCCAGGTTCGAGTCCCGGTTCCGACACACAATTTTAATCTGCCAGGAAGTTTCATATCAGCGCACACCCCGCTGCAGAGTGAAGTTTCATTCTGGAATCATCCCTTAGGCTGTGGCTAAGCCATGTCTCCACCATATCCTTTCTTCCAGGAGTGCTAGTCTTGCGTGTTTGCAGGAGAGCTTCTGTGAGGTTTGGAAAGTAGGAGGCGAGGTACTGGCGGAAGTAGAGTTGTGAGGCGGCATCGTGAGTCGTGTCGGGATACCACAGTCGGTAGTGCGCTTGCCCGCGAAGGCAAAGGTCCCAGGTTCGAGTCCCGGTTCCGGCACACAATTTTAATCTGCCAGGAAGTTTCAAAGAAACTTTACTTCCAAAAGCTAGGATGTGTATTACTTTTACTTCTATACATGACTATTGACATTTTGTGTCCTGAAAGTAAGTACGGGCTGAGAATTGTTAACTTGTTCTTGTATTTGACACTTCTTCAGTTTGTTTTATTGATGTTTTTAGGTTGAAAACAGTGGTGCTCCAAGAACAGGCACAGTGAGAATTTTCATGGCACCGAAGTTTGATGAGAGGGGACTTCCAATGTTGTTACGTGACCAGAGAATTCTTTTCATTGAAATTGACAAGTTCTTTGTCCAATGTAAGTGTTTCTATTACATTTTATTTAAATTTTTGTGGCATGTGCTTTATATTTGTTGAAGTACTGTATATCCATTTGTTTTCTTTGGCTATACTTTTATACAAAAATATATTCCCTATGGTCAAATGTCTTTCAAAATAGTACTAAGGAACACAGAGCAATGAGTAAAAATTTGATTGATTTGAAGTAATTCATGTCACACTCAGCAAATTGACAACAATCAATGATTGCCAGTGAAATCAAAGCCCAAATTTCTGTTTTCTTTTTAGGGATCTCTAATAAATTGTATTACATATAGTTCCATGATCATTTTGATCAAAATTCCTGTTTTGTTCAGCACAATGCGACCTTCTTATTGATACTCACCAATAAGACTTGCGCAATACATAACTCAGGGTAGTAAAAGGCTTATAGCTTGTTGTCTCTGTTCATAGGGGTGAGTTATGTATGTGAGCTTCTATGCCGTAACAGCTATCCAAACTGTTTAAATAAGATCAATAATAAATCTGTAGTTTAGCCGATCTGCAGATGGTGGCGTGAAAAATATATTTAAATAAACATAAATTAAAGCTCTGAATAACCAACAAAATGGATTCTAAGATAATGTTTAGAAGAGATTTACTCACGAAGTAATTTTTTATATAAATGCAGTTTATTACTCTTTTTGGACATGAAAATGCGGAGTTAGTCCTACTTTATACATCACTAAATAACTGAATATTTCCCCAACTATTGTTCATGAGAGCCACAATAAGTATCACATGCACTTGAGAGTATAAGTTCCAAATTATCACTTGTAAATTAATGAAGTCCATCAAACATTGCAGTTCTAAATTAATCCGCGATTAATTACAGTATTTGCTATAAAAACAGTTTGTCATCACGCGAGTACACGATAGCTGAATTATCACAGCTTCACAGCCCTACTAACGTCCACAGTTTACCACTCTTCAACCAGAGACTAAGTTCTGCAGTCACAGTCCACACATGCCTATCTCTTCAAATCACAAGTTTGTAATGCGGCTTCAGACCGCCCAGAGGTGACAACCTTTCACTACTGCGTCCAAGTAACGAGTCCCTTCCCAAGCGTTCAAAAGCGTGTTCTGCCTGCTCCAAAATTGTATCCTAATGCCTCATCTTTAAAATACAATTTTCCTTCCAAAATTTATACATTTGAATATCACAGAATTAAATGCTTTGACCACTTTCCTACAAATGTTGTTTACATTTAACAAACAAATAGAATTTTTAACAATTCTAAAAGCGGTTAAGACTAAAGCTCTTTTCTCAGCTAGCTATTAAGTGTAGCATCTCACTGTTCAAATACACTGCTGCTGCCGTAATATATAGTTACACAACCATCACCTCCGGCTGAAGTGCAGCAGCCGGAAGTGATGGTTCTATGACTGTGTTGTGTGCCTGTGTGATAGCGTGAGTGTTCTCTTTTCTGAAGAAGGCCATGGCCGATAGCTGAAAGTGTTATATGTGTGTGTCTTTCATATGTGCCTATCGCAGCTCATCGCCATGTCTTTGCGGTGAGTTGTAAACTGTCCTTACTATATTATTAATTCCAATCTGGACTTTCCATTAATACATATAATTGTTTATGTATATAATATCTACTGTATATATACTATTTTTAGTCAGCTGTGAAATATTTAAGTGTCAGTCTACAACATAAAATGCATGTTCCTAAGAATAATATTAAATATAATAAAATACATATATAAATGTAATGCGCTTTGCTGGGTTCATGTTTTGTGTTTCTGTGGTGGAATCTTTGTTCTGACACAAGAATATTACTACCTCAATGAAAAGCAGATTAAGAGAGTAAAAAAAAGTTTACTGAAAGAATATGGAAATAATGTGGTGCATCTTTTAAGATAGGTAGCGTGGTGCAATGCTGCCCACATGCTGCTTAAATTTTTACTGATAAACACTATGTTATCAATAGTTGTAAACATAAGTTTTATATTATTATTATTATTATTATTATTATAGTACTGAAATTTATCGGCTTTTAATCTGTAAGGAATATAGAAATTATAATTGCGGCGCTTGATTTTTCCCAAGTCTCCTGAATCCATTCATATAATTATATTTGCCGCATGATAATTCCCTGATTTTATATGGATTTTTAGAATAATGTGTGGGGATATATTTCAGTTGAAATCTGGGATAGCCACCCTCACTCATCCAAGACTGCCATTTCCTGTTTCTGAGCAGATTAGGATTTCCCTAACAACCTGTATTCCATTGACTAGTTCCAAGCTGTTACTCGGCCGGTTGGGGAACCCAACAGCCTGACAAAACCCGCATTTCACATGGAAACATCAGTTTCTCCCTGTATCTGTAATGTCACAACAGTATGAGCTTAGATTTTAAATACATTGTACAGTGTGTTTCTGACTGAAGTGTAACTAGTGTTAATACTTCATACAGGCAATAATATGCAATAGATAACCCTAGCGCAAACAGAGATAAAGGCAGAGATTATATGCAATTATTGTACATGATCAGTCCACAGACATGTCAGTAATCAACAATAATAACTACTGCTAATAAATAAACATTAGGAGTAAAATACTTATAAATTGGGGTAGTGCACATGATTAGTTAAAGGGGTTAAAAATTGAATTGTATGTATAAATCATAAAAATTTTATGATATGGTCAATGATATAATGAAGATAGTTTACAACTTGCCACAAAGACATACATCAAGCTGCAACAGGCACATAAATAAAGAAACTCACACACCCAGAACTTCAGGTTTTGGCAATTAACTATTATAAAAAAATAAAATAAATAAATAAAAGACACCATTCACACAGGCACACTTTTTTCTAATGAAGGCTAAAGGTCAAACACTGATGTTAAGTGAATGAATGTCTTTTTCATATGTGTGTCACAGCTCAATACTGTATGTTTTTGTAGGGAATTGTAAACCATTCTCCTTGTACACTTTGCTTTTTGGCTTCCTCCTCCACAATTGCTCATGCAATTTGTACAACTTAAATAACTGTCTTTTACAACTTAAAAATTTAGTCTAATTCAGCCCACAAAAGTTATGGATTTTGCATTCTAACTCAATACAGAAATATCTAGCAAAAAATGGGAGCACTGATATCTATCAAACATTTTGTATTTACCAGCTCCGATGTAACAGTTGTGATGCTCTATACTTAGGACAGACCAGCAGGACATTTGAAACAAGATACAGTAAAATACCATTATTAAGATCCCGGATTTTATGTTTTCCTGCCGTATACACCATTTTTTTGGCGTTCCTGTCCAATTTCCTATGTTCACAATGTTAATTCGCCCCCGTTTTTGCATTAACATACATATAAGGAGTATAAACAATCATCGAGACGTGGCAACAGCCATTTAATTAACATTTGCAGAACACCTCACGCAAGAAAACCACAGACAAGGACATGAAAACAGTCAGATTCAGCAGTAAGAAACGTCTCCTAACCCTCCAAGAGAACTTCCAAATTCAAAAAGCAATAGTAGAAGAAACACATACTAAATGACCGAGTAATCATCGGCAACCAAATGCTATTTAAAGTAATAAGATATAAAGTAGACAAAGGCAAATCTCCTCCACCACCAAACCCACTATATAAACAGAACAACACAAGAGCACACACCTGTATTGGGGAGGGAGACATTATTAGCTAGTCCATGCAATTATACTAGCCAGAGCACTGGGTTTGTGTAATGATAGAGACCATTGTTCCAATCCCGACCTTGACACAAATTTTAATTCAATACTTTGCCTTATTCTCTTTGTGTGAAATAATAACTAAAGATACATCAACTAGAAAATAATATCAAATGTTAAAGTTTTTAGATGATATCAGCTGGACAGAAACATAGTGTATGAATTGAATGAAGAGAGTAGCTATTTTTTGTATGAATTCCTGCAGGCTTTCTCAGGTAACTGTGCCATTAGTAAAGTGCCAAGAGCTGGTGAGAACTGAAAGTACCGAATTTTGCAAAAATAATATTTCGCATTTGTTTGTCTGCTATTACCAGTGTCTCTTTCCCATTGTAGTGAACAGTGGCCGCAACATCATACAGCGCCGATCTGACGAGTCATCAGTGACGATACCGTTCGAGCGGACATTCCGCAATCTCACTGGGGTGGGATCATCACAGCAAGAGCAGCAGTATACCTACTGTGGTTGCGGTTGGCCACAGCACATGCTCATACCCAAAGGCCAACCAGAAGGCTTCCCTGCTGAGTTCTTTGTTATGGTGTCAGATGGCAGACAGGATAGGGTAAGCACACTTGAGTCCTTACTCAATCTTGATAATTGTTTATGGACCAAAATGAGAAAATTAAATGACGACATGTAATGATGTGCACAATACCAAAAAATTTAATTATCTGATGGAAATTCTCCAATAAGATGCAAAAATATTGCTCAAAAGATATAGAGTGACTGGCCAGTACTTAGCTCAGTACCACCAATAGTCACACAAAAAAGACGAAAATAATGACACTCAATCTTTCTGAATTCCTTTTCATTCTTTTTCTTTCATCAGGTAGGGGAGAGGAGGGAGGAGAAATGGATAGAATGGAAGTGTTACAAACTAGGCCATGTGGCAAAAGTGGTATGAAGTCACCTTCCCTTCTATCCCTCTCTTCTCTTTCCTATTTCTTACCTCATGAAAGAAAAAAAAGGAAGACTTTTTCAGAAAGCTTGTGTGTAACAAGGAGATCACATGGATATTGGATTTTAGAATTTTTTGATTTTATAGTACATGAAGGTTAGAACTCATATAACAGTCAGCCAAAGCCATTCGACGCAACTCTCAAAAATTGTAGAGAAAATCAGCTTTGAAGTTTTTCAAGTACATGTAAGTACCAATAATTAAATCTCTTGCAGCAGCTGTCTGTGTAGCTCAGGTGATCGCATTTTGACATCACAACTATAGAATCAATGGTTCGAATCTCGCTGTTAGATAAATTTTTTCCTTTTGAGATTCAGTTATATTAAACATTTTGGATCTCTAATTCCACGTGTCATGTCAGTTTTTGTTTATGTGTTTCTAGACGAGTTGAACACCTTGTTGTCACCTAAAATGATGGTTGGGTAGAGTAGGTGCTTGGAAAGCTCCAGGAGATGAATTTCCAAAAACAGCATTATAGCTCATCACAAACTGAATAATCAATGACTACCTTCATCGACTAATAGTGAAGTGAATACTGTAAAAACGTGTAACTTATGTTTTTTTTTTAATTGTAACCATCATTATTAATGAACTTTTATAAAATATAGAAAATTACAAATTACCACTAGAAATTTAAATTGTGTAATTATTTGAACACAAGTAAAGAACATAAAAAAATTCTCACAGCTGGATTCGAATCAAGGCCAGAATGCTACTACCTGAGCTTCAACAACAGCTGCTACAATTGATTTAGTTATTAGTTCTTTCATATATTCACAAACTTCAAGGTCTATTTTCTCGAGTATTTTTGAGAGTTGCGTCATATGGCTTTGGCTAAATGTTATTTAAGTTCTGAACTTCACGTACCATAAATAAAGAGAAATTGTAATATCCGATACCCACGTGGTCTCCTTGTAAGTTTATTTTTTTTATTTTTTACTATCTACAATACTAAGCTGAGGTAAGCCACTCTACCTCATTTGAAGAACACTACCAAAAAATTCTTATCTGTCTACAGGTAGAGCAAGCTGATCCAGATGTCGGCTGCCGTGCAGCTCACAGCTACTGCGGTCTGCACAACCGTATGTACCCGGATCGCCGCAACATGGGATATCCATTTGATCGGTTGCCACGAGACGGTGTGAATACTCTGCGTGAATTCATGGCACCAAACATGGCCACGATTGATGTGAGGATACGGCACATTGAAACTGTTGTTGGGCCTCAACCTGGAAATCGTCCAGGGTTACCCCCAAATCTTGGGTGATCAAAATGACTGTCAGTCTCGTACTGTTGTGTTAATATTGCAAAGAGACTGGATGTTTTTATTGTAGATATCTATGTTTACTACAGTTAGCTCTCATGGAAAATTGCAAAACTATGAATGAATGTACCTGAAACCAAGCAATGGAAAATGAAAGATATATAAGTGTATATGACAGCATTCTCTCTCTCTCTCTCTCTCTCTCTCTCTCTCTCTCTCTCTCTCTCTCTCTCTCACACACACACACATACACACATTGGTCTGGGATTAGGATCATGAGTTCTGTAGGAACAGACAAGGATATTGCTTGATTTGGGTGAACAGTGAAATTATTTTGGGAGAGTGGGAAGGATAATGTCGCTAGCTACTCTGTCTCAAGTCATAATAAGTTAGCCTTTTATACCTATTATTGCCACAAATTTCATTTTGTAATTGATGTAAAAGGTGAGCCCATCCAATTTATAGCAGTTCATTACTCATTATTATGTGTGATTTTAGTGATTTTGTCTACTCATCTTCACATTTTATGTATTATAACAAAAGTAATTTATTAAATGTGCATTGAAAGAAGTGATTGTCATTATGAAACAATGAATAAATAATTTGTTACAAAGATAATATTTTTAAACCCTTAAATTAGGAAGTACATCTTTTACATAATTTGTGGACCCTTATTCTAAGGATTAGATAAATATATTAACTACTATTAATAATATGGTTTGGTGATATTGAGAGAAAAGTTGAATCCAGGATTTGAATTATTTTGCTCTAACTAATAATAAATCAATGAATTAAAATGGATGTGTGTGTGTGTATGGATGAACGTTCCATGTCTCCTCCTAAAGTAATGAAATGATTTCAGCCAGTCTTGTACACATTTCTTTATTATCAGTCAGCAATTGATGTGAAGGAAGGAATCAACTGCGACATAGTCCAGGAGATATGACATCATAATCAATGAAAAATTGACACATTATCACATATGATCCACATCTCCTCCATAACTAATGTGCTGATTTCAACCAAATTTGATACAGATATTCTTTACTGTCAGGGGAGGGGGGAAATAAATTCTATTCAAGTTAAAACCACCTATAAATAATATAGTGAGGACAGTTTACAACTCACCGCAAAGACGTGGCGACGAGCTGCGACAGGCACATACAAAAGACACACACATACAACACATTCAGCTATCGGCCATGGCCTTCTTCAGAAAATAGAGCACTCACGCAATCACACAGGCACACAACACAGTCATACAACCATCACCTCCGACTGCCACACTTCGAATCACGCTCTGCAGCGAATCGGGGACGGGAGGGGAGGGGAGGGGGAGGGGATAGAAAGGTTACGTCACGGTGGTGGGGATGGGTTAGATGGGAATAACGAGATGCAGCTTAGGAATGGAGTGGAGAGGCGGGTGAGCGGAGAAAATAAAATAAAATAAAGTAAAATAATAATATATATATATAAAAATGGTATAAAATTTTTGACTTACCTAAGGTACAGGCTGGTCGATAGGAACACTAAACACACACAAAAACACACAACCATTCGAGCTTTCGCCACCAGTGGTGGCTTCTTCGGGAAAAAGAGGGAGGAAGGAGAGGAGAAAGGGAAGGATACGGGTTTTAAGGAAGTGGAAAAGGAGCCATTCCAATCCCAGGAGTGGAAGGACTTACCTTAGGGGACAAAAAGGAAGGTAAACAAATACACACACACTCACACATATCCACATCCAAACACACTTAGGCAGACATTTGTAGAAACCAAAGAAGTTGGACAGAGATGCCACTTCAGGCAGAGGCTCTGTCCACAGAACCGAGGCAAAGATGTTAAAGATGGCGGGCGGGAATTAGAATTTAGCGGAGGTTGAGACCAGGCGGGCAACGGGAAGAGAGAATGTGTTGAAGGGCAAGTTCCCATCTCCGGAGTTCTGAAAGATTGGTGTTGGTGGGAAGTATCCAGATAACCCGGACGGTGTAACACTGTGCCAAGATGTGCTGGCCGTGCACCAAGGCATGTTTAGCCACAGGGTGATCCTCATTACCAACAAACACTGTCTGCCTGTGACCGTTCCTGCGAATGGACAGTTTGTTGCTGGTCATTCCCACATAGAACGCTTCACAGTGCAGGCATGTCAGTTGGTAAATCACGTGGGTGCTATCGCAAGTGGCTCTGCCCTTGATCGTGTACACCCTCCGGGTTACGGGACTGGAGTAAGTGGTGGTGGAAGGGTGCATAGGGCAGGTTTTACAACGGGGGCGGTTACAAGGGTAGGAGCCAGAGGGTAGGGAAGGTGGTTTGGGGATTTCATATGGATGGACTAGGAGGTTACGGAGGTTAGGTGGGCGGCGGAAAGACACTCTTGGTGGAGTGGGAAGGATGTCATGAAGGATGGATCTCATTTCGGGGCAGGATTTAAGGAAGTCGTATCCTTGCTGGAGAGCCACATTCAGAGTCCGCTCCAGTCCCGGAAAGTATCCGGTGACAAGAGGGGCACTTCTGGGGTTCTTCTGTGGAAGGTTCTGAATTTGGGGGGATGAGGAAGTGGCTCTGGAAATTTGTTTCTGTACCAGATCAGGAGGATAGCCGCGGGATGTGAAAGCTGATATTAGGTTGTTGGTGTACTGGTTCAGGGATTCGGGACTGGAGCAGACTCGTTTGCCACGAAGACCTAAGCTGTAGGGAAGGGAACGTTTGATGTGGAATGGATGGCAGCTGTCATAGTGTAGGTACTGTTGTTTGTTGGTTGGTTTGATGTGGACGGATGTGTGAAGTTGGCCGTTGGACAGATGGAGGTCGACATCAAGGAAAGTGGCATGGGATTTGGAATAGGACCAGGTGAATTTGATGGGACCAAAGGAGTTGAGGTTGAAGAGGAAATTCTGGAGTTCTTCTTCACTGTGAGTCCAAATCATAAAGATGTCGTCAATGAATCTATACCAAACTTTGGGTTGACAGGCTTGGGTGTCCAGGAAGGCTTCCTCTAAGCGTCCCATAAATAAGTTGGCGTACGAGGGGGCCATCCTGGTTCCCATGGCTGTTCCCTTTAGTTGTTGGTATGTTTGGCCCTCAAAAGTGAAGAAGTTGTGGGTTAGGATGAAGCTGGCTAGGGTATTAAGGAAAGAGGTTTTAGGTAGGGAATTGGGTGGTCGGCGTGAAAGGAAATACTCCATCGCAGCAAGGCCCTGGGCATGTGGGATGTTTGTGTACAAGGAAGTGGCATCAATGGTTACAAGGATGGTATCTGGAGGTAACTGGCTAGGCAAGGATTTAAGGCGATCGAGGAAGTGGTTGGTATCTTTGATGAAGGATGGGAGACTGCACATGATGGGTTGAAGGTGTTGGTCTATGTAGGCAGAGATTCGTTCAGTAGGGGCTTGGTAACCGGCCACAATGGGGCGGCCGGGATGATTGGGTTTGTGGATCTTGGGGAGTAGGTAGAAGGTGGGGGTGCGGGGTGTCGGTGGGGTCATGAGGTTAATGGAGTTAGGTGAAAGGTTTTGTAGGGGGCCTAAGGTTTTGAGGATTCCTTGAAGCTCTGCCTGGACATCAGGGATAGGATTGTGTTGACAAACTTTGTAGGTAGTATTGTCTGAAAGCTGACGCAGTCCCTCAGCCACATACTCCCGCCGATCAAGTACCACGGTTGTGGATCCCTTGTCGGCTGGGAGAATGACGATGGAACGGTCAGCTTTCAGATCACGGATGGAAGACCTGGAAGGTCTCCTTCTATAATATTAGTTTCATCCTTTTGAACCTAACAATATATATATATATATATATATATATATATATATATATATATATATATATATATATAAAACGATTATTAAGACGAAAAATTCCTAGCAGGAAAAATACTACAGTATGTCTGCCTAGGTGTACTTGTGTCTGTGTGAATGTGTGGGCATGTGTGCATTTGTTTACCCTCCATTTTTTCCCCCAAGGTAAGTCTTTCCTCTCCCGGGATTGGAATGGCTCCTTACCCCCTTCCTTAAAACCCTCATCATTTCCTTTTCCCTCTCCTTCCCTACTGCCTGAAGACGCAACTGGGTTGCGAAAGCTTGCGATTGTGTGTGTGTGTGTGTGTATTCATTTATTTATTTGTGATGCTGTCACACCTGTGCTCCTTCGCCTGGTATATATATATATATATATATAAATATAAAATGCATGCACACTGCAAGTACACAAGACCGCATACACACACACACACACATACACACACACACACACACACACACACACACACACACACACACACACATATATATATATATATATATATATATATATATACGAATATTATAGAGGAAAAATTCCTAACAGGAATTTCCTCCTAGTCCACCCCTATGAAATCCCCAAACCACCTTCCCTACCTTCTGGCTCCTACCCTTGTAACCGCCCCCGTTGTAAAACCTGCCCTATGCACCCTTCCACCACCACTTACTCCAGTCCCGTAACCCGGAAGGTGTACACGATCAAAGGCAGAGCCACTTGCGATAGTACCCACGTGATCTACCAACTGACATGCCTGCACTGTGAAGCGTTCTATGTGGGAATGACCAGCAACAAACTGTCCATTCGCATGAATGGACACAGGCAGACAGTGTTTGTTGGTAACGAGGATCACCCTGTGGCTAAACATGCCTTGGTGCATGGCCAGCACATCTTGGCACAGTGCTACACCGTCCGGGTTATCTGGATACTTCCCACTGACACCAATCCTTCAGAACTCCGGAGATGGGAACTAGCCCTTCAGCATATTCTCTCTTCCCGTTGCCCACCTGGTCTCAACCTCCGCTAAATTCGAATTCCCACCCACCATCTTAACATCTTTGCCTTGGTTCTCTGGACAGAGCCTCTGCCTCAAGTGGCATCTCTGTCTAACTTCTAACTTCTTTGCTTTCTACAGTTCTACAGTATGTCTGCCTAAGTGTACTTGTGTCTGTGTAAATGTGTGGGTGTATGTGCATTTATTTACCTTCCATTTTTTCCCCCAAGGTAAGTCTTTCCTGTCCCGGGATTGGAATGGCTCCTTACCCCCTTCCTTAAATCCCTCATCATTTCCTTTTCCCTCTCCTTCCCTTCTGCCTGATGAAGCAGCTAGGCTGCGAAAGCCAGCATTTTTGAGTGTGTGTGTGTCTGTGTGTTTATTTGTTGCTATTACTGCCTGTGCCCCTTCGCCTGGTAAGTATATATATATATATATATATATATATATATATATATATATATATATATATATATATATACAAACACACGGTCACACATTCACACACCACTCAAAATAGGTGAGGTTTGGGATAGAGAGGTAGGAACTGTAAGGTATGGAAAAATATATATATAGGGAAGTTATCGTAGGTTGAGGCCTGGTTGATTTCGGGATCGGAGAATGTATTGTAGGGATAACTCCCATCTGTGCAGTTCAGAAAAGCTGGTGGTGGATGGGAGGATCCAGATGGCCCGGGTTGTGATGCAGCCATTGAAATCAAGCATGTGCTCCGCTGCATGCTGTGCCACAGGGTGGTCCACCTTGTTTTTGGTCACAGTTTGGCGGTGGCCATTCACCCTAATGGACAGCTGGTTGGTGGTCATGCCAATATAGAAAGCTGTACAGTGCTTGCAGCACAGTTGGTAAATTACGTGGCTGCTTTCACAAGTGGCCCGGCCTCTGATAGGGTAGGATAAGCCTGTGACAGGACTGGAATAGGAAGTGCTGGGTGGGTGGATTGGACAGGTCTTGCAGCGGGGTCTTCCACAAGGATATGATCCCTGTGGCAGTGAGCTGGGTTTCGGGGTGGCATAAGGATGAACTAGGATGTTGTGAAGGTTGGGAGGGCGACGGAACACCACTTTAGGAGGGGTGGGAAGGATCTTTGGCAGGATGTCCCATCTAACCCATCCCCACCACCGTGACGTAACCTTTCTATCCCCTTCCCCTCCCCTCCCCTCCCATCCCCGATTCGCTGCAGAGCGTGATTCGAAGTGTGGCAGTCGGAGGTGATGGTTGTATGACTGTGTTGTGTGCCTGTGTGATTGCGTGAGTGCTCTATTTTCTGAAGAAGGCCATGGCCGATAGCTGAATGTGTTGTATGTGTGTGTCTTTTGTATGTGCCTGTCGCAGCTCGTCGCCACGTCTTTGCGGTGAGTTGTAAACTGTCCTCACTATATTATTTATTCCAACCTGGACTTTCCATTATTAAAACCACCTATGTCACACAAGTCATGAGATGTAACATTATAAACAATAAAAGTCACAGAAAACCAGCACATCATGGAATGAGACTTTATTTAGCCACGATTTGAGAACGAGAGCACTTAGCAACTTGCAACAACCTTACACATAATTTCAAACCATTAAAAAACTTTATTTCACTGACAACAAAAGAAAATTGATGAAACAATAAAGAAGTTTCTTGTTTACTCCTTTTAAGATGTTTCCACAGTAAAACTACGGCATTCGGTATGACATTAAATTTTATTATTTCTGTTGTACTAATGAGACATTTTAGATACAGTATACACATTCCACTGAATGTACCATCCAAATTATATCATAGTACAACACATAGCTCATGAGATACGAGATCATAAACAGGTTAATGAAACCAGTCCCATCATGAATTTTTATTTATGTGTGTTCTTAGATATACTGACAGTGAGAGAGAGATATACTCATAGGTTACTCTTTGAAACCATATTATTTCCTGAAAATAATGTTTTATGAGTGGTTGGAATTGTAGTGTATCAACAGAATTGCAAATAGCTCTTATCTAAACGGTAATATGTCTCTTCTGAAAAGTGATTTATTCAATTTAATCATATTTATGAACATTTTGTGAATGCAGAAGCTTAGTGCATCAGACTGTGCTTCTTTCTTGTGTGTGAGTGTGATGAGCCTGCAGCTTATTCATAATTTATTCAAAGATAAACAGTAATTGATCCTGAAATAAAAGGTTTCCACTTGGTAGGCGATGTGAGATGTTTATTTTATTAAACTTCAGAACATATCGATTTTGTCCCTCTGATGGGACATCATCAGTGCAGAATTGCAAGTCATGATGACCTATGTGCTCTGCTTAACACATTTTTATGACATGACTGATAAAAATGTTTTAAGCAGGCACATAAGTCATCATGACTTGCAATTTTGCACTGATGATGTCCCATCATAGGGACGAAATCGATATGTTTTGAAGTTTAATAAAATAAACATCTCACATCGCCTACCAAGCAGAAACATTTTATTTCATTATAATTTTGTGGTTGGCTGGCACAAAATGGAATCTAGTTACAAGCAATTGATCCTTTCGCCGAAGCACAAGAATTATGCACATGCAGACTTTGCACACTCAGTCAACCGAAAGACTAAGTTTTCGAGCTTTTGAACTACAGATATTGTTTCAGGAGTCATGTATGTCATGGTTTAGTCTTCATTTTTCAACGAGAAGAAGCTGAGCTAAATGATTGTTAATGAATTTCTACTTTTCAGGTCTTCATTATTTTTCTACATTGACAATTTTCTTTGCTGAAAGACATTGACTAATTGGAGAGGACTTTCTTTATTAGGTACATTACGAACAGTTTCAAGAGTAAAGTCTTACCAGCATTAGGTTGAACATAAACATGAGAAATTAATTTTAAAACAGTAATTTAGGCAACACAGTCAGAATACTATAAAAGATTTTGAATAATTTTTCCCCAACAAATAATAAAATACACATAAGTTTTAATTTATCTTCACCCTGGTGAAGCTACATAAAAAAAACTGTATAGAGAAAAGGGCATAAGGTGATGAAAAGAGAGGGAAGATGGAAATGATTGACATAAGAAAGTAAGAAATACACACATGAGCAAAGTCGGGAACGAATGCTAGTAGACTGTACATTTTGTTTTGTATAATACAGAAGTGAATGATTCATAAATAAATAAATGTACATAAATCAAATAATAGAGAATGTAACCAATGTGGCTTTAATCCTTGGGTACAATTTATTTATTTATAAGTCCACAAGGTAGTACAAGACCCTCCAATTCTAAGTAGTAACTTCTTATTGTGGTCTTCAGTCCACAGATTGGTTTGATGCAGCTCTCCATGCTATCCTGTCCTGTGCAAGTCTCTTCATCTCCGAATAAGTATGGCAACCTACATTCTTGTGAACCTGCTTACTGTATTCATCTCTCTTGGAATGTGTCCCACCAATTGATTCTTTCACTTAGTCAAAATATTCAAAATATGACAGAAATTTCTTTTCTCTCCAATTCTGTTCAGCACTTTCTAATCTTCAGTATTCATCTGTAGTACCACATTGCAGATGCTTCTTTCATGTTTCTGTCAGAACTACTTGCTCCTATATAATGCTACACTGCAAACAAATGCTTTCAGAAACGACTTCCTAACATTAAAATTAATAATCAATGTCAACAAATTTCTCTTCTTCAGAAATGTTTTTCTTCCCATAGACATTTTGCATTTTATAGTGTCACTACTTTAGCCACCATAAATTATATTGCTACCCAAATAAAAAAAAACTCATCTATTTTTTTATTGCCTTATTACCTAATCTAATTCCTTCAGCACCACCTGATTTCCTTACACTACTTTCTATTACTTTTGTTTTGTTCTTGTTAAGTTTCATCTTATAATCTGCTTTCAGGAAGTGTCCATTCTGTTCCTCTGCTCTTCCAGGACCTTTGCTGTCTTTGACAGAACTACAATTTCATTGGCAAATCACAAAGATTTTCAAAATATCCACAGGTGTACTGCCGGTCTATAGTGTCCAACGGGCACAATATTTCGGCGATCATACATGTCACCATCATCAGGTGAACTGACGGACTGATCTGGAAACACGCCGGCATGGATCTCCGCACGCTACGGCTGCTCGAAGGGAACTGGGTTCTAGCCCGCTAGCGGGCGATTTAAATACTCTCGCCCCGCGGAGCGACCCCTCCACGGCTGCGCAGTGGAACCGATTGCCCCGGCGTCTGAGATGACGTCGGTGTGAGGGCTCTGTCCGCTGTGGTCGTCATGACCTCATAAACCGTGACTGTGGCTATAATCTTAGCAAAGCTTGGGAACCAGCGATTGGGTTAATTGAGAGTAAATCTAGCAAACGTAATGAAGCGAAGACCACGCCGGACAGAGCCGTCACACCAACGTCATCTCAGATGCCGGCGCAATCGGTTCCACTGCGCGGCTGCGGCGCGGGGCACAGACCATGGCGGGTTCGCTCCGCGGGGCGAGTTGCATTGGTAAGACGTTGGAGTGTATGGTCAACCGGCGCTTAGTATGGGTCCTCGAAAGGAGATCCTTACTTAGCCGATCTCAATGCGGGTTTAGGAGGTACCACTCTACACTGGATAACCTCACCCTGCTTGAAAGTGCGATCCAACAAGCTTTCCTACGGAAGCAACACCTAATCGGTGTTTTCTTTGACCTCGAAAAGGCGTATGACACTACCTGGCGACGCCTTGTTGTACAGCAGCTTTACAAGTGGGGTTTTCGTGGATGTTTGCCCATTTTTATCCTATCTTTCCTCTCTGATAGGTATTTTAGATACAAGGTTGGGAGTGCCTTGTCTGACCGTTTTAAACAAGAGAATGGTGTCGCGCAAGGGAGTGTCTTAAGCGTAACAGCTTTCGCTACAGCCATAAACAGTATTACATCCACCGTGCGACCGCCTGTGCAGTGTTCCCTGTTCGTGGATGACTTCTCCATCTTCTGTGCGTCCTCCTCCATTGCAACAGCAGCCCGTCAATTACATTTGACGATCAGGCGGTTGGAGGAATGGTGTAACACCACTGGTTTTAAGTTTTCCTTGGAGAAAACCGTCTGTGTGAATTTTAATCGCTCCCGTTCCCTTTTTAATACACCTGTTTTAAGACTAGGAGACACTGTCCTCAGCTTCCGGGACAAGGTCAAATATCTTGGCCTCACTTTCGACGAGAGGCTGACGTGGTTGCCGCATCTTAAAGAGGTCAAACTACGATGCCTCAAGGCTCTAAATATCCTAAAATGTCTCAGTCATCGGTCTTGGGGTGCCGACAGGGCACATCTGCTGCAGTTCTACAAAGCTTTCGTGTGGCCTAGACTGCCAGGTCTATGGATCGGGCAGGCCTTCACACCTGAAAATCCTGGATCCAGTACACCACGAAGGTATCAGGCTGGCGACTGGTGCATATCGCCCAAGTCCAATACTTAGCCTGTGTGCAGAAGCTGGTGAGCTCCCGCTGTCTATTCGCCATCTTCTGCTTGTGGCACGCCTGGCGTACAGATCTCTGTCAGCTCCGCACACGTTACTTTCTGTCTGTGTAGCACAGCAGCCCAACCAACGTTTGTTCCACAACCGCCCACAGGCTACGAGACCGTTTGGAGTTAGAGCACAGGAGAGCCTTGAGTTGCTGCAGGTGCAGGGGGTCAAGGTTCAACGCCAGGGGTGGAGTAGGGGTTCTCCCTGGCTCCTTCATAGGCCTACATTGATTTTAGATCTGACTGCTTTCAAGAAGCATTGTACCTCGAATAGTTTTTATAAAAGTAGATTTTTAGATATTTTAAACCATCATGCGAATTTTATTGTTGTCTATACAGATGGGTCCAAGCAGGAAGATCGTCTCAGCTGTTCCGTTGTGTTTCCTGGCTCTGTCCTTCGGATAGGGCTCCCGGAACAGTTTACCGTTTACTATGCAGAACTGTCCGCTATCCTGAGGGCACTAGAATGGATTAAAAGGCATCATTGTACGAAATTCCTGATCTGCTCAGACTCCCACAGCGCCCTCCTCGCTGTTGACCAAATGTATCGGGCAGATCGGATGGTGCAGGACATTCAGGACGCCCTCCTTGCACTGCAACGTCAACACAAGGAGATAGTTTTCTGCTGGGTTCCTGGGCACATAGGAATCCAGGGAAATGAGCTGGCCGATGCAGCAGCTAGGGAGGCTTGTTCTCTCCCCCCTACCGTATGCTGTTCCGTCCCACTGAAAGCCGTCACCTCCTTTGTGACACGTAGAACCATGGCGTTGTGGGAGAATCAGTGGTTGGATGTGGCGGACAATAAACTGCGCGCGGTGAAATCCTCGGTCCGCCCATGGCGTACATCCTTCCGCCCTAGACGAGCTGATGAAGTCGCCCTCACTCGTCTCCAAATAGGACATTGCCCACTGACACACGGTTTCCTTTTACGCGGTGACGAACCACCAGAGTGCGATCGATGTAGGACACAATTGTCAATACGACATATTTTAACGGAATGCGTTTTATTTGCTGCTACCAGGGCAACTTTGGGTCTCTCACAGGACCTGCACTCTATTTTAGCTGATGATGAGGCTTCTGTGGATCGTGTCCTACGTTTTTGTACAATGTCTGGACTACTTCCCAAAACACTGGGTGTGCGATTTTAATGTGTGTTCGAGTGGCTCGGCCACCCTTTATTTTTAAGTAGTCGCCGGGCCACATCAATGTCACTGTTTTATCCTTCGTTTTAGCCCTTTTAGGAGTTGTTTTAAGCTATCCCTACAGCTGTAGGTGTGCTCTCCAGTTCGCAAGTCCATCCGACGTGCGTAATTTTTCTTCCATCCGTTCATGTTCCTATGGTTCGTCTTTGCCCTTATTTCTCTGTGGCCCTTCAGATCTGGTGTTGCTATAATTACTTCAGCAATAGCATGACTAGCAACAGTGTCAACAAATGCATGAACAACACCAGCAACAGATGGAAATTTTGACCAACTTGATTACCACCCCCCTTCCGTTTGTCACCTACGATAACTCAGTTGAAGAGTGGGATACTCTTGAACTTTGTTAAGAAAACATATCCAGGCCTCTGGTGCTACTGATCCTGTGTTGTGTCATACCCTCTTTCTCTCATAGTGCACATCAATTGTATAAGGTACTGTGCAAGGTTGCACCATTGCAAGATCCAGTTGTGCTCAGGTTTGATCAGCTGTCCATTACTTTCCAGTTACTGCTGTCAGTGTACCATACCTCATGCTTGGAATTCTACCAGTGTTGTAATCAGCCAAATGACATCTACTGCGCTTGGGCTGTGGAATTTCAAGGGTTAAGTTGTCATAAATTCAGCTCGGATGTACGTAAAGATTCCTACGCCGATCACATAGTCCATGACATCATTCTCCTCTCAGCCCCTGACAAGAAAATATGAATTGAGCATGTAAACATGACAATCTGTTCCCAGAATGAAACTTTCACTCTGCAGCAGAGTGTGCACTGATATGAAACTTCCTGGCAGATTAAAATTGCATGCCGGAACCGGGACTCGAACCTGGAACCTTTGCCTTTCACAGGCAAGCGCTCTACCGACTGAGCTATCCCAACATGACTCACGATGCCGCCTCACAACTTTACTTCCGCCAGTACCTTGCCTCCTACTTTCGCTTGCCCGCGAAAGGCGAAGGTCACAGGTTCGAGTCTCGATTCCGGCACGCAATTTTAATCTACCAGTAAGTTTCATGACAATCTTTTGTTGATAAACATTCTCAAAATTGCACAGGCTTTTGAGGTTTCCAGTGTGGTGGGCCACATGATTAATAAGTGGGGTGAGGTTTCTGCTGTGCAGCTGCTCAATATGCCCCCGCACCCCACTGTTGACACTTCAGAGGTGGTGGTGGTGGCGGTTGCTCCTGCTTGCTCAAACCAACAACGGGCCCATCACCAAGACAGTCCACCACAACGTACTCCATGGTGTTCTACTTGACCAGGTACGAGAAATGCTCCCCTTCCTTCTTGCCCTGACTGCTACAATGCTGATGATCACAGTGAAAGTCCCCACCTTGGTCAACATACAGGCGTTGTCAAAAAACAGGTCATATATCATTGGTGTGCCACTTGACACAAGCTCCAACATCATGACTTGTTGATGGAGATTAACAGTATTGCTGTTACTTCAGCCATTTTCTACAAACTATTCCTGGATTTGTCTCTGTGTAAATGTACAGACTACTTGCTGGTGGACACTGGGACTGCAACCACTTTACTCAACTCTCAAACATACGTAGACCTTGGGTCACCCCGACCCCTGCAGCCAGTGTCTCTCAAGCTTTTGACCTATAATCAACAAGCCATTCCAGGTCTAGGACAGTTCTCGCACCAGCAGCCTATTACTTGGTGTTTCTCAACATTATGTTTCTAGTAATTGATCAAGCTACAACAGCTAACCTATTCATTGTGGATCCCTTCCAGGCTTTTGGTTTTTCAATTTTAGATGTGGTTAAACTGATATTGGATATTGGTCAGAATTTTCTACACTGTTCTCACCAGGATTAGGTTGTGCATTCACTTTTTAAGTCCACCTTACCATTAAGCTAACACTCACTACTGTTTTTTTTTTTTTTTTTTCAAGTGCACACTATTCTTATGGCACTTAGAAATGATATCAAAGCTGAATTAGACCACGTAATGGACACCAGCATCACTCGCCCTGTTACATCCAGCAAATGGTCCATACTGCTGATTGTAGTAAAGAAGCCCACAGGTAAACTGCAGTTGTGCAGTGGTTTCAAAACCACCATCAATCTTCAGACAATTGTAGATTTGTACCCCATTCTGCAGCAGGAAGAGTAGCTTTTCAAAGATTGACTGAGCAAAGGCCTGTTTGCCTCACAACCCAGATTGTAAGGAAGCTCGTTGTGCACACTCCCTTTCATTTATATCAATACCTTCGCCTTTCTTTCTGAGCCGCTAGTATGCCAGCTATATTTCAATGTTTCTTTAAAGAGCTCACCACCTCAATCCTGGAGTGCATTAACTATCTTGATGATGATGATGTTTGTGGATGGACCACTGAGAATCACTTGAAAAATTCACAGACTTTGTTTTCTGCATTGCAAGCTGTAGGCTTAAAGTGTAACCTTAAGCAGTGTCAATTATTTCAACCATCTATACAGTTCTCTGGTTTGTAGTTTTGGATTTCGGGTTGCAGTGTTGCCCCAGTTAAGGACCACATTCAGGCTATTATGGCACTCCTACCACCCACTTGGATAAACAAACTACAGGTTTTCCTCAGTAATATTGTGTATTACCAACAATTCATTCTGGGGTCTGTGACTATTTTACGCACTTTGACCTTTTGATGAAAGGTGCTAAATTTCAGTGGTCCCTCATATCTATTGTCGCATTTCTTCCCGTTAAAGACAACTTTGTTTTGTCCCCATGTTTGGCAATTTTTCGTCTGGTCCAGCACCTGGTTCTGGCTACAGATACCTCTCACTTTGATCTTGGCGCAGTGCTGGCCCACCATTTTGGTAATGCCTCAGAACACCTCTTAGCATTCGCCCCTAAAATCTGACTCTGGTCCACCAAAAAATACTCTCAGATTGAGAAAGAAGCCCTAGCCATTGTCTGTGTGCTCATAAAGTTCTATGTTTTCTTTATGGCACAAAATTTCACTTGATAATGGATCACAAACCTTTGGCATCTCTTTAATCCATCTGCTCCCATCCCAGACAAAGCTGCTCAAAGGCTACAGCATTGAGGTTTGTTTTTGTCATGGTTTCATTATGAAATTCACTTTCGCTGTACTGCTCAGTGTACAAATGCTGAAACATTGTCATGACTATGCACTGGTTCTGACACATCCTTCAACCAGGATGAACTTCCCTTTTTCCACTTAGACAAAGTGGATTATCAAAGGTTTTCCTCTGATCACGAGTGGCAGCAGACTCTGTTAAGCGACATGTGTGGCCATACATTCCTCCTACTCTCGCATTGGACTCCCTTCACAATTATTACATTCTTTGATATCAACTTGCTGTGTGGGAGGGTGTCCTGCTGCTACAACCAGCAACTACATCTCCTCGTGTGGGGATTCAAAGTTCCCTCTGCTGTGAGGTCTTACATCTGCTTCTTGCTGACCATTACATATTATTCGTACAAAAGCTTTGGCTAGGTACCATGATTTTTGGCTGGGAACAGACAGCAAAATAGTATGCCTTGTGAACGTATGTGAAATCTGTACAACCTGGTAGGCAGCTCCTCATTGCTTCCCTTACTCCTTGGCCCCTACCTGAACAAGCAAGGGAACGCACCCAAGTGGACTTTGAGGATCGTTCCTCCATTGTCCAATATATTTGCTCTAGAAGGCCTGCGGCTTACTATTGATACTGACAATGACCTCAATTTACATCATAAGAATTCAAGAACATATGTACTGTAAAATGATTGTGTGTATTTGATGGTTTTGATACTAAATGATGAATGTTTTACACATAGACTTAACCTATGTCAGGATAGTGACACTGTTTCCTTCCATATGGGCTGTGAGCTCAGTACTCAACTTGGGAGATGGGGTGGCAATGAAACAGTGCTCAAGTATAACAAAACATTTTATTGACACTTGTGCATACAATACAGCCAGAGGCGAGTGAAGTGTCATGCATGCCGTATCATGCTGAGTAAGCATCCAGCTGTCGCCACGAGTCTCAAAGTGGCTGACGCTACCCTCTCGCTGGTGCAGCTGTCTGCCAGCCGCTGTCATCTCAGTGTTGCGTAAGGCGAGGTGTTGCTTCTGCACACGGCTGCTGCAGACCTCTTGCTTCCCTGCGCTGCCACCACGACCAGCGATGGCCGTATAGCGCTGGGTGCGGTCCAGAAGTTGAACATGGGTCCTCCTTCGCCCACTGCTGCTGATTTGCCCCCCAGACGGTCACAGGAGTGCTTTAGGTTTGGCTGCATCCTTTCGTCCACACCACGCCCCTGGGTGAGTAGCTCGCCTCTTGCTGCAGCCATACCGCGCCATGTGTTGGTAAAATGCTCCGTTGTGCCACTGTTGAGGGCAGGATCCCACTGCCCGTTGCGTCAGGTTGTGCCGCCATTATTCCATGGGCTGCATCTCCTAATGGGGATGCTGTGTTGATCGTGATGATCGACTGCTGGCCACTTTGCGTTGAAGTGCTTCAAGTCTGCGACTGATTCAGTTTTGCGATAACAATAATAGCAACTGTTGTTGACAAATAGCACAGTCCGGGTGGCAGGTGACTGCCCAGCCATAGCTGACTCTTTTTCTGCTGAACCTGTCTTTCCCACCTGTATTTATATGATGAGGTTTGCTCCATTGGCCTGTGTTTCACAAGTGTGGCATAGCTGATCACTGCTACATGTGACCCGTTTCCTACTTCCCATCGTGTACACCCAAGTCACTGGTTCCTTTAAGCAATACAGCTGTCTGGCTGTTACCAAATACGGCATTCTCGATGACCCAATTGCGTCACCCGAAGCTTCGCCGAGCCGCTCCACTTCATTTGCTGAAATCATAAACGTGCTTGTTCCACTCTACTTTAAGTCACACACCTGCTTTCAACACAGCACCGCTTCCATGTTCAACTTCTGCATCAAAGTTCACTCGCCACTTGTCAACTTTTTCATATCAAATGTCTATATTCTCCCTACCTCCTACATTCCTCCACCTCCTGGGGAAAATTCGTCCCGAATTTTAAACATTCACCATCTGCCGTGTAACCACTACACAGATAATATTACAGTCAAAAGTATCGAAGAAAAAATATAACAAAATTGTTAAATACATTCTTGTGACAATAACTGATTTTTTTTCATATACCTAAGTATTATGTCGACATTCGTAATCAGTCTACAGGGATCTGATGGACAGGGGCTGTTGTTACTCTCATTCTTCTTACGCTTACAGAAAAGAAAACCTACACAAAGGAGTATCAACAGAAAAAAGAAACCAGAAATATTAGTGCTCAAGATTATAATACTCAGTGCAGCATTCACTATGTCATCTCCACTCCCTTCCACCCTGAGTCTAACAAGAAAGTTGAAAGGATGGTACACACTTTCAAGAACCAGATGCATAAGTACATAAGTCTGCATTGGCTGACAGCACTCTGGATATGTTCTTGACCTTTTTATCACTTCACGTTGCTGGATGACAAAAGCTCAGTGCAGGTGCTTCATGGCAACCAGCCACAGCCAATCCTGTTTGCTCGTGCCTCACCAGCAACAATAACGTGATGCGAAGGCCATCTCCTTTGCGTCATATGCTCATCTGAGGGAGCAGTGATGTGCCACTCAGTTCTGCTCCAGGGGTCCCAACTCCACCTTCGAGCTGCTCATTGCCACCCCATTGGAAACTTCAATGGGAATCCCTGAAGCCATGCATCCTGCAGATGCTACCTGGTTTGTGGGCCAGTTCCAGAGTACTGGGGCAGAGTCAACACGTCCACCTCAAGAACCTCTGGTGTCACTTGGGCCCCAGTCACTGCGACCTTTGCCTTTGCTGTGGTAGAGACAGGGCTGGCACAACAACCACACCTGCCAAATGTGGCATAACCAATCATCTCAAATTGGCGTACAACACACTGAACACTGCGCCACAGTTGTCTGACACAACCTTATGCCTTGGTTCTGCAATGTCATTTATGTGAAAGCGATAGTGAGTCTAGGGACATTCAGAGCTTCAAGCTGGCCCCTCTAGAAGAGGGCAGGTGTAATACATCCATACACCATGCCCTTGAATCTGGCACTATCTATGAGTCTGCTGGCTGCCACCAGTGCCCATTAGAGCACGCCTGTTGAGCAGCTCACAGATTTGCCTAAGTTCTGTTATTCACTTTTTTTATCTCTTGAGTGTGACCACTATATCTGAGTGTGTAACAAAACATTACACTACACAAAAAAAGACCTTCATTAATCAGGAGACGCACTACTGGTCTGTTTAACTTAAGAGTAAGAAAACAACTATAAGCATATAAACAACTATAAGCATATAAACAACTATAAGCATAATGTTTCACATGTATCCCATCAAATATGACAAATTTTGTCGGCTCTTTAAATAACTAATAACTTTGTTGGCATGTACAGCTGAATACTTATTAAAATAATTATTTCTAAACAATATAGGTTTGTGCAGGATAAAATTTGGAAAACTGTTCCTGCTTTTATTCTTTGAGTTTATTTTTTCCTATTTGTTAATTGTATGTACTAGTTATAACAGTTGGATTCCCAGTAATATGAGGATAGTTAGCACTTACCATTCAGGCAATAGCTGAGCCACAGACAGGCATGTAGAAAAGACAATTAAATTCACACAGTTATGAGGGAAGGACTGAAAATCCAGGTCAAGAGTGGGAACAGAATGTTCTATTTTGCCTAGGCTCCAATAGATGGGAATGTGGGATGCAACTTGGAACATAGTAAATAGAGAGGGTGGAGAGATATATGTATACACATAATAAATAAACAAATAAATAAATCTAGGAATACTTTGCAGATATGTAGGGTAGGTGGGACCAAGATATCAGAACTCAAATGTGGCTGTTCCTGGATTGGGCGACATTTGGTCAGTGTCTGTGTCCCAGGTTAGAGGAGGCTAGAAGAAAAACTCTTTAAGACCAGCAGTCTTAGCTTTACCTGTGGTAGGTGAATGTCTGCCTGTATTCTAAGAATTTGATTTCTAACATAGGAAGGTATTGCTCCAGGTGGCCAATCCACCTCCCATGAGAGGTGTGCAAGTGTGCATTCATATTTTGGAGAGGCGGCACCATCAGGCAAGGAAAAGGAGAAGAAGGAAGATTAGGGTTCAATGCCCTGTTGTTATTGTGACAGAGATGGCACAAGGAACAGTACGAGTTTCCTAGAAATCAAAATAATATGTCAAGATCCCAATTTTTTAAAGACAAGTTTTAGCAATCTGAGGTACCATCTTCTGGTCTGGTATCTTGGAGAGAGAATTTACAAATTTAAATGTTATAAGATACCAGATGAGAAGATGATAGCTCAGCATACTGAAATTGGTTAACAAAAAAATCTTGGCATAAGTTAATATTAATTGTAATTCAAAAAATCACCTATCCCAAACATGAGCAAATTGAATTTCCTGGAAAGCTTTAGAAAAAAGGTTAGATTCAAACAATAACATAAATTTGCAACTGTAAAGGTCGATTTTCTCTGAAAAATAGGGGAACAAACAGTTATTAGACTTTCTGATTACAAACAAAATTCTGATAGCAGCAATCCAAGAAATAAGATACAACAATGACCTGGCAATGGACACAGAGAAGAATAGAATTTTTAAAGGAAAACCAGCATTCAGATTCACAGCAACAGCCTTTGAAAACCTTTAGTAAAATACTGTCTTAGTTAGCAAGCCAATGCAAAATTAAATACTATTCAATATATAACTATCATTCGATAATAAACAAAGGAAATAAAAAGAACAGAGATGAAGTGAACAACTTTTGGGAAGATTTGAAAAACAGACAGTCTAAAGTGAACGAGAACAATATAATTAACAAAATGAGAGATTTTAATCCCCAGTTGGTGTTATAACTAATAACACCCCAATGCACACTATTTAAGCCACGAATAATACCCGAGTCTTGAGTTGTCTCATCTGGGACCGAGGACGTACACTACTAACAGTCACCACTCCCGTCCTGCTATCTGTACAGTCAATAAGCGCACACACATGAGGATACACAGCAAGAATCATACTGAGTTGAAGCAGCTACAGCTGGGCCAATGTCTCTCTTAAACGGCCGCGCAGCCAGCAGGGTGCAGCGCGATAGTCTAGCCAATGCTGCACAGTGGCCAGTCCTGGTAATGGGTGGTGCGCCGTTCAAACATACGCGCCATGCGTTATCACATTCCTCTCCCTTCACGGTGTAATGTTGAGGGGTGCAACTGCAACCACGCTATGTCCATGGGGGATGCCTCGTCCATCTCTAGCTGCCAGCTTCGGACAGGTATTAACCCATAAGGGCGATAATGTCCTGACCTTACTTGCCAGAAGTGGCTGGTAACACTTTGTATTTTGCTCGTGATTACCGGGGATGAGGTTGCACCATCTGATCCCAGCACTGGAGTTGCATTACTCACAGGTTGGTTCAGGTCCATTCCCGGTGTCAGGGTGTCCATGGCTTTGGGAGCGGTGGCACCCCACCCACCATCGGGCGCCAAAGGCGCAGACAAGGATGCCAAAGATGGCATTGCCCATGAGCCTGAAGGTGTGACCGCTGGATTGCCAATGCAGGAGAATGAGAAGGCACCTGTAGAGCTGATGGTGCTCGAGGAGGCACGACGCTCAGTGCCGGAGCCGGCACAACCAAAGAAGTCGGCCCGGAGCATGTCGGTGGAACTGGCCCCGGAGGCGGTGTGGGAGGAGGTGGCTCTTGTGGATCTGCCGGGAGTCGGGGGCGCAACTGATCCCAGTGACAATGGAGGGTGCCCACAGTAGTATCCACAGTGCAGAGGCAGCGGCTGGAGACATGACTTCACCTTACCCGGCAGCCAACGAGAATGCTGGCCAAAGCCTCGCATCCACACAAGAGAACCCGAAACATAATGACCTGGTGGTTGTGCTGAAGCACTCGACAGCTGGAGCAACAACAGTTGGAAGAGAGTGGAAGGTTTCCTGCCATGAAGTTATTCCACCGGACCGTGGTGGAGTAGCTGAGCGGTCTAATGCGTCTCGCTGCGGAGCGAGCGGTTGCTCGATGTGGAGGTTCGAGTCCTCCCTGGGGCTTGGGTGTGTGTGTTTGTCCTTAGGTTAGTTTAACTAGGTTTAAGTAGTTTGTAAGCTACAGACTGATGACCACGCAGTTTGGTCCGATAGATTTACAAACAATTTGGAATTCCACCGGGCTGTGTTCCCCAACCGGCGTCAATTGAAAGGACATCAAGAAATGGATAATGGCATCATCCACAGAGCAGGAGGTCACATATTTACACATTTGAACTTTGAACATACACACAACCCTTTCGACTTCGGATGAAGTGGAGGAGCTGTAATGTGGTGAATGCCCAGACAAGTACAAAAATCTTGAAAAACAGAAGAAGTGAATTGAGTGCCATTATCTGAAACAAATGAATGTGGAAAACCCTCCAAGGTGAAAACTTTACACAGTGACTGAATAGTTACAGCAGTGGACATGGTATGACAACGAAAAATGTATGGAAAATTTGAATAAGCATCAACAAGAAAAAAACCAATAAGGGTTAAGGAAGGATCCTGCGTAATCCACATGCACTCATTCCCACGCCTGTTGGGGGTACTGCCAAGAAGAGAGACATGCCCGAGGCGCCACCTGTTGTGAAGTGCACAATGAGCACTTAGCCACCAGCCTCGTAATGTCACCATTGATACTGGGCCAAAATACATGTCAGCGAACCAATGTTTTCGTGTGGGAAACACCCTGCTGCCGTTCATAAAGCATCTGAAGTACTTTTGAACTGAGTTCTGCCGGGATCAGTACCCATGGAGATTGTCCATCTGTATCCAAAAGGAGAACCCCGTTCCATTCAGACAGACAAAAACAGTAAGAATAATAGTTTCGGAGGGGATTTATAGCCCTACACGGAGGAGCGTCTGACCAGCCCACACAAATGTAGTGAAGAACTAATGCATCCACGTTAGCATGTTGCGCTTTAGGATGAAAATGGATCTCATAATTATAATGGGAAAGAAAGAGAGCCCAATGCTGCAATCTATGAGCTGCTTTGTCAGGAAGCACTGTTGTAGGGTGAAATAGAGAGACCAAGGGCTTATGGTCAGTAAGGAGATGGAATTTGACCCCATACAAGTAAATGTGAAATTTCTTCAAAGCATAAACAATGGCAAAAGCCTCTTTTTCAATTTGGGAGTATCGTTGCTGGGTAGCCATCAATGTATTAGCTGTGTACGTGATGGGGCATTCCAACCCATCAGAATACTTATGAGCCAAATCAGCACTAATGCCATATTGAGAAACATCCATAGCCAGAACCAAATGTTGCCCAGGAACATATGCCATCAAACAAGGGGCAGAAATCAATAATTATTTTAGGGTGCAAAACACACATTCACACTCATAAGACCAGACAAAGGGAACACCTTTGTGAAGCAAATGGTTTAAGGGGTGTGCCACCAAAGTAGCCCCTGATAAAAAAAATGGTGGTAGTAGGCAATGTTGCCCAAGAAAACCTGTACATCGTTGAAGAAGTGGCAGAGAGTGTACCGCAGCTATGCGATCAGGCATAGAGCGAATACCCACTGAAGACACTTCAAACCCAAAATAAGGAATAGAAGGTTGGAAAAAGCAATAATTGGCCAGGTTGCAGCGGAGGCTGGCTGCTTGGAGAATAGAGAAAAAGGCCCGTAGGTTTGTAAATGTTTGTGGGGTGAAGCCCCAGTCACAACAATATCAGCTAAGTAGTTAACACAGCCTGGAACCAGCCGGCGGAACTGCTCTAAATAACGCAGAAAAATAGCAGGGGCACTAATGACCCCGAAGGGAAGTTGCTGATATTGGTACAAACCAAAAGGAGTGTTGCTGTCGCCAAGGGGGGCGAGCCTAGCCATACATACGTAAGATAATTAAGAAGAGCAACAGAAGCTCCCGTATCTACAAGTAAGGTGACCACCTTGTTGAAAATCTGAACTTCAACAAAATGTTTGGAAGACATGCTGTTCAAAACAAAGGGAACTAGAAGGTAAAGATTGCTGCATATGAGCAAGAATGAGCAACGTGGCCCATGGCTGCTGCAGCCTGTTTACGACTGCGCGTGCAGCAAGTAGGGCACTCCTGTACGACAGTGACGTCCTCACAATCCAAAGGTGCCGAGTCAGACTGCGAAACTGCAGCTACATCTATCCAAGTCTCAATTTGGTTCCCTGCAGCCCATGAGATTTCAAAAGATTGCACAATGTTTAAAACATCTGTCAAGATAGGATTTTGCAATTGTAAGGCATGTTGGTGAACTTTCCTATCTGGAGCAAGCCTGAGAATTGCATCCCGAACCATATCGTCCCCATACGATTCCTTGTGGGTTGGAGTAAAAACATACAACGATGGCTAAGATGGCGCAGCTCTGTGGTCCATGCCCAATAGGACTGAGTAAGTTCCTTATGTGAGTGCTAAAATTCAATCCGCGCCGCAATGCCATGTGTACGTGGGCAGTAATGGGCCGACAACAAACGACACATTTCATTGAAAGACAAAGCAGCTGGTTCCTGCAGGAGGGCAAGTTGATGCAAAAGTTGATAGATGTGAGGGGAGATCCATGAGAGAGATAAAACCTTACAGAAAGCCAGGTCAGATACCCTGAACGCAAGGAAATTTGGCGCAGCCTGTTTTCATAAGAGTCCCAGTCTTCTAAAGAATCATCAAAACCAGAGAAAGGAGGTGGGAACGCCATGGCAGTAGACACAAAACTGGAATCAATCACCGGCAGAGAATCCAACGACAACCATGACACAAGGGAATCAAAACGTTCCGCCTGACCCGACATGATTGTAGTTAGCTGTTGAACGAATTCAACCACAGTCTGTAGAGATTGCTGGAGAATTTGACCCCACAGGGGCAGCTGAAAGTCCGCCAGACCCAGTCCCTTATTTTCCATGACGGATCACACACCAAGCGAATTACCACACTTGCCACCAACTCTCTTATAACTAATAACATCCCTACGCATGCTATGTAAGCTGCGAATAACACCTGAGTCTTGAGTTGTATCATCCGGGTCTGAGGATGTACACTGCTAACATCACCGCTCCCGTCCCTGCTATCTGTATAGTCAATGAGTGACATACGTTAGGATACATGGCAAGAATCATACTGAGCACCAGCCGCAGCTGGGCTGGTGCATCTCTTAAATGGCCGCGTGGCCGACAGGGTGCAGAGCGAAAGTCTAGCCAGCGCTGCACAGTGGACAGTCCTGGTAACAGGTGGCGTGCGGTTCAAACATATGTGCTGTGCGTTACCACAGTTGGTGAAGGAGAGTGAATTTTGGAAAGTAATTGGAGATTACATTGAATATTGATTTAAGCGTAAGGAAGTCCTTTCTGAAGTAATTTGTGTGGACCGTTGCCTTGTAAGGGAGTGAAACATGGACAATAAACAGTGCAGACAGGAAGAGAATAGAGGCTTTTGAAATGTGGTGCTACAGAAGAATGCTGAAGATTAGGTGGGTGGATTGCGTAACTAATGAAGAGGTACTGAACAGAATTTAGGAAAAAATGAATGTCTGGCATACTTTGACTAAAAGAAGGGATCGATTGGTAGGACACATTCTTAGACATCAAGGAATTGTGAATTTAGTGTTGAAAGGAAGTTTGTGGGGTAAAAACTGCAGAGGAAGAGCAAGAGATGGATACAGTAAGCAGATTCAGACAGATGTACGTTGCCGTTCTTATGTGGAGCTGAAGAGGCTTGCTCAGGATAGCAGAGCTGCATCAAACCAGTCTTCAGAGTGAAAAGCACAACAACAACATTGGAGATTACACGGATCACAAAAGGGCATCTATGAAAGGTACTTTTTGTCTCGCCTGTTGGTAGGTGTTATACAGCATGTATTAATGGGAATTTGTGAACCCAAGTCTCCAGCTTACTAGGCAGTTGTGCTCACTCTTGCACCACATGGTCTTCATAAACCTGCACAGAGTGCTCAAGGTACTCCTTCCGATCCAAATCCTCATATGTTCTCTTACTCTGACCGTTGCACTCAGAGGCCGATACGTGTTGTAATGATACAAGATAAGACACATTATTATAACACCTACCAACAGCTGAGACAAATCTATCCCGAATAAAATTATCTTTGGAATGGATGCACTACACACAGTAACATCTTCTTTCTGTCAGAAAGAGCAGATGCTGCAGTTATAAAATGGTATTTAGTTAATGGATTTACGCAAATTTTTTAATCTCAAAATCATTACAACCAATTAAAAAAAAGAGAAAAAAACCTAGAAAGCAAAAAAAGTGGACCTATCCAAATCATAACATAGGGTAATTTGAGACTGATCAAATTGCTATTTCCAAATACAACCTAGTGAGATCAAGAACATTAAAGGAAAGAATGGAAAACCTCTAAGGCAGCTCAGCATTAGCTTGCTGGGTATGGGGTTGGCAAACCTGGTTTGCTGGGTATGGGCTTGGCTGGGGACTGTGTAACACCAACAGTCCTTCATACCGTAAGCTGTGTGTGCACTTCAGTGAGCAACGTAAGGTGTGATGGTGAACGTTGCATGTTACAGAGTCTGGGGATCTTGGCTTAATTTACAAGGTTGCGAGGGCGGTATAAACCTGTGTAAAAAAACATCAATCTAAAGTTTTGCTGTGTACTGAGGAGTTGCATGGCTGTCGCGATGGAACAGTCACTAGCGCGCAACCACTGGGGAACCTGCTGCAACTCACATGTATCAGGTTTACTCAGGCAACTTTGACTCTGCTTGAGCAGATGTCTACTTCCCTAGTTTTTTGTGGGATCAAGGTGAAGTAACGATGGCAGACATATAACTGCAGTCTCTAAGCAGGGAAAGTTTCAATACAGTGCGATGTGATCCTGAGTCAATTCCTTCCCTTGCCGCGAAGAACGATGTGCAGCAGAGCATGCAGAACCTTATTCACCCCAGTATCTAGTTTTTAAAAGAACAGGTGTGGAATCCTTTGCTTCCATAAGCCCTTGTTCTTTGTGGACAATCTAGAAGAAGTGGCAGCACTATCAACGATGCAGAGTGGCTCAGTCCTTATCAAAACAGCATCCCCTGCCCAATCATGGGCCTGACTAGCCTGTGACAAGCTGGGTGATGTGCCTGTCTCGATAACTCCTCATAAGTCACTCAGTATGGTACAGTGTATCATCTTTCACCAGGAACATCTCTTGCAGACTGATGGGAGCTACAAGCCAGCCTTGTGTGCCGTGGTGTCAACTTTGTCTGGTCCCTACTTAGGGGACCTAAAGACAGTAGAGATGCCACTGGTGCCTTCATCTTGGCCTTTAAAGTTGATACCTTAACAGAAAATGTCAAGGTGAGTGTCTACTATTGTGATGTAAAGCCATATGTCCCTCCTGCTATGTGGTGATTCCAGTGCTGTAAGTTTGGACATATGTCATTGCCAGCTAAGTGTAAGTTTAGATTAGATTAGATTAGTTAGTTCGTTCGTTCCATAGATACGTGTTGAGGAGCTTCTCGTGGATGTGGAACATTGGAACATTTCTTCTTCTTCTTCTTCTTCTTCTTTTAACAAGTTGATAATATAATAATACTTATACAGGTACATGCACTTTTTACAAGCTGATAATATAATAATACTAATAGTATGAATACAGATACATGCATCATTTGGTTCTATTTAAGAATTCGTCAGTGGAATAGAAGGAGTTAGCCGCTAGAAAGTAAGGAAAGTATGCAAGCTTTTTTATTTTTATGTCTGATACCACTTGTATTGCAACTACAGATTTGTTAAGTCGTTTCTGCAGTTCTGTGATGCGCTCCTCCCAACTGAATTTATTATCAAGCTATAATGCCAGGAATTTTATACTGTCAACCTCTTCTAACTGCTCTTCTTTGTACTTTATGCATATACTGAATGTAAATATTTTACATGTTCTGAACTGCCTGTAGTGAGTCTTTTCAAAGTTTAATTGCAATGAGTTGGCTTTAAACCATTTATTAATGTTAATGAAAATATCATTAGCAGGCCTTTCCAGAACTATGCTTGACATGCTTTTTATTGCAATACTTGTATCATCTGCAAACAAAACGAACTCTGCTTCTGGTAGTGTAACTGATGAGAGATGATTAATGAACTCAAGAAAAAGCAATGGTTCATTGTGGGACACCACATGTAATTTCTTCCCAATCTGATGATGACTGTTGACTTAATACACTAGTCCCTTGCACTGGCACCCTTTGATTCCTGTTAGTGAGGTACAACTTGATCCATTTTGCAGCAATTCCCATGACACCATAGAATTCTAATTTATTTAAAATATGTTATGGTCCACACAATCAAATGCCTTTGATAAATCATAGAAAATAACTGCTGCTTGTAACTTATTATCTAATGAATTAAGTACATTCTTACTGTAGGAGTAAATAGTCTTCTCGATATTGTAACCTTTCAGAAATCCAAACTGTGTTCTAGACAATATGTCATTTGAGGTTAGGTGGTTGAGAAGTTGCTTGTACATTGCCTTTTCTAGAATTTTTTAGAATGCCGGTAAATTTGAAATCAGTCTGTAGTTTGATGGTATCTATTTATCCTCTTTCTTGAATAGAGAAAGTAAATCCCATGCCACTAAAAACATCCTTTGTCGCAACTGCATCTTCACTGCCCTATTTAGGTATGGCATTGGCCCTCAGTGCCACAAGCCATCACCTGCCCCCTTGATGGTTGGGGGGCTGCCCATCTCCTTTGGAAGCAACAAGCCCTTTCTCATTGGGGACATTGGTCCCCAGCTCTGAGCCAGAGAAGCACCAGCCTTCTTTGGCTCCTCCCGCTAGGAAGGGAGGCACTGGATCCCTTCCTTCCACAGTTTTCTCCCCCCCCCCCCCCCCCCCTTTCCTACTCATCCCGTTGACATCAGGCAGTGGCTGAAAGTGCCTCTGATTGAGCAACGGGCTTCCAGCTTCTCCTCGGTCCATAAGAAAAAGTCAGAGAAGCCCACTCAGTTTGTGGAACCTATGTACATAATGTTTTACAAATATGGTAAATACATTTTGCACAGACGGTGTCTAATCAGTCCTAACTCTGGACACACTCATCAGTGGATAACTACCACATACTTGAATGAAATCTGATTGTGTGTTCCCAAACTTCTGCCAGCATTTACTGCAAAACCTGTCTCACCCTCAAGCACAATAGCAAAGCTGATATTTGGGTGCACAACACACTGTAGGTGTCAAGTGCACTCCCCAGAAAGATTTTAAAACAGTTCTACACTTCCCTCGAGAGGGCAAATGTAGCAACTGAGATAATCAGTTGCTGTGTTTGCCCCAGTTATCAAACACTTTGTGCAGCAGCTAACAGAAGTGCTCAGTTTTGTTTTGTGGTCTATGTGCGGTAGATGCGCTGTGTATGATACATGGTACAACTAGTTCTTAGCTGCTAGACAGTTTGTAATATAACATGTCATTTTAGACACCAATGTTAACTAACATAAATTCATTCCCAGCACAAGATGATCATGCATAAATGAAGAATTAAGTTTATTATTAAATATAAAGCAAACATACTGGCTATCTCTTTAACATATGATAATTTATGGAGATAAATGCCCATGAGAGATGGACATAATTTGGGAAAGTATGCAAAGAAAACATCATGTATCAGCACATTTACTAAAGTGGCACAAGTGGAAGGTGTTGTGGACGGCTAAAGAAAAGTTGAGGTGCTGGCAATGTCATCATTTCAGTACAACTGAAAATAGCTTTGCAAATTAACTGAAGTTTATTGAGTCTTGTATTGTATAGACTTGCTGTTGGTATTATCTTCCTAGGTTTTACATGACAGTTACATTGATAATTTACTGTACTTGGATTGCTAAAATACAGATGTAAGTATTAGGAAACCATGTGTGTTATTTAAAAACTTGGCTACTTTTAATAAACAAAGAAAAAAAATATCCAAAGTATTGGAATCCAGCATTTGGATTAAGTCTGATTGGAACATGGAGGTGGCAGATTGTACCTGATCTAGAAGAACCAGTGACTGAGATACAAATAGTACTCCAAGAAGAATAAAAGAGAGTCAAAGATGTGAAAAGGTGCAAGTTTGTAGTTCACAGAAAAAGCAGGCTGACTCCAAACGAACCACCATTTAGCATCACAGCTATCATCAGCAACACAAAGTTGTTATCAAAATCTTCTCTCATGCTAACTAGTGACACAAATTTTTTAAATATATTCTTCTATATTTGTTTATTAATTAATGATTATTCATTCTTGGTACATCAGAGTTCATGCCTCATAAACTGGCTAATTATCTTGAACATGCAGTTACAACAGGGTATATAATCGATTTCTGTAAGTCACCTGAAATAGTTAATTAAGTCAACTTGAGCTCATAGCATGCTTTTACTTGTGAATTGCAGTATATTGTAAAAAAGGGGGGTGGGGGGAGGGAATTAACTTCAAATCTACATCTACATACATTCTCCACAATCCACCGAAAGACGCATGGAGGAGGGTATTTAGTACCACTAGTAGTTACTTGCTTTCCTGTTCCACTCCCATATAAAATGAGGGAAAACAAATTCTTCTATGCATCTGTACGGTCTTATCTTATCATTGTGGCCTTTATGCAAAATGTAGGCTGGTGGCAATAGAATCATTCTGACGCCTCCCTCAAATTTCTTCAACAGAGTTTCTTGAAAAGAATGTCACCTTCCCTCCAGCAACTCCCATTTGAGGTCTCGAAGTATTTCAGTAACACTCAAACATTGACTGAATCTATCAGTACAAATGCCGCTTGCCTCTCAACTGCCTCATTTAAACCGATCTGGTCGGAATCCCAAACACTTCAGCAATACTCAAGACTGAGTCATACATGCGTTTTATACGTGATCTCCTATACAGATGAAATCAATAAACCAAAGTTAACCAATTGCCTTCCCCATGACTGTTCTCATATGCTTCTTCCATTCATATTGTTGTGCAGTTACACCTAGATATTTAATTGACGCAACTCTGTCAAGCAATACACTACTAATGCTGTATTTGAACATTATTGGATTATTTTTCCTACTCATCTGCATCACCTTATATTTTTCTACATTTAGCGCAAGTTGCCATTCCTCACACCACCCACAAATTTGGTCCAAGTCATCCTGCATCCTACTACAGTCATCCAATGACGACACCTTCCTGCACTCCACACCATCATCAGCAACCAGCCACACATTGCCATTCACTGTGTCTTTCAGGTCATTTATATTAATAGAAAATAACTGCGGTCCTATCATACTTCCCTGGAGCCCTCCAGACGATACCCTGTGCAAGCGTGAAGGTCGGGGTGAGAGTTTAAAATAGGGAAAGATTAATTTTTGAAACTCACAACCACCAGCTGCGAACAAAATTCCTAAACATGCAAAAACACTGGAACTGTTATTGCGACTGTTTGACTCGTTTTCTAGGGGATGATATCACACGTTCGCAGCTTTCCTTCCCTGCATATGATTAACAAAACAAATTCATAATAAATTCAAGTTCATGAGAGAAAAGGGTGTACTAACTACTATTTTTGAAAACACGTGAAAGTTCACTTTATGTTGTTTATTTCACAATACTTGAACCCTGTGGCTGATACGTCTGTACGTCGGCACATTTATCAAATAAAGTTATAGCTCGAGAGCCCCAGACAAAATGAATATTTGTCGCGAATTGTTTTCACACCACGTGGCTGTCTCAAACACCGTTTATGTTCATGCCTATGCGACGACACGTGTTACATTAACAAATCACAGTCACTTTAATTCAATGCGATGCACACCTTGTTCCACCGGCTAAATATTCACAAACACACAGTAGCACTCGATTTAACTTGGTGCAGTCTACGACGAGCAACCACACGTGGCGATTGCCACAGACAAATCTCAAGTCACCACCTCGAGATCCACATGCCAACTGCATGCAGAGCGACGCCGTCCGGGCAGCCACACCACGTGGTCCCGAGTCCTCACTTCCTGCCCAGGCGCGCGCGCGCGCCAAAAGCTCAACTGCCGGGGTTTTTTCCCCTACATCATCAACTTCCCCATGTGAACTGTTCTAACCGATTTGCCAACGTACAGTGCTCAGCCAATACATTTCTAAAACTTTACTTAAAATCAAAATAATTACACTACACATTAAACAAATATTTTCTTACGTTTTTATATTAGTATAAACATCCTTTGTACTGTTTATCATAATCGTGCAATTTCTTACATCACAGATAACTGACTTAACTGAATATTTCAAGGTAAAATACAAAAGATTGATTGAAAATAAAATGAATAATAGTTAATATATTATTTTTATAAACAAACATTGCCATGCTAGTTGTGTAACTGTCTTGTCTTCGTCGGTAATTTATTACTTTTCATTGTCAATTAAACATATTACGTTAGATGTGACTATATCAGCTAATGTATTGTTTATTTATCAACAGGCTATTTTGTAACGAGGGCCTTAAAGGTTCCTAACTGCATTGTATTACTTCAAATGCCAGTAGTATTACAATATTTGTGCACTGCACTGTGCCTGGCACTCGCCATTGTCCCTCTCTCCCCTCACTGGAAACGAACTGTAAAATCCTAAGTTGGAACAAGCCACCAACATCAGCCTGCTCGCTGGCCTCCCGTCAGCTACAAGCACACAGCAAATCTCAACGTGGAGAATTTCTACCTATGGCCTAACTATAAATGTTGTCACCCAACTGTGTACATACATTGCTACCATAATTAATAAGATTAAAATTGTGTAACATTTAGTGCATTGGCATGGTCAATGTTTGCAGTGAACTTCATACTGTTTAATTATCAAATGCTATTAATTACCAGTATTTCTATTGGGCGGTAATCTCACACCTGGTCTGTGATGAACACTTGCCATTGAGGACAACATACTGGGTTATATTACTTAAGTAGTCTTTGAGTCATTCATATATTTGGGAAGCTACTCCATACTCATTAGCAGTCTGTAGTAAAGTACCGTGTCAAACACCTTTCATAAATCAAGAAATAATCAGTCTGCCTGGTGCCCTTCACCCATAGCTTGCAAGATGTCATAAGAGAAAAGAGCAAACTGAGTTTCGCACAATTAATGCTTCCTAAAGCCATGCTGATGCAGAGACAAGCTTTTCTGTCTCAAGGATTTTTTTTATATTAGAAGTGAGAATATGAGCAAGAATTCTACAGCAAACTCATGTTAATGATATAGGTCTGTAATTCTGTGGGTCCATTCTTTTGCCTTTCTTATACAAGAAAGTTACCTGAACCTTTTTCCATTTGCTTGGAACTTTACACTGGATTTAAATGAAGCTAAGTAAGGGGCCAATGCCGCTGAGTACTCTATGTAAAACCGGATTAGTACCTCATCTGAAATGGCGACTTGTTTGTTTTCAACTCTCTCAGCTGCTTCTCTACACCAGCTATGCCTATTACTATTGTCCTCCATTTGAGAGTTTGTGCGACCATCAAATGAATGTATGTTTGCATGGTCCTACTGTGTGAATGATTTCTTAAAAGTTAAATTTAAAACTTTGTCCTTTGTTTTGCTATCTTCTATCAGTACCCCAGACTGATCAACGAGTGATTGGATAGAGACCTTTGTTCCACTTATCGTTTTTACATAGGACCAGAATTTTTTCGGGTGCTCAGCAAGATCTTTTGCTAAGGTATGATGGTGGTAGTTATTGTATGCTTTGCGCTTTGCAGTTTTTATAGACGTGCAAATCTCTACTAACTTCTGTCTGACTTGATTTGCTTGACCTTTTTTGAACTGAGAGTGCAACTGCCTTTCCTTTCTCAGCATTTTTCGAATATTACTACTTTCTCATCCTTAATCCAGATTGTTGGCACATATTTAAGTGCTTTGTTTACAATGCATTTAAATTCTGCCCATAATTGCTCTACATCCACCATACTGGAACTTAACAATGCTCATTCATGCCCTAAGAGGGACACTAACAATTGCTTATCTGCTCATCCTAGCACAACACTCTCCTAGGTTTCTGGATAGATTTATTAACTTTGGTGGCCATTGTTGTTATGACGACATCATGATCACTAACCCCTATCTCTGCAGTGACAAGGTCTAGTCTATTTGTAGCTGTAATGTCTAACATATTTGCATTCCGTGTGGGGTGATGATAACACTACTCGAATTAGTGTTCAACAGTAGTTAGTAAGACTATTTGCCTGTACCCCCTGTAAGGAAAACTATGTATGCCCAGTCTATACTCGGCAGGTTGAAGTTGTCCCCACACAAATGATGTATGGTCCAGGTTCCTTCGCACTACTGATTGTAAGCTTTCTTTTAATGACTCTAGCACTGTCACGGTGGAACCAGGTGGCTGGTAAAAACACCCAACCATTAACTTGATTTCGCTTATACCAGTTACATGCCTCCAGATGACCTCACAATCATTCTCAGTAAAAGGAATATTGCCGCAAGACCCCATGTTAACCAACTGCCGTACAGAGGTTTCAGCCGCTCCCCTAGCTGCTGTGCCTAGGAAAACTAAGCGAGGCGACCATTTATGGAGGTGAGGCTGCTGCAGATGAAAACCCTCCTTGGTCAACAGTCACTAAGATGTCAGAAAATCTCATCGACATCATAATCGATGGCAACCTGTCTGGGCACTCGATTCAGGAGCTTCTTTCTCTGTATCATCAGATAATTACTGCCACACACTAAAGAAGACAATGTTCTGTGATACGGGGGCAACTGTGTTGAAGGTCGCAAATGGAAAGTATGTCCAGCCAGCAGGAAATTGGGTTGCAAGAATAACCATCAACAACAGGATCCAGCCGTTTGAATTTGTCATTTTAACAGAATGTAGTTCATAATGCCATCCTCGGATGGAAAGGCACTTGGAGAAAGGAGAACCGATCAATGGAGAGTTCCAACTTATAAACGGAACATTGTATAAGAGCAACTACGATCCACTGGGCCCCAAATGGCTACTGGCAATTCCAGCTCATCTCCAGCCAGCTATTCTCAATTATTTCCACGATGCTCCAACATCCAGTAATCTGAGATTTGTGAAGACCCTAGACAGACTCAGATGCAGGTATTACTGGAAAGGTCTCTACTGATCTGTCAAGGACTATGTGAGTCACTGTAAAGACTGCCAGTGACGGAAGCATGTGCCGCAATTACCTCCAGGGCATCTCATACCTATTCCACCTGCAGCAGCTCCATTCCACCGAATTGGAATAGACTTTTTAGTGAGGTTTCTGAAATTGACAACCGGTAGTCAAAGGATAATAGTCTGCACTGATTACCTCACACACTACGCTGTGCCGACTGCAGAAGACATTATTTTGAAGCATGGAGCACCACGTGTGATGATATCTGATCGTGGAACAGTATTCCAGTCAAAACTAGTATCAGAGGTAACGTCACGTTGTGACATCGTCCACATAATGACAACTGCAAACCATCCTCAGACAAATGGCCTTATGGAATGTTTTAACAAGATGTTAGCAGATATACTGTCGATGTACGTCAATGTTGAGCAGAAGGACTGGGATACAATACTGCCAGTCGTGACATTTGCTCATAATACTGCAAGACAAGACGCCACAGGCTTCACGCCATTTTTCCTGCTCCATGGCTGTGAAGCTGAGACGACAATGGATACGCTGTTCCCGTTCCAGCCGGACGACATTCAGGATGACTATGTGAAACAGCTCATCACCAGGGTCAAAGAAGCAAGACAGCTGGCATACTCCTGTATGGAAAGTTGGACTATCAGAAAAGTCATTGAAGCAATACTTTGGTCCGTATCGTGTCATATGCCACCTGTCAGACGTTACTTACGAAGTTGAGGATTATAAGTCGTCGTCGAAACAAAATAATGAAGAGACATTGTTCATGTCCTCCGCATGAAACCTTACTACGACCTTAAAGAGCAGATAGGTGAAAATAGCTTCTTGTTAAAGGAGTCTAAGGACTGTAATGATACTGATGAAGCCACAACACGAACATCTGTCATCAGTAATAGTGCAGAAGGGAAGGGTTCTCTGGAACCGTCATACAGAGGACCCATGACAAGATCGAGATCCAGAACTTTGCAGCTGGCTCCAAAGGGAACCTAATAGCAATGCCGCCAGACCCCTAGTTAACTAACTGCTGGCGTGGCTTCATGGATAATGTCAGTGATTGCAGTGCTGAAGGTCACCGGTTCAATCCCGTCCACCAACAAAAATTTATTTTTTTGTAATTATCATTTCTAGAATGTTCTCCATGTTTCTTATGTTAAGTATTCTTCTAATTTCTGGTACATTCTGTCAGTGTATAAATGCAGAGCACTCTGTCCAAAAGGCAGTTAGTGCTGAGTGTATGTTTCAGTTCGCAATAAACCTGCTTTCAGTACAAGTGCTGTGTTCAGTTGACAACTCTTCCTTAGAAGTCAAGCCTGCTTACATTTCAACTCGACAATATTTTTGTGGACTGCAACGAACACAACCCCTCTGATTGTACTTTATCTATCTTTGCGATATATATTCCACTCTTTGCTAAATATTTTGGAGCTTTCAACTTTGGGATTCAGCCAACTTTCAATACCTGCAACGCAGTAAATTCAGGAAGTTTTAATATGTCCAAAATTTACTCCTAATATTTTGACAGTTGAAGATTACTTCTGAATGCGGCCCGATTTCAGTGTCTGTATATCAGTAGACAAGTGTTCATCAGAACTATCGCCAAGCCAAAAAAAAAAAAAAAAAGAAGAAGAAGAAACAAACCATGTGCATTCCGTAAGTACTCTGCTAGTTGAGTAGCTTCCTTTGTGTAGTGCACCCTGATCTGTGAAGGGGATCCCTACAATTCCTCACCCAATAACGCAGATCCTAAAATCTGCATCCATGATTGTCAGAGTTGATGAAGCCTTTGGTTGAGGCCCTCCACTCGGCTCCAAACCAAAGCATGCCAATCCACTCTGTGAACAATGCTGCAAATTGAAAGCTCAGCTTGGACACTGTGCACGAAGCCAGCAGTCTTCACCAATTCTGCCAGCTGCCCATACGATCTACGGATGTCCTCAGAACACAAGTGACATGAGTCATTAGTGATGAGGTAACAAAAACTTGGATGGGACTGCACCCCATACCTCCACATTTCAGTTGAGGCCCCCCAGAAGACATACCATGTGCACATTGGAAATCTTTCTGGCCCTTTACGCTATCTGCCTAAGGGGCTCCATAATACGCCTATGTAACTGCCCTAACTCTCGTATCAAATTATTTCTCCTATAGACATCTGATTGCGAATAATAATTATTTTTTAATCAGAAAATACCAAGTCCCGTTGACTAATTCTACTGTACCAGAATTCCAATCACTGCAGACAGGTTTTATTTGTTGTTGTTGTTGTTGTTGTTGTATGCATCTGACGTGCTTACTGAGCAAAGATAAACAGCGAGTTGCGTTCTCTTGTGAAAAGTATGAATGTTACTTTCACACTGGTAGCTGCTCCAACTACGGGAATATATGATCTCTGGTGTTTGAAAACTTCGTCATAATTACTGGTAGTATTTGCATCAAAATTCCTTTTAGATAAAATACAAGTGGCCGATATGTCAAGTTCGTGCTAGAAAAGATCCACCTTTTCATCTATATAAATACTTCAGCATGTAGAATAATTAAAAAAAAATTATAAATATCGATCGCTTGAACTTTAATTTACTGTACAAAGCCCGAACGACTGATATTAGTTTCTACGAAGTAAGTACACCCAGTTCTCAACCAATGAACTATTTTATTATTTATGATATATAAATATATTCCCATCAGGATAATTTATGACTGATTTGTATACATTTATTATTTCTTCTTTATTTATTTATTTGTTTTTTTTTTTTTAACTTGAGCGTGCATCAACTATTGAGGTTTTGTAAAGAACAGTAATAGAAAGAATTATGACAGAAAAAGAATTTCTGTAGAGTTATGGTAGCTCTACCAACGGCATGGCTACTTCAATACAAACATAATCATTTTTACATCAAGCAGGTTAAACATCAATATTGAGAAGAAAGAAAAAGGGGAAGCATTTTTTGTAATTGATTGCTCAAGTACAGTCTTCATTATTTAATAGCCCTTATTATGAGCAGTTAAAGTCATCCTTCAGCTAAGCAGCACCCTATGTCTCTGAATACAGTTAAATGGAACTATCTTTCAAAGTAGGTCTTATTTTAAGATTCAACTACAAGCCATCAGTCCAATAAAATTAATCTGTCGTACACACACGTCACAATTGAGTTACCTAATCATTTTGTCCAAAATTTGAATACCAGTCTCTGTCCCTATCGAAGTTTACCAAAATCGAAGGGTCCTGTGGACATACTCCAGCACCATTTGAATAAAGAGTAATGTTTAGGTACCTTTATAAATCTATCTCAGCCTGAAACTTCGTCAGTAACCGACGGTATTGTGGATCCTTTCCACCAATACCCCACTTTATATGAACCAAAGTGTACCAATAACAACTGCAACTCTCACAAAAACTCCACACATCAACAGCAAATTACGATATGATGCACACAGGAACCCTTGAATAATTTCTTTTACCTCTTTTACTCGATATTACAACAACATGGACAGTCTAACTTCTCTCAAATCTCAATCAGACCTCAATAGGACAATCAGCATTAAAAAAAAAAAAAAAAAAAAAAAAAAAAAAAAAAAAAAAAAAAAAAAAAAAAAAAAAAAAAATAGCATTTCTCCAACACATTACTGAATTCTCTCCAGGTGTGTATCGACTCAGTACGAACGCAGTGCGGCACAGTATGCTGAAATTCAGGCCCAAGTGCTGGATTACTTCCACAGCCAGACGATATTTAACTTGGATGACATACTTTTTTCGTTTTTGCCAAAATTCATTGAAGTATTCCCCAACAGATACACTATGTAGCCTCGGACAGACTTCAACTACTCATACTTAACAATCAATATAATTTTCCGTGTTTTTCTTCAATCTCTGTGACCGCTGGATTACTCCTAGCAGCCATAATGGTAGCCCCAGAAGCCCGCTTCAGAACGTGTATTTGCATCTATGGCAGCCATTTTGGTTAGACCCGCATCATGCCACGACTCCCGCACATTTCACAGCAAAATTTTCCATGCAACAAATTTACAAAAATAATTAATATACTATAAGAATACAATTTTATAATAAATCTTTCGATAAAGTTACAAATCTGTAAACAAATCAGGCGATAAACTTTGACCGACTTAGCAGTGAAAAATCGACTGTAACAACGTTACGGAAATATTCCGTACCACTACACCTAACATTGGAGCTCCTAATCGTCAACAGATCCCTCCCTTCTGTGTGCCTGCTCACATCGTGCTGAAGGACCGGTCACCCATGCAGGATGAACGGGCGACGCCACAGGGCTAGCCTCCACATTTGCCCTCCACCTCGAATGACGCTAACGCACAATGCGCCACTCACCTTGCAGTGAGGGCGGACTGCGTCCGGTACACGTGAAGGTGCCATGACAGCAGAGCTAATGGACAACCCACGTGACACCTGAGGTGCTCCATGTGACATGCCAGACTCTCCACAGCACCCTGAGGCAGCAGCCCGGATGCGGTGACAGTAGCACATTCAATTGTTTGCGAATAGCGGCCAACTTCTGTGGCTGCACACAGTATGCCCACACCCTATCCATCCTACCACTGTTACTGAAATACCTAAAGAGTGAAAACAAATAAAGCTGCTAAATACTTCATTTCACTAATACACTAGTGCTTTACTAATGGAGGGCAGTAGCTAATGAAATATGTCAAATGCCGGAGAATAAAGGTCTTAGTAAAATAAGCACTAATGGAATTTAAGAAACTGACCTGTAATGTAAATGCACAAAAATTAAATTATGCTACTTAGTGCTCTGAACAGTGTGACATGGCAGGAGGTGGCAGCTTGCTAGAACACTCCATTTGAGTTATGGTATACCTGTGGCATCAAATGACCTGATGCTATGGCTGCTGCCGTAAAATTCAGTAACAGTGATATATTGTTTGGACACACACATTTCTGAAAATGTGTCTACAAATATTGTGTAGTACTACACAGTATTAATACACTATGTGGAACTACACAATATTAAAATACCTCTAAAATTTCCAGATAATGAGAAATGAAATAGAATGTGTTGACACACTCTCTCTCAAGTCAAACGTGGGTAGCGGGTCCTTCGTTTATTTATTTATTTATTGAGGATCATTTCGATGTACATAAAAACTTCATACTGGTATGATAATTACGAAATCACGGCATTGCCTGCGTACGTATTTATTCCAGTCTTTAAGCTAGTCAATCTCTTCTTCCCTTTTCTCTCTCTGTCCATCTCCTCCCCCCCCCCCCCGGACCCCTCTGTTCATCCCCTCCTACCCCTCTTTTTGCTCATCTCCACCTTCCCGTTTTTCTGCCAATCACCTCCTAGTGTCTCTGCTTAACTACTACTCCTCCACCTCCTCAGTTCACTGCCTTCTCCATCTGTGAAAAATTGTATAAAAAATTGTATAACTGTCAACTTTCAAGGTGATCAGTGAAGTGATGTTTCTTGCAAGGCACCCTCCACCATGCACCATATGAAATCTTAGGTAAATGGAGATGTTCCTCTAGTTTTGAAGATCTAGTGTGAAAAATGTCACTATGATCAAAATAAAACTGTAGATTTTGTTGATGTTCTTAGGTTAAGTATCATGCACCAAACCAAATTTAACAGAGACAGTGACTTTCCTTTTGTTTTTAAGATAAAGTTTGCAAAGTTTCATTACAATTGGATGAATGGTACGGCAGTGCATAATGTATGAGCAAACTAACAAAGATTCATATTTATATATTAGACTAGCGAGCTGATGCTTGCATTTGCGAAACAGCTGTTCACGATAAGACATGCCAACAATTGTATTTAAAGTTATTTTTTAATGTTGTTGGTAAAAGTACACATTTTTTGTTGGCTTTCAGTTGTAATATTTACATCATTAATGCAGAATTTCATTACATGATTGACAAATAAAAGACCTGCATTTCAAAAATGTGTTTTGAGCAAATTTGGTGAATTTGAAATGATTACTAATTTAATCACTAATTTGATTCTATTTCACACTTTTCTATGGCAACTAAAAGAAACAAAAGTTTGAATGTTATTTTTAATCAAAAATATTTAATGTTGGCACCTACACCAAAATATTTGCCCTCTTTATTTGCACCATTCCTTAGGTTCCCAAGTTCCAAATTAACCTGACAAGTTTCTTGGCAAACAATCAGCAAGAAAAAAAATTCACACTTGTATATGGAAAGTAACCACTGTACAAGACAAATTTATGAATAGACAAGAATTAATTTAAATCTGAGCTGTAAATTCATAATTGAATATTTATTATGTAATATTTTACAGTGGCTACTAATGACAGTGTTGATTTAAAAGTGACATGTATTTGGTGCAAGAAACTAGAAAAGCTAGTAACTTCGACTAACACTGCTGAAACATACATATAGCTTCTTTGTTTTCCATATGTCATGTAACATCATCAGAGCTTAATTTTTTAAGCTTTAATTTTAGAAAAATAACAGATTTTTGTAGGAATAATGAGCGAAAATACAATTAGAGCATTACAATAATTCAGAATACCAATAATTCAAACCATATTTTTAATACAAGAATATTGGTTAGATTGCTAACTCCTAGTTGGGGTGACAATAGTATACCACAATGTAAAGGTAAGAGAATGCTGAAAAATGTTGTTGTAATAAAAAAATATTTTATTCACAAAATTTTCAAAATCATACATAACTTGATTCAACTGTACAGAATAAAAAAAAAAAATCAACAAAAATAAATTTACACTGTACAAAGATATAAAGTATTACAGAATGAAAAAAACTATATCAAAGCTTGAAAAAAAAAAAAAAAAAAAAAAAAAAAAAAAAAAAAAAAAAAAAAAAACCATAAATAAATATTCTCTTTCATATTCATAATACATTAATCATTTTATACAAACATAATCTACAAACAGTCTCCAAAATTAATATACAAATTTGAACAATGACAGTATCACCCTGTTCATATTTTAATTATATTACATGTGACAAATTTGTGGTGACATTCAGTTCGGACACAATAACAACATTATAAATTACTAATTTCTACAGATTAATAATCAAAATAAAACCTTTTTTTGCATCCAATAATAAAAGTTCTCTCTAGAATTAATGATGGTAGGCAGAGGAAAAAGTAATACTGATACACTCTGACAATTACAATTTCTGTTCTTATGTTAAATAAAATGCAATGACTGTTGTGATTAAAATTATATGAAATGAAATTTACTTCTCATCTCTAACTATCGATTGTAACAACCAATTCAAACCACTGCCTCAGTGCATCACTAAGAACTGCAGGAAGGGCACTAACATCTCTAAGCACTACGTAGAATGGGAATGGGAAGTCATCCATGTAAGATGTGAATTTAACTTTGCCACCAGAGAAGTCAGTATTTCGCACATCCAAAATTGATGTCTGGAAAAGAGAAGCAAAGACACCACAATCAGATTAAACAGGTAATTTACATTCCATTCATACCTAAAACTGAAAATCTAAGCTACATACAGTTATAAGAGACAGTCGGGTGAGTACATAAACTGTTTACTATTTCAAAAGTAAGATGGGCATTATCCTACAGCAAAGTAAGATGGGCATTATCCTACAGCACATGATGCTGTTTTGACTACCTGGCAGAAGTTTCTCTGGGAAGCTCGTACACATGCCCCACACAGTCCCATTCTCTCACTGTGCCACTTTGAAGCTCTGAGGAACAACTTTTACAGGAATTAATTCTTTATTTGGCAATGTTGTTCTCAAGCAACATCAAAATTGCACATGATTTTCTGAAATATGTTTTACGTTTCATATTCATATGGGCAATGGTGGTTGCAGCAAACATTTAAACTCTAATATACAGTGATGTTTCACTGACTTTTGGGAAACATTTTGCAAAAATCTAAACCATTAGCAGATACTGCAAGCGTGTTATGGTGTACTAGTTTGTTTCAATTTTGTGGCACTGTTTTCTTTTTAAAAAGGTAAATTGCTTATAAACAGTAGAAGGAAATATTAAAGGTGAGTTATTATGCAAAAAGGTTTGAATTCTCATCTAAGATATATGAAAATTTCTTTCGATTCCGTGGCACTGATTTCTTCTTTTACAAGGAAAACTGCTTATAAATAGCAGGAGGAAGTCTTGAAAGAGAATTGTTATGCAAAATTGTTAGCAAATTATTATCTGAGACATTGCAAATGTATTGAAGTTTACTGGGAATAGGATACCTGGCAGATCACTATGGTAAGGACAACCAGTACAGGAAAAGCAGACAACAGTATCTCCTGTGTCAGTGAATGATGTTTTGGTCACTTTCCAGATGATGGGCCAAAAGGAAAATATAGGCTTTGCCTGCACAGTTACTTGATTGTAAAATGTAAAATGTGGGCTTTGTCCCAAAACCACATTTGTTTTTAGACTTTTAATATGAAATAGTGAAAAATACATTAATTTTTACAGCCATGGTAACGACAGTGTGGTGTTTATATTGTATCAGCCATCTGCTTTTTTGATAATCTTTCTTAGAGGTGAGAAGGTTTGTTTTTGGGGGGGGGGGGGAGGGGGAGGGGGGGGGGGGCAAGTGAAATTGTTAACAAGGCCATATACACCACATGTAAGTAACTTATTATGTTTCCTTCATGCGATTTCTGTGTGCGCTAAATAAAGAGTTTATTTCTATTGAATGAAAAGGTGCATTGTTGGGTACAGTTGCAGTTCTGTACGCAACCAAAAACTTTTTGTTTGAATGCAGTGACAGTTTTGTCTCAGGGTGGGACAGTTATGTCCAATTCTTCAAAAATTATGTATTGCCTATTAGCTACAAGGCAGCTGGACAACACAGATGGCAAGCAACCATGAGACATGCCTGTCTTCTTTCAGCCCAATGTACTGTGCCATTGTCATCTTGAAAACTCCCAATAACACAGTCATCGTCCAGATGACGAGCAATGTGTCTCGTAGCAACATTCCCTCACTGGGTTGTCCTGCTCACTAGGTAGTTGTGCCACCTCAGCAAGATGTTACCCTTAATGTCGGAGAATGTTATAAAGACAGTTCAACTTGATTGCAATAACACATTCACAAAGGGTGAAATGGGAATTCTGCCAGAAACACAGTAATATGAGCCTTCATACAAATCTAACAAAAAGATTCAGAGACTTTTACAAGTCACAAACATCCATGAAGCATCATATTGAAATTTAAACACAGCAGGGACACAATGCTGGGCGTCCTGCTCACTAGATAGTTGTGCTAACCTCTGTGCCACCCAGGCACAATGGCCTCATACAACCACACAGATTTACTGTGGCATGCATCCCTCCTCAGTTCAAACCTTTATCTCTGCATCAGTATACACGATGTTTCCCTTGAACAGTGCAAAGGCTCTTCAAATCTATTGGAATAGCAGTTGGGCAAAGTGGTTGTGAGAAGCGCAGAGGTTAACAAATGTGGGAGACTCAGGTGTGAATCCTGATCTCAGTAAAAAATTTTCCAGCTCAACTGAGTAGAACATCCTCAATCTTCCCGTGACAGTCACTGCTATAACACATCAATATGTGGCATTGTAACCATTCAAAACATGTTTTTACTTGCTTTATATTTGTTCTTACACAAAGCTGGTCATAGCACCATTCACGATTGATGACTTGGATGCAACAACAGTGTTAGTCTATTTATACTATTATTGCATAAACACCATTTTTAAATCCTACAACTATCTGCTATCAAACAAGTTGGCTCTTAGCTCCATATGTTGTTCTTAGAGCCTCTTGGTGAATCATATGGAACTAAGAGCCAGCTTGTTTAATAACAAAAGGTTCAAGGATTTGTTTATGCAATAACAGCGTAAATAGAATTACGCTGTTATTGCATCAAAGTCCTCAATTGTGTGTCAAGTTCCTGTTCCCATTTTGTACATTTAAAGCAATAAATTTAATATTATTAGATTAAAAAATTACTCCCTACACAGTGGCAGAAGAATGACATTGGAGCTAATAGTTCCTTCTTCTGGCAGAAGGTTGTGAGGCAAGAGGAGAGGGATGAAGGCAAATAACTAGTGTGGTTTAAGAAAGGAGGAGAGTCATACAGAAGTTGACTGGGACTCTAGTTCCAGGGAGAATGACTGGATGGTATGAGGAACACTATAAATTATGTTATTAGGAGATTTTCAACTCCACAAGAGCAAATTGAGGAGTGGGGGAAGAAAATGTTATTTCAATATAGTAAGGAAAGTTCTGGCAGAATGAAAACCATATGCATCTGAGTCTGTCCTCCCAAAGGTTAATGGTAAACAGTGGGAAATGTGTCAAAAGGAACAACAGAGTAACTGAAGCCATTTACAGAAGGTATACACACACACACACACACACACACACACACACACACACACACACACACACACACTCATTCTGCAACATTGCACTAGCTTGGTACAGGATTCACCAAGCAAAACTCCCTCTCTTTTTTATATTATGTATTTATTTATTTTAATATCTGTCAATGACTCTACTAAATGGTGCATGTTCAGTTTTACTTCTAATCATCATCATCATCATCATCGTCATCGTCGTCGTCAGAGACTGATTATGCCTTTCAGTGTTCAGTCTGGAGTAGGTACCTCTAATAAAATTCCTCCATGATCCCCTATTTAATGCTATCATTGATGCCTTGTCTGATGTTATGCCTTTTACTTCAAAATCATTCTGCACTGAATCTAAGTACTTTCTTCTTGGTCTACCTCGACTCCTCTTACCCTCCACTGCCGAGATCGTGAGTCTCTTAGGTAACCTTGCTTCTCCCATGTGTGTAACATGACCCCACCATCTCAGTCTGTTCGCTCTAACTGCTTCATCAAAGGTGTTCATTCCAAGTTTTTCTTTGATTTCCTCATTATGGACACCCTCCTGCCATTGTTCCCATCTATTAGTACCTGCAATCATTCTTGCTACTTTCATATCTGTAACCTCTGCCTTATGAATAAGGTAACCTGTATCCACCCAACTTTCACTCCCATACAACAAAGATGGTCGAAAGATAGAGTGGTGCACTGCTAACTTAGTCTTGGTACTGACTTCCTTCGTGCAGGAGAGAGTAGGTCTTAGCTAAGCACTCACTGCATTAGCTTTGCTGCACCTCGATTCCAGTTCTTTCACTATGTTGCCATCCTGTGAGAAAATACATTCCAGGTACTTGAAACTGTCAACCTGTTCTAACTTTGTTCCTCCTATTTGGCACTCAATCTGTTTAAATCTCTTTCCACAGACATTACTTTCATTTTGGAGATGCTGAATCTCTGATCAAGCTCTGAAATATTAGTTTGCAACCTTTCAATCAAATCCGCATATGCGAGACTGCTTATTTTGTTTTGACCTATTTTAATCCCGTCCTGCCAGTCTACTGTTTCCAACATATGATCCATGAATAGTATGAACAACAGTGGTGACAGGTTACAGCCTTGTCTTACCCCGGAAACTACCCTGAACCATGAGCTTAATTTGCCATCTACTGTAACTGCTGCCTGACAGTCTACGTAAAGCCCTTTAATTGCCTGCAGAAGTTTGCCTCCTATACCTGAATCTTGTAGAACTGACAGTAGCTTCATCCTAGGAACATGGTCATAAGCCTTTTCTACGTCTATGAAACATAGATACAATTCCCTGTTCCACTCATAGCACTTTCCCATTACCTGCCGCAAGCTAAAGACCTTGTCCTGATAGCCTCTAAGAGGCCTAAACCCACACTGATTTTCATCTAACTTGTCCTCAATTAATACTCGCACTCTCCTTTCAACAATACCTGAGAATATTTTGTCTACAACGCTAATTAAAGAGATACCTCAATAGTTGTTACAATCTTTTCTGTTTCCATGTTTGAAAATTAGCGTGATTACCGCTTTTGTCCAGTCAGATGGAACCTGTCCTGATTCCCACGCCTTCTTAATTATCCTGTGTAACCATTTGAGACCTGATATTCCACTGTATTTGATGAGTTCCGGCTTAATCTCATCCACCCCAGCCACTTTATTGCACTGTAATCTACTGACCATTTTCTCCACTTCCTCAAATGAGATCCTGTTTTCATCATCGTTCCTATCCCATTCTACCTAAAAATCTGACACATCATTGAACGTTTCTGCTACATTGAGCAATTCTTTAAAATATTCCCTCCATCTGCTCAAGGCATCCACAGGATTGACTAACAGTTTTCCTGACCTGTCCTAAACACTTGTTAATTCCTTCTTCCCTCCCTTTCGAAGATTGCTAATTACACTCCAAAATGGTTTTCCCGCGGCTCAACCCAGAGTTTCTAGATTATTTCCAAAGTCTTCCCCTGATTTTTGCTTGGAGTCTGCAATTATCCGTTTGGCTTTGTTTCTTTCTTCAACATAACTTTCTCTGTCTGCCTGATATATAGTATGGAGCCATTTTTGAAATGCCTCCTTTTTCTTTTTATGGCTGCCTTGACTGTGTCATTCCACCAAGCTGTCTGCTTCTTCCTGCCTCTAGACACTACAGTTCCAAGACATTATCTAGCTGCTTCCAGTAGTGTGTCCCTGTACCTTGAGCATTCTTCTTCCAGTGACTGTAAATAATTACATTCAACTAACAGGTACCTTTGCGAGATCATTGTTATGTATTTATGCCTAATTTCCTTGTCTTGAAGCTTCTCCACTCTTATCCTTCTACACATGGACCTGACTTTCTGCTCTTTTGGCCTCACAAAACCAATTTCACTGCAGACTGAATAATTATCAGTATCATCAAAGAACCCCCTTAACTGTCTTCCTGAATTCCTGGTCTGTTATTATATAATCAATGACAGACCTGGTTCCCCTTCCTTCCCAAGTATAGCGGTGAATGTCCTTATGCTTATAGAAGGAGTTTGTGATAACTAAGCCCATGCTGTAACAGAAATCCAAGAGCTGTTTTCCATTCCTATTGGCCTCCATATCCTCTCCAAACTTACCCATACCCTTTTCATAACCTTCTGTTCGATTTCTTATCCTGGCGTTGAAATCACCCACGAGTAAAACACTATCCTTATCCTTCACTCTAACAACAACATCACTAAGTGCATTGTAAAATCTGTCCATCTCATCTTGATCTGTCCCTTCACAGGGTGAATACACTGCCACAATCCTAGTTTTCTTGCTGGAGATGGCCAAATCTATCCACATCAGTCGTTCATTTACATACCTTATTGCAATTATGCTGGGTTCGATTGCTTTCCTGATATAAAACCCTACACCCCACTGTGCTCTTCCAACTTTGACTCCTGACAGGTAGACCTTGTATTCTCCGACTTTGTCCTATTTCTCTCCCCTTACTCTAACGTCACTAACAGCTAAAACATCTGACCCCATTTTACTTGAAGCCTTCGCCAGCTCTACCTTCTTCCCAGTGTAATCCCCATGGATATTAATAGCTCCCCATCTCATTCCAGATCGTTACTTCTAATTTATATGCAAAATATAATTTTTTATTTATCAAAACTAAACTTTTCGAAAAATTGTCTACACGAGGCCAATACTTCAAAACAATGAAAAGAAGAAAAATAACCAACACTGTATATCAACTACTGAAATTAATATGAATCAAATGATCAAGAAGAAGGAGGTATCTCAAAAGTGAAATCAAGTACATACCTCATATTTTGGGTTATCAACAATGATGAACACGGTGAAAATTCGCTCTTGACGTGCTCGACCAACAGCCCTCTCGACAAGTAACTTCCCTTCACTGCGAACACCTCGTCCATCAGACAAGATGACTAACAGCTGGGCTCGATCTGCAGAGCTACGGGTCCCATGGTTTTCAAACATCTCGGTCACAAACTGGACTAAGGAACCCACCTTTGTACTTCGCTGATCAAAACGAAGGTGTTGCAACAAACTGTAAAATAAAGTTCCTTCCTTTACAGATCTTATAATATCCATACTAATCAGTATAGTTAGTAACTACTGAAAAGACTTTCCAATGGATTGTATTACTGGCACAAACAAGCCACAGGTATAACTTGGTATAATTTTTTTAATAAAAGATCATTTGGACTTTTGAATTCATGTGAAATGTACAACTTTCAAATAGTTGTATTTATTAATTCATTTATTAATCATATGGCTTAAAAACCTGGCCATGAATGGTACACTGCACATATATTTACCAACAGCTGAGGAAACAAGCAGCCTGCATGAAGTTTTATACGGTAAGTTACAAAATATGCAGTAAAATTAACAGTATAATGTGTTAGGCAGAAAACTGTAGAAAGATAGTATAAACTTGCTGCTAAGAAAAGCCAGTCAAATGAACATTAAATTGTACAATAAAATGAACAATTCAGTTCACCAACAATAGAACATTAAAGTGAAAACTTAAACAAGCAAAATAAAAAAATGAAATTAATATTACATATATAACAAATAGATGAAGATTACTTACCAGGCGAAGGAGCACAGGTGTGAAAGTAGCACAAATAAATAAAACACACACACACACACACACACACACACACACACACACACACACACACACACACACACAAAAGCTATCGCAACCCAGTTGCTTCTTCAGGCAAAAGGGAAGGAGAGGGAAAAGGAAATGATGAGGGTTTTAAGGGAGAGGGTAAGGAGCCATTCCAATCCCGGAAAAGGAAAGATTTAACTTGGGGGAAGAAAAGGAAGGTAAACAAACACACACACACACACACACACACACACACACACACACACACACACACACATATATATATATATATATATATATATATATATATATATATATATATATATATATATTATAGAGGAAAAACTCCTAAAAGGAAAAATATACGTAAAAAATAGATGAAGTACACTTACCAGGCGAAAGGGCACAGGCAGTAATAGCAACAAATAAACACACAGACACACACACACACAAAAATGCTAGCTTTCGCAGCCTAGCTGCTTCATCAGGCAGAAGGGAAGGAGAGGGGAAAAGGAAATGATGAGGGTTTTAAGGAAGGGGGTAAGGAGCCATTCCAATCCCGGGACAGGAAAGACTTACCTTGGGGGAAAGAATGGAAGGTAAATAAATGCACATACACCCACACATTTATTTACCTTCCATTCTTTCCCCCAAGGTAAGTCTTTCCTGTCCCGGGATTGGAATGGCTCCTTACCCCCTTCCTTAAAACCCTCATCATTTCCTTTTCCCCTCTCCTTCCCTTCTGCCTGATGAAGCAGCTAGGCTGCGAAAGCTAGCATTTTTGTGTGTGTGTGTGTCTGTGTGTTTATTTGTTGCTATTACTGCCTGTGCCCTTTCGCCTGGTAAGTGTACTTCATCTATTTTTTACGTATATATATAGAACGAATCTCTGCCTACACCTCTGCAAACACCTTCAACCCATCATGTGCAGTCTCCCATCCTTCATCAAAGACACCAACCACTTCCTCGATCGCCTGAAATCCTTACCTAGCCTGTTACCTCCAGATACCATCCCTGTAACCATTGATGCCACTTCCTTGTACACAAACATCCCACATGCCCAGGGCCTTGCTGCGATGGAGTATTTCCTTTCACGCCGACCACCCAATTCCCTACCTAAAACCTCTTTCCTTAATACCCTAGCCAGCTTCATCCTAACCCACAACTTCTTCACTTTTGAGGGCCAAACATACCAACAACTAAAGGGAACAGCCATGGGAACCAGGATGGCCCCCTCGTACGCCAACTTATTTATGGGACGCTTAGAGGAAGCCTTCCTGGACACCCAAGCCTGTCAACCCAAAGTTTGGTATAGATTCATTGACGACATCTTTATGATTTGGACTCACAGTGAAGAAGAACTCCAGAATTTCCTCTTCAACCGCAACTCCTTTGGTCCCATCAAATTCACCTGGTCCTATTCCAAATCCCATGCCACATTCCTTGATGTCGACCTCCATCTGTCCAACGGCCAACTCCACACATCCGTCCACATCAAACCTACCAATAAACAACAGTACCTGCATTATGACAGCTGCCATCCATTCCATATCAAACGTTCCCTTCCTTACAGCTTAGGTCTTCGTGGCAAACGGGTCTGCTCCAGTCCTGAAGCTCTGAACCAGAACATCAATAACCTAATAACAGCTTTCACATCCCGCAGCTATCCTCCTAATCTGGTAAAGAAACAAATTGCCAGAGCCACTTCCTCATCCCCCCAAATTCAGAACCTTCAACAGAAGAATCCCAGAAGTGCCCCTCTTGTCACTGGATACTTTCCGGGACTGGAGCGGACTCTGAATGTGGCTCTCCAGCAAGGATACGACTTCCTTAAATCCTGCACCGAAATGAGATCCGTCCTTCATGACATCCTTCCTACTCCACCGAGAGTGTCCTTCCGTCGCCCACCTAACCTCCGTAACCTCCTAGTCCACCCCTATGAAATCCCCAAACCACCTTCCCTACCTTCTGGCTCCTACCCTTGTAACCGGCCCCGTTGTAAAACCTGCCCTATGCACCCTTCCACCACCACTTACTCCAGTCCCATAACCCGGAAGGTGTACACGATCAGAGGCAGAGCCACTTGCGATAGTACCCACGTGCTGCGAAAGCTTGTATGTGTGTTTGTGTGTGATTTTATTTATTTTATTTGTTTCTATCGACGAGCCGGTCCTTTTGGTAAGTCATCTGTTTTCTATTTTTATTTATATATATATATACACTTACACAGGTGCAAACACACCTAGGCAGACATACTGCAGAAAGCAAAGAAGGTTTTTTGGACACCAAATGTAGGAAAAACGTGTGCTTAGACTTGGGTAAATACAGTAAATAACTCCCAATGTTGCCCAGGCCAGAAATGTAATCTAATGCAATCTACAACATAAGTCGCAGAGTCCATATATTAAATCCAGATGCTTCTTCTTTTCCCATTCATGCTATCTGTCTCTTGAACATAACTTCAACTTTTTTTATTCTATTCATAATGGCCATCTTAAGTTTTTCCATACATTTTCTACTCTATGTTATGATTGGTACCACTAAAACTTCAAATTGTGTCACCTCTGGATCTTTTGACAGACTGGCTATATTTGGGATAATTATGAGGCTTTGATGGCTACTGCTGCTATGCAAACAAAAAGGTGCGGGTGTTGTTTGTCATGTAAGAACTCGGTATTCGTATTTCTCTACTTTTTGTAGAGGATCCTTATACAGAGTCTTCTCTCTGTTTAGTTTTAGGACACTTTCCTTTACAGGAGTTTGTAGTCTCTGTAATGCCTTCAATACATTTGCTTCAAGTGGCTATCATGGTGCTGTTCAGGTTCAAAATCATTTCTGCTTTTATTTCTTCATCTGTTGTATAGACACTCAACATAATTTAAGTTAGAGGTTCTCCTGGAAGAATTCCTTTTGTAATATACTTTTCTCAGAGAATTCAATATCGTCATTTACTTGCATCAGATTTAGTTGAAGGTAGGCCTTGACTGTTGTCATTAATGAGTTTACCTCTGTGGTCATCCCTTTTTATTTCTTTGTTAGCTTTAATCTGTCTAACAAATAAAATGTTTCCTTAAGAACTACAAAGATAGTAGTACTTCCTTCTCTGGTGTCTTAGTGTATCTTCAATGTGGTCCATATGAACAACTCGCTATGTAACCCAGTGGTTTATCCTATTCCACTGGATCTACAGAACATGATGAATTAATGAAGTAATGATAATTATCAATTAACAATAACATACATATATTTTTCTTTTTATATGTGGTGTCTGTTCTTTGGGGCATGTCCAAAAGAACAGACACCCTTATCCTTTGCTACCAATATAATTACAATCAAGGATCTCAGAAACATTTTAGGTGCTTTTTGTAGTGATTGATTTACATTCAGTGCCCACAAAAAAGTTTTCATTTATTTCCTACACAAAATACTCAAGGACACATGTTGAAATGTATTACACGTGGTGTAAGCAACAGTGTCTACGTATTATCAATTAAGTGAGCCTACTATAGAAGTCCAACATAAAGTAAACTAATTCAAAACAGTTTTGATATGTTACACTTAGTGGGCGACTTACGCTGCTCCGCTGCTGTGGGTGAAGGGCTGTCCCAGCTGGTGCAGCACGCGGACCTCTTCGCCAAAACTGACGACTCCGAGCTCCCCCACTTCCAGTAGTGTCAATGCTTGGCTCACCAATGCCACAGACTCAAAAGTCATCTGGTAAAAATATGACAACATATTTTACACTTATCTGAATATAAAAGATGTATATCAGTGAGCAGTGATCAACTACTACAAACTTCACAGTATGTATTTGCACAATAATTGTATCTTGACACAATTTTACATTTATTAGCTGAAAACCTGGCTTTGCACAGATTTTTATTTATTTATTCCTGCCTTGAGTTAGTACTTCTCCTATTCCTTCTCTTTCTGTCCATCTCCTTTTTTCTTAAAACATGCTGTATTTATTGGAGAACAAATAAGAAATAAGGCTGTCTTCCATAATGTACAAAATTATCTCCTTTTTTCTAAAAACATGCTGTATTTATTGGAGAATAAATAAGAAATAAAGCTGTCTCGCATAATGTACAAAATTGTAAGTGCAGTATCCAAGCATAGACAGATAGTAATCAAAATACAAATAACATATAAAATACGTACAGCCTCATATTTATCGAGTTATATGTTGTACACTTGTATAATTTTTCAGGTATGTATTCATTTGTAAAAGTGCTGTATGTCTGTAAAATCTGTTGTGAATACAATTAGTAGTAAAGAAGTAATAGATTGTACTTGGTGCGTGATGGGGCAATTTTCCATAAACATTACTGTTTATGTGCTCTTATCTCATGAACTACGAGTTGTACTGTACAAAGGTACATTCAGCGTAAGTGCGTATACTATCTATAAAATTTGCTGTGGCTACAATTTGTAGTGCAGAAATTATAAGTTGTAATGTCATACCGAATGTGGTAGTTTTAGTCCATGAACAGTGGACAAGTAGTAAGCGAGAAAATTCTTTCATTTCATTATTTTGTTGTGGTTGTAAGCAAGAAAAAGTGTTATTAGAGGTTTGAAATTATGTTTAAAGTTTTTTGCAAGTCACTAACTACTGTCATTCTCATATAGTGCAGTTATAAAGTTTCATTGAATTATGTGGCAGTTTCATGCAACTCTTATTGTTTATGACATTTTATCTCCTGAACCATGTGCCGTATGTGGTTCATACTCCTACAGCAATTGTTCTCACACGAGGAATACACGTACCAAATTTGGATGAAATCAGTCCAGTGGTTTAGGAGAAAATGAGCAGCATTTTTGCTTAATTGAGCAGTTTTCCATGCATCTCACTGTTTTTGATGTCATATCTCGTGAACTGTGTGTTGTATGTAATTTTTACACTTACGGTGACTGTCCTCATAGATTGAAGCTTACATGAAAAAAATTTGAAAAAGATTGGAACAAAACTGTAGATTTGTATGCAATATGGGCACACAAACAAACACACAAACATACAGATGCTCTGCTTTACATATGAAGTTTAGAGGCTCAATTGTATGCTTCATATGGTTGCTTTCCTTCAAAACCTCTTACAGTTGATAAGGTAGCAAACGGCTCTTAAAAGTATGAAGATGACACTTCCCAATTTTTCTGAATATGAAGTACCCTTATCAAGAGTTAAAAGATAACTTCTCTCCAGTTCTGCAAGTTTCACAGGCTGTGGTTCTAATTGATTCTTGCTACTCTCTTCCCTCACATGAGAATAATGCAGTATATTTATATTAACATATAGAGATATACATCAAAGCAAAGAGTGGAAAATATCCTTTACTTAGATTTTAAAAAATACTTAAAAGAGATTACCTCTTTTGCTTGGTTGTAGTCCATGCTGGAAGAATCATCTATGCCTAGAATAATCTGATATTCTCTCTTTGAGGGCTTTGTTCGTCGCAGCCATATTTTATCCTTACGAAACTGGCTGGCAATATATGGAATAACCTGAAAACATTAATAAGAGGATGGCTATAGCAAGTGAAATAATAAATTAAAGTACTGTTAACAGCAACACAATTAAGATGACACTGGTGACATGAATGTTTTATTTGAAAGCTAAGGAAGAAAATAACAATGGGAAATGAGGGAAGGGTAGGATACAAAATCTGGAAATGGTCACTGATATGACATTCATAATTCTATCGATTGGTTATGAATGAGAATATGTGCCTTTTTCTGATTTTGTAAAGCTGGTTTCAAACTATCCTCATCATACTTTTGGTGTGGTTAAATATATAATAATGGAAAGTCCAGGTTTGAATTAATAATATAGTAAGGACAGTTTACAATTCACCGCAAAGACGTGGCCATCAGCTGCGACAGGCACATACAAAAGACACACACATACAACACTTTCAGCTATCGGCCATGGCCTTCTTCAGAAAATAGAACACTCACGCAATCACAAAGGCACACATCACACGTCATACAACCATCACCTCCGGCTGCTGCACATCGAATCACGCTCTGCAGCGAGTAAATCGGAGATGGGAGGGGAGGGGAGGGGAGAGGGGATAGGAAGGTTAGGTCATGGTGGTGGGGATGGGTTAGATGGGAATAACAGGATGCAGCTTAGCAATGGAGTGGGGAGGCAGGTGAGGGGAGAAAAATATAATAAACAAAATATATATACATTAAAAATAAATAAATAAATAAAAATGTATAAATAAGAATGTATAAGAAGGGGAAAAGTAGATACCGCCTACAGGAAAATCAAAAAGACATTTGGGGATAAGAAAAGCAATTCTACCAATATCAAGAACTCAGATGGGAAACCAGTTCTCAGCAAAGAAGGGAAAGCTGAAAGGTGGAAAGAGTACATAGAGCAGCTCTACAAAGGAATTGAACTTAGAGATGATGTTGTAGGAAGGGAAGAGGAAGTAGATCAAGATGAAATAGGAGATACTATACTGAGAGATGAATTTGACAGAGCCCTGAAAGATCTAGGTCGGAACAAGACCTCAGGAGTAGATGACATACCCTCAGAGCTACTAAAGTCTCTGGGAGAGCCAGCCATGACAAGACTATTTGAACTGGTGTGTAGGATGTATGAGACAGGCGAAATGCCCTCAGACTTTAAGAAAAATGTAATAATCCCCATTCCAAAAAAATCAGGTGCAGACAGGTGTGAAAATTACAGAACCATCAGTTTGATAAGTCATGGTTGCAAAATTTTAACACGAATTATCTACAGGAGAATGGAAAAGCTGGTAGAAGCTGACCTCGGGGAAGATCAGTTTGGATTCAGGAGGAACGTAGGAACCCGGGAGGCAATACTTACCTTACGTCTTATCTTAGAAGACAGATTAAGGAAAGGCAAACCTACATTTTTAGCTTTTGTAGATTTGGAGAAAGCATTTGACAATGTTGACTGGACTACACTCTTTCAAATTCGGAAGTCAGTAGGGGTAAAATACAGGGAAAGGAGAGTTATTTACAACTTGTACAAAAGCCAGACCGCAGTTATTAGACTCGAAGGGCATGAAAGGGAAGCATCAGTTGGGAAGGGAGTAAGACAGGGTTGTAGCCTTCCTCCGATGTTATTCAATTTGTACATCGAGCAGGTGGTGAAGGAAAGCAAGGAAAATTTTGGAATAGGGATTAAAGTTCAGGGGGAAGAAATAAAAACATTGTGTTTTGCTGATGACATTGTAATTCTGTCAGAGACAGCGAACGATCTGGAAGAGCAGTTGAATGGAATGGACAGTGTGTTGAAGAGAACATATAAAATGAACATTAACAAGAGCAAAACAAAAATAATGGAATGCGGTCTTAGAAAATCAGGCGATGCTGAAGGAATTAGATTAGATAACGAAACAATGAAGGTGGTAGATGAGTTTTGTTACTTGGGTAGTAAAATAACATGCGATGGTCGCAGTACAGAGGATATAAAATGCAGAATGGCAATAGGAAAAAAAGCATTTTTGAAAAAGAGAAATTTGCTAACATCAAATATTAATTTAAGTGTAAGGAAGTCTTTTCTGAAGGCATTTGTGTGGAGTGTTGCCTTGTACGGGAGTGAAACATGGACGATAAGCAGTGTGGACAGGAAGAGAATAGAGGCTTTTGAAATGTGGTGCTACAGAAGAATGCTGAAGATTAGGTGGGTAGATCACATAACTAATGAAGAGGTACTGAACAGAATTGGCGAGAAAAGGAATTTTTGGCATACCCTGACTAAAGAAGGGATCGCTTGGTAGGACACATTCTTAGACATCGAGGAATCGTAAATTTAGCATTGGAGGGAAGTGTGTGGGGTAAAAATCGCAGAGGGAGGCCAAGAGATGCGTACAGTAAGCAGATTCAAGTGGATGTCGGTTGCCGTTCTTATGAGGAGATGAAAAGGCTTGCTCAGGATAGAGTAGGGTGGAGAGCTGCATCAAACCAGTCTCCGGACTGAAGACCATAACAACAACAAATAAAAAAATGAAATGTGTGCACACTGCAAGAACACACACACACACACACACACACACACACACACACACACACACACACGATCGTACTGTGCTGCAATCACTGTGCAGCTTTCTATATTGGCATGACCACCAACCAGCTATCCATTAGGATGAATGGCCGCCGCCAAACTGTGGCCAAAAGCAAAGTGGACCACCCTGTGGCACACCATGCAGCAGAGCACATGCTTGATTTCAATGGCTGCTTCACAACCCAGGCCACCTGGATCCTTCCATTCACCACCAACTGAACTGCGCAGATGGGAGTTGTCCCTACAATACATTCTACGATCCCGAAATGATCCAGGCCTCAACCTACGATAAGTTCCCTTTTTTTTCCATACCTTACAGTTCTTGCCTCACTATCTCAAACCTCACTTATTTGAGCAGTGTGTGATTGTGTGTGTGTGTGTGTGTGTGTGTGTGTGTGTGTGTGTGTGTGTGTACACGGTCTTGTGTACTTGCAGTGTGCACGCATTTTATTTTATTTTTATTTTTCTCCCCTCACCCACCTCTCCACTCCATTCCTAAGCTGCATCTCGTTATTCCCATCTAATCCATGCCCACCACCATGACGTAACCTTCCTTTCCCCTCCCCTCCTGTCCCAGATTTACTCGCCACAGTGCGTGATTTGAAGTGTGGCAGCCGGAGGTGATGGTTGTATGTGTGTCTTTTGTATGTGCCTGTCGCAGCTCGTCGCCACGTCTTTTGGTATGGTTAGTCTTATATCTGTATGCATCTTACTCTACCATGTTACTACAAGCATTCCTTCCAACATTTTGCGAGGGCATATTATTTTGAGATGTATCCTATGACCACACCTTTGAACACTATCAAAGTACATTAATATAGTTTCCAAAAAATGCTGTTCCTGTATCAAATGATTTTTGAAATTCTTTTAGTTTTCAGTCCTCCTCAAAATGTTGAATATGGAAGGAGGGGGGGGGGGGACAGGTTTGGGTTATGTAACAAGTAAGTTTCACACTTTGCTTCTAGAAAAAATGAAAGTAAGTTTCTCAAAATTTCTGAAGTTCTTTTTTCAAACAATGGAAATACCTTAAAGGATTCGACAATATTTTGGAAAGGATAGGTTGCTACTCACCATAGAGACGTCCAATGAGCTGTAGAAAGGCACACATAACAGAATAAACAAAAATGAAGCTTTCAGCTGTTAAGCCTTCATCTGCCACAAAGAACATGCATACATACACTCACACAAACCCAACTGCCCTCTCTAGCTGTTGCGGCTGGGTTTGTGTGAGTGTGTGTGTATGCATGTTCTTTGTGGCAGATGAAGGCTTAACAGCTGAAAGCTTCATTTTTGTTTATTCGACGTCTCTGTGGTGAAGTTATTTATTGTCATAGAGAGTCAACTTTTACCTTTTCCCCAGCTGATATGACTGAAGAATGTTTTTCTCAGGTCTTTGAATCCATATAATTTGTCAGCTTTTGTTTTCATTCTTCCTTTACATGAAATTTAACGATGCCCAGGTTGCAACTCACCATAATGGCAATTTCTGAGTCCCAGACAGGCACGAAGAAAACAAGATTCACATAACTAAAATTTTTCAGTCAGAACCTACATCAGAGAAAGAGCCAACATACATTCACTCAAGCTACAAGCAAATGAAGGAGGATGCCCAGAACAGAGCGACATGGGGGATATCCAGTTAGCCGGCCTGAGGACAGCTTTAGTGAAACAAATACACTCAGTCAATCATTCAGGCCACAGCTGCCAGATATGGCAGTCTCCAGAATGACTGTGTGAATATGAAGGTTGCGGCCAGAAATTTAAGTTGTGTGAATGTGTGTGTCTTTTTTTTTTTATGTGCCTGTCAGCAACTTAGAAATTTTATGGGTTCATTGCAACCTGTTCTCATTGCATAACTAATACGATATTTAATTGCATTGTTTACCAAAAACTCTCTACACATTTGAGAGACATGAAATAGATTGAAACAAATTATCTCTGCCTTTACAATGTGAACAGAATCAAGTGTTTGAAATAATAAACTTTATGGGCAAAAGTAGTGGTAATACTGATGCAGCCTCTGCCAAGGATTAACGTTAGACAGAATGAGTACTAGATAGACAGAAAGATCAGAGCATACTCACAGGTAGGAGTGGAAAAGGGTAAAACACAGACGTCAAGTGTTATAAACAAGTTACTTCCACATTATTAAAATCCACTTTCTGCTAGGAATGATGAAACATATTCCTAAATTTTTCTATATAAAAATCAACTGCTGTGTGTTAGTTAAAGCTCTCTCTTGAAGTCTCCTTAAAACTAAAATATCAGCGGCTCCTACGTCATTTTCCGCAGTCCATATGGCACTCACAGCATCGCTATGTCGTACAGTCTATACTGAGAAAGTTTACTACGTCTCTGAAGAAACCATGTGTACAAAATGTCTTCAATTAATGCATTCTCCCCTGTTTTTATCACTTTCCTGTCATGCTTTTGCTGTTCAAATTGTGCACCTCAGTTTTATCACAATTTTTAAGGTCATAAGTGATAGCACAACTAACGCCATAACATGAAGCTAAACCATTAATTTTTTTAAATAATTTAGGAAGTGTCAACCAAAGTGAATGTCTTGCATTTATGTTCTTCTGCTTCAAACATATTGTAGGAAAGATACAAAACACTCATCATCACAGTCAAGTTAAAAGGGGTACTAACTCGATTGCACAATGTAATGCAATCATCAACAATTGGTGGTTGACTACATGTTGTTTCCTAAACTGTTCACCTGAAGTAGCCCCACCCATCCACGCCATATGACTCAGCTAATTGTGTCAGACTACTGGATGTGTCAGACTGGCGAATTGTTGGATTACAGAGATCCTACTATATATATATATATATATATATATATATATATATATATATATATATATATATATATATATTCTTTGCTTTTCACAAATGTCTGTCTAGGTGTGTTTGCGTTTTGATATGTCTGAGTGTGTGTGTATTTGTTTACCTTCCTTTTTTTCCCCTAAGGTAAGTCCTTCCACTCCTGGGATTGGAATGACTCCTTTTCCACTTCCTTAAAACCCATATCCTTCCCTTTTCCTCCCCTTTTTTCCTCTTTTTCCTGAAGAAGCTGCCAGTGGTGGCGAAAGCTTGTGTGTGTGTTTGTGTGTGATTTTATTTGTTTCTCTCGACGAGCTGGTCCTTTTGGTAAGTCATCTCTTTTCTATATATGACATAGTGAACCAAAAGGAACTGCTATTGTAGGGAACTCTCCCTACAATATATCCCATGCTCTGGCAATCCCCCATACCTAACCCTTTGCTAGTTTCTGTCTCTACCACCATTCCCTTCCTTTCCCTGCCCACACTCTATCCTTAGATTTGTCTCCCACCCTGCCACACATTTCAGTCCCTTCCATTCCTTCCACACTGTCTGCCAGCACTGGTGTATTCTCCCAACCATTCCACGCATCCTCCCCTCCCCTCCTGCTTCCCTCTCCTAGCCACCTCCTCACCCCCATCACTGGTTACTCTCACCTAGGCCATGCTGGATACTGCAGATTGGGCACAATGCCCAGAGACGGCGGTTGTGTTATGTGTGAGTGTGTGTATGTTTGTCTCTCTCCAACCAACGAAGGCCTAAACGGCCAAAAGCTCTACTGTTGTAGTCTGTTATTTGTGCCTTTCTGCCGCTCATCGGATGTCTCTGGTGATTAAGCAACCTATCCTTCTCAATAATATCATATTAGTATAAAATATTTCTTTGAATGACAAATGAGGGATAATGGATGTTCATCTGTCAAACATGAAAAGAGATAGCAGTTGTTCTTAAATGGTGATAGCTATTGCAATACTTGATGTCTTGTGACTGATTTGTTCCATTAAGGGCAAAATACAATGGTTGCAGGCAATGAAGTAGTTTCTCTTTCTTTTGTGACAATTTGACATGTCGAGTTAAATTTCAGGCTTGATAGAATCTTTACAACTGTGATATAGCCGAGTTACCTGAACTTCCTTTGCTATCCTTGCATTACTTCTATCAGACATTTTATTAAAATGAATGTTGGGGCAAGTCATGTCAACTTTTTTGTTCCTTGCAGATACGAGTCGAGTTGGAAAATGTGACATATACAGACAAAATGACAATGTGTTTTCTATATGTGTGGACAATGAATATCACTGAAATATCGTAACACATAATTTATTGCTGTAGAATAAGCAAAAGAATGACAACACAGTATACACACAGTTGACATGACAAACCTGGGGCTACAGACTCTCAAAGTAGTCTCCTGTTACTGTCACCATATGCTGCCAACGATGTGGGAGGCACTGATTACCATTTGCCTCAGCATTTGTCACACCATATCTGAATCGGGTCACCAGTTCGTGCAGAAAATGTTGAGGCAGATGGCCTCCCACATGGTTGGCAGTGTGTGGTGACAGTAGCAGGGGACTACTTTGAGGATCTGTAGACCCAGGTAAGTCATGTCATGTGAACTGTATGTGTAATGTGTTGTCAATCTTTTGCACTGTGAAGGCCATATTGCCCTGTACACTACCGTAATAAATTAGTGTGTTACAACATTTCAGTGCTATTCATTGTCCACACATGTAGTAAAAAAAAGTTGCCATGACTTTTGCCCCAACCCTCAAACTATTCTTCAATAAAAAGAATACAAGTGTCATACTTACTATATATTTAATAATGGAAAGTCCAGGTTGGAATTAATAATATAGTGAGGACAGTTTACAACTCACCGCAAAGACGTGGCGACGAGCTGCGACAGGCACATACAAAAGACACACACATACAACACATTCAGCTATCGGCCATGGCCTTCTTCAGAAAATAGAGCACTCACGCAATCACACAGGCACACAACACAGTCATACAACCATCACCTCCGACTGCCGCCGAGGTGATGGTTGTATGACTGTGTTGTGTGCCTGTGTGATTGCGTGAGTGCTCTATTTTCTGAAGAAGGCAATGGCCGATAGCTGAATGTGTTGTATGTGTGTGTCTTTTGTATGTGCCTGTCGCAGCTCGTCGCCACGTCTTTGCGGTGAGTTGTAAACTGTCCTCACTATATTATTAATACTTACTATATATTTATATAATAATATACGTAAAAAATAGATGAAGTCCACTTATCAGGCGAAGGAGCACAGGCAGTGATAGTAACAAATAAACACACAGACACACACACACACACACACACACACACACACACACACACACACACACACACACACACACAAAACGCAAGCTTTCGCAGCCTAGCTGCTTCGTCAGGCAGAAGGGAAGGAGAGGGAAAAGGAAATGATGAGGGTTTTAAGGGAGTGGGTAAGGAGTCATTCCAATCCCGGGACAGGAAAGACTTACTTTGGGGGGAAAAAGGAGGGTAAACAAATACACACACCCACACATTTACACAGACGCAAGTACACTTAGGCAGAAATTCTTTGCTTTCTACAGTTCTACAGTATGTCTGCCTAAGTGTACTTGTGTCTGTGTAAATGTGTGGGTGTGTGTGTATTTGTTTACCCTCCTTTTTTCCCCCCAAGGTGAGTCTTTCCTGTCCCGGGATTGGAATGACTCCTTAACCACTCCCTTAAAACCCTCATCATTTCCTTTTCCCTCTCCTTCCCTTCTGCCTGACGAAGCAGCTAGGCTGCGAAAGCTTGCGTGCACGTGTGTGTGTGTGTGTGTGTGTGTCTGTGTGTTTATTTGTTGCTATCACTGCCTGTGCTCCTTCGCCTGGTAAGTGGACTTCATCTATTTTTTACATATACTTTTCCTGTTAGGAATTTTTCTTCTATAATATTCATATCATAAATTTATATAATAATATATATTTATGTTATAAAGGGAAACATTCCTGGTTGGAAAAATATAAATATAATGATGTTTTAACTTACCAGGAGAAAAGGCACAGGTTGCTTCCTCAGAGGGAAAAAGGAAAGGATGCGGGCTTTAAGGGAGTGGGTCCTTTTCCCCCTAAGGTACATCCTTCCTTTCCTTGGATTGGAATAACTCCTTACCCAGTCCCTTAAAACCCGCATCCTTTCCTAACCCCACCCCCCTTTCCTTCCTCTGTTCTCAAGAAGCAACCTAGGGTTACAAAAGCTCAGCACTTGCGCGCGCGTCTGCGTGCGTGCGTGCGTGCGCGCGCGCGTGTGTGTATGTTTATTTTTATTTATTTATTTAATGCTTATATCGACGAACTGGTGCCTTTTAGATTATATGTAATATTGTAGATGACAAATGGGGAGGTAAAACATGGGAATAGAGATGAGAGAAATAATGGTTAGAGAGGTTAAGGGAAGGAGTGTAGATTGTATGAAGCATTAGCTTGCATTTTTGCCAACTGTGTAGCACTGCTGGGTTAACTAGTGCTATATAAAATGCCCATGTGAACTTGATGAACAATGGGAATCGATAAAAATTCATTGAAAAACTGGAGCTGGTATTACGATGACACCTAAGACAACTACATCAAATCAATAAGGTCACAGGAACACAAGACAGTTGGCAACTCCAACTTGCTACATTTTTGCAGGAGAATGCTATCAGTCTGATTTACTTCTACAATGCCCAAAGTTGATAACTCATTTACTTGTAATAAATTAACAAGTTATTAAAACACTAAGATTTTTCAGTTGAAATGTACTTATGTAGTTTTAGCAATTGAAAAAAAAAAAAAAAAAAAAAAAAAAAAAACATACAGTAGCAGAGATGCCAAGTTTGAAGAGACGCTATCCATAATGGGGCCAAAATTGGGGGAGGAGGGGTGGAGGTGTACCAGGTCCCTATCCCCAGTTTATTTAAAAAACTGGTAGTAAATATCTCCATTTGCTTCTTAACTGTATAAAAATAAAAAGACAAGAGAAGGAGCCTACTAAATAATACCACTGGCATAGTTCACGTGACTTTAGAAGAATCAGTAACATTGACCATGCACTTGCATATGTCCGTAGCACACTAATAAAGTTCGAGAGTTAATTTAAGTGCTACCCAGTAATTTATCTACACTCGCTAATGGCATACCAATATGAACATTAGTATGCCAAATCGTAGCATGTTTATGCAACCACAGTAGTGAAGTTGTCGAGGCTCCACTTCAGTGTATAATTACACTGTTTGTAACAAACTGATGATAAAAGGACATGGTATTACGTTATTTCAGAAACTGTACTGGTGTATAAAATAACCCAACGATAAGCAGTGTTGCGAAACCACTAAAATAAATAACGAATTCAGCAAATTTAGCACAGGTTCCTGTAACACTGTAATTTTTGCCTAGAAATATTGATAATTACAAACATATTTTAATAGTTGGCATGTCTGCAACAGTAAGTCTTTGGATAAAATATCTTTCATACAACACATTGTTCTTGAAATATAGATAATACATTATAGGTATGTTACACCTGTATAGCTCAGGGCAACACCAACCTTCCGCATATTAATTCGGCGACCTGTCCTGAAATCTCCACGAAGACGTGATGCTTGAGTTGGTTCTAGTACTAGGCGTAGTTGCTCACAGAGATCTCGAGCTAATTCTTGAGTGGTATGGCTGAAAGAATCCCATGCCCGTTCTGCTTCTGCATCAGATGGTGGCTGTAAAAAGTATGTCCATAGTTGAATAACCATTTAAAGTGATACTAACGAAAGTACAGTTATGTAAACAACATGTAGTCATAACTACAGCATGAATAGAAAATAATTAAATGGTAATAAAAATAGCATTTATGTAGATGCATATACATCCAAGGAAATAATCAATTTTTGAATATAAAATTTTGTAGATAGAAGATCTGCTCACCAATCAGCAGCATGAGAACACACACACACACACACACACACAAAATAAATAAATAATAAGTATTGAGGGGAAGGAAAGAGGTTGAAGGCAGAGAATAGATGAGGTTTTGGAATTTGAGTGTGTTATGAGAAATTCACTCAGAAACCCGGGTCAGGAGAAACTTACCGGATGGGATGATAAGGAAAGAAAAATATTAATTATGTTTGAATCCATAACTAGATGAATGTATACAGTGACTTAATATAACTACTGAGAGGAAAACAGTGAACAATCACAACAAAACTATGTATTACAAATAGATTTTGGCTAGATTCATAGCCGTCATCATTGTAATATCTACAATAAGTCATATAAAACAGTACACATAACATAATGATACATAACATCCACATTTATTTAACAACATTGTAAAGTTATTGTATGAAAACTGATTGAATAATTATGCCGCTGTAACCAGAATAGCATGTTACACTAAAATAATACCTCAAAAAACTTAGGTTTCATATCGATGATTCTGCGGGGGAATCTACATTGCTCATCAGTTGTGTAACAATCAGGATGGATGTTTTCTTCAATAAAAACATGCCAACTAACTTCCAGTTACACATGTTTAATCTCACTTTTGTGGTGTACACATTTCAAACATTTTTACCAGTTGAATTAAAATACTGACTTAAAACAGCTAACAGTTGTTAGCTCCAGTGCTGGAGTGGCAGGACATGGTAGTTATGTGAATGTATGTGTTTCTTTTTTTGATGAAGGCCATGGCTGAAAATCTACTTGTATGAATGTGATTGTCTATTTTCATGCCTGTCACCAACTCAGTGAACCACTTTATTGTGAGTTGTCATATATCCTTCACTATAGACTTCCATGTAATTATTCATCTTCACTGTTATTTTTAAGGATTGTTATTATTACTATTAATTATTTCATTCCTATCTCTAGATTCACCATTATTGATAATTATTTCATAGTTGTTCATATTCTTGTGCAGTTTAATTAATTACATATACATTCCTGGTTTAATAATTTGTCAACAATAGGGCAATAATACTAATATAGTGGATCATTTCCACATTTCATTATGTCTGATACAATAATTATATAGGAGAATAGCCGAGTTGAAACATGGAGCCTATCGGACCTATAAATGTAAATTGCGGCATTAAAAGTGAGGAAAATCAAGTCAAAAGTAGCAGTAACTGTAAGTTGTGTTACAAAAAAGTGAGGAAAGGTATAAAGTGCAATACTTGTAAATGGTGGTTTCACGAAAACTGTTGCAAAATAAACATAAAATTGGTAACTATGGACTACTCGTTGTTGTGTGAAGCTTGTGTTATGGAAATGTGTGAAATCCAGTTTGTAAACATTATTAGACAAAAGGATGCTATAATCCAATTATTACAAAGTAATATTGAAGTGTTGCGAAAAACATGTGCTTCACTGGAAAACAAATGCAAAATTCTAGGGAACACTTTCAATGGTTGTTTAAAAGTAAACAAAAAAGCCAATAAGTGGTCTGAATCTTTCATTTCACGTGTAACTAAGACATGTGCTACAGCCGAAAATACTGTGAAGAGTATCACAGATACAAATAATGTAACAATACCAGCAACATACCAGAAACATTATTCAAATAGCAGCAACACAACCAAACAAATATGTATGTCTCGTGAAAAAACGTGTATAAACAAACATTCAAAAACAAAATCTGAAGCTAAAAGGACCAGTGCTGCAGTTACACAAAAACACTTACACCATTTCAAAATGTTTGGAGACAGCCATGCACACAATATTGCGTTCCAGGTCCCAAACAATGTTAAAGTGTCAGCTGTAGTTAAACCCGGAGCGAAATTAGCAAATGTGACATGTGATATTGGAAAAGACTGCACAAGTGCTATTAAAAGTGACTGAGCTGTGCTAACAGCGGGATCAAATGATGTATACTGTAATGGAACCAGTTCCTTTATAAAAAAAATGATTATTGTTGTGCTGCAGCTGTTGTCATCTAAAAGCGTAATTGTAACAAATATACCCATCAGATTTGACTTGGAGGACTGGTCATCTGGGAACCACGAAATCTGATGAACAAATCAGAAACATTTTCAGCCGTAGCGGTCTCCGAAAGATAAGTTCCAATAAGTGTTTGTGTATTGTAGTTAGATTATTAACGTTAGTAGATTTCAGGTGATGTTATCACGCTAGTTATTTATTAAATTTAGTACTTTTGAACCGGTATCGTCTTGCTGTTTTTTAACGTAATTGCAGTTGGGAAACTTTCCGTTACGGTATTTGATAACACCTGTGCTCTCACTGTGTTTAGTTAGTTTATTAGTGACGCTTGAATTTGTACTTGTTTATACAAGCAACAGTGTAAGATTTTGTGGTGGTGTTATTTTCTCTATTTTGATACTAGTAGTTGTGTTATTAGTTGTTGTTGTTACTTGATTTGTAGAAACTGAGATTTGTTGATTGCTGTAGTTAAGGTACTTCCTCGTTCTTTTGTAGAAACGTAACTTACGTAACGTAGATGTGTAGTTTCTCTTAACAAATAATTGTAAAATTTTACCATGACTGAAAAGTGTGGGCTCTGTCATAGGGTCGTGCGTAGTGGGCTGAAGTGTGTGATTTGTAGTAAGTATTTAAGTATTTTCATGGGGGCGGGGGGAATGCAGTGGGGAAGCCAGTGGGCATTGTGATGAGGATCCAATCTGGAATTGTACGATATGCAGCAGGAATAAGATGAGAGAGGTGCAGGAGCGTTTGATCTGCGCCCTTAAGCTGCAGTTGAAAAGTGCTGAAGAGGAACTAGGTAGGCTGAGGAGGGAAAGGGGTGGGGAATGGGAACTGGTTTTTGGCAAGAAGGTAGCTAGGAGGTATCAGATAGCTTCATGTTGCAAGTTGCAAATAGGTTTGATCAACTGTCAGAGGTGAGTGGAGATGAACCTCCTGTAGCTGTAGGTGTAGGAAGTACGCAGCAGACCTCAGCTGTTAGGAAGCCGAAATCTGTAGAGAGGTCTCTTAGGAAGGAGGAGGTTCTGCTGTTAGGCAGTTCTCACGGCAGAGGTGTTGGCCAACAGTTGCAGAAAGTACTTGGGAGTGAGGACCAGGTCACCAGCATAGTGAAGCCTAGCACAGGGTTAACTCAAGTTACTTGTAACATAGGGGACTGATGTAAGAATTTCTCAAAAGAAGATCATATGTAAAAAAATAGAAAATGGATGACTTACCCAAAGGACAGGCTCGTCAACAGACACAAATAAAAATCACACACAAACACATATACAAGCTTTCGCAACTGTTGGTCGCTTCTTCGGGAAAAGAGGAAGAAAGGAGAGGAGCAAGGGAAGGATATGGGTTTTAAGGAAGTGGAAAAGGAGTCATTCCAATCCCAGGAGTGGAAATACTTACCTTAGGGGGAAAAAAGGAAGGTAAACAAATACACACACACTCAAACATATCCAAACACAAACACACCTAGACAGACATTTGGCTTTTTACAAATGTCTGTCTAGGTGTGTTTGTGTTTGGATATGTGTGAGTGTGTGTGTATTTTTGGAGAGACATGGATAAGTCAGTGTTTTTGGTGTCATTACAAGTTGTCTATAAAATGAAGTTTGGTGACATATTGTGAAAATGTGTGTGTTTGTGTCTATCTGTATTTGTGTGTGTGGGTGGGGGTGGGGAGGGGGAGGGCAGGGTCAGTGGAATTACACGAAACACATGCTTCAACTCTTATACCAAATCTTAAATTTCACACAGATCATCTTATTCCCCTTTTTCCCCCTACATTTACGTTTTTATTTATTTATTTATTTTTTACCTAGAGCCCTAATTTGGGTCATCAGTAATTTTAGAGAGAAAACCCACTTACCAGTATAACAGACTTAGTGAAAATTAGGAAATGCCTTTGTAATCTGACTATCATGAAGTAGCTCAGGTTTTGTGTAATGAAGTATTTGACAGCTGGTTGTACAATCGCTTACCTGTATCCATGACCCAAGTTGCTTCTCTAGAGCCTGGCGTATTGCTCGCATTTCCTCTTCCATTAGCTGCCTTGATAGAGGAACTGATTCATTCTGTTTTACTGCAGTGTTGAAAGTACTCTCAGCACCCCGCATTGCGCCACCTGTTTCCACGCGATCTCCTTCAACTTCTACATTAGTTTCTCCATCTCCACCAGTGTCCATATTCTCTCCAGCATGGTCAGACTTTTCCTTTGTACCAGGAACATTCTCAGATGGAATACGTTCCTGTGGGCTCTTCTCAGTAGGAGGAGGTTGGTCTACAAACAAGAAAACTGTGATCAGAAAGACAAGCAGAGCAGAAAGTTCTGGCAGAATGTAAATAGGTGTGTGTGTGTGTGTGTGTGTGTTCATCAAAGGATCTCTTCTGATGGCTATCAAGTTTCGATTCACTTTTGTTTTTAGCAATGAACAGGGGAAAGATTCAGAGTCTCCTGAAGAAGGAGATAATACAAAGATCACCACTCAGATATGACACCTGGTATCTCATCTGAAAACGATGAAAGGAAGAAAGTTCGGAGAGAAGGCAGAACCAGAAGATTTACTTCAGAGTGACAGAAATAAAAGAAAAAAAATGTATAGTGTAAATAAAAGATTCGTCATTTTTGTGGTTTGTGTGAACAAGCTTTAAAGCCATGTGTAACAGGATTTTTTGGTCTTGTTAGCTGTATACAATGCCGTGAAATTTAAAATTATTTGCCATAGCTTGGAACTTTTTAAGAAAATCACATTTTTCCTCACTTGTTCACACTGTTTCTGCTTTTACAAACAGTGTGCACAATTGAGAAAAAAATGTGTTGTCTGATTTCTTTTTTAAAGTGATCAACTGCATATTAATACAGTACATTAAAAATATGCATGAGACTTTTATAACTTAGATATGAAGCACTATGTCACATGAGGTGCTATTTTGCAAAAAATTAGAGTTGCAGATATGAAGGTGACAACTAAGTCTGTCGAAACCGGTCATTTAAAATAAAATGCAATAAAATATTCAACAAGCAATCTCGGCATATATATTCTAAACCTTTATATTTATTGATGCTAGTTACTCCAATTATATTTTTTAGTGCTGATAACTTGCCGAAAATGTCTAGTGACTGCTAATAACTTTTTTACTTCTGAACAGATTAGATTAGATTAAATTAATACTTGTTCCATAGATCATGTATATGACACTTTGTAATGATGTGGAACGAGTCAGGTTAATAAAAGGTGTCTGTACAAGATATTACATTGCACAAAATATTATATGACACAAATATATTTTTATTTTACTTATTATTATTATTTAGATTTACTAATTTATATATAAAAATTCATCCAATGAGTAGGAGGAGTTGCCATTCAGACATTCCTTAAATTTATTTTTAAATGCTAGTTGGCTATCTGTCAGGCTTTTGATGCTGTTTGGTAGGTGACCGAAGACTTTTACAGCAGCATAATTCACCCCTTTGTGTGCCAAAGTGAGATTTAACCCTGCATAGTGAAGATCATCCTTTCTTCTGCTGTTATAGCAAACTTCTATTACTTTTGAACTGGGTTGGATTATTAACAACAAATTTCATATGTGAATATATGTATACTGTGAGCATACCTAAATCCTTAAATAGATGTCTGCAGGATGATCTTGGGTGGGCTCCAGCAATTATTCTGATTACACGTTTTTGTGTAATGAATACTTACTTAATCAATGATGAATTACCCCAGAATATGATGCCACATGGAAGAAGTGAATGGAAATAGGCATAGTAAGCTAATTTACTGAGATTCTTATCGCCAAAATTTGCAATAACCCTAATAGCATACGTAGCTGAACTCTCACATTTTAGCCGACCATCAATGTGTTGCTTCTAGTTTAATCTCTCATCAATGCATTTATCTGAAATATGCTTTGGTGCAAAGGATACTTCATTCAAGTTTTTAAGTAAACAACTTTTCACTGCTAACTTTGTGCATACCAAGTGTATGGAATCATTGGAGTGAAAAAAGGGGCACTGAACTGATGCTGTATGATTGAATGTGTTTTAATTCAGCCTCCTCTTGACATCAACTTTTGTGGAACACTGAAATGTTTAAATAAATTTAAATATCATAATTAAAAGGTTAAATTGTGAGTGGTAATACAAAATGAACAAGAATCTAAGAAACACTGGGAATTTAACCTGGGCCGCAAAATTTGCAATCTAAGCGCTTGTCCACTATGCTACTCACACTTGTCGAAGACTGCGACTCTATAAGCAGCTTATATAGCACCTACTTCTATGTGGAGAAACTTTTGTGACCATATTCGCTTTCCCCTTGGCCAACTTGGGAGAGATATTTTGGTAATTTTAAAGTTTTGTCTGCTTCCTCCTTCTCGCAGAGTTTGAACCAAATCGGTGAAACCCATTTCGTGATCTACTCTGGTCAGTCATTAACATTATACAGTATAAACTGAATGAGGTTGAATTGTTTAGGGAAAGTTTCTACCCCTCCTTGTGAGTAAAAATTCCATTAGTGAGAACATTCTCGCCCATAGTCCACAGACTGAGATGTGTTATGAATGCGAAATTCAGGGACCTCTTACAGCTACAGTCATAAAAATTGGGGGAATAAAGTGGATGGAATCGTTTGTCTCTTTCTAATTACAAAGAAACTTTCCACTGTAGCTATGAATGCCAGATCTACGAAACAGCAACAAATGTACATCGTTAATACGAATGTGTTTCTGGCGGTATTTTGACTTGTGAGTGTTCTATAGTTGAAAGGCAAAGTGGGAACAGGAGTGTAATTTTGCAAAAAATTCGACAGACTTAGATTAGATTAAGCAGGCATAATTCAGTTATTTCCCTATTTTACAGTATTAGCAATATCAATATTAAAAATGATAACAGTAACTGGACATAAGGCTATTATCGGTAGAAAAGGTACAACAATTAATTAGAGGTCACTAGACATTTTCAGCAAGTTATCAACACTAAAAAATATATAGTATGGAGACAACAGTAAGTTAATTACTAACATCAATAATTATAAAGGTTTTCCAATGATTGTAAGGCAAATATAATTGTTTCTAAATTAATCATTAAACATTAATACATTCCAGTGGTGAAGTTGAAAAACAGAGAACTGTAGTAAAATAATGGTTTGTCTTTTCATGTGTACTATGGAATTAGTAAGGTACTGTAAAATGGGCTCATTACCAAAAACCTAGGTTGTACAAAATAAAGTTTCATGAAATAAGGCAAAAAGTATGGTTTAGTTTTTTAATTGAAAATGTTTCACCAAGAACCAACAGCAGACACAGACAACAAGAACAGAATTTTGTCACAACATGACATACTGGAATATTTTCCTTATGTGACATAAGCAAATTGCTAATGCTAAGGTCAAAAGGCTCCTCTGAATGAATTCTATTCATAAAAGAAGAAGCTATTGTCCATGATCTACTTCAGAATAAAGACCATTCACACAATCACATTTTACAGTCACACAACTGTCATCTCTAGCTGCCACACTCTGAATGGTTAGAGAGACCACGAGAAAAGGGAAAATACATGAGAGAAGGAAATAGTGATAAAGGAATGCTTTAGAAAACAGTAACAGGTTTATAGGACAGAAGATAGATAGAAAATCACCATAAGAATGATTGCTAAGCCATAGATGGGCATGAAGAAACAACAATCATAATGAGAACTAAAGCTTCTGACCACTGTCTTCATCAGAAAAAGTGGACAGACACATCCATACAAGTATAATCCATGACACCTAACTACTGATTCAGGTGTGATGACCAGAAATGACGGTCATGAGAGAACAAGTTGTGAGTGTGTGTGTGTGTGTTTTGAGATGCGAGCGCATGCATCTTAACAACCATCTTTATTGTGAGTTACTATGTACTTTAGTAATACTGTTGATCCCTCATAAATAATCCAGTTATTTAATAATGTTTCTTCAGTCTTACTGTCAGAAACTTTGGGCTAATGTATACAAACAAAATAAAAAGCTGCAATTATTGAATTGGTGGGTGACTTTACTAGCAAAATCAAGTAATAACATACCAGTGAACTTATTTGTTTTAGTGACTGTGATATCTTCATGAACTATTTTCTATTTCAGCTTGCACAGCTTAACAACTCCAGGATGTGAAACTAAATCACAACTAGCAATAAAATTTTTTAAATTATGATCTACTGAATGTTTTGTTACAACATACTGTAGTTTCTTATAGCTACACTCCAAATTTGGTTTTCATTACTTTGATTCTCTGAAATATTGCAAGATGGAATGTCTTAATCTCTTCACTTGCAATTCTGATGACAAACATTACATTTATGAAGTTAGAAACACAATCATTGAACATTTACTTGTTAATTAATTGTATGGTTTTCTTTTTAATGTCACTGAAACACCCTTTCTAAAAAGTGCAGTAAAGAAGACAAATCTATAATATGTTGTGATCAATGCAAAACGTTGACTCTTGATTTATACTTTTATATTTCTTGTAACTTCTTACATTTGTATCTCATTGTTTAAACAAAAGGGAAAGGAAGTAGTACAATTAGCAGCCCTCACTACTGTAAACTGATAGACCCTCTCACTCATCCCCATTCATTGGATTCTCTCCTGGGTGTGCACTTCCATTACACATCTTTGTCCTGCAATAATTGCATGATAAAGGAACTTTGTCTCCGCACACTAAGAAAGTAATTTTTGAAAGCATTTTTGGAACAGCGATCTTAAAATTTTTTAATAGTTAAAATAAGACAGTGTAGATCACAAGTCATTGTGTTTATTACTGGCAACCGGTTTCGGTTCTACAGAACTCAAGCAGTTGATGCCTGCTCCGGCCAGCGCCACCATCTACCAACAAGGTGTCAAAGGCCTGAAGATGGTTCTGTAGAACCAAAACCGGTTGCCAGTAATAAATGCAACAACTTGTGATCTAGACTGTCTTATTTTAATAACACTAATAAAGGTTGTTACAGAAAAAGCACTACGAACTTTGGTACTATGTTGGGACCTCAGTGGGCTGTGGGCATTATTTGGCATCAAGAATAATAGTTGATCAATATATAAAGGAAAAAAGTCTTACAGTTTGAATATTTTATAGCCTAAAATTCTCTCTCTCATGATTTCCACTGATATTCTTACCTTCTATCATTTCAATATCATCATCTTCATTCAAGTCTTCACCTTTCTCTTCTTCCAAATTTGGAATAGGCTGTTTTTCTGCTTGCTCCTAAGGCACAAAAAGAATAAAGATATTTGCACTCAGTTATAGATATTCTGGATTAAATTCACAGTGATACTTTACTTAAAACAAGGGAAAAAATATATTTTCAACTAGTCAAAATATGTATGACTGGACATCATCTTATCAGTTGTCAATCCATTAAAAACTGGAGTAGGATTGAAAATCCACAAATTTAATAAAATATTTGAGCCTTAAGTTATCACAATTTTCTAACTACCCTTCAAAATTATACCATTATGAGAAGAGTAAAGTGTACGTGCACTGTTGAAGCAGGAACAAAAATGATCTACCCAAGGACTTAAAAGCACTTACTTTGGTTCCACCACTCAGGAACACAAATTTTCAATAATTTACCAACCACAAAAAATTTAGTTACAAATAAAGATCAGTTTAAGAGTAGCCTAAAAGATTTTCTACTGGCCAACTCCTCCTACTCCACTGACAAATTCTTAAATAGAACCAAATGATGCATGTATCTGTATTCATCCAGTTAGTATTATTATATTATCAGCTTGTAAAAATGTATGTACCTGTATTAGTATTATTATATTATCAGCTTCTAAAAAGAAGAAGAAGAAAAGGAAAGACACATGTACCACATCCATGAGGATCACTTCAACACGGATCTATGGAATAAACCAACTAATCTAATCTAATTACACTCAATAGACAGGTTCAAAATTGTGAATCTCACTATACTTCCTGTATTAATTACTGGGAACAGATGAAAATTTATGCCAGACCAAGACTCTAACACAAATTTCCCACTTCTTGTGTGTGGGCACATTGATCATTATGTTAGTCATGAATGCTAACTGAACTGACCCAACATTCCACACACTACATGTGTCTACGAGCCATGAGTCCTTCAACATCAAGAAAGGAAGATTAGGGTTCAATGTCCAATCAAAATTGTAGCCATAGAGATTGAGCACTGTTTTTTGATTTTGTGTCGTAATGATTTTGGCGATGTTCCTATTAATGACGTACCCAATTTCAATGTTCTTTAGTCAAACATGCACGCTGTACAATTTGTGACATATGAAAATTCCCCACACAGGAAATCAAAGAATCAAATGTGCAAGCACTTATGGCTAGTAGACATGTGACATATGGAAGTCTGGTTTGGTCCGGAAGTTATGCACAGATGGCATGATTGGTAATGCGAAGGATCACGAAAGCGAAAAATCCTATCTCGATTCCTGGCTGGGCACAAATTTTCACACATCACCATTAAGTTTTGCTGCTGAAGTGTAGTCAGAGTCATAATTGTGATTACATCTATTGTATTTCTTGACAGATGGAATCACTGCATGTCGATAGGACCTCACTTTGGGTACATCCTTAATGAAGACACTGCATTTCAGATTCCTCTCAAGTTGCAGTGTTAGGTAGCACCTATGGAAGATGAGTCTCATCATCAAAACATTGTCTGCACATGAAACTGATAGGCAGAACACCTGTCAACCTCAAGATGATCACTGAATATTTTAATTGGGATGTACTTTATGTCACACACTAATACACTATCATTTGTGGCAATTACAACACCAAGAAGAAAACACATGAATTGAATACCACAGGTTAGGTCTGTGATAAGTAACAAATGATTACCCTTTGAGTCCTACTATTCAGTATGTTGTTGTGGCCAACATGCACTGCAATTAGAATTGCTATATGCCATGGCACTGACGCAATAAGGCTCTGAATATGTTCCCGAGGGATTTCCCACCACATATTTTGTATCAGAGCCCACATCCAGGACACTACTTATTGGAGGGGACGAAGGGAGGGAGCATAGGGATATGGGGCGGAAGGGAGGGAGCATAGGGATATGGGGCAGAAGGGAGGGAGCATAGGGATATGGGGCGGAAGGGAGGGAGCATAGGGATATGGGGCGGAAGGGAGGGAGCATAGGGATATGGGGTGGAAGGGAGGGAGCATAGGGATATGGGGTGGAAGGGAGGGAGCATAGGGATATGGGGTGGAAGGGAGGGAGCAGGGATATGGGGTGGAAGGGAGGGAGCAGGGATACGAGAAGGAAGGGAGGGAGCAGGGATACGAGAAGGAAGGGAGGGAGCAGGGATACGAGAAGGAAGGGAGGGAGCAGGGATACAAGAAGGAAGGGAGGGAGCAGGGATACGAGAAGGAAGGGAGGGAGCAGGGATACGAGGAGGAAGGGAGGGAGCAGGGATACGAGGAGAAAGGGAGGGAGCAGGGATACGAGGAGGAAGGGAGGGAGCAGGGATATAGGGAGGAAGGGTGGGAGGGTGGGAGCAGGGATATGGGGAGTTGGAAAGGAGAGGAAGGGGGTGTTGGGTAGGTTAAAGACAAAGGACAGCTCTCTTAAATTACAGGGTCTGAAGGATACATCCTGAAGGCAAGGAATAGCCAAGGTTCATCTCATAATTCATTATTTTTCTTGATAATTTTGTTTGATACAATTAACATAAGTCCAACATAAGCTGCATGTATCTACTTGTAGTAACAACAAAGTGAAACACCATGCACTGTTAAGTGTTTGTGTGCATATTCATCACACATTAATTATTGGCATGCAAGTGGTCACCCACCTTCATTTTAATTTGTAATTTTCATCATAGAATTATTGTTATCACTGTACACAGTTTTAACTCCTTAACATTTAAGGTCTGTGGTTGAGCACTTGTTGCATCACTGTTACCAGCTTTAAAACTGCAGTTAAATACTGACCTATGCAACACTTCCACCTCTGAAGCATCTTGCATTGCTCATTGCACCTGTGCTGAAAATGATGTTAACAACCTGAAGCAGACATTTGATATTTTCTGTGATGCAGCATACGACTGCACTGAATGTTGCACACACAACTGCAACATACTCTCTACAATTGCTTACCACAAAATTAATTTATTCCCAATAACTACTACGATTTGCTTATTCCTTAACCGAAATTATTACTTGGTCATTCTTCCATAATTTTGAATAGATGCTCCAGAAACTATTATTGCTGTTCACTAGTGTCTGATATTAATTAAATGTTATAATATAAAGAGGAACTGTTGTAAATGGCAACACATTAAACAGAACAACATTTTCCATTACTAATGTAGCAACTGTTCCTGGATTTAGAATTTCTGAAAAATTAAACTGAAAATGTTACTGCTACAAACCTCTGTGGCTGCATCCAGAGTGTGGGCATCAAATGTCTCCTTGGAGTCACGTATATGTTGGTAGAGATCTGCACTGCGGCCTAAATCTGCCCCTTCTTCTGTCTCGTCATCTGACTTGGACTCCTGATCCTTAGTTGTAACATCCACAGTCTTCAGGCGTTTCACAGTTGGCTCTTTCACGTCACCTACAAAGAAATGTCATTGGAAAGAAAATCATTTTGGATCTATGCTTTATATTCTGTCTATCTTAAGATTTCATTTTGCATTGGTGGACAATAAATTAATAGTTATAACAGTACATCTCAGTGCTCTTGGATTTTTGAAGAAGACTGTCACAATAGACCTGAAAATCTTTTAAAAGGTTCCTTTGTGGCTCATTTTAAGAAAAACAAGTTACTTCTACCACAAGAAACCAATAAACAATCACACAAAAAATAACATACAAAATAAGAAACCAATAAACAATCACACAAGAAATAACATACAAAATAAATTGAATCGGTCGGTGGAGAAAGGAACCAAGTCACTTTTAGGCGATTTTCACTTTTTTACATAAATGCAGAAAACAGACCAAGACAAACCTTTCTGTGATGAAAGGAACTGTGTTTGGCTTCTTCCTGTGGGTATAACATGAGGTTGCGCCTGTGTGAATGTATGGGTGTGTGTGTATTTGTTCACCTTCCTTTTCTTCCCCCAAGGTAAGTCTTTCCTCTCCCGGGATTGGAATGGCTCCTTACCTCCTTCCTTAAAACCCTCATCATTTCCTTTTCCCTCTCCTTCCCTTCTGCCTGAAGAAGCAACTGGGTTGCGAAAGCTTGCGTTTGTGTGTGTGTGTGTGTGTGTGTGTGTGTGTGTGTGTGTATTTATTTGTGATGCTGTCACACCTGTGATCCTTCGCCTGGTGAGTAATCCTCATCTATTTTTTATATATAATTTTTCCTGCTAGGAATTTTTCGTCTTAAGATGTGTATGTTTTTATTCATGTATGTATCAACGAACTGGTGCCTCTTCACCTGGTAAAATGTTTCATTGTGAAGCTACAGTGAACTCCCCTAGATCCTTAAATAAATCTCTGCAGGATGATATTGGGTGGGCGTCAGCAATTATTCTGATTACGTAGTTTTGTGCAATGAATAGATTTTTTTACTCAATGTTGAAGTGCTCTAGAATATGATCACATAAGAAAGCAGCGAATGAAAATAGGCATATGTTTGCCTGAGATGCCTAGGCTGAAGGAAAGGGATTATTTGATAAGGAAGGGACGGCAGCTATCAAAGTGGAGATTTTTCACCATGAGTCCAGACTACAAAGATGTCACCTATGAATGTATACCAAGCCAAGGGATGCTGATTTGTGTGTAGGACTGGTCCTTACTTCACCTTTGAGGAACAAACTTCAGTAGAAAATAGCTCATTCTACGATGACACTGAAAGCATTTGTAGTTCGTGACTTGTTTTTAAATGAGTCCTGTTTAAGATTTAGCAACACAATGGATGTATCCCCTCATCTGAGAGTTTTGAGAAAGAATGTTGTCAGATTACTTATGTCAGTGTTATACTCGCCCAGCACATGGAGTGGCAGTGCAGCACATCTATGGCTACAAAACATGTCTGATACATTAAAAGGCTGGCAGTCATACCCTAACTTCAAGAAATTTATGAAATTTTCTTTTAACAGGATAATGTGAGGCTGCACCTCACTGATACCATTGTAACCTACTTTGAGACACAAGGTATTTGACTGATTCATTGTGTAGCACATCGTCTGTATCTCTCTGCTACTGAACGATTGATACCCCACCCACTGTAGACCACTAAGCCTGACAAACTCTGTCACAGAGACGAAACAACGAGAAATGATCTGCCCTTATCTGTCAGCCGAGCTCAGCTCCACTCTGTGTTGGAGCTGCCTATATTGCCAAAGGCTGCGTGTACTATATTTTTCATACTTTGAAATCACATACAACATGTACTTTGATTGCTTGCTATTTGATGTGACTTCAAAAATATTGTTAATGTGTAATACACAGCAACATTAGAAGCAACCGCTGTGGGTTATATCGGGAATGTGACAGCTGATTTTAAGTGACTGTGGCAGAAGACTCATTTTGTAGCCATGAATTTAAAGTCATATCTTAATCTTAGCACAACCATACGATGTGGAAATCAGCAATCTGTGGCAAAAATAAGATCGTGATAGCTTCATTCATGGCTCTTAAAGCTAGCCTTCACAACCAAACTCAAGACAGAAAACATTCAGCCACAATGCTAAAAACGAGCGCTAAATGAGCGCTCGACACTCGGTTACAGGTTATAGATGACACAGACAGATTCTAACAGATAATAGAATGACAGGATGAAAAATTAGGACAAATATAAAAGTCAATACCATAATGAAAATAACATGGCAAAGTAATAGAAATGAAACAATTCAATTGCCCAGTTTAATTAGTAAAAGTCAGTATAATAGAGTATACTTTTAAGAACACACACCGAGGCTTCGCTGCGTGTCGCTCTGGCCCGGGCGCTCCCGCTTGCGTGCCTCCCGCTGTCCGCTGTGGTCCGCCTGCGCTTCCGGCTGGCTGTCCTCCTGAGGCCTCCCCTGGTGTCCGGTCTGATCGTCTTTCATCTGCGCTCCACCCACTCCCGACTGCTCCATTTCGCCTGGATCTCCTGCATCTCCTTCATCTTTGGAATCTTTCTCATTTTCTTTTGGGACTGCTGAAACCTTTGTAATAATTTTCATAAGAAGTATTACAATAATTTGATGGATAATGAAGCAATAGTAACAACAGAAAATAAAATTGAGTTTAGGGGTAAGTAGAGGAAAAAATGGAGCTTGATGAGATCACAGACCTCTACTAATGAAGCTCGAAAGAGATATGTGTGAAACAATGTGCCAAAAACAAACAGATGGAATTAAAATTGGAAGAAATGTTCAAGAAAGATACAACATAGTTCACTTCGACTTGTCACACTCTGAAAAATGTTCTGTTATTCTACACTTACATAATTTTCATCAGTACTTTGCTGCCATGCACTTTAAATTGATATAAATTATGACAAGACGAAGCTGCATTTGCAGATGTGCACCTTGTGCATACACAACAAGGTAGACATTTGTTGTCCCTTCAAATGTCTACCTTGTGTTTGCGTGTGCATGTGTGTGGGTGTGTGCGCGCTTTCCTTTTTTCCCCTTAAGTTAAGTCCTTCCACTCCTAGGATTGGAATGACTCCTTTTACACTTCCTTAATACCCATGTCCTTACCTTTCTCCCCTCCTTCCTCCCTCTTTTTCTGAAGAAGCGACCAGCAGTTGCGAAAGCTTGAATGTTTGTGTGTGTTTTTATTTGTGTTTTTTGTGTCTATCCACAAGCCTGTGCTTTGGGTAATTCAAACAATCTTAATTTTTATACATATTTTTCCCACCAGGAAAGTCTCCTTCTATAATATTCAAACCATGTAAATAATTTGTTAAAAAGGCACAGCGTGATGCTCCTATCCATTTTCCTGCCCAAACATTAATATTAAACTGTTGTTTATGTCCGGTTTGCAGAACTTCTCTGGTATTTTTATAAGCCCAGGCATGCATATTGTGAAAGTTGTGCACTCCACTCCTGGTAAACTTCATTGGTAAACAGAATAATAGAGAGGAAATGTTGCCTCTGACCACTCATCTGTCGTAACCAAGTACAAAATGCTGCTTTGGGTAGAAAGTCAGCTGCACTAAGATCTTGCAGTCTTTGAAGGTGATAAGGAGAAAGGAGGTGTTCATGTAGAAAACTCCACAACTCTAGTTTATGGCCTATGTGGATGTGATTACTTTGTTAAGCAACAGACATCAGGTGACTATGAATTCAAAACACATACACATATAACTGAATAGGACATTAAGCTTACAAGTGGCCTGTGCACCCTACACAAATTATCAATTTGCATAATGAAGTGGTCTGTGTTATATACATCACAACAAATGCTAGTAACATGGTAACAAAAGCAGTTAAATCATATGTCTACATGAAATGTTCTGTTCGGTGTCTGGTTGTCCACTCCTCTAGTGAATCCCCAGAACTTTAGAACTTTCCCACATATTTAGATACACACCAATGGTAGCAGACTTTTGTAATGTTCTCACTGGTTAGACAACCAACCAGTGAATAAATAACAATCTCTATCAGCAGTTATGGCATTTTTAAGAGGCAGCACACTTTATTGATATAAATAACAGCAGTGCAACCGAGAAACCAGCAAACACAATGCAAAATTACAAAAGACAACAAAATGAAAGATAAGAATACTTTTATCCATCAGGCAACTTCGCAGTCATAGGCTTTACAGTGGTAGCCTGTTGTCCTTTTGAGAGATATTATGAAGTCTACACAAGAAAGCAGAATGTCACTTGCAGTAGTCATAACCTGCAACATTGTGGCACAAACAATGACTTAACACAGACTTACCGCATAAAATCCTCTGAACTGGCAAGAAAAATGATTACAGCAAGTCTGTAAAGGTGACATTTTTATGAGGTAGGTAGCAATTTTGACAAACAAACCTGATCTTTCGATCCGACTTCAGCTTGTTCCGGTGCGGGCTCTGCAGCACTGTGACTGGGTTGGTCATCCGATGGCCCAGCTTCTTCTTGCTCGTTTCCTTTATCTTCATTTTCTCCTTCATTCCCATCTTTATCTCCCTTTGCAATCTCAGCATTTTCCTCTTCTTTATCATTATCTTCTTGGTCCAATTCGGCAGTTTTGTTTGGATCCTCACTATTATCCATTTCATCTTCACTTGAACTGTCTGGTTCTTCAGTCTTATCATTTTCGTCCTTTTCCTGGGACGTTTCATCCGTATTTTCTTTCTCTGGTTCTTTTTGTTCTGAAAATGAAGTAAATATAAATACATTGTCAACAACAGTGATGATATGTTTAAATGATTCGATACACTCACTGTACTGCTACCCTATTTCAGATATGGAGCATTTTCAAGTATTCTAACAAGTGAAAGCAACACAAATTTATCACACTGACACTTGATTGAATTTTAACCACAAGTATTATCAGGTATTAAAATATGCTAAGGTATTAATAAAAACTTATTGCAAACAACAAGAGACCAATGATGACACATATCACTACATGCGTCTCTGTACATGTTATTTAAATAGTATCCGCTGTTGCTGCACTTACAATTGCAGGTATACTATATAAATCTATATCTATATATATGCAATATCTATATAAATGATCTGATGGACAGAGTAAGTTGTAATTTGCGGCTGTTTGCTGATGATGCTGTGGTGTATGGGAGGGTGTCGTCTGTAACTGACTGTAATAGCATACAGGTTGACTTAGACAAAATTTCTAGTTGGTGCGAAGAATGGCAGCTAGCTCTCAATGTAGAAAAATGTAAGGTGATGCGCATGAGTAGAAAAAACAATCCCATAATGTTCGAATACAGCATTAGTAGTGAGCTTCTTGATGCTGTCGCGTCGTTCAAATATCTAGGCGTAACATTGCAGAGCGATGTGAAATGGAACGAGCATGTGAGGACAGTTGTGAGACCACGTATAAAACGCTTGTACGACCACGTCTTGAGTATTGCTCAAGTATTTGGGACCCGCAGCAGATAGGTTTGAAGGAAGACATAGAGGCGGTTCAGAGGCGAGATGCTAGATTTGTTACCGGTAGGTTCGACCAAAGCGCGAGTGTCACGGAAATGCTCCGGCAACTCAATTGGGGATCGCTGGAAGAAAGATGACGTCTTTTTCGTTAAGTTAAGTAAATTTAGAGGGCCGGAATTTGAAGCTGAGTGTAGTACGATCTTGCTGCCGCCTACTTACATTTCGCGTAAAGATCACAAAGACAAGATAAGAGAAATTAGGGCTCGTACGGAGGCATATAGGCATTCTTTCTTTCCTCGATCAATTTGGGAGTGGAATAGGAAAGGAAATGCCTAGTAGTGGTTCAGTGTACCCTCCGCCACGCACCTTACGGTGAATTTCGGAGTATATATGTAGATGTATACTATTATTTTTTGTATATTTAAAATAAATATTGATGATGATTGTAATAAATAAATTTTATTAATATTACTGAATTGTTGTTGTTGTGGTCTTCAGTCTGGAGACTGGTTTGATGCAGCTCTCCACAATACCCTATCCTGAGCAAGCCTCTTCATCTCCACATAAGAACGGCAACCTACATCTGTCTGAATCTGCTTACTGTATCCATCTCTTGGTCTTCCCCTGCGATTTTTACCCCACACACTTCCCTCCACGCTAAATTCACGATTCCTTGATGTCTAAGAATGTGTCCTACCAATATATCCCTTCTTTTAGTCAAGGTATGCCAGAAATTCTTTTTCTCCCCAATTCTGTTCAGTACCTCCTCATTAGTTACACGATCCACCCACCTAATTTTCAGCATTCTTCTGTAGCACCATATTTCAAAAGCCTCAATCCTCTTCCTGTCCGCACTGTTTTCATCCATGTCTCACTCCCATACAAGGCAATACTCCATACAAATGCCTTCATAAAGGACTTCCTTAGGCTGAAATCAATATTCGATGTTAACAAATATCGCTTTTTCAAGAACGCTTTTCTACCCACTGCCATTCTGCATTTTATATCCTCTGTACTGTGACCATCATTTGTTATTTTACTGCCCAACTAACAAAACTCATCTACCTCATTTATTGTTTAGTTACCTAATCTAATTCCTCCAGCATCACCTGATTTTCTTAGACTACACTCCATTACCCTAGTTTTGCTCTTGTTACTGTTCATCTTATATGCACCTTTCAACACAGTGTCCATTCTGTTCAAGTGCTCTTCCAGGTTCTTTGCTGTCTCTGACAGAATTACTATGTCGTCGGTAAAACACAAAGTTTTTAATTCTTCACCCTGAACTTTAATTCCTTCTCCAAATTTCTCCTTGCTTTCCTTTAGAGCTGCATCACAGAATATATTGCTAAATATCTATATAAGTGTAAGTTTAAGCTTGTCGTCAATGGAACATTCCAACTGTTAAGATAGATTACTTAAGTCATTTTCTTGATAACTTATCGTACGTTTATGTCCTTATTCCAGGGTTGACGAGTCTTGAATTTTAAGGACATTATTGCATAGTACATTAAATAAAGAACATTATATTCACTAATCAAGTTTAAAAGAACTGTATTTGCTGCACTTTAAAATAACTTTCATACAATTACACGTCTTATTCAAACAGCAAAAGCTGACTAACTTATTTCAATTTTTTCAAATCATCTAAAAGTAACTTATCTGAGTTATTTAATATACATCATGCAAGTATTCTATGTTTAAACTTTTAACATCTATGTTAAAATAAGAAATCAATTGAGAGATATTCAGAATTTTAAAAAATAAAAATAATTATTCTGCAAAAATTCAAAAGATAAAATCTTGCCATCCCTACATCTCTTCTTATTCCCCATCCTCTACCCCATGTAATGTCACACAGGTGTTATATTTGTATAGCATCATTTACCATCAGTCTTTATTAAACCTAACACATTGATCTGATTGTCACTACATGTAACTTTTAAGTCATCATCCATGTGCTGAATTCTTGTTCCTTGCAAGTAACAACGTACTTAAAAATGTTCTAGTACTGAAACAGCAGACTAGCACAATGAGTAAAGTAAAAACTGCCAGCTGCAGGAAGTGTCATGGAAATTTAATTATGCATCAAGAGAATATTAAATGTAATGTAAATATAACATTTACACTTTTAAGCCCATTCACAAAAAAAGATAATGGTCACCACAGGATGTCATAACAAGACAAGAAAATACATATTTATATCATCTGTGTAAATTCAGAGCTCTCTCATGTAAGTGATGTAAGGAACGAAGGTGAAATCCACCACGTAGTTGAGACAATGAGTTGTCAAGTGGGAGGTAGAACAAGGCAGAGAAATTTGGTAGCTTTTGGACAAATTCTTCCTTGATTAGACCGAATAGCATAAACATACATGCACACACACTTGCACAGCTACATTCTCCTGCTGGACTGTAATTCTGGAAGAGGATTTGTCCAAAAGGTTGCAACTCTTTAGGCTACATTAGTGTGCACTGTTGCAGTGGATCACTGTTGTTCCTCACACAAAGCCACCACCCTACAGAGACCCCACAACCAGTCCTGATGTCACTCTCATAGCATTCAAGAAATTACCTGGTAGATCATATGTGGTGCACTACAAACCCATTCCCTGTTCCGTATTTGATCTCAGTCTTGCCACTTGCCAGATATATATTGTCTGATATTAATGTGCTCGTGTCTCACACCAGAAAACTTGTACTTGATGTCTTCTTGCTGTTATTTGTGTGCTACACTTTCTCACTCTTGCTTATCTATTGGCAATTATTGCCCAAACTATATGCGGAGTTGTTATCCATCCTTCCATTATTCTCATTCCATCAATGAAAGACTTTCATTGAACATCATAAATCTTTTAATGTAGGTCACTTACTCTTTCAATTGATTTGTTATTGCAGATTAAAAATCTAGATTGTTACAGTGCAATGAAATAAATTCAATGGCAACAGTGAAAATTTGTGCTGAACTGGGATTCAAAACTGTATTTGCCACTTTGTGCCAGTGGTCACCTCAACTAATTAGGTTATGCAAACATCTTTCAAAATTATTGACTCATTGAACGTTACTACTGCAATGACTCCTGCCCAGTGCTTGCTCTTGCTCGCAGCCTTGACTGTATTCCCCCAAGGGATTGGGTGTGTATGTGTATCTGCACAGAAATTGTTATTTGCCTGTCGGAGGCATACGTATGATCATAGATATGGTGTCTCATCGGTTAAGGCAACTGCTGACCCAATGTGGGTAATCTGGGTTCCAATTTCAGTTCAACATAAGTATTCAACATCGCAATTTCAGTGTACTGTAGCAAAGGAGATGTTCGAATATTTCAAAATTGTAAATGTATGGCTCTTAATGTCAACCAATAGTGTCTGTTATTTTGGACATGTTTGAGGAACAAGTGCCATATCTATAATCATAATTTGTTATTGTCGAGATGATATCACAAGAAACCATTACACCTGTTGGTATGATAAAATAACTGTGTCATTCATTACATTTATTCCTTTGATTACCGATTTCAATCAGATTTCCCAAAAGTGCAGATTGCTCAAAGGGGCTTGTGGAAAAATTGTTCTCTGCAACACTAGCTGCACCTCAGATGATCTTATTACATAAAAACTGTAATCAAAATAATAAATATAGTGAGTGACCCATGTGACTGTATTTGGCATTTCATGATTTATGTTGTTTCATTTTATGATAGTTTTGCCACTGCTGTTTTTTCTTTATCACCACCACCATCACCACCTTCTCTTCCTCAAGTTCTCTCTACGCACCTATAACTCCAAACAACTCTAATTTTTTGACCATCATATTGAAGTACATCTGGCCAGAAGATAATCAAACAAGTTTCCCCCAGGACATATTCTATTCCTGTTACAGATACTGCAACTTGCGGAAGCAGATAGTTGTGAATACTGCCTTTAAAAGCAATAAATAAAAGAAAACAGGTTTCATACAGCTTCATTGTAAGAGTGACAGACACACACTGCTGTCTCAAGACAGGTATATAAGAAAAACACCATTTAATAATAGCTCTATGCAAGAACATGGTGTATCAGCACTGCTAGCATGCGTCTGGTGTGTGTGTGTGTGTGTGTGTGTGTGTGAGAGAGAGAGAGAGAGAGAGAGAGAGAGAGAGAGAGAGAGAGAGAGAGAGAGAGAGAGAGAGAGAGCGCCATTGCACTTGGCATTATGAAATTTATTAGTGTGCTCACTCATACACTCCTTGCGCAGTCACCATGGAGAGGACACTTGGTTGGAGGACTGTAACCACAGTGCCCTGTCCTGTTGTAGGTAGTTTGCGGTTACCTTCTTCTGACCTCTGAACAAGCTTACCCATCCAGTTGTATGGTGATCACCATTTAAGATTGATTTTGAATCATGGTGAACATGGTATTTTTCACATCTACAAACATAAAAATCATAGAATTGCCTAGTTTGTGATCTTAAATCAGAAATTTTGTTTCCATGTTTGTAATTAAAATAGCTCTTATGTGGCAAACTTTCATGTTATGCAGAAAAATTAAATCATCACTTTCAAAACAGTGAATTAGTAACAATGTGTGATAGTGGTCCATTATCGGAAAAGCATATTTTACATCATCTTCTGTAATGTGTCTTGTGTCAAACAGAAGCAACACATACGAGAATCTCTGTACTTTGCTAGAAGGTATGTATATCATATGAGAACTGTAACAGCTACAAAGTAATTTTCATTGTTTTGGTGAAACTGTATCACAACACTGTATCACAAACCTTTCATTTCATCAATGTCAAAAGGGTTTTCTTCATTTGCTTCAGCATCATCTTTTGCTGCACCATCATCTAATTGCAAGTCGTCTGGCAGGTCAAATGCTTCAGGCTCAGGATCAGGTTGTTGTTTTCCTATCAACAAAATAAACTTATAGAAGAAACACAATGATTAATATTTGTAATAAACAAACAAATGAAATTTTTTTAATGAAAAACAGTACTGCATCACAATAGGTGAACCATGAAATGTAATATAAACTATTAAAACACGTAAAACAACAACAATGCTTCTCCTGGGGATAACATAATTTTGTGCGGTATCTCCAACCTAATCCCATATTTCCCCATCTAATTCCATTTGATTTCATTTTCTGACTCATTTAACAACTTATTTATGGGATGCTTAGAGGAAGCCTTCCTGGACACCCAGGCCTGTCAACCCAAAGTTTGGTATAGTTTTATTGAAGATATTTTCACGATTTGGACTCACAGTGAAGAAGAACTCCAGAATTTCCTCTCCAACCTCAACTCCTTTGGCTCCATCAGATTCACCTGGTCCTATTCCAAATCCCATGCTACTTTCCTTGATGTTGACCTCCATTTATCCAATGACCAGCTTCACACATCTGTCCACATCAAACCAACCAACAAACAAACAACAGTATGTCCATTATGACAGCTGCCATCCATTCCATACCAAACCGTCACTTCCCTACAGCTTAGGTCTTCATGGCAAACAAGTCTGCTCCAGTCCTGAATCCATGAACCAGTACACCAATAACGTGATGACAGCTTTCACATCCCGCAACTACCCTCCTGATCTGGTACAAAAGCAAATAGCCAGGGCCACTTCCTCTTCCCCCCAAACTCAGAACCTCCCATGGACAGACCCTAAAAGTGCAACTTTTGTCACTGGTTAATTCCCAGGACTGGAGCAGACTCTGGATGTGACTCTCCAGCAAGGATACAACTTCCTTAAATCCTGTCCCGAAATGAGATCCATCCTCATGACATCCTTTCCACTCCACCTAGAGTGTCTTTCTGCTGCCCACCTAACCTTCATAACCCCTAGTCCATCCCTATTAAATCCACAAACCACCTTCCCTACCCTCCAGCTCTTACCCATGTTACCACCCCCGGTGTAAAACCTGCCCTATGCATCCTCCCACACCACTTATTCCAGTCCTGTAACTTGGAAGGTGTACACCATTAAGGGCAGATCCGCTTGTGACAGCACCCATGTGATTTACCAGCTGACATGCCTGCACTGTGAGGTCTTCTATGTGGGAATGACCAGCAACAAACATAAACAGACACAGGCAGACAGTGTTTTTTGGTAATGAGGATCACCCAGAAAGTGGTTGGTGTCTTTTATTAAGGATGGGAGACTGCACATAATGGGTTGAAGATGATTGTCTATGTAGGCAGAGGTTCGTTCTGTGGGGGCTTGGTAACTGGCCACAATGGGCTGGCCTGGATGATTAGGTTTGTGAATCTTAGGAAGTATGTAGAAGGTGGGGTGTGGGTTGTCAGTGGGGTCATGAGCATGATGGACTCAGGTGAAAGGTTTTGTAGGGTGCCTAAGGATCTGAGGATTCCTTGATGCTCTGCCTGGACATCAGGAATGGGATTGTCTTAACAAACTTTGTATGTAGTGTTGTCTGAAACTTGACACAGTCCCTCAGCCACATACTCCCGCTGATCAAGTACCACGGTCGGGGATCCCTTATCGGCCAGGAGAATGACGATGGAATGGTCAGCCTTCAGATCACGGATAGCTCGGGATTCAGCTGCAGTGATATTGGTAGTTGGATTAAGATTTTTCAGGAAAGACTGTGAGGCAAGGTTGGAAGTGAGAAATTCCTGGGAGGTTTGAAGAGGGTGATTTTGAGGAATGTCGGCAATCAATGTTGAATCCCAGGAATCATGTCCTTTTTGCATTAGCAAATCATGTGTTAATATGCAGTATCCAATTAATTGTATTTTTCTACAGAATATACTAATACTTTTCATTATTTCACCTTTTATCTTTCTTTCATGTAAACTTGCAATTTTCATGGCAATCTCTTCAAATTAAAACAAATGTTTTTCATGAAAATTTCCTTGACAATGCCAATTATTTTCACTGAAAGGTCATACAATAACCTGTCAACCACAGAGCAGATACAGTATTACTTATTCCTCTTGGGCATTATAATTGGCCTTTGTACTGAATAAAATATAATATTCTGCAGCAAATATAATGTGTGGAACATGATACCTCTGTGCTCATTTTTGTACAGGCATGATGTGAATGTGTGTATTTGTGGTTTTATATACATGACATTAACCCAAATTTCAATAAAAGTATATAAAGATGGTCAACAAACATTGTATTCAATAATAGTGTTTACGAGAGATTTTGACATATGAATAAAAATTTTACAAGCAGTTACTTACTATTCCTACTATCTACGCTCGAGAGTGGAAAATTCCTCTAGGTTACATGAAAAAAATCACTGTTCACTGAAAAACAGCATAGTGGTAGTGAATTGTAAAAACTACACTTGGTACTTGGGGGGAGGGAGGATTTTGATCTGTCAATAATAGGTGTGATCTGTTAATCGTGTACTACACAGGAGTGATGTACGTACTTGGTCTTTGTGTCCACCATGAAAATTTTACCAGAAATTTTTTATTTTTATTTTATTTTTTTTAATTATTATTATTATCATAGCAACATAACGTACTACATTGTGACAAAATTGTTCCTCTAAGAGCATATATGTTATGTTCATGTGAAACCTTTGTATCAAAGTAGCACCTCACAAATTCTGCATGTGTCTGTTCACCTATACCAATCATCCTTCCCAAAAATCACAATAATTTACTCTTATCTACCAAAATTGACATGTGAGTTCTTTTGTTGACTTCATATGTCTTTTGACCAACATTTCTACAGCAAAACACTGGAATATGGATTTAAAGCCACAAATTATTTCTCCTTTGGATTGCCCAGTGCAAAGGCTGTTGACAATATATTATTTTGTTGTTTTGATATGTTGGCCATTTTCAGATAATGATTATTACTAGAAATATCAACATCCTCTGCTGAAAGAAAAATGTGGCAGGAAGGAAATTCAAATTTGTCTATATTTTTGTGACTTTCCTACAGTATATATACTTACCATGATACGGATCAATGTGATCGTCATCTGGCTCAGGTTCATCCATTTCATTAATCTCGGGTCGCTGCTGCTTGCGTTTTTCATCTCCACTCCCAGCCTCCTCGTCGCTCTCCTCATCACGCTTCCTTTTGCCGCTGGCTGCTCCGAGTTCTGGGTCTCCATCCTTCTCTCCCCCTGCACCGTCATCTTCAGGCATTTCTTCTTCATTCTCGTCCTCTGAGTCACTACCCCATACCTTTACAAAGCAGCAATAACAATTACTACATTAATACTGCATTTTTCACTCTACAACGAAACTACAAAATTCAAATGTTGAAACTGATATTATACAATAAAAATTCAATAGATTTCTGCTCAATACATACAGAAGGCACTCACAGACAAACAGCACAGTTACATTTAGACTGATGGACTTTTCATTGCATCCATCTGCCATTAAATGCCACACATATGTGTTGACTAGCAGTCTATGTAATTTGTTTTTCCATTGTTTGATTATATGTGACCCTTCCATCTAACTTAAAATAATGTTTTATTATTTCATTGAAGAGTGTATTACACACTGCATATTATATACACTCCATCATGGCTTGGTTCAGCAACAATGTTTTATAATTCCCAGAATTAAAAACCAACTCTGTTGCAAATTTTTAAAACCAACAATGGCATGTTTCATTTAGTTGATACATATTCATATTTTCTTCAACTGAGAAAGCTGTATTACTCATAATTAAAATCTCTTAAACATTGGCCAGGAAGTGAGTAATCACTTATATCATTTTACTTAAAATAGTGCGGCAGCCAGAGCTGACAGTTGTTTGACTGTGTTGTGTGCCTGTGTTATTGCGTCAATGTTCCTAATTCTGAAGGAGGCCATGGCTGACAGCTTAAGTGTTGTATGTGAGTGTGTCTTTCTTATGTGTCTGTTGCAGCTCGTCATCACGTCTTTGAGGTGACTTGTAAACTGTCCGATTACTACGTTGTTTACTTAAAATGACTTAAACAATATAATAAGGACAGTTTAAAACTCACTGCAAAGACATAATGACGAGCTGCAACAGACATGTACGAAAGACACTCACATACAATACTTAAGCTGTCAGCCATGGTCTTCTTCAGAATATAGAACAATCACACAGGCATAATTCACAGTCACACCATCATCTCCAGCTGCTGCACTTTGTACTCCAGTTGTGACAATGTGAAGTGTGCCTGTATGATTGTTTGAATGTTCTTTATTCTGAAGAAGGCCATGGCCAATAGCTTAAGTGTTGTATGTATGTGCCTTTTTTATGTACCTCTCATAGCTCATCATTACGTCTTTGTGGTGACTTGTAAACTGTCCTTATTAAATGTATTCCAACGTGGAGTCACATTAGAAATTAAAACGACTGCAACATGATGGAATATGGTGGGAGGTAACTACTTGATCACAACAGTGCAGTCATGTATACAAAAATATTCATAATCAAACAAAGACTTATAATTTAAAGTAAATAATAATAATAATAAACACTGGCATTTGTTATTTATTTCTAAGTAAAGCGTGTGCCCATCTTTTTAGTATCTACCAGAGCGCCCATAAAGAGATTTTGATGTCATCTCAGCTCCTCTTTAGGAGCAAGGATTTCATATTTCCGGCAGTTTGCCATCATCTACCAGGGTTTTACGTGGACTTAAGCAGTTGCTGCCTACCTAGTAGCTGGCATGGCTCTCCTAAACGGAAACAGTACATTTCACCCATTTGCACGAGAGCCACCCTGCTATTCATCCAAGTCCAGAATCAGAACAATTATATGACGTACAGAGTATGTATCTGCAATGTCCCCAGCTTTAGTAGGTGCTGATGATCTTGAGGTTCCACACATATAGCATGATCCCTGAGGTATATCCCCATTTTCTTCATGTTTACTTTACACCCAGATACACCAGTTCTCACCTTTCATACAAGGTGATGAGATGAAGCAAATTTTTCTCTGAGGTTGTTTCAATATTCCTCTGGTAATGAGTTACACCACAGTTGTCTTCTGCAGTTTGCAGATGGTGTCAGAACTGGATAGAGTGCATACACATTTTGCAAGAAAAAATCCAAGGAGTTCCCAAACCATAACAGTGGCTATAGAAATAAGATACTTTTCACTTTGGTTCTAGAAAACAAATAAGTACCTGGAATATGTATAGAATATCTTGTGCAATAGCCAAAAGAGTCCTAAAAAGCTCACATGCATTTCATCTGCTGGCCACAGTTTAAAACAATAACAAACAGAAATTGGCTGAAAATACAGTATTCTGCACATGAACATATAAACCATCTCAACTGCACAGGAGAGATCCACTGCAGGAGAAAACAACTCCTCCTCCCCAGCATAACACACTTCTACAGTCTTTGTCTTCTCTGTTCTGCCACTAAATGGAAGCCCTTGTACACCAGACCTCTACAATTTTTTTTTGTGAGTGTTATCTGTGCTTGGGCTGAATGACACATGCATTGTCATTCACTTTGCAATCACAATAAGTTGTAAACAAAATTTCTGAAGTGACAAAATGTGCATTTAAAGTCATGTTGTTTTTGCATCATGACATAAGAATGAGTTCCTAACGAGTATTCTGCTCATATAAGGAGTTCCAAGCATTCCTTGGAAATATTTCAGCAACGCGGGGCATATAATGAGGATAAGGAGTCTGTACACACTGGGCAATTGGTCTCTATGCCTTGCAAATAATAATAATAATAATATATAAACAAAATTAAAAAAAAATTAGATCAAATATCATATTTAGTGACCAAGAATATTTTAAATTTTAATACTTTAACAATACATTTTCTGTCAATGTCACGTCCTATTTAATTGTTGGTTATGAAGTATTTAGCAGTTGTAGAGTGTGAGTTACTTGAACTGCAAGAGGATGGTACAGCATCTCTGACTTCCAATCTCCTTAAACATCATCCTCATGACCCAGGTCGTGATTTACCTTTTACTTTCCTTCTCTCCCACCTGAAGAAGGAACAGTGTTTCGAAAGCTTGTTCTTTTTTGTCCATTTTCTTTTTTCTTCATTTGTGTCACTATCAGTGGTACAGCACAAAGCCAAGTACTGGCCAGCCAATCTATTGTTTTTGAAAAATAATTTATCATGTCTGAGGAGAATTTCCATCATTAATCAAATATATCAATACTAAAGAGTATAAAGTAAGGTTGTTTGACTGGTAATGTAGTAATAGTTTCTAGACAAGAAGAATCTGTGGTCTCAAGAATGATAAGGGAGCTGCAACAAGCAACAGGGTCATTTAGCAGCAGGCTGGCAGAGATAGCATATGGATCTTTAGAGTAGAGGTGGAGAAATCAGGCTGTTAACACTCTGTTCTTCATGGCACACACTCATTTCATGTCACTTTATGTTGATATTCTGAGTGTGTGTAATCAAATTAAATTGCGGTTTTAACCTATGTAATCGGTTTGTGGATCTTACAATGCAATCCAGTGATAATCATTACTGAACAACAGTAACATGCACAATAAGTCATAACTTTAATATCAGCTAGAAATGTAATCATCTACAACAAAACCAAAACATACAAATAAGGTAGGGATGGTTATATTCTGAAGAGAACTAAGAATCTAAATTATAAAATGAAACAGTTGTTAAAACTAAAATTTTATACTTGTTTATCAAGTTTCTCTTCTGCACCAGTAGTGTCTTCCATTTCAGCATCCAAATCTTGTTCATTATCATCTTCCGATTCATTCTCATCATCTTCATTGTTATCAATATCTTGTGCTTTCCCGCCAAAATCCTCTGATGTTTCAATTCCTTTGGATTCCTCCTGCATGTAAAATTTTAATTATGAAAAATTAATCTTCTTTACATCTGACACAAAAAAGAAAGGAAATGAAGGAAATAATTATTCAATTATGAGACACAAATACCAAGAATACAAGCACCTATATTTGTGGCCACAGTGATAGCTACTTATTATGTAAATATTTATTAAAATATGAGGGGGGGGGGGGGGACAAATAGTTTCATTGATTGTTATAAAGCAAAGGGGATTTTAAAGCTGTTTTGAGCTTAGAAAACACTTTTTTTTAATTTGTTGGCAGTTTTGAGAGTAGAAAGGAATGAAAGGGACCGAGTTGTTGTGAAGGGAGTAGGACAGGGTTGTAGACTTTCCCCAATGTTATTCAATCTATACACTGAGCAAAGTATGAAGGAAAGCAAAGAGAAATTTGGAGAAGTAACTAAAGTTCAGGGAGAAGAAATAAAAATTTGCACTTTGCTGATGACATTCTAATTCTAACAAAGACAACAAGGGAGTTGGATTAGCAATTGACTGGAATCTTGAGAAAGTATGTTATGAATGAACATTAAGAAGAGCAAATCATGAGTAATGAAACATAGTCTAAGAAACTCGGGTGACAATGAAGGTGTTAATTAGGCAAAAATAATAAAAGTTTTAAACTTGTAACATTTACTAGAAAGACCTTTTTATTTGTTTTATGGATCTGACTATTAAATATTTCTGTGGAGTATACGAGTCCTCATGACTCGAAGTCTGCACTGATGATGTACCACCATGGAAACGAAATCGTTAAGTGATTTTTTTAAATAAATATTTCATACCGCACAACCTAGCTGGATATTTCTTATTTCTATTGCAATAGCATGGAGTCAACTTACAAGAATTAATCAGGAAACAAGACAATAAAAGTAGTAGAAGAGTTATGATGTAGCAAAATTTGACAACATCTAATACTAATGTAAACACTAGGAAGTCCTATTTCAAAGCATTTATCTGGAGTGTAGCATTGTACAAGAGTGAAACATGGACGATAAGGAGTTCAGACAGAAAGATGATAGAAGCATTTGAAATGTGGTGCTACTGATGAATGCTGAAGATCAGATGGGTAGATCACTTAACTAATGAGAAAGCGCTGAACAGAATTGGAGAGGAGATAAATTTCTTGCATGTTTGATTAGTATTTTCCTGAAGTTGATTTATCAGCCACTCCCATGAACCACACACATTGCCGAGGTGGGATGGCTTGCGTGCCTCAACGATACGGACGGATAGCCGTACCGTAGGTAGCCATACCATACGCGCAACCACAGCAGAGGGGTATCTGTGGAGAAGCCAGACAAACATGTGGTTCCTGAAGAGGAGCAGCAGCCTTTTCAGTAGTTACAGGAGCAACAATCTGGATGATTGACTGAGCTGGCCTTGTAATATCAGCTAATGTAACACAGTTACTGCGAACGGCTGAGAGTAAGGGGAAACTACAGCCATTACTTTTCCTGCGGACATGCAGCTCAACTGCATGAACATATGATGATGACATCCTCTCAGGTTAAAAATATTCTGGAGGTAAAATAGTACCCCATTCCAATCTCCGGGCGGGACTACTCAGGAGGTTGTGATCATCAGGAAAGACAACAATGGTGTTCTACAGATTGGAGCGTCGAATTTTAGATCCCTTAATCGGGTAGTGAAGCTAGAAAATTTAAAAAGAGAACTGGATAGCTTGAAGTTAGATATAGTGGGGATTAGTGAAGTTTGGTGGAAAGAGGAACAGGATTTCGAGTCAGGCGAGTACAGGATTATAAATGCAAAATCAGTAAGGGGTATTACAGGAGTAGGTCTGATAATGAATAAGAAAATAGGATTGCGGGTAAACTACTATGAACAACACAGTGATTGCATTATCGTAGTCAAGATAGATACGAAGCCAACACCGACAACAGTAGTACAGGTTTATATGCCAACTAGCTCTGCCAATGATGAGGAGATCGAAGAAATGTATGAGGAGGTAAAGGAAATTATTCAGACAATTAAGGGAGAGGAAAACTTAATTGTTATGGGAGACTGGAATCCGGTAGTAGGACAAGGAAGAGAAGGAAAAACAGTAGGTGAATATGGACTAGGCAGGAGGAATGAAAGAGGAAGTCGCCTGGTAGAATTTTGCACGGAACATGATTTAATCGTAACAAACACCTGGTTTAAGAATCACAAAAGAAGGTTGTATACGTGGAAGAGACCAGGAGACACCAGGATATACCAGATAGATTTTATAATGGTAAGACATAGATTTCGGAATCAGGTTTTAAACTGTAAGACATGCCCAGGGGGAGATGTAAACTCCAACCATAACTTGTTGGTCATGAATTGTAGGCTGAAACTGAAAAAAACTGCAGAAAGGTAGGAAAATAAGGAGAAGGGACCTGGATAAACTGAAGGAACCTTAAGTTCTTGAGAATTTCAGAGGGAGCTTTAAGAAACAATTGACAGAAATGGGTGAAAATAAAACAGTAGAGGAGGAATGGGTAGCATTGAGAGATGAAATAGTGAAGGCAGCAGAGGACAAAATAGGTAGGAAGGCAAGACCTACAAAAAATCCTTAGATATCACAGGAAATACTAAATTTAATCAATGAAAGGAGAAAATATAAAAATGCAGTAAATGAAACAGGCAAAATGGAGTACAGACGACTAAGAAATGAGATTGACAGGAAGTGCAAAATGGCTAAGCAGGAGTGGCTAGAAGGCAAATGTAAGGATGTAGAAGAATGTATAAATAGGGGAAAAATAGATACAGCCTACAGGAAAATAAAAGAAACATTTGGAGATAAGAAAAACAGCTCTATGAATATCAAGAACACAGATGGAAAACCAGTTCTCAGCAAAGAAGGGATAGCTGAAAGGAGGAAAGAGTATATAGAGAGGCTCTACAAAGGGAATGAACTTTGTAGAAAGGAGAGAAGAATTAGCTGAGGATGAAATAGGAGATACTGTACTGAGAGATGAATTTGACAGAGCACTGAAAGAAGTAAGTCGAAACAAGGCCCCTGGAGTAGATGATATTCCCTCAGAGCTACTGAAGTCTCTGGGAGAACCAGCCATGACAAAATTGTTTCACCTGGTGTGTAAGATGTATGAGACAGGCGAAGTACACTCAAACTTTTAGAAAAATGTTGTAATCCCCATTCCAAAGAAAGCAGGTGCAGACAGGTGTGAAAACTACAGAACCATCAGTTTAATAAGTCATTGTTGCAAAATATTAACACAAATTACTTACAGAAGCTGACCTCTGGGAAGATCAGTTTGGGTTCAGGAGAAATGTAGGAACATGGGAGGCAATACTCACTTTACGGCTTATCCTAGAAGATAGATAAAAAAAAAGGCAAACCTACATATCTAGCTTGTGTAGATTTGGAGAAGACTTTTGACAATGTTGATTGGAACAAACTCTTTCAAGTTCTGAAGCAAGAAGGAGTAAAATATAGGGAGTGTAAGGTTATTTACAACTTGTACAAAAACCAGACAGCAGTTGTCAAAGTTGAAGGGTATGAAAGGGATGCAGTGGTTGGAAAGGGAGTAAGACAGGGTTGTAGCCTTTCTCCATTGTTATTCAATTTGTACATTGAGCAAGCTATAAAGGAAAGCAAGGAGAAATTTGGAGAAGGAATTAAAGCTCAGGGTGAAGAATTAAAAACATAGTGTTTTGCCAATGACATAGTAATTCTGTAAGAGACAGCAAAGGAGCTGGAAGAGCAGTTGAACGGAATGGACAGTGTGCTGAAAGGTGCATACAAGATGAACATTAACAAGAGCAAAACAAGGTGGTGGTTGTTGTCGTTGTTGTTGTTGTTGTTGTTACTACTGGGGCTTTAAGTAAAACTAGGGTAATGGCGTGCAGTCTAAGAAAATCGGGTGATGCTGAAGGAATTAGATTAGGCAACGAAGCAATAAAGGAGGTAGATGGGTTTTGTTACTTGGGCAGTAAAATAACATATGATGGTCACAGTACAGATGATATAAAATACAGAATGGCAATGGGTAGAAAAGCGTTCTTGAAAAAGATTAATTTGTTAACATCGAATATTGATTTAAACCTAAGGAAGTCCTTTCTGAAAGCATTTGTGTGGAGTGTTGCCTTGTATGGGAGTGAAACATGGATGATAAACATTGTGGACAGGAAGAGGATAGAGGCTTTTGAAATGTGGTGCTACAGAAGAATGCTGAAGATTAGGTGGGTGGATCGTATAACTAATGAGGAGGTACTGAACAGAATTGGAGAGAAAAGGAATTTCTGGTATACCTTGACTAAAAGAAGGGTTCGATTGGTAGGACACATTCTTACACATCAAGGAATTGTGAATTTAGCATTGGAGGGAAGTGTGTGGAGTAAAAACCACAGAGGAAGACAAAGAGATGGATATAGTAAGGAGATTCAGACAGTTGTAGTTTGCCATTCTTATGTGGAGTTGAAGAGGCTTGCTCAGCATAGAGTATTGTGGAGAGCTGCATCAAACCAGTCTTCAGACTGAAGACAACAACAACAACAGATTTATCAGATGGAATTTGTACACACAACACACCTTACACTCCTTTTCATCATCTGCTTCTTGTTCCTGTCCCTTAGGGCGAGCATCTTCCAATTGATCTTCACTCTCAATTCGTTCAGATACATCTGTCTCCCCCTCTCCGTCCCCAAGTCCCATCCCTCCTTTCGCAGGTCCTGTATCCTCACCTTCATCATCTGGCATTAGATCAGGTGGTATGCCAAATCCCTGGTTGAAAAATAAAAATAAATGTTTTATAAATTTCATGACACACACTTTGAACAGCATACATGTTAATAAACACAATTATAATTTCAGACACTACAACCATACGTATGTTTTATGAAGACAGACTTCAAAAACAGCTAATGTAATTGCTGAATTGCCTAATAATCCAAACAATTCAAATATGGCTAATGATGTGAAACCATTTGGAACAAATTTCTTTATTTCAATCCACGATTACAAAATTTTGATTAAAGTAACAGACGCAAATCATGAAATTTATTCTCGTCACCTTTGCTGTTACCAAATTGACTTTTCACTTAGCACATTAAATTTCAAGACATGAACAAATTTTTAATGTTAATTGGTTCTATTGAACATTTAATAAATATAATTCAGTCATATCATATTTATTCTTTGTAGAGGAAATTTGAGAATACAATGCAACAAATAAACATCTTAAAGTGTGCTTCCCTATGTTGATAGTCATACCAATGTAAAAAGCTCTGCAATGACTGCAGCAGAGTTGGTAAATTACATGGCCACTTTAACAGGTGGCCGGATAAGCCTGTGACTGAGCTGGAGTAGGAAATTTGTGCATGAATCGGTCTGTCTTGCACAGTTTTCCACAAGGATATGATCCATGTGGAAACGAATTCGGATGGGGAGTGGAATAGGGATGGACCTTGATGTTGTGGAGGTTGGAGGGGGACGGGGGGGGGGGGGGGCAGAGCACCAATTTAAGAGGGATCGATAGGATGTTTGGTGGAATGTATGTCATTTTAGGGAATTATGAAAGAAAATCAAAGTATTGACAATATATATGTTTTAATTATTCCATCCCAGCGTAGAATTGAGTAATGCTGGGAGAATTCTTTTGTAGCTGGTTATTGGGGTGGAGGGAGGATTGGGGATGTATGGGGATATGGCATGGGGAATATGTGTGTAGACTAAGTCAGGAGGATAATGTCTACCTGTGAAGGCCTTTTGGCATATTAAGCAAGGGAGTTCTTGTCACTATAAATATGCTGTACATGGGCAGACAAGCTATTAAGGAGATTCATATTGGTGTGGAAGGTATGGTAACTGTCAAAATATGGGCACTGTTGGTTGTTCATTGGTTTAATGTGACAGAAGTGTGGATGGAGACATTGGTGAGGTTGAAGTTAACATCCAGGAAGGTGATATGCCGGTTTGAGGAGGACCAAGTTAAGTGGATGGGAGAGGAGTTAAGGTTGTGATGGAAGGAAGATAAGTGTGTTCTGGCTCTTAGTCCAAATCATGAAAATATCAAAGAACCTGAACCAGGCCAGGGGTTTCATAGGCTCATAAGGTTTCCTTTAGACAGACTATAAACAGGTTGGCATAGGAGGGTGGAATGCAGGTGCCTGTAACAGTACCATGGATTTGATTGTATACCTTCTCTTCAAATGAAATCTAGTTGTTTGTTAGGATAAAATTAGTAGGGGTTTATGAGGTAGAAGGTATCAAGCTTAGATTTTAAAGGATGTAGAGAAAGGTAGTGTTGAGGGTGGCTCTAAGACGGTGGGCATGAGGGATGTTAGTGTATAGGAAAGTGGCATTAACAGTGATGAAGTGGTGATCCAGGAGGTAATGGGAGGGAAAGGTGGAAAGTCATTGAACCATGTGGTTGGTCACTTGATTTAGGAGGATACATTTCAGGCAATTGGTTGGAGGTGTTGGTTAACGAGGGCAATATTTTCTCAATCGGACACAGTAACCAGCCACAATCGGGGATCCAGGATTGTTATGTTTGTTTTTTCTGGGAGCATGTAGGTGGGCATACGTAGTCTCATTGGGATGAGGAGGGAAATTGGATTCAAGGGAAGGGTTCTGGGAAGGGCCATAGGATTTTAGCACAGAATTCCAACCTGGACTTTTCAGTCTTTTATTTTGTCTTCATATTTGTGTCTTCGTTATTTGGCAAGCAAACTAATCACTTTCTGCTCAAACTGAGAGCTTTTGATACATCATCATCCAGTTTCTCATAGATCACAGATTCAACATTTTATACAAGCCTGTGTTACAAAACCCACAGTAAATTTGAATGCAATCTGATTTAGTAGCAACCTGAAAATATTTAAAAAATCTTTACAGCACTTATGGCAAATGGTGTCACACTGAAGCCATACGATGTGATAAGAAAATCTGGTGAGCACCAAAACCCTGCTGTGCACATCTCAATGTTCAGTGAACAGAAATGAAGCCAGTCAACTGTTTACTGCCTGAGGTGCTAGAGATGGTGGTATTTCACAGACAGTAGATTTAGAAAGTAAGTTAATAAGAAGTGGTTTTAACTCACCATTTCTTTTCACTCAAACTGGTACAGGCACCTGGCGCCATTTACATCTAACTTTTGAGGAGAGAGGTTTGAACAGAGTCTTTCATATATTAACAGCAGCAGCTGTTATATCACTGGCCATCTTTGAGTGCATTTGGTACTACATTTTGTAGTGTAACAAGTTGCACTATATTCCTCCTGAACAACCCAAGATAATCAAATAATTTATTTGTGAGATATTTATGAGTACTGCCCCGGATAATTTTGTTCGTCCAGGTGGACGTCGGGGCAGTTACATTTCAAGTTCAAGGAATATGCAAGAATGAAATTAAAACTCAAGAAAAAGAAGATATATGAATTAATTATATAAGATTTATGGACTAGAGATATTGGTTGTCTTTTGTCATCATGATTATTTAAGAGATGGTTAGAGAAGCACTAAATGCTAAGGGGGGTTTTTCTAGTTTTATTTGAAATATGTTAACTCAGTTAATTACAATGTAATGTATTATTAGGGTTCCAATAAACCCTTTTGTTAATTCGGCACTACAAACTTTGAAGTGTGTTTATTTTATCAGCAAAATAATCAGTACGTTATTATGAGTTTCCCTTTTTCTTACAACCAATTACTTCGGAGACGAATGCCCGAGCCTAAGAAGAAAGAAGAAGTTAAATTTGTGAGGAACAGTATTACTGGGCCTCTAATAATAATTATATGCAAAATCCTAAACTGGAGTATAAAAGCAACTTTGTGGTGGTTTTAACTAAAATTATACACGATTAAACCACAATTTACATTCGTGGCAGTTTGTGTTATTAATGTGTAAGATGGGTTAGCATGTAGATTTCACTTCTGAAAAAACTTCAATATTCCTTACTATAGATGTTGGTTCCAAAGAAATGGTTCAAAAAATCCCTGACACTTGCAGGTTTTCCAGTTAAGTCTGAAAGACTCAGTGGAAGTCCATTTCAGGTTGGGTGGTATATTAGTTTATTGCTCTCCTCAACTTATGAGTCCAGCTAGTCCATGCTCCAGGGAGATAAAAATCTTCATGCCAACAGATTTCAGACCTCTTCTAAATTTCTTAGATGGCTTAATTTCCAGGGGCTAATAATGTAAGTACTTTCCCACAACTAAGTAAATGAATATTAACTCCATTTTTGTATTTTAACTTCAATAAGGATTTACTGATTTACTTTATACAAGTTATCACAATCAGGGCTGGAAGTTAACTGCAACACTTTACATGTTGAAACAAGAGAGAATCTTTCCAACACTACAATACATAGATAGTCTATTTTAGAGAGGTCTCTTCCAGGGGCTCCGTAGCTTACTCTGAAGTACTGTCCCTTGCACAGTGTTTGCGCCAACGTTAGGAACCTGTACAGACAAGAGTTCCCTGGACATTATTTGGCCTCAGTAATCTAAAGAACACCACAAAATAAACTATTTGAATATCTTGTGCCGGAATTAGGATATGTAGTGCAACTTGTTGCAACATCTCCATTTGATTCATTTACTGTTTGAAATACATGCAGCTTCTCTTTTGCATGTAGTAATTGGTAGCAGAGCAATGATTCATAGGAAGCAGGAACAGTTGGGTGCAGACAGCACTGAGTCTTTCCAGATATACATAAATCTTCATTGATGTACTTTCGCTGTGATGTTATGTATGTACTGCCTAACCAGGAACTCAAAAATCTTGTAATAATTGTAGCAGAACATAATTATATTTCTGATAAGCAAGTGAAAGTATCACTTGTTTCAATCCACAGTTTGAAGAGATATTATGTGATTCAAGATTCTGATGATGCAAACAGAAAAATTCGCTTCAGCACAAAATTCCGCCAAGCAATCACCAATTCAAATGATTGGTGTTTTGTAATTAAATCACGTGGCTAATAGACCATTAGTGGATGAGCTTGTATTGTACCTGAAATCACACAGAATTACGAAATTGCAAGTCCATACGCTAGAAACACTAAACATAGACAATCCCTTTAATTTTGTGCAATAAATTCACTCAATCTTTTTATATATACATGTGGCGTCTGTTCAGAAAGAACAGACGTCACATTCTGATCCTGCAGCTGTTATTATTTAATATTCATAGAATATATGACTTCAACTGCTATTGGGCAAAGCTGAAAATGTGTACCCAGCCGGGATTCGAACCCGGGTCTCCTGCTTTCTAGGCAGTTGCGCTGACCCCTACACCACTGGGGACACAGTGATCACCGCACCTGCAAGGACTACCCATGCACGCCTCCCGTCAGATACAAATTCCCAGCTTCGCTCTGCCCATAGTACTCAAACTCGTAGTTTAACTAATTCCCGTAAGAGTAAGGGCTTCAAACTTGCCCACCCCTCCCCACTAACGATAGGATCATTGCCCGTCACCGGCATATTATATATATACATGTGGCGTCTGTTCAGAAAGAACAGACGTCACATTCTGATCCTGCAGCTGTTATTATTTAATATTCATAGAATATATGACTTCAACTGCTATTGGGCAAAGCTGAAAATGTGTACCCAGCCGGGATTCGAACCCGGGTCACCTGCTTTCTAGGCAGTTGCGCTGACCCCTACACCACTGGGGACACAGTGATCACCGCACCTGCAAGGACTACCCATGCACGCCTCCCGTCAGATACAAATTCCCAGCTTCGCTCTGCCCATAGTACTCAAACTCGTAGTTTAACTAATTCCCGTAAGAGTAAGGGCTTCAAACTTGCCCACCCCTCCCCACTAACGATAGGATCATTGCCCGTCACCGACATATTATATATATACATGTGGCGTCTGTTCAGAAAGAACAGACGTCACATTCTGATCCTGCAGCTGTTATTATTTAATATTCATAGAATATATGACTTCAACTGCTATTGGGCAAAGCTGAAAATGTGTACCCAGCCGGGATTCGAACCCGAGTCTCCTGCTTTCAGTTGAAGTCATATATTCTATGAATATTAAATAATAACAGCTGCAGGATCAGAATGTGACGTCTGTTCTTTCTGAACAGACGCCACATGTATATATATATAATATGCCGGTGACGGGCAATGATCCTATCGTTAGTGGGGAGGGGTGGGCAAGTTTGAAGCCCTTACTCTTACGGGAATTAGTTAAACTACGAGTTTGAGTACTATGGGCAGAGCGAAGCTGGGAATTTGTATCTGACGGGAGGCGTGCATGGGTAGTCCTTGCAGGTGCGGTGATCACTGTGTCCCCAGTGGTGTAGGGGTCAGCGCCACTGCCTAGAAAGCAGGAGACCCGGGTTCGAATCCCGGCTGGGTACACATTTTCAGCTTTGCCCAATAGCAGTTGAAGTCATATATTCTATGAATATTAAATAATAACAGCTGCAGGATCAGAATGTGACGTCTGTTCTTTCTGAACAGACGCCACATGTATATATATAATATGCCGGTGACGGGCAATGATCCTATCGTTAGTGGGGAGGGGTGGGCAAGTTTGAAGCCCTTACTCTTACGGGAATTAGTTAAACTAAGAGTTTGAGTACTATGGGCAGAGCGAAGCTGGGAATTTGTATCTGACGGGAGGCGTGCATGGGTAGTCCTTGCAGGTGCGGTGATCACTGTGTCCCCAGTGGTGTAGGGGTCAGCGCAACTGCCTAGAAAGCAGGAGACCCGGGTTCGAATCCCGGCTGGGTACACATTTTCAGCTTTGCCCAATAGCAGTTGAAGTCATATATTCTATGAATATTAAATAATAACAGCTGCAGGATCAGAATGTGACGTCTGTTCTTTCTGAACAGACGCCACATGTATATATATAATATGCCGGTGACGGGCAATGATCCTATCGTTAGTGGGGAGGGGTGGGCAAGTTTGAAGCCCTTACTCTTACGGGAATTAGTTAAACTACGAGTTTGAGTACTATGGGCAGAGCGAAGCTGGGAATTTGTATCTGACGGGAGGCGTGCATGGGTAGTCCTTGCAGGTGCGGTGATCACTGTGTCCCCAGTGGTGTAGGGGTCAGCGCAACTGCCTAGAAAGCAGGAGACCCAGGTTCGAATCCCGGCTGGGTACACATTTTCAGCTTTGCCCAATAGCAGTTGAAGTCATATATTCTATGAATATTAAATAATAACAGCTGCAGGATCAGAATGTGACGTCTGTTCTTTCTGAACAGACGCCACATGTATATATATAATATGCCGGTGACGGGCAATGATCCTATCGTTAGTGGGGAGGGGTGGGCAAGTTTGAAGCCCTTACTCTTACGGGAATTAGTTAAACTACGAGTTTGAGTACTATGGGCAGAGCGAAGCTGGGAATTTGTATCTGACGGGAGGCGTGCATGGGTAGTCCTTGCAGGTGCGGTGATCACTGTGTCCCCAGTGGTGTAGGGGTCAGCGCAACTGCCTAGAAAGCAGGAGACCCGGGTTCGAATCCCGGCTGGGTACACATTTTCAGCTTTGCCCAATAGCAGTTGAAGTCATATATTCTATGAATATTCAATCTTTTTATGCCTCTAAGTGGTTATGTGAAACAGAGAAACAAATGAGAATGTTTGTAAGATGCAAATCTGTGTATTTTAAAGCTTGCTGCAAGGTTCCTACGAAATCACATGTTTGAAAAGCTTCACATATTGGCAGCAACCAACTCGTGTAAGAATACGGAAGCTTTGCACATTGTTGGTGTTTAAGCAGTGAAATTAATTTTTATTACTACAAATATTTGAAAGGCTGCTACATTCGAAGATTAGCAATAATGAACTTCCCTTTTCTCTGTTTGATGATGTATTAAAATTCAGTGGTAAGAACTCTGATAAATTTGTCAACTACTATTTTTGTGCTTGTATTTGAGTTTCAAAAGCATTCATGGTGTGGCTTAATTCGACAGCAAAATTTAGTTGTGGTGGTTACTAGCACCATCTTTCAGGACTTCCATTTGTTTTGCAACCAATTTTCAGCCACAGGCAATTCTTTGGATTCCGAAAAGTGGAAAGAAGTGCGCCTTAGATTCGGGTAAATAACATAAAAAAATTCCCTGACACTTTACGAAATTCCCCGAATTTCCACAAAATTTCCTGGTTGTATGAAATTTCCTGATAATTTCTGATATTCCTGGTTTCTGGCCACCCTGTTATAGCACTTAAGAACCATATTGTAGATAGTATACACATAAATGCCTGAATGTAACTGCAAAATTACATCACTGCAAGATACACAGTTCAGAGGATGCGACATGATAAGCATTTCAGAACTGGAGGTTAAAAGACAGATAAAGACGGGGGAGAAGGAGATGGAGAGAAATAGGACGGTCAGAGATAGGAGAGAGGAGGAGATGGAGGAACAGCAGGTTGAAATAATAAATACTTTGTAACACCAAGTTATTATCCAGTGAAAGCTATGAAAGGCAACTATTCATTATCATCAGAATGATGTACAAAACAGCAATCAATAGCACATTGCCTTGACTCTTTTATATCCTGCAACTACTGCTATTGGAATTTGTTCTTTTTTATGTGCTTTTGTTAAATCTGCTGGGAATATGTTACTATACTGGTTACACCACAACAGTTTCATAAAAAATTATAAACTAATGCAAGAGAAAGAAAGAAAATTACCTTTTGTGCAAGATGTTGGAACAAAGACAGCATTCTATTGAGTAACTGGCATGACACGTGAAATGCTTGAATTTGATGAAACAGAGTGAGTTCTGCGAGGAGCGACAGCTGATGCAGGAACGGCAGCAGCATCTGAGTCAGCCTATGGAGTAACAGGACACGTACAGCCACTAAAGTGAAGGAAGGTAATTAATGTACTTCTCAATAATGCAATAATTCACTCAATAAAACTGTCCAATATGAAACTGAATCCTGACTACTATATCACACAAGTTATTTTCATATCTCTCTTTTGTTCATAACTTTCTTTACACTGAGTGCTACATTTCACATTTGGACTTTATTCCTTAAAGCTTGATTTACAACAAATGAATTACATCCATTAGAATGATAGGTACATAAATAATTTGGGTGATATCAATTACTAAAAGTGCAACTTGTTAGAAAATTTAAAACTCCAATGTAATGAACAGCCGAGAAAGTTAAAGCATATATCAGACTGGGATTCAAATTCACATGTCCTGCTTAACACATGGCATCAGATTACCTGGGCATGCCTCTTGCCCCAATCAAAAGTGTCATTATTACTGACATTTCCCCCTTTAAATTCAGTATTATTAGATGTCATAGGACTGACCCAAGGAAGTGCACTATTCAGTATATGAACTTTAAGCAACTTACTGAAGTGCATTCTTCGGAGAGGTGAAGTGCATTTGTGGTAGTGTTCTGAAGGATCTTGGCACCTATCACATGACTAACCACCTAAAGCCCATTCCATCAAAATTACAACTTTGTGGTTTCCACAAGAGAAACAGAAAGCCTTCAGTTTGAAAGCCTTTTTAACACTTTCACACCACAGTAGCTACAGACAATAACTGGATCACTCCCTCAGGTTCACTCCACATTGCTCCAATATCAAGCATAAACCCAGGGTCAGAATCAGCAACCTGAGGAAGTCAAGAGGTACCATTCAGGATGATAAACCACAATTTCTTAAGACCACAACATTGTCTCTGTGCTACTATGTTGCAGAATATTCATCCCCTGGGTAGTACAGGGCAGACAATGCCAAGATTGTCAAACCTGCCTAGTAAAAAGCTTACCCTACAATGCCATCTCACTTAAGAGTATTTGTTTAGAAGTTACTGCCAATGTGATGCACTGAAGGTTGAAAACATTGAAGCTCTGCCAGTGCTTGGCAATCAACAGCCTCAACTTATGCTAAAACATAGGAAAAGGTTTCTCTAGCCTTTTAAGTATGTCCACACAAGGCAAGACTTTCACTATGGAAGTCCAAGCACAAATATTGGCTGGAGCTGCATGAACATCTTTCGGGTGGTTAGAGAGGACTGGGGTGTCTGGACGTCCCTTGACCAAGTAAGTGTAGGCAGGGATAACCAACTACAGTAACACCCCACTTTTACGTTCCTGGTTTACATTTTCCCGCCATTTATGCCATTTTTTGTCGGTCCTGTCAAATTACCTATGTTCACAATGTCAATTCCTCCCTGTTTTTGCGTTAAAATATTTTCCCGTGTTTGAAGTTTTTGAAACCATGTTCATAAAGAAAAAATTACACAATTGACATTATTTGACACTGACATAGCTTTTGCCTTCAAATGTAACGTTTATAAACATTACGCAGTCAAGTTTCTTGACACTTTGCGTTTATTCAAACGTATATTTTGCATTTTGTTGTTTGCAGTACACACCAGTATAATCACAACACAGAGGCTGGTAGGATCTCATCAGCCACCACACCGATTGTCGGCTTAGCTTTGTTTATGCCTTACGCAACTGGTAGTTTCTCAGGCTTTCTGCGATGCATTTCGAGAATTTATTCTTATTGTTAAATGCAAATACATATCCAAGTATTTTTTTGAAGTTTTATAAATGATGAGACTGATGGTTTGCTTGTGTACTGTATGTTTTTCTGCACATTGGAGGGATGCGACACGCCTATATTATAAACTGAAAAATGCGATTATATGTGAGATGCCGACACTGTGCTAATGTCACAAAAATACTTATCCATATATTAGTACTTGAAAACAAGAATAAATTCTCAAATATCGTTGTGCAAAACATTGAAAAATACAAGAAGTATGTAACTTGTGCAGTTTCACTACATAAATAATGAATGCCAATTAAAGGCTTGCTGACAAAGTCAATTATGATGAATGAATTTATGTCAAAAATTTGTACTTCCTATGAAGTTACCAGTTACAGTTCTGCCTGGTGCTTAAAATAGTACAAAATTCGGATAACCTTTATTACATAATAAAGACATTTCCTTGCAAGTATTTTGATGCCTATTTGTACATATATTACAAATAAATTACGAAAATGCAAGGTGATCCAGTAAGCATATTTTACCATTTAAAACATTACTTCCCACATTTTACACCATTTTCATTAAGTCTCTTGAAAATTGTAAAAATGGGGTTCTACTGTACTTACATTGTGAGGCTTCACATCACAGGAGAGGAAGTGCAAATGTAAGTCAGAACAGCCATCTGTGTGTGGCATTACCTTCTATGACCATTTTAATGTTCATGTTGGTCAATGACAAAGCTCTAAGTGTGGCACAGATTTAGAGAAATGTTATCTGAATTTAAATTTAATTAGTTTTTTTGTCCTTAAACTTTTCTTTGTACACATAGCTATGACTGCAGCTGTCAATCTGTCATCAATCCAAAGATGGGTTTCAATATTACAGTGCTTTACTGGGCAAAGTGGTATGCCGTTGTCTTCCTCCAACCTCTGATCTGATTTACCCAGTCAGTTATTGGGGGCAGGGGGGAGACTAAGTTTAATGTGGATTCCAAAACATGATGGAAATAAGTATTTTTTACATTAAGAAACATTCCCTGATGAAAAAACTGCTGGTTTTTTTCCGGATCTTCGAGGTGTATACACCCTGCATCAAACATTTATAGGACAGGCACAAAATCCTACACAGGCAACACATACAAAACTATGGATGGCTATGGAGGTCTCATGGCTCAGTATTCCTGCAGCAGACTTCCTACAACTTTGTGCACACTCTGCAGCCTTGATGCACTTTGCTAGGAAAAATGAGGTCCATGATGGTATTAGGACGGTCCCCGTGACATCTGTCACCTCAGTGTATTTTACCTCTTTAAGAAATAGCGCAGATGAGAGAAAGGAATGATAATCAAGTTTATTGTCTGCAATTTCAATTACGGTATGCTACATAGAGTCAAATGTTCGAAAATATCCAGGAGTAACAAAATTAATTTAGGCGTATACCAGTTCTAGTTATTGAATTCTAAAACTAATACAGTAAAACATTGTTTATACATTTTTCACTTATACGTTTTTTCCACTTATACTTTTTTTTCCTGTCCCGGCAAAATATCAACAAAGTGCGGAAGTTTTTATGTAATGTTGTAAGGTTTCAGAGGAAGTTTGTGCGGAATGGGATCAGTAAGTTCCGCCTATTGGTAGCTACTCGCCTTTTTATCTGCGTAAATTAAATTTTTCACTCAGCGAGGTGACTTATTGGAACAACCATAAATTTGAAAAGCAATGTTTCCGGTCACTGTGCCGAGTGTCAACTTGCATGTAGAATACTTGTGTAGTGTTGCCAACTAAAAAAATATGTTCTTGCAAGCGCTCAGAGACAACTAATGCTTAATTTTTAATGTGAAAGCCTTAAGATTGTTTTATAGATCGACAAATACGCAACAACGAAAGTCATCACAAAAACCATATGTTATTAAAAAAAAGTATGAAACTTCTTTATGGTTACGGCGGTGGCAATACCCATATAGGAATGGTTAGAACTGGGTGCAGCAGTCACTTGTTCCTGTGCGAAACCGGAAGGTTTGCCTGCGATATTACTGCATGCTTATCTGTATTCAGTGAAGTTGCGCGCATATTAGGTGAACATTGTTATTGTGTTTAGGTGTGCAGTACTGTGTTCTTATTCCTGAGGTCTGCTAATTTGAGTGGAAGGAAGAAGAATAGCATAATGATCCCTGAAAAATTAAGAATTTTGAGAGTAGTTAATGAAAACAAAAACAGAAAGCATGTGGAGACAGCTAGAGAATTACTTCGACATTAAATTCCATCGTAGGGAAAGCAAAAGAAAATGAAGAAAGTGCAGGTGTATTCGGAGTTTCTGCCAGTAAATGGACTCGCATTCAGGGCAGAAAATACGAAGATGTGAAAGACTGTTTATTGCAGTGGTTCTGGCAACATCAAGCAGAAAGCATTCCCATTAGTGGCCCAATGCTTTGTGAGAAAGCAACTGTATTAGCAGTGCAACTCGGCATAGAAGATTTTAGTGCTTTGGCAGGCTGGCCGCATAAATTCAAGATTAGACATGCCATCAGTTGTCATAATGAGTGTGGGGAGAGCAGACGTGTAGACTACGAGACTGTGCGCAATTGGAAAGAAAATTGCCTGAAAGAACTTGTATCCCAGTATGCTCTGAAAAACACTTTTAATGCGGACGAAACTGGCCTTGTTTACTATGTAATGCCTGACCAAACAATGGCATTCAGAGGAGAGAACTGCCATGGTGGTAAAGAAAGTAAACAACGTGTTACAGTGTTGATATGCACGAACAGTGATGGCTCTGAGAAGCTCACCCCACTTACAATCTGGAATTTTCAATGCCATGTTGTTTCAAAAACGTTATCTCACTTTCCCACGAAATATACAAACAACAAAAAATGGTGGGTGACGACAAAAGTTTTTGAAGGTTGGCTTCGAAGTCTCGGCGCAAAAATGGGTGCAGCCGGCAATAAAATTTTGCTGTTAGTAGATAGGTGTGCAGCACCGCTTCCATTAACTCCTTATTTAAGAAATGTGACTGTAGAATTCTTCCCAGTGAATTGTACAAGTGAACTCCAGCCACTTGACCTAGGAATAATTCAAACTTTCAAGTTACATTATCGAAAAATGCTCATGCAGCGAACAATAAGATGTGTCAACATTGAAAAAAAGGAAGACATGAAGATAAACATTTTGCAGGTAAGATTTTTATTGTCATTTTTTCGTAATTTAGTACCAGTGCCAATGAACAAAATTGAGAAATTATTAATGAATTCGTTTCTTCTGATACGCAATGCGCTATATCACAGCTGCCTGGCACAGAGTTTCGGACAGTACTATCAGGAACTGTCTCCGAAAAGCCGGAGTGGAATGTAGAATCAAGGATCCCGTTGGTTCTGATATTTCCCCAAACAATGATGATACTTCACCAAATGGTGATGAATGGAAGAAACTCGAAGGTGTTGCATCATTCAAAATTACGTCAATGTTGATGAAAACCTCATCACAACAGGTGTGTCTCAAATAGTGGAAGCTGCATCGTGCAATGACAAGGAAGAAACTGATGATGAGAACGACACCTAAGAACCTCACCATTCCTCAGTGAGTTTTAATGACGCAATAAATGCATTAGAAACAATTAAAGTTTTTGTGACGCGCCATAATGTTTCAGAGGAAATAATGGCAGAGTTCTCCATTTTGCGAGTACTGTGTATACAATGGCCGCAACAAAGAAAACAGCCAAAAATTAAGGACTTAAAAAAAAGACATTTTTGTAAAAGTGTAGGCCTGACTAATTATATATAGTTTGAAGTGTAAAAAAGGCTATTAAACATTTTCTGCAACATAGCGTCTGATATTATGCATTTGCCTATTATTTTATTATCAGTAAATTGTCTGTCACATATACACTTTTTTCACCTATACTTTTTTTTCCCTTTAGTCCTGTGAAAAACGTAGAAACGAAGTTTTACTGTAGTTTCTTCTCATTTTAGAGTCTTACCTTTTGTAAAACACCGATTTCTCTGTTTCTTTTCCTGCTCCCAGTACATTAATTAACATGTTCTCTATCTCTGAAACAGTGTCAATTATAGCACTCAGATTCAAGTAATTAATGTCAGTTTGTAATCCACCAAGAATCTTCTCCTTAAGATGATCCTTTTCAAGTTCACAAGGGCTTTCATGTTCAACAGAATCTGCAGATTGGGTGGAGCTTCCACCATTCACAATATTTTTTATCTGGTTATCAGTATTTTGCATTTCTTCCATTTCAGCTGCTCTTTCTATTCCATTGCATAGAGTTTCATGTCCAGCACCTACCGAAGTTCTGCAATTCTTTTTATATAGTTTCTGAACAACTAGCATAATTTTCACAAGGATTTCTTTTAATTTGGGTCTGAAATTAGGATATGACACAAGATCTGCTGACAGATGGACTTTCGTAACATGACTTAATACATCAGACATAAAATCATCTGCTTTTGCTTCATTTTCCAGTATTTGTGAACTACTGTCATTTGAAGGTAGGTTTACTGTTGCAAATAGACTAGACTGGTAGAAACTCTCCAATTCCTGATTCAGAAGTGTCGACAACCATCTGAGGCACTCTGCCAACGGATTATGAGAAAAGTTTGGAATGTCTGCTTCAAATTTCAGCTGCAACTTCGTTATTTTTTGGATAAGAGTCTGTAAACCACTGTATGCATCCACAACTGATTTCAACTTTACAACAGGGATGTTGAGAGGAGCCTTCAGCTTGTCAGTAATTGAAACAATGTCACACACAAGAGCTTCACTATTTTGCCACTCAGAATCACCGTACGATGCCAACACCATAGAGGGTGTTTGCATCTTTGCAGATAACCACACTTGGGGAACAGGAGGAGATGATGCAGAAGGGCAAGACTTGAGAACGACATGAAACTGTTCCATGCACATCTGCACAGTCGCTAGTAAATCCACCAGACGAGACTGAAACAAACAAACAAGACAGTCGTTCAGCAAAGGTATTAGGGTTGTCAGTCACTAATCACATGACACACTGAAACTGTACAAGTGATTAAAACATTTTCTACTGTGATGCAAAATTAACAGAACATATAATGTGAGATTATCACAAGACAACCTGTTTAACATTCACACGGGAGACATGGCTGCAAGCAATGAATAGTACACAGTAATTTACTTACTCACTCGACATTCTATGTTGTTGACATTCTTTCAAGGTCCGAAACAGCAAGTAAACACATGCTGATAAGAGGTAAAGGTTAAAAATATGTTAAATACTAGAATGTGAGCCACACTCTTTTGAAATATGGCCAATGCAGCTGCTACAAAGCACGTTCGACTAAGATGCAGACTATTTCAAATCTCACCAACAGTACTCCAAATGTCCGCCAGAGGTCTCACTCATTGTTCAACAAAGCTACCGCCACAACACCTAGCAGGGAGCTGCGAGCAGAGCTGAGGCAGAGGCAGCTGTGTCGGCAATCCAGGCTCAGACGTGACAAGGTGAGCCTCGTGTGTTGAAGTGTGTGTTACAGCAGTAATTGGCGATGAGTTCATGTTCCGCACGTCTCTCACTCGTGTTCTCCGTACGGGCTCATGGACACCGAGGCTGTCAGTCAGACTCTTCTAGAACAGCAGAGAGCTTTTATGTCTGCCATCATGACGCTTTCCATCACATTGTCTGCTAGGGTATCTGCGCCGTCGACATTTCCGCCTCTGTTTCGTCAGTATGACAACTCGGCTGAAGATTGGGACGCATATGAGAAGTGGCTACAGCAATATTTTCTTGTGTTTGGTGTCTCGGATGCTAACATATGTAAGGCCTTGTTTTTGTCCTGGCTTTCTCCCCATGTTTATCAATTGCTTGGTTCTGCGGGACCCAGCCTCTCTTTCTTTTGATGAGTTGTGTCAGTTGTTGTCTACTTATTATCACAAACACAAGCATGTTGAAACTTCCTGGCAGATTAAAATTGTGTGCTGGAACCAGGACACGAACCTGGGACCTTTGCCTTTCGCGGGAAAGCGCACTACCGACTGTGCTATCCCGACACGACTCAGGATGCCGCTTCACAACTTTACTTCCGCCAGTACCTCGTCTCCTACTTTCCAAACTTCACAGAAGCTCTCCTGCAAACACGCAAGACTAGCACTCATATCAGCGCACACTCCGCAGCAGAGTGAAGTTTCATTCTGGAAACAAGCATGTTGTCGCTGCGCATGTTGAATTCTACTGCTGCCAGAAAAAGCCACATCAGACTTATCACGCTTGGGTCGCGGAACTTCAGGGTTTGGGTCAGAGATGTTTATTCGTTACTGATGCTCACAAGGATTCTTATGCTGATTCTAGGGTTCGTGATGCTGTCATTAGGTTGTCTCCTGACAAAGAGATTCGTCAACATGCTCTTCAATGTGAACACCCATCACTGGCTGAGGTATTGAACACTGCTCAGTCTTTTGGCGATCAAATTGATCCTACCCTCTCCAGGTCCTTCATTTGTTGATTCACCTGGCGTGGAGGATGTAGCAGCAGTAAGCACTTCTTCTCAGCGGCGTGTAGGACAGCAACCAGCCATGCAACAACAGTCACGCCGGGCAACACTATGGCCGCACACAATATTTCTGTCGTGCCCTTTATGTTTTGTCCAACATGACAGTGTGGCGAACGCCGTGCCACATGCAATAAATGCAGGAAGAAAGGCCACATTGTGGCTGTATGCCACTCTTAGTTTTCTGTCGACTCAGACTCTACCATGGACGTTAATTGTGTTTTCCCTACAGCTTCCAGCACAACTAAATTATTGTAGAACTTAAAGTATTGGGACAAATGCTCCACTTATAGATGGATACCGGTGCTGCTGTGAAACTAAATTCCCAAACCTATGTACACCTGGCGTCCGTGCCCTGCACTCTCTTCAGTTGATTGACAGTTGGTCAATTATAATAAGCAGAGCATTGTGATTCTAGGAAAGTTCACGGTGTCGGCAACATATAAAAATGTGGCTCATTCCTTGAGTTTCTTGATTGTAGATGACCGCAATGCTGCAAATTTATTTGGCATGGATGCCTTTCAGGGTTTCGGATTTTCTATAATAGACTCCATCCACCTTGTTTCTGAACATGTTCCGTACCAGCAAATTAAGACTCTATCCTCTAAATTTCCACCTCTGTTTTCGGAAGGTTTAGGTTGTGCCACCAATTTTAGGGCACACATAAGTCTCAAGTATATGGCTTGTCCTCGACTTTTTCGTGTGTGCGGTGCCCTTTGCCTTGCGCGACCAGGAATTGGATAGGTTGACTTCTCTGGGTGCTCTGAAGCCTATTCCCTCCAGTGAATTGGTGTCGACCTAAGTGATTGTTAAAAACCCTAACAGCCAGTTACATCTTTGTGGCAATTTTAAGAACACTGTTAATGCCCAGAGCATCATTGACACATACCCATTGCCACACCTAGACGAGCTCTTTGCAAAACTTGCCGGAGGTCAATTGTTCTCCAAACCCGACCAATCAGAGGCATACTTACATGTCCCCTTGGATGAGGTCTCCAAACAACACACCCTTCGGGTTGTACCAGTATCAGCGTCTTCCATTTGGAGGGTCTAGTGCTCCCACGATTTTCCAACCAGAGAGTACCACTTGTCAAATCTTTGTACACTACTGTTCACAGTCCTTCAGACAGCTGGCCTCAAATGCAACCTGTCCTAACCAAGCTTCTTCCAGCCTTCAACTTGGCTTTGAGCTTTCTAAAGGTGGCATTCATCCCTTGCAACATCATGTTGCTGCAATCATGGCTATGCCTACGCCTACTGATGTTAAAAAGCTACAGGATTTTTTTTTTTATGTACAATCGCCTGTTACCATAAATTTCTTCTTCATGCTACCGAAGTGGCTCATCTTTTGCATGCCTTCCTTTGGAAAAACACTCCGTTTCAGTGTGAAAAGGCTTTTCAGAGGTTGAAAACCCAACTTACATCTGCTCCTTGTTTGGTCACATATCATTCGGGCCAGCGATGGGTGTTGGCTACCGAGGCTTCCCAGAGGCTGTCTTCTCTCACAAATTTGATAATGGCTCTGAGTGTCCGATTGCATTTGCTTCCAAGACCCTACTCAGCAAGGAACTCCCAAACTGAGAAGGGAGTACTTGCCATTGTCTATGCCATTCTGAAATTTCATGTGTTTCTACATGGGTCTAAGTTTCACTTCATTACTGACTACAAGCCATTGGTTGCCTTATTCAATCCTTCAGCTTTGTTGCCTGATAAAGCTGCCCACAGGCTTCAGCACTGGGCACTGTTTTTTTTTTTGTGTTTTTTTTTTTTTTTTTTTCATGGGATCTCTATACGATCTGCTTTCGGCCCACCGATCAACACGTCAATGCCGATACTCTTTCTTGGCTTCCTATCGGGCCGGACCCCTCCTTCAATAGTAGTGAGTTGCTGTGTTACCATTTGGATATAGAGTTTCGGAACATTGTGGGCGGGTTTCCCACGGATGCTTCCAGGATTGCTGTGACTGTCACTAGCTATCCAGTGCTCCATAGGGTGGTGTCCTTAGTTCAAAATGGGTGGCCAGAAAAGTCTCTGGGCAAAGCTTCAAATCCCTTCTGCAATTACTTTGCTCTGCACAACCGCCTCAGTGTCTACCAGGGTGTTTTGCTGTTGGCTACCGACGGCTTGTCTGGTGCTCTTCGACAGCAAGTCCTTTGGTTGCTTCATCAAGGCCATTGGGGGTGCCTCTTGCATGAAGAATTTGGCACGTCGCCATGTGTTCTGACCTGGCATTGTTCACATGGTTGCGGCATGCCCATTTCCTTAAGTCGCTCGTTGTGCTTCCACAACATCATCGGACACTATTCAGGCTCTGTCCCATGTATTTGCTATTGAAGGAATACCCTCTGCAGTTGTGTCCGACAATGGCCCTCAGTTTGCCTCCCAATCCTTTTGGGACTTCTGTGCTCGGCAAGGCATTTGCCATATTCGGGCTCCTCCCTTTCATCAACAATCCTACGGTGAGGCAGAGAGGATGGTTTGATATTCAGGATTCAAATTAGGAAACATGTTGAAGGTTCATCCACTATAGAGGCCTTGCCATTTGTTTCAAGTTCCTATCACTTCACTCCCATCAGGGATAAAGGCCCCACAGAATTGTTACATGGGCATCAACCTCGCACCCTCCTTCATCTTCTTCGGCCTTCCTTGTCTCCATCTTGTCCTTTTTCTGCTCGGCAGCCTTCTCACTACGCCCCAGGGGCTAAGGTCTGGGCCTGAGGGTTTGGGCACCATCCTCAATGGGTTTCCACTTTGGTGCACAGTTTGCGAAGTCAGCGCCTTTGTCAGGTTCGGACCTGCGATGGTGTGGTAATGCACCACCATGATCAATTGCATACGTGGGTGGCGGATGGGATACCTGGTGGACCTTGCTGGGTATCTGGTTCACAGTATCTTCCTCACACAGGTTGTACACCTGTTGCAGAGAGGCTACTGCCTTCTTCTTGTGCACTACTTCCTCCTGTGGTCACCTCTGCATCTCCTGCAATGCGGCCCCTGCTACTCCAGGTGCCAAGGGAAGCACATACTCAGGTCCGTGTGCCAGACCAAACAGCTATGTGCTTTGAGCCTATTGTACCTTTGTCCTCAGGTGATGCGACAACCGTCAGGGATGGATGGATGGATGGATGGATGCTTAGGGTTTAACGTCCCGTCGACAGCTTGGTCATTAGAGACGGCGTCAGGGATGTTCCAGAGGATAATGACCACCGTCATTCGCTCTTGCCAGTTGTTGCTAAAGGTCATCAGTGCCCGAAGTCTCGCCATTTCCAACCATATCACAATGTTCCGGCACAGAACCTACTCCACGACGAAACGCGAGTTGCACTGCCAGATGCGGAGTGCCGCCTGTGCCACTTTCTCCAGTCCTTGGATGTACATTCAAATGCCCTGAGCCTCGTTACTTTGTTCTATACCGATCCGTACTGGCCAGGAATCTCTCTTCTTACTGTGGGGACTGCACTGTGTCTTCCTCCATGAAAGGCATGGAGATCAAAAACTAAGGTGCCTCCTCAGGGGCGGAGCATCTACTTACCAAAGGGGGAGGGATTCTATGAAGCACGTTCGACTAAGATGCAGACTATTTCAAATCTCACCAGCAGTACTCCAAATGTCCGGCAGAAGTCTTTCTCATTGCTCAACAAAGCTACCACCACGACACCTAGTGGGGAGCGGTGAGCAGAGCCGAGGCAGAGGCAGCCGTGTTGGCAGCCTAGGCTCAGACTTAACAATGTGAGCCTCACGTGTTGAAGTGTGTGTTACAGCAGCTGCACTATTAATTGCAATTTTACTGTAATGGGTAGGTCAACTTTAGGATTTTCATGGAAAAGCACTTTCCTTCTGATCAGCAAGGGAATAATAACTTTACGATAAAAAGTCTACTTGTAAATGTATATAATTACTCACCTTTGCGTGAACAATTTCCGATGGCTTAGCTCCACCACATGTGTCTTGGGAATGGGTTGACAGTTCCATCACAACTCTTCGCAATCTGTGGAGCTGTGTTGTTGAACTGTTCATTATAGATTTCTGTTCTCTCGCCAACACCTGCCAGAAAATTATATATAAAGACATCAAATTTAGTTGATTAATGGCATCATAATATAATCTAGAGCTATGTAATTATTTCCTTTAATCCAGGTATGAATGATGGCAGGAAAAGGATGAATATTTCTTTCTCTCTCTAGCATGAATCTCTCTCTCTCTCTCTCTCTCTCTCTCTCTCTCTCAGGTGCACACAGTGCAGAAAACCATGAATGGTCAACAGACACAATAACATATATTATAAATGGTATCCTATTAAGTTGTGCGACCTTTTAGATTTTTTTTTTTATACACCTAATATTTTCTGTTCATCACATTAGCTGTCAATGTATTTCTAATTCCAATGTTTTTTGAGGAACTGTTTCTTCCAAACAATACCAGGTTGTTCAGCAGCTTCCTAGCCCCCACCCACCAAATTACATTCCATTCAAAGCATAAAACTGAATTCTGATAAAAGTGATTCTCTTTCTATTGCCATAACCCTAAATTTTTTTCCGTGATGCTGTCTGTAACTGCAAATTTTCTTTCCACAGTTACAGTAAGCAATCCTCGTTTTTTATCTTTACCATTTTTCAATTAGCAAGATTGAAACTGGCCACACAGTAGTAGTTTAGAATTTGTGGAATGACTCCATCACATTCGAGGTGCAGTCTATTACTCGCAGGCCATACTTAAAGTGAGACTAATGTCAAGATGCACCATAATTCCAGAGGTGTTCACTGTAATGTTTTAATTATTGCGCACTAGTGTGGGGCCTTTACCAAATAGGATTCACATAGCAGATAGGGATTTACAAAGAAGAGCAACACACTTTGTTATAGGTTTACCTCCGTTACACTATTCCAATAGTGTAACAGAGGTGATCGGACAACACCAGTGGCAGGCACTGCAAGAGAACCGTTCTACATCACAATATGGACTACTGACAAAGATCTAAGAGAATATGTATATAGAAGAATGAATACCTTCCTCCTACAATATCTCGCAACAAGTCCATGAAGTTAAAAATCAGAAATATTAGAGCCCACGTGGAGGCTTATAGGCAGTCGTTTTTTCCATAGATTTTATGTGAATGGACATAAAAAGGAGAAAGTGACAGTGCTGTAAAAGTACCATCTACACACACCATGAGGTATCTTGTGGACTAAAATTGTGCAACAGATCAAAAATAATTTTTAGTTTAACTCTGGAAGTGAGATCAAATTATACCAATGTCAATGTTGGCCCAGTAAGTTGTCTATGAATTCACAGGGTCACAATGCAACAATTAAATGCCACTTGAGATATTCAGATTTATGTTATGACATGTTCAAATGCCTGCCTTTCATGGTGGGGATGAAGGTGCAGACAAATAGTAAAATTCTGCATCAACTGCTGAATTGTTGCAACATTGATGACTTCCTGAAAGCCTATTTTCAACTCAGCAATGGTTTTGGGCATATTGCTGTACACCGTGTCTTTACTATAGGCCCACAAAGAGGAGTCGCATGTGTTCAGATCCGGAGAATATGACATTCAATACAGACCCTTGCTAATGGCCTCTAGGCTCCTTAGATACAGAATGTGTTCCCCAAAGTGCTTGTTCAAGACATAAAACACTCTTCTGGTTTGATGGGGTTGAGCTTCGTCTTGGATTAATGTTGTCAAAATTAGGGTCACTTTTGGTAATGGCAAGGAAATCATCTCTTAACACCTTCATATACCATTCGGAAGTCACCATGACATCAACGAATATCACACCATTTATTCCAATACTGGCTATTGCTCGCCATTGCTTCCCGATCACAAAATGTGATATTTCCTTCCCCAAAGGCACCAGTTTTGCTTACTGATGAACCCATCCACATGAAAGTCTGCATACTAATTCCCATCGTTCCCTGCAGCCATTTGTGCCACTATGCAGAAGGTAATAAACACAACAGCAGGGGGGCAGGAGGAGGAAGCAAAACAGACCTAACATTCCAATATTGCCAGAAATTTTAAATTAATAGTTTGCATACTTGCCAACTTTTCAAAGGGCTTTCAGTAAAAGTGATGTGCGACAAAAATCTGATCAATTTCGATATACCCCGGCTCCACGAAATTAATACTTCTGGGCCACAATAGAACAAAATTTCTCCTTTAAACAGGATACTTAATGAAATCATATGTAGTTACATCATACGCCATGTTTCTAGATGAACATAACAAACAAGAAGCAGCCTGTGTTAAAAAGCAGCAGGTGTGGTCAGTATTGGTTTGAAGCTTATATAACAGGATTTTCTTGATATCAAGCAGATATGAGATACTAACACAGCCAAAAAAATACAACTGTTAGTTACTTGCTTTCTTGTTTCACTCCTACACAGAACAAGGAAAAAATCAAGTATTCATACGCAACTGTATGAGCCCTACTCTTTCTGATCCTATCTTTGAGGTCTTTACATCAATTGTACGTTGGCAGCAGTAGAATCTTTCTGCAGTCCACTTCAAATTCTGATGCTTGAAATTTCTTCAGCAGTGTTTCTTGGAAAGAATGTTGCCTTTCCTCTAGCGGCTCCCACTTGACTTCCTGAAGCATCTCAGTAATATTAGAGTATTGATCGAAACTACCAATAACAAACCTAGCCACTTACCTCTGTATTACTTCTAAAACTTCCTTTAAACTGATGTTGTGGGGAACCCAAACACTTGAGAAATACTCAAGACAAGGTGGCACAAGCATTTTATATGTGGTCTCTTTCACTGGTGAATCACACCTCCCCAAAATTCTCCCAATAAAACAAAATTGACCATCTGTCTAATGCTGTATTCAAACATAATGGGTTTGTTTTTCCTACTCATCTGCATTACCTTACAGTAATACTGGTCAATGTCAGAAAATTGTTGTGAAAACAAAACCTTGTATCTCATTACATGCAGTCTGACATACTGAATATGACACACACACTCATTTGGCATGTAACAATGTAATAAACAAAGATAGTGTAAAATAGATAATTTAATACTCAGTAGTCAAATTACTATAAATTTTTAATATCAGAAATATTAGATGCTTGTGTCGCTGGAGTGGCCAGACATGACTGTTGTGTGTGTATAGTTGTCGGAATGATTGTGTGAATGTATGTGATTCTTTTTCTGCCAAAGGTCATGGCCGAAAATTTAAGTTGTGTGAATGTGATTATCTATTTTCGTGCCTGTCAGTAGCTCAGCAAGCCTCTTTGCAGTGAGTTGTAACCTATCTTCCATTATTGACATTAATATCAGAAAGGGTTATGTAATGTGCTAAAAGTATTAAATATTGAATAATTGAATTGATACATTGTTATGGGCAGCCTCCAAACAGAAGCAGAGTGTTTAGACTAAAAATAATTAATAAAATTAGATTAGAACTGTACTACTGATCTCGATGAAGAAGCAGCCATGTTAAATGCTCTCTTAAGCCGGCAGGTATCGTGTATAGACTTGTAAACTGGAAGTCAATGTGAACAGACTTGTAAATTGATGCTGATAAGAAAAATGTGTGATATACAGGCTTGATATTACAACAGACATGTGAATTAACCCATAAAGTGAATTACTGAAAAATTACTTCACTGCATACTGCATTTTATTCTATTTACAAGATAGTTGACATAAGTGATGCTAATTGAAGCTGGTAGAACACAGTGAACCGTTGTTCAACATCATCAAGATAAGCAAAATACAAGGTAACAACTCATCATAAAGAGGCTCCCTGAGCTGCTGACAGACACGAAAATAGATCATCACATTCACACAACTAAATTTTCAGTCATGGCATTAGCCAGAAAAAGGAACTCATACATTCATGTAATCACTCAGACAACTATACACACACAACCATCAAGTCTGGCCACTCCAGCAACACAAGCTATTAAGTGAGTGAGGTGGGGAGTGGACAGGGAAGGATATGGGTAAAGGCGGGATGGAAAGGTCGGAATTGCACAATGGATTTTAAAGGCAGAAATTTGAACTGCGGCAATGAATACAGTGAAGCGAAGGGGTGGGAATGAATAAAAGGGAGGTGAGAGGAGTGTGGGTGATATGAAATGATAAGAATAATAAGAGAAAATAAAAATAGGAAAAAGAGAAAATAAAAATAGGAAAAAAGGGAAAAAATAAAGTTTGGAAAAGATAAAGTTGGGAAAAAAGGAAAAAAAATAAAGTGGGGGTGGGGGGGGGGAGGAGGTTGGGAAAAATGGAAAAATATAGTTTGGAAAAAAGAAACAATTCTTTTTCCTATTCTTATTTTTCCTGATTATTCTTATCATTTCAAATGCCCCCACTCCCTCCCCACACTCCTCTACACTTTCCTTTTATCCTTTCCCGCCTCTTTCCTTCACTGTATTCATTGCTGCAATTCAAATTCCTACCTTTAAAATCCATCACACAATTTGGGACTTTCTATACCCATCTTTACCAGCATCCTTCTCCCACAACTACCCACCTCACTCACAGTCTAGCTTGTGTTGCTGGAGTGGTCGGAGATGGAAGGAAGGAAGGAAGGAACCTTAGAGATTAACATCCCATCGACAGCGTGGTCATTAGAGACAGAACTTACACACGGAATGTTTGGGTAAATATGTGGAAGGAAATCGACCATGCCCTTTGAAAGGAACCATCCCGGCATTTGCCTGGACTGATTTAGGAAAATCATGGAAAACCTAAATCTGGATGGTCAGAGGTGGATTTGAACCACCATCCTTCTGAATGCGAGTCCAGTGTGTTACCAGTGCGCCACCTCGCTCGGTTGGCCAGGCATAATAATAGTATGTGTGTGTATAGTTGTCTGGGTGATTGCGTGAATGTATGTGTTTCTTTTTCTGACAAAGGCCATGGCCAAGAATTTAGTTGTGTGAATGTATCTATTTTTGTCTGTCAGCAGCTCAGGAAGCCTCTTTACAGTGAGTTGTTATCTATCTCCATTATTGATATTCCTAACAGATTTTCCATTGTTAAAATTAAGGTAAGTACAATATCTACTAGCTCCCTTTTCACTTCTATCCTGACGGGAAGTTGTTATTGGAAAATATATATGTTTAAGATATGTCCGGAATCACAGCGGGGTTGGAGATAAAAAGGTGGTAAGATTACAACGTATCGTGTTTTTCAGGTAACTCTTCTGATTGAAAAAAGGTATTTATGGTGCAAAAATGGGTGTTTTGAGCAAATGACGTGTATTTTGTGAACCTCTTATTGACCCCTGTTCAACAGCCTGAGAATACTGACACTGGCCTCTCAATGCCTATTTTTCTTAGTGTTATTTAGTGTTAACAACATCAGCTTATTACAAGATATCATAGCTTTCACTAAGTTAATGCTAGACAGAAACTGAGCCTTTATTTCAATCACATAACATTGACTATTGAGCGTAAAGGCAATTAAAATGCTTGTCGAGCTTTTGCTGTTCTTGTGGTCTTCAGTCTGGAGACTGGTTTGATGCAGCTCTTCACCCTACTTTATCCTGAGCAAGCCTCTTCATTTCCTCATAAGAACGACAACCCACATCTATTTCAACCTGCTTACTGTATTTGTCTCTTGGTCTCTATGATTTTTACCCACATGCTTCAGTCCAGTGCTAAATTCATGATTGCTTGATGTCTAAGAATGTGTCCTTCCAATCTATCCCTTCTTTTAGTCAAGGTATGCCAGAAATACTTTTTCCCCCAGTTCTGTTCAGTACCTCCTCATTCGTTATGTGATCTACCCACCTAATCTTCAGCATTTCTCTGTAAAAGCACATTGCAAAAGTTTCTATCCTCTTCCAGTCCGAACTATTTATCAGCAATGTTTTACTACCACAGAAAGCTACACTCCACAAAAATGCTTACATAAAAGAGTGCCTAACACTTAAATTAATATTTAACATTAACAATTTTCTTTTTTCAAAAATTCTTTTCTTAGCATTGCCATTCTGCATTTTATATCCTCTGTACTATGACCACCATATATTATTTTTCTTGCCAAGAAACAAGACTCAGCTACCAACCTTAATGGCTCGTTACCTAATTTAATTCCTTCAACATCACCTGATTTTCTTAAACTACATTCCATTACCCTGTTTTATGTTCTTCTTTACACTCCTTTCAAGATACTGTTTATTCCATTCAGTTACTTTTCCAGGTCCTTTGCTGTTTCTGACAGAATGACAATATCAGTGAGAAATTGAAATATTTTACTTCTTCACCCTGAAATTTAATTCCTCCTCTAAATTTCTCCTTGCATTCCTTCACAGGTTTCTCAATGCACAGATTGAATAACATCTGGGAAAGACTACAGCCCTGTCTTGCTCCCTTCCTAAACACATCTTTTGACTCATATATCTGCCATGTGGTTTCTGTAAAAGCATTGTAATTTATCTGTACCTACTATAAAAATTGTATGTATATGGCTTGATGATGACACTGTTATTCTGTCGGACAGCAAAGGACCTTGAAGAGCAATTGAACACAATGGACAGTTTCTAGAAAAGAGTGGATAAGATGAACATTAACAAGAGGAAAACAAGGGTAATGGAATGTAGCTGAAATAAATCAGGCATACTGAAGGAATTAGATTCTAAAACGAGACAAAAAATATAATAAAAGAATTTTTATACTTAGCAGTAAAATAACATGCTCAGAGTACAGAAGATATAAAATGCAGAATGGCAAAGGGAAGAAATGTACTTCTGAAGAAGAGAAATTTTAAAACATTGCATACTAACTGTTGGGAAGTCTTTTCTGAAGTCATTTGAGTGCAGTGTTGCTTTGTACAGGAGTGAAACATAGACGATAAATAGTTCAAGACAGGAAGAGGATAGAGGGTTTTGAAAAGTGGTGGTACAAATGAATGCTAAAGATTAGATGGCTAAATCATGTAACTAATGAGGAGGTACTGACCAGAATTGGGGAGAAAATAAATTTTTGGAATACCTTGACTAAAAGAAGAGATCAACTGGTACGACAAATTCTCAGAAAATAAGGAATCGTAAAATTTAGCACTGGAAGTAAGTGTGCAGGGTAAAAATTGCAAAGGGAGACCAAGAGACAAGTACAGTAAACAGATTCAAATGGATGTGGATTGCCATTCTTATGAGGAGATGAAAAGGCTTGCTCTGGATAGGGTAGGTTGGGAGCTGCATCAAACCAGTCTTTGGACAATAGAAATTACACCAAGTGAATATGGAATTAATTACTATTAGTTTTCACCCCATTCCTTACATTTTAGCAGAGATACAACTATAACAGTCTTATAATGTAAGAAATAAATTGATTGAACACATTACCAGAAGATGGAATGCGAAGCCTTGCAGCCGCTCAATGTTGGCTGGGCCTAAATCCTGTGCTGGTGATTTCAGAAGTCCGACAAGCTGGTCGTAAAGTATCTCAGCACAGCAGGAGATATTTTCACAACCTAACCAAGACTGTTTTACAAGGAGATCAGCATCATTAGCAGAAGTGAGAAGAGCATCTGGGCTGGTAAGTGCAGCTACTGGATCTACAGGGGAAAGGATGGAGAAGCTCGTTCTCTGGTCTTCAGAGAGACGACGTCCAGTGCGATACGACAGTCCCATTGACTGCAAACTGTGAAAGACATCAGTAAGTGTCTTTCGTCTTCTGTGTAGTAAGTGCTTAGCTTCTGACTTCTGTTTCTCTTTGGGCAATGATCTATTCACCTGAAACAAATTCATTAATAAGGTATTATCTAATTGCATTAAAAACTGTGACTTTTACATATAAAGAAATGGAATAATAGAAAAGTTGACTGCATCACACAAAACTGGTACCATTGTACTATACCATGAATTTTACAGTAACATTCACTATAACATCTCAAGTCTGTATCTATGTTTAACACAAATAACACACAGTAAAAGGTTAGATGTTGCAGCAAATATTTGGGTCCAAGATGGTAACTGAATGTAGGAAAGTTCATCTGAGCTGCATTTTGTGGTGAAAAATACAGTTTCATTGCAAAAAACAACAAGCCTGAATTTTTATGATTGCAAGTAGCAAATGGACAACTAACAATAAAGAAAGAAAATCTTTCAATGGACACAAGAGACAAAGCACCAAGCACTGTCCACGACATGAGAGAACTTTTGATTGTGTGAATCATACTATTTTATTGCACTGATTAGCAGAATATGTGATGACAATAGTAGCCTAAAAACTATTTACTATTAATTTAAATTACAGGAAATATTGTGTTAGTCTTGCACATTTTCTAACAACTAAAATTACAGTGCAGTGCGCCTCAAGGAAGTTTAAAGAACAATCAAAAAGTTTCCAACTGAGGATGCTACTGCAATGTATATACCACACATAGTGGGAACTGTGGCAATGCATTTGGGTTTTCCTATTGTATGGAGCATGTTCAGAAACTTGACTCTCCATCACTATTGACAATTATTTTTTTATTACTGGCAAGTGGATTCGGATTTTATATCCATGACCAGACCAACGACACAGCAAGTGCTTTGTTTTTAGGCTAACGTTTTTAGGCTACTCTAGTCATCACATATTCTGCTAATCAGGGCAATAAAATAGTATGATTCACACAATCAAAAGTTCTCTCATGTCGTGGACAGTGCTTGTTGCTTTGTCTCTTGTGTCCTTTGAAAGATTTTCTTTCTTTATTGTTGGTTGTCCATTTGCTACTTGCATACAAAAATAAAACATCTTGGGTGCATCCAATTGTCATAACATGCTCATCACTATGAAATTGGTGCAATAAGGAAACTGTTTCCCTGTTGCACCATTATTACTTTCTATTGTTTAATCTTTTATTTAGTTTTATGTAGAATACAGAGAAACAAGAACTGTAGTTAACCAATGACTTCAACTTTTTTTTCAGAGAAAACTTGTGTGTGTGTGTGTGTGTGTGTGTGTGTGTGTGTGTGTGTGTTTTTGTTTCCTAACTTATTGATTTCACTGATGTATTTTCTTGGACTTTATGTTTCCCAGAATTCTTTTACTCAGTCCCTATTTAAATCATGGCAGAGTGAGCCACAGTGAAATGTGTTCAGTTTTAGCTGTCAGGCATGGTGGTTTTACCTTGAAACTTGATAAAGAATTGCATGAAAGAGATTAATACCTTACCAGAATCCGGCAGTATCACTTATTTAAAACACCACATATACACAATACATACCACTTGTCATAACATACAACACAAAAATGTCTTCATGAAAAGAATTTTACAATGTAATGACAGTTTAAATTCCAGGTAGGAATTAACAATAAGGCACCCTAATGATCTAGGTCATGAATTACCATTCCCTTTCTTTTCCATTCCTTTTTTCTTCCCTTCTCTCTTACCTGAGGAAGGAACCCAGTTCCGAAAGCTTGTTTTATTTTCATCTTTTTCTCTCTGTGTGTGACTATTGGCGGAACAGCAAAAAGGTAAGTACTGGCCAGCCAATCTATCTCTCTTGAATAATAATTAGGGTTGTGTCCGAGTCGTTCGACCGAATCTATTATTCGCCGAATCTAGCAATCTGGCTTCAGATTCGAGAATCGGTGCAGAATGGCCGAATACTACGGAATCCCGAATCCAAAGTGTTATATGGAAACCTTCAGTTACGAATGTTGTACTTTACTTTGCATAACAGTGCGCTTTAATCTGCGTTATTTACTTTATTTTCCATAAATCCGCTGAAAAATTGAATTTATTCAAGTGAAACCACTATGAAATGTACACAGTTGCATGGCTATTGTGAAATCAATCTAGCATATTTACTAGAATCTAAGCCAAACTTTTTTCCAGTTTTTTGGGTCCAACAACTGCCTGTAGTTTAAATCGAGTACAAAGCGAACAAAGTTCTGAAAAATGACGCTAGAAGCTGCCACAAGTAACTTTTCCTATCTAATATATGGCAGTGCTAAACAGGCTTGCTTTGCTGGTGCATATATAAAATGTAGCAGAGTTTGAAATATCAGTACCAACAAAAATAAATTTCTTTATGTAAATACCAAAAATACATAACACTTAGGGGTTCCTCCATGAGTTGCCTCATTCTGATTTCACGTTCTGTTCTGTCGAATTTTGTAAAGTGCTGGGGTATGTGAACTGTGATGAAGCACTAGGATTTCAAGAAGAAAGTTATTTATTAAGTGGAAAAAAAGTTCTAATTGTGCGCCTTCCAGGTGGGATGAAGTCAATTCAGCAACCACTTGACGTCTGTTTCAATAAATCTTTTAGGGTCAAGATTAAAAACTGCCTTTCAAAAAGTGACAGATAACTGACACGAACGGGTCGTGTAAACTGCGCTAGTGTGCCAATGGAATTCGGATTCAATTAGGTAAAATTGGGGTTGGACCCATCCCTAAAAATAAAAAAGCAATAAGGACAGTTTGCAACTCACCGCAAAGACAAAACCATGAACTGTGACAGCCACGTAAAAAAGACACAAACATACAACACTTAAGCTATCAGCCAAGGACTTCTTCAGAAAAAAGAACATTCACGCAATCACAAAGGCACATTTCACAGTCAAACAGTCATCTCCAGCTGCCACACTTTGAATCACGCTCTGCGGTGTGTAAATAGGGGAGGAGGGGGGGATAGGAAGGTTGTGTGCCAGTGGTGGGGATGGATACAGGCATGGCCTTGCAGAGCATGTATGTATTAGGTGGGAGGAACGAGATGCAGTTTATGAACGGAGTAGAGAGGCGGGTAATGGGAAGAAAGTAAAGTAAAATAAAACAAAACACATGCAGGATGCAGTATCTAATAACTAAAATTGGCCAAAAACAAAGTAGGTGTGGCACAACATGCAGCGGAGCATATGCTTTTATTTAAATGGCTGCATCACAACCTAGGCCATCTGGAACCTCCCACCCACCACTAGATTTTCTGAATTGCACAGATGGGAGTTATCCTTACAGTAAGTTCTCCTATCCCAAAATTATCCAGACCTCAACCTACAATAACTCCCTTTTTTCCTCACCAGACAGTTCCTATCATCTCTACCTTACACCTCTCCTGTTTCATGTGGTGTGTGTGTGGGGGTTTTTTTCTTTCTTTCTTTTTTTTCTTTTTTTTACATACACACCTCACCCACCTCCCCACTCTATTCCTAAGCTGCATCCCATGCAACCTATCTAATACATACATCCTCCGTAAGATCTTGCTGCACACACACACACACACACACACACACACAACCTCAAATTAGGAGAGAGAGGTAGGAACTGTTGGGTGTGGGGGAAAAAAAGGGGGGGGGGGGGAGAGCAGGGCAGTTATTGTAGGTTGAGGTCTGGATAATTTTGGGATTGGAGAATGTACTGTAAGGATAACTGTGTAGTTCAGAAAAACTAGTGGTGGGTGGGAGGATCCAGATGGCCTGGGTTGTGAAGCAGCCATTAAATCAAGCATATACTCCGCTGCATGTTGTGCCAAAAGGTGATCTATTGTTTTTTTGGCCAAATTTAGTTATTAGATACTGTATATCTAATTAACATTGCTGTGAATAGGCAGTTGAACTGTGAATACCAAAAATCATGCATGGCAAGTAAAATTTTTCTTTTGTTTGACATCTGAAACTTACAAAATTATCAGTAAGTTAACAATATAGTAATAGGACAGTTTACAACTCACTGCAAAGACATGATGACAGGCAACGGCAGGTGCACAATAAAAGACACACACATACAACACTTTCAGCTATCGGCCATGGCCTTCTTCAGAAATAGGATCATACACGCAATCACATAGGCTCAAGTAGATAAAATAGTTAGGATGGTACAATTTTCAGGCAGCTTGAACAGAAACATAATATTCATGAGATGGAGGATGAAACTGTAACAAGGATGGTAATCGGAAGTGATATTTATAGATGTTTCCAGGAATTCACCATTTCTAGGTCACCTGAAAGATGCACCAATATCTTTTATATATATTTTTTGGATGGAGCATAATATTTTTTCATATACAAAAAATCACAAACTGGGTGTATAGGCCTCATCAGATCCAACAGTATCAACTCAGCACGGTGTCACCTCAGCCTATTGTTGTCATCAAATGCAGGTATGAAGGTATGCCAATAAACACCCCACTCTCCCCACCATTCTGTTTATTTGACCTGCAGCCGCACCTCAGTCAGCATCACGAGGCTAAGGGCACATCATTTGTTCCCAAGCACATCATGGCTCACAAGCTCACCCCTATTGCTGTACTGATCCCTGACGGTGCTTAACGTTGGAGCAGTAATCTTCTGTGTTTGTGCACGGAGCATATGTTAAGGGGAATAATTATGTGACGTGTAAACAGGCTCCAGAATCATTATGACAACTGACATTTCACAAAAATTAGGAAAAGGAAAAATATGAAAAACAATATTATGTATAGAAAAGAAGTCATGGATGGGAGCAGTTTCAGAAATAGTTGAAACAGTGCAAGCAGTTGCAGAAATGGCAAAAGCTCCCAAGCATCTATCCTGCCAGTAGTATTCCTTCTCAATCAAAGGGATTTTCTAACTACACTATGCACACTGGAGAAATATTAATTACATACCTCAGTCTTGTTATCTTCATCTGCTCTGTCAAGAAGTTCATTCATTACTGAAGCAAGTGTACCCAGCAATCTATTGTATTCACTTCTCTCAGCAAGTTGACGGCTGCGACGGCGGCATTTCATAAACAATGATTCCATATGTGGTAGAACATCACCCGTTGTGAAGAGATTCTTGGAAAAAAGAGAGGGAAAAAAGTGTGTCATATATGTTAATTTGCCCATGTACATATACTTCTGGTTATTAATGGATTTGAAAAGTGAGATGACTCTCTCTCTCTCTCTCTCTCTCTCTCTCTCTCTCTCTCTCTCTCTCTCTCTCCCCTCACACACACACACACACACACACACACACACACACACACACACACACAACAATTTCACAATTTGCACAGCTGTTTCAGTTTCTATTTAAGAGTTTGTATCAAATATTTTTAATGTAATTTTATCAAATATGCCAGATACAAATAAATTTAGCAATTTAGTACATCACCCAAACATGAAAATGACATACTGTAACAATGAAATAGAGGGAACTGGACAAAACATATATTGAGACATCAAAGTTAAATATATCACATTGAAAATAAATAAAGTCTCACAGTTCTTTATTTTTCTACTTGTCTGCTGCTACAAGCCTAATAGCAATGAAATCCCTCTCCCCGGTACTGCAGCATACTGCTACAGGAGACAAAATGTCACAGTCCAGGTTCACAGTGTCTGGCCAAAACCACAGCTCTATAACTTTTTAACCAGTTTCTAGATAGATGTATAGCATGTTTCTTCAAGTTTCTGCCAGTTAAGATTTTTCATCATGCCTGATATACTTTTCAGCCTGCAACTCTTACTGATGCCCTTGTTCATTTACACCTGATATCCCCTGTCTGTATGCCTGGTGTGAAACTGTACACAGGAGCAAAACTCAGGTAGTGAACATTACAAGTAATCTGCACACAAGCTGCCAATGGTAAGCAGAGCTGGATATTCTCCCTGTCCCGCCAAGAAATATATCTAGTGTTGCACTACGTAGAAATGTGTAAGCATTTTCAAAGTGTTTGTGAATCAAATGACAGTGCTGGCCCAGTATTCAGTTATTCATGTAGCAGACCACATAAAACCCACAAAAGATGGCTGACACACTAGCCCTCACAGCCAGCAGCATACTATCATACGCAGCTGTCTGAGTGGGTCCATAGCTCTACTAACTGTTATTTCAAAATGTATGTAGGTTCCTTTCTTAAAATAGATAACCATCAAAGTTGCACAGACATTAGGTTTTTCTTATTGATGACTGGTTTTGACCACATTTTTATCCATTTTATCAACTAGTAAGTCCTCCAATACCAAAGTCACAAACATTGTTCACGGAGTTTTAATTTGTGGGCTGACAGGCCTCTGTATGGTAAAGTGTACCAAGAGATTCTGTTATCAAATATGGGTCTCACAGCTATAAATGCCTATGGAAGTTTCAAATCCATATTATGCTGAATTTATAACCATCAATTTGAACGAGAAAAGGAAAATAGTAAGAGAAACACCTAATTCAGAAAAGTGTTCTGTTAACTCGTGAAAAAATGTTTAAAATTTTAGGGGGGCGAGGGGGGGGGGGAATTGATGAAACTCTTTCAAAAACAAATATAAACAAAACAAGTCACTTTTTTGTCAGTACAAAGTACCACTGCTTTATTCTCAGAACATAGCATAACAATCTTATAAATTTATGCAACTAATCACCTGAAATAATATAGCTCGCTGCAAAGACGTGGTGATGAGCTGCGACAGGCATATACAAAAGACACATACAACACTTTCAACTATCAGCCATGGCCTTCTTCAGAAAATAGGACATTCTACACACATGGAGTTCCTTGTGGTGTCTGGCTGCCAGCATGCCAGAATCACTTTCCCCACCACTGCAATGTATCTCTTAGAAAGTAGTCAAAAGCTTAGCAACTTTCACATCTGTTATTCCAACCACTATTACTATTACGTTAAGGATTTCCCATTACCTCATGAATATCCAGCATATATTAAAAACTGAAATACACAATACCGAAGTGGAATATCAATACAGATATTTCATTTTTTAATGTGTGCTCCTTATTCTCAGTGGAAACAGAATATTCCATTAATTAATCTTCATATTATCTTTATATACTATTTATTGAGATAAAAGCAATTACTAATTGTTCACATGTAGTATGTTCCAACAACACCAACTGCCATGGGAACATAGCTGAAGCATGTTGTGTGCATTATGAAGTTGGCAATATTACTAAGTATGCTCTGTCTCATTTCCTGGTTAAACTATCATACAATCTCCTTCACTGATACTATTAATAAAAATGCACATTAAAGATGATTTAGTTCTTCCACAAAGGTATTACTTTTTGAAGCTTTTCACTAAGCAGGGTGTTTCAGATAGACGTTTTTAAAATTTGAGGAGTGTAGACAATGAAATTTTGAACATGTTGATATAAGGAATCTACAGCAGAAATTTGAAATGAAGTTTCTACTAAGTGTTTAACCACCCTTCACATTGTTAGCTACTTTTTAGTCCATTGTTATATTTTTGTTGTGGATGGTGGACTGTAAACACAACTAGTTGCTTGCACCCTGAATCGACTTTTTCCTCTATGGTAATGTAAAGGCCTTGTGTGCACAATGCCAGTAGCAATAGTTTCTGACCTTGCAGAAAGTCATAAAAAAACAAATTTCATTGTTGCATAGAATCTAATGAAGAATCACATTAAACAGTTACTCTGTGATATAACACAGGAATTTTGGTGGCTAAAAAATAAGCACAAGCTAGAAATAATTTTAATCAAAGTTAGCGTCCCAAATAAGAGTAATATGAATTTGCAACAGTTTCTGGCTTGTGCATAAGTTTTAATAGATAAAAAACAATAAAAAAATTTTGACTTTTTTGTTTTTGGCCTAGAACTAGAAAACAAAGCTTTCTACATCATTTTTTAAGTATGACAAACTGAAAGGGCATAAAATTTCCTGTAGGATGACTTACTTGCAAGTTAACATTGGTTCAGTCGTTTAGCCACAAATGACTGTCAAAAATAGGTGTGTGTGTGTTTTTATCAACTTAATGGAAAAGTGAGTCATGTCCATCTCCAATGCCTGTAACTCAGAAATGGCTGCTCAAAGTGCAAAATGTCATGTATCAAAGATGTACAGCATTACATTCTGCATTAGTTCCTCAATTTTAAAATTGCTCCCTCCTATGCATAGTTACCAACAATACTGACAAAGTTATCATAGCACTAAAATCCTACCAGGAATTTTGTGTGATGTCAAATTACTTCTCAACGAAAAACCCACACACACACACACGCACACACACACACACACACACACACACACACATACATACATGACATAAAATGAAATGTTTTATTAATGGAAATATACTTCAATTACAACATTAAACTGATGAGATAAATATTTTACAAATTATTTAAAATTAATTATTGTTATTTGTTTACATTTAGTTACTTTTTTATGTTTTTCTGCATTTTGCGGAAGAAGGTCCTGTGATGGAAAGGTCCAATTCTTTATCTTCTTTCCAATCCACAATAGCTCGAGTCATATTTGTTCTTTGAGTTAGCCCCATATTCATTATCTCTTTTTGATGCAGACAGAATAATACAAAAGATAAGAAAAGACACCCCTTTATGCTATTCGATCCAGTCAATGTTGTAATCACAAGTAACACAGTCTATGTGCTTTATGGTGGATTCAAATTACACCATGTAGTGTTGAATATTGGTGAAATGTTTTCTTCATCCTTGAAAAATATCTGAACCACATCAACCAATATTATGGGTCCAAATTCACATTAGTGTGTGAGGGCTACCCTGAGGAGGGAGTAGAGGAAAGCATAAAATATGCTAAATGTGCTCTAAGAGTTCCACTACAGTTTTATTTGATAAAACAATGGCCCCCAACTACATAAAAGAACTTAATAAATGAACTCAATAACAAATGTCTTATCTCAATGTTGACAGAAAAATTATGTGGTGAAGAGTATTAGGTTAAGCAGGCTATTGAGGATGCAGACTCCTTGATTGTTTATCTTGAAGTTTTCCTGGCATCATGATTGGTCCATTCTATTTCGAGCTTGCAGCCAGATCACACCGACATCTTGCTACAATTACTGGTGCGCGCTGTTCTATACATATATACCGAAGATTGGCATGGAGGCGCCTGTACAACGAGGATGATATTAGTGCGCCTCCTACTGAATTTGACGCGCTCTGCATCAGAAGCGGGCTGAGTCTGTGTAATGGTGTACTTACATTTGCACCATCTGTTTGAATGCGTATTCGCGCATCTAAAGCGCTGTGGTTGAAAGAAATCAATTTTCATCAGGAGTTGACTGGATGTAGACCTATGTCTCTGTGAAGCGATTAAAGAAATTACAGGGTCCCATGCTTAACCAGGTCTTCTGTCAACTGTATTTCAATTGACTCATTAATAATCGAATCCCAAAAGGATCTTGTCGTTGGCAATATGTTTGTTGCAGAATAATCCATGGAGTGTCCCGTGGAAATACAGTGTTCTGCTATGGCTGATTTGTTGGGCTGCAGAAGATGTGTGTGGCCCCATGCTCCAAACATCTTTCCCTCACTGTGTGAGTAGTTTGGCCAATGTAGAATGGCCACAGTGCCTTGGTTGCACAGTGGTAGAGTGCCAGACTACAAATCCAAAGGTCCCGGGTTCGATCCCCGCCAGGTCCTGGGATTTTTATCTGTCACTTTCCACTTCTTTCACCTCTGGCTGCATTGCTCATGTGAAAAATACCGAGTAGCACAGTGGTTCGGAAACCACGTTAAACTGCAGGTCCCCCTATAACTGGCTGGGTAAGTCAGTTCGAAGGTCGGAGGAAGGCAACGGCATACCACCTCCAAACAGGACCATGCCTAGTAAAGCACTGTGGTGTTCAAACCAATCTTCGGATTGTTGACTGCTTTACCTTACCTTTAAAAGGGATCTTATAAATTTCCACCTTCCTCAGACCCAAATCAACCTTCACAAAGCCAAGAAATGCCAAGAACTTCACAGATGATCAGAATATCACTCTTAGACAATGCTACTTTAGAATTTTTTATATTTTAGAAGAGAGGTTGCCCACATACGGAAGGAATGCAATGGACCTGATTACCACCTTATCTTCTTCTTTTTGTTGTTGTTTACATTTCTTCCTTGTTACACACGTGTGGATTTGGCGTGTAGAATATCTATTTTCCCTGAAGATTGATTGCAAATGTTCTATTTCTTTAGGAACGTTGTTCTTATCAGATACCACATGGTCCTGTGTACCAGAGTATATAGCACACCAGTGGTTTGTGCAGGGGGGGGGGGGGCAGCTTGTCGGTTGCAAATACGGATCTTTGTATGTGGGCTTCTGGGTGGGGTCACTCTGTCAACCGTAAGCACATAAACACAGGCATCATCATTGTTTTTTGTCTATCAAAACTTATGCACAAGCCAGAAAGCATCGCAAATGAAAAATATTACTCTTATTTGGGATGCCTAACATCTATTAAAATTATTTGCACCTTGTGCTTATTTTTTAGCTAGCACAGCCTTTATTCGGTCTAATTTTGCTGGGTTAATAGTGAAGGTGTGTTTCCATTTGCATTATTTGATGGAACTCAATGGTTTTGTCAGTAAAAGTAATCATAATTACAGTATTTTAGTGTTTCTTGCAGTCTACCAACCAAAAAGAAATTGTAAAGTTCCACAGAAACTTTATCTCACATTTCGTATTATTGGTTTCTTATATCAAAACAGTCACAATGTCATCCTCTTCAATTTCCCAAATTTTTAAAAAAAATTTCTGATACACCCTGCACAACACAAAGCAAATCATGACTGTGAAAGCAGCAAAGGATTGTTAATATACTTAAAATACATAGAAATGTCAACAAAGTTGTAATAAAAAGTTCTACACTTACTCGCCAAGCCAAAGGCACAATGAAGGCAGTGGCATTGAGTGTGGGAAATCTGATAATAATTGGCCCTCCAACTTTAACTCCTACTCCAGAAACAAGAGCAGGTTCGGCTAACACTTTTTCAAATTCCCGAATACGCTTATGGACAGTGCGATGGCTCTTAGTGACTGCTTCCCGTACTGCCCAGTAGCTCGTGTCCTTCCAGTGGGAAATCTTTACAAAGTCACGTAGTTCTTTTTCTATAGGGTTTCTTAGACGTGTGAGGCGCTCTGTTACGGCTGCTTTTAGCTGAGAAAACCTTTGGTATAAGTTCCACAACAAGCGCAACATCACTTCTGAAACAGCAAAAAACAACTCCAACATAAAATATACAAGAAAATAAGTTAATATACTTCATTACAGTATTGAATAATAAATTTGTACACAAGTACACAGGTTGCAGCATTATTATATATAAGGAGACATTCATTTGGAAACACTGCAAGTTAGGTGTAAATTAGAAAGTAACAGCAGGTTTACCAGTTTATTTAATCTGATAATATAATCCACATAATAATAATAGTTATTTGGTGGTCAATTAGCCCATTTAGCAGAAATGTACAATTAAAAACAAAATCTGCAGAGTAATTCAGATCATTCCATGCAATACTTTGCCACTTTCTGTGCTTCATTAATAGACAGAAACTTCCTATATTATTTCATATTTGTAATTAACAAATACTCACATTTCAGAAAAACCGGACTTTACCTACCAGCACACAGTAGAAATGTTACTGAATTCAAATTAAAGATATACTCAGATCTGTATTCAGACTCCAGGATCCTTGTACAAGAAACATTTGCTGCCTCCCCCAATAAATACAACAGACCTTTATGAAAGTTTGCTTAACATGTGGGCATGTTTAATTCTTAGCTATGAGTTGCATACATAAAGCCATGCTTTTACAATAGGAAAAATAAATATAAATTCAAACAGTGTAATTGTGTTTTCATTAAAATGAAAAAGATGCAATAAAATTAAACTACACTATATTTAGAAATGGGGACTTGATGTTTTTAGTTTCGTTTTGTCCCAATCATTGTGATGTAGCCTGGGTTTCGTCAGTTTGAATAAGGGATCAACTGTGAGTGTGAAATGTTAGACAATAATGGATATTCCATCTCCACACTCATCTTTGATCTTATTTTGGGTAAGTGTTGTTTCCCAGTCCTTTACTACTTCAATACCTCGGCAAGTATTATGATGATAATCTCCTAAAGCCAAATCCTGGAAAGATACAGGTCTGTGCCTTCCACCTGAGAAACAAGGAAGAAACAAGAAAGAAGTGAAAAATTACCCGGAGAGGGCAACAACTGCTTCACTATGCCATCTGAGGTAATGAACAAAAGGAAACTGTATTCAGTAATTCAGGTGAAATTTGTAGTGAGTGCATCAGCTGCTACCTGCTTTTACAAGCTTATCTGTTACACTAAAAACGTAAAATAATATGGTAAGATAAATTAAATCCACTTCTGACACTCAGACATGTTAAAAAGAGGTTCTTATTTTCTTATGTGAAGGGACACAAATCTACACAAGTCTTTTATTCAAAGTTGATTGACAAAGTTAACAAACACGCACTGGAGTAGATGCACATTAACACCATTTTAACCATACTGAAACAATATATCAAACTATTTCTTACTTCACAAACAGTATTTGGAATAAACAACACTATGTAACACACTTTAGTGTGTGCAATTAATATTCCCTGGTTAACGGGAGATTTACATTTTTGAGGGTGCTTGTAGTGTGGACACTAATTAAGAGTGCTAATGTGTAGGAGATCTGAATTACAAACTTGTTTGATGCACATGGTTTTTATTCGAATTTCCACAAAAAATTCTGACCCTAAAATCCGCTGTTCTGGGTGGTTTGCCACCATCTAAATATGAGCCTAGATATATTGTGTATTTAATTTCAGTATGCTGAACTTAAATTATCATCTAATTAAGAAAACATTAATTACCAACATCTACTATAATGTAAACTAATAGCTTTTCTCTACTACTTGATTTAATGTGTGGTTAATGTCGGCGTCACAATTATATGCCTATATTTTACATAATTTACAAATAACTATAAAATTTTAATGTAAAACACTTTATTTGCACCCAAATTACATGTCATTTTACTGTATTTTGCAATGCAATGCAATGGTGGATCTGAAAGATTTCTGGTAATGAAAAATCTAATTTCTAGCTGTTATTACTTAAAACAAGGGATTCTTTCTCATCAGTCATATCACAGAATTGAAAATATTCGTGAATCATAGCTGCATAAATGTTAGGAACATTTTTCAAGTTATTACAATAAATGTAATATTCATTGTTACTGCTCATATTTAAGTATATTTTTGGTAATCAGAAACATTTACAAAGGTTTAAATGTTATTAAAATATGAACAAATATTCAAGCTTGTTTAAAAGAATATCAAATGTCATTATGATTGAGAAAGCTAACTGTTAATTTAATAATTTTAACTACCCTAACAATGCCAGAAACTGTTGAGAATTGTATAGTCACCTTATTATAATTAAATTGTAAGAACTTATTTGTGAATTTGACTGACATTTCCTTTTCGAATGTTACAAGTGTCAGTGACAAATCTTCAAATATTGCAAGGGCGCAGTGGCATGTATGAAGTGTGCCCAATCTCTTGCCACACACGAGTGCAAGAATCTATGCGACACCTGTCCTGACCTGTGCCAATTGCAGTGGCCCACATGCAAGAGCTACCTCAAATGCCCTTACATCACTGGTTAGAACCATCCCAATAAGAAGCGGAGGCGCCGGGCTGCTGACTCCAAGACTGCTGCAACCTGAACACCCCCACCCACACTGAGGGATGTAGTATGAGCTGTTCCATTATGGCCGCAAAGTCGACCAATGATGATGTTGCTGCCCTCTATGCCGCCTTTGTGGCTGATAGGGCAATTTGGAAAGATAAACTGGTCTCAGTCCATCGACAGCTGCAACAACTGTCAAAGAGGCATCCCTCCCTGCTCTTCCCTCCTTTGGGGTACGGATGGTAGTTGATGTGGTGACCCAAACAATGCATCCCCGCATGTGAGATGGTGCCTTTGGAGGTGCCTGTCAACAACAACATGCTGACACATGAAGATGAGTGCTCTGCTACAGCACAGGCCACCATGGAAATGTGTCTACAATTCAACGTGCCCTTTGGTGCGGCTTGCCCCCCTTCCCGGAGGAGAGACACATGTCACAGGCCTCCCCTGACGTTGATTGTAACACAGACAATGACTCTCTGCCTCTACCTCGAGTGCACAGCATCCCACAGCATCACGTTAATACTACACTCAGTCCTGGGATCTTAAGCCCACAGAAAAAGTAAACTCAGCCATAGGAGCACAGTTTTTAATCATATTTTGAGGCAGTCACTATATACGTCATCACATTGACTTTTTATTATTGAAAGCGATTATTGTACAAATTTTATCATTCCAGTTTCTTTAAAGTGTTGTATTAAATCACTGATTCAAACTTACCGGGTCTCACTCAGAATAATTTGAAACCAATAGTGCACACATTAATTGAGTCCAGCAGCTCATATTTGACATGATGCAAAGGTTGCTCTATTATTTTGATTCTAAATGGTGAGAAACCGAAGTTATACCAAACCTCAAGATAATATAATGCTTTAAATGCACCATTCAGAACACTGTGGAGGATTGTAAACTTTTGTGGCCTAAACTAGGTTGAGCAGTTCATTACAATCGACACCTGGGTTTGAAGTAAAATTGTCATTTTTGGTGCACTGGAACACTACATGTTATCAGTATCACAAGCAAACAAGCATCTCACGCAAACTCATTTATTTACCATTCACATAGAAAGTACTGCAGGAAAAAAGTGCAACTTTCTGCTGTGTCAACATTCTTATTTATGGTCCTAATGAAGAATATGGCACACACCCCCATTCAGTATATATTTCTCAACAATCTATTGTAAGGCCACATGAGGGATTATGATTATACAATGATAAAATTTAGACATTTTCCTCAAAAGAAAGAAAAAATAATAATTACATAAACAAAATTCATTAATTGGAATATGAAACATTATATTTGCTTGGATCACACCCTCCACGTTTCTTCTATCGACACTTAGGTGAGCAAGTCTCTGAATAAGAAAGTTGACCAGAAATACACTGAAAACTGCAAACTTGTTTTATCATTGAATGATTTTCAAAAATTTAGGAAAATAATTTATTCTAGGACTGTTGCACAGTTTGATAATAAGCTATTCCCTACATCAGAATTTGTAATTGAGATATGTTGACTGTCTGAGAATGCCACTCACATATTCACCCATAATATAAGTGAGGAGTCAATTAGTAAACAGAGTTCTGACTGGCCCAATTTATATTACAGCAAAAATTCCAAAACTTCATTATAGGCCATAGGTTTTGTGAAAATATTGGTTTACAAAATTTCCGGACTGCACTGCATATAACAAAAATGAACTGAGTGTTGTCTAAAGGAATTCTATACCATCTATAGTAATCAAATTTTTCTTCTTTACAGCATGTAGTTAACCCTTCTTTGATAATTGCCAATTTACTTAAGGTTAAGAACTGTATTAACAAAACAATAGTGAATCAACTGCATCTACTCATTGTTCAGGCCAGTATATTTTCTGTCAAATTCACTGTATTTTAGTCATTCTATGTAAAGGGGGAAAATGCAACTTAGTATATATCTGAAGAGCTGTCAAAACATATTTTTATAATGATAAATATCTCGTGTAAAGCACCAAGTTACATAAATTTATGGAAAGTAGCATACTATAATTAATTACAGTAACAGCAACCACAGCAGCTATTCAGAATATCATGTTACACCTGAAGATGGCACTATGCTGAAATGAGTAGCTCATGGTGCAAAATAAACACATTACTAAAGATAACAGTATTCTGGAATATCTCTTATTATTATGTCAATATATATCATTAAAACTGTCAGTCTACAAGACTACAAATTAATTGCAAGTGCTTGTTAAGAATTACTAAAGGTTCCTAGCAATTTTTTTCTTTGCTCTGAAAATGCAACTTGTTTCACACCCTGAACTGCTCTACAAAATGTAATCTGGAGAACATGAATAGAAGCAAAAGAGAAGTTTTCATACTATCCATACCTTGCCTTTCTGATGTTTCCATATGCAATACATAACAATGGAAGCTGAAAAGTATCTCAAGCCTGGTTTCAAAGTCTCCAAGTGTAGCATTTTCTAAGAATGCTTTCAAAGTTGCCTCCAATTCAGGAACAGAAGTATTTTCTCCCTCCTCAGAGAGAAATAATTCTATTACTGAGAAAATATAAAACCACCATTTTGTGGCTTTAGTTTCTGCCCTGTAATCAAGAAAGAATAAATATATATAATGATTGATTAAAAAGTAATTATTCCAAAAAATTTAAAACTTCAATAATTAAATGGATAGTGATTATTCTAAAAAAGTAATAAAAAATCCCACACTAACTATAACAGCGGAATATGATTGTCATTATTTGGGTAGCTAAATAACTTCTGATGCCAAAGTATAGAAGATATAAAATTCAGATCAGCTATGAGAAGAAAAGCATTTCTCAAAAAGCAAAATTTGTTGACATTCAAAATTACATGTTACGAAGTCCTGTCTGAAGGAATTTGTCTGGAGTGTAGCATCATACAGAGCTACAGAAGTGAAATGTGAATGATAAGGAGTTATGACAAAAAGATGATAGAACCTTTTGAAAATTGTTGCTACATACAAATGTTGAAGATTAGAGGGGTAGATTATATAATTACTGAAGAGGTGCTGAAAAGAATTGGAAAGAAAGAATTTTCTGGCATATCTTGACTAAGAGAAGGGGTCAATTGGTGGGACACACTCAGAGATATCAGATAACTGCCAATTTATCACTGGAGGGATGTGTGTGGAGTAAAAATTGCAGAGGGAGATCAAGAGAATAATGCCATAAACACGTTCAAAAGAATGTAGGTTGCTTTTCTTAATCAGAGATGAAGAAGCTTGCACAAACAGGATAGTGTGGAGTGCAGCATGAAACCAATCTTGGACTGAAGATCACAACAACAAAAACGTAAATGAGAGTGAGAGAGAGAGAGAGAGAGAGAGAGAGAGAGAGAGAGAGAGAGAGAGAGAGTGGAAAAAAGAAAAAGGTTTTGCAAACACTATTGCAAAATCTGTCATTCAATGGTCAGAGTACTTATCAAGTAAGTAGGCCAAGTCACTTCATTAATGCAAGATGAAATAGAATTACACAAGATTACATCTAATAATGAAAAATATATATATATATATATATATATATATATATATATATATATATATATATATATATATATATATATATATAAAAATAAAAATAGAAAAGAGATGACTTACCAAAAGGACCGGCTCGTCGAGAGAAACAAATAAAATCACACACAAACACACATACAAGCTTTCGCCACCACTGGCAGCTTCTTCAGGAAAAAGAGGAAAAAAGGGGAGGAAAAGGGAAGGATATGGGTTTTAAGGAAGTGGAAAAGGAGTCATTCCAATCCCAGGAGTGGAAGGACTTACCTTAGGGGGAAAAAAGGAAGGTAAACAAATACACACACACTCAGACATATCGAAACGCAAGCACACCTAGACAGACATTTGTGAAATGTCTGTCTAGGTGTGCTTGCGTTTCGATATGTCTGAGTGTGTGTGTATTTGTTTACCTTCCTTTTTTCCCCCTAAGGTAAGTCCTTCCACTCCTGGGATTGGAATGACTCCTTTTCCACTTCCTTAAAACCCATATCCTTCCCTTTTCCTCCCCTTTTTTCCTCTTTTTCCTGAAGAAGCTGCCAGTGGTGGCGAAAGCTTGTATGTGTGTTTGTGTGTGATTTTATTTGTTTCTCTCGACGAGCCGGTCCTTTTGGTAAGTCATCTCTTTTCTATTTTTATTTTTATTTTTATTTATCCCACCGGGAAAGTTTCCCTCTATAATTTATATATATATATATATATATATATATATATATATATTACAATAGCTCAATTCTGTTGGTGCCTACCAGCTCTGCATATTACAAAGAGATTAAATAAAGTAAAATGAAAGAGAAGAAAATTTGTAATCTTCTGGGCCTGCTGTGTTGTATATGTCTTTTACAGACATTGTAAATTATTAATGCCAAAGATGCTGCTTTATAATAAATTATTTAATCCAACAGGCCTGTTTCAGTGTGAATGCCATTGTCAGGTGTATGTATTTTACAGTACACCTGACAATGGTATTCACACTGAAAAAGGCCTGTCGGATTAAATAATTTATTAAAAAGCAGCTTCTTTGGCATTTATAATGTACAATGTCTCTAAATTAAAAGAAAATTATTTGGATTCTTAAAAGAGATGAGTCCTTAAATGTAATGGAGATCAAAAATTTGAGAATGGGGGAAGGAAGACAGTGAAAAACAGTAGAAGACATGAGCAGGGTGAAATAGTTGGAAAGGAAGCAACTTATAAGAATTTTGCACAGAGCAAAATTTAATCATTACTAATATTTAGTTCAAGAATTTTGAAAGAAGATTGTCAATGAGGAAGAAACCAGTAGACATCCCTGACCAAACAGTAGATGCCTTAGTTGAGCATTTTTTCATAGACTATTCTGGAATTTGACTATGTGAAAAATATTACAGATAGTATCACAATGGGGTGATAAGTGGTACAGACATTAATTCAATAATGGAAAGTCTAGGTTGGAATTAATAATATAGTAATAAGGACAGTTTACAACTCACCGCAAAGATGTGGCGACGAGATGTGACAGGCACATACAAAAGACACCCACACATATAACACTTTCAGCTATCGGCCATGGCCTTCTTCAGAAAACAGAACATTCACGTAATCACACAGGCACTCAACACAGTCATACAACCATCACCTCCAGCTGCCACATTTCGAATCACGCTCTGCGGCTATAAATCGGGGAGGGGAGGGGATAGGAAGATTGCGACACAGTGGTGGGGATGGGCACTTCAAAGTGTGGCAGCCGGAGGTGACGATTGTGTGACTGTGTTGTGTTCCTGTGTGATTGCGTGAATGTTCTATTTTCTGAGAAGGCCATGGCTGACAGCTGAAAGTGTTGTATGTGTGAGTCTTTTGTACATGCCTGTTGCAGCTCATCGCCATGTCTTTGCGGTGAGTTGTAAGACATTAATTCAATGGTGGAGGAGGCGAGGAGAGAGAAAGGGTGGGGGGGGGGGGGGAGGAGGTGAAGGGAGAGGGAGGGAGAGAAACAGAGTTGTCTTACATTTTGCAAATCTACACTGCCCACAATGGAACCTCTGAATCACAGAGGTGATTTCAGAGTTTGAAGCATCACCATCAAAGAAGTTATTAGAGGAAGAGGACAAGAACGGATGAGGCACTCCTGGCTAGGAAATCTGTCAGTTGCTTTTCAAAAGCACCATTTCAGTGTAATGATCAAAACCAACAGCAGGACGATTGAAGTAAGATATCAGTATGGTGTAAAAATTGGCAATTGACTTAAATAATGTGGAGTGTGAAGTCGTCAACATGAGAACGAAAAGAAATCCGTTAAACTTTGTTTACAAGATAAATCAATCGAATGTGAAGGCCGTAAACTCCACTAAATACCTAGGAATTACTATTACATCAGACTTAAACTGGAAAGAACTCGTAGATAATGCCGTGGGAAAGGCGAACCAGAGATTGCGTTTTATTGGCAGAACGCTTAAAAGGTGCAACAGAACTACTAAAGAGACTGCATACACTACACTTGTCCGTCCTCAGTAGGAGAATTGCTGCCGGTGTGGGATCCTTATCAGGTGGGTTTGATGGAGGATATCAAAAGAGTCCAAAGAAGGGCAGCTCATTTTGTATTGTCACTATACAGGGTAGACAGCATCATGGAAATGATACAGAACCTGGGATGAGAATCATTACAACAAATGCGGTTATCGCTGCGGCGTGGTCTACTTACGAAACTCCAATCACCAACTTTCTTCTCTTAATACGAAAATATATTGTCGACTCCTACCTACATAGGTAGAAATGATCATCATATGAGAAATCAGAACTCGAACTGAAAGATTCAGATGTTCTTTCTTCCCGCAAACTATTTGAGAATGGAATAGGAGATGAATAGTGTAAAGGTGGTTCAATGAACCCTCTGCCAGGCACTTAAATATGATTTGCAGAGTATCCCGTGTAGATGTAGATGATCACCGCTATATAGGAACCTGTGGCTAACCCAACACTGGGTGGATGGAGGGCATGTATTTGAATCCCACTTCTCCCAAATGCAGGTGTAGGACTATCATGGTGACAACAGACATTGTGACTGTGACCTGTGATTTGAAGTAGTAGGACTAGTGTGTTGGGTACAACATTATAGGGTTTTACATTTAAAGAAAAAAAGGGGGGAGGAAAGAAACTGTAAGTATTTTCCCTCCAGTTACCTGGCTGATGCAGCATCAAAAGCTGATTTCCAGCAGTCCAATTCCTTCCGCCTCCAGTCAAAAATCAGTTGTGTCAGAGGAGCACGATGCTCCAGCAGACTGACTCCTTGGTGTGCATTCTGTTCCCACTCTTCAAACTTACTCAGCAGAAGTTCCAGCCCTGTGAGAAAGCGTGGCAGTGGGCTCGAGACCGGAAATTCTAATATTCGATCTACCACAATTAGCATCTGTAGAGGTTTGAAACAGATCTTAGGTTACTATGAGTCCTCAAGAATAACAATCAATCAGTTAACTGAATGTGGGACACATTACATAATTCCATCAGAAATACCAAACAGTCGAAAAAGTTACTGTTTATATCATTTTAAGGTCGGGTGCTGCTGCTGGATATATAAATATTTATACAACTTATAACTACTCCTACTCCTCCTTCAAGTAGTTAAAGCTCTCCCAGCATGTAATTATATTGTTCATTACTAATTCAGTTATTACCAATTGTTCTAACTGTTGATTTTGCACCTAAATGATGCTAAATAATGACTATGAATTGTTCAATTTGAATAATCCTCAAACTGATTAAAAAGGTACAATAATAATTTATTTTTATTAGAACTGAGAATATAGACATCAGAGTTATATTCTTAATAAAATAAGTATGTGCCACAAAGAAAATCTAAAAGCACCTGAATCTGGTACCTATCAACTGGAATTCCAATCGCTATCTGTAGCAACCAAGACTCAAATCACACAGATGAATGCGGCACCTCAATGAAAATTGTTACTGTTGTGGATTAGTGGGCAAAACATAACTATGAGCAACAACTGCACTTTATTCCACTGGGGCATAACACCATTTGAGACAACACCCACATAGTAACTGTCATGCCCAGTTTCAAATATATGCATACCCACTACTGCAGTTACAGTCACAGGTAATTATTATCATCATCGGAAGACTTTTGCCACATTGCTAAACAGAAAACTTCACATTTTATGCAGCCTTACAACCTATATTAGAGTAAATCATACTTCTTATAAAGACACACATCAATCATCATGAATAAGTAATATTTTTATCAGTGTGTGTCTGAAAAGTTTGGTGAATGGTTTCATATTTTACAAACTGCATTGGTGAGGATGAGGTGCCCATGGATTCACCTTGAGAGACATGACAACAAGCACCCCCTATCATGCAAAGCACTGTAGTGAAGCAGTGGTACACGCTGTGAACCAGCAGACAGGGTCAGTGTGAGAACTCCTGTCATTGCAACGTGGAGTGCAAAATAGAGCAATGCGTTAACATCAAGTTTTGTTTCAAATTAGGCAAAACTGCAACGGAGACCCATGAGTGCAGTGAGTAACATCTGTGTGTGTGTGTGTGTGTGTGTGTGTGTGTGTGTGTGTGTGTGTGTGTGTGTGTGTGTCTGGTTGCGGAGATCCAACAATGCGTGACCTCAGTGCTTTGAGCGCTTCCACAAGAAGTGTTTGCTGACAGTTTTTAACAGCTGAACAACTGATGTCAGAAGTGTATGGTAGCAAATGACAATTACGCCCAATAAAGATATTTTCTTTGTAACTCTTGTTTCCTAAGTTTGCGCACTGTCTTATTTGTTCCGTAGATCCATATTGAGGGGATCCTCGTGGATGTGGAACATGTCAAGAAACAAAATTTACAAGTTGAATAACAAATAATACTAATAGTATAAATAGATCTTAAATAGTATAAATAGTATAAATCCTTCCCTTTCTCCTCTCCTTCCTCCCTCTTTTTCCCGAAGAAGCCACCACTGGTGGCGAAAGCTCGAATGGTTGTGTGTTTTTGTGTGTGTTTAGTGTTCCTATCGACCAGCCTGTACTTTAGGTAAGTCAAAAATCTTTATTTTATACCATTTTCCTACCTGGAAGGTCTCCTTCTATAATATTAGTTTCATCCTTTTGAACCTAACAATTACTAATAGTATAAATACAAATACATACACTTATAATATAAATACAGATACATAATTTTTTTTTTTTTTTTTTTTTTTTTTTTTTTTTTTTTTTTGCTGATAATATAATAATACTAATATAGTATGAGTGCATGCATCATTTGGTACAATTTAGAAATTCACTAATGGAGTAGAAGGAGTTGGCCACTAGAAAGTCTTTTAGGTTCCTCTTAAACTGATCTTTATTTGTAGCTAAATTTTTTATACTTGATGGTAAATTATTGAAAATGTGTGTTCCTGAGTAGTGGACCCCTTTTTGAACTAAAGTAAGTGCTTTTAAATCCTTGTGTAGATCATTTTTATTTCTAGTATTGTATGTATGAACTGAGCTGTTTGTTGGGAAAAGGGATATATTATTTATGACAAATTTCATTAAGGAATAAATATACTGAGAGGCAGTAGTTAATATACCCAGTTCTTTGAAGAGGCTTCTACAAGACGTCCGTGAATTTACTCCACAAATGATATGTATTACACGTTTTTGGACTCTGAAGACTTTTGACTGACTTGAAGAGTTACCCCAAAATATTATACCATATGACATTAAGGAATGAAAGTAAGCAAAGTATGCAAGCTTTGTTATTTTTATGTCTCCTATGTCTGATAACACTCGTATTGAAAATACAGATTTGTTGAGTCGTTTCTGCAGTTCTGTGGTGTGCTCCTCCCAACTAAATTTATTATCAAGCTGTAATCCCAGGAATTTAATTCTGTCAACCTCTTCTATCTGCTCTTCTTCATATTTAATGCATATGCTGTCAGGAAATCTCTTACATGTTCTGAACTGCATGTAGTGCGTCTTTTCAAAGTTTAATGACAATGAGTTGGCTTTAAACCATTTATTAATGTTCATGAAAATATCATTAGCAGACTTTTCTATCAATATACTTGACGTACTCTTTATTGCAATACTTGTATCATCTGCAAACAAACCAAACTCTGCTTCTGGTAGTGTAACTGATGAGAGATCATTAATGTACACAAAAAAAAGCAATGGCCCTAAGATGGATCCTTGTGGGACACCACATGTAATTTCTTCCCAACCCGATGATGACTGTTGGCCTAATTCACTAATCACTTGCACTGACACCCTTTGTTTCCGGTTAGTGAGGTACGACTTGAACCATTTTGCAGCATTTCCCGTGACCCCATAGAATTCTAATTTACTTAAAAGGATGTTATGGTTCACACAATCAAATGCCTTTGACAAATCACAGAAAATACCTGCTGCTTGCAATTTATTATCTAATGAATTAAGTACATTCTCACTGAAAGTGTAAATAGCCTTCTCAATATCGGAACCTTTCAGAAATCCAAACTGTGTTCTAGACAATATGCCATTTGCGGTTAAGTGGTTGAGAAGCTGCTTGTACATTACCTTTTCTATAATTTTTGAGAATGCTGGCAAAAGTGAAATGGGTCTGTAGTTTGATGGTATCTCTTTATCGCCCTTCTTGAAGAGAGGTTTAATATCTGCATATTTTAGCCAATCAGGAAATGTTCCCGTTATAACAGACTGGTTACACAAATAACTTAAGATTGTGCTAAGTTCACAAGAACACGCTTTAATTAACTTTGTTGATATTTCATCGTATCCACTGGAATTCTTTGTTTTTAAAGATTTTATTATGGAAGATATTTCTTGTGGTGAAGTGACTGACATATTCATGTGTGTGAAGTCATTTGTAAATGCTAGTTTCAAATATTCAAGCGCATTATTTACTGACCCAGACAATCCCATACTATCAGTAACGGATATAAAGTACTTGTTAAATAGATTTGCCACACTATGCCCATCAGTTAATAATGTCTCAGCTACTCTTAATCGTACCTGCTCTTGTTCCTTTCTGGTTCTACCAGTCTCTTCTTTCACTATATCCCATATTGTATTTATTTGGTTTCCTGATGTTGCTATCTTCTTTTCATAGTGCATTTGTTTAGATACCTGAATAACTTTTTTTAATATTTTACAGTATTCCTTATATTTAGTTAAATCATCATCATTGCAACTACTCTTGGCTGATAGATACATACTCCTTTTTGTCTTACATGAAATCTTTATTCCTTGTGTAATCCAAGGTTTTATTATAGACTTCTGTTTAATTCGCGTTACTTTTAGAGGAAAACAGTTTTCAAACATGATACTAACATTATTAATGAATACATTATATTTTTCATTCACGCCATTAGCCGATAAACAATTGTTAACATCATACTTAAAAAATGAATTAGCTCCGGTACAATGGATGTAGAGAAATTGTGGACTAAATTAAAATGCATTGTAAATAAAGGGTTAGAGAACTATGTGCCTACAAAGTTGATTAAGGATGGAAAAGATCCACCATTGTATAATAATAGTAATAATAATAATAATAATATGATTATTATTATTATTATTAGAAACCTACTGAGAAAGAAAAGGCTGTTGCACTCTTGGTTCAAAACAGAACACACAAATCAAGACAGGCAAAAGGTAGTAGAGATTCGAGCATCTATAAAAATATTGAAGTGCGAAGTATAGAATAATTACTTCTCCACTAGCCAGTCACTTGTTGATCATTCTGGAACAATAATAGAAGAAAGCAAATGGAAAGGTGAAGTTCTAAATTTAATCTCTTAAGAAATCATTCACGCAGGAGAACCATACAAATGAACCATCATTTGGTCAACACACTAACATCCAAATGCAGGACATAGTAACAGGTATTTCTGGTGTAGAGAAGCAGCTGAGAGAGCTGAATGCGAAAAAGTCTCCTGGTCCGGATGGAATACCAGTTTGATTTTACCTGTGTCATTGACCCCTTACTTAGCTTGCATTTATCAGGAATCTTTAATTCAGCACAAAGTTCCTAACAAATGGAAAAAAGCGCAGGTGACTCCCATTTATAAGAGAAGTAAAAGAACTAAACCACATAATTACAGGCCAATATTATTGACATCAGTTCGCTGTAGAATTTTGGAGCATATTCTCAACTCAAATATAGTAAATTTTCTTGAGACAGATAAGCTTTCTATGAATTAGCCTGGGTTTAGGAAACATCATTCATGTGCGACTCAGCGTGCCTTTTTTGTCACATGACATCTTGCAAGCCATAGATGAAGGGCAACAGGCAGACTGTGTTTTTCTCGATTTCAAAAAGGCATCTGATGCAGTGCGACACTGCTAATGAAGATATGAACATATGGAATAGGTTCAAAGATTTGCGACTGGCTGGAAGACTTCCTAAGTAATAGAACACAGTACGTTGTTGACGACAGCGAGAGTTCATCAGAGATGAGTGTATCATCAGGCATGCCCCAGGGGAGTGTGAAAGGACTGCTATTATTTTCATCTATATAAATGATCTGATGGACAGAGTAAAAAAATTTGCAGCTACTTGCTGATTATGCTGTGGTGTATGGGAGGGTGCGTCATTAATTGACTATAATAGCATACAGGATAAATTAGACAAAATTTGTAGTTGGTGTGAAGAATGGCAGCTAGCTCTAAATGTAGAAAAATGTAAGGTGATGCACACTAGTAGAAAAAACAATCCCATAACGTTCGAGTACAGAATAGTAGCGAGTTTCTTGATACATTCTGATCGTTCAAATATCTAGACGTAACATTGCAGAACGATATGAAATGGAACGAACATGTTTTGGGAAGATGTACTTCATCTGTAAAGGACATTGCGTATCGCCGAAGTGTGTGGGACCCACAGCAGATCAGTTTGAAGTAAGACATGCAAGCAGTTCAAAGGTGAGCAGCTAGGTTTGTTACTAGTAGGTTTGATCAATGCATGATTATCACAGAAATGCTCCGGGAACTCGAATGGGAATTGCTGGAGGAAAGATGACATTCTTTTTGAAAAATTCTGCTGAGGAAATTTAGAGGGCCGAAATTTGAAGCTTACTACAGTACGATCTTGGTGCCACCTACTTACATTTCACATAAAGTCACAAAGACAAGAGTAATTAGGGCTCATACAGAGGCATATAAACATTCTTTTTTTTCCCATTCTATTTCGGAGTGGAATAGGAAAGGGAGTGTCTAGTGGTGGTACAGTGTACCCTCCACCACACACCTTACGGTGGATTGCAGAGTATATATGTAGATGTAAATGGTTAATAAATATGTTATATTATGGTCATTAAATGCTTTTTTCCTCGTGAATTGCGATATTATAACAAATGCAAATGAAATTCAAATAATCTGAATGCCCACTAAAACACTCCATTTGAGTCATGTGATGCCTATGACATCAGCCCCCATGATGCTGCTCCCGCTGTTGTAACATTAACTAACAGTGCATGTGGTTTGGACATTCATTTTTCAGAAATTGTCTACAAATGTTGTGTAGTGCTGCATTCTGCTAATATATCTAAAAAAATCTTCAGAAAATTGGGTTTTGTAGGTTCTAATCAATGATAAATTCTTAAAATTATGCATGTTAAACAGCTGTTCATAATATGACATGCCAACAATTTGTATTTACAGTAAGTCTGAGGAAAATAAAAATTTAATGTTGCTTCTCAATTTTAATATTTATAATAATGGACCACTACTTCAGCACATGATAGATAGATAGATCGATACAGGATATGTGTCTCAAAACCTTTTTGAGTTCATCTGGTAAATGCAACTATTTTTAATAAAATTTTAAATAAATACTAATTTTGCCGATAATTTCATTCTATTTCAGTTTCACACTGTGCTCCAACAAAACACAAAAAAGGTGGTGTGTCAGATTTGGGCACTAAATACAAAATTGGTAAGCTACAACATGAACCATTATGCCATCGAGCAACTATCCTGCACAAGTTGCTCGAGCATATAAAACCACATTAAAAATTTTACAGGCACTTTTCTTGGGAAATATTTAATGTTCACACATAAGCCTAAATTGTTATCATCTACTTCCACCTTTAGTTAGCCTTCTAACTTCCAGTTTAACCCAACAAGTTTCTTTGTAACCAATCAGAGAAAATTACATATACACACAAAATCCGGGATATTTCTTTTTTCAACTAAGATACCGCAAACACAACAACTCTCAACAGTTTTCACAATCTGCCTTCACAAAAACCATTTGCAATCTTACGTAATAGTTGTAAACTTCTCACACACACACACACACACACACACACACACACACACACACACACACACACACAGGCTGGAGTCTCTAGCCCCTTTGGCTAGACAGTGGGATTTGGATGACCAAAGGCGATAGTAACTAGCGAGCAGTTGGAGCACCAGCAGCAGCAGTGTGTGTGTGTGTGTGTGTGTGTGTGTGTGTGTGTGTGTGTGTGTGTGTGTGTGTGCGCGCGCGCGTGTGTGTGGACATGTGCATGCATGTGCGCAGACATGCACACAAGTGTGTTTCTCTTTCTGATGAAGGATGTAATGCCTGAATGCTCTAGTAAACTTGTAATTTTTTGTGTGTACCTTTCTGTGAGTCACCAAGACATCTCTGGTGAGTAGGAAACCACCCTTTTTCAAAAATTTATTTTGAAACATACACAGCCTTTTATATCAACAATTCTGTCAACTCACAAGAAACATCTACATGACCACTTCAATTGTTAGCACTGCTTCCCATTTCCAAATTTCCTCCCATTATGTATATTACGTTAACATTGATGACTGTTAGTTCCATTACCAATCCCGATCACTAGATTCTATCCGTTAAATCCTGATTGTCATTTTAACTGCATGAATTTTTATGCAATAGTCTCAATTTGACTGATGACCGAGCAGTCTAGTCCCCTTTAAACTACAACAAGTCTCCATTCTTGACTGTTAGTTATAAGTTCTTATGAGTTTTCCAAGAAGTTAAGAAGTTAGACAGAGATGCCACTAGAGGCAGAGGCTCTGTTCAGAGAACTGAGGCAAAAATGTTAAGATGTTAAAGATGACGGGCGGGAATTCAAATTTAGCAGAGGTTGAGACCAGGTGGGCAACGGGAAGAGAGAATATGCTGAAGGGCTAGTTCCCATCTCCGGAGTTCTGAAGGATTGGTGTCGCTGGGAAGTATCTGGATAACCTGGACGGTGTAACACTGTGCCCCCACCGACACAAATCCTTCAGAACTCCGGAGATGGGAACTAGCCATTCAGCATATTCTCTCTTCCCGTTGCCCACCTGGTCTCAACCTCCGCTAAATTTGAATTCCCGCCCGCCATCTTTAACATCATAACATCTTTGCCTCAGTTCTCTGGACAGAGCCTCTGCCTCCCATCATTTCCTTTTCCCTCTCCTTCTGCCTGAAGAAGCAACTGGGTTCGAAAGCTTGCGTTTGTGTGTGTGTGTGTGTGTGTGTGTGTGTGTGTGTGTGTGTGTGTGTGTGTCTGTGTGTGCGTGCGCGCTATTTATTTGTGCTACTATCACACCTGTGTTCCTTCGCCTCATGAGTAATCTTCATCTATTTTTTATATATAAAAGTCTATTGAACTATACAACTTCATGAAAGCATTAATATTCTGGGTATCTGAAATTATGAAGAACTAGCTGTAAAACCAGCATTGCCCGGGTGTTTATTTATCCTACACTCTCATAGTCCACATCCCCCCCCCCCCCTCCTCTCTCTGCATCCATGTCTTTCTCTCCCATCTTCCTGTTCGTTTCCACCTTTCCCTCTCTTGGCAATATTTTCTGCAAGGTACCCTCTGTCATGTGCATACAGACATTTATGCATCCAGTGATCTTCCTCTTGGTTTGAAGGTCATGTATGCAAAAATTCATAAATATTGGAGCAAAACTAAAATTTTATACAGACAGTGACATTCCTCTTGTTTATAAAGTAGAGTGTGCAAAAGTCATCAATATCGGTTCAAAACTATAGATTTCCATACCATAGATACACAGGGTCAGATTAAAAATGCACTTTGTTGTTCTTAAATAATCCAGTTTTATTTTATACAACCCTTGTTCTGAGAATAACAAAAACAACAAAATAAAGATCTGTGAAATCGGTCAAGATGTTCTCAAGTTATGGCCCGACGAAAGTATTTAGGGATCCGTTTTTATATGTTGAAAAGTACCCTTCCTCATGCACCGTATGAAAATTAAGGTAGACGGTGATCTTCCTCTTGTTTTGAAAGTCAAGAGTGCGAAATTTCTTGAAGATCGGAATGAAACTGTAGATTTCGTGAGTCTGTAGGAGAAGTATACTCTGCCATGCACCTATCACAAAATACTGTCTTAGCTAACATTTTCTACCGATAAACTACATTACTGCCAAATTTCAGCTTCATAGGTGAAGTAGTTTTTGAGATTTCTTGTTTAGTCAGTGAGTGTGTGTTCTTTCGCTTTTATATAGATAGAGACTAAGGAAACAGATTACTTAATTTTGGATTCAACAGAATTAAGGGAGACTTTTAGAGAAAAATAAATAGTTACATGCAAATCTGTAATGCTAACATTATTTGATACAAGGTCATGCCTGATGCGACAGTTTTATGCTATCTGTTGCAGGTCCCTAACTACTCCCATTTTCAAATAATTGACGCAAAAATCTGGGTATTATCACGCGGTGGCCGCTCATTATTTATGATGTCATATCTCCTGAGCTATGTGTAGGGCTATTTTGTTTTTTGGGTCAGGGTCCTTCCTGGGGATCCGGTGAACAGTTCACTAAAGTTCATTACGATCAAATGAATGGTTTATGAACACAGAGGACATACAGACAAACATTCATTTTTATATATTTAGATTCGTCACAACAAACACGTCAAGCAGGGATACATTCAGAAGCAAAATTGAAAATTGGAAATTTACCCCAGAGACAGAATCAAATCCATACCGATCAAAGTGGCCTGAAGAAACAAAGGAAACCTTCAGGAAGAAAATGTCAAATATTGGAAAAATAAAGAGTAACCTTAAGAAAAACTGAAAATCACGTGCTTCTCATTCTCCAATGAGGACATTTACTACTAATAGTAATAATAATATACACCAGTTGGTACTACTATGAAATTCATTATAGGAGTTGGTCTCCAATAAATTCTATAAGGAGAATAATCTTGATTATAATACTGATTTCGTGAATTACCCTGTTGATTTAAAATCAGAAATACATTATTTTTAATAAAAAATTCATTACAGAACAAGGAGTAGTTACTATCCTCAGTCATTTTAACATGCCTTAGCAGGTTATTTCTTGAATTCATGCAACAAATAATTCACACACAAACTTTAGTACTTGGAAAACTATAGATTGGCTTGATAACCTGCCCAAAAATCTATCCAATATGACATTACAGAATATAATTACGTTTGTAAAATACCACATCTTTTAATAATTGTAACACCCTTATCCAACAGCAGCAGCATTGCAAACAAAAATTTGATTTGGTGCATCAGCAAATGCCTATTATTCTAAATGAATTTATTATGTTGAAATCCTAGGAATTTAACAAATTCAAAACATTATATGTAGGGCAACCACAATTAAAATATCCCTTATTTCAAAGAACAGGTCCACTTGAACTGTTAAATGCCTTTATTGAAGGACACACGACCAGTTTTGCATATAAACTGTCTATTTGAAGGGAAGGCATCCATAATTAAAACTTAGTTTTGAGGTTTGATGCCACCCCTGTACCTCCTATGAAAATGATTTGGGGAGGCACTTCTTAATGATCTAAGTGGCCAGGCAGAGTCTGATAACAACCTGAGGATGCAATTTTAAACTGCAAAACCAGTCATGTGTCCTTCCATATAGGAATTTAACAGTTGCAGCGAACCTGTTTTTTGAAATATGAAAAATTTAACAAATGTTTGTAAACCTATAGGACCAAACTGCTAAGGTCATCAGTCCCTACATTTACAAACTACATAATCTAACTTACACTAAGGACAACACACACCCATGCTTGAGGTGGGAATGGATTAGCATGACTAACAATTTAACAATGACATTCTCTGCTGTCTGTATATTAATGTATTTTATATGTATAATGACCAAAACTGCACATAGTGTATCATATTTAAATGTTACAACAATTGACTAGGAACCACTTATCAAGTCATTTATCATTAAATCGAATACTAACCTGACTCAATGTAGGAAAATTTGGGAACTGCTCTAACAGCTTACAAACATCACTTCGAATTCCCCTCAGTACAGGAAGACAGCGTGCAGTCTCTTCAATTTGTCCCTTGTGGTAGAAATCACTTTTCTCAATTCTGTGTTCCTGTGATTCTGTTCTCACTAGTACCACAAGACTCGCAATTAGTTTACTGTCAACAAAGCTGTCTTGTGACTTAAGAATATTTGGAATGTCTCCATGCATATGTTCATACCTGTATACATATGGAAAGAAGTGCTTTTACATATGATTGCATTTTTGTATTTGCAACAAAAAATTTAAGTTACAATATACAAATCAATGACAAAAGGCACCAAACAAATCTTCCTTTTTTTAAAGATTATTTCAGAAGTGATTCTTTAACAATGCATTTATTTACTGACAAATATTTCTTAAATAAATTCTGGTAATAAATAAAATGTTGTTATGCATTAAAAGTCCATTCAATTACTGACAGCCATACGAAATTGCACATTTCACAGTAGAAGTAACAGAATCTGACAAAAGGGCAATTACTCCAATTTCAGAACAGAATATCACAATTTGAACAGCTATAACCTTTCATGACTGTTATGTCTACACAAGAAACTAACAGAACACACAATACATCCTTGAAAAACCACTGCTCATTTAATTCCCCCTTAGTACCAATACATATGTAAGCAACTATAGCTACAAGAGCAATGTAATTACTTTTCCTGGAGGAGAAAAGTACAACAGCAAGGATCTTAAAATATGCATCCTCAGCTTTTTGTATGTGGGAAGGAGAGGAAACAATGTACATTAAAAATTGATTTTCAATGATGGTCAAATCATTTTTGAAGTTTTGAGCGTATACTATGGTGTTTGTCAATTTTAATCTTTTCAGCGGGTATGCCATTGTTATCTTCGTATTGTGATAAAATAAAAAGCATACATATATAAAAACATGAGCAGTGAAATGAGATTTATCTTAAAAACTGCGGGATCTGAAATACCATAAGATTAGTAACTCAAAACCAATATTTAAACGATTAATTATGTAATTTCAACATACAAATTTACAGCAAAAATGGAACAACTCCATTTTGAGCCCTATCTTCCCACTCATTCCATCATTATGTTCTATTTTACACACCTAAAGACAACAAACCAAACAAATTTCATTACTGACAATGACATACAATTTATAGTCCCAAACAACTTTAACAATTACAGAGACAAATTTATCACAAAGTGGCAACAATGTCATTTCTGTTTGACTGGAGTCCTACATTAACCACTGTTACAATTTATGGAAGTCAAACTTTACGCATATCATCAATATTTTACAGCAATTAAATGACAAATGTTATTACATGCTCACTCAGCATATTCCAAAAATAAAATCATCTCAGATGATAAGCTGAGAAATGGAGTAGGCTTGTCACATTGTTTTGATGAATTTTGTACCCATCATCTTCAAGCAAAGTACAAAACTCACTGAAGCATTGTGACACCTTAGGAAATGTTATTAATTAAATAACATGTTTGTAGTGAATTCCTGAAATCATACAGTTTAAGATGCACTTAAGATACTCAACTATTGATGAATTATGACAACAAGGAATGATCTATAGCCATTCACAGTCACTAAATAATCATTAAACAAAACTATTTCCATTATTTATTGAAATTTTTTCAACTGAATTAGTTGTGAGCATGTATTCAAAAACTGAAAATAAGTATTTCCTTCGCTTTTAGTTGAAACAGAGGTAAGGGGCCAATGCATTTGAGGCATTCAATTAAAAATGAGGGAATAAATAAACTTGGAACACACAATATTCGAAAAGGAACAATTTTACAGAGCTCAACACAATTGTATGAACACAAACAGGATTTCTTGATAAATATAAAAAATTTTAGATGACTGTAACAGTTTTCATTAATTTAGTATCTGAAACCAGTCCAGGTTTATATTGTTGTTGTTGTTATGTCCTTAAGTCCAGAGACTAGTTTATGCAGCTCTCCATCCTACTCTAACCTGAGCAAGCCTCTTCATCTCCTAATAAGAATGGCAACTCACTTACTGTATTCATCTCCGAGACTCCCTCTTCGATTTTTTCCCCACACATTTCCCTCCAATGCCAGATGCACAATTCCTTGGTGACAAATAATGTGTCCTACCAATAATCCCTTCTATCAGTCAAGTTATCCCACAAACTCTATTTTTCCCCAATTATATTCAGTACCACTTCATTAATGAAATAAATCACAATTTGCAATCACTTACAGCTTCACTGTACTAGGTTTAGATGTAATACCAATGTGCGATGAATGAAAATTTGTGCCTGGCCGGGATCTCCTGCTTACTAGGCAGACGCGTTGACCACTCCGCCACCGAGGACACGGTGACCAACCTAACTGCAGAGGACTCTTCCCTGCACATCTCCCGCCACACCCAAATCTCCATTCACCACACTGTCTCCTTCCTATTACCACAGCCTCTTAATTCTGTAATGCTTGCATCCACAATACTGCAATCCCGCATCAGGGAGAACAGGCCAAGAGGTATTGAGACACAATTAATTGTCGTCGGGAGCCCAACCTCGGCCTGTATACAATTATATATTTTTGACGAAGTTACATCGTTCATTTTTAATGAAATAAATCGCAATTTGCGATCACTTATGGCTTCACTGTACTAGGTTTAGATGTAATACCAATGTGCGGCGAATGAAAATTTGTGCCTGGCTGGGCAGTACAGTGAAGCCATAAGTGATCACAAATTGTGATTTATTTCATTAAAAATGAACACTATAACGACGTCAAAAACACATAATTATCTCTTCATTAGTTACATGGTCTACCCACATAATCTTCAGCATTCTTCTGTAGTACCACATTTCAAAAGCTTTAATCTCCTTCCTGCCTGAACTACTCGTCATCCATGTTTCACTCCTGTACAAGGCAACACTCCACAAATGTTATCAGAGTAGAGTTCCTTACCCTTCAATCAATATTAAATGATAACAAATTTCTCTTTTTCAAAACACTTTTCTTCCCATTGGCATTCTGCATTTTATATCCTCTGCACCTAACAACATGCCACACTCTCTGCCACCTAGTAGACATAGACAGAGCAATTCAGCGTTTCCAGTGGACTTTAGTTCTCCTCAAAACACCTTGCAGACAATTCTTTCACATTCAACTGATTCCACCTTGATAACCAAATTAACAGAATCTTTATTCCCCCCACATAAAAGATAGTTATACAGAATTCCATATGCCATTCTGGTTTTACTTGTGTTTTCTAATCTGAATTTCACTCCAGGCCGAGAAATAGGCGACTTTTATTCGAACATTGCTATGCTATATCATGAGAACTGGATTTCAATTTTTCACACAAGTGGAAGAACGTCTGAATGCCACTATTAAACTACTTTGTTATTCATTTCAGACTAACACCTCTCTCAACATGTCATGTCAGTTCTTGTAAGTACTAACACTACTGCTCAACACTTTGATTAGTTGCTGGCACAGAAACAACAACAAATCACACTAGATCAAAATCAAAATCTGAATGCCATATTTAATTTCCCCACATTGCTTTTCATTTCTGACTACTTCTCAAGTGGGGTATACATACTGTGGTGTCGCACAAGTATGAAGTGCGCACCACATATATTCGCCGCGCGCCGCCATGCAAGCATGGCGCTGCGTTCTTATGACGTCAGCCATGAGTGCCCTCTGCTGCAGCTCCTCTCGTGGCCACCACTGAACTCGATCGGCCACTTGAGAATCAGATAGGCACCAGTTAAGACTTGGCTATCGGATAGGCACTAGGAATCATCAGTAGGCATGCCTCTATATAAACTCTATGTATCAACATTCTACTAGTCTGCTGCTCTCCAAGTTAAGCAATGAATTATTTCTATGAAATATATCTTTTATACTAATCTAGCTTAGTGTTTCTAGTTTCTGCTGTCCCACTGGCTGGTCCCCTCCGTACCTGCACACACATGCATCCTATTTTCTCGTGTCAGTCTCTCCCTACTCGGCCACCGCCACCCAGGACAACCAGAGGATACGACACACAAAAGTGGCGACGAGGTTGGGATACAAAAGTGTGAGACAACACAAACCTCCCCCCCCCCAAACCGCCGTGCCAGCTTGGCGTAGGGCTGAGGGCCACGGCGACGGCACTGGGAGGAGGGCCTGGGCGGGGGCGTTACTGGTGGGACAGGCATCATCACCACACTCTCCTTCACTTGCTGCAGCCTCCCAAGTACCAAGTCGGTTCGTATGGCGCTTCGTGTTTTCAGGTTTCTATGCCAGTTCTGTACAAGGTGTTTGCTGGAAACAAAAAAAGATGGATGCCGGGCACAATTCAGTGCGTGCTCTGTCGCAATATGTATGTTGTACGTTCTTCCACAGGGTCGGAGCTGCGGCGCCACGCAAACCAGCTGCGCCTGCACAGGCCGTGCGATCCTGTCTCTGATTTCTAGATTCCAGACCCAGTTCACCGCCAGGGAGCAGAGCAACATCATTTGCCGACAGGTCCAGCCCCTCGGACTACGAGATCATTCCCATGGAGGTTGACGCACCTCTGATGCAGCCGCCGCTGCCGCAGATGACAGTGTCACCGAGTAGGACTCCGGGATCGTGCGTGCCCCCGCCGCCTGGGCCACGCACTTCAGAAGATGATGACCTGCTCCCTCTGGGTGGAGGTGTGCGCCCTTCCCCTCGTTTTGGTGGGTTTCCTGGGAGATCGCAAGGTGGATACCGGGGTGCGGACGGCTTCTCGATCCCAGCCTCAGCTACAACGCCCATCCCACCAGTAACGCCCCCGCCCAGCCCTCCTCCCAGTGCCGTCGCCGTGGCCCTCAGCTCTACGCCACGACGGTGCAGCGATTTGGGGGTGGGGGGTGTCGCACAAGTATGAAGTGCGCACCACGTACTTTCGCCGCGCGCAGCCATGCACGCATGGCACGGCTTTCTTACGACGCCGGCCATGAGCGTCCTCTGCTGCAACTCTGCTCATGGCCACCACTGTACATGATCGGCCACTTGGGAACCAGATAGGCACCAGTTAAGACTTGGCTATCGGATAGGCACTAGGCAAGCCTCTATCTAAACTATGTATCAACATTCTACTGGTCTGCTGCTCTCCAAGTTAACGAATGTATTATTTCTATGAAATATATCTCTTATACTAATCTAGCTTAGTGTTTCTAGTTTTTGCTATCCCACTGGCTGGTCACCTCTGTACCAGCACACACGTGCATCCTATTTTCCTGTGTCAGTTTCTCCCTACTCAGCCACCTACACCCAGGACAACCGGCGAAAACGAGACACAAAAGTGGCGACGAGGACGGGATACAAAACATACAATGTTATTTATGATGACTGGTTTCAGTGTGCTGTGGTACAATCTTCTACATTTGTACAGCTTTAGAAGTTGTCAACATCCCACTTGGACAACATGTATACATGAAAAATGTCACACCATATGTAAAATGAATTAAAAAATATACAATTAATGCACCACAATTGTATTGTCCCTGGTAAGTAAGAGATTGTGAGATTATCTACTGAACTAATGAGGAAGACAAACCTGAGCAGCAAAGCCTTTGAAAAATCAGGTGTGTAGTGTTTTGCTGATCCACGAAACCATAAAGAGTGACTGAAGGCTCTTACAAGTGAACCATGAAACTTCATTACTGAGTAAAAATCTTCATCCGTTAATAAAGCATTTCTCTGTCGTGAATCCTTTGATGCTGAACTTTCTGATTCTGTCCTGCTTTGTTCAAGGGACTGTGGTTGAAATTCTGAAAAGTCTTGAGTGCTCCACACTGGAAAAAGCTGATTCAGTTCTTCTTCAGTTTGTTGTTCTTCTGATACATAGTCTCCACGTGTGGCACTCCTGTAACAATAAATAAAGAAAAAATAAAAAGAATAAAAAATACACTTACTCACATTTGCATTTCAACTTCTTTTTCATCATAGAAGTACATCAAAATTATTTCACTTGCTGGGTGCGATTCATATGTTAGTCAAAAATTATAGAGGGAAACTTTCCCGGTGGGATAAACAAAAATAAAAATAGAAGACAGATGACTTACCAAAAGGACCGGCTCGTCGATAGAAACAAATAGAATAAATAAAATCACACACAAACACACATACAAGCTTTCGCAGACTAGCTGCTTCGTCAGGCAGAAGGGAAGGAGAGGGAAAAGGAAATGATGAGGGTTTCAAGGGAGTGGATAAGGAGTCATTCCAATCCCGGGAGAGGAAAGACTTACCTTGGGGGGAAAAAAAGAGGGTAAACAAAATCACACACACACACACACACATTTACACAGACGCAAGTACACTTAGGCAGACACACTGTAGAACTGTAGAAAGCAAAGAAGTTAGAAGTTAGACACAGATGCCACTTGAGGCAGAGGCTCTGTCCAGAGAACCAAGGCAAACATGTTAAGATGGTGGGTGGGGATTCAAATTTAGCGGAGGTTGAGACCAGGTGGGTAACGGGAAGAGAGAATATGCTGAAGGGCTAGTTCCCATCTCCGGAGTTCTGAAGGATTGGTGTCGGTGGGAAGTATCCAGATAACCCGGATGGTGTAACACTGTGCCAAGATGTGCTGGCCGTGCACCAAGGTGTGTTTAGCCACAGGGTAATCCTCATTACCAACAAACACTGTCTGCCTGTGACCATTCATGCGAATGGACACTTTGTTGCTGGTCATTCCCACATAGAACGCTTCACAGTGCAGGCATGTCAGTTGGTAAATCACTTGGGTGCTGTCACAAGTGGCTCTGCCCTTGATTGTGTACACCCTCCGGGTTACGGGACTGGAGTAAGTGGTGGTGGAAGGGTGCATAGGGCAGGTTTTACAACGGGGGCGGTTACAAGGGTAGGAGCCAGAAGGTAGGGAAGGTGGTTTGGGGATTTCATAGGGATGGACTAGGGGGTTACGGAGGTTAGGTGGGCGGCGGAAAGACACTCTCGGAGGAGTGGGGAGGATGTCGTGAAGGATGGATCTCATTTCGGGGCAGGATTTTAGGAAGTCGTATCCTTGCTGGCTTGCTGGAGAGCCACATTCAGAGTCCGCTCCAGTCCCGGAAAGTATCCGGTGACAAGAGGGGCACTTCTGGGGTTCCGTTGAAGGTTCTGAATTTGGGGGGATGAGGAAGTGGTTCTGGCAATTTGCTTCTGTACCAGATCAGGAGGATAGCTGCGGGATGTGAAGGCTGTTATCAGGTTATTGGTGTATTGGTTCAGGGATTCAGGACTGGAGCAGACTCGTTTGCCACGAAGACCTAAGCTGTAGGGAAGGGAACGTTTGATGTGGAAAGGATGGCAGCTGTCATAATGCAGGTACTGTTGTTTATTGGTAGGTTTGATGTGGACGGATGTGTGTAGTTGGCCGTTGGATAGATGGAGGTCGACATCGAGGAAAGTGGCATGGGATTTGGAATAGGACCAGGTGAATTTGATGGGACCAAAGGAGTTGAGGTTGGAGAGGAAATTCTGGAGTTCTTCTTCACTGTGAGTCCAGATCATGAAGATGTCGTCAATGAATCTATACCAAACTTTGGGTTGACAGGCTTGGGTGTCCAGGAAGGCTTCCTCTAAGCGTCCCATAAATAAGTTCGCGTACGAGGGGGCCATCCTGGTCCCCATGGCTGTTCCCTTTAGTTGTTGGTATGTCTGGCCCTCAAAAGTGAAGAAGTTGTGGGTTAGGATGAAGCTGGCTAGGGTATTAAGGAAAGAGGTTTTAGGTAAGGAAGTGGGTGGTCGGCGTGAAAGGAAATATTCCATCGCAGCGAGGCCCTGGGCATGTGGGATATTAGTGTATAAGGAAGTGGCATCGATGGTTACAAGGATGGTTTCAGGAGGTAACAGGCTGGGTAAGGATTTCAGGCGGTCGAGGAAGTGGTTGGTGTCTTTGATGAAGGATGGGAGACTGCACATGATGGGTTGAAGGTGTTGGTCTGTGTAGGCAGAGATTCGTTCTGTTGGGGCTTGGTAACTGGCCACAATGGGGCGGCCAGGATGATTGGGTTTGTGAATCTTCGGAAGTAGGTAGAAGGTGGGGGTGCGGGGTGTCGGTGGAGTCATGAGGTTAATTGAGTCAGGTGAAAGGTTTTGTAGGGGGCCTAAGGTTCTAAGGATTCCTTGAAGCTCTGCCTGGACATCAGGAATGGGATTGCCTTGAAAAACTTTATATGTGGTATTATCTGAAAGCTGACGCACTCCCTCTGCCACATACTCCCGCCGATCAAGTACCACTGTCGTGGAGCCCTTGTCGGCAGGGAGAATGACGATGGAATGGTCAGCCTTCAGATCACGGATGGCTCGGGATTCAGCTGCGGTAATGTTGGGAGTAGGATTAAGGTTTCTCAGGAAGGACTGGGAGGCAAGGTTGGAAGTAAGGAATTCCTGGAAGGTTTGAAGAGGGTGATTTTGAGGAAGAGCAGGTGGGTCTCGCTGTGACGGAGGACGGAACTGTTCTAGGCAGGGTTCGATTTGAATGATGTCTTGGGGAGCTGGATCATTAGGAAGAGGATTATTTTTCCTCGTGGCAAAGTGATATCTCCAGTAAAGACTGCGAGTATAGGATAGTAAATCTTTCACAAGGGTTGTTTGGTTGAATTTGGGAGTAGGGCTAAAGGTCAGCCCTTTGGATAGGACAGAGGTTTCAGATTGGGAGAGAGGTTTGGAGGAGAGGTTGACCACTGAATTGGGATGTTGTGGTTCCGGATTGTGTGGATTGGAATTTTGAGGTTTGGGGGGGAGAGGAGTTGGGAGTGGGAGATTGAGTAGATGGGAGAGACTGGGTATGTGTGCAAACAGAGGAGGTTGAGGTTTACTGGAGAGGTTATTGAGGGAGAGAGTGTTGCCTTTCCGGAGGTGGGTGACCAGGAGATTGGATAGTTTTTTGAGGTGCTGGGTGGCATGCTGTTCTAATTTGTGGTTGGCCTGAAGAAGGATATTCTGAACTGCAGGTGTAGATGTAGGAGAGGAAAGGTTGAGGATTTTGATTAGGGATAGGAGTTGACAGGTGTGCTCATTGGCGGAGTTGATGTATAGGTTAAGGATTAGGCGGGTGAGGGATATGGATTGTTCAGTTTGGAATTGGTATAGGGCGGGATGAAAGGATGGGTTGCAGCCAGAGATGGGAACTTTCAGTGTGAGGCCCTTGGGGGTGATGCCAAATGTTAAACAAGCCTGAATGAATAAAATATGTGACCTTAGTCTGGCTAGGGCAAAGGCATGATGGCGGAGGGAATGTAGATAAAATTTGATGGGGTCAATGTTGGGTGACATGAATAGTATGGGAAAAAAAAAACTGTTGGTAGAATAAGGTTGAAGGGTAAAAATAATCTAACGAATGAATAGAAGTGAAAACGCGTAGAAAAAAGATCGGAAATGTCGGAAAAACAGACAGAAATATCGAAAAACGGGAATTGAAATAATCGCAAAGTTGCTATGAAATGCCGAAAATTGTTATGAAATGAAAACGTGTAGAAAAAAAGATCGGAAATGTCGGAAGAACAGACGGAAATATCGAAAAACGGGAATGGAAATAATCGCGAAGTTGCTACAAAATGCCGAAAATTGTTAAGAAATGTAAACGTGTAGAAAAAAGATCGGAAATGTCGGAAGAACAGACGGAAATATCGAAAAACGGAATGGAAATAATCGCGAAGTTGCTGGAAATGCCGAAAATTGTTATGAAAAGCCGAAAATTGTTATGAAGTGCCAATTACAGGTTATAGTAAATGAAGTTGTGAGATGATGTTAATGCAGTAAAATGAGAAATGTAGATGAAAGGGGGATATTATCGAGATACAGTTTTGAAGGCGGTATCTGCGAGAATATGAATAAAAAATAATAATAATAATGTTATTTTTTATTCATATTCTCTGTAGGCTGAAGCTGAAAAAACTGCAGAAAGGTAGGAAAATAAGGAGATGGGACTTAGATAGATTGAAGGAAACTGATGTTCTGGAGAATTTCAGAGGGAGATTTAGGCAACAATTGGCAGAAACAGGGGGAAATAAAACAGTAGAAGAGGAATGGGTAGCATTGAGAGATGAAATAGTGAAGGCAGCGGAGGACAAAATAGGTAGAAAGGCAAGACCTACAAAAAATCCTTGGATATCACAGGAAATACTAAATTTAATTGATGAAAGGAGAAAATATAAAAATGCAGTAAATAAAACAGGCAAAATGGAGTACAGACGTCTAAAAAATGAGATTGACAGGAAGTGCAAAATGGCTAAGCAGGAGTGGCTAGAAGCCAAATGTAAATCTGTAGAAGAATGTATAGCAAGAGGAAAAGTAGATACTGCCTACAGGAAAATAAAAGAGACATTTGGGGACAAGAAAAGCAACTCTACGAATATCAAGAACTCAGATGGGAAACCAGTTCTCAGCATAGAAGCGAAAGCTGAAAGGTGGAAAGAGTACATAGAGCAGCTCTACAAAGGAAATGAACTTAGAGACGATGTTGTAGGAAGGGAAGAGGAAGTCGATCAAGATGAAATAGGAGATACTATACTGAGAGATGAATTTGACAGAGCCTTGAAAGACCTAGGTCGGAACAAGGCCCCAGGAGTAGATGAAATACCCTCAGAGCTACTAAAGTCTCTGGGAGAGCCAGCCATGACAAGACTATTTGAACTGGTGTGTAGGATGTATGAGACAGGCGAAATGCCCTCAGACTTTAAGAAAAATGTAATAATCCCCATTCCAAAGAAATCAGGCGCAGACAGGTGTGAAAATTACAGAACCATCAGTTTGATAAGTCATGGTTGCAAAATTTTAACACGAATTGTCTACAGGAGAATGGAAAAGCTGGTAGAAGCTGACCTCGGGGAAGATCAGTTTGGATTCAGGAGGAACGTAGGAACCCGGGAGGCAATACTCACTTTACGTTTAATCTTAGAAGACAGATTAAGGAAAGGCAAACCAACATTTTTAGCTTTTGTAGATTTGGAGAAAGCATTTGACAATGTTGACTGGAATACACTCTTCCAAATTCTGAAATCAGCAGGCCTAAAATACAGGGAAAGGAGAGTTATTTACAACTTGTACAAAAGCCAGACCGCAGTTATTAGACTCGAAGGGCATGAAAGGAAAGCATCAGTTGGGAAGGGAGTAAGACAAGGTTGTAGCCTTTCTCCAATGTTATTCAATTTGTACATCGAGCAGGCGGTGAAAGAAAGCAAGGAAAAATTTGGAATAGGTATTAAAGTTCAGGGGGAAAAAATAAAAACATTGCGTTTTGCTGATGACATTGTAATTCTGTCAGAGACAGCGAAGGACCTGGAAGAGCAGTTGAATGGAATGGAAAGCGTGTTGAAGAGAGCATATAAAATGAACATTAACAAGAGCAAAACAAAAATAATGGAATGCGGTCTTAGAAAATCAGGCGATGCTGAAGGAATTAGATTAGGTAACGAAACAATGAAGGTGGTAGATGAGTTTTGTTACTTGGGTAGTACAATAATGTGCGATGGTCGCAGTACAGAGGATATAAAATGCAGAATGGCAATGGGAAGAAAAGCATTTTTGAAAAAGAGAAATTTGCTAACATCGAATATTAATTTAAGGGTAAGGAAGTCCTTTCTGAAGGTATTTGTGTGGAGTGTTGCCTTGTATGGGAGTGAAACATGGATGATAAGCAGTGCTGACAGGAAGAGAATAGAGGCTTTTGAAATGTGGTGCTACAGAAGAATGCTGAAGATTGGGTGGGTAGATCATATAACTAATGAAGAGGTACTGAACAGAATTGGTGAGCGAAGGAATTTTTGGCATACCCTGACTAAAAGAAGGGATCGCTTGGTAGGACACATTCTTAGACATCGGGGAATCGTAAAATTAGCATTGTAGGGAAGTGTGTGGGGTAAAAATCGCAGAGGGAGACCAAGAGACGCTTATAGTAAGCAGATTCAAGTGGATGTGGGTTGCTGTTCTTACGAGGAGATGAAAAGGCTTGCTCAGGATAGAGTAGGGTGGAGAGCTGCATCAAATCAGTCTCCGGACTGAAGACCATAACAACAACAATAATAATGACGTTGGTCGTTTTGTTTGGATAGGCTCGCAAGTTAATATTACTGATTGTTGTACAGATTGTTGTATGTAGTCTAATTGCCTGGAGAAAATTGAATTATAAACTAAGAAGGGAGGTAAAAATAGAGTGAGAGTACTATGTAAACAGAAGGAGAAAGTAAGAGGACAGAAAAGATTTCGAAAGGTAACAGAGCAATAACAAACGATCGTGATTGTTAGATTCAAATTGATGAAACGAAAATTATAGAGGGAAACTTTCCCGGTGGGATAAACGAAAATAAAAATAGAAGACAGATGACTTACCAAAAGGACCGGCTCGTCGATAGAAACAAATAGAATAAATAAAATCACACACAAACACACATACAAGCTTTCGCAGCCTAGCTGCTTCGTCAGGCAGAAGGGAAGGAGAGGGAAAAGGAAATGATGAGGGTTTCAAGGGAGTGGATAAGGAGTCATTCCAATCCCGGGACAGGAAAGACTTACCTTGGGGGGAAAAAAAGAGGGTAAACAAAAACACACACACACACACATTTACACAGACGCAAGTACACTTAGGCAGACACACTGTAGAACTGTAGAAAGCAAAGAAGTTAGAAGTTAGACAGAGATGCCACTTGAGGCAGAGGCTCTGTCCAGAGAACCAAGGCAAACATGTTAAGATGGTGGGTGGGGATTCAAATTTAGCGGAGGTTGAGACCAGGTGGGCAACGGGAAGAGAGAATATGCTGAAGGGCTAGTTCCCATCTCCGGAGTTCTGAAGGATTGGTGTCGGTGGGAAGTATCCAGATAACCCGGACGGTGTAACACTGTGCCAAGATGTGCTGGCCGTGCACCAAGGCGTGTTTAGCCACAGGGTGATCCTCATTACCAACAAACACTGTCTGCCTGTGACCATTCATGCGAATGGACAGTTTGTTGCTGGCCATTCCCACATAGAACGCTTCACAGTGCAGGCATGTCAGTTGGTAAATCACGTGGGTGCTGTCACAAGTGGCTCTGCCCTTGATTGTGTACACCCTCCGGGTTACGGGACTGGAGTAAGTGGTGGTGGAAGGGTGCATAGGGCAGGTTTTACAACGGGGGTTAGTCAGATAGATCATCAAAGGTACTAAATGGAAGAAAATGTGAGATGAAGATTTGAGACCTAGTGAGGGAAGTACTGGGAGAGGGGGAGGGGGGGACCAAATATTTGAAGAATAGAAGAGAAAAAAAAAAGACAGCACACAGTTGAGGGAGAAATATATATTGCGAGAATGGATAGGATGAGGGAAAGGTGAGAAAGGGAGAGATGGAAGGGTGAGAAGGGATAGGGGGAAGGGGGAGAAAGAGAGAGGGGGAAGGGTGAGAAAGGGAGAGGGGGAAGAGCATGGGGATGGGGGAGGAAGAGGAGGGTGGGAATGGTGGAAGGAGATAGGGAGGAGGGGAAGGGGCTGGGGGAGGAGGGGAAGGGGCTGGGGGTAGGGGTAGGGGGCTGGGGGAATGGGGAAAGAGGGTAAGGGTTTCGGGGGGGGGGGGGAGACTGTTTATGGGTGATGTATGGGCAGTGATTACATTATATTGAGACCTAGATGAAGTGCGGCAGTCGGAGGTGATGGTTGTATGACTGTGTTGTGTGCCTGTGTGATTGCGTGAGTGTTCTATTTTCTGAAGAAGGCCATGGCCAATAGCTGAATGTGTTGTATGTGTGTGTCTTTTGTATGTGCCTGTCGCAGCTTGTTGCCACGTCTTTGTGGTGAGTTGTAAACTGTCCTCACTATATTACTAAAGAAAAGTCTTTGCTTTTGAACATATATTCTAAATAAATAAAAAGTCTTTGCTACAAGAGAAAATTTTATATGAAAATCACCAAAAACTGGAAGGTTTACATATTTTTTTAAGTATTTCTAGAACTAAATATTCTTAAATAAGTAGAAAAGGTATCTAACACAAGGTTAAAATGTGACAACATTGAATTTTCATAATATGTTTTAATGTTTAGTCACATCTGGCTGTAGAACTAATATTATAATATACGTTTACTACAAGTTTGAGTTTTAAATTTTGTTTCCCGTCAGTAATACAAAAACATTTCCTTTACAGTTCTCTTATTTTTCATACACAAAGAAATGTTAGTAGAACCCCTGTATGCTCTGTATTTTCAAATGTTTTTTAGTGCCGGATCTTTGACTCCGGGACACAAACTCTTCCTCCTCCCCACCCCCCTCCTGCTTGGTGTCCTTTTGTTGCGCCCAGCTGTGCCATTCTTACAGACGTCTGAACAAGTGGCGTAAAAACAGACAAAACACAAATCCGACAAAACACAAATCCGTATTGAAACAAAAGAAATTTTGCGTGTGACAGCGGTGGACTGCCATAATGTTGGCAACGAAATGTTCGTTTTCGAGGATAATTGACTGACTTGACAAGGATTGATAAAAGAACCTGTCGACAATACTGTGTGCACAGCATTAATTATTTATTTCAGATCAACACAAAATATTATTTCCCTCTTCTATATAATTGACTTTTCGAAGAGTATTCAAAGATAATTGCAGAAATTAGCACAATATGCTGGCAGTTTCGTAAAAAAAAGTTTATCGACTAGGTTAAAATGGACAGAGTCCAGAAGCTGATGAAAATGAGCATCCAAAAACGAAAGTTTTTGTTTAAATCCAGTCACAATGAATATAAGCTTGAGAGAAATGCAACATCAAGTCTGAATGTGGTAATCCATGTCACAGAGAGACAATCAGGGCCAACAATAACAGTGCTGTCAAAGAATAACGACAAAACTGCTTAACTTCGACGCTGTTCAAAGACTTTTTTAAGATGCAGTTTTGCTAACCAAAGCTGCGTATGCACAATACGTAGAATTAACAAACTATCAGGTCGGCATTCGATCACAAAAAATAACCTCAAACGGTTTCAAAATGCGAGAAACATTTTGGCGAAGAAATCCATCAAAATTAAAAAACACATATCAATATTAATTACCGTAATATCTTCATAACTTAACATAGAGAGAGAAATACGCTTGCCGACAGTTACCGATCGGAAATAGTACTACATAGTACTACTGTCAATATGCATGTCTAACAATGTGTGGCACTGTCTTATTAAAGTATGTATTACAAAATAATAAAATTACAACCACATTTGGATATGGAACATTTCTACATTAAATGTGTCACTGAAATCATTAAACTTGTATGTTTCTTACCCAGATACAGCATAATTTCGTTGGAAACCGCTTATTTCGCGTTAATTTAAGGGGGGGGAATCATTCAAGTCGCATTGTTCCAGTAAAAATTACCGAATTTGCATTATTCGTCACATTATTGTTAAAACAAAGTTTTCATGTCCCTAGATATCAGAGGTGGACAATCCTGTAGTAAATCTTCTTGACAGCCTGGTAACTATTTCAATTTTTTCTAATTAAAATTTAAGGTTAACAAGCACTTTCTTTAGAGAAAACATGACTAATGCCAAGATTAAAACATTACTTAGAAAATATTTTTTGCAATTACAAAAAGAACACATTTGAGATCCATATACCACACCTGGTCCATGTAAAATGATAATCAGAACAACGGATATTCTCTCTCTCTCTCTCTCTCTCTCTCTCTCTCGTATACACACACACACACACACACACACACACACAATTTTGTCAATATTCACAATTTAGTTCATTTCTTTAAACACAATTTTTAATGTTTTTGCATTTTCAACAATAATAATGTTCTGTTAATTAAACAATTTTTTCAGTACTAAATTAGGCATCTACAGTCATTAAAAGTATCGATTTGTGAAGTATATTCAACCTTCAGAATGTATGACCTTAAGGATATGAGTAACAGATCATTAAATGGTTCACCAATTGCTGAATTTCTTTCACTGTGGAACCTACTAAAACATTGGGATTCATGTATGTAGGCCTACTAGAACAATATGTTGACAATATTTTCTTGCCAGGATCATGGTATATTTTATAATTTCATTTATTTCCACAACAATATTTTTGAGAAGGATAGGTTGCTACTCACCACACAAATGTACAATGAGCTGCGGAAGGCACAGGTAATAGAATACTTCACAAAGCTCTTTCCGCAGTGGCTGGAGACGCTGGTCAAGTCTGTGTGAATATGAGTGTGTATGTGTTTCTCCAACCGACGAAGGCCATAATGGCCAAAAGCTTTGTGAAGTATTCTATTACTTGTGCCCTTCCGTGGCTCATCAGACATCTCTGTGGTGATTAACAATCTATTCTTCTCAAGAATATTTTAATACAGCAGCATATTTTGTAAATTATTCCACAAGATCTGAAGATGGTAGGTTGTCTGTTAGAACTAATTATGTGGAAATTAAAATACAATGCAATTCTGGCAAGAAAATATTAAAATGTAACACTTCATATATAGGGTAACCACAGTCAAATATTTCCATATTTCAAAGCACAGGACAGCAGATCGACTGCGACTGTTAAAATTCGCGGCAGCCAGAGGTGATGGTTGTATGACTGTGTTGTGTGCCTGTGTGATTGCGTGAGTGTTCTATTTTCTGAAAAGGCCATGCCCGATAGCTGAAAGTGTTGTACGTGTGTATCTTTTGTATGTGTATCACAACTCGTCGCCCCGTGTTTGTGGTGAGTCGTAAACTCTCCTTATTATATTATTAATGCCAACTTGGACTTTCCATTATTATATGTTACAATCCTTTATTACAGAACATGACTGGTTTCACAATTTACAATTGCATCTTCAGGTGCTTTATCTGTTTACAAATAAATAAAGAAATACCAGAATTTAAGCACTCAATACTGTTAATATACGGGCAGAAGGGCTGTGATTGATTGAAACAAAAGATATTACTGTTACCAGTCACTTTGTTTGATTGTACCCACAACATGTTTCAAGGGTTTGAACTCCCATCATCAAGTGGAATAACATTATGTTGTGTACATGTAGGTCTTTAAGATAAAATACAACTTTGAACGATTGTTCAAATGAAGTTAAATGTGAACAATTAAAATATCATACCTCCAGTGGTCGCAGGTCCCTTGCCTGTGCCCACTGGAGGTATGATATTTTAACTGTTCTCATTTAACTTCATTTGAACAATTGTACAATATTATATTCTGATGGAGTGTTTTGTATTTTCTCTTATAGACAGTGCAACAGGTCAACATAACCTACATGTACACAACTTAATGTTATTCCACCTGATGATGGGGGTGTAAACCCTCAAAACACAGTCTGGGTACAACAAAACAAAGTGACGTGTTTTTATCAATTTCAAACAAAATTCATGGTAGAGCCTATACCAAAACGTTTTCATTTAAAGAAAGGCCTGTGTTTTCTTACCTCAATTCATTATATAACAGATATTTTATCTTTTCGAAGTAATAACAGATACTACAGGTTGGAATTAAAAAATGTAATAAGGACAGTTTACAATTCACTGCAACGGCATAACGATGAGCTGCCAAAGGCACATAAAAGAGACACACACACACACACACACACACACACACACACACACACATACAACACATGAGCTTTGGGCCATGACCTTCATTCAGAATACAGAACATTCAAGCAATCACACAGGCACACAGCAGAGGTACACAACTGTCATCTCTTGCTGATGCACTCAGAAACTGTGCATCCGACCTTGACCCGCCGTTGTATCTGCTCTACACTCTAACAGCAGTAAAAGTGTGTATGTGAACTGAAGTGAAATGGACACATTAACAATAAGCAACCACTGTGCTAGATTATTTAGCACTGGACTAAGAGAAAACTGTATCAGGATTAATAACCATGTGGTTCAGTGTATATCTAAATTGAATATTACAATAATACAACAACAATAACAACAGCACACTACACTCAACACATGTTAAATATCATGGTAGATTGTTAGTAAAAGGAAATATGAGCCTAAAGAAAATTACATCTTACTTGTGTACATAAAGAGCTTCTTTCTCCTCCTCACGAAGTTTCTTTTCATCATCCTGTTTCTTCCAAATGGCCACAATGTCTTTCAGATGGTTATGTAAATGTGCCCAGATTTTTTTGCAGTTATCATTGTAGTCTCCCATGACAAACATCAGGCACCCCAGTTCATGCAAGCTAGCCATACATTGCCTGTAATCATGGTGTACAACAACTGTGTCAGGCACAAAAACAGGATTTACATATTTTAAAAAATCTACCACAAAAAAATAAAAGAAATTAGAAACCAAGCAGTGGCAGGAGCAAACACACACAAACGTGATAAAATGCTCAAGTTTCTGAGGTCTTCTTGTTTTGGAAGAAGGGTTGCCAGTACAGGAGAGATAAGATTAGATTACTGTTTGTTTCATAGAACATGAATAAGACATTTTGTAATAAATATAATAATGGAAAGTCCAGGTTGGAATTAATAATATAGTAAGGACAGTTTACAACTCACCGCAAAGACGTGGCAACGAGCTGCGACAGGCACATACAAAAGACACACACATACAACACTTTCAGCTATTGGCCATGGCCTTCTTCAGAAAATAGAACACTCACGCAATCACATAGGCACACAACACAGTCATACAAATATCACGTCTGGCTGCCACACTTCGAATCACGCTCCGCAGTGAATCGGGGACAGGAGGGGAGGGGAGGGGAGGGGAGGGGAGAGGGGATAGGAAGGTTACATCATGGTGGTGGGGATGGAAATAACGAGATGCAGCTTAGGAATGGAGTGGGGAGGCGAGTGAGGGGAGAAAATAAAATAAAATAAAGTTAAATAAATATATATATACAAAATGCGTGCACACTGCAAGTACAAACACACACACACTTGCAGTGTGCACACATTTTGTATATATATTTATTTTATTTTCTCCCCTCAACTGCCTCCCCACTCCATTCCTAAGCTGCATCTCGTTATTTCCATCCCCACCACCGTGACATAACCTTCCTATCCCCTCTCCCTTCCCCCCCCCCCCCCCTCCTGTCCCCGATTCACTGCGGTGCATGATTCAAAGTGTGGCAGCCGGACATGTTGTTTGTATGACTGTGTTGTGTGCCTGTGTGATTGCGTGAGTGTTCTATTTTCTGAAGAAGGCCATGGCCGATAGCTGAAAGTGTTGTATGTGTGTGTCTTTTGTATGTGCCTGTCGCAGCTCGTCGCCACGTCTTTGCGGTGAGTTGTAAACTGTCCTTACTACATTTTGTAATGAAGTGGAAAAGTGTCAGTTTAATAAAAGGTATCTTCATACGAATTCTGAAGACATGCATTCTTTTATTTATTTATTTTCTTTTTTATTACTAATTTATAGTATCTAACAAGAATTTCTAATGAGTAGAAGAAGTTGTCTTTCAAAAAGTATTTCAATTTCTTTTTAAATTGTAGTTGTATATCTGTCAGACTTTTGATGCTATTTGGCAAGTGCCCGGAAACTTTTATGGGAGTATAAGCCACCCCTTCCAGGGCCAAAGATAGATTTAACCTACAGTGTCTCAAAGTAATACTACTGTTTTTAGCTTTGGTAGTGTTCACCATCAATCACTGAACATAGTAGACATTCCAAAGTTTTACCAATGTATATATTAGGAAATTAGTTACAGATACAACAATCAACAAATCTTTCTGCTGGCACTTGCTTCATGCACGAGAACCAACGCATTGAATCAGGGTGTTGCCGAAAGAAGAACTAATTTGCCATTCTCTTTCTGCACCTAATATTAAGATTTTATCCAAATTTAAGATGATTATCATACCCTTAGAAAGATTAGTAAGAGAAAGTATAAAACTTGAACAGTGAAGATCATCCTTTCTCCTATTGTAGTAGTTATGCATGCTGTTATTACTTCTGAACTGCGTTGATTATATATGTGAAGCTGCTATGATGATCCCTATTTCCTTAAATAAATGTCTGCAGGATGATCCTTGGTGGGCATCATCAATTATTCTGATTATGTGCTTTTGTGCTGTGAATACTTTTTACTCGGTGATGAATTGTCTCAGAATAGGATGCCATATGAAAGAAGTGAAAGAATATATGCACAGTATGCTTATTTACTGAGATGTCTATCACCAAAATTTGCAATAACCTTAGTAGCATAAATTACTGAATATCGACCTGCTTAAGGCGAATGGTCACCTCTCCCTTTTAGACTTTTTCCTCCCAAAAACATTTCATACAATACTCCAGTCAAAATTTTTATACAAGATAAATACTCACGGGAAACTCCAATCACTTCCCGAGCTCGACTTCAGTAGCATTTCATTGAGAGACTGATAAACTGTTCCAACAGAAGGATAACAAAGCAGCTTCCAAGTATCTTCATCTGGCTGAATAAGTTTACGAATCACACTACACTGTACTTCAATGGCATATGAAACCTGAAGCACAAACAAAGAATAAGAATGAAATAATCAAGGTACAAACAATGAAACAGAGTAAATGACAAAAGTGACACCAGCTTTCAAGGACATCATATCTTAAACCCTAAGCAGCACTTAGGTAGGCACATATAGTCATTGTAAAAAGTTATAGTTATCACTTTCTTTATCATAATCATTTAGTTTTACTTACACTCTCCAACAAATAATACCTTTTGGTGTATTTGGTGTAGAGGGGTTAGAGTATATATTGACAGATTGACAAATTATCTTCCTTTTCTACTCAGTAGCTTTTTCACTTGCTACAGCTGATCTACTTTGGCTTGGAAATTATTTTTGTATGTTTCTACAGATATAAACAACAATGTTAGAGGTGAAAGAAGTGATAGATGAAATCCTAGGACTGAAGGAGGGTCAAACCTGAAACCTTGGATTTGTAGACTACTCTAGAATAGATATCAACAACATCTGCTAGCATTTGTAATTTAGACGTATATACTCCTAGTGTATAAAAGCAACTTAAATCACTGAACAAAAGTGTCTCCTAGTCCCAACTGCATACCAATTAGGTTCCTTTGATAGTATGCTGATGCAATAGCCCCATACGTAATATCATATACAACTGCTCGTTCAATGAAATATCTGTACCCAAAGACTGGAAAGTTGCACAGGTCTCTCCAATATTCAAAAAAGGCAATAGGAGTGTTCTGCAAAATTACAGGCCTATATCAATGATGTCACTTTCAGCAGGATTTCAGAACACATACTTTCCTCAAATATTGTGAATTACTTAGAAGAGAACAACCTATTGACCTACAGTCAACATGGATTCAGAAAGTGTAATTCTTGTGAAACAAAGCTAGCTCCTTACTCACGTGATGTGATGAGTGCTATGGACAAGGGATGTCAAGTAGATTCCATATTTCTATATTTCCGGAAGGCTTTTGACACTGTACCTCACAAGTGTCTTCTAATCAAATTGCGTGGTTATGGAATATCACCACAGTTGTGTGATTGGTTTCATGATTTAATGTCCTAAAGGACACAGTATGTTGTAATTGATGGTAAGTCAATGAGCAGAACAGAACAGACTAGGGCTGTTGGAGGCCCGGGGCAGTGGCGGAAGGAAATGACGTCCCCTGTCCACTATGTATTACTAAAAAAAAAAAAAAAAAAACAAAAAAAAAAACGAATTGGAGCCCCCCCACCCCCACCCCCCCCCGGGACGAAAAAAAAAAAATAAAATAAAATAGGAGATAAAAAACCACCACCCCTTGCTTTTGAGGTATTTGGAGGCTCCCCAACACCCCCCCCCCCCCCCCCCCAGTCCGCCACTGCTTATATAAAAGCTACTATGTAAAGCCGACTGGCAAGCCTGTGTTGCCTCAATATGCCTGACGCTACAACCTCTGCCTTCGTGCTACAACTTACATGTATTTCTATTAGGGGCAAGGGATTGTTCCTATGAATCGTGATTCGTAAATTCCACACTCTTTTCGCCATAAGAATAATACAAATATAAACATTACGCCATGTAATCTTCCATGTTCCCTTTTACCACATTTAAATTCCGTCCACCTAACAAACCCAAAAGACAACAGTAAACGTGGAAGAATATACGTATCACATTAATGTTTACATTTCTTATGCTGAACGGAAGCATATATATAAATGAAGCACAGCAACTGACTTCTAGTACTGATTTTTAAATCTTCTACGATTAAAAATGCTGTTCAGACTATTTATGTGATCTTAAATGTTTAAAAGAATAAATAAATCTACAAAATACCCTTGCTTAACACTCTGGAATGCGCAATCTGCGCGGTAAGTACTTTTCATATTTCTGATATGTCTTCGTGGCACTAACAAGTACACACACGTCGAATAAATGCAGATTTCTCTCTGTCTGAAAGTCCTGTCTGTCACTCATGGAATGCCTGATATGCCACTATAAAATTATTTAACATTAACACATCCACATGCACGTCAGAAAAAGAACACACTATATTTTATAAAATCACAAAAGCTTACAACTGTCATGTCCAGTATCTTGGAATGCAGCAGGCAGAGATAAAGAGTTTGTGTGTCATTGAGACTGCAAGAATGACAGTATGTTCTTTTCCTGACAAATGCTAGTAGCTGAAAGCTGAAGTTGCACAGTGTGAGAGGGAGACTGTTGGTGCTGATTGTTGCCCTCCACCCCCTCCCCTGTCGCAGCTCGACATACATTGCTACAGAAAGGTAATTCACATACAAACAATTACCATGTGAAATGACCTGAAGTAAAATGAGCAATAAAACTAATATAGTCTAATATTACAGTTACTACTGCATTACAGTCAGTTGTCAACATACCTGAGTAAGGGCAACAAGAATAGGAGTAACAAGATCTGGGTAGTGGTCTCCATATGTAGCCTCAAGCCTGGCAGTAAATGCTCGCTGTGATTCTCGCATACCAATCGCTGTGTCAATCACGTCAGTTGCCTCTCTCCTCAGATTCAAAATCTCACATAATCTGAAATGGAAATGTCATATATGATCTTTTTCCCAGCTTTCTGCTGCGACACCACAGTGGAGACCAAAATTTGCATCTCAACAGATACTAGGAGAGTCATCTGTAAAGTAGTAACCATTTGTGCTGTATGAAGTGCTAGTGAGTAGAGTAGCTACTCAGTTGTTTGTTTGCTTTCTATGTGTAATCTAATGTGCCATTTACATTGACTGTATTGTGACTATTAGTGTTCACAGTGCTAAAAAATTAATAATAATAATAATAGAAAATACCCCCAGTTGTGGAGTTACAGTTGTGATTAGGCTTCTCAATGTAAGAAATACTGTACTGGTGTGAATATAGGCTGCAAATTTTCCCAAATTTTGGCTTGCAAAATTATGGTGAGGCCTGTAATCGAGATTCTACCCCCCTCCCCACCTTTCTAAACAGTCATTAGATTCAAAAATTACATGCTCACATTTATTTTGGTTTGGGAAACATAATAAATAATAATAATAATTTAGTGTGGCTCATTGGCCTGGTGCAAGTATTTCAATTGGATGCTACTTTGGTGACTTGTGTGTCCCTAGCCTACCCCAGTTTTCCAACCAGGGAAAGGGAACCTACAGCTTAATGTGGAATCCAAACCATCCGAACAAACTCAGTATTTCTGCTGTACACGTCTACGCTATAAAGCATTTGAAACTCCCAGAAACACACCTCAGTTCATCCTCCCCTCACTTGGAGCACTGCAAGACTATCAGCCTGTCATCTTGTGCTCCTATTGGTTGATTTGTCCATATTTATTTTGATTTTGTTGAAAAGAGAAGATTGTTTCATAAGATTGTTTTTCTGATTATGAGAAAGAGCAATTTGTAAAAAATAAATTTCCGGCTTATATTCGAGGGGTTCTTTTTTTTTTTTTTTTTCTCTATAATCTCATGTCGAAAGTTTAGGTGCGGCCTATATCCGCACACAGCCTATAATTGTGCAAATATGGTACGCTACCAACCGATATTCACTGTCAATTGAAGAGGTGTATGGATACAATTTCATGGGCGAGTTATCTGTTTGGCACTGATATTGTAACTTCATATTAAAGAGAGAGAACACTCGTGATGACATGCATTTATGGTGGCCAAATATGATTACTGATAAACTTCTTGGTTCAATTGACGAATTCATGAAGAACAATCAGCACATTACAACTGATGAGATTTGTGAACATTTCAGTAATGTTTCATGAACACTTATGAATTGGCATCATGCTCATTCACCAAACAAACCAAAAATATTCAAGGTGGCACTGTCTGCCCCAAAACTCATGTCTACCATTTTTTGGGGTCGGCAAGGAGTAACATAATTGATTTCATGATCTGTGGAGACACAATCAATGTTGTTGCATATCGTTAAACTTTGAAGAAGTTACAGTGGGCAATTCAAAGCTGATGAAAAGGTCTGTTGTCTACTGGTGTCATTCTCCTCCATGACAATGCCAGGCCTCATACGGTTGGCATCAGACAACTTCAGCACATTTATATGTGTGTGGGTGTGGGTGTTTGTTTATCTATCCTTTTTCCAAGTCTTTCCACTCCCGGGATTGGAATGACTCCTCACCATCTCCTTTAAACCGACATCCTTTCCTTTTCACTTCCCTTCCCTGCTCTTTGCCTGAAGAAGCAACAAATGGTTGCAAAAGCTTGCATTTGTGCATTTTATTTATGTTACTGTCACGTACCTGTACTCCTTTGCCTGGTAAGTAAACCTCATCTACTTAGAAACTGAATAACTTACCCAAAGCACAGGATCATTGATAGACACAAAAACAGTTTGTGTGTGTTTTTGTGTCTAACAACAAGCCTGTGCTTTGGGTAAGTAATTCGATTTCTATTTTATAGAAGGAAACTTTCCTGGTGGGATAAACAAATATAAAAAATAGAAATCGGATGACTTACCAAAAGGACCAGCTCGTCGATAGGTACAAATAATCACACACAAACACACATACAAGCTTTTGCCACCACTGGCAGCTTCTTCAGGAAAAAGAGGAAAAAAGGGGAGGAGAAAGGGAAGGATGTGGGTTTTAAAGGAGTGGAAAAGGAGTCATTCCAATCCCAGGAGTGGAAGGACTTACCTTAGGGGACAAAAAGGAAGGTAAACAAATACACACACACTCACACATATCCAAACGCAAACACACCTAGACAGACATTTCTGAAATGCATGTTTACGGAGGGAGTGTATATAAAACTGGATGGGGTTGTTGTAGGGATGTTGTGAAGAAGCAACTGGGTTGTGAAAGCTTGCATTTGTGTGTGTGTGTGTGTCTTTTATTTATTTGTGCCACTATCACTACCTGTGCTCCTTCGCCTGGTGAGTAATCTTAAAAACTATGAAAATGCAAGGGTGATCCAGTGAGCAAAATTTACCATTTTAAACGCTATTTCCACATATTCTTTGAAGTCCCTTGAAAAGTGTAAAAATGGGGTTCTACTTACATTGTTTTCATTACGACTCAAATATGAGCTAATATTTACTAGTTTTTATCCTCAAATGGGTACTACTTTCCGGATGACTCTTGTACATATTAGTGTACACACTGATAACCTTATTACACGTATGGTGGAAACTTTTGATTTGATTAACGAGTGCATGTAAATGGCATAGTTTTGTCATTGATTTCCAGAATTAGCAGCTTCTTTACAGTTGTTAATAGTTTATGATGATGATCTTTTGATATTGAGCCTTTATCTTGTTAACTTATTCTGATCGAATAAACAGAAACATGAACTGTAATTGCAAAACATTTTTATCCTATAGAGGGGTAAAGTTCTCCACAGTATGCTATTATTTCTTCTCCCCAGAATGGCAGATCACCAGCAGTTTTGTCAAGGATTTGGTGTAAAAAAGAAAAGTTGTCAAATGAAAGCTGTGAGTAAAGCAGAAAATTACTAAATGACTGAAGAAAACAATGCTTGCCATTATTTAACACACATGGATACAATGTGAGCTGGTTTACATTATTAGTAATATCACACAATATTACTGTAGGAGTCATATTGCTATTTATGATGATCATAGTACTTGTATCATAATAATCAAATGTTGGTAGCTAGTTATTTCTAGGAGAGCCGAATAACAACAACCAGTCAGAAAATGGGCTGGGCCACACCTTCCATGTTCTTCAGCATTGTTGCCATTAATATAGAAATTTTATTTGTTTGTTGTTTTTAATGTTTCTGTGTGCAATGTATTTATTTTATGGGGCAAAATTTCTTGCTCTAGCTGCTCTGCAAGACAAATGCAGAACATTAACCAGCAGTAAGTTAAAATATCCAGAAGAAGAGGTCCTGCCCCATTGCCTCTGCAGCCGTGCTAAAATTAAAACTGAAAGCATCAGAACTTCCCGTGCTTGGATATCAATCTCTTTGTTCCTAGCACATTCTGTGAAGTACCTTCATAAGAGTAGTATGTCTAGCACTAATAGTGGTACAGGCACATTCGACATGAGCAGCAAGCACATACTGCAAATAGGAAAAAAGTAAACAACTGAGGATGCATGTGGCTGTGCTCATACTTAAGTTTAGTCCATGCAGTGAGCTCTATCAGTCACAGGCACTAACCGAAGCCGCTTGCACCACTTGCAAGGATAGATGTGGCTTCCCCTTAAGGTAGTACAGCCTTCTTGATTGTGCATGTTCACGTTACTACAATATGTAATTCCGTAAGTCTCTTTCAAAGTTAATTTTTTGTTGCCACAATTTGTGATATCTGCTAACAGATCCAAAAATTGACTCTAATTCCATAATTTGCACCATTCTGTACTGTTTATTGTTGAAAAACAATATAACTACATTAGAATTAAGTTCAAAAATTTTAATTACCTGTTTTGTGAGCTTTCCTGAGTTACACCACCCTGGGCCTCTTTTTCTAATAATTTCTCGGTGACTGTTGACAACTGATTACCAAGTTCTGCCATTTTTCCATGAAGGTTTACCTTGTAGTTTTCGACTTCCTGTATGTAAAGTGTTAAGCATATAAGTAAAATTGTAGATTTAATTATATAACTTATAGAGGGTATTTTGAGATTACAGGTAACAGTTGGTTGAGAATGTGACACTTACTATTAATGAAAACAACATATGAATATGAACTGTTTAATGCATGGTTTGTCACTAATGGAGGATAGTTTTTCTTTTTTTTTTTTTTTTATTTCTGTCAAAGGCATCAATTACAAGTTAATTTCACGAAAGTTTACCAGCAATAGAATAAATAAGTGCCTGGACAATACACATGCACATTAAAGATAAATTAGTAATTGACATTGTTTTCATCCAGAAGTGGGCAAAGTTCAAAGAATTAATGTTAGCATACAAAACATATGGGACGCTTAGAGGAAGCCTTCCTGGAAACCCAAGCCTGTCAACCCAAAGTTTGGTACAGATTCATTGACGATATCTTCATGATCTGGACCAACAGTGAAGAAGAACTCCAGAATTTCCTCTCCAACCTCAACTCCTTTGGTCCCATCAAATTCACCTGGTCCTACTCCAAATCCCATGCCACTTTCCTTGATGTCGACCTCCATCTGTCCAACGGCCAACTTCACACATCCGTCCACATCAAACCTACCAACAAACAACAGTACCTCCATTATGACAGCTGCCATCCATTCCATATCAAACGTTCCCTTCCCTACAGCTTAGGTCTTCATGGCAAAAGAGTCTGCTCCAGTCCCGAATCCCTGAACCAGTACACCAATAACCCAATAACAGCTTTCACATCCCGCAGCTATCCTCCTGATCTGGTTCAGAAGCAAATTACCAGAGCCTCATTCCTCCAAATCCAGAACCTTCCACCGAAGAATCCCAGAAGTGCCCCTTTTGTCACCGGATACTTTCCGGGACTGGAGCGGACTCTGAATGTGGCTCTCCAGCAGGGATACGACTTCCTTAAATCCTGCCCCGAAATGAGATCCATCCTTAATGACATCCTCCCCACTCCTCCGAGAGTGTCTTTCCGCCGCCCACCTAACCTTCGTAACCTCCTAGTCCATCCCTATGAAACCCCCAAACCACCTTCCCTACCCTCTGGCTCCTATCCATGCAACCGCCCCCGTTGTAAAACCTGCCCTATGCACCCTTCCACCACCACTTACTCCAGTCCAGTAACCCGGAAGGTGTACACGATCAAGGGCAGAGCCACTTGCGATAGCACTCACGTGATTTACCAACTAACATGCCTGCACTGTGAAGCGTTCTATGTGGGAATGACCAGCAACAAACTGTCCATTCGCATGAATGGTCACAGGCAGACAGTGTTTGTTTGTAATGAGGATCACCCTGTGGCTAAACATGCCTTGTGCACGGCCAGCACATCTTGGCGAAGTGTTACACCGTCCGGGTTATCTGGATACTTCCCACCGACACCAACCTTTCAGAACTCTGGAGATGGGTACTTGCCCTTCAGCTTATTCTCTCCTCCCGTTGCCCACCTGGTCTCAATCTCCGCTAACTCAAATTCCCGCCCACTATCTTTAGCATCTTTGCCTTGGTTCTGTGGACAGAGCCTCTGCCTCAATTGGTATCTCTGTCCAACTCGTTTGCTTTTCACAAATGTCTGTCTAGGTGTGTTTGCGTTTCAATATGTCTGAGTGTGTGTGTATTTGTTTACCTTCCTTTTTTTTCCCCTAAGGTAAGTCCTTCCACTCCTGGGATTGGAATGACTCCTTTTACACTTCCTTAAAACCCATATCCTTCCCTTTTCCTCCCCTTTTTTCCTCTTTTTCCTGAAGAAGCTGCCAGTGGTGGCGAAAGCTTGTATGTGTGTTTGTGTGTGATTTTATTTGTTTCTCTCGACGAGCCGGTCCTTTTGGTAAGTCATCTCTTTTCTATTTTTATTTTTATATATATATATAAAAATTATAGAGGGAAACTTTCCCGGTGGGATAAACAAAAATAAAAATAGAAAACAGATGACTTACCAAAAGGACCAGCTCGTCGATAGAAACAAATAAAATAAATAAAATCACACACAAACACACATACAAGCTTTCGCAGCCTAGCTGCTTCGTCAGGCAGAAGGGAAGGAGAGGGAAAAGGAAATGATGAGGGTTTCAAGGGAGTGGATAAGGAGTCATTCCAATCCCGGGACAGGAAAGACTTACCTTGGGGGAAAAAAAGAGGGTAAACAAAAACACACACACCCACACATTTACACAGACGCAAGTACACTTAGGCAGACACACTGAGAGACTTCTGCCTAAGTGTACTTGCGTCTGTGTAAATGTGTGGGTGTGTGTGTTTTTGTTTACCCTCTTTTTTTCCCCCCAAGGTAAGTCTTTCCTCTCCCGGGATTGGAATGGCTCCTTACCCCCTTCCTTAAAACCCTCATCATTTCCTTTTCCCTCTCCTTCCCTACTGCCGGAAGACGCAACTGGGTTGCGAAAGCTTGCGATTGTGTGTGTGTGTGTGTGTGTGTGTGTGTGTGTGTATTCATTTATTTATTTGTGATGCTGTCACACCTGTGCTCCTTCGCCTGCTGAGTAATCTTTGTCTATTTTTTATATTTAATATATATATTAAATAGTACAGGGCCAGAACACTGCCCTGTGGTAGCCCATTTCTTTGTAGTCTCTATCTACTGTGCTGTCTTTGAAAGTACACAAAAAATCTCCTGTTACTAAGGAAATTGGCAGTTAAGGTGGTTAGAATGGAGTCTTTAATGATGTCTTAAAATTTTTTTCAGGAGTAATTTATGGTTCACAACATCATATGCACCGGACAGGTCAACAAAGGCCACACCAGTGATCATACATGATTCAAAACCATCTTCAATGTACTGGGTAAGACTGAGGACCTGAGATGTGTAGCTTTTACCCGGTCTAAAGACATCCTGTTGGAGAATGAGCACAGAGTCAATTTCATCCGTTCAAGTGGTTCAGAACCATTCTCTCCAGGATTTTGTACAGTTGGCAAATAAAAGATATTGGGCAGTAATTCTTAGGAGATAGATAACAACTCACTGTAAAGAGGCTCACTAAGCTGCTGACAGGCACGGAAAATACACAATCAGACAACTTAAATTTTTGACCATGGTCTTCATCAGAAAAATAAACACATACAATCACACAATCACTCAGACAACTACACACACACAAATAGCAACTCTGGCCACTCCAGTTCCACTAGTAGCTTGACAGCAAGTGAGGAGAGGGGTGGAGGGGGAAGGATGGGTGGGGAAGAAAATTTAAGTTGTGTGAAAGTGATTGTATATTTTTCATGCCTATCAGCAGCTGGGCAATCCTCTTTACAGTGAGTTCTTATCTATCCAGCATTATTAACATTAAAATCAGATTTTTCAAATGTTCAAATGTTTGTTAAGCTTATGGGACTTAACTACGGGGTCATCAGTCCCTAAACTTACAAACTACTTATGAACTACTTACGGACTAGGACGGCACAAATATCCATGCCCGAAGGGGGATTCGAACCCCCGACTGTAGTGGCCGTGCTGACCGTGACTGGAGCGCCTCAGTCACCTCGGCCACCTCAGATTTTTTTCATTCTTAAAATTAATGCATGGCTTGTTTTACAGTTGCTAATTTTACATACTCAACCTGGATAAGTAGGAAAGGTTTATTATGTTTCCTGGAAATAATCTATAAGAAGATCAGATTATTTTGGGATGATAGTAGCTAACAATAAAAAGCATATCACAGGTTGTATTTTTTTAGAAATAAGACAGAACATTCCTTTATTACATACTCATCTACACATAAATAAATAATAAAGAAAGTGAGCAAAATGAAGAAAAGCATGAGACAGCTTCCATCATCAGGGCTAGTAAAAATTTAAATACTGGCATAAATGGATTGTCTGCTGTGCCCAATTTTTTTTTTTAAAGTGGCTGCTTCTTAAAGGTTTGGCTGAGAGTCACACAATGATTTGAGAAATTCATCTTGTTTAAGAGGAAATCTACTCTGAAAAGGTACCACTTCTCAAACCATCATTTGCAACATTTTCACGAGACCTGTTATAAGTGCAAACAGTTGTGCTGTCTGGCCATCAAATGAAGTTTGTTTTTCTAAAGTATTACATAGTCTTTATCTTAAACAATGTGCTGTCAGCAGTTTTTCCATGTCTCTCCCCCAACTGTATGTCAGTTTTCCCCTTTTTCTGCTCCTCCCCTTTTTGCCCTCCCACCCCCCTGTGCATCTCACATTTCCACCCATCTGCTGCCTGCACACTACATCAGTAGGGGCAGATATTTCCATTCTCATGCTTCCCTTTCCCCCTCCTCTCCATGTAGCCATTCCAGATTCCAACCACTGAAGCATCACTCAAGTTGTGTTGGTTGGAAACAGCAGTTGTGTGTACGAGAGTTGTTCATGTGAATGTGTATGCCCTCTTTTTCTAATTGAGGCTGTGACCTACAATTAAGATGCGTGAGTGTGCTCATGATTGTCTTTTCTAAGTGCTTGCCTGTGGCTCAATGATTGTATTTATTCTGCGTTCCAACTTATGCTCATTATACTACTGATATTTCAATCTGGACATTATGCTGTAAAATGTTGTTGCAGGATTCAATGTTAGATGAAGATGAGGGCATAGAAAAATCTCTGAGAATATCTCGTTAACATCTGCTCCTACATGATTTTGGATTATGTATGGAGTTTCTTTTTTGGTTTGTTCATATTTTTCTAGTTGAGACTCAAGACGTTCAAGTCAATCCATTACTTGTTAACTAATCTTTTACATTGTTACAGTGTAATTATTGACATTAGTTTTTTACTCCGTGTATTGTGTACTAATGTTAATTTTATGTTTTTACCATATTATGTGTATGTGCAATAAATGTTTTCATTCCTATCAGATACTTCCTGGAAATTACTGAGCAAACAGTCGCACCAGTCATAGACTTAACTATTTTGCATGCAAACTACAGAGATTAGGCAAAATGATACTAAGTTACCTTAGACAAGACTATCAATACAACTCATTATATCTCCATACTTAATAAAAATAATATGACATATTTTAGTTATACCTTCCTGAGAAGTGTAAAAGGCTGAGCACTCTGTGACCTGGTAGGTATCCCTTGTTCAAGTTTCATGCATTTTTTGCCCAACATTGCCTTAAGAAGTCTCAAGGTGCGAATGAAGGGCGGCACTTCAGCATCTGGGAGCGCTTCCCAGTTCCGGCCATTCAGCCTTGCTGGAATCTCGAATGCTTTGAGGAGACGTTCAACACACTCCAACTGTAGGCATAAATTGTACAACCTTATATCAACAGTAAACACATTTTCTCTTTCATAAAAAATTACAATTCATCAACATGGTTATGGGTCATTTATTTTCTGGAGAATCTGAGCCTTTATAATAAATTCACATAAACAACATTCATATTAACATATGAACAAATAAGTTAATTCTGATATTCCTAGAGATCCTTTTGAGGACCCCAAGTAATAACATTGTAACTCAAAATTGTCAATTTTACAGTAGAAGCAAAAGAAGACTTACAATGTTTTTCTCTTGAAAAATGTACAAAATATTTCTATCAAAGTTGTGTGACAGTTGCCCAAAAACTGACTGAATAAGGTATTAAAAGTTTTGAGCAATTTTTAAAAAATTAAATGTTCAAATGTTTGTATAGCTTATGGGACTTAACTACGGGGTAATCAGTCCTTAAACTTACAAACTACTTATGAACTAACTAATTCTAAGGATGGCACAAATATCCATGCCCGAGGGGGGATTCGAACCCCCGACCATAGTGGCCGTGCAGACCGTGACTGGAGCGCCTCAGTCCCCTTGGCCACCACGGCCGGCGAGCACTTTTTACAATAGCTTATTATTCATCTGCACTTGAAACATCATTGTCATGTTGTTCTGGTGTACCAGTTTGTGTTGAAAGCAGGGTCTGATAAAATGGATGATAAACACTGGGGATGCACTTGCTGTCACATAAGCACAAAACCTTCAACTTCAGTTCACTGATTAGTTAGAAACCAGGCGTGTTATAGGATGTCGCAGGATAACTGACTTCCTCTAGAACACTTCTGGACAAAGATAAACATTGATTCTGATTCTTCCTGAAAAGTATATTTAAAGTACACTTCGTATGGTCACCCTTCAAAGACAGCAATATCCTATACTTTACTCCACATCACCTTATTTTGATTAGTGTTGTACATCCACTGTTGCTTGTGCACAACTTTTTTGAAGTCGTAAATTAAGTCCCGACTCATTCTAATTAAAGTGATACACTTATCTGGAATGTACACTGATTGATTCTTCTTTCAATTAGAGCACGCATTGAGTCACCTCTTTCTAGAAAGCGATGTGTGATTGAAATTCCAAACTTCAGAGAAGCAATAACAAACATACAAAATAGCTATTTGAGTACAGGTTGAATGTTTTTCCACCTTTGCAAGCTTTCAGTTTCAAGAAATGAAAAGACAACTGACTATTTCATTCGGACAATGGCAGGCAATGGCCTCATGCCAAACATAGCATTGCCCTTTCTTGTTTCTCATGTCATATACTGTAAAAGTGTAGGTGGAATATTTTCGTTTGTAGTAGTAAAGGCTCACATGAGACTGAGGAGAAGTCAACACTTTCTGCAGATCAAAACATGCACTAATAATTGACTTGTCTCAGATTGAACTGATTTTGTCTTTTTCTTTCAGATCCCTGAGAATAGTTTTATTGCCAATGTGAGACATGTATTTGTCTTCCAACCTGCTTTCTCCTCTCCAGAGGAACTATCATAAAGCTCACATATTTCACACCTACCCTTTTTAGGCTGAAAGAATGACAAATGACATTCTTGGTTGATATAGCAGTGTACTGCCTTAATATGGCAGGATATAGGTGGCACATTTACTTTCCTTTATCCATTACTGGTACATTCTTTGAATTTTTGCAATGCTCAGTTCCGCATCTAGATATTTTCTGCTTGTTTCTTTTCTTGTGTAATGTGACTCTACACAAGGAAAGCTGTTATGTTCTAGCACTGACTCCATTATCCGAGGCTCTATGGTACCCCCCGCCCCCCTTCTGGAATGCTTTCCTCTCATATCAGGTGACAGAATTCCATCTGTTCCCAGTTTATGCAAGGCTGTTCTCACCCACATATCTGCAATAGACAGAGCGTGCAGAAACATATTCTGATACATCTTAATGATATTCCTACCAACTATTAGAGAATACTGTCTCGAAAATTTTCTTCTTAATTCTGACACAGTTCAGTCTATTTTCTGCTTAAATTTTTCACATGCCAACAAATCAATTCTCGTTGTCTGCTATGATCCGACATCTGCCAGAACTGTTCAAAAATATCCTTCCTGTTTTTTTAGTTATACTGATGACCACATCTACAATGAACATAGTTATTGTTGGCCATAAACAACCTGGGACAACAATGCTACCAACTTAATGGGCGAGCAAAAAAACAGTGCATGCATCTACACAGTAAACGTTTCCTGTACAAACATCGTAACTACACTTACGATATTTATTGTGCTACAATTCTCGCAGGAAAAACATTGTAACATAACTTGCGATCATTTTCATTGGTGAAAGAGCTCCTTAGATGACTTACGATATTCTGAAGATTGCTATTGCTGCGTAAGTTGCGGTGCTAGAGATATGATATTTATACAGGGGAAATGTATGGAGGCAACAATTCAGCCGAGCACCGTAACTCAATTTGGAGATTTTTGGACTTACAATGTTAATACTTAGGGTTGCCGCTTTGATAGCAGCCATTAACATGAAACCAGAATGACACTTTGAAACAAGTCCTCTGTGAAAGATAAGTAACACAATATTGCTAGAATATTTTCTACTAGCAAGGGATAACAACTATTTAGATAATTTTAAGAACATGATACAAAAATTACAGAATGTAGTACTAACTTTTCAACAAATAAGGAAGTAATGCTCTTCTTACAGTTTGTATCTTTATAGGAACACTAGGAGCAAAGAACACCAAAGGTTTTGAAGGAAGAAAGAATTAAAATCTCCTGGTGACAATTAGCATGGTTGCTACAAATGCCATTTAAAGAACAAATCCGCATAAAACAATGGTAAGAGATATTGCAAACTTAGTCATTTCTATTAACACAGTTTGAGCCTAGGTGGAAAATACGCATAATACCATCACTCACAGCAATTTTTATGGTGGATGGATCATTTAACAAAATGTTTCACATTAAATAGTGGTCACTTTGGCTCAGTGGAGAAAAATACAACACTCGCATAAAAAGGCTCAAAAATTACAACTCTCACCTCACACATCTGCTCTACTCTGCCATCACGTTTAATTCTATACAGAACAGAACTGATAGACTTAGCAGTGCAGCCAAAGGGGGCAGGGGGGGTGAACTAATGGGGCTGATGACCCCCCTCCCCAGGCACCTCCCGAAGTTTTTTTAATTTTTTTAAAAACAGATCAAAACGAGATATTTGAAATAGTACATAAGTAATAAATCACAACATAACTATAATTTGCATTGTGCAAGTGAATTTGACAATGTGTTGCCTATGTGATGTCACCACTGAGAAAATGTGCTGCTGTTACTGTGAGCGGTTTTAATGCTGCCCCGACCAGCTCTGATGCTGATGCTATTATTAACTGTTATGCTGAAGTTATGAGCCGACTGTTCATATGCGGCGACCCATAGCTTAGCAGGTCAGCGGCACCACCGAGTGGAATCTTTTGGACAAGATTAGTGTTATTTTAGTTCAGTTTTTACACATAGTGTCTCATGTTAATTAAACTGTAAAGACCTTTCTCTTTGGCTAGTAACATAGAAGCTGCTTAATTATTTTATGAGCTGATTATATACACTCCATTTCCACCATGTTGCACCTCTTCCACTTTCACATGAATGCGAGCCTACTCATTTTATTTCTTGCGCAATTGTTTTTATAAAAAGGTAAAAAATATGTAATGGATTAATAAATTCAATAAGCTTTATTTAAATGGTGTACCAAATATTTCTTTAGGGGATTGGGGGAGGGGGGCAATAAAACCTTGTAAATATTATTGGGGGGGGGGGGGGATTTAGTTGTTACAAGATGCTTTATTCTTAAAAAATGAGCCCCCCCCCCCTCCCCGGAACCAAATCATGGCTGTGCCACCAGATAAAATTGACAATTCTTCTAGTTATTTTCTAACAATGAACTGTAATATTAATGATATCTGAATTTTTCATTTTAAACAAAAAAATCACCAAAATATGAAATAAAATTATTCGGAAACACTATCACAAATAATACCTCTTCCTTGGCATAGGACAACTTCATGGTCTTTTTCCTCACAGGATCGACAAGACCGAGATGGGCAAACAATGACACTTGAAACTGGCCCATTGAAAACCACAGCTGGCTTGCCTTGGCAGTGATTATGGCTTGTACAGTCAGCTTTTTGCAACTGAGTTGTTGTTCCAGCTCTTCATACAGCTGCACTAGGTTGTCAAAAGACTCACACAAAGAGAGATGTAAATTATGTAAATTCAGATTGTCCACACCAGTGCCATGAGGCACAGCAACACTCAGAGACTGTCTTACAATATCAATCTGGAACAGAAAAAGAAATAATTACCTTAACAGTGGAAATTACTGGGCAGAATAATATCCTCAATAAAGGAAGGCAACAATTCACCTAGAACTGACTGACAACAGTAGCAGTATTTACACACATACACCAAAACTCACTCATGTTTTTTTAACATTATCTTATTTCAGACTATAATATTTTGGAAAGGATAGGTTGCTACTCACCACAGAGAAGCCTGATGAGCCACAGAAAGGCACACACAAACACTCACATTCAGACAAACCCAATCATCGTCTCTGGCTGTTGAGGGCTGGACTCAGATGAAGGCTCACTGGCCATCTCTGTGGTGAGTAGCAACCTATCCTTTCCAAAATATTGTTGAATACTTTAAGGTATTTCCATTGTTTGATTTTGCCTGATGGCCATTCTTCTATCCCACAGCCCAGTGCTGTTTTCCTTTGTTACTATTTACTAACACATTTCTTTACTCACTGTCTGTCCTTTTTCTTCTTTCCTGTGTTTTTAATACCTGTTTAATATTGTAAATCACAGAAACTATGACATTTGAGTGATTATCAACAATCCTGCCCACTCTCAACAAACACCTACATGACTGTTCCGATTGTCAGTATTGCATTTCATTTCTAAATTTCCTCCTACCCATGAATTCACTTGGTAGAGGAATGCAACCATCATGATTCTAAATATAAAAATTATTCTAAAAATGATTTTAGGTTGCTGCAGTAATCTCATAGCTGTTAAATTAGATTATTTATTACAAATTCACTACATGTTTCAGATATAGTTCATCATCTAGTAACCAAAATAACATGTACAGGGCAGTATAGCATTTACATAACATATTGTATTTTTACATGGCAAATGTAAATGTCTTATTGCTCTGTATATAATACTTCGGTCACCAGATGGGGCTATGCCCAAAACCTTGCGGTGAAATTATAAGAAATAATCTACATTCAACACCTGTGAGGTTATTGTAGCAATCTAAAAGCATTTTTAGAACCACTTTTATATTTTAAACATAATCAATGGCTTTGTGCCAAATATTCTTTTTATTGTGGACTTTAGCATCTCTAGAGCTGCAGCAATCAAATAGTTGCCAAACACAATTTTTACTAGGATCACAAATATAAAAATACATAGAAATAGCATGAACAAACTATAACAGAAAGACACCTTTCCCTTCCATTCCCATCCTTTCTTCTTCCCTTCTCTCCCACCTGATGGAGGAACTGTGTTCCGAAAGCTTGTCCTTTGTGTGTCCTCCCCCTTTTTTCCCCCTGTTTCTTCATTTGTGTTACTATCGGCGGTACAGCACAAAGGTAAGTACTGGCCAGCCATTCTATCTCGTTTGAACAAAGTTTAAAGATTTAGTAATGTTATCAACACAAATATAGTTTCATCCTTGATACTGTACATTACATATTTGATATGAACATACGGCATTCACAATTTGGTCTCGCTACAACTAAGCACTAGTTTCACTGCAAATATTAAATTATTCTAGAATGACTTAAAAGTGCTTATTGAATATGCAATGTGCATGAGAGAAAGACATAAGCATTAGATGTGCTCATTCAAAAAAGAAAGTAATTACAGTAATTGCTGAAAAGTTCTATTTGGCCTTCAAGCAAAAAGTCAATAAGAGTCAGAATTTATTTATGGGGTAAGGTATCAATTCTCAAAAGTACTGTTCACCACAGTAACACAGTATACAAACCTTTTCAGAAACAGAATGATTGCTCGAAAATGTGCTATTTGATCTTGCCAATGAAAGCATCAGGGAATCTAAGAACCAGTTGAACGATGCTTTGCATGCTAAAGCATCATAATACCTATGATTGAAAACAAAATGTCAGTCAGCAAATATAAAGCAAAAAGCAAAAGTATCAAATATTTAAAAAGAATCTGGATAATTGGCACCAAATCAATTATATGCAAAAATCTCAAGCTATGTCATTTTTAATCATATTCAGAAACAATGAAATTATTATCACATCACTCTGTATTAAGTTATTCACCCAACTTTCTCTTTGATATTTCAGGCAAGTTAAGAAATGTTCAATTAGCCATTGATTCATCAGAAATAAAGTGTCATAAGCAAAAAAATACACATGCAGAGAAAAAATAATAGAATGTAGTATTTTAAATATCAAAAGAGGTTGGCTACATCAACAGATAAAACAGGAATTTCTTTAATATGGATTGACTATATTCTAATTGTGCTACTACATCATGTTACTTAATACTATAGCATAATATACAGCACTGCTAATGAAACTGGCCATAATTTTGTGCAAAGCGAAGCAGTTTCATATACATTATTTTCTACTGTTTATTTTCTCCTGAGTATCTTCTTTTGATTCATTATGAACCAAACACACAAGATAACTCAGACTTATTGGTTTACGAACCGGTTTTCGGTTGTTACACCATCATCAGGTAACCTGATGCATCAAATATTTTGTCAAGAACCAACAGAACAGTCAGTAATCATCATCTTTTGGTTATAATATTTGGTATTTCTCTTCTCCCAGGTTTCATGGCGACTCATTAATTCATTAAACACTCTTTTCATTTCTTACATTATTCTTTTAAGAATTCCATCAATATTTTGTGGAAATAACAACTGTTTTGACTTTTAAGTACAGCTTTTTTTAAATTACAAATATCTATAAAATACTACATCCATATTAACACTATGAAAGACATGAGAAGCAAAGAAAAAATTGCTGTGAACAAGCATTTGACAAAAACATTTATAGCTCAATATGTTTCTCTTTAGCAATTTCACACTCACACCAAGTACAGTTACATGTTTTTCAGTAATTTTCTATTGCTTTCTTTTTCTCAGTGGCATAATTAATGTAAAATAATAACCAAAAATAACATTAACTGTTATTGTTTGTAATTACTTTAGAGAAAATGTCAAGTAATAAAATGAAACACTAATAAAACTTTCTCAAGTTTCAAGCTGCGTCAAGGGGCTTACTGTCCACGAGCTTTCGGCAGATATCTTCTCTGCCATTGCACTGTCATCCAGTTAACAATGAGAGAGGAGATCTCTGCTGGAGGTTCTTGGGCAATAAATCACCTAACACAGCTTGAAACTTAACAATGTTTTGTTAATGGATGTTGCCACAAAAATACAGCATTTGTACCAAAAGTAACACAATTCTTTGTTAAGACTTTACTTAAGTTCAGTGAAGGAAGTGATGTTTGACATAACTGACACAATGGACAAGTCATAAACACATATTTTAAAGGTATGAAGCCCCAATAAAAAAGAAAAATAATGTGTGTAAGAAGGATGTACTTTTACTGTTAGTTCATAATTTTAAATCGTAATCAGGATTTACAGTGGAATGGACTGTAGTTGAATACTCACACAATATCAAGGTAATTGCTGGTTAGTGCTATGGCATTTTTCCACAAAAATGCACGCAAAATCTCCAGTCTGATGCAGTGCTCCTTGTAATTGTTGAGTGAAACATTTTGCAGTATATCTCCATTTGCACCAATTCCAAATGCCTTTTCTGCCATCCTCCAACTGTGTAAGGCCATTATAGAGTAATGTGGCAAGTAACGGGTTTCCTGAGAGGAGCACAACACAACAATCAATAAAAGAAATACTGTCATCATCCATAAACATTCAGTGGCTTATGACCATTAACAACTAAAAATACATTTCAACTGTCTTAAAATTAAATATCATGAACTACAGTGTATTTTGAGAAAAGTTTTACACTGATTCAAAAGTAGATGACCACCATAGTAAGCAATGGGTCCTCTGTTCAATGCAGAATTGCTATGTAAATAAACATGATTATTATTGATATTTTTATTAATTTGCATGCTGTGCTTTAACAGTTAACAGTTATCTACAAATTAAATGCAGATTAAGGTCAACAGCATAAAATCCTCCAATTGTCAATAATTTAAGTTATGAGAAATTATATTTTATGTGATGCTTTGTTCGCATTTTTTGGCTAAGACAGTGAAGGTTAACATTTTGAGTGCCAGTCATATATGCGAACCGTATTCCCCCAGTGCCAGCCCATTTTCTTAGTCTCCTTCCCCCAGTGCCGGCCATTTTTACAATATTTCGTCCTATTGGTAAAGATTCAGGAATAACCATTAATATAATTTTCTTGGTCAGGAATAAATCTTATTATTTCCTCTTCAAATACTTGCCCCGTACATTTCCCTGCTTTGTAAACCTTCACCACAACAATCAAAACAAGAAACGCTGTTTTCGGGTAGGTAAAAAAATTTTTTTTTCTTTTTCGTATTATAAACTATTTATTAATAAACATGGCAATGTTTATGTGATTACATGCAAACATCATGAATATTAAACATCAGCAAACGGCTTTTAGTGCAAATAGTTCTTTTTTCAGTGATATAGCTGGAAGCAGGGCTGGACACAAAACCCCACTTTGCATACTGCACACTGGAATGAAGTATCCTTCCTTCTGACGACTACTGCTTCTTTCTTGCCCCTCTCTGATCACACTCTACAAGTCTTTTGTGCCTTCTTCTTCCCTGGTGGAATTGGTATTCTTTCCAGGAAATGTGTTCCATCCAGTCGTGAAAGCGCAGCACCACTTGTAACAGGCTGAAAGTCGGCGGCACATGGTGAAGACAAGTCTTTGCATTCTGTAATAATAAACTGGCTGGTAGAAATGTTTTTCTTTGTCACCAGAGTGTACAGAACACATGCATTTGAAATTGCCATCAAGATAATGTGGAATGATAGCTTTCTCCACCACTTGACTGAACGATGATCAAATATCCCTTAAGACATTCTCTGGTCACCGAGGTCGACAGCAAATTTATTCTTATTGTAGTCAATCACTGCTGTTGGTTTGTTTTTTTGTCCTCCTCTTCTGTCTATATAGGATGTCATACCAGCCCTATGTCTTGTGCTTAGCATGTAAACATCTCTTTTGTCCTTCCACCTTAGGGCTAAAATGTTTCCCTCACGGCGGAAAATAATATCATTTCGTTGGAAAGAAGCGCTAGACAAAGCAGCTGGCATTCCTCTCCTGTTTTTCTTTACAGTGCCAACAAGACCTGTACATTTGCCTTCAAGAGCTGTTGCCAGTGCCACAGTTGTGTAATATCAATCAGCATAAGTTGGATCTTCATCTGTGTCATCGCCATCAAAAACACCACTCAGATCATCTTCCAATTCATCAAGAATGATGCGAATCTCGGCGTCGCTCAGAGGCCTACTGCTTGACATGTTGCGTCTAACGCTTGTCCTGATGTCTCACAGTCAACTGACACAAACCCTTGTTTCGTAAAGTGAACAGTTTTGAGGCGCCTTCTAGTGGCAGAGATGTCTACTACAAAGGTTTGCCTCCCTTCTGATAACTGCCGTACAGATAATGATGCGCGCGAAAGCTAGAATTCGATTGAGAACAGCCGTCCGTAATGTTACGGGCGCGGCAGTTCTCGCAAAGACACAGAGAATGTATTACAGGTGCGGCAATCTTCGAACAAATGACAGCAACATTACAGGCATGGCACTCTAAGTGTTAAACTTAGTAAGCAAAAAGGTGCTGCATGTGAAGTTGCCATTTACCTTAAACTCAGTACCAATTCCTCATAAATACTAAAAATTAAGTAGTTGAATATAATGTTAACATTACAGACTACAATGCATTTGATCAATGCAAGCGGGACAAAAATGCTCTTTCACAGGTTTCAGAATAAAAGTTAAGGCATCAGTACCTTACTGCTGTCAGCTTCCAACTCCACCACCTGTCCTAAACTCTCTGCAGTATTGCTGCATGCTGGGGAGTTCACTAGGTGTGATAGCTGCCACCTGATCATGTCAGGTACTGCTCTATCCTATAATACCAAAAGAAGAGTCAATAAAGATTACCAGAACAATTCAGATGAGTCTAATGTCATCTGTAAAATAAATAAATAAAATAAATACAGATATATAAAACGAACGGGTACAGCTACAGAAAAAATATTGATTGTACAAAAATCTACAACTGTTACAACTACTTTTCTACATAGCTTCCGAAATTTTGTAGGCAATTGTCATAGCATCATGGCACAAGGTTTTGTGTGCCTTTTTCATAGAATGTTGCCGCCTGTGTATTCAATCGTGTTGCAACATGTTCTTTCAGCTCGTCATCATCGTTGAAGTGTTGTCCACCAAGGACAGATTTTAGGTGTAAGAAGAGGATTACTGTCAAAAGATTTTTTTTACCCCCATGATAATGCCTGACCTCACACACCGAATGTGATCAAACAATTCTTATGTAAATTTCAATGGGACCTGTTTAATCATCCTCCATACAGCTTTCACCTAGCGACTTTCATCTCTTCTTACACCTAAAATCTGTCCTTGGTGGTCAACACTTCAACGGTGATAAAGAGCTGTTACCTCATGGTTGAATACACAGGCGGCAACCTTCTGTGAAGGATGCATGCAAAAACTTGTGGCACGCTATGACAAGTGCCTACAAAATTTCAGCAGTTATGTGGAAAAGTTGTTTAAGAGTTGTAGAATTTTGTGCAATAAAAATTTCTTCTGTATCTGTGTACAATTTCATTTTATTACCAAACGCAACTTACTTTCTATATGCACCTTGTAAATAAAAATCACTAATTACATGTCTTTATTGACAAGGTAAAGGTATAACAGTCTGGGAGAGATTGATTGTCTTTTTAGGTCTAAAATGCACTTAAATTTGACCATAGAATCACTGCCAAAATTTTTGCAGCAAATAGATATCATCATACAAGGGAAATTTTAAGATTTCTATAATATACACATTTAGAATGTTGTAACCACTTCACACAATACTGTACATCCTAATTCCAACACACTATTCTAAATAACATTCAAGTTTGATGTGCCACTTTACAGTGCACAGCTGAGAATTCTTCTATCTGATCTCTAACCCCCTCACAGTTGTAAATGAAGCCACATATGAGTTCTAATTTATCCACTTTTCTCATCATGGTCATTTTGTGAGATACCGTATATGCCAGAGGTGTGAAAAATGCCAAATATGTTATTTGGAATCCATCCATGTTAAACTGAAAGGCTGACCACCATTGGCAGAGAAAATCATTTCAATGGTTCAAGGAAGGCAATGGCATACCACCAACACGACCACCTCTAGCAAAGTGGTGAGCTGTCTAAATCAATATTCAGGTTTATGACTGCTGTAGTGTAACGAGTTGCACTACACCCCTATGAACCGACGCCAAATATGTTTGTTAGGGACTTCTGGTAGCAATATATTTCTTTTTCGATTTTTATTTGCCCTACAGGTAATCTGTCGAGAAATTCACCTGCTGCTACCACAATGGAAGACAGTGCTTCAAATAATATATAGTGTTTTGAAGTGTTGCAGTCTCTAAGAACAGTTATGATTAAGAGAGACTATTCTGTTTTGTTTCTGTGGACATTGTGTTGTAAAAAGAGAAGAGTTAGTTATAAGTGTGCTGTTGTAAAGAAATGAGGAATAAACAGCTAATGTGTTTTAAAGTCTTTGTCTGGTTAAATTTGCTTAATTTTTCTCTCTTTCCTTCTCACGCTGAAAACAGTCTTCAGACTCAAGAATTCCAAAACATTAGGTGAGAAATTGTCTGACTGAGAGAGGTACAGATTATCTGGACCTCATGGAACAATAAAATATTTCTTAGGGAAGAATTACTACATCATAAATGGAAATTTCGACTGCAAACAACACTAATAAAGAGCCCATGTAGTGATTGGCAAATAAGCCATATAACAAGCATGGTCATGCACACATAGACATGTCTTGTGTGTAAGTAACACTCCACTGCTTTACTTTACTGTGTGGAAGGAAATGATCTATCAACCAATTCTTATGGCCTACTGAAATCAAATACCTTGACTATGAGGCTGGAGGAGTCATTTCAAGCTTGAGACTGAATACAAATCTGACGTGTAAGAACACCATAAAGCATTTATTTAAGAAGTATCTCATAATTGAATTTACCTAAGTATTTTTGAACTGTTAAAAGTACAGGAGAAGACTCATAAATTTTTTCCAATTTTGAATGAATTTTTGATGGCAGTAAATTATTTGCAACATGGAATTTTCTGACAGTACTGCATTCTAATTTCTCTAAGTGAAAAAATACAAACTACATGAGTTATCTGAAGAGCCAGTAAGGCAATAAACAGAACTATTTCACAAATCAAATCGACAATTACCAGTTTACATGTTTAGATATGCAGAGCTTCCAGAACTATCTAAAACTGTTTTATAATGATGGACATGTGTGATAAGAATTAAAACAAAGGGTAGAGGCGCAGTTGCTGAAGACAAGGATTCCAACTATCTCCAATGATACTGAGTTGTTGCTCTACTAGTTTCCTCATCCTTATCCTTTAGAGGTTTTAATAGATATATTTGACTACAATTGTCACTTTCCACATCACAAACATATCGTAATTAGAATCAAAATATAATGTGCTCAAAAGAAAATATATTTGGGGGGGGGGGGGGGGGGAATAAACAGTCAACAATCCGAAGATTGGTTAGAACACCACAGTGATTTACTATGCATGGTCCTGATAGGTGGTGGTATGCCGTTGCCTTCCTCCAACCTTCAAACTGACTTATCCAGCCAGTTATAGGGGGACCTACAGTTTAATGTGGGTTCCAAACGACGGTGCTACTTGGTATTTTTGACATCAGCAAAACTGTGAGAGGTGAAAGAAGTGGAAAGTGACAGATTAAAATCCCAGGAACTGGTGGGGATCGAACCCACGACCTTAGGATTTGTAGTCAGGCACTCTACCACTGTGCTACTAAGCCGCACTAAATTTTTTACTTAAAATGAAGCTGCAAATAAATGTGATTACAAGTATGAACTGTACAATAAGAAAACAATGTTGCTCTTATTTACCTGTAGCTTTATGGACTTTGCTGTCTGATAGAGTGCTGCAAGCTTTAGGGGAGTACTGGGCAACTGAGAGAAAAATTCTGCAGCTTCATCCACCACCTTGCTGTCTTCCTCCGACCTCTTGTCAGAGCGCTGCAACAACACAGCAAGAGCTGCCGTCCCCAAGCGAAGTGCTAGGACTTCCATGACAGGCCACAACTCTGAAGGTACAACACTTGCTGTACACTCTCCTTCAAATGCTGCACTGCTTTTGCAATCATAATCATCATCATCATCTCTGCCTGAGTAACATTTGATGGCATCCTCTGATAAGTGTGCCACTGTGAAAGAATTATACAATGGAGATATTAGGCATGTTTCCAAAAATAGATTTTTGCTGCAAAATAAATAATAATACTTAAATCCTTAGTTTTATCTTTTCAGTAATGTGTTACTTGTAATATATTTTATATATCTACTCAATGTAGCAAACACACTTGCTCTACTAGTGATAGCAAAATAAGTGCAGAGCACCAGCTATAAAACTAGCAAGGAGGCAGTATTTCGTCAAGAGCATCTGATGGCTGTGTTCACTGGACATACATTTCTCAAATGGAAAACAACAGAGCATCAAGGAATATGGTGCAGTAAATTAGATACAACATTGACAATACTTACTTTTCTAATTGACATAAAGGTATTTAAAGAAGTGTAAAAAAATTATACAGGGTACTATTAGAAAATTAATAATGATACAGTTCATAAAGTACTTTGATTAATATTTACATCAAATCCTTTTTGTGCTAATATTCACATTTTGCAACAAAAATATAAGAAAATGTGTATGTGTATATGTGTGTGAGAGAGAGAGAGAGAGAGAGAGAGAGAGAGAGAGAGAGAGAGGGGGGGGGGGGGCTTTGGATAGCTTTTTCAATAAACTCAGTTGTCCTGGCCAAGAGGCCGCACAATTCTGAGCCTTGTAACCAGTCTTGAGTATTGCGAAAGACTTGACCATTTTCTATAGTCTGATAAAAATTACTTCCTAGTTGACATTTGTTATGTGGCACTACAGTGTTGCCTCATAGCAAGAAGGTTACGAGACGACAGATAATCAGGGTAGATCAGTTCACAAATGCTGTTAATATATTTTATAGGGTGGTGCAGTGTACGAAGAAGTAGCCAAGAGTTATTTGCAATAATGCAAAAAAACTGTTGCCAGCTAATTTTGTGGGATCAATGATTGAACTGCAGCAGAAAAAGCATTTAATAATACTCAACTTATTCATGTTAATACATAACCACATGTGATGTACTATGTATGAGACAAAATGGCAGTCGTCCACCTTTAAAATAATTAGTGTTTCGTTGATGGCAATTAAAGATTACCCCTATGAGCTCAAAAAGAAAAATTTCATATACACCACCAAAATTAAAATGTAATTTCTCACTATCATTGGTTACTGGAAATACACTGTCTAGTGGTTACATGAGCTACCATTTTACGGATGGATCAGCAGTCCTGCTTCACATTTACTTACAGATTATTAACACCACCAGCAGATTCCAACCGAAAAAAGAATCATAAGAGCAAATATAATAAAAATACTACTATCAAACAGACATGATATTAGAACTTGAAAAATTCATTTAAATTTACAAAAATAACAATTAATTTAAATTTTTTTTAGAAATTAAAATAATTGCTTTGCCTCTTGGCAATACAGTCAAATAAGTAAAAATAACAACTTACGTTATGTAATGCACATACTTTTTGAGGGCACACAATGCATAGCCACAACTGCTGTGCCATAAGAAAGAAATCAGAGCAAAATAAAATTAAATATTTTATTCCAACCATGGAATCGAGTTGCTAGTAAAATTATGAACTACCAGATACCAATAACAAACCAGACAGGTCCTTAATTACAAAGTAGCAAAATTAAATCAATTAATTTAGAACAGTTTATTAATTTTCACTAACCAAGGAGCATCACAGAATGATTGCTTACTTAGAGGACAGTAGAAAGGAAGGGACAGAGTAATTTCTACATTACCCGTTTGGTTAATCTACAAATTGCACAAAATGGAGAATTTCCTGTAGCTGTCAAATTTAAAAGCAACCGGAAGCGACGGTGTGGTGGAGGTATATCAGCTTTGTCCCGCACTCCAAACAGGTGTCCCAACCTGAGTGTCTGAGACACAATGATGCCCGCAAGGGCTAAGCTTTCACAATGGTTTATCTCCACTACCTGTAAGGTTGGCTACAGGGACTACTTTTGAACAGCAGAAGCACACTGCAGTGCCTTGCCCGGCAAACAGCCACACACCACCATTCTGTTGCAGAGCTTCAAGGTATCCACCTCGCGGACAGTCTAGGGCGGAAGTTACCGCCGTATAAGTAAAGTGTGACTTTGAGGGCCATCCGCGTCTGTTACAATGATGGGCGAGTGGAAGCATCCGGTACAGTTACCATTCAGTTTATAGTGAGGTAAGATTGGCCGTTTGGCCCCTGCTCTGATTTTAGTATTACGACTTCATGGCTAGCAACATTCTCTCTGTTTCAACCACTCTGCACTGTCTCTAGACACTGCAAATGTATCTGTATAAAATGGGCTTATTTCTTGACTGTTAAGTAATTCCTTATGCTACAACAAGGTGGTTTTGTGACAAAATAATCCTATTTGTCAGATAATATTAAACATGCAACAGGGCTACCTCAAATTCGTCATATCTTTATGAATACGGATTTCACCACCGTTCTGACTATTCGTTCTATAACTTTCCTACTGTCCTCTTTTCAATTAATGAATCTTAAATAAGGCGACAAAACACCTGCCAAGAGGAGAAGTCCGAAACCTTTACGGTCCAAGGACAGCAGATCAACAGGTGAGTGTCACTTTCTGTCTGAGAGGAAAGGCGATAGGCAGCAACCCTTCTTGCTTCATTTTCCTTAGTGAAACTTCCCATTTACAATTTCATAACCAATAACAACAGTGAAATACAGCAAGGCATCAGATAGCAAGTTGCTCAATCTGATATGTATTATTACTTCCCCACTATTTGCAGCAGCACTTAGTCATCAAAGCTTACAGTAGCAGAATGCCTGTGAGAATTTTTAAAATTTGTTTTGTGTCAGAGCAAAATATGGTCATATATTTGTTAGGCTGCACAACTTCAATGTATCTGCATATATTTTCTTTCTTTTTTACAAAAATATATCATGTTTTACTAAATAAACAAACAAATTTATCATGTTGAGAGTGAATATGTTTCAATCTACTACAGCTTAATGAATTACACTAGATATTTTTCCTGGTGTAATTACCTTCTTCAAGACTGCAATCTGACCATAATATCCGATATGCCTCAATGAGTTTCTTTCGGGTCTGAACACCTGATGGTTTTGTCAAGAATGTTGCAGTCCACTCTGCATTGAATTGCTTCTGTACTGCTCTTTTGTGTTCTTCCCAGCAGCTAAGTATTGCACAAGTCCTAGGGAGGAGGAAAGAAAAAAAGAAATTATCAATGTCTGTTACATTAAATGACACTTACAATCCAAATAAATTTGGATGGAATGAGGTGATAGAGATTCAGTTTAATTTAATACTACTGCACTATTTGTTACCAAAACCATTTGTGCAGCATATCACATTACACATAATATGAGGACAGGTATTAACTCACTATAAAGATGACTGCTGAGCTGCAAACAGCCACATAAAAAAAGAAAATCACATTCACACATCAGAAACAGAGAAAACACAATACAATCAAACAAACACTCAGACCACCATCTCTGCCACTAAGATCCAACTCCATTTTAGCAGACAGAGACTGTACGTCCCCATTTTCACTCCCCTGCGTCTTCACTTTATTGCGTTCCAAGCTGCATCTCAACTGCCACCTATCAAAGCCTTTACAGTTTGTCATGTGAAATGGAACGTTCCATCCCCAACCTTGGCTGACATCATTCCCTCCACTCCCCTCCTCACTCTCTGTCAAGACACTTGTTGTGCTGGAGCGATAGGAGATGAGGGCCACGTGTGCATGAGTTATGTCTGAGTAATTGTATGAATGTACCATCAAATGGGGTCATTTCAGATGCTACGGTTGATCTTCTCTTAGCGCTAATCTCCACCTCCGTGCAATGCTTGTTTTATGCACTAGACTGTAATTCCTGTGTCCCGTGCTCCCATGTTTGGATTAATTGTTTACTGACGCAGTAATCAGACGTACATCCTCATTCTCAAAAGTTCTCACTGCGGAAACTTTCTGTTGTTGCAACTGGCGGAAAAGTATTGTAGCGCCAGTTGCCAACGAGATCAGTCAGCTGCGGCACTCTGATAAGTTTTGTATCAGTTTGTCACGAGTTTTGTGTAAAGTTTCAAAGTAACAAAGGTTTTTTGAAATTGTGCACTTTATGGGGTGATTTTGGACAATGCCGAGAACGTATCAAAGTAAGAAAGGTGTTCAAGATCAGTGTAATTATGACCCAGAAATTTTAAGGAAACTAGTTCGAGATATTGAGTGTGGTAAATTAACAAATAGAAAAGCTTTTAATAAATAAATTTCCTTATCTGAGTCTTTATTCCTTATTTTAATGGTGGACATCCTTAAAATATGTTAAAAACCACTGAAATCAAACAGAAAGAATGTAGAATAAAAAAAGGTCAATATGTGTCCTAAATCCTCCCCCCCCCCCCCCCTTACACTTCAAAACACTGGACAGAGATTGAAAATACACATGTGTCTGAAATCAGCCCAGCCCACGGAGTGATTTCGGACACTTTATTTGCCTGTCTCAGGCAAAAGTAGATGCACATGGACGTTCTGTTTCTAGGATATTTTATTGGTTATACACATACCCCACCACTTCCATAACAAACAAAACCTACTAAAGGTATAGTGAAAATAATCTCAAAACTGTCCAAAATCACCACGTTTGACGGTATGTGTATATTTTTATGATGAAAGCAGTGGCTGAAAATTTAAGTTGTGTGAATGTGACTGCCTTTTCTATGTGCCTGCCCTGTGGCTTGGCGGTCACTTTACAGTGAGTTATTCCCTGTCCTCTGTTATTGACATTCCAACCTGGACTTTCCATTGTTACAATAATTGCATTAAATGCTTTACTGCACTTCATGGTCTACATAGCAGTGTGACAAAAGCAGAATGCATTGGCATCTATAATAAGAATGTGCGCAACAACAGAATTATATGAATTTACGTTTAAGTATAAAAAATACTAATGTCACAGAAAGTGATTGAAAAATTATGCTATAACTTAAAATCACATATTGGTCAACCTATATGGAGAAGGAATAAATAGAAATAACTAATAATGTGAAGAGTAGTTTTGTCGAGAAGAGTTCCCATTGATATGTCGTATTTTACAAACTGTGGGTTATTACAGAACATGTATAATAGTGATTATGTCTACAATAACCTTCTTACCTTCCAAGTTTCACATGAAGATCACAGTCTGCATGAAGAACATATCCCATAACACGACGCAGTCGCCGGCTGAGAACAACTGCAGCTGATGTACCTTGCAAGAATACTTCATTGAGGCTTCCAATTAGCTCCATAAGATCTTGTGCAGCCTTTATTTTTCTGAAAAAGTGATATGCAGGTCTGTTATAATAGAAACAGATAATTCAGTACATGGCTCGAAATAACTGAAATAAATATCCTCCAATTCTTTCCTTATTTCTTAATGACTAAACAACAATAAATTGAGCAGTGAGCACATAAAACTGAAACATCAAAAGTGGCAATGGAGAATTTGTTTAGTACTCTTCCAATTAAGGTGTTTTTAGACATCTATAAATAAACATAAAATAATAAATAAATAAAATGTTAATTAACCCTTAACTACTATAAACATTGACAGAAATGCAACTACTATGGAGGGGTCTCTCAGACTGCTCTCTTATTTTCCATATATTAAACTAGTATTTTGCTAAATATATATTTTCATGACTTCCTGTCATTCATTACACTTCTTAGAGGTGGCATTAGTAAAAATTTGACTTTTTTTTTTTTAATAATGGAGTATGAATAACACGATGACAAGTAAAACACAAGGCAATTTGCGGTACATTTTTATTTTTTGTGCTACGAAAAGAACAGCAAGTAATTATTTCTCTACACCCCCACAGATTATCATTATAGAGATTATATTAAAAATTCACTGCATTATTAGATACAAAAATCCCATCTGAATTATAGTAAATTATATGTGAAATCTCCTTTCCATTTACGATTCTCCCAGAAAGGTTGCCACATTTTCCTTATAAAACAGAAAGTACAAACTAAAGATATCCTTCTGTGTGCCACTAAATACTCTTTTAGTCGCTTTGACCCCGCATACACTTCACGCAGACCTTTCTAGAACACCCCAAACAAATTGGAACACCACACTGTTGACACGGATATCGTCTTGTCCTCTTCAGAGGAGGAGGACAAAAGGCACACATTCTGTTTTGGTGTATGAGGCTCATGATGTATATTCAGCAATCTTCTAATGGTGCCACTCACCTCTTGTGGAAAGTGTCAAATAGAAAGTCTACGCTTCATATGAGGCTCAACTAGATCTCTTGCTAGGGTCTTCATGAAGCTCATTCTTGTCATTACTTCTGCCTTTGGATATGCTTGATGTACCACACGCAACATCTACTCAAGTGTAAAAAATTGCCAAAGGCCATCTTGTCCACCAACTCGAAGAAAAACCTGCACATCTTTGGTCGAGGCAGTCTACACCTCCTTTTGTTGTATTATAAAACTGGATGATCTCAGGGTTTTCTGATACAGGATCATTATTTTCTGAATGATGCAGAGAAGAGACCAGTATTGCAGTTTTGGCCTTTTTGGGCACAAAAGAAACCAGAGTCATGTCTTCTGCAAAACTATTAACAGATGTCTTCAACCGACATTTCCTATTGGGTAGGAATTGTGGTGGAATCTCCTTTTTGTTTCTTTTCAGTGTACCAACATATGTGAGACCTTTTTTTTGAAAGTTCATTGACTAGTTCTATAGATGAGTACCAGTTGTCACCTGTAACATTTCTTCCAGTATTTTCAATAGGTTTCACCAGACGAAGTACAGCCTGTGTGGGAACACTGTAACTTTTCTCATGGTTTGAAAGGGTGTGAGCATCGCTACCTTTTCAAGAATAAATGTTTGCATTATACAAGTAACTTGTCCTAATGTCAGTCAAACACTGAATTTTCACGCCATATCTTGCCGGTTTGTTTGGCATATACATTCTAAACCCACACCTTCCACTGAATGGCACAAGCATTTCATCGACACATACTGTTGTACCTACAGAATAGCAAAGTTGACTGTTTTCGATTATACGCAGAAAGATTTGTGAAACTGCTGCTGCCTTATCTATTTCCTTTCTAATCTCCCGATCATCTGGGCTGTCAAATTGTAATGAATACATTAAAAACAGAATTTTTTCCTTACTAACAGTGCATATGAAAATATCTCTGCCTGTTTCATTGGTTGCAAACAGGCTGTAAACTGATTCATGCCCCGATTTGAAAACCGCTGAAGACCCTAACAGGCCAATTAGGGCCTTCAATTCAATGACGTCAATATCTTGTAGATAGGACAAGCGATCATTCACAAACTGTGCTCTAAGCTGCGATATTTTCAGTTTTGTCCATAGAATGATTTCGTCTAGAATATCTTGTGTAAAGAACAGATTCCATACCTCCAAAGTAGAAGGGTTTTCTCCAAGACTTTGAGCCATCTGTCACAGTCCAGGATGCTGTAAGACGATGTGGTGTTGCCTTGTTCTTACGTTGGCTGCCGGCTGCTTTTTTCGCCATCGAAAACATTTGTTCTTACCGAAGAAGTAAGCTGCTTCGTCATCATCAGGTGTCACATCTTCATCACTCTCAGATTCCTGCTCTGGATTAGCGTCATGTTCACTAAATACCTCAAAATCAGGGTCATTATCGCTGTTGTCAAAATCATCAGAGGATTCACCGAAACTTTCTTGATCATCCACATCCGCTTCACATAAAATACGTTGCATAGAACGTTCAGCTTTTCCTGCCATGGAGAAACACGACACGGAACAACAACAGCGAGAGAGAGGCCACAGCCACAGCACTGTTGCTTAGCAGGCCGCGCTCACGAAGCCGACTGGCCAGGCGCTAGAGGCAGAGCCTGCACCAGCAGCACGCAAACACTATGGTCGGTCAGTGAGGCCACGCAAGGCTCATAAATATGGAACAGAGCAGCAACACTGCAAGAATTCTGGCACGTGGAACTTGTCGGCCACCAGGAAGGTACATGGAATAGTCCTTTTAGCTTGGCAGTGGTGTGTGAAATATCTCGACTCAAAAAGTCGTAGCGGTCTGAGAAAACCGCAGATAATAGTTAAGGGTTAAGCTGTAATTCTGACACCAGTGGAATACTTATCATAAATGGAATATGAAAATAATATCCTTGATCTTGAACAAACTATATAATATAAAAGCACTCTTAATGTCAGGCATGAAATAAAACATTATTAATTTATTTATGTGCCCCCTTCTTCAGCATGATCTTAGTAAGAAATTTCACTTTTCTTGTTGGGTTATATAAAAGCATAGTTTGCTTCATGGCACAACAGATGGGGCATTCAAGTGTTCTTTGAAGTCTGAGGCATCTGCAGTTTACAGTTTGTGGAATTGGTACAGTGGTAAGTGTTCTTTGCTTACACTGTCAGGTCACGGAGTCCCTCACTCCCATTTATGGCCTCCTTCTAGTCACTGGTCTCTCTCTCTCTCTCTCTCTCTCTCTCTCTCTCTCTCTCTCTCTCTCTCTCTCTCTCTCTCTCTTTCTTGCTTTATCTGTCATACACACACACACACACACACACACACACACACACACACACAAAATCACTGTCATACCAGCCTGCTCAGTTCCAGCTGTAATGTAGCAGTACAGTAAACACGTATCCGTCAATCCCTCATACTAACCATTATTCCCCATCTGCACTCACTTGTATGCAGATATTGTGCCTTCTGACGTCAACATGAGATGTATCAGCACTTGCTTGTGCTTTTCAAGTTTGTCTGACTACCTTGAAAACAGAGTTCAAGGTTGATTTGCGATAACCCCCTTCAAACCTTACAATTTTTATAAGACACCCTTTCTCTTTATTTCTTTGTGGCACTTCAGAGTATGAGGGTTCAGCTCCAATATTATCTTTCATTTTGAATATACATGAGCACATTGGGCACGATTGCATGTTTGGGGCGCCGCTGTCGCCTTTGCAGTGGCAGTAGCATGTTCCATGAAAGCAGAAATCACGTGCCTGGCAAAACCAAAAGTGACCAGTGGTCATGTAGCGCCCACGGGATGGTCCGCTATGGCGGCTATCTTGATGCCTTTAATAAAAACAATATTTGAAAGAAAACTGACCACACATAAACCAAGTGAGGTACAGGGCAGCTGGTACTGTCATATTAAAGGGAATTTTAACATGGACAACAAGGTGTATTTTTGTGTTATGTGTCTCCCATACTTATTGAACTATTTATCGATAAACAATTTCATAATGATAGAAACTTCAGAAATTAATAACTAATCAACAAATGAACCAATATATGTGTATGATGTGCCGATGGATAGATCTCAGAGAGCTTTATCAGACTATGATAGTAGATGGTTTATAAATATTACTGTTTGGGAAGTATTTAATAACAAAGGTTTTCCATAAAAAAAACTTTTGATATTTGACACACAACGCTTACGTAAATAATAAAGATATTGGCAGTGCACACATTAGGTAAGGGGTAGGAATACACGTATAGCAAATAAGTTAACTACTTATGTTTAAATCAAATAGTGAACAAAATTTCAGCCGATCAGTTGCATAAAATGGTTTATGTACGTACACCTTTCCCAGGTTTCAGCAAAAGTAATTCTGCCTTCTTCAGAAGATTTACACTTAGCTCACATTGAAGTAGTTGTTAAATAAAACAAAATCAAGTGCCCATTATATGGCTAACTCCATGTCGTGGAATAAAATATAAAATATTAAAACTAATGTCTGCAAGATAAAAATTGTGGAGCAACGTGACACACAGGTTGAGTGAGCAAAATAAATAAATGTTAATTAATTAATGGGATATTGTAAGGGACAATACACAGTTGCAAGGAAGACATGAATTGGAGTGATGCAGGATAATGAGTGAGGGGGGAAGGGTGGGGGAAGGGAGGAAATGTTATACATAGGGTTCAGGGATGGAAGTTATCTTAGGTTGAGGCCAGGATGGTTGCGCGTCCATAGAATGTGTTGTAGGGACAACTCCCATCTGTGCAGTTCAGAAGAGCTGGTGGTGGAGGGGAGGATCCAGATGGCTTGGGTAGTGAAGCAGCCACTGAAATCCAGAGTGCTGTCTTCAGCTGCATGCTGTGCCACAGGGTGGTCCAACTTGCTTTTTGCCACAGTTTGGCTGTGGGCATTCATCCTACTGGACAGCTGGTTTGTCATCATACCAATATAAAATGCTGTGCAATGATTGCAGCAGAGTTGGAGTGATGGAGTGATGAATTGGAGTGATGCAGGATAATGAGTGAGGGGGGAAGGGTGGGGGAAGGGAGGAAATGTTATACATAGGGTTCAGGGATGGAAGTTATCTTAGGTTGAGGCCAGGATGGTTGCGCGTCCGTAGAATGTGTTGAAGGGACAACTCCCATCTGTGCAGTTCAGAAGAGCTGGTGGTGGAGGGGAGGATCCAGATGGCTTGGGTAGTGAAGCAGCCACTGAATTCCAGAGTGCTGTCTTCAGCTGCATGCTGTGCCACAGGGTGGTCCAACTTGCTTTTTCCCACAGTTTGGCTGTGGGCATTCATCCTACTGGACAGCTGGTTTGTCATCATACCAATATAAAATGCTGTGCAATGATTGCAGCAGAGTTGGTATATCACATGGCGGCTTCCACAGGTGGCCCGACCTCCCATCACAGGCTTATCCCCCATCAGAGGTCGGGCCACCTGTGAAAGCAACCATGTGATATACCAACTCTGCTGCAATCATTGCACAGCGTTTTATATTGGTATGACGATAAACCAGCTGTCTGTCAGGATGTATGGTCACCGCCAAAAAGCAAGCTGGACCTCCCTCTGGTACAGCAATGCGGTTGAGCAAAGCACTTTGGATTTCAATGGCTGCTTCACTACCCGAGGCATAGGATACATTTTGCTTCCGTAAGCAGTTAGGGAAATTAATATCCACCTACACAAAGCTCTGCATGCCTGGGTAAGCCTGAGATGTGGTGTATCCCCAGAGGTTTCCCTCTATTGATTGTTATACCTATCAGCAAGTAGCACACTTGGGATTGAGGTGTTGGTTTTAATAGAGGTATTTTCCTTCCTCATGACCCAGGCAGTCAAATTAAGATTCCCCTTCCCTGATATACAAACTGTTCCGCCACTGTGCCACACAGTGGTTGCCCAAGTGTGCCAAAAGTTTACGGTGTCAGAGGGTTGGTATTGTCTACATCCCCAGTTCAGAACCCCATGTTCACCAAGCCTGTACTCAGCAATTTAATTCTGAGCCTCTGAGGGGTCCAGGAGAAGGCACTGGAGACCTAAACACATTTGGTCAGGTGCAGCGTGTCATGTCTGTAGCCACTGTGACACCACACTCAGTGGGAGTGTCACCCTGCATGTCTTGCGGTAATGTTGGTTGGTTAGTGGGTGGCAAGGGACCAAACAGTTAGGTCATCAGTCCCTTTAGCTCAATGACACATTCAGAAGGAGATGGTAGAAATAAAAATGTGGCCGAGCTAAGAATATTATGATAGTAAAATGGGAGGGGGGGAGGCTAAAAAAGCAATTCAAATCAGTAATACATCAAGACCAAAAGTTACAGAATATAGGGAATCCTGCAGTGTACATCCCCATACCTCTACAACAACATGAACATCCAACCCCAAGTCACTAGTGATGAGCATGTAGTGATTAACAGATCATGTCCCTAGAGCACTCTTTTGCAGTAGTGTAAGCTTGGAGTTCATTCTCAAAGGTGCTTGACAGTGAGATTTTACAAATAATCTTAGATTTAGTGGAATATAAGACTTTGTTAGCAGATACTACAATGACAGCACATTATTTTCATTCAGAATCACAATATGTGCAAAGTGAAGTATTCTAATGTTACACTCTCACCAACCACTTAGCTGCTAGTTTTCTTTGGGACAACTTATCCTGTGTAAAGTAAGTGCTTCAGACTATTTCATCTCCCTGTGTTTGGGAAAAACAAATTCAAAAGTTTCACCTACATGTGTTACCACTCCATGCCCACCTATACTAATTACTGCATCTCCACTATCAGGACATCCCCCAATTATCATCCATTACTTTAGTGTGCTTTTTCTTTGAAGCCATACCCCTGACTACTTCAAAGTCTACTGGCATGTTCCCCAGTTAACAAATAGGGTCTTTACTGGAGACTCTGTGGAAGTTTAGGTATACGCGTGGTTGTGTGTGTACTACTTCCAGAAGAGTGAAATTTTCAAAAGTTATTACAGATGATGTTTCTGCAAAGTGTTTTAGTGCATCCTGCATTGATTCACTTTCGGTGAGTGATGGCACACCCCCCCCCCCTTTTTTTTCTCTCCTTGTATTGCTTTGTCTAATAATTTTCCTTATCATTTACCAGACCTGTTTCTGAACTATAAGAATTAGGACTGCCTCTCAATAGTGCCTCATAGTATTTTATAGTGAACCGTGCTAATAATAGCAACATATTGCATTGATATAAAACTTCCTGGTGATTTAAAACAGTTTTCCAGACCAACACTCTAACTCAGAACAGGGAAGTTGTCTACTGAGTCAGCTACCCATGTACATGTTTGGGTAACCACGTAGACAGAAAACTTACTATTAAAATACAATGATACCTGGTTCAAATCCCAGTCTGCTCAGCAGTTTTAATCCTCTAGGAAGTTTCATATCATTGCACATGTTGCTGCATTCTGGGAATTTTATATATTATTCAGTGATTTTACGTGATCTTTACATTTCACATCCTAATGAGAATAAGGTACCAAAATACTGAAACACCAGTTTTCATTTCAATGGAACAATATGTATCACAATACTCATATTCAACTTAGAGTTAGTTTTACTTTCAAATAATGAATGTCATTTTAAACAAGATAACAAAAGTAATGGCATAGCAATATGCACAGCTACAAATGGCAATAGTAACATGCACACAAGATGCAGGCCCATCAAGTGGCAGTTTCACAGTCGTGTTATAATTACTGACTGTAGCTTAATGCAGAATTTCCTTACTTTTAAAACAAAGGTTTGGGATCATACTGGTAAAGTGGCTTGACCCACAGCAATTTTACTCAAAATTGGCACCTGAGGTTGTGATTTAAGGTTTATGCAACTGGACGTGCGCATAACAACTGCAGCAGTCTTTATCCAACACGTTTATCTTTGCAATATAACACATTACAGTATATTCCACTTCTCTTGATATAACTCACCTGCAAAATGTATCATTGGCAATCAAAGGAATGGTGTGTTTTTGCAACCAGCAGAAATGCAGAGCCAACATTTCAACAGAGCTTGGCCTGACACCTTCTTTGGGAACAGGATGCTGACCCTGTCGGGTGAAACGTTCCAACCACATGATGCCATTCATCATTTCTGCCAAACAGTTTTCATCACTCAACACTTTTGGACCCAGAATTACTAGCTCCACAATACAAGAGTTGATTGCAGTCAATAGACTATACAGTTTTTGTAGCAGTAATTGCTGGCAATGAATGGAATCAACTTCACCTGCACAAAAAAGAATGAACTGTAAGACAAAGAATGTAACAAGTTATAATCTACACACAGATTTAAGTTTATTTAATACTAGCAAATTGCAGATAAATTCCTTGCCTCCCTCTCTTGTCCATCTTTTCATTCCCCCCTCCCCCCTCTGTGTGTGTGTGTGTGTGTGTGTGTGTGTGTGTGTGTGTGTGTGTGTGTGTGCGCACACGCGCCTATCTCCTCCTCCCACATCTCTCTGTCCTCCTCCTCCTCCTCCTCCCTTGCCTCGGTATCAATTGCCAATAAATGTACAGTAGATTTTGTCAAATTCTGTCAGGTAAAATACCCTCCACCAAGCACCATACAAAAATTTCTGTACACAGTGAGTTTCCACTTGTTTCCACTTGAAGGTCAAGTGTACAAAATCTCACAAAGATTGGAACAAAACTATAGATTTATAGGCTATTGAAACATATGGACACATCGAAAACTGCAATATTAGTTTTTCTCAAATTTTCCAATTAGATTTTGCATACAAATTTATTTAATATAAAATTTGTCTGGAGACTTACAAACATAACAAAAAAGAGTTCAGGCAAATCATTCGAGCCTTTCTCAAGTTATGGCATTTATTTATTGTTATTTTATTTCTTTATTTATCTATCTGTACACAATAAATTTGTATGGATGGTGTCAACATATTTGTAAACAATACAAATATTTATTCTTAAGTACATCAGCTACAGTTACACAAATAAATATTTGTTGGGTGGTTGTGGAAGTTAATAATTTTGTACAATGTGTCCTCATGGTACTGTTTGTTATGTATCACTACAGTTCTTTTTGTAGCTTTTTATTTAATATAAAATTTGTCTGGAGACTTACAAACATAACAAAAAAGAGTTCAGGCAAATCATTCGAGCCTTTCTCAAGTTATGGCATTTATTTATTGTTATTTTATTTCTTTATTTATCTATCTGTACACAATAAATTTGTATGGATGGTGTCAACATATTTGTAAACAATACAAATATTTATTCTTAAGTACATCAGCTACAGTTACACAAATAAATATTTGTTGGGTGGTTGTGGAAGTTAATAATTTTGTACAATGTGTCCTCAAGGTACTGTTTGTTATGTATCACTACAGTTCTTTTTGTAGCTTGAATTTATTTGTCTATTTTGTATTACCAAAAGGTAATACGATAACTAATTAGGGAAGTCATTTGATTAAAATACCATAAAATCCTTATAACATCCTGGAAAAAATCAATAAATGAAACAGGATTTTCTAAATTCTCTGACATTCATAATGATTACAGCCTGCAGTTCATCATATGTTACAGACCATGTCAAACAGCTAAGCTTAGCATCATTTTACTACAGATGATTTCAAATGTTTGACATGAAATGTCCTAAAATTCATTTAAATTTTCATATTTTCATGCCATAATGTCTTATGGCATTATATTTTGCAGTATATCATTGTCTATATTAACAAAAATAAAGTGCTGCATGTATGTAAGTGCATCACTGCAGAACAGCTTGACTGGTTTGGATGATCTTTCCTATGTTGTGTCTGCAATTCCCAGGACAAGATTTGTACAAAAGAAAATTTTTGGACAATGTACCAGAAAATTGAAAAATTTGAAAAAATTTAAAAGTGAATATTTCAGTGTGTTTTTTAATTATTTCAACACCACAACTCTCAATTCGCACATAGGAGAGGGGTAATTCCTTTTCTGTTTTGTCCTTTATAGTTTGTGTAAAGTTTTCATAAAAATTAAAAAATTAAAATAATTTGGACAGTTACAATGGAAAGTCGAAACATTCAAACAGAGTGCAAAAATAATAATTTTTGTATACACCCTCCATCGCAGCTGATGATCGGGATGACATATTTGGTTTAACTGATCACCATCACATTTCGAGCATTTCTGCGCTTTTTCATCAAAAAGGATTTTACGCTCTGAAAACCATGGAATAGTGCAAAAGATTTCAATGCCAGATCATCACTTGAGAATGGTATTACAATGTGGCTGATTTTGTTGTTGTTGTTGTTGTTGTTGTTGTTGTTGTTGTTGTCGTCGTCGTTGTTGTGTTCATAATTGCCAGGATAAAGCATGTATAAAAAGTTGGAAATTTTTCTATGAAAATCTCAATGAAAGAAATGGGACTACAGTATCAGTTTGACAGTTCCATTGTCACATAGCTACATAAAAGAAGTAAAGTTTAGTTTTCCAGCTTTGCACTCGCATATTTTCATAACAATAACAGAATCTGCATTTAATACTAATATTTTGAAAACAAGAATACAACTGGAAGTGATGGTGTGGTGTTTTATTGGTGGTGATCATATTTGATGTTACAATGATTGAATCATTGTCAATTCACAGTTGTTTGGTGTGTTGCAAACATTCAGTTTAATGGTTTCTTTCTCTGGGGAGAGGGGAAAAAATGAAACCCATGAGGCGTTGAAACATATGTCGACATGTGCAACACAACAATAAATTATGCATTCTGTATTGATATTTATTGAAGAAGAAAACAACTGATAGTGACTTTTCAGTATGTTAACCGTGCTAACAGTGGTAATCATATCTGTGGGGCATTGCAAAGATATAATTGATGTCAGTTTGTGGTATTTTTGTGTGGTGCAAACAAACTGAATAAAGATCGTGGTTCATTGAGGCGGCATAATATCATTCGACAGACACACAATCCAATCCAAGTACAAGATTGTAAAAGCCAGTGAGACAAAGATTGTAGACAGGTAAATAAGAGATAAATTCTCAAGGGCAATCTGTTATCACTCAGTATGGTTGATGGTGGAGGGTAGGTTTCAATACATTTTGACACTGTCTCATCACGAATGGTGGAAGATATATGTAATTTTTCACAGATAACGGGCAGGAGGAGATGGGCAGAGAAAAGAAAGACAGACAGGTGAACATAGAGAGAAGAGGATGGACTACTGGAAAATTCTAAGAAATACATTATGTAGGAATGTTCTGTGAATCACAAGTACCACTGTTTATACCAGGATGGGAGAAGGAGATGTAGCGAAACAAGAGGGATGGATGGAGGAGGAGGAGTTGAAGGTGGAAGTAGACAGAGGCGTTTGAGGAGATGGACAAATAAATGGGGGAGGAACAGGGGGTGGATAAGACGGAAATTCAGTTTTGTATCGAAATGCTATGCATTGCTGAGTTGGCTAGTTAATAAAGAAAGTGTTTTTCTGCCAAGACAGAGATGAAACCATACTACGCAAAAACCGTGGAGCAACCGACATGTAAAAGTGAGTCACACGATCATTACATCACAACATCTGATGCAAACCTGTCTGCATTCCACACAGGTGGTGATATAAAGTACAACCTACATCAAGACCACCAGAAGACATTAACTGCACTTCAGTTTATGACCAACCACTGCCCCCCCCCCCCCCCAGTCCACAAATACCCCAGCTTCTACCCGACAATGAACAATATTAACAGATGTTACATTAGAATATTTTAAGATAATGTAAGCCAAATAATTTTCTGTATGTAAACAGCAGGTGCCTTTTCACCTGGTAAGTCAAACTTTCTATCAACTTCTTGTAAGAGATTCAATCTAAGCAGTGTACTTTATATTTTGACTAAGATCAATGTTGCACTTTCTGTTTAACCTCCATTTTTAAGTAATATAACCACATTGCAGAATTTGTACCACCAGATGATGATGGATTAACCCATCAAAACTAGTTATCAGTAAAATAATTGATCATATTGTGAGCCTGGCATTTTCCTTTAGAAGATAATTATCTTAGCATTATGTTAAATTAAATGTAAGAAAATAAAGTGACTAGTAGCAGAAATTACAAATGTTTAAAAAATGTCATTTCCACACTTTCATATGTTATAAAAGTTATAATTCAAACAACAGTGCCACAATAAATTTACTACCATATGTAGTTTCTTGTTAACACTTAATCACAACTGAAGAATAACATCTACAGTCGCAATGCACTTTGGAAGGAGGAAAAAAAAAATTTTTCTTAGCCAAGCCTGCAAAATATTTTTATTTCTTATATTGTACCAGTTTCGGCAGTTGCTGCCATCAACTGGAAATCACAAAAATATTTTACATCAAAGCCAAGTACAGCAGCGTCTAATTTACAATAAAATATTGTGATCGTTTCTAAAAGCCCTTCCATTTTACTTCATGTAGTAGGAGAAAGAATTTGCTCATTTTTAATAGTTAAAGATTAATTAAAGGAATACCTACTACATGATGTAAAATGGAAGGGCTTTAAGAAATGATTGCAATATTTTATAGTAAATTAGATGCTGCTCTACTCAGTAAAAATGTAATCTTTTTGGCGTTGTAGTAAAATATTTTGTTCATTTCCTGTTGATGGCAGCAACTGCTCAAGCTGGTAGAATATAAAAAATAAAAATATTTTTCAGCCTTGGCATAAGAATGTTTTTTTTCTAAATGAAAAATAACACTTGACATTAATATTGTCAACAACAGTAACATTGAAACTTCCTGGAAGATTAAAACTGTGTGTGATAACCAGGATTACAACCTGAGACTTTGCATTTTGATGAGTTAGCACTCTAGATTAAGAAAAGGCAAACCTACATATCTAGCTTTTGTAGATTTGGATAAGGCTTTTGACAATGTTGATTCGAATAAACTCTTTCAAGTTCTTAAGCAAGCAGGAGTAAAATATAGGGAGCGTAAGGTTATTCACAACTTGTACAAAAACCAGACAGCGGTTGTCAGAGTTGCAGGGCCTGAAAGGGATGCAGCGGTTGGAAAGGGAGTAAGACAGGGTTGTAGCCTTTCTCCAATGTTGTTCAATTTGTACATTGAGCAGGCTATAAAGGAAAGCAAGGAAAAATTTGGAGAAGGAATTTAAGTTCAGGGAGAAGAATTAAAAACATTGTGTTTTGCCAATGACATAGTAATTCTGTCAGAGACAGCAGAGGATCTGGAAGAGCAGTTGAACGGAATGGACAGTGTGCTCAAAGGTGTATATAAGATGAACATTAACAAGAGAAAAACGAGAGTAATGGAGTGCAGTCTAAGAAAATCAGGCGATGCTGAAGGAATTAGATTAGGTAATGAAACAATAAAGGCGGTAGATGAGTTTTGTTACTTGAGCAGTAAAATAACAAGTGATGGTCAAAGTACAGAGGATATAAAATGTAGAATGGCAATGGGTAGAAAAGCGTTCTTGTGAAAGAGACATTTGTTGACATCTAATATTGATTTAAGCCTAAGGAAGTCCTTTCTGAAGGCATTTGTGTGGAGTGTTGCCTTGTATGGGAGTGAAACATGGATGATAAACATTGCGGACAGGAAGAGGATTGAGGCTTTTGAAATGTGGTGCTACAGAAGAATGCTGAAGGTTAGGTGTGTGGATTGTGTAACTAATGAGGAGGTACTGAACAGAATTGGGGAGAAAAGGAATTTCTGGCATACCTTGACTAAAAGAAGGGATTGATTAGTATGACACATTCTTAGACATCAATGAATTGTGAATTTAGCATTGGAGGGAAGTGTGTGGGATACAACCCGCAGAGGAAGACCAAGAGATGGATACAGTAAGCAGATTCAGACAGATGGAGGTTGCCGTTCTTATGTGGAGTTGAAGAGGCTTGCTTAGGATAGGGTATTGTGGAGAGCTGCATCAAACCAGTCTCCGGACTGAAGACCACAACAACAACAACAACAACAACAACAACAGCACTCTATGTACTGAGCTATTCCAGCATCCTTCACAACCTATAGGAGGTGAGGTACTGGCAGAAATAAAGCTGTGGAGAAGGGTCTTTAAGCGTGCTGGGATAGCTCAGTCAGTAGAGCACTTGCCTGCGAAACTAATAAGTCCCTAGTTCGAATCCCAGTTCCAGCACCCAGTTTTAATCTCTCGGGAAGTTTAATATCAGCGCACACTCTGATGCATAGTGAAAACATAACTTTGGGAACATTAACATTGTCAACATTCAATCACAAATGAAAAATAACAGTAACATTAATAAAGACAATACTAGGACAAATAACTACACTATCCATTTAGCCACTTTTATATGACACAGAAAGGAATAATCTTATTTGCTAAATAAAATAAATAAAACTTTGACCACTCACCCAATTTCACACAGAATCCAATAAATAACAAATTAATGGCAAATACAAACTGAAATTAAATCTGCTTGACAATTTTTTCTATACCACATTCATGAAAAGACAGAGGTGTATTGGAATTTAATGTGGATGTGGCATGTCCAATGTGGGGCAGATTATTACAACTGGCAAGGAAATACACAAGTGACACACTCAAAATAATCAACCTAGTAAATCAACTGCCACCAAACACTACCTCCACAATAATTGTGAATTGACATCGAGGATACAAGTATCACACGGTAAACACCACATTTATGGATTCGAAGTGCAGCAGTCGGAGGTGATGGTTGTATGACTACACAGTCAGTGTGCCTGTGTGATTGCATGACTGCTCTATTTTCTGAACAAGGCCATGGCCGATAGCTGAATGTGTTGTATGTGTGTGTCTTTTGTATGTGCCTGTCGCAGCTCGTCGCCACGTCTTTGCGGTGAGTTGTAAACTGTCCTCACTCTATTATTATACATTTATGGGAGAGTGTGATTAACAACAATTGGGCTTTATGAAGATCTTGCCAGCCATCAGATCCACCAAAGTTGGGAAACATAAAGAGAATGGAAATTTTAAGTATGTAATCTGAAAAACAAAAGAGAATCAAAGGGTGTAATTGGTGTGAGGAGTAATAATCCATTGTAAACAGCAACATTGTGCTAACAGTAGTAGACAATCCACCAGAGTGGAGGCTCGAGTACACATAAAAGTGTACAACTCACAATATGTGTGGTCGACAAAATATTGGAAACAGCAACTGGACTGTACACCAAGGGGCACAGAATTAAGGTCAGAATGTGATACAGAAAATTAAAATAAAAACTTCGCAATGAAATTAATACAGTAAGAATACGATGAAAGCATATGTCTTGCTGGGTGAGTATTCTTCACAGTGCAGGACTATATTTCCAGGAGACAGATTACATTATACGTATTCTTAACCATTTCACTTTGATGATTATTGTGTACGACTCCCGAAACTGCTTCAGCTTTAACTAAGGCACTGGGTATGTACATAAAAATTTTACTGAATACTTATTGAATATATGATTAATGGCCAAGTGCAGACCATCAACTAAAACATTTTTCTATTACCTATAAGCTTTTCTGACTAAAATTATTTTGCATGAAATTCTTTGGATTGAGAGCATCACACTGTTAAAAAATAAAAAATAAAATAAAAAACAATGGATTGGTAACAAAAATTTCATTGGAATGTCTGAAGGCCTTTACGACGGGCACAGGTGACAGCAACTGAAATCTTGCATTATTTTACAATATAATAGTACACAAACCAGAGGTATTTTACATTTTTTTCTTCTTCGCTTGTAATAAAACACAGTTCTATACAACCAATAAGATTTCAACCATGATTTTTAAATATCTTTCACATAAAATTTTGCACAAATAATGTAGTTATTGAATAGTATAATGAAGATATAATTTAACAGACTGCTATTAAGCAGCATACAGTAGTCCCTTACCTTTAGTGAATTTCTGTGAGAGACCCAACAGTGAGAGACCAGAAGGCTTTTCTTTTCTTGCAGACTGCTGTCTGATGTAATTAATGTAATTTAAAAGATGTAGACCATTTACTGTGGCGCTGTAATCGTGCCAGTCGAGATGAATATGTCTACACTGCTGCTGGGCAAATGGCAACCACCGTACATCCCATGGAAGTTCCTTCCAGTCGCAAATATCCACTGCTTTCACACCTAGACCCAATCTATCCATTACAGATAAATTGCTAACCAACCTACAAGTGAAAATATAGCAATTAAATCAAAACATATGAAAATATAATGACAATATACTAAACATTATTTTTTTTATATTTCACATCTCTTTACAATATCGAATTTGATGAAAATTAAAAAAAAAAAATATCAAAGCAGGAAAAAGGAGGAGAAAGAAAAAATAAGTAAAATAACTGGAAAGAAAAATGACATTGAGCTCCAGGTTAATGTACTACTTCAGTTGATTTTTGGGCCTGCTCAGCTCTTAGCATAAATGTTTCTAGATTTCATAAATGAACTCTAGGTGTGATTTGTGGTCTTCAAGAAGTAGAGAATCTTAGATTACTAGCCCTACAAGTTATTGTAAATCTTTTAGCAGGTGCCCACTAATGCTGAATCACCACCCGAATTTATTATTGTAGGATCTACTTTTAAAATGAAGTACCACAAGACTCTTGTAAAAGTTCAAATCTGTACATTTACACATCTTTAACTACTTCATTAAGATGCACATGCATGGGTCAGGCACATTGGTCCTACTCCCCACCAATAGGGGGCACTGCTACACATCACTTCACAAGAATATTCTGTTCACATTCAGACTTTAGCTGATGTGATGCAGCACTGCCTGCAGTAACAGTAATATGAGGATAATGATGAACTGGTTCACATTTAATGAGGTCGCAGATCTACATCTCTGTTATGGAACTGCTAATTCCAATGCACTTGAGGCAAAATGTATTGATGTAGAACATTTCCCACAGCATGTTTTACCTTCTCACTTATTAGTTGCTACTGCAAGACCATCGACTATATGAAACACAGACCCTGTGCACTGAAGGCAAAAGATGTATTCAGGGAGAGAATAAAGTGGTCAAACATACAGAATGTAATTATGTCTTTTTTGTTGCTATTTGTTTTTAAGGTTTGTTATTGTAACACTTAAAATATCCATTTTGTAAATATGAACAGTAAACAAAAGAGAAGGCTTGGAAGTGTACAATGTTACTAAAATGCATAAGTTGTTCAGCTGAGATTATGCACTTTGTGAACTGTTTCCTGTGCTGCAATAACAGCTCCCTAATTTCACTTCCATGGTCATGGTTATTGTTGAAGTGACATTTAATGAAGAAGGGATCTTAAACACCAAAAATAACATATATTGATCCAATGCTAACCCACACCAAATGTACAAGCATGGACACCAAGAAAAATTTAAGGTTAATGTATGGGCAGAAATTTTAGGAAATCAAATAATAGGACAGTACATTTTACATGATAATATAAATATCGATAACTGCTCAGAAAGGATATTCTGCCAGAGCAACTTGAAGATTTTGCTCTAGAGGTAAGAGTAAACATAAGACTGAAGAGGGTGGAGCTCTGCCACACTATGCAATCTCAACAATGGATAACTTAAATCAGTTATATCCAGATACTTGGATTGGGCAATACATACCAATACGATGGACAGTACGATCCCTAGAGTGAAACCCACTAGTTATTTTCTTTTGGAGTCATATGGAGGAGCTAGCTTATGGCACTCCAGTAATTAAAATAGGGCTCATACCCCTCATAGCTGTTGCCACTGCAGAGATCCAAAATGCAGAGGGCATTTTCAAGTTTGTGCATGAAGGGATGATTGAGCAATGCAATATTTGCATTCAAGCAAATAGCATACAGTTCGAACACCTTTTGTAAATGTGAGTTGTTGTTAATCAGGAATTTATGAAAGTACTGTCCCCACTATAGCGAAACAAAAGCTGCTTTCTGATGTCCTCCCCCCTTTTCACACTTCAAGTAGTAGAGAAAATGTAAGACATTTACTGGTAATGACACAACAATGAAGCTTCAACTCATTTACGCCGGCCGTGGTGGCCGAGGAGATTGAGGTGCGTCAGTCACGGTCTCCGCGGCCACTACGGTCGGGGGTTCGAATCCCCCCTCGGGCATGGATATTTGTGCCGTCTTTAGTGTTAGCTAGTTCATAAGTAGTTTGTAAGTTTAGGGACTGATGACCCCGTAGTTAAGTTCCATAAGCTCTACAAACATTTGAACATTTTTTTAAACTCATTTACTTGTGATGCAATAGGGTTGTTTTATGTTGTACTGTACTTTGTAACAACCAGTGAAGACCACAATACTGGTACATAAAATAATAAATATTACTACAATGTAAACTCATAGGTGCCTAACTCATAGAAAAAGTACTGCCTGCTGAACACAGAACTCGAACCTTGATCCTCACGCACTGAAGTCTACACACATAGGCCCAGAACCACACTGACTTGTTTGCTGGACTTTAGTTCAAGTTCAAATGATCAATAGGCGCAAACCCAGAATATGTAATGAGATATGTCATCATCTGGTGTCTCACATGTGCAACATTTGTTATCCACTTTTGGCATAGTTTGTGAAATTTGTAGCCCCATGAGTCTTACATTACATTTGCCTTAGTGTCATCTACATTGCTTCACAGATTTTGCATGTTAATAAGAAATATCCAGTATAGAAAACATACACACACGCATGAATCCATTGCTGGATCACCAGCATCCATCACAAACAAATTCAATGATAGACACTCTGGTCTTCAGATCTCAAGAGGATGAGAGCCTCATCCAAGATTTACAATGCCTACAAACAGCAATCTAAAGAAATGGCTACTCCGATAATCAAATGTGATGGGTGACACAATCAAACTCAAGAATGTTTGAGACTGTAGCCCAATATCTGGAAATACTGGTAGACTCCTATACAAACATGGCATCCAGAATTGTTCTCTCATGTCAACTAAGATAAAAAAAAAGTATTCTTTATAATGTGAAAGATAATCTAAGTCTCAAAAAGCAATATGTATATTGAATTCCACATGAATCTGCAAGTCTTACCTCAGACAGACTGTCAGAACAGCTGAGGAGAGATGGAACAGACATCAGTGACACACACAACTAAAACGACTGGGAAAACCTGCTGTTGCTGAGCACTATCTTGAATATAATATATTAAACACAGTAAGACCAGAATTGTAGTGCAAACAACAAAATTTAGGGACAGTATAATTACAGTGACTATTGATATTAAGGTGTTGGGAAACATAATTAAAAATTAACTATTGGAAATAACACTCATGGTCTAGTACTAAATTTATTAAAATCTCACTTTTCATCTTAGTTGTTTGTTACATGGAATATAAGTGAAAGCTCTGAAAAACAAAAGAACATCAAAGAGCATAGTGGGCACCAGTAATTGCAATTGAATATAAATAGTATCTCAGATACCATATTTCTCAGTGGGGTTGGAATCCAGACAGCGCACACGCACACACACACACACACACACACACACACACAATGGAAACAACAACTAAGCAGAAGATCCAGAAGCACACTATTAATCAGAAAACCTGAGAGGTCACATGTCATGTTCTAATAAAGCTATTGTTAACAGCTCTTGTGGATGGTGTACGATAATTCCATTCTCTAGGTAAGTACTCTTTTACAGATTGATTTCTTTCCATGTAAAATACTAAGTGAAGAGGGGCAATGTTAAGGTGCTGGTCTTACACTTAGCAGGAACAGCAGAGTTTGAACTGCTCTCTAGCCAAGATCATTCTGTGATCCATTCTTGCATAATATCATCAATGTTTGTTTGTGTTTTATACACGCATCAATGCTCATGGCCTTGCCGCTGTTGAACACTACCTTTCACAAGGTCCTACCGACTGCAAGCCCGCAACCTCCTTCTTAGTTACCTTGACCAATTACAACCTCACCTGCAATTACTTCTCCTTTGAAGGCATAACCTACAAACAAATTCACAGTACAGCCATGGGCACCTGTATGGCACCCTCTTAGGCCAGACTGTTCATGCACCATCTAGAGGAATCCTTCCTGACTACCCAAAATCCCAAACCCCTCATATGGTTCAGATTCACTGATGACATCTTCATAATCTGGACTGAATGTGAGGACACACTATCCACATTCCTTCAAAATCTCACCACCTTCTCCTCCATGCACTTCACCTGGCCCCACTCAATCCAATGAGCCACCTTCCTCAGTGTTGACCTATTCCCTCAGAGATGACCTTGCCAGTACATCAGTCCACATCAAATCTACCAACCATTAACAATACCTCCATTTTGACAGCTGTCACCCATTTCACACCAAAAAGACCCTTCCATACAGCTGAGCCAGTGACAAGCAGCCCCTCTCCAAATATATCAAATGCCTCACTGAGGCCTTCACTGACTGCAATTACCCTCCAAACCTTGTTCAGAAACAGATCTAACGGGCCCTGTCTGTCCGGTCACTCGCCACCTCCCCAACACCCACTGTCCGGCCACAAAGGAGCACCCCTCTTGTGACCCAGTATCACCCAGGACTGGGGAAGTTAAACCAAGTTCTCTGCCAGGGTTTCGACTACCATTCAACCTGCCCTGAAATGAGAAATACCCTACCAAATATCCTCCCCACCCCCTTACAGTAGTATTCCGCCGCCCACCAAAGCTACATAATATCCTTCTCCAATCCTACTCCATCCCTGCTCCCAATCTCTTACCCAATGACTTATTATGCATTAGACCTAGATGCAAAACCTCCCTATCCACCATTCCTCCACAACCTACTCCAGACCTGTCACTGGCATTTCCTATTCCATAAAAGAAAGGGCAACCTGTGAAAGCAGTCATGTCTACAAACTGAGCTGCAACCACTGTAGAGCTTTCTATGTGGGCATGACCAGCACCCAGCAATCTATCTGAATGAATGGCCATTGTCAAACTGTGGCCAGGAGACAGCTGAACCATCCTGTTTCAGAGCATGCAGCAATGCCTAGCATGACTCACTTCAATGACTGCTACACAGACTGTGCCATATGGATCCTCCCCACAAACACCAGCTTTTCTGAACTGCGCAGCTGGGAACTCTTCGTACAATATATCCTATCCTCCTGCAAACCCCAGGCCTAAACCTTCACTAGTTCCTGCCTCTATTACCCTTCCCTTCCCCTCCCTGCCACTCTTTATCCTTACATTGGTCTCCCATCCCGCCACACATTCCCTTCCCTTCCCTTCCCTTCCCTTCCCTTCCCTTCCCTTCCTTCCGCACTGTCCGTCAGACAGCACTGTCTTATTTCCCCCCCCCCCCCCACCCATGGCGCACATCCCCCCTTCACTCCTGCTTCCCTCTACTTGCCACCTCCTCACACCAATAGCTGGTTGCTCTCACCTAGACCATGCTAGCACAGATCGACCACAGCAGCTGGAGATGGCGGTTGTGTGTGTGTGTGTGGGGGGGGGGGGGGGGGGCGCGTGCGTGTGCGTGTCTAACCGACAAAGTCCTAAATGGCCAAAAGCTTTAATGTTGTTGCCATTATTTGTGTCTTTCTGCGGCTCATCGGATATCTCTGTGGTGAGTAAGCAACCTATCCTTCTTGAAAATATTGTTCATAAATTAAACCTGTAATGTTTCTGACAAGCCTCAATTCCAGTGTAGCATGTTCCAAGTGCAAATGAATAAAAATAAATAGCTATGTAATACAATGAGCAGATTGATACAGTGACCACAATAATGTTACAAATATTTAATAAAATACATTATCTGTTATATTCAAAAGAGCTCAACTTCCTAGCTCCTAATTTTGAGGCTACACAATTTTTGAAGTTTTATTTTATTCCCATAGAGAAAAAATTATTACTGTATTTCATACAAATAATTACCTCTTCCAATTTTTTGAAAGTATTTGATACATCTGCAGGGTAGACAGGAGGATTCCATTACCACATGACTGAACTTTAGATTTTAGCCAATTGCTAGCAAGTGGTATTCCCCTGTGAGTCCCAGTAGAGAGAAGAACAAATGCCAGATCTTCAAGAAAGTCTGCACAATTTTCTGGCACATTAACACCTGTCACCATGGGAACTGTTGTACGACTCAGCTGTAGGAAATGAATAAATTGATTAATTAAAAAATTAAAGAAACACAAGTTAATAAGCACAATTATATTTAATTACTTCACACAGAGTGAAATAGCACCACAGTCAGCCAAGTGCCTACCTCCATATTCTTTGCAACAGTCAGAAGTGCAGCACTAGAGCCCTTTAGTGCAGTGAAGACTGTGTTGGTAGTGAGCTGTGGAGCAGGGCAAGCGAGTGCTGCCAGTGGAAATAAGGCATCATCGTGAGTGCCGTGCTTCAGGAGGCTCCTGTAGCGAGACAGCTTCTCCACGAGAACTTCCTGGATGCCAGCCTGCAGGAACTGGCTGCCTCCCCCAGCACGGACATAAATGTCATGGCATGCAGTGGGAAGGGCAGTAACAGCCCTGTGGCCTCGCGCTAGCTGATGCCACAGCAGTGATGCAGTCTGTTCCAGTCTTGAGAGGTGAAGTGCTTTATCTGAAACTACCAATAACAATTTTTTTAAATATATGAACTATCTGAGGACTGGGCACTGCCAGAGTATTTAATTATTCCATCTCATGTCCTCTCCCTTCTTCAATTTCTGTTCTCCTCTTGTTGAAGTCTAAGTGTGCAGTTTTTTTTAAGATCAGAATAAAAATGTAGATTTGTGATGAACTCTGTATGTAAAGTACCCTCTGCCACGCATAATACTAAATTTTATGCAGACAGCGAACTTCCTTTCGTTTTCAAGGTCATATGTGAAAAATTCCATCAAGATGGTAATAAAACTGTGCCGCAGAGAAGAAGACAGGAAAGTTCAGCTGCCTTTTGCAAGAACAAAATGGTGTGGTCCACAGTTTCTCGGAATGCACTGTCATCAAGCGATATAGACACGGGTGCAATGTCAGCATTTAAGAAAGTACTTAATTTTGCACCTTCACCGTGGGACATTCCTATCTGTAACATAATACGTGATGTCAAATAAGTTGTCCGCAAGCTCTCCAGTGAAACAACAGAAGAGAAATACAGTGTGAAACAAGCCGCATCCTAACGATATAAATGCCATCAGCACTCAACATGACCAGGAATGAGCACAATGGACTACATGCCCTACCCAATGATGAGAGCATTGTACTTCTTACCGCTGACAAAGGGAACGCATCCATCATTATGGAATATGATGACTATGATAGAATTATCAGCACTCTACTGGACAAACGTATTTACCAGAAGCTCCCACACAATCCAACATCAAGAATAATGAGGAAGACATCTGAACTACTTCTGCAATCTTCAGTAGAAGACAATGTAGTTAAGAATCTTCTCTCACGGGCACCCAGACCATCTTCAGCATAAGGTTTACAGAAGATCCAGAAAGATGGGACACTGTTTCACCTCATTGTGTCCATCATTGGTTCACCGACATACAAGCTTGCGAAATACCTGGTCAATATCCTCCCTCCACATGTAAGACACTGTAAACATCATCTTAAGGACTCCGTCAATTTCTTCATCTGAATTAACTATCTTCGGCTTGGTGAGAGTGACATTACGGTCAGTTTCAATGTGGTGACACTGTTTACAAATGTGCTTGTCAAAGACTTTTTGGACTTCATGTCCCAGTTCTTTTCAAGTGAAGTGGTCGAGCTATTTAGGCACACTCTTATGTCTTCTTATTTTCTATACAACAGCCAGTATTACGATCCTATGGACAGTGTTGCAATGGGAAACCCTTTAGCTCCAGCTGTTTCGTACCTCGTCATGGAGAATTTTGAAAATATTGCCTTAGATAAGTTGACAATTCGTTTGTTATTTGGATACATGGACGTGAAAAACACGATGAGTTATTAGGAAACCTGAACATCATCAGCAGTAACATCCAGTTCACCAAGGTGGTAGAAAAAGTAAGTACATTGCCCTTCCTTAACATCCTCATCAGTCGCAAACGGAATGCATGCCTTGGCCACAGCGTCTACAGAAAACCTTCCCACACCAATCTGTACTTGCATGCCATTAGCCATCATCACCTGGCAGAGAAGAGCACTGTATTACAGACACTGGTACATTGTGCAAGTACAATATCAGACACCAATAACCTGCCCCATTAGTTGACCACCTATGCAAAGTCTTCAGGAATAATGGCAACGAAAGTCATGAAATAAGTGATGTGATCTCAGAAAAGAAGCACATTAAGACTACTGATAAGGAAGAAGACAAGAAACCTACTTTGCTGCCGTTCTGTGTCGGGCTACATAAGCCGCCTGCTAAAGAGACACAAGATCAAATCAACCTTCATGCCTCTGATGAAAATCCGACAATTATTGAAAGCCATTAAAGACACAGCAAGTCTCAGAACAGCTGAGGTCTACAAGTTTTGTAACAGTGGTCAGTCTTATATTCGACAAACAATACAAACTGTCAAGCAATGCAAGAATGAACATGAAAGGTATTATCGTTTATGATACCCACACAAACCTGCTTTAACTGAGCATGCTTTAGTAAATAGTCATTGCATCAAATTTGATGAAACCACCATTTTGGCTTGCACTAACAGTTTCTGGGACCCTATTTTTAAAGAAGCCATCAAAATTAAAACAACTGGTAACACCCTCAACAGAGATGGCGGCCTGCAACTCAGTGCAGTGTGGGATCCAGTGATTGCAGAGTTAAAACAAGCACATCTAAATCTCACTCAATGCTTGCCCATGTATGGAGCTGTCGTGGAGCATTAGTGATGTCACAGTCAGCAGCCACTTTACATAAGCCCGTACCAGCAGCCACTAGGTAGTCATACCACTTGACAATGGCCAAGGAGTGCTTGGCCGAAAGCTTGTGGAGTTTTAACCACTTGATGCGGACAGAAAATTGAGAACTTTTTATTCAGTGTTATTGCCATGAGACAATGCATACATTTAAACACAATGCATACATTTAAACCTGTTGAAACAATACTAAAAGTTTATTAAAATACCATTAATGCAGCTGGTTGACTGATTTTATTAATTTGCTAATGTATAATCAATAAATCAAATCAAAAATAATATAAAGTTATCTGACTGAAATTCTACAATGAGATGTGAAAATATTATTCAAAAGAGATAGAGTAATTGGCCACTATTTACCTCAGCTCAGCACTGCTGATAGTCACACACAAAAAAAAAAAAAAAAAAAAAAAAAAAAAAACCAACCTTGGATACAAATTTGGATAAAAATGTTTAATTAAGGAGGAATAGATATAGAATGTAATTGACAAGGAATAGGTATAGAAACCACCTCCATAAAAACACACAAACAAGTATATAAAAAGAAAAAGGGAGCAGAGCGGGTGAGAAATGGATAATGAGTAAGTGAAATATTTATATCAGCAACAATTCAGTTCCTAGAGACAAACATTGTCTCATTATATCAAAAGTACTAAATATAAGAAGAGGCACTGAATTGAAATTCCTGCTGTGGCTGGGATTCGAACCCAGGACCCTCTACTTTCTAGGCTGGCACTTTAGACCACTCAGCTAACACAGCATTACAGATAATGCATCTACATGGACTTACAGTCCTTATACTCACTATATTTTGTATAATGAGACAATGTTTGTCTCACGGAATTGATTTTTGTTAAATATCACAAGAATTTTCAGCATTAGTCATAAATTACCATTTATTTATTGCAAATCGATTTCGACTATTGAATAGTCATCTTCAGTGCAACATGCACAATCAAATTGATACATATCTGGTGTTACATGTCAAGCCCCAAGTAATACTTTGCGTTGACAGTCTGCTGTGGACTGGGGCTCTGGCGCACTTTCAAATTTTGTGGTGACCCATAAAGATACCATTCGTTGGATTGGCGTTTCAGCTTTGTCCCATATGATGTGGCCCACATCTCATCCTTTGTTTCGATATGGCATAAGAAAGTCACTCCTTTGCACTCACAGTGCTCCAAGTGTGTCTGAACAGCATTGTAATACATCCATTTCTGCATTTCCATCAATTAATGTGGGACCCATTGTGATGCAATGTTTAGCATGCGCAGACATTCCTTCAGGATGTGAAGCACAGTTGTATATGCTAACCTGGTTTCGTGGGCGAGCTCATGGCAACAATATGCACTTATTTTTCAGAGACACTAGGACGACCTGCCTGACACACACATGCCACAGTTTGCCAACATATTTTAGAGGTTTTACCCAACGTGCCACTCTTCTGTACGGCAATGCCAATTCCCCATACACCTCTTGATGAAACTGTCATGCTTTACGACCTCTGGCATATTCAATCTTGATCCAAATCTGTTGTTCCTGTTTTGAAAACACAATGACACCGTTACGTTAGATTGCTTGCTCACAAGAGACTGTGTTTCCCTCTATTGTGCATACATAGGATGGGCAAGTCCATTTGCTCGGAGGTAAGGTATGTATGTCAACAATATCAACGACAATAGTAGATTGCATACTGTCTCCATAGCAGTGTTGCCACTGTTTACGTTCAAAACCTTATATTTTTCTCTAGCCCTCTTACATCACTGATTGTAAATGCAAAGTATATTATTCTTCAACACAAACTTCAGAAGATTATGTTAACTTTAATATTCTTGAAAAACTTGCTTCTGCTTGAAATGGAATGCATGTTATCCATACTCATCTAGTGGTTCATAATGAAAACACTTAGTAACTTCCAATAAACTGTCAACATAATTTAAAACTTTTTCTCAATTTTTCCTTGCTTAGATGATTGAACTTAAAAATTTAAGATATTAATTCATTTGTAAACTAACCAGGCTATTGAAGCTGTTTTTGTATGTGAGTGTATGGATCTTTAAGGTACTGGTTTATAAACAAGTATTATACATTAACTACAGAATAAAGCTGATGATTACAGGCAAGGAGATGAAAAAGAATTAAAATATTCAAATTCTGAACCTTGTTCTTATTTCCAACTAAATATCCACTGGTCACCAAATCATTACCTACACAAAATATAATAACAATGGAAAATTCTGGTTGGAACGTCAATAACAAACGATAGGTGCAATTCACTATAAAGATGATTGCTGAGATAAAGACAGGAACGTAAAATAGACAACCACATACACACAACTTAAATTTTCAGCCATGGCCTCCATTCGTAACAGATAGACATATATTTACACAATCACTGAGATATAACTGAAGCACATATGAACACCATCTCTGGCCGCCCTATCACAAACATCTTGACAGTGACTGAGGGGGGCAATAGAGGGGGAAGAATGCTGGGATGTAGCTATGATTTAAGTACATTATAATGAAATTTAATAGCCCAATTCTTGTATCTTTGAAGAAGTATTTATAAAATTAAAAGGAGAAAACTCTTTCTTACCTCCAAGCAAGCTGCAGACAGCATGATGTACATCCAATAATGCACACTGGTAGTGGTAATTTTTTATTCCACATCTAAAAAGAACTGACAGTTCATCTAAGTTCTTATATTGTTCTTCTGCCTGCATAAATATTTCCACACCACGGTTCCTCATTGCCCTATAGATGGTGAGAGGAAAAGAGAGAAAAAGGTTGAATGTGTACTAAAAAAAGGGGGAGGTATCAGAACTTGCTATGCCCTGAATGTTATTTCATAAACATCAATTAACTTGTGAAACAGAGACTCTTGCCTATTTGATACCAACATGTTTCCTTCAGTGTATGAGTACTAACACAGAACTGTAAACAATCAGCAACCACGCTGTCTGATAAATAATGCCGAACGTGAAATGCAGAATTACATAGTAGTCATTATCTCAAAGACAATTAATGAAATAAAATGTTGTTACACTGCATATTGTTTGTTTAAAATCATTGACGAAGTCGATCACTATCTGTAACTGTTATAGAATCCTTTGGGTGTTTTGCAACTGCCTCTGACATTTCTTTATAAGAAAGAGCAGACTTTATAGAATTCTGGAAACATCCTTTAGGCTGTGGCTAAGCCATGTCTCCACCATATCCTTTCTTCCAGGAGTGATAATCTTGCATGTTTCGCAGGAGAGCTTCTGTTAAGTTTGGAAAGTAGGAGGTGAGATACTGGCAGAAGTAAAGTTGTGAGGCGGCATTGTGAGTCGTGTCGGGATAGCTCAGTCGGTAGAGGGCTTGCCCGCAAAAGGCAAAGGTCTCAGGTTTGAGTCCCAGTTCCGGCACACAATTTTAACCTGCCAGGAAGTTTCATAACACACACTTCCTGCAGCCCAGCCAAATTTAGCAAATCAGATGGGATTTGTACAGTAGAATAGTCTTGGATGAGCATAATATATGGCTTGTAAAAGCACAAATTGTTTTTGCACAGTTTTTAAGAAAACCATGAACCCATTATATTTTTGTACCAAAACTACAAATCTTAAGGATCGTAACTTTTACAACTTCTATTCATTGTAATTATTGAAATATTTGGCTTGTGTTCTAAATATAATATTTCTCTCTACACCATTCTGAGAACTTTTCAAACTATTATAACATTCAAGTGTAGATTCTGAATGAATTTGCATGAAAAGCAGCATTACATGGAAGAGAAACATGCACAGTGAAGAATATAAATAAGAAGAGAACACAAGCTTTGAAAGATGTATGTTACAGCAGAATGCGAAAAAAGAAATGGAAAGACCCAGTAACTAATAAGGTAATGTTGAAATGTACTGCGGACGAAAGAGCTTGCCTAAAGGGAAGGAGGCACCAAGGAACAGTTTGTTAATGGAGGGAAACACTGAGAAGAACAAGGTTCAGCTGCAATAAATCAGTTCAATGAAAGCAAAGCACAGCAATTATGTTGGCATGAAGAGACGTGAAACTTCCTGGCAGATTAAAACTGTGAGGATGGACCATGAAGCATGCCGGGTTAGCTCACACGGTAGAGAACTTACATAAGACAAAGGTCTCAGATTCACATCCCAGTTCTGTTACACAGTTTTAATCAGCCAGGAATTATATTTACATCAACACCATATTTGTGACAGCCTTACAAACTTTCTCTGTACACTTGCAATAGTCTTTTAAGATAAATGATAACAGATTTTCGTATAGCTTCAAGAAAGATAAAGCACACCCACCAGGACAAAATGTTCTTTCTGGTAAATGATGATGAGAAAGGAAAAGATAAACCAACATCAGACACAAACAAAAATAAAATTAAATTCAGCATACCTAGAAATTTCTCCATGATGTGGATCCATTGTCATAATAAGTCGAAATTTTGAATGCGGTTCAATGGTAACGACCCTTCCGTCGGCATTCACACCGAGTTCATCGACTACGAGTTTGCCTCCAGGCTCCATCAGTGCATTCAATCGGTCCAGGACAGCTGGTGAGCAGAGGTTCACATTGTCTGCCAGCAGCCAACATCCCTCCTTCAGTGCCTGCAAAAGAGGGTCTTAATGTAATATTCTTAGACATTTTCCTCAAAAGAAGAAAAAATATAAAGTGTCATTACTAATCCGAGTGCAGTAAATTTTACTGTAATGTAAATGTCATTTTTAGAAAACAACATTTTAGAAGACCTTTATCCTAAAGAAAGGTGTTTGTGGTAAAACAGAAAATACTGCATATACTTGAGCAGGCTGTACACCTCCCTCCAAAATAAAATAAAAAAATAAATAAATAAAAATAAAAAAGTGGATTTGTGTAGATGAGGACACCACCTGTCGGCTTTGAACAAGCACGTGAGAGCAGCCAACTTGGGATGGCACGTCTGTTAAATTTCAAAATGATACATAAGTATCAAAACAATTGGCGCCACACTGATTCAGAGAGCGAGAGAGAGAGAGAGAGGGGGGGGGGAGGGGGGGGAAGACGCAGGGTTGTCATATCCAGAGCGTGTGAATCTCTTACAAACCCCATAAATTCTTCAATTAAACTTACTAAACATTCTCATACAAATTGAAAAATATTTCATTCGTAATGTATTACTGTGAAAACATACTCACAGTAACACAAGCTGAAATGAACGCTTATAAAATCTGAAGATTTAATAAATAAATGGAGCTGAGACTGGCATTACACAGTCATATATCTTTGTAAAAGTTGATATGTCATGCATTTACATCAAAGATATTTGTTAGTGTAAAAGGGAACATCGACGTACATGTATTTTTCATCAAAGAAATATCATCAAATGTAGTGCCAAGCCGTATATTTGACTGTAAAAGTTCCTTGTCTTCTGATCGCTGCAATGCAAAATGTAAATGCTGTGAGCACTAGCATCGCTCTTGCTAATCGACGTGTGCATGTGTTTGAACATAGTTGCAACGCCGTGCTGTAATTAACAGTTAGCCCCAGTAGCAAGAAACCACTGTAACCCTGTCTTCTCCGGATATAGTTTTCGTCGGTTATATGGTTATATGGTGGTACTGAATCGAATAATACCCAACATAAGTAGATAACGTTCTTTATAACTCAAAAAGGTGATATCACAAACAGATGCAACTAGACATTCTTACATCAACAAAGCAACTGTTCATACATGTCAGGTGCGTTGGCATAGAAACTGGCAGAAAGATACGCTCCTCCACCACAGAGGTTTGTGACATCAGGAGACCCTTTACAGTGAAATTACCAAAGACCTTGTAAAATAAAGAAAATTACTGATACATTGAGTCACTGTCATTATCAAGTAAATTTTTGCATTTTTGATAGTGCACACAATAAAAAGTTATTATTATCCGCTATCTTGAAATATGAAGACCATAATACTCCTTTTTAACACTACGATGAAGATTTATGTCTAAGAAATATTACGAATATTTGATAATATTTCTTTGTCAAAGATTTGATCGAAAATATTATCAAGTAATACCGACCTAAAGGGATCTGTTTTTTAAAGCGGAGTAATACCCGCCTAGTGTTTTTTGTTGTTGCAGATGCAGTAATACCAACCTAAACTCGAGTAATCCATGAACCCCAGTTTTTCGTTTATAAATTCAGAAAAAAATGTGTGTGGGTATCTCGAGTATATACGGTATATAGGTAGTTTGTAAGTACACAACATCTGTGCACATTTTGGTATTTTGTATGTGCAAATTGGAAGCTAAAGGAAATGCAGGCAAGTGTCATAACTAGCAGTGTGAGGGTGTGAGGGGCCACATGTTTCGGCTGCACTGTTTGGTATTATTTCTAAACTCAAAAAACAGCAACTGTAGGCAATAGTGTCTGCAATAGAGGACAAGTGAAAGACTAAACTGAAACTTCACTTGTACGTGTAGTGGCTATCAATGGGAATTCCAGGTTGGAATTCAACAATATGATATGGATAGCTTGCAATTCAGTGTAAAGTCATTCATTGAGCCACGACAGACCTGTCGAGGCTTGACAAATGTCACTGTGGTGAGTTACAAACTATTCTTATTATAATGTTGTTACTTGTGTAGTAAGCTCCACTGAGCAACCTAGTGTTTTTCAGCCTTCTGAGAAGATAATAGTACCTTCAAGCTCTTGAAGGATGTGAATGCCAAACACTTAGGATTTAGAACCTGTGCAGAGATTGGTTGTAATCCGTAGACTCGCAGCTTGGACAGAATGGGTGGGGGGGGGGGGGGGGAGAGTACAGTCCAGGGAAAGAAGATGGAGATTTTTGTAAAGGGAAGAAAGCACATTGTAAGTCATAGTATGATTTACAGGTACTTATCAAGAGGTCAATAGACTGTCAACAGAATAGGCCAGAAGGCATCAGATGCCAGGTGCTTGGCACAATTATTACCACCTCTTTGGGTTACATCATCTTTCACTTGGCCTCTCTATCTTGCTCGTGGCCTTCCAATTGGTCTCTGTCTATTCTAGGGCCCGAACCATTTCAGCCTACTACTTTCAATAATTTCTTTACTGTGCTTCGTATTATTTGATTTCTTATCTTGTCCCTTCTTGTCTTGCCAAAGATCCCTTGAAGAAACCACATTTCTATTGCTTGTATCCTTCTCAAATCTTTCTTTGAGGAAATCTTACATTCTGATCCATAGGTTAAAAATGGCAGATGGTATGACCTGCACATGATGATTTTTTGCTTCAGCAGGTATCACTTTCTAATTATGTTCAATACACAATAATAAAATTTTGAATAATAATTCTATTCTTTATTAAACTTCCTCCTTGATATCTTCTTTCTTGGTTAAATTACTTCCTACATTCTTGTCCACTTTTTAATAACTTCTCCATGGCAAATTACATCCTTCATTTTCATTACAGTTCTTCATTTATTGTTACCTACTTCTTTGATTACTATGTACCAGGTGTTCAGTTGTTCTTCCAGTTTCCACCCATTTTCTTCCCAAATCATCACATAATTTGCATATGTTATGATTTTCCTGTCAGCATCTTTTGACCTTTGGCAAACTGTCCTTATAATGTTATCCATGACTACATCAAAAAGCCTGCTGGCGACAGCACATTCCCCAACCCCACTATCCATTATAAAACATTGAGACGGTATGTAAGATTGATAATATAAGAAATTCTTATCATTACAATGGCATTCATTTATTTGATTAAATTTGGTTTAATATTATGTGTAGCAGACATCAGACAGTATTTCGAACTTATTCCATACTTTGGACTGATGTGTATAGTGTGAGTAAACAAGTAATACAATTTTATACAATTATCAATATTATATAATGACAATTTAGTTTTTATTCTTATTTTACTGTAAAATCGTTACCTAATTTTGTAAAATAATTTAAAGAGGTTGGAGGGAAGAAAAAACTTTATCTGTGACACATGTAAATAAAATATGTATCTACATATCTTGATTATTGATTACTACAATGTAACAACCACATGCAGACTCATCTTTACTAAATTTATATCAGCTCAGTTGCCATTGTGTTATTGAATGAAACAGTATGAGAGGACATCAGCAAACATATTTCATATGTTACATGATGTAGTTCTTAGTCCTGACACACTGATGTTCCCAGCACTATCCTATTTCAATGAAGAGTTAATGATTCACAGGAGAATCATGTTCAATTAACAATACAAATGTACATTTCTTCATCTTTACAATACATACAGTGTTTGTATGATAAATATTAGCCATTTTCACTTAAGAATGCACCAGTATGCAACTTTCACAGATCTGATGATGCCAGCTTAGATCTGACAAATCTGGTCAAAAAATAAACATATTTTAAGCAACATTTGGCAACCTATGCTCTTCTGCAATATTTGAAATTTTTAGTTTCACTAAAAACAAGAACACAAATCAGATTTTTCAATCAATCAATATCATTATCTGACATACAGTATTTCAGAATGATATTTTTGAAGTTAAGGACAAGGTGCAGCACTAATGAAAGAACTATTTATCTAACTGTACGTCTTCCTAATAACTTTGCAATTATCTTAGTTGCCACTGACAGAGACCATGCCTCACCTTTATCAAGATGCTGTCCACCCACATAAATTTGCCACCAACACTCAGGCTGCCATCAGTTATTACTTGAGATCTCAGGTCAGTAAGCTTGTTGCTAAGATTTTCCAGCATTTCTTGCACAGAATTCTCAGGTACCATTTTTACAGGGCTAGAAGAAATATCAGTGACAATATCCTCCAAAATACTAACTTTCACGAGAAAATCTTTCACATTATTCGGTTGTTGATTATCTGAAAAAGAGTGATAAATAAATTGACAGTTATCTCATATGACTTTGCTAAACATAATTTCTTATTTATGATTACCAATAGTAGTTCTAGGGAAACAATTCATATTGAAAACAGCTTACCAGAAGTTTTTTGGCAGAAAGCATACCACCTCTGTAGAACCGACAGGCCATGCCATTCATCTTGCAGTAGCAATGAACGTGCAAATGCGTAGACTAACCACTCAACTTCCCTTGAAATGTCTGATAATCTTCGCCAATGGTCAACCTGTAAACATTGTTGAAAGAAAAAATTATGCATTAATTTATTACGTATAATATTTGAATGTGGAAGATAATTCTTAACAGTGACTTTGTTAACTTCAGTAGCAGAAAAATGAAGTATTATAAGTAGAGACAGGAAAAAATCGGTGTTATTTTACTGCGAAAATCTGTGTTATTTATTGCATTTGTCGGTGTTATTTATTGGTGTTATTTTCTGGTACTCTCTTTCCATTTTCGATACTATATTTTTGACAAATTTAACAAATTTTCAATGGTATGCTGAAAGTACATTATTCATAAGATAGGGTGGGTCATATTTGATATAGATGTTGAAAAAAATGTTTAATAAAAATATTGATGCAAATATGTATCTGATTTTTATTTTTATTTATTTATTTACTTATTTTATTTCATTTTATTTTATTTACACCAAGTATTTTAAGAACTATGAAAAAATTGGCAATGATTGTATCCAGCAGGTTATCCCTTTCTTCAGGTCAACAAACTGTTTTTGACAGAAGGACATTTCTTGCTGACTTCATTGTTTGTGTTATATTATCACAGTTTCTTAAAGAATAACAATATTGAAAAGTAGAAAAATATATTTTAATGTAGGCTAAAGAAAATTCTTTGCCTTTGCAGTGGTATTGTAATAAATAAAAAGTCTTTGCTACAAGAGAAATTTTTATATGAAAATCACCAAGAAACTTGAAGGTTCACATATTTTTAAAGTATTTCTTAGGAAAAAGAAAATTATAAATATGCAGAAAATGTATTTACCTCTAGGTTAAAATGTGACAAAATTGAATTTTCGTAATATTTTTGAATGTTTAGTCACATCCAGCTTTGAAACTAAGATTACAATATATGTTTCTGTACAACTTTGATTTTTAAATTTTGTTTCCCTGTCAGTAATACAGAATTTTAATACAATAACATTTATTTTAAAGTTCTCTTATTTCTGATACACAAAGAAATGGTAGTAGGACTCATTTACGCACTACATTTTTACGTGTTTTTCAGTGATGGATCTTTGATTCCGTGTCAGAAACTTTTTCTCCTCTCCGCTCTCCTCCCACTCGGTGTCCTTCTGTTGCGCCCACCTCTCCCAATAAATGCCACTTTTACAAACGTCTGGACAAGTGGCATAAAAACAGACAAAACACAAATCCGTTTTGAAATAAAAGAAATTTTACATACGGCAACGGCGGCATTGCCGTAATGTTCATTTTCGAGGATAATTGAGTGACCAGACAAGGCTTCATATACGAACCTGCAGAGAATACAGCATGCACAACATTAATTATTTATTACGGGTCAACACAAAACATTACTTCCCTCATTCTATGTGACTGACTTTTCAAAGAGCATTCAAACATCGTTGAAAACACCGGAACTTTCATAAATAAAAGTTTACCGATTAGTTTAAAATGGACAAAGTCCTGAAGCTGATGGAAAGGTATCAATAATGTTGCTGGAATAGATTCTTTCAAATTCTGAAGTCAGCAGGGGTAAAATATAGGGAACAAAAAGTTATATACCCCTGATGTTATTCAATCTATACATTGAGAAAGCTATTTGATGGAAAGGAGAGCGAAATTTGGAAACAAGAGTTAAAGTACAGGGAGAAGAAATAAAAACGTTTGCCAATAACATTGCAATCTGGCAAGAGCCGGCATACACTGGAAGAGTAATGACATGGAATCAACAGTGAGTTGAAAGTAAGGTATAAGATAAACTTAAACAAGAACAAAACAAGGGTAATGGAATGCAGTATATGAAAATTATGTAATTCTGAAGGAATTAGATAAGGTAACGATGATATGCCTTTATTATTTGTGTAGCAAAAGTGTAGCAAATGGCAAAATTAGAGCAGATATAAAATGCAGAATGGCTATGAGAAGAAAAGCATGTCTGAAGAAGAGAAATTTGTTGACATTGAATACTAATTTAAGTATTAGAAAATCTTTTTTTGAAGGCATTTGTCTGAAGTGTAACCTTGTACAGGAGTGAATCACACACAATAAGGAGTTCAGTAAGATAAATGATGGTACTTTTAAAATTTTGTGGTACAGGAGAAGATACTGAACTGAATTGGTGAGAAAATAAATTACTGGCATATTTTGACTAAAAGAAATAATCAATTGGTGGGAAACATTCTTGAGACATCAAGGAATTGTCAATTTAGCATTGGAGGCAACAGTGTGGGGGCAAAAATCACAGGTTCAAAAGGATATATGTTGCCTTTGAGATGAAGAGCCTTGTGCAGGATGGGCTAGCATGTTAAGCAGCACCAAACCAGTTTCCAGAGTAACAACAACAAATAAAAATTATACATTTCAAAAATAGACACTACGGTACATGTCACTATACCTGTTATAAGAATAGTTCAGAATCAGAAAAATGAAATGATATTACAAAGGACAGTATCAGAGAAAATTTAATACAACCAGAATACTACCATCAGTCATGGTCACAGTTTAGGCAACAAGATATTTCATTCTGTTAGAAATTTGGTTGTCCACCAACTATTCTTTTGAACTAAGGTCATCAAATAACAGGGATCAACCTGTCTCCTCTCTAATGACTCTTCTGCCTGTGGTTTGTTGTGTTTGGACTGTGAGTTGGCTTGTTGGCTTTTTGTCTTACCTGCTCAAATCCTCCCAAGATTTCCATTGTGTCCATTGCTGAATTGAATGACAGCACACGCAGCTCACGTCCAGCCAGCTGTGCTGCAAGTTTGACAAGCATTGTCTTGCCACAGCCAGAAGGTCCAACCTGCAACAACCAAAGAAGCACAAATAATCATAACTGTAATAAAGCACCTGTGGAAGTCTGTCCTCAGCCCTTTCACTGTGGTGTCAGGAAAGTGTGTGTGCAACACCTGTATGCGGTGTAAGAAACAGAGTTTTTCACAGTAGAATTTTTTTTCTGCTGCGGCGTTGGGAAAGCTGTGTTACACATGGTCAATTATTTTTTCACAACAAAAGAAAGAGATTACACTCACGAGTGACTAGATATGACATAGTAATATGTATTTTTTTACAAAAACATTTACTAGGAATTTCTACAATGAATGATAGATTTGAAAAGAATTAATAATACACAAACTGACAGTGCACTCTGTATTTTGATACTGCACGTCCTTTCTTTTTGAGCCAAGCTGCATATTAGAACAAACAAAGTAATAATTATTTTTTAAAGTTCTACAAACACATTTACTTAGAATTTCTGCAGTGTGTGATACTTTTGAAAACAGTTGATGATAATACACAAACTGACTTTGCACTCTGTACATTGATATCTCATGTCCCTTCTTCTTTTTGGGGCCAGTTGAGTATTGGAACACACATAACAATATCTTTGAGGGTTTTGTTTTCCTCCAGTCACGGGTGGAACTAACTGTATAAAGTGGTGGACTGTCAGTCTCATAGATAAGTCATCAGAGGAGACACTAATGGTTTTTTTTTCCTCGATTCGTTACCATAATTCTTGATTAGCTGTCTTATCAGTTCTAATTGAAATTAGGCTAATGATAGCATTGACCCTGTTTTTAATTTATAAACAACATGGGAATTCACCACAGCGAAGTCTATAGGATGGAAAAATACTTTTTTGTACCACTTTCAGTCAAGCTATTTCACAATTATAATACGTCCACAATTTTTACTCAATGACTCTCCTTTTACTTTTGGTTTCTCAACAGTAGGCATTTTTTTCTAATCACTTCTAATTGTTCCACACAGATTCGTTTGATTTCTTTGCAAAAAACCAGCAAGAAGTGGGCTCGTATACCAGTTGTCTGTGTGTAGATTGTGACCTTTGCCAAGGAATGAGTTGCAAGACAACAGAGCCAGAAATTCCCAATGTTTTATCAAATACACTCAGCCGTGTTGATGCACCTGTATCAATTATAAAGCCTAAGATATAGTCCGTTTTGACATCGGCTATCACAAAAAATTTCACACCAAATCAATGTCTTTTCGTCATTGTTTGAAGGACAAATGTCCTTTGAAAACCACGAAAGACTAGTCCATGCAAAGATTCTCAAAAGGATAAAAATTTTCGCTACACACTTTTCTAATGTTATTTAACACTATGTCTATCTTATACAGTCTAGTTTGGTTCTCGTCGCTCATTATCACAGAAATTCAGCAGCCTAAGTAGCAACAAATAGCGGTCTCTAGGCATTGTCTCACTGATAATTGGAGTTTATACAGTAATTTATCGGTAGACCAATAGCGGTTCAGGCTCAGCTTTTTATTCCTAGAAATTAGAATCGTTACTGCTAAAAACAAGTAAATTTCCTTGGAGTAAGTGTCTTTCCATTTACGTGGTCTAGATGACAGTGCTGGATCAGTATTAGAAATCAAGTACTGGAAATATCTGTTTCTCTCGAGACCTATTTTACCCTTAAGTTCTGGAGTAACAAAACATTCAAAATAATAGATTATTTCAGATGTGTTGTTTACATTGCAAAAAAATCTTTGAAACCAGAACTCGTTTCACTAAATTTATGGGCTTTTGCATGAGACTCACTGTTTACCTAGTGAAACAATTCTTCTGTTTGTTCCGCAGGCAGTGGCGAAGCACAGTGGTGGGCGGCATTGCCAGCATCTGAATTGTCACACAAATGCGCATTATCACAACGAAAATGGGCTGGAGTTTCATCATCACTTATATCACTGTCTACGTAATTGAAATTAGGATCTTCATCTTCACTTTCCAAGGTGCTGAATAACTCATTTAATGCTGATAATTCACTATCACTTAGACCAACATAAGACGAAGATGCCTAACTATACACTATAGCAAGTGAAAAACAAAGAACGACGCAGTACAACAACTCCAACGTTGAGATTAGAGTTATAACCAATCCCAACAGAGAGCGGTACATATAAAGGCAAAGAAATATAGAAAACAGTTTAAAAACAGGAGCCGCATACGAAAATAAAAGGGTGCCCTTATATATACGGGTGCCACACTTGATGTATAGCAATTACCACCCATATATATACGGGCATAGCAGTGAAAGGGTTAGAATTAGCATGAAATTGTAGCACTCACTTTCTTCACATGTAGAAGAGAAACTTCTAAAGGGTGTGAGGGAAGAAAGGGAGCGAGTTCTGCCCACTGACTCCCAGCACATTGGCTGCTGATGGGTGAGTTGCAGTGCAACAGAATGAGCAGTGCTGGAAGAACACACAGTGCTGCTGAAGGTGACACCTATTACATGTTGCAGTAGGATCTGCACATCTGTGAAACTAAGAACTGAGGCAGGATGATGATAAAAAGTTTACAGAATTTATGAAATCCAAATTGGTAGTTTCCTGTTCAATGACGATTTAGTTGCTTCTAATTCTATATCAGTTCTCAAACACAATTAAAAATAACCAGTAGTAAAACTTGTGTTTATAAGAACAGAATAAATAAAACATTTATCCAACAATATAGTAATAGGACAGTTTACAAAGACGTGACATCGAGTCGTGACAGCCACATAAAAAATGCACACACATACAACACTTTCAACTATCGGACATGGCCTTCTTCAGAAATAGGCACATTCGTGCAATCACACAGGCATGCAACACAGTCACACAACCATCATATCCGGCTGCTGCACTTCAAATCCAGTGTGATTGGGTGAATGTTCCTATTTCTGAAGAAGGCCATGGCCGATAGCTGAAAGTGTTGTATGTCTGTGTCTTTTTATGTGCCTGTCACAGCTCGCCGTTATGTCTTTGCGGTGATTTGTAAACTGTCCTATTACTATATTGTTAATTCCAACCTGGACTTTCCATTATTAAAACATTTATTCAGATATGTAATGCTTAATCACATGAATCACTCAGAATCAGCCCCATTATATTCTTCTTCTGTGTACAACATATTTGTATCACTAATATCCAATTCAGCAATATTAATAATGATTTCTTCTACTTCGTGTCTGAAGATAATCTCTCGCCACCAGTAATCTTCTTCCGATTGTTGAAGCTTTCTGCACTGCACCTGACAGTCATCAGCAATTACTGGCATACATACATGGTTCACTTTTAACCTTAAGCAGATTGTCTCTGGACATTGTGACAGTACAGCACCTGGACTAGCACTTCATTCTATAAACATACACACCAGGCAAGACTGCAGAGTCTATGTGCGATAGCACTGTTAGGAGTTTGAGCGTGCATGTGGCTGGCACTGTGAGAAAGTGGCCGAATGTCACATGACTAGTAAAACCCACAACAGCAGTAAATATAAACCAAGACTACTATGGCAGATAACCAGGACTCTGCCAAAGTCAAGAATAACAGAAAGAAATTAATTCTTGCAAACTGAATGCTCCAATGGAAAGCCAGTACCCTTCAGATTAAAGATAATGTTTAAACAAATTACGGTGTCACCATTAGTTTTTTAACTGTTTAACAATAAACAATTTTGTAATGACCAGAAATTTCAAAATTCATATCTAGATAACCAATGATCTTATTTTAATGTATAATGTGGCAATGGATAGGTCTCACAGAATAGTATAGGACTCTAAAGTTTTAACTTTCACCATTTTCGAATATACAATAACAATTTTTTGTAACAAACTTTAGTTTTTTAAGGCATATCATTTATTTAAAACAAATAACGGGTGTAGATATGTCCTATGAATAATAACAGCCCATGAAGAGTAGGTAAATTAATGGTAACTGTTTATTATGAAATTGCAACTAAATATGCTTTTATTAGTTATTAATTATTTAATGTACGAGAAAACTAATTACAACACTGAAATGCAGATGAAATTTCTGAACAAACTGATATAAAACTTATATTGAACAAGTCCTACTTAAATATTCTGCAAAATTGTCCAATTAAGAGAATTCTACAAATAGGGGCCCACCATCTTGATTTAAGGTGTTTGTGTCTGAGCATCCTAGAGGCAGGATCTGTACCAATCAGCAGTGTGACTAGCAGTTTAAAAGTTCCACCAAGGTCCACTTGTGGACATAGAAGAATTTTCGTGTCTGGCAGGTAAGATACAGTACTTAGAAATTTTTGTGCGTATTTGGTATAACTTAGAAATTTTTTTGGTCGAAGCGTGTAGGCACAAATCTTACAGTCTCTCAGAAGATTGGCCAATTTGCCGGGAAATACGCATGACGTGTGTTTGTCATGACTTTGGAATGGTAACTTAAAACATTAATTTATTTCTGAACTTGCATATTTGTTTTAGGCAGGATGAACTTGTATTAAGTGATACATACGATTGTATCATGAAGAAGAGGACACTTGAACAATCAAAGCACATGAATTGTGAATTAAATCTCTGATTTTGAACAGAAAGTGCTCACTATTTATAACATATTCTCTGAACTGCATCAATATTTATCAGCACTTGTATCTGCGAAGAGAAACTGAGTGAATAAAATCATATATTTTAAAAAGACTAAACATTCTGTGATGTGTCACATCATTTGTAGTGGTTTTCTAAAATGTATTTTCATGTGTTATAAATTATTTTGGGCTTTAAAGCAAGGGGTGTACAGTTGGATCTAGATTTTGAATGACACCAAACATGTATTTCACTTTTGTATCATACCATATGGGTGGTTGATCCATGTGTTTGGAATGGAATACGGCACTGTCCACTACAATGACAGACTCTGGAGGAAGATTAGCAATAATCATATCTGCAAACTGCCTTTTAAAGATCCCAGGATTTTTTTTGACCACGGTAATAACCTTTTTTGGATCTACCCCAGAATTTTAATTGAGCCTCTCTGATGATCCCCTTCCTCTATCCGATACTTCCAATATTATGTCTTAATACCAACAACCTTATCCTTCTGCCAACATTTATCAACTATGAATTACTGTCAACCCAGGTTCATTCAGAGACAATATTTCTGTGGTTGCTTCCACAATGTTTCATTTCTTCAATGAAATTTGGTTGCCAAACAATAATGTCACCATGCTCTAGCAATAAACTCTTAGTCTGCAGTTTTTACATGTGAATGTCATAGTTCATAAAATTTTACATATAGATGTTACGTCCCAAGTTCAGCTACTTTCATTTGCAAAGTCTCTGTAGACTTGGAGCAACCTTTTGCACCAAGTAGTATTCTGTGAATGCTTGTTTCCAGACACACCCCTGCACAAGGTATCCAAATAGATTTCCTCAGCAGATCTTCCCCAAAGTGGAAGAACATTTTGAAAATAAAAAAGTAGAACTGCATTTTATGCGGAAATCATAGTTACAAGTAAAAAGGTGTGGTCCCCAGAGGAAGTATTGTTTTTTCTAAACCACTTACAAAGCAGTGTAGGTTATTGTCCCAGGTTTCACTCTTTCGAGTCACAGTTAAGTAACTCAGTACAGTGCTGTTGCCTATGATAAATCCTGGTGTCACATCTTCCAGTATTAAAATTGACACTCGGACAGAATATAATCATGATTAATGTGTAGTTGGGCTCTATCATATCCTAAAAAATATTTGTTCTAGTGTGTGTATGTGAATTTATATACTAAAATGATTAAAGAGTTTCTTTAAAACCAATTCATTGAGTACATTGATTAAAGAGTTTCTTTAAAACCAATTCATTGAGTACATGGATTAAATGAGACATTGCCTGTGATCTTTAATGACCGAGCGAGTGAGTAATACAGAAACCCAGGAGGGGGAAAGTTGAGAAAGAAAAGGGCGCAGGGAGGAAAATACCAGCAAGTCTTCGAGTAAAAGAAAGTACAAAAATGACAGCAATCTAATATGAAATGAAGACTAATTATTGTAACAATGGGAATTCTATGATTTCATGTGTTTATGACACAATGTACCTGTTATCCAGAACTGAAGCATTTTACAAGATACTTAAGGGAAACTGTTCTATTATGCATACATCTCCTCTGCTAGAATTTATACACAGTATTTCATATGAACATGCCAATGTTTGAATCAGTTGGGTTTTTAAGAAGTGTTTGTTGCATGTTAGACATATAATAATTAGCACAGCTAATACTAATACAAATACATACTGTATTGAATATGGTCTGTGTTTTATTATATTTTCAAAGAGAAATAATAGTATTTTCAGTTGAAAGACAAAATACTTTCCTGGTAGTGAAGAAATACTTTGATGAATGTGGGTAATAATTTAATGGGGGAATCCATCCATCTCTCTCATTAAATGAAACAGTGGGCAATACCCATCAACTAGCTGTCGATCTGAATTAACGGCAATGGTCAAAGTGTGACTACAGGCAGTGTGGATTAGCCAATGGCGACAAGCTGTCGAGCACAGTGCACTCAATTTTAATTGCATCTTTGCTCACTGTACCATCTAAAGCCATTGCCCAATAGCAACTGTCCTCACAATACATATTCCAGTACTGCATTCCCCCAGCCTCTTTGCTGTGCCACAAACCTCACCCTGCCTTCCCCGACTTCCGCTTTACCTCCCCCTACCACTATTGCACCCAGCTTCCCCCCCTACTCACCACTGCTACTACACAATCTTGTCTGTACTTTTGCTCTGCCTGCTTCTCCTTCCCAGGTTGCAGGCCAGCCATTCCCATTCATCACCTCGTTTCTCCTCTTGCATGTTCCAACCGACACACACACCCCGACCTTAGTGGAGTTACAATGCGGGCACAGGTGTACTCGCTGTGCATGTAGTTCTGATTCAAAAGCTAGCAATGTGCTCACAGTCTAGTTTATATGCCTGCCGGCAACTCTATTTTGTGTTGTTACATTTACTCCTTATATTTGTACTTTCAATCTTCAGTCAGATCACATCTATACAACATTTCCACTTACCAGTATCGGCATCCACTTGAGGCTGAGGCACTGCAGGAGTGCATGCAGTGCTGGCTGCAGACTTCTCAAGACCTGCGGATCCCTCGACAATGCACCGGACGTTGAAGGTGCCAGCTGTAAATGTAAGCGGCGCCTAGGATGCGGTTCCAGTGAGATGCAAATTCTCCCCAATTTGATCTGCCGCCCTAGCCTTTCTGTCGTCGTCTCACCAACGTGTAGAGCGTCTGTCGTGATCGTCACCGAAGACTCACACGTTGGTACTGTGAAACCTTCCTCTGCAGCCACCCGTAAGACCTACTCAAAGAAACAAGAATATGAAAAACACCATAACAAACAGTCACTCGCATTTTAGGAAATTGTGCAGTAATATATTTAGTGTAGCCTTCCCTTCTTTTTATCATCTGTTTGACATGTAATTTAAATATCATACCACTTACAATGGCAAGATTAAAGCACCAAAAATGTATAGCTAATAACTGAAGTAAATAATTCAAAACAATTATATATAAAACACCCCTATTTTTGAATAAATACATTATGATTCCAGTTCAACTTCCAATAAACTGAAATTTGCAGTGCCCACATTTCCCACTTATGCAGAAATAGTTTACAAGTATAGATATAAACTGACATATGCCATCATATTATTATGCTATTTGCTTAGTGGAAGTCATTCTAAACAAAAATTGTTACTCACAACAGAGACACCTCAATGAGCTGCAAAAAGGCAAGTTTTCAGTCATTACGGCCTTTGTCAGAGAGAGAAAAACACACAAACACACACACACACAGACACACACACACACACACACACACACACACACACACAAGAGAAAAAAAGAGTTTGCTGTCTCCAGCTACCATGGGCATAGTGCAGGACTTAACCCTCTAACCGGAACATCTTTTATACTGCAGCATGGAGGAACACTGGTCTCTTAGACCTCTAGGACCCTTAAACTGTATGTTTCTCCACCTTCTTGACTCTTTCGTGCTTCTGTGTTGTTTTCCTCACTCACTGATGTATAATATATTTTAAACTACACTGAAGAGCCAAAGAAACTGCCTTGATAACATCCACTATGACGGTATCTCAGACTGATGTTCTGTTCACAAGGTTAATACAGCCAAATCGAAAGCAACCAGTGCTGAGGGGTGAAGAGGCAGCATGGAAAGGTAAGCAGGAAGGGGGAAATAGATGCATGGTAGGGGTGGGGGAATACACCAGTGCTGTCTGATGAAGAGGAAGGGAAGTGGAGAGACTGCTGCCCGCATTCTAGCCTCATGTACTCCTTCCATTCCACCACACACTCTGGTTTCTCCCCTTCCCTTCCTCCCTATTAATCAGACAGCATTGGTGCATTCTCCCAATGCTGCCGTGCATCCATAACCTCCCTCCCTTCCTTCCTGCTTCCCTCCCAATGCTTGCCGCCCCCCCCCCCCCCCCACACACACATACACACACAATGGTTGCTTTTTCCTTGGCTGTCCCAAGTCCTGCCACAGTGGCTGGGGACAGTGGTTGTGTGTGTGTGTGGGGGGGGGGGGGGGGGACGGAGAGAGAGAGAGAGAGAGAGAGAGAGAGAGAGAGAGAGAGAGAGAGAGAGAGAGTGGTGAGTACCAACTTATCCTTCTATTAAATATTGTTGAATCCTTCCTGAAATTTCCATTTTTTTTATTCTAAACAAATATTTATTAAGTATTCACACAAAGGAGGCAACTTTTTCTCTTGTTTGGGAGTCTGCCCTGTATTGACCCGGAAGTAATGTGTCAATACGGAAGAAAATCGCTTCCCCTCATATTCATCTGCCATAGTACAAATATCTTAACATGCTCACTCAATATTTAACTAAAAGTGTTTGTCAATTATGGTAAATAAGGTCATAACATGTACTTTAACAGACATGTTGCATGTCAGTTACTGACCTGTTTTGATCTCCCATGTAAGTTTCCATTACCTTCTTGGTACCGAAAAATAATTATCTTTATAGAGCTTCTCCATTTGCAAACACACAAATATTACTTCATCTATCTCTGTAGCTGAAAATTTATTACACTACCTAAACATCTACATATTTACTCCACAAATTATATTTAAATGCCTGGCAGAAGGTTTTTATCAAACTGCTTTCCTAATATTTCACTACTATTCCATTCTCTAATGGGGTGTGCGGGGGGGGGGGGGGGATGAACAACTGGTGAAATAAATATTGCAAATAGATCCCAATACATTTCTTTTAATGATTTCCACCCTCGACTTTTGACTCTCTTTTCCATGGATCACCTGCCATTAAATCTGTGAACTTAAGAAATTGTTTTATTTTGTTAAGTTTTTGTATGAATTAGTGGAAATGGTCTAGCCTTATAAGGGACCACACTGCACAACCTTGCACATGCTATAAAAACCTGAAATGCAGAATAGTCATGTTTAGAAAATATTTTAAAATATCTCAATTGTTTGCCTTTTGTGTTTATATGGATGAACTGGAATACTATGCCCTTATATGATTCTTTGTTTAGAATACAGCATATTCCCACTTTTACATTCCTGGATTTCATGTTTTCTTGTCATTTACACCACTTTTTATTTGGTCCCAACAAATTAGCTATGTTTACAATTTTAATTCACCCACATTTTTGCATTTTATGATTTATGAAACCCCATCAAAGAGGAAACAAATAACGTAATTTCGACTTCAAGTACTGTTCGGAAATGTTATGCAGTCAATTTTCTTGAAACTTTATATTTATTCACTTGTATATTCCACGTTTTGTTGTTTGAGTACATACAAAGCTGACTCAAGGTGCGGTGTCTGATGGGAGCATCATATAGGCTTTTCCCATTTACAATTGCTCCCATCAGCCACTGCACTCAGTATCAGCTCACTTAGTTTGGACGAGTAGTGGTTTTAAATGCTTAGCATGACACGTTTCAAGAATTTATTCATATTTTGAAGTGCATATAACCTCAAAAACATGACTGCAGTGTGATGCAGATTCCATTAAAACACAAAAAAACTATCACACATTGTTAAAATTGAAATGAAATACAAATGCTGGAGGAATTAATTTCCATCAAAAGTTTTACAATTTATATTTACCTGTTCTCTGTCATGCTGAGTGCGCATTCTATACATGTAAATGAGTGGCAAATACAGGCCCGGATAGTCGAATGCATGACTGGCAACAACTGCAGTAGCCCATCGGGACAGATCTCTCAGATTTAGCTCCCAGGGACCACCTCGCTGACCCCACAAACCTAGGACAGTGGTCTCTTGGCGGATTTTCTCATTGAACTGTACCATTTGGTGGATGAGGTTCTGTGCTAACTTGGGGTACTTTGCCCTCAACACGGCTTCAAGATCTGCTGCTGTCAAAGCAGAGATGTAGACCTGAAGAAAGAAAACTCATTAAATACATGTAGCCGTGATTGAATGGCTGATAAAATTGTCTAACACATCACTAATTCACATTACATTAGTAATGACAATTTTAAAACTGGAATTAATGCAGTACTATAGTGTGTTGTGTGTTTATGGTGAAATGGACAGAGAACAAAAGGGACCTGAGATTAGCCAAAAATTACTTAAATCTACAATGCAGCTGCATTTTACTTCAACACATCATAAGACAGTCAAGTGCAAATTAGACACTGTATATGAAATTATTTTCCTTGGACGCACATGGAGACATATACATTGAAAGACCACTAGTTTAACCAAAACTCAATCTTCCTTCTTAAAAAAATTGCATCATATAGTACATTTGTGAAAACTATTAATAGCACTGACCTTCTGTTACACGTTAAGATATCACTGTCTTATAAGTTTAAGCTTGGTCCAATGTGACACCAAGGTAAACTGGCATTGGGCAATGTTTCAGTTGCTCCTCTCATCATGGGATGCCCAGCTTTCACTGCTCTTCCCTATTTTGTAGGTGGAATGCACACACTTGTGTCTTACAGGGATTGGTCTTCGTATGGATGGCAATGTAGTATGGGTTCATAATGGGGATAGAGTTCCTATATAAAGTATTTGCTATTGCCCACTGACAAACAAAATCAATAGTATGTCTAACATGCAAAACTTTAATTATAATGTCAAGACTAGGGTTGTATCTGAGTGGTTCAGCCGAATCCATTATTCACCGAATCTAGCACACTGGCTTGGGATTTGAGATTTTATGCTTAATGGCCGAATACTACCGAATTCCGAATCCAAAGTGTTATATGGACACCTTCAGTTATGAATGTTGTTACAGTTATGAATGTTGTTACTTTGCATAACAGTTTCATTTGCACTTTTGTTTGCATTATTTACTTTATTTTCATAGATCCACTGAAAGACATGACATCATAAAACAAAGTGCTCTCATTTTTAATTTATTCAAAGTGAAACCAATACAAAACTTAACGCAGTTCCGTGGCTATTGTGAAAACAATCTAGCATATTTACCCGAATCTAAGCCACACTTTTGTCCAGTTTTTTGTGTCCAGAACACCACCTGGGTTTTAAATCTAGTACAAAGTGAAAGTTCTGAAAAATGCTGCTAGGAGACACCACAAGTAATTTTTCCCATCTAATATAAGCAGTGCTACACACGCTTCCTTTGCAGGTGCAAATATAAATACTGGCACTAAAACTTTTGCGCTCGTAAAAATAAAAAAAGAAGGAAGACGAGTCTAATTTCTTTTTTATTTTCGACTATAGAATTTTAATAAACCATCCAACAAAGGAAATAGAACTTTAGTATTGCTCAACTTCAAATGTAGCAGCCTTTCAAATTTTAGTACCAACAAAAATAAATTTCTTTACGTAAATACCAACAATACATAAGCCTTAAGATTCTTCCATGAGTTGCCTCATTCTGATTTCATGTATTGGTTCATCGAATTTGTGAAGTGCTGGGGTATGTGAACTGTAATGGAGCACAAGGATTTCAAGAAGTAAGTTATTTATTATGTGGAGGAAAAAAGTTCTAATTGTGCACCATCCAGGCAGGATGACGTCAATTCAGCAACTACTTGACGTCTGTTTCAATAAATCATGTAAGGTCAAGCTTGAAACACATGTACAATGACTGCCTTTCGAAAAGTGACAAGACACCTGACACCAACGGGTCGTGTAAAATGCCCAAGTGTGCCGATGGAATGATGACACATGGAGATGGGTTCCAAATCAGATTGCATAACAGGCATTTAAAAATGTTCAATATTGAATGCACTAGATTGTACAAATAATGATGCTCTGTAGCATGAAGGAACTGAATAACAAGGAATCAAGTGATGGTGATTCAGAATTACCGTACCGGTATCTTGCTAATACAAACCTTTTGTAAAATTTGTATTATAAGTCTAATAAAATTGTTTTACATTTTCACATTTAGTTTCAAAGTTATTTCCATTCTTATTTAGCAAGTGTTTAGTGTTGCTACAATAGCAGTACATTTGAAGTCTTATCTAAAAGCTGCTATGAAAAGCCGACTGGCAAGCCTGTGTTGCATCGATATGTCTGACTCTACATCCACTGCCTTCGTGCTACAACTTATGTGTTTTTCTCTTATCGGCAATGGATTGTTCCTATGAATTGTGATTAATAAATTCCACACTTTCTTTGCCACAAGAATAATAAAGATGTAAACAATGTGCTGTGTAATCTTCCGCCTTAGCTATTACCACATTTAAATTCCTTCTGGTTAACAAACCCGAAAGACAACGACGAACGTGGGAGAATATACGTATCACATTAATGTTTCTATTTGTATTATTCTTATGCTGAATGCAAATAGTTAGAAATGAAGCATAGCAACTAGCTTCTAGTACTGATTCTTAAATCTTCTACGAATATAAATTCTGTGCAAACAAGTTACGTGATCTTAAATGTTTGAAAGAATAAATAAAATTACAAAATACTCTTACTTAACCCTCTGGAATGCACAATCTGTGCGTTAAGTACATTTCACAATTCTGAAATGCCTTTGTGGTAATAACAAGTACACACACATTGAATAAACACGGATTTCTCTGTGTCTGAATGTCCTGTCCATCACTCATGAAATATCTGTCACTATAAAATTATTTAACATTTACAATTCCTATTTTTTAAGAATCTATTTTTCCAACTTCCAAAATATCTACTCATCTTTTCAGGTTTTATTTTTGACTTTTCCTCTTTGAAAAAAAGAAAAAAATACTTAATCCTTTTGTTTCTAGGACTTCATTATGCCTTTATTTCTTATTTCAGCAAAATGAAATAGAGAATATAAACAATATGTATGTCAATGTTTCCCTCAAATTTCTTATAAGGAGAGGGGGGAGGGGTATTAAAAGACCCTTAAGATTTAAAATAAAAATCTAAATGAAATTTTAATTTCTTAAATTTTACTGTAATATTGTCATTTGGGATTCATCCCAGAAGGCTTTATCTACATTACTGGCTGTGATAGAGTACTAATTCTTTTTAAATACATGTACTTGAGTTGACAGATTATTTGGGTCCAAGATTCGGAAGATTCAATTCGGATTTGAAATTCAGCACATGTTATATTTAAGATTAAATATTCGATTTGGTAAATTTTGGGTTCGACCCATCCCTAGTCAAGACATGTGATTTCTGTAGAGTTCTTTGAAGTAACACTGTTTTATATCTAAGTGACTTGAAACTATTATCAGTATGTTGTTCCCAAAAAATCTCTTTCATATTTCAGATTTTCTTCGTTTTTTCATTCATTCATTAGTACACCATAAATTCCTTGTAGCTGAATAATCTTTATGGTAAAAGAACAACTGAAGTTAATACATTAACAAGCGCATAAAGCCATGAAGGGTTATTAATTAAGACAAGTTCTATTTAAGATTAGATTAGGTGTACTTTTAATTCCAATTGACCCAAAGAAAAGTGATCCCTTTGGACGAAGAACATGTCAGAAAACAAACATTTGTTACAAAATACTTAACCTTCAGACAATTTGCTGTTATTTTATCTTAGATTAATCAACAGATGATTGTATCTACTACTTCATACTAAGCAGCGACATAAATTTACTGAATTCACAGAATGCTGTCAGCTGTCTATCTAACAACAAATGATTTATAAAATCTGTAGGCTAACAGTAATGACGACTGGAATTTATATTACCTGAAAATACCACGTTAAATTATAAAAGTCAGTAATAATGCAGGTTTCCCAACTTTAACATTTTTCTAATTTCTTGAAGGACTTCTATTGACAACATGTCGACTTTGAAACTACAGCCTTTTCGCAAAACACACACACACACACACACACACACACACACACACACACTACACATGATTTCTGTCTCCCGCTACTGCGGCTGTGGCAAGACTGTCATGGTTAAGAGTGTGGCCTAAAAGTTTTCCCCCTTAAATTTCCAGTCTCTCTTTGAGTGCGAGTTAGATTCGGGTACATTTTTTTTCTTTTTTCTTGAATTTCGAGTGTTTTTGTGCGTTTTGCTTAGATTCAAGTAAATAGAGTAGATGGCCTGTCACCTAGTGGCAGAATGGGTGAAGTTATGATTTTAGCAGAGGGTTTATCTCGCAGGAAGAAATAGGAGACATTTTATTTTGCAGTTGATCCTCACATCGTTGGAGGTGGTGAATAAACTCATGGTCGGTCAGCAGCATTTCGGGCAAATTTAACATGTGACACTAGTAGCACAGCTTCAGCATTATAGAATATTTTATCTATGATCTCTATAACATTACAAAAGCATGCATTTTGGAAACTACAAATTAAAATTCCAGAAATCTGTGACGAAATACCAGGTTTTTCCTGGTACTTTAAAATTACCTGATATCTTCTGGTTTCCAAGTTGAGCAGCTAACCTGACAGAGATGGTGACATTTTACAGACAGGCACAACAATGAACATTCATGCTTTTGGGCAAAGAAATTCTTTGAAATAAAAAAAAACATACACACACACTCAGGCGCAATTAACACACACATCAACACTGTCTCCAGCAACTCATGGGGTAGTACGTACGAGAGCTTTTTTTTGTCCAAAAGATTAAAGCATCACAGTATTTCCATAGTGTGTGTTTGATAGATATACTTTATAGAAAAACTAACAATGTCTTAAAAATACATAAAGATAAAAAAGGTGTTAGTAAGCCAAGTTCCTTACCTGTGTGAATCTGTTAAGGAAAGATCGTGGTAAACCTTTACGAGCTCCACCTTGGCGTTGTGGATTCTGCGTGGCAAATAACCGTGTCTGATGTTTTAACTTGAATGAACATCCCAGTTCTGGAATATATGCCTCTCCACGATGATCAAATACGGCATTGAGGCCTTCTAATACAGACTGAGATGCTAGATTCAACTGAAAGATAACAACAGTTCCACATCAAAAACCTAGTGGTACACTCAGAAAGCAACCAACAGCTTGTTAAATGTTATTACACACACACACACACACAATTTGTCACAAAAATAAAACATGCATTTTCCTGAAATTTTAAGAATAAAGACAAACTAACACACCTCATCCAGCAATATCCAGTCTCCATCCTTCAAAGCTCTGAGGAATGGACCATCACGCCAAGCAAACTGACCCTCTCCTCCGCCATCTACTGGCAAGTCTGCTCCAAACAAGTCAGAAATATCCTGAAACAAAAAGCCATGGTCCAGTGCATAAATATGCCAATTCCCCCCCCCCCTCTCTCTCTCTCTCTCTCACACACACACACACACACACACACACACACACACAAAAGTGTCACACAGCCATGTTACACACCTGAAGTCACACTGCAGAAAGGTGACTATCCATGTGGAAAGCAACACTGGGCACATGAGTGGAGCCTTCAGTCCAGAACAAACACATCCTCAGTTGGAGGCAATGGGAGAACAAAAACTGCAAAGCTAAATTTGTCATCTATGAAGTGCCCAATATTTCGAATGACAGGATGGGGTGCAATAACATTCAGAAGGAAGGAAGGAAGCTTGGAGTTTAACTCCCGTCGACAATAACATTCAGGACACCATTGACTCTAGTGTGTACAGGTGCCAATGTGGACAGGAAATGTTAAATTTATGACACATTAGGTCCGGTGGCAAACTATTTGCAACATTTCTGTGTGCGCGCCGCCACCTCTGTCCTTGCCTACTTAGGGCACAGTGGATATTTGACCGCTGTTCTGCTTAACAAGTCCTAAATATTTCTCACCCATTGAAGAACCTGCTCCCAGGTTCTAAATTAACATACTACAAACCAACCACCTCACAGTATTTGGTTGATAGTATACAACTGTCATTTCTTTATTTTTGTCTTCTACAATGTGTAGCTTGTGGAAAAAATTACTGCCAGTAAGCCTCTGTGTGGTCTCTAATCTATCTAATTTTCATCTATAGTGGTCTATTTCAGAAATGCTTGCTCTCAGTAATTTGACAGAAGCCCAAACAATCATGCACAGTGCCTCTTCTGCAGTTTCTGACACGAGTTGGCTAATAACATATGTGATGCTTTCACAATTGTTAAATAAACCTGTAACAAAGCATACTGCTCTTGAAACTTCCTGTACCAGAACAGGGACTCGAACCTGAGACCTTCGCCTTTCACGTGCAAGCGCTCTACCACTGAGCTATCCTGACATGACTCACGCTCCGTCCTCACAACTTCAATTCTGCCAGCACCTGGCCTCCTGACTATCATAAAGAATGTGATGTGAAACAGTAAGAAGAACAGCCACTTGCTCAAAAAACTACACAGCTCATCAGGAAACAACACATTTGGTTCAAGAAGACATGCAACAAGTCTCGAGTACAATGAAGAAGGAAGCCTGACAGAACAATAGTGGAAGGATATAACACAAAGAATCAAATCACTTCAATTTTACAATAAAACTGTCAGGTTTGGGAATACAAAGAATTTACTCACTGTCTGCTCTGATATGTTGATGCGCACGAGGCGGTGTCCAGCAAGACAAGCCAGAGCGGCAACCAGAGCCGTCTTCCCGACACCGGGACTGCCTTCCAGCAGTATTGGGCGTGTCAGCTGCAGTCCTCGCAGCACGCGCTCGGCATTTAGCAGTGTCGTCTTTGTGCTGAAGGTAAAGCCTTTCAGAGGATCTCGTGATGGGCCTTTGGACAGAAATGATTATGAATATTACTGCTACTGCCTACCATAAAACATGTTGAGTTAACAACAATTAACAGTTTCACATAAGCTGTCATCAGATCAGTAATCTACTGCCAAAGTACAACATAACCCCATTTTTACATTCTTTTCCCCCATTTACAACATTTATTATTAGGCCCATAAAATTTATTATTTCATCACTGTAATTTATTCCCATTTTTATATTAAAATATTTAAATTTTTATCACAATTTATGCTTTACAAAAACTTGTTTGAGGAGGAAAAAAAGTTGTGGACATAAACTGACACTGGCATGGCTTTCAGCAGTTGACTGAACATATGCCTGCAAGTGGAAGCTGTCATTAAGGTTAAAGGTGGGCCAACACCACATTGAATTCCAGCATTACCGATGGAGAGTGCTACAAACTTTTAAGTCATTTTCATGCCGGTCTCCAGATACTTTTGATCAGATGGTGTATGTGCATTATCTTTTTTTAGTGTGTGTGTCAACAAGCTCTGAAGATATGGAAGGACAACACACTCCAACACTTCTGAGATGCCATGGTTGGTTGGTTGGTTGGCTGGCTGGCTGGGATGGTTATCAGTCCCCTGGTGGGGAAGGAGTGGGGACAGGAAGGGAGGGAAAGAGAAAGGAAATGCAGTCCAGGGAGGAAATTGGGAAGAAAGACAGCATTAGCTGAGGGCTCCATGCTTGCCACACATGTACTTACGTAAGATCAAAAGCCCCCCGGGGGGGGGGGGGGGGGGACGTTTCGACATGTCATGCTGAGGCGTTAGTTTAGCGACAATGTATACCAAAAGGGACCGGTAGTGGAACCCAATACTGGGTAGAGGATCAGTACAGCAATGCATAAGGCAACAGTTATAATTTTTTCAGCATGGTATGTCTAGACTCTAATCCAACCATTGTGGTGGTGCAGGCCGAATTGGGATTCATTTGTAAAACCAATACTGTTCCAATCCTGATTGTGCCTGCACAATCATGATACTGGAACTGTAGCTGGAGACACTGGTGAGAGGCTGCATGGTGCCTTTACACCACCATTCCTCTCCCACATCCCCACCAAGTAGGCACTGCCAGCATACTAACCAATGAGTAGTATACTTGTGAGGTGTTGGAGCCTGTTGTTCTCCCATACCTTTGCAGCTAACCAACAGCCACACAGCAACAGGATAATGTGTGACCCCAAGTAGCAACCAATCTAAGAGACTTCTTTGTCACCCAGTGGACTTTATTGCTGCACAGGCCTCCCTGAACTCTTGTTTATTGAAAATGTCTGCTCAATGATTACAGAGCAACTAGCCTGGGATATAGCACCCACTGCTACTTTGGCAATATGTGAAATCAGAATTGATTGCTACACCACAAGACATCAAGAGCTGCTTCAATTTTATGCTGTGGCGTGTAGCAGCTGTTAAGGCCAGCAATAGTATCAACACTCAATACAGATTTCATCAGCTTCCTCATTTGACATTGGTCTGCATTTTCAATCAAGTGATCTTTGTGCAATGTGTTATCTGCCAAGTAAATCTGGGTGCAACATCTGCAGCCTACTCAATGGTGCATTTTGGATGGCCAGCAATGACAACTGTATTCATTTATGCAAGTAAGTCTATTCATTTACACAAGACTACTTTTGGTCATTTGAGGTTTTACGCAGCCAGGGTCTGACAGAAGGGATAAAGGGCAGACAACATAAAATATAGTCAAATCTTTTCATCTAAATACTGCAAAAATCTGCAATTCATCTTGAAAGTAAAGATAGATTGATGCACTAAGGTTGTAAGTGTTTTAGAATATCATTTTTAATGCCAAGATAATCCTAATATCTACCTCCCCACATTGGCTCAGAGTGAATCAAGGAAATAGCTCAACAAAGACACTGACTTCTCAATTGTTTATCTAAGCTGATAATACCATGATTATAACAAACTGCTATATTTATATAAAATAGATGTGGTTTACTTACCAGGCGAAAGAGTACAGGTACGCACACAAAAACATAAATAAACACACACACACACACACACACACACACACACACACACACACACACACACAAATGCTGAGCTTTCGCAATCCTGGGTGGCTTATTCAGAAAGGAGGGGGAAAAGGAAAGGACATAGGTTTTAAGGAGTAGGTGAGGAGTCATTCCAATCCCGGGAGAAGACTTACCTTGAGGGAAAAAAGAATATGTAAACAAACACGCACACACCCATACACACACCAAGGCAGACAAATGTAAAAAGCTTGGCTTTTTACATATGTCTGCCTTGGCGGGTGTGTGTATGTATGTGTGTGTGTGTGTGTGTGTGTGTGTGTGTGTGTGTTTGTTTGTTTACCTATCCTTTTTCCCCCCGAGGTAAGTCTTTCCTCTCCCGCAATTGGAAAGACTCCTCACTCACTCCTTTAAACCCGCATCCTTCCTTTCCCTTACCTTTCTGAGGAAGCAACCCAGGGTTGCAAGAGCTCAGCAGAACACTAAAAGTGCCCCTCATCACTGGATAATTCCCAGGACTGGAGCGGACTCTAAATGTGGCTCTCCAGCAAGGATAGGACTTCCTTAAATCCTGTCCCGAAATGAGATCCATCCTTCATGACATCCTTCCTACTTCAAAGAGAGTGTCTTTCCACCGCCCACCTAACCTTTGTAACCTCTTAGTCCATCCCTATGAAATCCCCAAATCACCTTCCTTACCCTCTGGCTCCTACCCATGTAACCGCCCCCATTGTAAGACCTGCCCTATGCACACTTCCATCACCATTTACTCCAGTCCCGAGAACCATAAGGTGTACATAATCAAGGGCAGACCCACCTGCGACAGCACCAACATGATTTACCAACTGACAAGCCTGCATTGTGAAGTGCTCTATGTGGGAATGACCAGCAACTAACTGTCCATTGGCATGAACAATGACAGGCAGACAGTGTTTGTTGGTAATGAGGATCACCCTGTGGCTGTGTTGAAGCAGCTGTTAAAAGTCCAAGGTGTTGTGCCCCACTGCATGCTGTGCCACAGGATAGTCCATACTGCTCTTTACCACAGTTTGACAGTGTCCATTCATCCTGTTGGAGAGCTGGTTAGTTGTCATTCCAATGTAGAATGCAGAGCAGTGATTGCAGCATAGTTGGTATATTATGTGGCTGCTTTCACAGGTGGCCCGACCTCTGATGGGGCAGGATAAGCCTGTGACAGGACTGGAATAGGAAATTCTGGGTGGGTGGATTGGGCAGGTTTTGCATCGGAGTCTTCCAGAGGGATATGGCTGACGTGTGTGGATGAGTGTTCCTTTTCTGAGGAAGGCCGCGGCCGAAAATTTAGAATTGTGTGTGTGTTTGTGTGTCTTTTGTGTCTGTCGGTGGCTCAATGTTCGTCTTTATGGTGAGTTATTCCTTATCTACATATTATTATTGACATTCCTTACTGGACCTTCCAATGTTGTTATTTCAACAATTGCCTAGAGCATTTTACGGAAATCACAGAAGATCCAAGTCTGTTTTATGGCCAGAGGCAGGTTTGAAATGTCATCCTCCAAAATGAGAATCCTGTCCTTATCACTATACCACTTCACTCCTTGCTCATTCATAGAAACCATCCATTATTATTATCTACAATCAATACAAAATTGTATGAAGGTGCAAGTTTAAATTATAAAAACATTCACAAGTATGTGGAAGAGATTTTACAACACATAATTTAAAAAAAAAAAAAAAAAAAAAAAAAAAAAAAAAAAAAAAAAAAGAGAGAGAGAGAGAGAGAGAGTTACTAATACTGAGATAGTGCCTAAATAAAATGGTGTGGGTTGTATATTGAAATCACATTTGATTGAAGCTGTGATTCTGAAGAGTCGCATGCTGCATTAAAATCCAGATAGCCATATCGAGGAACAATTACATTGAGTAATATGGTTTACGGTGTTCAGATAAAGACACAGAAATCAAAAAATGTCAAAATATGTGGTGTATCATTTTAATGCTTTCTAAAAAGCCCATAAATTGATTTAACAAATTTAATATCAAAAAATAATGCTGAATATTATTAAAAATCCAGGTTTCTGACAGAAATTCAAGGTCTTGTCCAGGTTTTCTCCAATTCAAAGTCCTTTCCAGGTTGGGTGGCCAACCTGAAGGCTCACCAGACTGTTTTTAACACGTTTTTCCCCCCTCCAAGCAGAAAAATATTTCTCTGGTTCCAAAGATACAAATTACATTTTGCTTTGCTTCCAGCTGTTACTAGTGCTTGGTGAGAAGATTCATTCTGTGCATATCAGTAAAATTTACCTATCACTAGCTGCGATATCAGACTAAATTTCAGCAGTCTTTTGAAAGCAGTGATAGATTTCAGTAAGTCCCATTTAGATTAAATAAAAAAAATATATAAATGCTCTTAAAATACAGTAACAACTTAAAGTAAAATTGACAAGTATAATTAAAAAATTATATTCTCACCTGTCTCGATTGAGAACGGTGGAATGCATAAATTTTTGCCCCGAATGATGTTAGCAGGCTGTTGAAGTTTTTCTTCCATGATATTCACTTGTCTTGCCAAGAACTGCACAGCAGCTGATTTCAAAATGTTCAAATTTTCTTCACTAAAAAATATGAAATTTAATATTAAAGTCTTAAACTACATGTACGCATAGTAAAGAGAGAGTAAGAGAGAGTACTAACCTTTCATTAGAAGTGACCCCTGAACCAAAACTATCGAGAAATGTCAAGAAAGCACCATGCACATATGCGAGTGCAGGTGACATGCCTTTCTGTGATGTGCAGACATTGTAAAAGTTGACCCACGTGATGAGGTCACGCACATTTACATGAAACCTGCAAAAATGTTCACACTACTCAAATATACATCATTTCAATTGTAACATAAATAATGTGTATGTGGGTTACTCTGATGTACAGTAAGACAACTATTCAGTAAAATATTGCAAACAGCATCATTCCATTTCAAAATATCCAAATTTTTTAATGTCCGATGAAACAACAATTGCTGTGCACCAGTTTTTTGGACTGAAAGTATTTAGGATACTTATATTTAAATTCCTCATTAAATATATTTAAAAAAAAAAAAAACTGTGTTGTGAAAAAAGAACATGTTTGGTACAAGAGTATGTTAGGTGTTATGATAGGTATGGTGAATGATCACAGTTATGTAACATACACCCATATGAAGCAGATTTCAACGAGTGCAATGACAATATGGATGAAAACTTTCCCTTGGACCAGGACTCTAAGTTTGAACCTTTTCCTTTTGTACATAAATGCATCCACCAGGTTGTGGCTAAGTCATGTCTACACATTATCGCTTCTTCCAAAAGTGTGGCCTCAAAGTTTCACAGGATAACTTCTGTGAAAACTGGATGGTAGGAGGCGAGGTATTCTTGAAAGTAAAGATGTGACGATGGTCCGTGGATTATGCTCAGATAGCTCAATAAATGGAGCACTTGTCCATGAAAGGCAAAGGTCACAAATTCAAATTCTGTCCGACACACAGTTTTCATCAACCAGGAAATATCATATCAGCACACAGTTCACTGCAGAGACAGAATTTCATTCTGGAATCTTTTGTTCACCAAATGTTGAGCAAGACTGTGCAGATTATGGAGTGCATCTGGAAGTGGCAGCTACTCTTTGCAAACTGCACTAAGTAGTACTGATGTGTCTAACTGCTTACACATCTACATACATACTCACAATGCAGAGGTTACCTGGTACCACTACTAGACATTTACTTTCCTGTTCCATTTACAAACAGATTACGGCAAAAACAAATGCCTGTATGCTTGTGGGATGGGGAAGGATGCAGGGCAAGGTTGGGTGACTGATACATAAGCACTGCATGATGAAGCGTGTAGGAACAAGACTGGTGGAAAGAGATGCAGCTTAGGAATGTGTGTGTGTGGGAGGGGGGGGGGGGAGGGGTTGAGTAGGAGTAGAAAGGGGGGTAAAAATAACATAAATATGGGTGGTGGGTAACAAGACAAGAACTGGGAGAGGTGTAGGATAGAGGTGGTGGGAATTGTTGAGTGTGGTGTGTGTGGAGACAATAGGTCACCGCAGGATAATTTCGTGGCCAGTGAATGTACTGAAATGATAACTTCCAGCACAGTTTAGAAAAGCTGGAAGCGTGGAAAATGAAGGGGGTGGGGGTTCCATATGGCCTGGGTTATGAAGCAGCTATTTAAAATTACATATTGTGATACAGGGTGGTCTACCTAGCTTTTGGTCATGGTTTGGCAATAGTCATCGATTCTGATGGGCAGCTCGTTGATAGTCATTCCGACATAAAAAGCTGTGAATGACTGCAGCACATTTGGTAAATCACATGGCTGCTTCCACAGGTAACCCAGACTTTGATGGGGTAGGGTAAAAACCTTTGACAGGACTGGAATAGGAAGTGCTGGATGCTGTTGGATGGTGCAGATCTTACAACAGGGTCTTTCATATGGACATGATCCCTGTGACAGGGGACTGTAGTTGGGGTTGTCGTTGGGATTTTGTAGTTTGTTATTGGGGTGGAATGAGAATTGAGGGTGTGTGGCATCCCAAAATTATTCAGGTCTCAACCTACAGTATCCCATTCTTCGCATGCTCTCTCCATCCTACACCTTTCACAATTCTTCTCTCATTAACCACCTTCCGCGTTATAAGTTTTTCCCCTTCTCTACTCCTTCCCATTTTGCTTCCTCCTCCTCCCTACTCTGAATTTCTAAACTGAATCTCTTTCCACACATACAGTACCCACACATGTGGAAGGCAGCACTATATCTATACCCATTCTCAACCTTGCATTGTTCCACCCCAGCCCCACCCCCTTTACCAAGCTGTACTCATCACGAAGTGTTGATCAAAAATCAGCAGACAGAGATGGTTGTGTGTTAGTGAGTTGTGCTGTGTTATCATAGAAATGAGTGTGTGTGTGCTGATCTGATGAGGGCAAATGCCAATTTGTGTGTGTGTGTGTGTGTGTGTGTGTGTGTGTGTGTGTGTCTTTGCAGTGACTTGCAACCTATTCTCATTATATTGATAAATTAACTTTGTTGATGTGGTGTGACAACGGTGCTTTCAGGATCATTTCCAGCTGAACCACAGACATTGCCAAGGTGGGGTGGCTTGCGTATCTCAATGATACAGACAGACATACCATACGAGCAACCACGGCAGAGGAATATCTGTATAGACGCCAGACTAACATGTGATTCCTGAAAAGGGGCAGCAGCCTTTTCAGTCTGGACGATTGACTCAGCTGGCCTTGTAACATCAGCTAACATGGCTTTGTTGTGCAGTGAACAGCTGCAGCCTTTACTTTCCCTGAGGACATGCAGCTCTACTGTAGAAATATATGATGATAGCATCCAACTGGGTAAAATATTCTGGAGGTAAAATACTCTCCCATTCGAATCTCTGGGTGTGCTCCAATCAGGAGGATGTCGTCAACAGGAAAGACAACACTGACATTCTACAGATCGGAGCATGGAATGTTAGATTGCTTAATCGGGTAGGGAGGTTTGAAAATTTAAAAAGGGAAATGGATAGGTTGCAGTTAGATATAGTAGGGATTAGTGAAGTGCGGTGGAAAGATGAACAGGATTTCTGGTCATGTGATTACAAGCTTATAAATACAAAATTAATTGGGGCTATGACAGGAGTAGGTCTAATAATGAATAAAATAACAGGAATGAGGGTAACTACTATGAGCAGCGAAGTGATCACATTATTGCAGTCAACACTGAGCACGATAGTTCAAGTTTATCTGCCAACTAGCTCTGAAGAAACTGCAGAAAGATAGGAATATAAGGAGATGGGATCTGGATAAATTGAAGAAACCTGAAGTTCTTGAAAGTTTCAGAGGGAGTTTTAGGCAACAATTGACAGAAATTGGGAGAAGTAACACAGTATAAGATGAAATGGTAGATTTAATGGGTGAAATAGTGAAGGCAGCAGAGGCCCAGATAGGTAGAAAGACAAGACCTACAAAAAATCCTTGGATATCACAGGAAATATTGAATTTATATATAAAAAATAGATGAAGATTACATACCAGGCGAAGGAGCACAGGAAGTGATAGTAGCACAAATAAATTAATAAATTCACACATTGTAGAAGAATGTAAACTAGGGGAAAAATAGATACCACCTAGAGGAAAATAAGAGACACATTTGGAGAGAAGAAAAGTGGCTGTATTATTATCAAGAACACAGTGGATTACCAGTTCTCAGCAAAGAAGAGAAACATGGAAAGAGTACATAGAGGGGCTGAATTGGACAGATCACTGAAAGATCTCAGTTAAAACAAGGGCCCAGGAGCAGATAACATTCCCTCAGAGCTACTGAATTCTCTGGGAGAACCAGCTTTGACAAAACTATTGCACCTGGTGTGTAAGATGTACGAGACTGGCGAAATACCCTCAGACTTTAAGAAAAATGTAATAATTCCAATTACGAAGGAAGCAGGCTCAGACAGGTGTGAAAATTACAGAACCATCAGTCAAGGCAGTAAAATTTTAATACGAATTATTTACAGAAGAATGGAAAGTCTGGCAAAAGCTGACCTCAGAGAAGATCAGTTTGGATTTAGGAGAAATGTAGGAACACAGGAGGCAATACTCACCTCACAACTTACATTAAGGTAAGGCAAACCAAAATTTGTAGCTTTTGTAGATTTGGAGAAAACTTTTGACAATATTGGCTGGAATACACTCTTTCAAATTCTGAAGTCAGCAGGGGTAAAATAGAGTGAACAGAAAATTATATACAACTTACAGAAAAACTAGACAGCAGTTACCAAAGGCATGAACAGTAAGCATTGGTTGGGAAGGGAGTAAGACAGGGTTGTAGCCTTTCTCCGAGGTTATTCAATTTGCACATTGAGCAAGCTGTGAAGGAAAGCAGGAGGAAAATTGGATAATGAATTAAAGTTCATGGTGCAGAAATAAATACATTATATTTCACTAACACAGAGACAGCAAAGACCTGGAACAGCCGTTAAATGGTATGGACAGTGTATTGAAAGGAGCATATAAGATAAATATTAACAAGAGCAAAAAAAGGGGGGGGGGGGGGTAATGAAATACAGTTTATGAAAATAGGTGATGCTAAAAGAATTAGATTGGATAACGAAACAATAAAGGTGTGGTCGAGTGGTTGATGAGTTTTTTTACTTTGGCAATAACATATGATGGTCGCAGCACAGGGGATATAAAATACAGAGTGGCAATGGGAAGAAAAGCATTTTTGTAAAAGAGGAAGAACAAGAGAAGAATACAGTGAGCCGATTCACATGGATATAGGCTGGCAGTCTTATGAGGAGATGAAGAGGCTTCGTTAGGACAGAGTAGACTGGAAAGCTGCATCAAACCAGTCTCTGGACTGAAGACCACAACAACAATCCACATGATAAGAAATTATTATACATTACAGCAATATAACAAAACTCACATCCACATCGCAAATATACTTATTCGATAAGAACTAAGTACATTAAATTAAAACTGAATATATCTGCATATAACAATGAAAACTATTTACTTTGATCCAAGTTTGGTACTGGTAAACCAATCAAGAAAATCCATCACAAGAACAGATACATCTAATTCCATGCCACCCTTCTGATTAACTTTTAGAATCTCTTCTAAATCTTCACGCTTCGAATGTGATTCGCACCATATTTCTGTTAATCGATTGCGCAAAGCTGGAGACAGCTGGAACAAAAGCCAATTATCATTATTCACAACTTCCTTAACACTGCGTACAGAAAGGAGAGAATTTGAAAATATTGCTTGTCAAAGAAAAACAGCTAACAATGTTTATGAGAGAACTGTGCCTCATTTGAAATTCTAGACCAACTGTAGAAGAAACAGAAAAACAAAAGCAAAATATGGTACAAATAAAATGTTAAAAGCAGTATTTTATTTCGGAGAGAGGCATCCATCAATTTAGAGTAATAACTATATAATGGTGAACAATATATTTGATTAGGGTAACTGGTATTACGGTAAAATTAACAACAATAAAAAGAATCAAAAGTCATTATCCAGAAACCAGAATCAAGTCAGAGGAACCAAATACATGGAATGATCATTATCCTTTATTTCAGACTCATTTAAAGTGTTTTATATGTGAATGCTATGCGGGATCCTAAAGAATGTTTATTAGGCTTTCTTTTCTTTCTTTCTTAAACAACTCACTTTTATACACTTCCTCACCTTCACTGATAAGGAATTTCCTGTTCTAAAAAAATGATATCTACATATTTTGTATGTTTACATTTTGATGATAAAAATGAAACTGATTGTCACAAATATTATAGACTAAAAATTCCTAGCAGGAAAAATATATAAATAAAAAATAGATGAAGATTACTCACCAGGCGAAGGAGCACAGGTGGTGCTAGTAGCACAAATAAATAGAACACACACACACACACACACACACACACACACACACACACACACAAACGCAAGCTTTCGGAACCCAGTTGCTCCTTCAGGCAGAAGGGAAGGAGAGGGGAAAGGAAATGATGAGGGTTTTAAGAGAGAGGGTAAGGAGCCATTCCAATCCCGGGAGAGGAAAGACTTACCTTGGGGGAAGAAAAGGAAGGTAAACAAATACACACACACCCACACATTTACACAGACGCAAACACACCTAGGCAGACATACTGTAGAAAGCAAAGAAGTTAAGGAGTTAGACAGATATGCCACTTGAGGCAGAGGCTCTGTCCAGAGAACCAAGGCAAAGATGTTAAAGATGGTGGAAGGGAATTTAAATTTAGCGGAGGTTGAGACCAGGTGGGCAACGGGAAGAGAGAATATGCTGAAGGGCTAGTTCCCATCTCCGGAGTTTTGAAGGATTGGTGTCGGTGGGAAGTATCCAGATAACCCAGACGGTGTAACACTGTGCCAAGATGTGCTGGCCGTGCACCAAGGCGTGTTTAGCCACAGGGTAATCCTCATTACCAACAAACACTGTCTGCCTGTGACCATTCATGTGAATGGACAGTTTGTTGCTGGTCATGACATGTCCTTCATGACATCCTTCCCACTCCACCAAGAGTGTCTTTCCGTCGCCCACCTAACCTCCGTAACCTCCTAGTCCATCCCTATGAAATCCCCCAACCACCTTCTCTACCTTCTGGCTCCTATCCTTGTAACCACCCCTGCTGTGAAACCTGCCCTATTCACCCTTCCACCACCACTTACTCCAGTCCCGTAACCCGGAAGGTGTACACGATCAAAGGCAGAGCCACTTGCGATAGTACCCCCATGATTTACCAACTGACATGCCTGCACTGTGAAGCGTTCTATGTCGGAATGACCAGCAAAAAACTGTCCATTTGCATGAATGGTCACAGGCAGACAGTGTTTGTTGGTAATGAGGATTACCCTGTGGCTAAACACACCTTGGTGCACGGCCAGCACATCTTGGCACAGTGTTACACCGGCCGGGTTATCTGGATACTTCCCACCGACACCAATCCTTCAGAACTCTGGAGATGGGAACTAGCCCTTCAGCATATTCTCTCTTCCCGTTGCCCACCTGGTCTCAACCTCCGCTAAATTTAAATTCCCTCGCACCATCTTTAACATCTTTGCCTTGGTTCTCTGGACAGAGCCTCTGCCTCAAGTGGCATCTGTCTAACTCCTTAACGTCTTTGGTTTCTACAGTAAGTCTGCCTAGGTGGTTTGCGTCTGTGTAAATGTGTGTGTGTGTGTGTGTGTATTTGTTTACCTTCCTTTTCTTCCTCCAACTGATTGTCAGTTACATTATAAAAAAATGTAAATCTCCATCCCTCTCTTCAACATCACTGATATCCTTGTCCTTCTTCACACCCATCCATGTAACTATATCTTCTCTTAATTTAAATTAATAGTGTGCCAAGACTGCAAAAATATGTTTCAATACATGTCATCACTTATGCCCTAATATTAATTTAAATTATAACTATCTGATGAAAAATCACTTTCATAACAATATTTGCAGTAATACAAATTAATAATAGTTGCCTTGGTTTTAAAGGACTGACTGATAAGGAAAAAAATGAGCTATTATCACACTCAGGAGTAAAGAGATCATTAACCAAAAATCAAGAGTCACCGAGTCATCATCAGATGCAATTAAATAAAACAGAAGACTTGGAAGCTTTCCCTGCTGAAATATTCATCCCTTCTGAGAACTTTTCCCTTATTTCTCTCTCACTTATCATCCCAAAATCAGCCCCAAATCCAACTACTAGAACATCCCAAAATCCACAAACCTAACAATCCTGGACACTCAATCGTGGCTATTATTCTCCCACAGAAAGAATTTTGGCTCTTGGCAATCTATAACTCCAACTATTCATTAAAGAAACCTAACCTACCACATCAACGATACCAACCACTTCATTATCATGTCAGCATCACAACCTCTTTACCTCCTGGATCCTTACTTGCCACTATGGATGCCACCTCCCATACACCAACACCCCCACATCCAATGGTCTTGTCGCAATTGGACATTACCTCTCTCAACATCCTGCAGATTCAAAACCACCTTATTCCTAACATACCCTAATTAATATACACCGAAGAGCCAAAGAAACTGGTACACCTGTCTCATATAATTCTGAGATTTGAAGTTTTACCGGATTCCCAATATCGACAGTGCTCTTGTAAAATAGTCATAAAGGAAAATCCCCACTAATTGTTACCTCGGAGATGCTGTGCCCCAACCCTTCTTCACCAACTGTAACACCACATTCAAAGTCATTTAAACTGTGATAAACTGTCTTTGTAGCAGCAGTAAACGATTTAAAACCTGCACCAGACATCTGTTCTCTCATAAGTATTTCACACTGCAGCAACATCCTCTGAATGTTTACACATCTCTCTGTTTGCATACACATGCCTATCTATACCAGTTACTTTGGCTCCTCAGCGTATCTTAACATACAACTATTTATCCTTTGAAGAAACAATATACCAACAACTTGATGGCACAGCCACAGGCACCTCCATGGCAACCTCCTATGTCAAGTTTATGTGCCACCTAGAGGAAATGTTCTTATCCTCTCAAAGAACCAACCTCTGGTCTGGTTCAGGTTCTGATATCTTCCTGATCTGGACTCAGGTGCAAGACACCCATTCCTCCATAGACTGAACTACTGCTCTCCCATCTACTTCACCTGATCCCCCTCAACCTCACAAGCCAACTTGCTGGATTTTAACTCCTCTCTGATGAGACTATCCACACCTTGTTCCACATCAATCCCACCAACCGGCAATAATATCAGCACTTTGATGCCCACCGCCCCTTCCGCACCAAATTAATCCCTCCCATACAGCCCGGCCATTCGTGAACAGCGTACCTGCAGTGACAAGCACTCCCTTACACAGTGTAGTGAAGATTCTACAAAGGTCTTCACAGACAGACACTATGCACCAGGCCTTGTCCACCATTTTATTTTCACCAACCCCCACTCCCAAGAGAGCCACAAAAGAATACCCCTGTTGTCAACAAATACTGTCCTGGACTGGAACAACTGAACAATATCCATCATCAGGACTTTGTTACCTATCATCATTCCCTGGAATGAAGAAGGGACATCGCAAGATTCCAACTCCCAACCCTGAGTGTGTTCTGTTGAACATCCAGTCTCCACAATGTGTTTAACATCACCTGGTCGTAGATCGACGATTCTTGATGTTTTCACTGGCGATTGCTCTCGGTAACAGCTGGCTGAAATCTCGTGGGGCAAAACCTAATCCACTACAAATGACACGGCAACACACTGAATTGCAGTGCTTTCACATTTTAATTCCTTATTAGCGTCCAATTGTCCCCCATTTGCGCCCAGCATACAGTCTCATTAATTACAATTAATGTGACCAGGAAGACATATTCCACACATCAAAAATACGAATTTACACAGTTTGTATGTGGAATACTCAAGTCTAATGGATGAAGGATGAAACAATACTCAATTACATGCCACGAACACATCCTATTTATATCTTTCAAACAATGATACTGAAAATTGTGTATTGTTATTTGAGTTCATTACATTAATTATAATGGAAAAGTAAACAATTACAGGCAACTGGCTATAGTAAAAGATAGCATAAATAATACTGATTAAATTAATATATAAATCTCAGTTCAATTAATAGTATTTCATTTACGTATTTCACAAAATAGGTTTACCAACAATACTTTCATAATAAACGGTAATTAAACAGAAACTAATGAGTGGGTGGGAGGTGTAAAATTTCCCTAACATTACTTGTGAAACAGTAATACCTACTTTAATATTATGAGAAAAGAATTTACTTAGTTTTAACAGAAATACTAATTAGCACACTATCTTCAATATAAAAATATGTCTCTGGCATTATTAATTAATATTTGCTTACTAAACAAACTTCACTGGTATCAAATAATAGAAAATGACTTCAGTTAGTTACGTTACAACAAAGAACAACAAAAGTTTTGGAAAAGAAAATGATAATAGACTGATTACATTCAAATCCATTATTATGCAACAGTGGTATCAGGAGGTTCAGTAATGCGAGCAGATGGGAATAAATCCTGACAGCTTCGTTACACATCCTAGTCAATTCCTACAACCAATATTCTGCCACCAACAATTTTGTCCCTGAGGAAGATCCCAATGCAAAACCTACCCAATCTACCCACCCAACACTACCTACTCCATTCCCATTACAGACCTATCTTACTGTATCAGAGGCCTGCCTACCTGTGAAAGCAGCTGTGAGATTTACCAGCTCTGTTGTAGTAATTGTGATAACCACAAATCAGCTGTCCAACAGAATAAACAGCTCGCACCAAATTGTGGCCAAATTCAAGGTGGACCAACTGTGCCACAACATGCAAAAGAGCATAACAAGCTAGAATTCAATGACTGCTCCACCAACCTGGCCGTCTGGAACCTCCCCCCCACCCCCTCGCCCTCCAAAAGCCCTTCTGAACTACATAGATGGGAATTAGCTTTACAACGCACCCTCTCACCGAAAACTGGCCTGGCCTTAATCTCTGATAATTTCTCTCCTCGCATCTTCTGTCATACAGTTTTCCCTTCCCACTTCAAAGCAGCATGCCACCCACTTTGTGTCCTGGCCACAATCCACAGCCCCTTGATCCTGTTTCTTTCCACTCTCACCCTCCGCTGCTCTACCTACTCCACACCGACCACCTATTGAAATTGTGTCACCCGAGACATCCAACCAGCACCGAGTAAGGGCCAAGGCATGAGTATGTGATTGTGTGCATGAATTTGCTGTGTGTCAGTCTTAAGTTGTACTGACAATGCTGAATAAATCCCAAAGTCAACCTTTTTGTTTACTTCCTATTATTGAAGCCAACTCATCTTTCTCCATGTTTCAAACAAATTGTGCTACTTTCACTACAGCTATTTTTATGCCTTATCAATTTTAGGTAACAATATACCTCCTTTTTTCCGTAGTCACCACCAGGATTCATTGTCCCAACAAATTTAAAAGTTGGAGCAGCTATTACAACACACGAGCTGTCGCCTACATCATCGGAAACAGATCCAGTGCTACCCTTTTCTGAGAGCAGCAGTTTACGCTCTGGTTCTGTAAGAAGAAAAAAGTCATATCAAATTATGGACAGCAAATTCTTTTATTTTAACTCAATAAACATTGAGATTATTCAATAAAAATTGCCGTGACAATAACATTAATTACAGATGCAGTATAGAGACTGGACTGCAAAAAATAATAAGCCAGTACTAAGAGTTACAGAAATTTAAGAGACTTATTCATGACCAGTGAATCACCCTGACCTACAACTGGTAAATTTATAGTATACTAGATGGATATCTGGTTTTGTTTGAGTATTTATTTATTCCTGTGCTCTATTATCTCATCTCCTAATTGAACCTTTCTGAGTCCATCTCCTCTTCTCTCTTTGTCAACCACTTCCTCAGCCCATCTTCTCCTACCCCATCTATATATTTCCTCCCCCACCTTCATTATGCATCACCCCATCCAAATAGGAGGTTGGTTGTTCTTCCCCACAGTATTTCTTTCCAGACGGTGAGTTAAAGAGCACCAAATCTGGTTGAAATTGATACAGGGGTATAGGAGGCACACATTACCTGCGGCATCACTCACATTTTCACATGGCCCACACATTTAACATACTAAACATATAATTCGATTAGTGATGAAAATTTTCCTCAGAGATGATAAATTATTGTTCAAACAAGATAGACTGGCTGGCCAGTACTTACCTTTGTGCTGTACCGCCGATAGTTACACAAATGAAGAAACAGAAAGAGAAAAAAAGGGGACAAAAAGGACAAGCTTTCAGAACACAGTTCCTTCATCAGGTGGGAGAGAAGGGAAGAAGAAAGGATGGGAATGGAAGGGAAAGGTAATTCACGACCTAGGTCATAAGGTGGTGTTTCGGGGGTGTGGACGTCAGAGATCTGTTTGAACAATAATTAAAACATATAATTCTACACATATTTCACCAGTATCTTTTGCCCAAACATTTTGATGCTTCTCAACACTTATTATGTCATATCTTCAACTGTCTGCCATGCTTTGATATAATTTCGTTGGTACATACAATGGTACATGTGAATGCTGCTGCCAATTGTGATGAATATAGAAAGCACTACATACATCTGAAGTGGATTTCTCTCTAAAACCATGTCTCTCAGTTACAGGTTTCCTGTAAACCAAATCCTATGTGACAATGACAATGGCAATGTAGTAAGACATAAAATTTATTTTTGCCTCTCATTACTTTATGGGGAGCTTCATCAAGAAAAAGTTTCAATCATACATACTTTAAATTGCGTGTTTAGTTTGTTCAAAGTTTCTAAGTGATCTCATTCTTGATAATTGGATGAAAGTTTGGCTATTTGTCCATCGTGAGCTGTGCTTCTCTTTCAATCTCATGCCATCCTCCCCAGCACAGTGAGAGGTAAGTGGTTCTTACCCCCATAGAAGTTTTTTCCAGACAGTAAGTGAGTGATATGTTACCAAGTTTCGTTGAAATCAATGCAGTGGTTTAGAAGGAAGTGTGGAATATACATACATATGTTACAATAAATTTGATGGCAAAAACCTTCAGCACAAAAACAAGCACACTAAAAATTATGATTAGTCAAATGGAAATCTTCGTTTCAAACAGCCACATAACCTATTTTCATAGGTACAATATAATATTCTGTGATAAAGGACATGTTTCAGAAATAGCTTCAAATTAATCACCAAACCTAATAATGAGTTCAATCTCTCCAGTACACTGTCATCAGCAAGTGATATTTCATCACAGAGAAACCATGCTCCTTCTTCCATTGCTTTGATGAGGGGACCATCCACCCACTCAAATAATTTTTGTGGGCTGTCCTAAAAAAAGAAAAGAGTAATGTTAGACACTCTGAAAACTTAGTTATCCCCATAATGTATTTATTATACCATTATACAACAGAGTAACTAGGATAATATATACAAATGAAAAAAAGAATTTTCTGCAAGTAATCAAATGTACGAATAACTATTAAACTAAGAATAACAATAAGTTTTGAAACAAAGAATATTGTGTACACCATAACAGAAGATGTCATGGAAATATGGAAATAATAGTACATTACTACACACAACGTTTGTGTGCTTAATTTTATGGATTTATTTATTAGTGAATATCTCATCTATATTTTAAAATACTCACTCACTCATTAAATCATCTTTTACTGTACTTTTCATAATGATGAAATTCAGTAACATAGAACAAATCAACAAGCATTTTATAACATTAAAAAAGTAGCAGTCACTAACTGAATCTTTAGGCTGTATTAATAATTTCCATTACGTCTCTCTGATGTGATTCCCCTTTTTTATATTTGTGTTTCCTTGCCCTTTTATCCTGGGGTCTGAGCGAGCTGCATTTCCATTTTTAACATTTCCCAATTGTTGTGAATTGAATCTCTTCTGTTACTCAATATTTGCATCTAGACGGAGCCACAAACCCACGTTTCTCAACTGATCCCTATCTCCCACCCAAGGAATAGAAAGGAACTGTTTGCTCTAAATAGTAAGGTATCTAACGGTACCTCCTGAAGGTAAGTGCTACGCAGTAATTCTGTGCAGTTTTCTCGAGGTAATTTCCATTTGAAACAATGAACTAACTATACTGCTATCTTCCATTCAAGCGTAAAAGGTTGTACACTGTACAGGTATTTGGACCAAACAACTACTGATGAATTATGCTTTACAAATACATAACAAAAAATGATGTCCTTTTATTTCACCTTTGAGTTTACAGTTCAGCTGGATTCTGTACTCTGGAACAAAGATCTTTAATGCCGATGAAAAGACGGGTAACTAATTTTAGAAGCTTTACTGGACACTGATACAGAAAAATACATCCATCAGTAGGCATATCTGCTACATAGAATATCTGGCAGGAATGTTGTGCATGACATACCACACAAGATGGCCATAAAGACCCATCTACATACTATGTACACTGTGAACCACCATACACCATGTGGAGGACGGTTCTCGTACCACAACAAGTAGTTTCCTTTTCTGTTCCACTCCCAGATAGAGTGAGAGAAAAAGAACATTTTTATGTATCTGAATTAGTCTTAATTTCTCTTATCTTTGATATCTTTATGCAAAATGTAAGTTGACAGCAGTAGAATTGTTCTAAGGTTAGCTTCAAATTCTGGTCGGAATCTAAATTTTCTCAATTGTGTTTCTCAAAAAGAATGACAGCTTCCCTACTGTGATCCCCATTTGAGTCAACTAGCCATTTCTGTGGGTACCTGCACCAGAATTTTACAATGATTTTTGTAACTTTTGTCTGGGGGCCACAAATTATGGGGCCGATAGGGTGAGAGAATCACTGCGCTTGGCTATCATCGGATCTGCAGCATGTGATGCTGTGTGGTAGTGACTACTACCAATAGATGACTCTACAATCAGACTACCATGATCCCTTTCGATGACACTCTCTTTAGAAGATGATATATTGCGTTTCATATTTGACTATTTTCCTATTATAAATTGTGTGTTGCCATTGGAAAGCATTGGCACACTTACGTGTTGTCAAAAACGCACCATTCTCAGCAAGATTTTGTTGTAATTTGGTATGAAGAAATGCTGTCTTGACAATTAAACCTTTGCTAGAAAGCAGCACTGAGTTGCAAACATTTTATGTACGCCGTAGCATAGTGGATATGTAAAATGGCTACTGAAGAAATTAGTAAGGGCAGTGGTACATGTTTGGTTAATGCCAGTTATTTATTTATTTTCCTACCATGATTCTTAAGTTTTCCAACCCTCTTAATAATTAAATACAACTATATTCTGTAATATTCTGAGTTCTGACCATATAAAATCACTCTTTCTTAATAGTGCATTTCTTCTATTGTTTGAACATGTCCTGAAACACAGATCAATCCATTGCAAATACAGTCTTCTGAACTACATGTGCATAACTTCAGAAATACTGTCATTATGAATGTAGAAAATTACATGCTGGTAAGAGTAATTTCATATAAGGTATAGATAAAGCACTCACACACAGCTCTGTCTTCACTAAATAGTTCTGTTCATTTCTGGCTGCAGAAGACAACACACACAGAGTGAATGGAATCCTGAGTTTATTTTTGTCATATCCAAAAAGTCATCACCACCAGTTTCTTTAATGATCCTGGAGATGAATTTGACCTTTAAGCAGCAGAGATTTATGTATTGCGTTATTAAGCAATTTGTATCCAACTACAGAAGTTTATGGGCTACTTTGTGTCTTTATGTAGCACTCCATTTAGTGGACTGTTGAAATACGTATAATGTATTGCATTGCAATGGAGAGCTAGAAACAGCTAACAGGTTTTATGGTAGAGGGCAGTTACCGTGAATAATCTATTATTAGAGTAAGAACTTTAAAAGGCGATTATATATGTAGTTCTGTCAGTGTGTGAAATAGTTTGATAGAGATGTTTCAAATCAAGATATTCCCATTGGTTCCAAAACTATGTTGTGAGTTCACGATTATTGATGTCACGGTAGCTTTAGTACAACAATGAGAGTTTAGAATAAACAATACTTGTTCTGTATGATTGTCCTTTGTGATTTTGCTGCTAAATAAGAAGAAAGTCAAAAGTATCACTGCTAACAACAGTGGGATGAACAAGTAAAACTGTTAGAGAACATGTTTATGGTGAGAAATTGGGAAACACGGCAAAGTACCAGTATACCAGTATATGACAGTCTTTCTTTGATGCTGTTTATACTAGGATTGTGTCCAAGTGGTTCGGCCAAATCCATTATCTGCCAAATCTAGCACACTGGCTTCGGATTTGAAATTCGGCAAATAATGGCTGAATACTACCGAATCCCGAATCCAAAGTGTTATATGGAAACCTTCAGTTATGACTGTTGTAGTTTACTTTGCATAACAGTGCACTTTCGTTTTCGTTATTTACTTTATTTTCCATAGATCTGGTGAAAGACGCAATGTCATAAAACGAAACAACCTCACTTTGAACAGTTCTGATAAATGGCGCTAGGAGCCGCCACAAGTAACTTTTCCCATCTAATATAAGCAGTGCTACTCAAGCTTGCTTAGCAGGTGCAAATATAAATACTGGCTAAAACTTTCACACTCGTAAAAAAAAAAAGAGCCTTTCAAATATAAGTTGCAGCAAAAATGAAGTTCTTCAAATCAATACCAACAATACATAAGGCTTTAGGATTCTTGCACGAGTTGCCTCATCTGATTTTACATATTGTTTCGTTGAATTTTGTGAAGTGCTGGGGTATGTGAACTGTAACAAAGGATGGATCCCATTATGGGGCAGGATTTAAGGAAGTCATATTCATGCTGGAGAGCCACATTCACAGTCCGATCCAGGCCCGGAAAGTATCCGGTGACAAGAGGGACACTTTTGGGGTTCTTCTGTGAACCCAGAACCTTCCACAGACGAACCCCGAAAGTGCCTCTCTTGTCACTGGATACTTTCAAGGACTGGATGGAACTCTGAACATGGCTCTCCAGCAAGGATACGACTTCCTTAAATTCTGCCCCGAAATGAGATCCATCATTCATGACATCCTTCCCACTCCACCAAGAGTGTCTTTCCGCTGCCCACCAAACCTTCCTAACGTCCTAGTTTGTCCCTATGAAATCCCCAAACCACCTTCCCTACCCTCCAGCTCCTACCCATGTAATCTCTCCCAGTGTACAACCTGTCCTATGCACCCTCCCATTACCACTTATTCCAGTCCTGTATCCCGGAAGTTGTACACGATTAAGTGCAGAGCCACTTGCGACAGCACCCACGTGATATACCAGCTGACGTGCCTGAACTGTGAAGCCTTCTATGTGGGAATATCCAGCAACAAACTGTCCATTCACATGAATGGACACAAGCAGATGGTGTTTGTTGGTAATGAGGATCACCCTGTGGCTAAGCATGCCTTGATGCATGGACGGAACATCTTGGCACAGTGTTACACCGTCCGGGTTATCTGGTTACTTCCAACCGACACCAACCTTTCAGAACTCCAGAGATGGGAACTTGTCCTTCAGCATATTCTCTCTTCCCATTGCCCACCTGGTCCCAACCCCTGCTAAATTCAAATTCCCACCCACCATTCAATAAATCTTTGCCTCTGTTCTCTGAACAGAGCCTCTGCCTCAACTGGCATCTCTGTCCAACTTCTTTGCTTTTTACAAATTTCTGCCTTGGTGTGTTTGCGTGTATATGTTTACTTTCCTTTTTTTTTCCCTAAGGTAAGTCCTTCCACTCCCAGGATTGGAATAACTCCTCAGCCACTCCCTTAAAACCCACATCCTTCCATTTTTCCCCTCCTTCCTTCCTCTTTTCCTGATGAAGCAGCTAGCTGTTGCGAAAGCTTGAATTTTTGTGTTTGTTTGTGTTTTTATTTGTATATCTGTCAATGAGCCCGTGCTTTCTGTAAGTTAAACCATATCTATTTTTTATACTTACAATGTGAAATGTTTGATTTCTCACACTGTGTTCAGTTTGCTTTCAGATATTGCCTGCTACTGAATTTTTTATTAATAAAAATGGCCAGATGCAGTTGTTTTCCTACTTTATTAAAAAAGAATGACCGATTTCATGACCTGTACTCACATCATCAGGTTTAAGATAATTAAAACATTAACCAAGGGGTACCACAGTCCTTTGAAAAACATATCAACATTGTGGTAGGGACACCTCTGTCAAATAAACAAAAAACATTGGCTAGGTCATTGTGAAACAGGGCAGCAGTGTGGCTGCAAGCAAATATATATTAGTGCTAAAATCCTGCTTATAAAAGAACTCTGTGACACCACCACTTAGTAGCTGCACTGTGTTACCTTCCTCCATTTCCCCTCTTGGATAGCATTTGTCACATACCATAGTTGTCTCAATCATAAACCTGCAGTGGTGGGAGAAGCCGGAATGCTCGCCTCGCTCGGCCTATACTACCCAGAGTGTGAACGCATTTCGAGAGCACAAATGCTGGCCACGCCTGAATTTGAATGTCATTTGAAACTATATTGTAATGCAGCCATATCAGTCTGCCTCATTCAAAGAATTTGTGCCAAAACGAATATCCAAACTTGAAAGGCCAAGACATCACACTTCACCCGCCAGAGCAAGGCAGCAGCAACTGTTCCCTCCTTACGCGGGTAATGTTACCTGCTGGGACCTGCAAATTACAGTGCAGTGCATGAGTTTACAAATAGGATCAACAACCACACTCCAGTGTCAATCAGTTGCCGATCTCTGATGCCTTCACTTCATGGTTAATAGAATTGTGAATCCTATGGCCATTTTATTATTCATCAACTTGTGTTAGTGCATGTGCCAGATACAAGGCGACAAGGTTCATATCGTTTGCTCGGAAAGTAAGAGCATCAGAAACCCCCCTCTTTGTATTAGCCTTCTCTTTTAAGATACAAGTTTGATATTTGTGTCTTTTTAAGGTTTATTATCAAGAGGCATCTGCAAAATATTTGTGAATCTCCTTGGCTGACTGGAAGGCACGCCTATCGGAAGGTTAACAACTGGTTTCAGGCAATTACAGCTTGTCTTCAGGTATCTGTACAGGAAACAGTTACAAGATAAATTTTCCAAAAAAGTACAATCATAGAATTAAATGGGCAAGACGTACAGTGTAAATGAAGCATTCCTCAGAAGTGTCAAAATTTGAATTATTAATACACTATACTACCATAATGTGATAAAAGAAAGGAATTATAAAAAGAATAAAGTTAACATAAAAGAAAAATTTTAGTTACTTACATCAATAGTGCCCTCTATGTTCATTCCTAGCAATGTGTAATAACACTGAACATGAAATGCAGAGATTATTCTAGAACTCATAAACTAAGTTGTTAATATGTGCATCTTTGGATAAACTATGTATGGGTCATAAAAAAAGAAAGGGAAATAAGGTAATAACATGTAAGGGTCATATAATACAGTAGTCTTACAAGAAAACAGAATGTTGAGTATGAAAAACTGGCATACTAGCTGCCCAACAGTGTCATAAAACTGTATACTAACTGCCTATCAGAGTCATATACTACCACACAAAGTAAAGGACAGTGAAATCAAAAGGAAGTGACACCATGGTAAAAAAAATTGATGCTAACAGCTTCAAATTAATGTAATTTAAATTCCTGCAATAAAATGACAGCTTGTAAGGTGTTCCAAAATTGAAACTAAACATACAAAATTACTCATGTTGTAATATGCTACAATATAAATGGATTTACGCTGAAAATTCGTAAGTAGTCACTATGAAGACCACTCACATCATCCTGGTTCCGCTGCCTGACAGGACGCAGTCCTCCCAGGAAGTCGGAGCCCTCTGTGTGCATGTGACAGTTGAGCATGTAGAGTTTGCAGTCCTGCAAAGCTGCTAGGTATTGAACAACAGTTGTCTTTCCACAACCAGTTTCACCCACCAAAAGCACTGGTTCATCAAACTCAAAAGCTTTATCTGAAACGAAGTGAAATAAACCTGGCGTAGAACACTTTTCAAACACACAACACAAAGTATTAAAAATAGTCAATGAAAGCTGTGAGGATTACTGAATCTTTTAAAATGTGTTGCTCCGTAAGAAGCAAGTGCCATCAATGTTAGATAGCATATATCTTACTTAGAAGTGGAACACAAATAGTAGTGTTTTAAGTTAAATGGTACACAACATTTTATATAGAGCCACAACAGCAAATATTTCAGGTTGAGGTTATACGTATATACTTAGCAGATGTATGTACCTATAGTGTACAATTAATATGATGTTAGTTAACAGGTGAAGCTTTCGTGAAAGAAATTGATAATATAGTAGTAAGGACAGTTTATAACTCACCGAAAAGATGAGGCACGTACAAAAGACACACACATACAACATTTTCAGCTTTCGGCCATGGCCTTCTTCAGAAAATAGAACATTCATGCAATCACACAGGCACACACACAGTCATACAACCGTCACGTCTGGATGCCGTACTTCGAATCACACACTGTGTGTGTAAATAGGGGAGGGGAGGGGAGGGGGGATAGGAAGGTTGTGTCACGGTGGTGGGGATGGGTACAGCATGGCGAAGATGGGAGTAACGAGATGCAGCTTAGGAATGGAGTGGTGAGGCAGGTGAGCTGAGGATATTTTGATGACCTGTCATCAGTATGAGGAGACTGTTACAATGTCCTTGATAATGTGACACATCAGTGATATAGAGTTTTACTGTTAATGGTGACAGAAATTGTGTCCAAAGTATGAAAAATGTAGAAAATGTGAATTACCCTCACACACACAGGAAAGACGGTGGTGGGGAATGTGGATTAGTTGATGGTTAAAGCAATTAAAAATGTTCAAATGTCTGCTCGGCTACTCCACTGCGGCTAAAGTAATTAAACTAGGATATTGATTAAGGGAGACAAAACCATAATTGTGAAATACTTACAGACAAGTACTGCCATTCTGCGCATATTGTGTGTCCACACAATACCACTTTCTGGATTTTTATCACTGAGAGTTTTAATTTTCTGCAGAATTGGTGATGTAACCAAAGATGTGTTGTTTGTGACTGTAAACAAATCAAAGTAATACAATTTCCAATAGTGAAAGATGACACAGACAAAATATAGAGGATTCTAACAATATGCACTATTCATACATTAAATGCGAGAACAACATTAAATACACAAAGTTATAACTGTAGTGTGATAGAAGGATCATAAATAATCATTAATTTCTAGAGCAAAAGGGTCAACTCTAGAAAAAGCATATGCTTTTGGGTTTTGATTATTTGTAACCTCGGTATAGAATAATCGAAACTAAATACCTCTTGCTACCATATTATTATTTCTAAGAATACAAGACTTAAACGCATTCAGATTACTTTAGCAAACTAATGAAAATGAGATGCAGAAAATAAAAGGGCACCTTCCTTGCCCTTGACAGTGTGTCACATCAAGTGTGTAACAAGTGAAGACTTACACGAAAATAGATTTTCTCGACTGGGAGAGCTGCCAAAATGTTTGGTGATTACTTTCCAGATGACTTCCTCCTCTTCCTTGCAGCGTACTCTGCAGGCCAGCACGAGGAACCCTTCCTCGGCCATATACTCCTTCCAGTCCTGAAAGCCGCTGCTGTGTGGGGCACGCCGATACCGCTCCCCCCAGCGAAACAAGTCTCTCAGGGTCATGTATCCCTTGTTTCCCGCAAAAGCTACAGTACTTCTCCGGTGAACCTAAACCCAATAAAATATAATTATTTAATCAACTGTTGTGTAAGAGAAAACAATAATGAATTACTCTATGTTACTCATCAGTGGCAGATTATTTCTGTATAGAAAAGGGGATGCATGTTTAAAGAACAATGAAGGCTTTTGTCAGCAAGCCTCTTAACTAGGCATTTCTGTAAGTTGATGCCTTAGAGTTGTGTGGCTTAGAGTCACTTAGACCACTGCTTACACCCTCTTACAAAAATTCATTATCAGTTGTTCAAACTTAGATGATAAAATGGAACTCTAAATCCAGATGGACACCTAAAAATTATACAAACTACGGATCAGGTTGTGTTAGCACCAAAGTAACAGGAAATAGAGTGCTTACTGTTTGCACTGCAACAATACATGAAAGAAACTAGAATTCAGAGTAAACAAGTATCATTCTGCTTTGTAGATGACGTCATGTGTCTACCAAAGCAGTTTGTGATGTTTCATAGCAGTTTGTGTAGAGCACCATGAAAATCAGTACTGCTCCCTACTTTGCACAGGATGTATGTGAAAATTCATAAATACTACACATAAGAAATAAAATGGAAAATATATAATTTATTTAAGTAATATAGATAAATTACTTGGGAGACAGCACACTGTTGGTATGTCTGTCTCCCCAACCCCCTCCCTTTGCCAGATTGGACTGCATATATATTTAATGTCAATATAGTAGAACATTGTCTTTACACTTTTCAAGGAACTTCAGTAAAATGGTGTAAAATGCAGGAAATAATGTTTTAAATGGTAAAACATGCTTACTGGATCAGCCTTGCATTTTCATAGTTTATTTGTGATATATGTACATAATAGGCATCTAAATACTCGCCAGGAAGTTTATTATACAATAAAGGTTACCCAAATTTTTACTATTTTAAGCAAAGAGTGGAACTGGTAATTTTATGGGAAGTAGAAATTTTTGACGTAATTTTATTCATTATAATCAAGGACGCTGCTGCTGGGATATGTAAAACATCTTCAAAATTACCTGAACCACTTCGATAGATATCGTTTGGACGCTGCTGCTGGGCTATGTAACACATCTTCAAAATTACTGCCTTTTACCGGCATTAATTATTTACGTAGTAAAACTCCTAAAGTTTCGTTCTTTTTGTATTTTTCAATGTTTCACATGACAATATTAGAGAATTTGTTCGCGTTCTCGAGTGCAAACATATGCGTAAGTATTTTTGTGATGTTTGCATAGGATCGGCATCTCACACTATTATCACTTTTTTGAAGTTGTGGGTATAATGACACCTAACTTTGACAGATAACGTTCTTTATGAATCAGAAATATGTATCACAAAAACAATGCAACTCTTTATTCTCACATCAACAAAGCAACTCGTTCTAATTGTTTGAGTCCACGCCAGCCGCTCTGGGAAAGAAGTAGCGGAAAGAGGAACTACACCGCCACAAATCGGCGTTATTCTCACATCAACAAATCATTATGTTTGTCTGAGTACACGCCAGGCACTCTGGCAAACAAGCTGGTGGAAAGAGGAACTACATCGCCACAAATCGGCGCATGGTAAGTCAACTAGCTGCGTACTGCCAACAATAATATGCGAAATATATCTTTGAATAAATGCAAAGTGTCAAGAAATTGGACTGCGAATAATTTTTAAGCATTATACTTTAAGGGGAAAGCCGTGCTAGCATCAATTTATGTACATTACGTCATTTTTTTCTTCACGAACATGCTTTTGAAAAGTGTAAAACACGGAAAAAGTGTAAATATGTTAATGCAAAAATGAGGGTGAATTAACATTGTGAACATATGAAATTTGACAGGACCGACAAAAAATGGTGTAAATGGCAGGAAAATGAAAAAACAGGGAATGTAGAAACGACATTTTATTGTATATATGTCAATGTGTTTTGTTACAAATAATATATGTTGTTGAAATGTTAGACTTGACTGATGTGCAGCTGTGAACCTGATGTTTGAATAGCTATGTAGTGTAACCTTGTATTTCTTTGGCTGAAGACCAAGATCTATTCATTCTCAATAAAAGGTCTTAACATTCACTTTAGTTAGTAGTGTGTGTGTGTGTGTGTGTGTGAGGGAGGGAGAGAGAGAGAGAGAGAGAGAGAGAGAGAGAGAGAGAGAGAGAGAGAGAGAGAGAGAGAGAGACTCAACTACAAACACAGCATTCAATTAAGAAATGACACGCTTCAACATTGATGCAACTGTCTTCATGTGACTGGTACCAAGATTGCTGTGATCGTAAGACGTCACAGTGCAACATGAAAACACACTTCAAATAGTCAGTTAAGAACTATAATACCAACAACATAAGACAGAGCTTTATTACTACATGACACTTTTAATTGGCACCTGTGCAACATGCATCTAACACAATGTTAGGTGAAATCAAGTTTAAAGAAACAATGATTCAGAGTTTCTAGATTTCTTTGAAATCTCAAAAGTGGCACAAATGCCATCAGAACACTACCAGTTTCAGTTAAATAACAGACCATACTCAGCCATAAAAATACACCACCAATTACAAGAAACAATTTTACAAACACCCTGTATTTAATATTATTTTTCACTAGCAACATGCCCTGATTTTGGCTCAGATAGCACTAACTACTTAACCAGATGACATTTGGTGGATGTATGGGGGAGATTCTGTGACAAAGTTTTAGCAGATATATCTACGAGTAAAGTGTCTTTCTACACCAAGGAGAAAGGGGATGTAGTGGAACACTTGTATGACAAATAGGAAATTATATTAGTTCTATTAGTTCATCTTAAGGCTAGCAAACAGACAATATTCTTGTTTTCCGTTTCGAGTAAAAAGTATAATTTTGTAGTTATCCCAACTCAAGAGCAAGCCAAATACAATTAGTTGTGTGAAAAGCATGAAAGTTCAAAATTTAAGCCAGCAATAGACAACAACTGGTGAGGAGATCATGTCTATGCAGCAATAATCAACAATTGATGAGAAGATCATTTCTATGGGCTGCTGAATAACATGGGGATATCTTTCGATTCTGTAAAGTAGTTATTACGGCCATGTATAAATACAAAGATGCTAAAATTATCAGGTCATAAGAAACTTCATGAAGGCAATGAAATATTCTCAATTACATTGGGCTATATTTGTAGGCATAAACACAAAATATTAGTAATAATAAAAATATTTTACTTGTTTAATAAATTAAAATCAGTGCAAAGTATCAAAAAGTACAAGGCAAGAATGTAGAAATCAACACGGGCATTTCCATCTGAACTTAAACACATGCAGTTACTACTCATTTCTTGACTTAAACAATTTTCTATGATAAAATTACAATTCTGCTATAATGAACTAATGTATGTGAACCATATGTTTTGAACTGCAATGAAATTTTATTACTACAGGCAGATATTAAAGGTTGATTGGATATTACTTTAAATGGTATGTATTGGAAAATTCACCACTACATTTAATGACTGGGATATACAGATGTAACAGCATTAAAAATAAAAATTCTTTGTTTATTATCATGATACTCTTTTTCCCTACAGCACTGGAATGCTAGCATCACTTCTCTGACTGTTTAGGTTACACAATGTTGCTATGGTTGGTTCTTTCCCTGCTAGGAGTGTTGTTGTTGTTCCATGTGCCTGATATAAACTTTTATGTATATCTTAGACTATGGTATTAGTAGGTAAATAGGGATTAAGTATGATGAGAGTGATATATGCATGTTATTAATTGTGTTGAATCATATTACATAGAACATAGAAACCAATAAAGGCATTCTCCAAAATATGGTAAAGTTGAAAAGTCAAAGAATAAATAGCTTTTCCAAAAAGTAATTATTGTTCCATACGGTATCTTGAATGACAGCAACCAGTCGCATTTTATGCAAAATGTTTTAATTACACTTCTTCCATAACCTAGCATATCATCATCAGGTGGTGAACGGTTTTTTTATATTACAGATGGTGTGTAGTGGGATTTGTGCATCTGTTATAATTACAAAAAAACAAAACCAACCACATCAGATATTGTTATATATAACACATCATGTCATCCATACCAGCACAAACAAGCATATTTTAGAGCAGCGCTCTACCGCATTAACAAAATTCATGCCGAACCTGCTGTAAAGAAACAAGAACTAGACATATTAAGAACAATAGCCTGCAACAATGCCTATGACACATCCATAGTTGACAAATTAGATGCAAAAATGAAGACCATCCACACAACATCAACTAACCAACCATCAACAACAGAAGAAATGAAATACCGTATATTTCCTCAGATAAGACGATGGCTGAATCATTAAAAAAAGGCCCTGACAAAATTTCGCCCTGTTTCATTATGTTAACAAAAATAAGAATAAGAACTGTAATAATTTAAAACTATTGTGCCACAAATAATTAACATTAACATATCAGAAATTATATATCTTAAGCTTACGACATATCCTTAATCAATTATGTAACTACCAAATAATGCTAGTGTCAACCAAAGAGTGCTGTACCTATACAAAATCTTTGTGCAACATCTTTGGCGAAGATGTTTGGTTTGTTTACATCTGTATAGCTTGTGGAAACTGTATAGTACAACATGTATAAAGTGTTCAGCAGCACAATAAATATGTGCATGCTACCAGTTATGCTGTGTAATACGTGTGAAGTGCATAGCAGCACAATTAATGTGTCCAAGCTACCAACTGTGACAATGGATAACACAAATTGTAAGTAGCAACATTTAGGCCTAAGTCAATATTATTATGTCAGTTATGCTCACCACATAGTTCACTTGTTTTCTTTTTTTGTAATTATAACAGATGCACAAATCCCACTACACACCATCTGTAATATAAAAAAACCATTCACCACCTGATGACGATATGCTAGGCATATCAAAACCGGTTATGGAAGAACCGTAATTAAAACATTTTGCATAAAATGCGACTGGTTGCTGTCATTCAAGATACCTTATTTCACCACAGTCGCAGTGTTCCTCATCCATAACAGACAAAAGTTTTATTGTACTATATTTCCTGTTTATATTTTTCAAATAAATACGAGGGTCACTCCAAAAGAGGTGCACACTATTATTTTGTTTTTTTGTTTTTAATACAGTTTTTGTTCTACATGTCTGAGAGCTTTACAGTGTGTAGATACATCCTTTAGGAACAATATTTTCATTTCTCCACATAATCCCCAACCCTCTCAACTGCCTTACTCCATCTTGGAACCAGCACCTGTATACTAGCATGGTAAAATTCTGGACGAACATGTTGGAGCCACTGTTTGGCAGCGTGCACAAGGGAGTCATCATCTTCAAACCTTGTTCCACGAGAGAATTTCAGTTTCCCAAAGAGATTATAAAACCAACAAATGACCCAAACAATCCACAGATAGTGCAGAGCAGAATAGGGATTACTAAAAGTTCACAGTTGTTGATACAGTAGTTATGTGTGATTGTGGAAAGAGCAATTGAAAAAACTTTTTTCAAATAACAACAATAATCTGAACAAAAAACACAGAGCAATTTTTCTGGACTCTAATATATAGACTCGTACAGTTAGCTGCATCTCTTGGAATTCCAGTTATGTGTTTAAACACTATTATGAAGAAACACATGAAAACAATGAGAACAACTTCTCATTGTGTATCTTCTTCTTCGTCTCCTTCTAAGAAGAGGAAATTGATGAATTCATCAAACCTCAAATTTCATCACACTTTTCTTAATATTGTGTAATCTGTCTCCTGTTGTCTCATTTCACACATAGAACAAACAGGCAACTCATGCTGCTCCAGTCCCATCATTTCCCACAGTGAGCCCTTAGGACATTCCTGTGCCAAACACATTAGCAAGCCACTGGTCTTATTCTAGACTTAACTAATCTCCCTTCACTTCAACATAGACCTATTGGAGAGGATTACTATTTTCAATCATGTTTTTGTTGTTGCGGTAGAGGTGATATTCAGTCCAGAGACTGGTAAGATGCAGCTCTCCACCCTACTCTATCCTGAGCAAGCCTCTTCATCTCCTCATAAGAACGGCAACCCACTTCCATTTGAATCTGCTAACTGTATTCATCTTTTGGTCTCCCTCTGTGATTTTTACTCCACACACTTCACTCCAACGCTAAATTCACGATTCCTTGATGTCTAAGAATGTGTCCTACCAATCAATCACTTCTTTTAGTCAAGGTATGCCACAAATTCCTTCTCTCTCCCATTCTGTTCGGTACTGAACTGTTTATCGTCCATGTTTTACTAAAGCAACACTCCACACAAATGCCCACAGAAAAGACTTCCTTATGCTTAAACTAACGTTCGTTCTTAACAAATTTTCTCTTTTTCAAAAACACTTTTCTTCCCACTGCCATTCTGCATTTTAAATTCTTTGTACTGTGAGCATATGTTATTTTACTGCCCAAGTAACAAAACTCATCTACCACCTTTTGGATTCGTTATCTAATCTAATTCCTTCAGCATGCCTGATTTTCTTAGGTTGCACTCCATTAGCCTTGTTTATCTCTTGTTAATGATCAACTTATTTCCTTGCTTTCCTTTATAGCTTGCTCAGTGTACAAATTTAACAACATTGGAAAAAGGCTACAACCTTATCTTACTCCCTTCCCAGCCACTGCATCCCTTTCATGCCCTTCAACTCTGACAATTGCCATCTGATTTTAGTACAAGCTGTAAATAACCTGCTATTCCATACATTTTACTCTTGCTTCAGAATTTGAATGAGTGTATTCCAATCAACATTGTCAAAAGCTTTCTCCAAATCTACAATGCTTTTCCTTAATCTATCTTCTCAGTATTGCATCCCGTGTTCCTACATTTCTCCTAAATCCAAACTGATCCTCCCCAAGGTCGGCTTCTACCTTGTTTTCCATCCTTCTGTAAAAAAAATTGTGTTAGTATTTTGCAACAATGACATATTAAACTGATGGTTCTGTAATTTTCACACCTGTCTTCACCTGCTTTCTTTGGAATGGGGATTATTACATTTTTCCTTAAGTCTGATGGTATTTCCCTGTCTCATACATCTTATGCACCAGGTGAAATAGTTTTGTCATGGCTGGGTCTCCCAGAGATTTCAATAGTTCTGAGAGAATGTCATCTGCTCCAGGGGCCTTGTTTCAACTAACGTCTTTCAGTGCTCTGTCAAATTTAGCTCTCAGTATAGTATCTTCTATTTTATCTTCATCTACTTCCTCTTCCCTTCCTACAATATTTTCTCCAAGTTTATTTCCTTTGCAGAGCCCTTTTATATACTCTTTTCACCTTTCAGCTTTCTCTCCTTTGCTGAGAACTGGTTTTCCATCTTTAATCATATATGGAATGCCAATTACTCATGATTTTGCTCATATTTGTGTAATGTAGACATTTTCCTCAATTTTAGTGCACAAATATGTAAAATAGGGGTTTCACTGTACATGTATGAAGTTTTTGAAGGTAGGAATTGAGGCACTGACAGAATCAATGTTGTGAGGATGGGCCTTGAGACATGCACAGGTAGATCTGTCCACAGAGCGCTTGGATAAGGTCATGAGTCTGAATGCCTGTCTTGCACACAGCTTTAATATGTCAGGAAATTTCTTTACATGCATGAAGAAAAAGCCTTAATGCTTTGAAAAAAGGTTGTGATTGGAAAACTTTTTGAGTGAAACATTTGCTTTTGCAAAAATTTTAACTTTCCTTCCAAAATGGCCTTTCTAACTACTTGTAACTGCATTTAAACTTTCAACCAATAATAATTCTGCTGAGAAGTAGCAGCATTTTCTGCGGGTGAACTAAATGCACCTCTAATTTAAGGTGTTTCTCAACTTCATTTTTCTTTTCTCATGCAATATGGTAACTAAAAAAACTGAATAATATCAATTTTGTCCTTTCTAGACATTCATAGTCATACTAGCCACACTTGACAATGCAGCTGACAAAAACAACACGGTTCTTTGCATAGAAGTAGAACTGAAAATTGCTCTATATGCATGTTAGGAAAGTATGTAGTAAAGAGACTGAATGTAAAATAACTATAATAATTTTATTTGCATTTTAAGGAGTGAATTTTGGTGTGTTTGAAATACAGTGACACATATATTGGCGGACAGTTACATGTATAAACAAACAACAATATTTAGTGTCAGAGGGAAAAGGGGTGATGTGGGAAAACATGCCTAGCCTTTCTCAGACAGGATTAAAGTCTACTACATTCACGTTCAGCAAAATCAAAAATGACAGTGTCACAGGGGGCAATAAAACTTCTGTTTTTGAGAGGGGGATCCTTTCATTTATTTCAAAATAAGAAAAGAAACAGCAAACAAGGTAATGGTTACTGCCTACTTGCTTACTGGCATTGGCATTCTATTCACCGTGTTGTAAATGAGAAATTCCAGCATGACCTCTGGTGCGATATGACTCAGTCACAGTTCAAAACACCTGTCAAATAAAAAGTTTCCACATTAAAATCAACTTTTGAATTTTAGATTGCAGAGAGACATATGTGTTCCTTTCTTCTAACATGCTGACACCTGCCAAGCAGCACAATACAAACTGGAAATATCCTCATAACACTAGTGCCTTTGCCTTTTATACTGGGTCTGAGAGTGCTCATGTTTATTTTCAACCTCCAAACCTCTCTCCTCCATAAGGAATGATCTATTGTTCTGAAACGTAATGTAGTGTCATTAATTTTCTGAACACATAGGAGGTTCTCCTATTTCACCTCACAGAGGTAAGTACTTCCCAGAAAGTTTCAAAATTTCAGTTTCCTTGGATAATTTTAAATTTGATATAGTGAACCATTTTATTTTAATAGCAATGTATTAAATGCATTTTTCACTAAGAATTTTTCAAGGCCATGTGGATACCAGTATTTTATTCAAACAGCTTTGTACATGAGATAAGAGTTTCCAACAAGCTAATCTGGTAGAATTATATTTCACCATCTATTGTACATAAAACAATAACCAAGCAGTTATTGCAGTTTTATGGGTCCACAAAAGAACATTTAGTCGCACACAAAAGAGCTATCAGCAATCACCTAAAAAAGGAACATCAATATTCACATAACATCCAAAGAATAATGTAAACTTATACATTTCTGGGGGCAAAGATATGATTTATTTACCAAATAATAAATCAATATACAGAGATATATATTGTCTTAATATTTATCAAAGATATTGAATTGAAGAAGAGGCTTTTGAATTAAATTTTGTGTCACGGCCGAGATTCGAACCCAGGACCTCATTCTTACTAGGCAAACTCTATAACCACCAAGCCACCATGACCTTCCAGATACGGATGGAACATGAGGCAGAACTGAAAATTGTGTTGTGAAGGGAGACGTGCTTTAAGACAGTCTATGCAGCATCTTATCCTTTAGGTCACGGTAGTGGTTATAGTGCTTGCCTAGTTAGCAGGAACTCCTGGCTTTGAATCCTGGCCATGACACAAATTTTAATTCTATGCCTATCCTACAGTTCAATATCTATAATAACTGTAGAGTTATTGCTGGTTTTGGGTCATGGAAGAAGATTTAGTCTAACAGAAAAGAGCCTTCAATAATAGCTTGAAAAAGGAAGGACAATATTCACAAAACATCCTGAAGAATAATGCAATCTTATACACCTCTAGGGATGAAATATGTTTTTATTTAAATAACTGAAGTTAAAGTTATTCCATATGTTTGAAGAGTCCACTGTTAATACATGATTAGTATTTTGAGAAAAATCTACATGTAGGTATGATGAAGCAAAACAGTAATTAAAGTCAGTAATAGAATTACTCAAATATATGCTGCTCAAAGTTTTATGTATAACTCACATCTAAAAACAAAAAACTAAAGCCTAAATTTTCATTAAATACCTGTAAATCTCTCATAACATTCACCATGCGACGAGCGTAAGATTCGGGCAGTTCACAACGCTTCTCTAATATAGTTTCCAGTTCTTGTGACGGGATTTTATCAAAGTGTAACTCGACAAAGCGGTTGCGAAATGCCCTGGACAACAACTGGAAAATAAAAGTGGGCATTGAAACAGGAATTTCTATGTACATGTGCTAAAATGTTGAATGAAAGCTATCACATAATCAGCACTAAAATTTTTATCTTGTAAAAATTGAACCTCTAATAAATTTAAGAGGTGACACCTACCTTTCTTCCACCATAAAGACCAGGTGGATTCTGTGTTGCAAACAACATGAAGTCTGGGTGTGCTGAAATGACTTCTTGGGTCTCGGGAATGAACAGCTCCCTGTTGTCATCCAACACTCGGTTCAGAGCCTCCAGGACGTCAGTCGGTGCCAAGTTCAGCTCGTCTAATATCACCCAGTGCCCGCGCCTCATCGCCTCTGCCAGAGCACCTGTAACATCCACACCACTCTCTCAGACTTCCTCCTTGCACAATAAGTCCAATGCATGTGTCTAAATCAAGAACAAATAGCATTAAACAAGCACACAGACACACAGTGTGATGGGCACATTGAAGACGTGAGCAACCCATTGAAACTTTCAATTCCAACAATGTAATGCAAACAATTGCAGGATTGTAATCTATGAACTTTACACTGTGTGTTATCATGTTCTAACATCATTAGCCTCTATCACATGACAAACGGCAGCATTTTCGAAAACCACATTATAATTGAATTCCTTGTTGGAGAGGAACAATCTTTTGCTGACATTTACCTCAGAATTCAACATGCAAATGGAGATGGCTGCATGAGTGCAATCAGTGTTAGGAGATGGGTGAAACATTTCAAAGATGGGAACACAAGCATCCGAGATGAACCTCGTAGCGATCGTCTATGCAGTGCCTCCACAGATCACAACAAGGAAAGAGTTGACGCAGTCATCCGAAACAACAGGAGTGTCAGTGTGCATTAAGTCTTACAAAAATTGTAGTAGGACATAGTTCAGTGCAAAAAATGATTCAAACTTAAGATATTGAAAAGTATTTGCCCTTTGGGTCCCACATCTCTTGACTGAAGATCACAAACTTCACAAAGAATGATCTCCAATAATCTTCTTCGAAGATTTCGAAATGAAGGTGGTGATCTTTTATGAGTATGGTGACAGGTGATGAAAGCTGATTTGATCACTACACAACTGAAACAAAGTGCCACAATAAGGAATGGCACAACTTTGATTTTCCATCAAAGTAAAAAACCAGACAGTGCTATTGGTTGGGAATGTTAGGGGCAGTGTCTTTTGGAAAATACAGAGTTACATTCTGGTTGAATTTCCTGAATCTGGACAAACCATAAATGCTGCCCATTATACGCTTATACTCGGAAAGTGACACTCTGCATTTGGCGAGAAATGTCCTGGAAAGATCATTCTGCAACATGACTTGCACACCCTCACACTTCTCGTACCACTACAGTCCTGACTTGGCGTCTTCTCAGTTCTGTGAAGGAACAACTGGGAGTTGATTGCTATGGGAGCTGGAATGAATTTATACTGTGTGTGAATTTTCAAGCTAGTAGAATGATGGGAAATGTGGGTGCAAGGAAATGTAGACTGTAAGGGTATCGAATTATTTTTGAAATTTTGGCTTAAAAAAGAGAGAGAGAGAGAGAGAGAGAGAGAGAGAGAGAGAGAGAGAGAGAGAGAGAGAGAGAGAGAGAGAGAAGAAGAAGAAGAAGAAGAAGAAGAAGAAGAAAAGGAACCTTACACTTTAAACCACTAAACAAAGAAGTACAAGTCAAATAAGTGTCGGCAGGAGGAAATGTTTTATTTCCTTTATTTTTAGTGTAAGGAATTCATGTTGTGTATTTTCTGTTTTTGTTTTTCTTTTATATTTTCCTTCTCCAAGGTGCTCCTTTGAGCTTCGCACAGTGGCGCGAATGTGTGACATCACACACAGCGTTGCAAGGAGACAGCGATGCCATACGGAGTTCTGGGGAGCACTGAGGATTTGAAAAAAGGAATAAATAAGGTAAAAAGAACTGAAAAGTAACATGAATTTGTTTTAGTTGATATCAGGTTATAGAACTGATATATGATTGACATCCAACAGATTGTATTATAACCTGTAATAAATACAGTTTGAAGCTATATATCAGCATTTCAAAGCAGTATGCATATTTAATGGAATTTAGATAAAGTTGTGAAATTTCCATCTGTTGCTAGGCTGTGCAACAAGCACAGAGCCTACACAAAGTAGTTTATTCAATACCGGTTGTTTGGACACCTTGGAAGACTAAATCTGAATATATGCTTTCCTGGCACATACAGCTGATAAAAATTCTCAGGTTTCCAGATGGGTCGCAGTGTCTTCTAACCACGAAATTCCGACAAGTGACATACTGTTCATCTCCTAGGTGTAGTGCCTAGAGTGTGCACCGCTCGCAGCATTATTGCTGTGTGTCGGTGTGACGGTTCTCAGTGTGCTCTAAATGTACTGTGGTTACTGCTGGATCCCATGCCACACTCAGTTGGTACCCTTATTTATGAAACCATATTTCTACAGATTCTTTCATGACACTGCCCCAATAGCTGTCGGCTCAGCACAGTGCCCCGTTGTTTCACAGGATTGTCCTCACCCATCAGATATCTGGCCACCTGTGAAAACAGCCACCGGATCTACCAACTTTGCGGCAATCATTGCGTAGCATTTTACATTGGTATGACGACAAACTGTGGCAAAAAGCAAGATGGGCCACCATGTAGTACAGCATGCAGCTGAAAACACACTGTTTGATTTCAATTGCTGCTTTTCTATCTGAGCTATCTGGATCCTTCCCTCCACAACCAGCCCTTCTGAACTGCACTGATGGGAGTTAGCCCTTCAGCACATTTTAGGATCCCGCAACCATCCTGATCTCAACCTAAGATAACCTACCATCCCTACAGACTATGCCTAACATTCTTCCCGCCCCACTTTCCCCACTCATTATCCTGTATCCCTCCAATTCATATCTTCCTTCCAACTGTGTGTCCCCCCTTACAATATCCCATTAATTAATTTTTTTTCTTTGTCGTTTCAAATGCCCCACTCTCTTCCCACACTCCCCTACACCTCCCTTTTATCCTTTCCTGATCCATCCCTCCACTATATTCAATGCTGCATCTCAGATTCCCACCTATCAGAGCCTTTACAATCCATCATGCAATGCGGAACTTTCCATCCCCAACCTTACTTGGCATTCTTCCCCCTCCACTTCATTCCTCACTCACTGTCAAGATGTTTGTGGCACTGGAATGGCTAATGGCCAGAGGTGGTGATCATGTGTGTATAATTGTCTACATGACTGTGTGAATGTATGTGTAGTACACAACACACGATTGTCCGTAGCACTGCATGTGGCTTAGTGGAGTCTGTTGCTGGGCACAGCCGACTTAGCAATGACTTGGCTCAGGCCATGCTGACAGAGATGTCACTGTTCCACCAGTAGAGCACGCTATTGAGAATCTGTGCGTGCGCTCTGATGTATGGGCTTAACCTGATGTCTGCTGTCCGTGGCGCACTGTGCCAGTGCACGCCTCACACGATCGTTCTGGAAGCTACTGCTCTACTCCTTATTCGGGGCCCCCAGGGGGGCTCATGGTTCTTTCATGAGTATGTGCGTGGCTAGCATGGGGCCCCAAGCTAATGCAGTCTTCCTTCCTACTTTACTTTCCGGATTGCATTTCCCTTCCCCCTCCCCTCCTTTATTATCCTCACTCCTTCCCCTCCCCATCAGGGGGCTGATAACCTTAACAGTTTAGTCCCCCTATCCAAACCAAACAACCCAACCCCAACCCTCATTTGGGGAGTGTTCCCAACAGTCAAGAGATGGATCACCACATTTGAGAGATGCCTGTTATGTACATTGTGCTGCTGGAGTTGAGGGGGTCGGCCTACCTCGAGCCGGGACCTTCGAGTGCACAAAGAGGCTCCAGTCATCCCACCATTAGAGCCCGGGACAGAACCAGTGATAAGCTGTCAAACTCAGGATCCATGATCACAACTGTAAATGGATGAGGAGGCTGTGTGGATGGAGGCGGAGGCCACACGGTGGAGGCACCTTGCTCCCGTGACATAGGGACAACCAGGGTCGGGAGTGCTCTCACCAGGGTGTCGCCACTGATGGTGGTGCTGTTGTAGCCACAGGGGGGTGCTGTGGGCGAGGCTTCTCGAAGTGCGGTGGAGTAAACAATGGGAGGGGAGTGAGGTTCCCCTGAGGAACTGCTGCATCACACAGGTGAGTTCATCACTGAAAAGCCGGTGCCTGTTGGGATGGGGAGGTAGGTCTCCGTTTAGCGATGGAATCGATTTTGATGATGACATACCTCCCAGTCCCCCGCCAGTAAGGTGTAGAGCCTGTGGCTGTTGTGGTGCAGGACAACTGCCGTTAGCCAGTGGGCATTGCAAAAAAAAAAAAAAAACACCTGTGCCCAGACCAGCGTACTTGAGGATGAGAGAAAACCTGACACTCTCTGGTTCAAAGCCTGGTGGGGGTAAGGACAGAGGTGGTGCAGCAGCGTCTGGGTTGGCACCCGTGGAGGAGCTCCGTGGGGCTACATTCCCCCATGGGTGTAGTTCAGTATGCTGCCAAGAAAAACATCAATGTCTCCTGAGTGGGAAATTTGTGTACATACTTTTTCATCTGGGTCTTTAATGCCTGCACCATGCATTTGGCTTCCCCATTTGGTTGTGGGTGAAAGGGTGGGGGGGGGGGGGGGGGCGAGTGAACATGCCTAATGCGAAGTCCTGGAAAGACTGCAAAAGAAACTGACGGCCACTGTCTGATCCCAGTGTGACTGGCAGACCATACACCGAGAAAATTTTGGAGAGTGCTTGGATGGCTGGGTTGCAGGCAGCCAGGGAGAGAATGCTGACCCTTGGAGATGGCTGTTGGCTCGCACACTGAGGAGCAGGCCACCATTAGATGCTCTATTTCTCTGTCAAATCAAATGTTTGTTAAGCTTATGGGACTTAACTACGGGGTCATCAGTCCCTAAACTTACAAACTACTTATGAACTACTTACGAACTAGGACGGCACAAATATCCATGCCCGAGGGGGGATTCGAACCCCCGACCGTAGTGGCCGTGCTGACCGTGACTGGAGCGCCTCAGTCACCTCGGCCACCGCGGCCGGCTATTTCTCTGTCAATGCTGGGCCAGTATACATGTTTGCGAGCCAAGGACTTAGTACATGAAACACCTCAGTGTTCCTCATGTAACAACTGGAGTACTTCCCGTCACAAACTTGTCGGAACAACCACATGGAGAGCTGAATCAGCAGTAGAAAGAAGCAGAACTCTCTCTAAGGCTGAGAGGCAACCTAGCAGAAAAACGTAATTGTGAAGAGGGCCAGAGAGATGGCCCTGAGGCCGGGAAGAGCACCCCTTATTGAAAGAGAGACATGACTTGTCGAAGCACTGGGTTCGTCTCTGTTGGCTTTGTGACTCTAGAACTAATGATCGGGAAGTCATCCACTGCTTGGCGGAAGGCAACATCCAAATGAAAACACATTATCTCTTCCAGATCGAACAGTGAATCTGGGCCCACCAGGAGTCTGGAAAGAGCATCGGCATTGGCATGTTGGCCAGTAGTGCGAAAATTAATGTCATACTAGTACTTAGAGAGGAACAGGGCCCAGCGCTGCAGTTGGTGGGGAGCCCTATCCAGAATCTTGGACGAGGACCAAACAATAATATTAACAGCTTACGGTCCATGCTTAACTGAAATTTTGTGCCATACAAGATGGGGTGAAACTTGGTCACAGAGTAGACAATGGTCAAAGCCTTCTTCTCCAACTGCGAGTAATGGGCCTGAGCTGGATTATGAGTTTTGGATGCAAACACTAGTGGCTGCTTGGTGCCATCAGGATTGTGATGGGCAAGGACCGCCCCCACCCTATACTGCGAAGCATTCATAGCCAGGACCAATGGCTTTGAGGGATCGTAAGTAGCCAAACATGATGCCGACATGAGACAGTCCTTCAAAAATGTGTAAACCCACTTGCATGCAGGAGACCAATCAAAAGGGACACCCTTGTGTAGAAGGTGGTACAGGGGGTGAGCTAAGGTGAAGTCCCGGGGATGAACTGGTGGTAATAGGCAATTTTGCCTAAAAAAACTTGCAACTCCTGCAGTGATGAGGGGTGCAGAGGGTCTGTGATACCTTGGACCTAACGCACCAATGACTAGACGCCGTGCATAGAGATAACCTGGCCTAAATACACGAGCGACGGTTGAAAGAACTTAGAATTACTACGACTGCACCGCAAGCCCATGGACTGGAATTTGAGGAAGAGCATCTGGAGGTTGTGCAAGTGTTCCCTCATGGTGTGTCCCATGACTAATATGTCATCAAAGTAATTAATGGAATGAGGGACTGCCAACATGGCCTGTTTGAGATAACAATGAAATATCGCCGGCTTGAGTACAGTGCAATATGCATTTGAAATCGGTTGATTATTTATGATAGACCTATACTGTTGAATTCCAACCTGAAATGTCCACTGTTAAGTTTCTATGTCTAAGTAACAGATAAAGACTCACAGAATAGAAAACATTTAACTAGTTGCATTGTAAAAAGTCTAAACTTACCTTCTCTAAAAACTAGTGATCCAGAAGCATCAGCAATGTAAGAGCCCACATATTCTTGCAGATCCGTGTGCTCGTGGTTGTTGATCCGCACACAGTGGTGACCAGTGATCTGGGCCAAGTAAGTGACGATGCTTGTCTTGCCGACTGACGTGTCACCCTGTAGCAACACAGGCAGCCGCCCCAGGGACACAATTCGTGCCAGGTCTCGCAAGTTCCGGCTAACTGATGGTGTCAGAATGTACTGAAAGCCAAAGTTGAGGTAATCAAATTTACAATATTTCAAATTTTGTAACCAAAAACAGTGAAGTAACTTTGATTTATTCCAGCACACCTTAAATTTAGAGAAGCATAGTAGGTAATCCTTTGAACAGTTTCAACAGAATCTGTTTAACTTTTAGACAAACCTATAAGAAAATAGATTCAGGAGATACTCCTACAAAAACAAAAGCTACTCAATTATAATCCACTACTAAAACTTGTTAATAACCAATAGACTGCAACACAGCAGTCCGTGACTGCCTATTGAAAGTGCCCACATTCTTCTTTTTTCATTTGTGCAGTCTACAACAGCCCAGTCAGAAAAAGCATAACGGTTCTTGGCTAGAAAAAGTTGTATGGAAAATATAGCCGCATTACACACTTCTGCAGCTCTCATTTTAAGAACAGTTTTTAGCTCTCAGCAAACATCTCCACAAGAGTGGTAGGGTCTGTGCATATAGCTCCGTTGGTGGAGATCCCAGATTTTCCTGCTGGTGTCCTGCATCCCTTTAAGTGCCTGATTTTGCTCCAGGCCTGTGAGGTAGAGGTACCTGTCCCAATAGTGGAGATGTACCTCTCCCAACACTCCTACTTCCGTCTTTTGATAAGTAGGCGGGCACGAGTGCAGAGCCGTTTAAAGGGAATGACGTTCTCCAGAGAGGGGTACCACTTGTACCGCTGTAAGGTCCACCAGTGGCGACTTCCTGCGACCACCACAGCACTGTCCTCTGCCATAGTCCCCCTGAAGTACAAGGAATGGTAGCTTCTGCAGGTGAAACAATTGATTGTATGGCACTCTCCACTACATCGATGTTGTCAGAGAGGGCGGTGATGATGTGACTGCTGCAAAAGAGGTGGTCATTTTTACAGGATGCAGCCACTCAAATTTCTTCTTTGGCTCAAAATATGTCAACCGGTCCAGTATCTGATATTCAATTATGTTCTGCTCCCAATGAAGAACGCTGCATTCAGACGAGCAGGGAGGATGAGCCTGGCCACAATTCATGCAGATGGGAGGTGGTGTACATGGAACCTCCAGATATTCTACTTGTAGCACTGGAATTACACTGAGAAGACATGTAGCCGAATTTCCAGCATTTGAAGCACCTCATAGGGGACCTTTTCGGGCAATGTATCCCCCTCAAAGGCCAAGATGAAGGTCCCGGTGGCAACCCTGAGGTCCCGGTGGCAACCCTGTTATCCTTCAGACCCCTTTGGTTGCGCCAGATGAAGTGAGCTCCTCGCTGTTCGAGGTTGGTGCATAACTCCTCGTCGATCTGGAGCAGCAAATCCCAATGAAAAACAACACCCTGTATCACGTTCAGTGACTTATGTGGGGTACTGGACACTGCAATATCACCCAGCTTGTCACATGTGAGTAATGTCCGTGACTGAGCAGGGGATACCATGTGGAAGGAAGGAAGGAAGCTTAGGGTTTAACGTCTCATCGACAGCTTGGTCATTACAGACGGAGCTAAGACTCTGAGTATTGGATAAGAATGGGGCAGGAAATTGGCTGTACCCTATGAGAGGAACCATCCCGGCGTTTGCCTGGAGTGATTTAGGGAAATCACAGAAAACCTAAATCTGGATGGCCAGAGGTGGATTTGAACCACCATCCTCCCGAATGCAATACCATGTGGATCAACACGGAAACGCGCATTTTTTCAGTGACTACACTTCCCCAAACTTATCCTTGAGGTGAACCATGAAGAACTGAGGCTTAGTTGCTGAGAAAGAGTCCCTGTCAGTCTTGCTACAAATGAGATATCTTGGAACATATGATTCAACCTGGTTTGTGGCCCTACATTCCTCCCACAGCGTGCCCAGGGAGGGGAACAAGTGGGGGTCATACACTGAAGCATTAAAATTTTCTCACTTGGAGAGGGTGGTTGTACATTCGCCAATGTAACCTGACTTAGATCTCATCATTGCAAGTCATCCGCCCCGATTCCACCCACTCCGATCAGGGGCTCTCCTCACGGGCGCCACCCAGCCGCAGCGAGCATCACCTGGCAGGATGACCATTACCAGGAGTGCTGATGCCCCAAAGAGACAAGCATATACTCCTTGGCCTTCATGAGGAGTTCGCAGCTCTGGCATCAGTAGTGCGATCCCTGTGTAGTCAGGGGGCTACAACCAGAAGGGTACATGACGTCTCCACAACAACAGATTGGTTACTGTGCTGGATATCTGGTGCATTATGTTAAAAGTGCATCCCAGGCGGAGTGTGGAAGCCGGATATGATGGTTATGTGACTGTGTTGTGTGAATGTTCCTATTTTCTGAAGAAGGCCATATAGCTGACAAGTTGTATGTATGTATGTATGTATGTATGTGTCTTTTTTATGTTCTTCTCAAAGCTCGTTGTCACATCTTTGCAATGAGTTGTAAACTGTCCTTATTACTATATTGTTAAAATGATAAATTAATATTTATCTCAATTTTACATGTTACCACTGTACTTAAAAGTTATAGGGATATCCAGTATCCTACTTCTTAATCATCTATCAGCTTGTAAGTAACAATGATTCTCTGCAGAACATGAATTGTACTTATTAGTCATTTGTCACCAACTACCTACAACTACACTTAAACATGGATCCACTTTATGGAATTTGAAGATATAAATTGACTGTTGGAAACTGTAATTACCTTCTGTGGAATAAATGGCTCCAGACTTCCTTTGCGGATCCAGAATCCTTCGACATAAACGTATAAGTTTTCCTTCCCTGGTACTGGTAACTGTCTCATTAGTTCACTTCCAGTGTCTTTTTTACCTGACAATACAGCACTGAAAAATCAAATCATACATAAAAGGAAATATAAAAATTGTCCCAATGATGTTTATTCTCAAGAGAGAAAAATACATATATGAAACTCTGCCTTATATTAAATATATTGGAAAAATAAATATTGTGAATATCGCATACTCACAAGACATACAAAATGAATAGGAAATAAACAGAAGAAAGAGCACAGATGGAAATTCCAGAGTTATCCACATAATGTGTTACATACGATGGCAATGTCAAAGATGTCAGAAAAAATTATAAGTAATAGTGAGAAAAATGTAGTAGAAGCATCAAGTGACAGATACACACACAAACAAGAATGTATTACATTGCAAAATTTTATGACGTCTTTCAGAACAAACTGGTACAGAGTGCAAATACATGCATCTGCACAACTGCATTGTATTGTTACTGCTGTACTGGGTGGAAGGGATGGAGGGGGAGGGGGTAAAGCAATAGGAAGGGGACCTGGCGACTGGGAGGAAGTGCTGCAGCAAGGTTTCAACTATGTGTCCAGATTATAAACACTTTGTCCAGAAAACTTCCCACACAATCTACAAAATAATGTGGTCTACCTCTGTACTGTACCTAATGACAGCACAGATCCACTCAAGTCATTCCTTGATGAAAGCCCCAGGTCCTGAGCACTCATAAAGCACATACTATTCTAGTCCAATCACAAACCTATCCAATTAGAGACAGAGCCACAACAAGCAAAAATACATGACTGTAATTTGTGCATGCCATGACAACCGGTGAACAGTACACTCAAACAAATGAACACCTGCAAATGGTGGGTGGGAGCAATTTTCACCTCCCAGAGGCAAAATTCTCTTCCAAGAACAGTGTTTTGACATATGTGGCTGCTACACAACCCTTTACACAAGGGGCCGGCAACAGGTCGATCTTGCTCTACCGGTAGATCGCGAGTGTGAGAGTACAGAAAGAAGCAAAAATGTTGGATAATTAATTTTTTAATTTTTTTTATGAAAATACACTTACATTCGACACAAATTTATTTATTATCAATGGCGATTAAATACGACTTCTGTGTTTTTATAGTGTGTGGATGGGATATTTTGTGACTTAAATGTTCAAACATGATCTTGTGCCAAGAAAATAATAGCCTGTGTAGTGTAATGACTTCACATATAATAAGTAGCGAATTAAAAAAAAATAAAATAAAATAAATTAATTATAATTTTCATTCCGAGTGTGAAGAGGAGTTTTAGTAGCCGAAAGAAATACCACATGCATTTTATTTATTGTGTCAATTTATGATTGCATTACTAAAAAAAACATCCATCGAGATAAATTTCTTTCACCTCTGGAAGTAGTGCTCATGTGAAAAATACCGAGTAGCACTGTGATTCGGAACCCACGTTAAACTGTAGGTCCCCCTATAAATGGCTAAGTAACTCAGTTCAAAGGTCGGAGGGAGGCAATGGCATACCACCTCCATGCCTAGTAAAGCACTGTGGTGTTCAAACCAATCTTCGGATTGTTGACTGCTTTACCTTAAGCACTAAGTGTGAATGCACGTCAATACACTGAAGTGAGAGAAGAAAACACTTAAGGCACTTTATCAGTTAAGTAACAATGAATGTTACGCAAACATGATATCTACTTTAAGGGATTATTTCAACCACAGGTTTTCAGATTTTCAAATGATTTCTTCAAGTTTTTTCATCTTTATGTAGGATAACCTTGAACTGTTGAATATATCTTCTTCTATCAATATTGATGTAGTTAGGGCAGCTCTTATTGATGTAGTTAGGGCAGCTCTTGAATTTGATATAATATAATTACAAAATGGTTTGTATCTCAATAAAGTGTTGCATAATTCAAAAACTGCTGGTATCAAGAGAAATACCTAGTATTAGTTAATGTTGAACTTAGATAAAGGCTTTATTTGCATCTACGTACTTTTAAGAATCATTGTTTACATTTACAAATATGTACTTTATTTGAAATAAAAACAGAATGAGGTTGACTTAACTTACACCGGGACTCCCGTATTTGACAGAGTGTAATAAGTTATACAACAGATATAAAAGACATTATTAACAAAAGGACATCCACTACACTTTCACATTCAATGTAAGGTAATTTTTGTATAGTATTATGAAATAATTTTTTTAATGTTTGGAACAAATAGAATGATATAAAAGTTTCGTTATTAAATATTGTTGTCTTACAATATTGAAAAATTAATAAAAACAGCAATTTCTGTACCTTTAAAGACATAGATCACTTCCACACTGTGGTGTGAAGTAGTAGATCGTGAAGACTTTGTGGTTGCTTGCCTGCCCCTGATTTACACCTAGAAAACACCCTCTGATCCTTCAACCCTCTCGGCCTCATTTTTCCCCTGCAGTCCCACCATTTATGCCATTCAAGTTCTCTCTCTCTCTCTCTCTCTCTCTCTCTCTCTCTCTCTCTCTCTCTCTCTCTCCCAGCCCCTATCCTATAAACCCTCCCAACCAGCCTTAAACCCACCTCAACCCATCGTTTTTTTTCTTCTCCTGTTTGCTACTTTACTGAATACAACCCCTTATCAGTGCCTTGCTGCAGTAGAAGTTCATTGCAGTTAGTTGGGATAATGTAGTTGTAACCGCTGATGTTGGTATGGTGTACAGGAAGGTGTCATCGTTCAGTGATTGTCGGTCACAACAATATAATGAGGAGACGATTATTGAGCTGCAGGCGGGCACACCGAAATAATAAGCTGACAGAGAGGAAAAGCCTAATTATAAGTGAATGTTAGCACTGACCTTAGACTAGGATAATAATGTGTTTATAAACAATATTAATTGATTAATAGACACAGCAATGTGTTGTAAAGAAACATTAACTGATGTTACAGCTAAGTCAGCCAATCATCCAGACTGCTGCCCTTATAACAACTGAAAAGGTTGCTGGCCCTCTTCAGGAACTACAAGTTTGTCTGGCCTCTCCACAGAGACCCCTCAGCTATGGTTGCATCAATGGTATGGCTATCAGTATCGTTGAGAAACGTAAGCCACCACACCTTGGCAATATCTGTGATTCATGGAAATGAATTTACACCAATTAACAAGATAAAAGAAAATTCGTAGCTGGCACTTTTTGCAATTCTACAAGAGGCGTTCCGGAAGTGGAAACAACATTAGAAGCGGTTTATCAACTGTAGAGGAAACTATTTCAAAGGAAGGCATGCACAATAAGTAAATTGAAGCATAAAAAAAATTGTTGGCAGAGTTCTGGACTTTTTTTTTTTACAACGGACTTCATACACAAAGAGCCGAACAAACACTGGGTTTTCAGCTAGCTAATACACAGAGAAGCCCAAGAGGACAAAGAGGAAAGTACAGAAATGATATAGAGATGGAGGATGTGATGGTTAGAGAAATTAAGGGAAGGAGTGTGTAACAAAGCATGTTGGTATTTATCCTCATCTGCTTGCATTACTGAACCTCCCGATACAAGTGTTGCGTAATAACAGGTATGAATGTAATTAGTCTTATCATTTCAATTTCCGAAACTTTTGTTATTCTGTTTTCTTATGTGACTAGCTGAAGTTATTTTCTATTATTTGATGTTGCAGATGTTAGCAAATATTAATTAGTTCATGTAAGAGGCACTTTGTTGTAAGTTGTGTTTCAGGCTAATTAGTATTTCTGTTAAAGCCAAGTAAATTCTTTACTCATAATATTATGTTTCACAGGTAATGTTAGGCAAGTTGTGCCCCCATTAGTTGCTATATATTGCCATTTATTACAAAATTATTGTTGACAAACCTATTTTATGAAATATGTAAATGAAACATTATTAACTTAACTGAGATTTATATATCAATTTACACAGCATTATTTACACTATCTTTTACTATAGCCAGCTGTATGTAACTGTTTTCTTTTCCATTATAATTAATTTAATGAACACAATTAACAATATGTAATTTTCAGTGAGATTGTTTGGATGACATAATAATGATGCTTTCAAGTCATAAATGAGTCTTGTATCGTGTTTACTCTAGGACACAACCCACGTCACTCTAAACTCTAATTTAAACAATGATACTCAAGTTCTTCAGTGTTACTTGTGTGGAAAATGTTTCTACTGGTATTATGAATTGATTATTAATAATTGTACACTCCGGACTTTTATGTTTCGCATACAAACTGTGAACATTTGTATTACTGATGTGTGGAATGTGCGTACTGGGTTGTATTAACTGCTATTAATGAGGTTTGTACAGTGGCCATAAATGAGGACAACTGGGCAACTAATAATTCATTAAAGATTCAATGAACTGCAATTCTCCATTTCGCCTACATTATTTGCCCCATGTTATTTCAGCCAGTTGTTACCGAGAGCACAAATCAATGAGAACTTCAAGATGCAATGAACAATGACCCGGTAACATCATAAGTGTAAGATATCTATCCAATTCCCCCACATATTAACACTTCGCTATGGCTGACGCTATCCTACATTGAGTGCGGACGCTTATAAGCATCAGCCACAGCGAAAGTGTTAAGCAATTAAGAAGCATTGCTGGTTTCTCTAGTCTTTATACATAAAAACAGAGTGTTTGTGTGTATGTATTGCATACAAAACTACAGTTTTGTTCTAATCTTTATGAAATTTTGTACACGTCAGCTTCAATCCACGAGGGTGGTCGCCGTAAGTGTAAGAATCACGTGCAACACATAGTTCACGAGATAAGACATCATAAACAATGACACACAAGAAAAACTGCTGCAGTAAACGACAATGGTGTTCATTTTCTCCTAAGCCACTGGACTGATTTTAACCAAATTTGGTACACACATTCCTTACCATGTGGTAACAACTGCTGCAGGGTTCAAAATAACATACAACACATGAGTCAGAGGGTATGATGTCATAAACAATAGGAATCACAAAAAAAACTGCCATATAATGGTGCTAAAGAAAAAGGTAAAGCCAACAATCCGAAGATTGGTTTGAACACCACAGTGCTTTACTAGGCATGGTCCTGTTTGGAGGTGGTATGCCGTTGCCTTCCTCCGACCTTCAAACTGACTTACCCAGCCAGTTATAGGAGGACCTACAGTTTAACGTGGGTTCCAAACCACGATGCTACTCGGTATTTTTCACATGAGCAACACTGTCAGAGGTGAAAGAAGTGGAAAGTGACAGATAAAAATCCCAGGACCTGGCGGGGATCGAACCCGCGACCTTTGGATTTGTAGTCTGGCACTCTACCACTGTGCTACGGAGCCGCAATAATGGTGCCACACTTTATAAATACACTATATGTATTTGTAACAAACAGTAAACATAATTTCAAACCTTCATTAAACTTTTTCTCGCAAAGTGATTAAAGGAAAAATGTTTCTCGCTTACTACTTTTGTGCTGTTCATGGAGTAAAACTATGGCATCCGGTATGACATTACAATTGATAATCTGTACACTACAAATTGTCAGGAAATTTTGCAGACAGTATACACACATATAGTTGAATGTACCTTCTAAATTGTATCACAGTACGACATGATGTTCATGAGATATGAGCACATAAACAGAAACATTCACAGAAAACTGTCCCATCAAGCACTTCTTTACTACTAATTGTATTCCCAAGAGATTTTACAGACATACAGCTGTTATACCTGAAAAAGGATAGGAATAAATAAATAAATAAATACCCAGGCAACACCAGGTTTCCAGCTAGTTTATGATAAAAACAGATAAAGGTAATGGAATAACAGTAACTCAAAGGAATAATAATTTGGTCAATTTATTTCTGGAAAGAAAAGAAGAAGAATGAACAACCAGATCCTTGAAATATTTTTTTGTAATTCATGCCTCACAGCTAATGTATCCTCATTAACAGTAGTACTTATTGATTTATTCCCTCTGTCTTATATCGCCCACTTTCATGCTGAAGAGATGATATTAAATGTCACCAGTGTGAAAAGCGGCACTGTCTGATACATGTAGAGTGAACAACTGGCAATATTGCAACTTGTCTATTCAAAAAAACACTTTGTTTGTGAAGTAACATACATTATTTTCTTTACTTATCATTGTGCTAGTGTTGCTCTATTATCAAATTATTCAGAGTTAAGAACTTGAAAGTAGAAAAATTAAAAGTACAATGTTCAGTAAATCTCCATACATATACAGTGTAATCCATAAATATAAGTAGTTATATACTCTATCTTTGAAAATGTATTCTTGGATTGAGATACAAAGGTGCTAATATGTTATTTTACATGAATATGTAAATAATCATACACTACAATAACACTACACACATTACAAAAGTATTGCATCACTACGAATTGGGGGTTTATGATCCTTTACAGGAAAATGGAACAGAGCCATCATCTGTGAATAGCACATGATGCAAATCCTGATAAGTCCCATCGGCATGCTATTGGGTCCATCTGTAGTGTGCTGCATGGTGTCAAAGCTGGAACTCACTGTGAATGTCTAAAGTGACGTTGCACGTCATGCATCCCTATTACATACAGCTGGAGTCGAGACACAATGTCCTGGGGTGGAATGAAAATCATAATTCAGCATGGTGGCATTCCTCTCATGGTTCCTCCAAGCTGACAACTGAAAGCAGCGGTTAAATCAGCTCTATGTTAGCTTTTGAGTGACCAGAGAAAACCAAGTCATTCACAGTTGGCCTGTATATCTGTACCTCCTCCACATCCTAATAACATCGAGACTTCTGAAAACTTCCCTTGATGAAAGACTTTCCTGACACAGAGTAACACTGTGGATACAATCAAACTTCAGAATTGACATTCTAAAAGCATGGCAGCTCTACAGTCAAGACAGGGAGTGTACTTACTTACTAGTGTTATGACAGGAACTGATCGGCCATATTAACCACTATGTTACATTGGCAGTGCTCACATGTGGTTGTCTCTATCTTTATACGGATTGAGTGACAACTATGGAAATCTAAGGAAATGTGTTCTTGATATAGTATATATATTCAAAAACACAGTTCAGGAGACCTTGGAATGAAAGTGACACAATGCTCTCTCTCTCTCTCTCTCTCTCTCTCTCTCTCTCTCTCTCTCTCTGTCTCTCTCTTTGCGCGCACGTGAGTGAGTGAGTGTGTGTTTATATTTTCTGATCATCACTTAAAAAGTTTTAAAAAATATATTATTACTTACTCTCTTATAGCTCCTTCTACAATTGGGTGAGAATCATAGTCCAGCTGTGTTAAGAAGCTCATACAAAAGGCTTCATACAGCGATCGTGGTACTGATCCACAAAGGTTTTTTGCTGCGACAGTTAGAGCTCTGCACAAAGTCCGCAAACTGTAACAGGCATACAATACAGTAAGAAAACGACAAAATTAACATGAAAATAAAACTTCAGGCAGATTAAAATTGCGTGCACAGAGAAGGACTTGAACTCAAAAAGGAATCCTTTGTATACAATGTTCTTACTTACTGATATTTCTGGACACATCTCAAAAGCTGTTCTCATGACTTGTTTTCTGCTGATAGTGCTGTCCAAAGATCATTTAACAGCATACCTAATAGGAGTAATATTCCTGGAAAAAGGATACCCCAGAGAAGTAAACTATAGGCCTAGCCAGACAGAACACAGTCTGATTTTGCAGCCACTGGCCTCGAGTCATGGTGCATCACCATCAGTGGCAAGTATAGCATATATTTTTGGGAGGGTCCAAGATTAATGTAAAGATAAGTAATTTTAAGTAGACACCCATGATACTTTGTATCAGACTTGTTGCTCTTATTCAAAAGGTAATTCTGAAGCCCACTTTCTTCTCTCTTTCTTTGTTCCGGCCATCTAAGGACCTCGCACCAATTTCAATGTTTCCTCCTTTGTTCTTCTTTCTTTTTCCTCCAGTATTCTTTCATCTTTTCACTACGCATCCTTTTTCTATCCTCAGGCCACTTTACTCCTGTCTTCTCCCTCCTGCCTTGGAATCCTTCCATTTTTAACATTTTCTTCTTAAAAGTTTCTCTTTCTGTTGCATCCTTTTCACTTATATTGTTTCTTTGCAAATCTTTCCTAACTTCTTGAATCCAAGCTATTGTTGACTTCTTGTCCCAGAGATATTTAAAAATCTGTTTGGTTAACCTGTTGCTGTCCATTCGGTATAAATGTCCAAAAAATAGCAGTCGCCTTTTCCATAGTGTATTGGTTATGTTTTCTATGTTGCGATAAACTTCTGCATTACTTCTAGTTTCCATACCTCTGTATTCCTTATTGGACCAAGTATTTTTCGAATGATTTTTCTTTCTAGGACTTCAAGTTTATGTAATTTGTAATTCAGTACTAAACATTCACTGGCATAAAGATATTCTGGCTTTACTACTGTGTTGTAGTTCCGGATTTTCAGATTTTTAAACAGAGACCTTTTGTTGTAAATGTTCCTGGTTATACCATATGCTCTCTCCATTTTATGTACTCTTTATTCCACAGCAAATTTTTCTAAGCTATTATTCTGAATCATTTCTCGCAAATATTTAAATTTATTTACCCTCTTTATCGGCCTAATATCTGTCGGTAGGATTTCTGGAGCTTTTTTTATATTTGTCATAAATTATGTTTTCTCTAGAAATTCTTAAACCTGCTTTGTTGGCTATTTCTTCTAAGAGATTGATTTGGATTGCTGCACTTGTTAGGTTTTCAGAAAGAATGACAAAATCATCTAGACAGTGAATTTCAATACCTTTGTCTTTAGTCCCCAATCTGATCGGTGATAGCTTATGATCTTTTAGTTTTTGTTTCCATTCTCTTACTATTTTCTCTAGGACGCAGTTGATGAAGAGTGGAGACAGGCCGTCACCTTGCCTTACACCTGTTTTGATGTTGAATGCCTTGGAAATTTCACCCAGAAGCTTTACTTTTGATTTGGTGTCTGTGAGTGTTTCACGAATAAGGTTTGCTAATTTAGATTTAATTCCAAATTCTCGGATCATTTTATCTAGTGTTTCCCTATCAAACGCCTTTTTAAAATCTATAAATTACAATGATGTCTTTGGAGTTTCTAAGTATGTGACAGATTATGGACTTTAGGTTGAAAATCTGTGCTGAGCAAGATCTGCCTTTTCTAAATCCACTCTGATATTCTCCCGATTGACCATCAAGTGTTGCTTCCACCTTGTTTAGTATAATTGTTGAAAATATTTTATATCCCACAGGTAACAAAGATATACCTCTATAGTTATTTACAACTTGTTTATTGCCTTTCCAATCTTCTGGAATATTTTCAGTTTCCCATATTTCTTCTAACATGAAGCTGAAGGTTAGATATAATTTTTGGCTGAGACCATTTTATAAGTTCAGCCATGATAGAGTCCTCTTCACTGGCTTTGTTGTTTCTCAATTTCTTCAGCTGTAGGTGGTGGATCTATTCCTGTGTTTTCATGAAGATCTGCAAATTCTAGCTTACAGTTAGGATCTTCACAGTTCAAAAGTTGCTCCAGTACTTTCTTAGTATTTCACAATTATGGGTATTGTTTATGCCTACTTTACCATTTTCGTCTCTGAAGCATATACTTGGAGCTTGGTAGCCCTTTAGATGATTTTTAAACATCTGATAGAAATTTCGGGAGTTATTTTTAACAAAATTGTTTTGCATGTCAAGAAGTTGTGACTTTTCAAAAGATCGTTTAGTACTCTTTATTATTCTTGCTGTTTCTTTCCTTTGAATTCATCCAAGTGCTCAGTCTTCCCAGAACATTTCCATTTCTTCCACTTTTTTGTTCTTTCTGCAACTGCTTCTTCAGAAGTTTGGAAATCCTGTGTGATGCTATGGATAGATGCCTGTCTATTACACCGTATGCCTTCTACAGTTGTACGTAAACATTATACAAATGAACAGTGGAGTGTGGAGTGATGAATCACAGTACACAGTTGTAGATTCTGGTCAGACAAGCACAAATCCTCATTCCTGTTCATTTAACATTTGTGATTTCACATATATTTGAGCAAAGAAGGGACATTAGTAGGTTTGGGGACCAATTCCTGGCCAGGCATAACATAAATCTATCCCTATTACAGATACATATATCTCACTGCTGGTGAAAAAATTTAACTACTAACATCTGAATTTACTTAGTTATCATACAATTACATCCTGGGTTCCTAACTGTCAGACACAACTTTGTTATGGAACTTTTTTACTAGGAACATTGCATTCCTGGTTCAGCAAAATATAATTCATTAAAACAGGAATTTGTTTAAAGCTCAGATTTGCAAACTGATGCACATCGTAAAAACTCCAATATTTCACATTTATGCCTAGTCAGCTATGAGGATCTTTGTCATTATTGAGTATTGGTAAGACACGGATGCTTTGCTTGGTTACTTATGGATGCATGCGATGGTTTAGATTCCAAAACCACAACAAGATAGTTTGTCATATCATTCCAAGCTAAAAAATGTATACAAATATTTGTTCAGCCTGGGCAGAGAGAAAGTGTTGATGACACGCAGTTAATATTGAAGTTTGCTGCTATTAATCAAGTATTTACCATCTGGTTAATTCAACAATCTATTAAATTTGTGAGAAAAAATGTAGAGAGCAAAAATACTTTGAATTGCTATAGACCTTCAGTAATTCCAAAGCTGTTGTAAAATCTGTTGTTTATTACAGTATTAAATATTACTTGATGTTTTATTTGGCAGAGTTTGTTCTATCAGACACTAATGAGTACAATAATATGTTTTATATGTCAATTATTTTAATAATGTGGAATTTACAAATGTTAAGAATTTATCAACTTCTTTTCTTTTAATTGGCAATCAATTACATCCATAATGATTGGCAAAAAGAGCCGTTTTCTCTAATGCATCTATTTTGACTATACTGCAAAGCAAATGAGACAAAATGCAATTCAGGTATTTTTGATATTTTTGTGTGTGATAGGATTTTAGAGATGCTCATTGTGATGGAGAGGGGAGAGGGGGAATCCAGATGGCCCAGGTTATGAAGCAATCATTGAAAACAAACATATGCTCAGCTGCAAATTGTACCATGGGGTGGTCTACCTTATTTCTGATCACAGTTTGGCAGTGGCCATTCATCCTAAAGGGCACCTGGTCATGCCAATATAAAAAGCTGTGGAGTGGTTGCAGCATAGTTGGTAGATTGTACAGCTGTTTGCACAGGTGGCCTAATCTTTGATAAGGTAGGATGGGACTGCAATAGGAAGTACTGGGTTGGAGGATTAGCAAGGTCATGCAGGAAGGATGTGATCCCTCTGGCAGGGAGCTGGGGTTGGGAGTGGCAATAGATGGACATGACATTATGCATGTTGAGCAGATAATGGTACACCACTTTAGAAGGGCTGGGGAGGATCTTGGGTAGTACGTATCTGATTTCTGGATGCAACGACAGAAAATCAAAACCTTGTTGAAGGATGTGGTTTAGTTGTTCCAGTCCAGGATAGTATTGGGTGGCAAGGGAAGAGCACTTCTGTGTGGCTGGTTACTGGTGGCAAAGAGAGGACTTGTGGTGCGTAGGGACATGGCATAAGATATCTGTTTGTGGACTAGATCTGGAGAGTATTTCTGTCTATGAGGGCGTTTGAGAGATGTTCGGCATATCATATTGGCAAAGCGAGTTCTTGTCATTGCAGGTACAATGGCCATGGGATTTTTTGATGTGGAAATGGTGGTAACTGTCAAAGTATAAGTACTATTGGTGGTTAATAGGTTTAATTTAAATGAAAGTGTCAATGGAGAGATTAGTGAGGTGGAGGTTAAGGTCCAGGAATATGGCATGATGGGTTGAGGAAGACCAGCTGAAACAGATGAGAGAGAAGGAGTTGCGGTTGTGAAGGAACAAGGATAGTGTGTCATGGCCATGAGTTCCTATCATGAAAATATCATCAATAAGCCTGAACCAGGTTAAAGATTTGGGGTTTGGAAAGTTGGGAAGGTTTCCTGCACACGAACCATAAACAACTTGGCACATGAGGGTGTCCTACAGGTGCCCATGGCTGTAGAACAGACTTCACTGTATACTTTCCCATCAAAGGAAAAGGTACTTGTTTGTTAAGATAAAGTTGCTGATGGTTATGAGGAATGAGGTATTGACTTTGGATTCTGAGGGATGCTGGGAGAGTCAGTGTTCAAGAGTGGCAAGGCCATGGGCTTGTGGAAAGGTGGTGGTGTCAACCACGATTACTAAAGATCCAAGAGGTAAAGGGGTGGGGATGGCAGAGAGTTGATGAAGGGAATGGATATAAGAAGATAGATTTTTGACAATTAGTTGAGGTTGTTGCTCAATGAGGGCTGAAATTCTTTCAGCATAAGCACAGTAACCAGATACAATTGGGCATCCAAGATTTGGTTTGTGGATTTTGGGGAGCATGTAGAACGTGGATGTGTGGGGTGCTTTTGGGGTGAGGAGGGTGATGGATTCAGAAGAGAACTTCTGGGACAGGCTATATGATTTTAATAGGGGTTGGAGATCTTGTTGGGCTTTTCGGATGGGGTCATTCAGACCCAACTGGAAGGCAAAGTGGAAGAGTTAGAAATTTGGTGGAGCTCTTGTGCCAGGTAGTCACTGTGATTCATTATTACAGTGGTGGAATATTTGTTTGCAGGTAAGATGATTATGTCAAGATTTATTTTGAAGATAAGGATGGCTCTTCTTTCTTCTGCCAAAAGTTTTGTGTTCTTAGGAAGGGACGTAGGGAAAGATGGTGTGGCCTAACTAGAGGTGAGAAATTCTTCAAGTGTGACCCAGGATGGTGGCAAAGTAGTGTTTCCATCGTAGGGATCGGGAAAATGAGTGTAGGTCTTTGACAATTCCAACATGGTTGAATTGCAGTGTAGGGCTACCTTTGGATATAACGAAAATATCTGTGGGGTTGAGGTTTTTGTTGTACATGTTAACCACAGTATTCTCGGGTTGCTTCAGTTCTTGATGTTGTGGAGTGTTCCTGTGGTGTTTGGTGGAATGTGGTTATTTTCAAAAGGCCAGTTAGGGAAGGTCTGAGTGGAATGAGGGATTCACAAGGAGGAATATTGTCAATACAGTATAGATTGGATAGTGGTGTTCCAAGGCGGCAGGTGTTGGAGAGCAAGAGATTCAATCTGAAAGATGGTATGCAAGTAGTATGGATTACACAGTCGTAGTAACTTGCAGATCAAAGAAGAGAAAGGTGGAAAGACGATACCAGTGTGTCCTGGCCAGGTGACCACAGACAAGGTAGTAGGGCATCTGGCTGCTTTTGCACATTAAAACCACCTGCCTAAAAGCAGTAGGCGAGCAGAGAACAAATATATAATGAATACTGTATAAAAAATCAAATAGGTCGGTACAACCCACTCACACGAATAAAATTTAAAACAGCGTCAGCTATAGAGGCATTGTCAGCTAAAACAAGTTTTAAATTGTCAGGGAGATTAAAATTCCTTCTCTGAGTGGCTAAAACCGGGCATTCCAAGACAATGTGGACGACTGTCAGGCGCGCAGCACAACGACACCTGAGAGGATCCTCGCAACAGAGCAAGTGATTTGGAGTACGGTGGTCAGAGATGACAGTTGTGTGTCTGTGAAGTGCGCCTGTGTGGGAGATATCTTTTCTGATGAAGGCTTATGACCAAAAGCTCGAGTTCTTTGAGTATATACTGTATTTTAGCGAATATATGTCGTGTGTGAATATAGAGTGTACCTAAACTTTTGACACCAGATTGTAGGAAAAAAAAAGTCATGAATATAGGTCACAGGTTTTTAATTTTTATTTTTATTTAATTATTTATTTTTATGTCTAATCGAACTTTCTCATAATCAGAAACATATTGTTATGAATCCATCTCCTCTTTTTAACAAATTCAAAACCAATGTGGAAAACTATAAATCAACGAATAGCCGATAGCCAAGCAATGCTCCAAGTGAGGGGAGGATGAACCAAGGCATATTACTGGTAGTTCAAGTGCTGTATAGCGTAGACGTGTCCTGTGTAATATCAAGGTGTTTTTTTTTTTTTTTTTTTTTTTTTTTTTAGGTTCAGTGTGAGAAAAATGTGTGTGTGTGTGTGTGTGTGTGTGTGTGTGTGTGTGTGTGTGTGTCAATCTTTTGGCTTGTGAGTGATAATGGGTACTGGGAAAAGAACGTACATGCTACACTGCCAAATTTAAGCTTCATGTTGCCCTGTAACATTAAAGGAGCCCTATTTATTGACAATAATAGTTTGTCAATTTTTCACACCATCAATAATATTGACAATTTTTTCCAGTTGGAAACGTGGTTGCACAGTGTTAACATTCCTACCTGCCAGAAGAAAGCATAAGCAGCACTTATATTAGCTATTGCTTGCAAACCACAGAAACAAAAGGAAACGGGTCCGAGAATGGTTGAAAGAAAGGAGATTGCGTTAATTACTTTTGGATTAGTCCCACATCTTATGATGATATGGGATAAAAGAGAGAAACAAAATACTGTATGAGAGAGGCAATCGGAGTCAACGAGACACAAGGTGTTTCATTAAGATTCTTTTCAACAGGCAGATCATTTGAATGTCTCAATTATAGTGCTGTAATGTCTGCAAATACTATAAGGAATTATTTTTTTCTGTTCATATATTCTTCTGGACATTGATTTCATTGGGCTTCATTATGTTGGTAGCAATCAATAATAAAATCTATCATCATAAGTCTACTCATTTTAACCTCTACAAACAGCACACAATCAATCAGAACAAAATGCTACACACACAGACAACATAAAAACATAAACATTGGCGAGAGAATGAACACAAAATCAAAGCACACTAGTACCTTGTAGCTGTTTGATGAAGCTGTGTCAACATCTGAAAGGCGAATATTGTCAAACTGTCAGTATTCGACCTCACATGCTCAATATTACTGACAATACTGAAAATATTTTGATGCCCATCAATACTTTTCATCATTATTTTAAAGTACTGACAATACGTCAATATGTGCCCTCAGAAAGTCAATATATTGACGGTTCGACAATATTATTGAACGTGTGAGAGCCCCTTAAGGAACATGGAAAGCGGGAAGCTGGACGTAAATTTGATGTCAATGAAAAACAATCGCACTGGCGTGTTTTATGGCCCACTTTAGGTTTTCCTGTAGTTTTATGATTTTCTGCAAACATTTCAGACAAAAATAATAAAAAATTATGGACGATACAAATACATTTCAACTGTTGTGATGATACCTATGCACTCAACTCGTAATACTCTATGACCACCAAATTATTTACATTTGAGTTTACCTTTGACAAGCACACACTTTCTCTGAAATTTTACCTCTTTAAATTTTAATATCTTTCCCATATTTTCATAATCTTTTTCCATTAAAATATTATCACATGTCTTGCCTTTTGTCCTCTTTTTCAAGTTTAATTTCTTTTCCTGCACTGGTTTACATAAAATCACTGTTACTTTTGCAAATATCTCTAAAACGATGTGAGATAAAAAAAAATAATAAAAAAATAAATAAAAAAAACATAAGAGAGCAAAGTTGTAGAGAATATTCTCCTCTACAAATTTGTTTATTCAATTTTCGTGTCATTATCATTTAAATTTTGAGCTGTCAAAAGGCAATCGCAAAAGTCCACTAATGTTGCTCAAAAAGCCGCCATGCACTGCCAGGACAAAATTATAAATATCCCGATGTAGAAAAAAATTTGCTTGATTTCGTAATTCAAAGCAGTAACTGTGGTTTTGCTGTTACAACAGAAATGATTTAGTTACAAGATTGCAAAATAGCTTCTTGTTCCTTGTACATCGATTCTTGGAACTTACCCCCTACGAATGTCAAGGTAGTGAATCTGGTTGTGGTAAAATACATTATTTTAAAATGTAGCATTGAAACTCAACACTGGTATTAGCTAGACAAATCAGCTGTTCCACCATCTGAACCTCCCATCACCGCTTGCAGTAAGCGTTACCGACATGAATGTCACGGGAGAGCACGCGCGCCACACTCTAGAATTTTATCGGTTAGATTAGCTTCTTTGACTGCATCAGATTAAAGTCACTTATGTCCGTAGGAAGTCTGTGTGTTAAGGTTACTTACTATTTTTGTTTGAAAGTGCGCAGATATGTTAAAAAGACTGTCGTCTGCTACTGTTGGCTATGGTACATAATAAGACCATTTGATTAACATCGAAACATAGACATTCATTAATTATCTGCCATTTCTATGAATGTGTACAAAAATGTAGATGCAATTTTGCAAAACAGTACCATTCTTTCTTAAGTCTGCCTACTTTATTACATTTCTCAAACAAAAATAAATTTGAGCATGTAATTTTTGAAACTAATTACGACCGAGGGGTGAGGGTGGGGAAGGGTGGATAGTATCTCGATTATAGGCCACACCATGATTTTGCAAGCCAAAATTTGGAAAAAAAAGCGTGGCCTATATTCAAGCAAATTTGGTACATCCTTTGTAGGTGCCTGTCACAGTTTTACGTATTTCTTTGAGGTGAATCATAAACTATCGTCATACTGTTAACCCTTTCTGTCCTGAATTATTTTAAAAATTGGGTAAAATGTATTCTTGCACTTTTTCTTGTCTATTAAGACCCTCTTTACTGTATATTTGAGCAAAATAAAAAATTTTCATACTTGGTTTCAAAAATAAAAATTTTCTATAAATTTAACACAGGGTCTGGAACACAGTTCGGGATATGAAATGAGGTGTCAACAATTACACATGTCACAGTATATATATAATGAAACTTCCACCTCAAATAGAATTAAGAAAATAATGCATAAAGTAATTTTAACTACTGACATCATGCTACAACACTCTGCAATGGTTCCGCCATCTTCACTGTTTTCAACTGTAGTACACCAGTCTGGTGACAAATGGTAGCAAGAAGCAGTAATCTAAAAGTGACATGTCTAGTAAACAGGCCAATTGTCTCAAAGTAAAATGAAATCATATAGTGTTATAAAATACATAACAAGTCAGCATCCAATATATTGGACCTAGGTCTGAAAGGGATAAAGTAAAATGAAACTTACATAGCAATTTTTCTTTGCAACTACAGATATCAAAAGAGTAGCCTAAAGGCTGGCCAAATTATTCATCTCTCACCTATAGTGGGGTTTGTTTCCTGTCCCGTCACAAAGACTGTAATTGTCAGCATTTTTCAGTTTATAATAGAACTGTACCAAATCCTTTATTTTCTTTGCACCGAGTCCAAGGTGTCCAATATAACAATGGAGCATTTCTTTCAAGTCACTTTCTGATGTAAGTTCATCAACAAAGAATTCTGTGAACCTGTAAACAAAAACCAAATATTCAGTAGCAAACACCTGAGCTCTGTAGCTGCACAGTATATCTGAGTGGGTCTACAGAGGAGGGAGGGAGGGAGGGAGGGAGGGAGGGAGGGAGGGAGGGAGGGAGGGAGGGAGGGAGGGAGGGAGGGATGTGGAAACATGCCAGCAGCCTGTATTGATTTGTCTCAAGCAGTCAAGGAGTAAATATTAACAACAACTCATGACATTGCATAAAGGATTGGAACCATTTTAAGTTACCAGAGATAGAAAAATGTCAGTTCTGCTTTAACAATGTGACTACATTTTACCTGTTACGTAAGCCAGCAGGCAGTTCCTTCTTCCCCACATCTGTAGCAGGATTCATACAAGCAAAGAGACGAAAGTCCCTATGCCTTTCAACAGGTTTCTCATCGCCTCTTTCCAATAGGCGGAGACTACCTACAGCTCCGTCTTCCAATAAACCTGACAAGCATTCCAATGTTTCTGGTGGTGCCAAGTTGATTTCATCAAGTAGTACCCATTTTCCTATTCCAAAGAAAAAACAAGTTAAAATAACAAAATCAGATTTTCCTTATCTACATGTATTAATGAGGATGTACACTGGGTACCGAGAAGCAAATTTTTGTTAAGGTGACTCGAAACAGTTGTAAGATACTTTAGGAAATTAACAGTCAGCTGCTTAATTTGCTTATGAAAATCGACAAGTTTCGGCTTTAAACCATCAAAGACTGTAAACTAAACAAACAATGAGTAAATGCATCAGCTAGCACCCTCATCATGCAAACAGGCCAGTCAATCAATAAAAAACCATAAGATGTCTCTTGACATCTAGTCTTGATGAAAAACAAGACTGGATGTCAAGTGACATCTTATGGATTTTATTGATTGACTTGCCTGCAAGCACTGATGAGGATGTTTGCACTTAATCAGTTTGTTTACCTTGCAGTCTGTGATGAAGATTTAAAACCAAATATTCAAATGTTTGTAAACCTGTTGGACCACACTGCTATGGTCATCAGCCCTAGACTTGCAAACTAACTTACACTAAGGACACACACACACACACACACACACACACACACACACACACACAAAGAGGACTTGAACCTCTGGAGGAAATGGCCACAGACAGTAGTATGACGCCTTAGACACCATTCTACGCGGCTGAATATAAGCAAAATAAACAGCTGATTGTTAATAATATGCACTTCACTGAGTAACAACTTTGAGCACAAACACAACCTTCTACCCACCTCACCTCAACGGAAGAAAAAGTTAAGGAAACTCACCTTCACGGACAGCTTTGACAAGGCTTCCCTCAACAAAAGTGAAGGCCATAGCATTAGAAGCAATTTGCTTCTCTAGCCTCGATAATTCACCACCAAACTTTTTCCAACTTGAAATCATAGAGAGAATTTCTACAGTGGCATCGGATTTCTTACGCAACCTCTTCAAGACAGAAGTAGTTTTACGCTTCATCATGAGTAGTACTATCTTCCAATTCCGGCTATGATATTCTCTCTGTTGAGGAAAAACAAATTCACATTAATAGAGTGCACCAACTATACAGACACACTTTGTGTGTGTGTGTGTGTGTGTGTGTGTGTGTGTGTGTGTGTGTGTGTGTTTGTGTGTGTGTGGAAACAGAGGTTAAAAACAAAACACTGTTTCAATCCTTCAAAGTAATCAGTCATTTACATTTTCAAATTCAGTTGTAAAGTTGTGTGGAATCACTTAATGCACAGTAGTGACATATGTCTTCCAGAGCTAATTTAAGGAAGAGAAACAAAAAGGCTTCCTTAATTTCTTCTGGCAAATAACAACTTCAAAAAAATTAAGGGTATGCAGCCAGGTATCGAATTCAATGCATAACCGTAAGTGTTTTTTAAACAAAATGGAGTCTGCCAGCATCAAATCTAGAGAACAAGGAGGGTGCTAAAGAACAGTAACATTGCACTGAATTCGAAAGTTGAACATAGACATTACAGATATCCAACAACACATGCTTTGTACGCTTTTTGTCATTCCATAGAAACAGTTTAATTATTGTTTCCAATATCCTTACAACTGAAGTCAGAAATGTGATGTAGCTATTAGTGACTGTTGTGAAGACCAGTAAAGGTTCTTTGTATTTTGTTTCTAACTCTTGTATGTCTCTATCTATTCTACAAACCCTCCTTGGAACAGAACCAACATTGATGAGCAAGTGTCAAGCATCAGCTGAAGAAGTGTTTTGTAAGCTACTTCTTCTGTCGATGGATTCTTCCAACAAATCTTAGTCTGCTATATGCCTAATCCTCAATTTATTTTGTATCACCATTCCATTTCAAATTACTCCTTAAGGCGGGTCCACACTGAGCGCCACGCCGTGCCATGCTGCGCCGCACTGCTGTAGCACAGTAGAAGGCACTGTACGCGCTGTGCTGTTTCGAGGCGCACACTTTGGTTCCAATTGGAGCGCGCGCACTTCTCAAGATGGAGTGAGCCAAGGTTGTGAGTGCTGCATTTATTGTGCTGTGCCATCAGTTAAGGAACAATTGTCGACATTAAGTAACCCCAGTGTTAAAGAGTAGGGCATTGTACGGTGGAAATGATCTTTTCAGTGAACTACTTGCAGGCAACAGTGGACAGTTAGAAAACTTTTATCGAATGTCTTTCAAAGACTTCGAATATCTGTTGAAAGTGGTTGAACCAGACATAATGAAGAATTACACAAATTGTAGACGTGCTATATCTACCAAAGAGAGACTGGCAATAACTTTGCGCTTTCTTGCGACTGGAGATTCCTTTACAAGCCTGATGTATCTGTTCTATGAGGTTCTCACGTTGTTTCCAGTCCCACTCCATAACGAGGACACCTACGCGAGAACACACGACCTGTCACCGCGAATTGATGCACAAAATGAACTAGCGCGCCCGCCAGCCGAAGCCCCGTCTAAACTGAGCGCGCGCAAATGCGCCGCTCCCTGTGATGTACCGACAACAGGCGGAACACTGCACGGCGCAGCGCAGCACAGCGTGGCGCAGTTCGCCGTCCACACTGGGTGTGCGCACCAGCGCACACCAGTTTTGCGCAGCGCTGCACAGCGCGCTCAGTGTGGACCCGCCTTTACACCAACTCTCAGATATTTTATGGGAGCGATTGCTCCCAGTGTTTGTCCTGTTAATGTATAAATAGGTACAATGATCTTTCTTTCTATGTATTCATAGCATTATACATTTGTCTACATTGAGAATCAATTGCCATTCCCTGCACAATTCCTTGAAATGGTGCAGACCCTACTGCATTTTGCTAAAATTTCCCAGCATTGTTACTATTCATATACTAAAGCATCATCCACAAAAAAAGCAATGGTCCCACAACACTCCCCTTGGGCATGCCATAAATCACTTTCACATCTGAAGACTTCTCTATGTTGAGAATAAAAAAGTGCATTCTGTTATAAACTCTTCAATTCAATCACATAGCTGGTCTGGTAGTTTGTACACTCTCATTTTGTTCATTAGGTGAATGCAGAACTGTATCAATACTTTGTGGAAGTCAAGGAACAAAGCATCTACCTGGGAACGCACTTTGAACAAATGCACTTTGAACAAATATGCTGGCTTCTTTGTCCTTGCATCTGTCTTAAAAATTTGAGTCTTAAGTCAATGTCCAGTAAGTTAAAATCTCCTTAAACTATGACATTACTTAGGAATTTAAGAGAAATATTTTCCAAGATTTCCCCTCAGATGTTCCATCACTACTGCTGCTGAGCCAGCAATCTATAAAATATGCTTTCCCCAAATTATTTCACATCCCAGATCTATAATAATTTCACTCAATATTATCATATTTTTATTGCTATAAACACACCTCTCCCTTCAGTGTTCAGCCTATATCCATGGTATACGTTCCAGTCTCAGTTTACAGTCTGGCTCACCCAGAGACTTTAGTAGCTCTGAGGGAATGTCATCTACTCCCGGGGCCTTGTTCCGACCTAGGTCTTTCAGGGCTCTGTCAAATTCATCTCTCAGTATAGTATCTCCTATTTCATCTTGATCTACTTCCTCTTCCCTTCCTACAACATTGTCTCTAAGTTCAATTCCATTGTAGAGTTCCTCTATATACTCTATTCACTTTTCAGCTTTCCCTTCTTTGCTGAGAACTGGTTTTCCATCTGAGTTCTCGATATTCGTAGAGCTGTTTTTGTTGTCCCCAAATGTCTCTTTTATTTTCCTGTAGGCAGTATCTACTTTTCCCCTTCTTATGCGTTCTTCTACAGATTTGCATTTGGCTTCTAGTCACTCCTGCTTAGCCATTTTGCACTTCCTGTCAATCTCATTTCTTAGACATCTGTACTCCATTTTGCCCGTTTCATTTACTGCATTTTTATATTTTCTCCTTTCATCAATTAAATTTATTAATTCGCGTGATATCCAAGGATTTTTTGTAGATCTTGCCTTTCTACCTATTTTGTCCTCTGCTGCCTTCACTATTTCATCTCTCAATGCTACCCATTCATCTTCTACTGTTTTCTTCCCCCCGTCTCTGTCAATTGTTGCCTAAAGCTCCCTCTGAAATTCTTAAGAACTTCAGGTTCCCTCAATTTATCCAAGCTGCATCTCCTTATTTTCCTACCTTTCTGCAGTTTTTTTTTTTTTTTTTTTTTTTTTCCAGTTTCAGCCTACAGTTCATGACCAATGAGTTATGGTCACAGCCTATATCTTCGCCTGGGTATGTCTTATAGTTTAAAACCTGTTCCGGAATCTATGTTTTACCATTATAAAATCTATCTGATACCTTCCAGTGTCTCCTGGTCTCTTCCACGTATACAACCTTCTTTTGTGATTCTTAAACCAGGTGTTTGTTATGATTAAATCATGTTCCATGCAAAATTCTACCAGGCAACTTCCTCTTTCATTCCTTCTGCCCAGTCCATATTCACCTACTATTTTTCCTTTTCCTACCACTGAATTCCAGTCTCCCACCACAATTAAGTTTTCCTCTCCATTAATTGTGTGAATAATTTCCTTTAACTCCTCATACATATCTTCAATCTTATCATCGGCACAGCTAGTTGGCATATAAACCTGTACTACTGTTGTCGGTGTTGGCTTCGTATCTATCTTGACAACGATAATGCGATCACTGTGCTGCTCATAGTAGTTTACCCGCATTCCTATTTTCTTATTCATTATCAGTCCTACTCCTGTGATACCCCCAATTGATTTTATATTTATAATCCTGTACTCACCTGACCAGAAATCCTGTTCTTCCTGCCACCGAACTTCACTAATCCCCACTATATCTAACTTCAACCTATCCATTTCCCTTTTTAAATGTTCTAATTTTCCAACCCGATTAAGGGATCTAACATTCTACGCTCCGATAATGAATGGCATTATGTCAAAAGTTTCTTTTCATGGACTAGCAAAAATAGCATTCAAGTTGATTGTGACAGCATCACGCGTCGCTGAGTCGTGCCGACCAGACCACGATAGCACACGGCCTGGCCACTGGAGGTCATGGCAGCATGACAGCTAACAAACCAGCCATGCAACATCTGCCTGTGGTGCACTGATAAATAGATGGCACACTCTGGTCTTGGTCTCTTTTGGGTTCTACAAGTAATTGCGAATAAAGTGCTTACTCCAAGTGTGGTGTTGTTTACTCTTTCCCCACCCCCAGCCTTGCTTTCTAGACAGTTACCAGTTCCAGTTATGTCAGCAGCTAAACATACTACAAAATTCACATATTTGATGCCTCTTTTGTACTCGCATCATTCCCAAAACATGAAAATACAAAGGGTGGGGTGATACATATTTTCATGACATAAGAAGCTAATTTTACATTGTACATTTTCCCTCACTTTTAAAGACTCCATTTAAAGTTCAGGTGTCATAAAGTGGAAAATTCCGGTACGGTTACAAATGGACAAGAACAGTGATTAAAAATCTTAGTAACGTATACGAGTTGCTTAGATGGTAAATGAAAACATAAGATGAAAATGAATGTAAACCACTTCTTTTTCATTTTCATTTCTCCTTGTACTACCAGAATGTCAACAACAATATAATGAGAACTCACCTCAAAGACGTAAGACAAGCTGCAACAGCCACATAAAAAAAGACAATCACACATACAAAACTTAAGGTATCAGCCACTAGTCAGCATCAGAAAAAAAGAGCATTTACACAATCACACTTAACAAACACACAACCGTCATCTCTTGCCACCTCATTCCAGTTGTCAGAGATGGTGGTTGTGCATTTGTGAAAGGTACCTGGGTGATTATATGAATGATTTCTTTTCTGAAAAAGAGTAATGGCTGATAGCTCAAGTGCATGTGTCTCTTTTTATACGCCTTTCGCACCTCGTTTTACATCTTTGCGGAGAGCTGAATATTACCCTCATATTATTGAACTTGACACAATGTAGACAATCAATAAATGACAAATGTTAAAACATATTTTACACCAATAAAACAAGTTTATAATTCTGAGTTGTCAAGATATATCCAACAAAACCATTTGTCAACAGATGCCTAAAAACAGGGAGAAGACACATCTTAATGACTGAAAAAATATTTAGTATGATCATGTAATGATTAAAATTATACAACTAAGGTGTAAACAATCTCAAAATGATTTTAAACAAATGTTCATAAAGAAATGGCGGAGTATGTTAATGGTAAATCAGTATTGTGTCAGAATCAATAAATATCAAGAGAATCAAATAAATCTGAATCTACCCTCTTCATCTATGAGAGTGTGTTATATCAACAAGAAGAAAGGATATTTTATCATGAGCAGAATTACTGACATTTGTCTTCTGATTTGTATAACACTGCAGACTACAGTTGGTACTATACTTAGACAACACAATACAGCAGTACAAGTCTGTGTGTGTGTGTGTGTGAGAAAAGAGAGAGAGAGAGAGAAACTTGCACTCATCAAAAAACCACTGAACTTTTCACAACTATTTATAATCCTGTTAACAAATTGCTCTCTCTAGGTGAGTTGTTAGCATTACTCCTAGATTATTAAAAAAGGTTACACTTCTCCTTATTCCTTAAGAGTATTAACTGATAAATATACCACAAGCATGTACAAATGATGAAATATAAGTATTATGGTTGGGTGTTTTCCACAAACACGAACTGAAGAACAGAACTAAACAGTAGCTAAAAACAGGAGAAACAATATACTTACCGCCAACTTCACTAAATATTTTGGGTCATCTTCCCATGCAAGGCTACGTACAAGTCCCTCAAATTTTTCTCTCACGGGCCCCACAATAAATTTTAGATCCATTGGTTTATACCTGTAAGTCACAAACAAAAAGTATGTAGAGTAAAGGAAATAATTTGCAAACATTTCAAATGATAAGACTTTTTCAAATGTATTTCTATTATTTGTCTTCTACTTTATCAAAATGGTAGAAGTACAGACATACCAGGAGCAACATCAATTAGTACAAAGATGCTGCATTACATACAGAAGCTCAGAACAAGAATACAGTACAACAGTCACTTGTTTCAATCCTAGAAATACCATTCTACAGCAAGACAAGAAGTCCATAATGAAACACCAACATGAGAAGAACAGTCTGGTACACACTACAAAGCAGTGGCATTCAGTCCCACAGGCACAATGAAAAGACTATTACACATTTAAGCTTTAGGGAAAGAAACTCCCAATTTAGAAAACAGGCACAAATACACGCAAGCAAAAATCACAAATGCATACAGTTACTGTCTCCAACTGTTCTATCCCAATTCTGCAATGTATCTATATCTGATGTGAGTAGCAATATTCGTAGGTGGTGGGGGTAAGAATTAAACAAGAGGGATGGACAGCAAAATAGGGGTATGATAATATGATATGCTGCTCATGCAAGTGAGCAAGAGAATGCAGTAAGGACACAATACTGCTGCTAGGTGCAGAGGCTGTGCTGTGGAAAAGGAGGTAAGGGGGAGGCAGCGGGGAGAGGAGAGAGAAAGAGAATAGGAAATATTTGTGGGAAAGAAGGTGCGCTTATTGTTGGAGTGTGAACATAGAAGAGGAGATCACAATCAATCAAGCATCCACAAACTAGACTCCAGTATAAAATACACAATTTCCTCCATAGACTCTCCACAGTGCTGTTCCTTTACCACCCTGCTACTCACTGTTAGTGTCAGCTCCATCTACACTAATAACCCCAAAACCTATGGTCTTGCTGCAACTTAAGACATTTACTTCTTTTTTGGAGTCATCAGCTACAGACAAATCTGTGGTACAGCAATGGACACCAACACAGTAACATCCTACCCACATAAAACCTACCATAATCCCCCATCACAAGTAGCATCAAAAATTAAACAGATAGATAAATCGACATTTCTCAATCAAACTAATATACAGGAAATGAAACACGGAATCACACTTCTAAAATCAAAACAGTCACCAGGAATAGACAACGTACCAGATTTTCTCGTAATAAATGTGTAGACTTACTTTCTGAACCAGTGACTCATCTTGTAAATTTGTCCTCCTCAAATGGAAGCTTTCCAACATGCTTAAAAATTGCTAAAGTCAAACCACTTCGCAAAAATGGAAGCCAGGTGGAGGTGTCAAACTATAGGCCTGTTTCCCTTTATCTGTATTTTCACAAATACTAGAAAAACTATTTTATAAAAGACTGTCCAATGTCTTACCCAACATGTTTCTAGAAAAAACCACTCAACCGAAAAAGTGGTCTTTTCTTTTCTTAATGAAACATAACAGGTCCTAGATACAAGGGAACATACAACAAGCATATTAGACCTATCAAAATCATTTGATACCATCAATCATGATAAATTAAGATCCAGAAATGGGGTATCAAAGGAACAAACAGCACGTAACTGGATTAAATCATACCTCCATAACAGAAAATGATTCATTGAGATAGCACATGAGGCAAATGGCACAATCAGTACCTATCATTCTGATTTACTGGAGATAAAACATGTTAGTTACCCAAGGTTCAATATTAGGTCCAGTTCTCTTTTTACTGTATGTATATGATATATACATAAACAGTACAAATGGAAAAGTTTACCAATTTGCATATGACACTAGCATCTTAATTACAGAAAGTGCAAAAGAAAGCTCTGAAAGCAACATTGCAACCGTCACGAAAAAATTAGAGATTACTTTGATGCAAATGGTCTGATTATAAATTTAGAAAAATCTGTTGCAGTGGATATATTTACCACCCAGAACAGGTCACCAGTTAATCCCCATATCAAAATAAATGGGAAAACAACATAAAACAGCAAGCACAAAATTTCTTGGAATATGGATCCAGCAGAATATAAAATGGGATACATATGGGATATGTACGATACATCAACAAAAAACTAAATACATACATGTTTCATCATATGAACATTAAAGAACATATTATATGATAATCTAAGATCTATATATTTTGCATATGCCCACTCACAAATGAAATATGGTATAGTATTTTGGGGAAACAACAAAGCAAGTTTAAAAACTTTTAAAATACAGAAAAAGATTATTAGAATAATGGAAGGGATAGACAAAGAGTATCTTATACGCCACTGTTTAATAAAAACAAAATACTCCTACCTCCATGTATTTACATACTGGAAAATTTAATTATTATAAAAGAAAAATTGTAGTAGTCCATGCATCACTCTTAACGAATCAAAACACACAAGACAGGAAATGTTAATTCCAAGCATCCTCCTACTGAACCCCATGATTTAATTCAAAAATACTAATCACTTGAAACACATCATTTACAATGTAAAGTGCTAGTGCACACAAACAAACAACTCAATTGTGTTGCTTCATTCCAGCATGCCGCACAACTGCTAGCAACACACTGCACCATAAGATGGAAGTGCAGTACAATTCTGACTGTGTGATCGGCTTTTACACTTTTCCCCCACCCCCTCAACCAAATAGCCTGTTAGTTTTAATGAATTAGATCTCACTCTCAGAGCAGCAACAATGAGTACAGGGCAGACACTGACCCTCCAAGTAGGTCCGTCGTCTCACTCTGTTGGTTCATGTTGATGACCAGTAAGGGGTGTCCAGTGCGTTGCGCCAGATGCTGCACCAGGAAAGTCTTGCCCGTCCCCGTCTCCCCCACCAGCAGCACTGGCTCGCAGAACTCCACAGCACGTGCCACCCCTTCCAGAAGCCGCACCACTGGTGGGACGAGGGCAATTCGCTGAGCACGCTGCAGTGCTATCCCTGTGGAAAAAAGAAATTATACTAGTTAAATATATATGCGTACACTTCTCAAAATAAAAATTGTACAACACCGTATTGGAGTTTTACCTATTCAGTCAATTTCTTGTTGAAATAGTACATATGGAGTAGTTCTGCAAGAGTTGTGGGTCAACGAGTTGCACGTGTCAGTTGTCATCACATCATAGCCCACATGTGCTCAATTGGAGACAAGTCTGGAAATTGTGCTTGCCACAGAAGTTGCTACATGTCTTGCAGAGCGTGTTGAGATCCACACGCAGTGTGGGGGGGGGGGGGGGGAGGGGAGTGTTACCCTGCTGAAACATCACATCACCTTCCTGTTGTAAGAATGGCAAAAGAACAGGTCTTACAACATTCTGCACGTACCAAGCACTGGTTAAAGTTCCCTTCACAAGCACCAATGGTGTATGAGAATGGTAGCTTAACATGCCCCAGCTTGGGGTGGGACCAGAGTGTCCTGCAGGAATGCACTCCACGAGACAGTACTTGCCAGGTATACATCGTATACACAAATGGCCACCAATTGGGTGCAGGCAGAATCTGCTTTCATCATCACGGTTTGCCATTTCATCTTCCAAGCAATAGCCTGACGGCTCCAGTCAAACTGTGCATGTCGATGCTGTGGCATGTGTGGGAGGTGGGCTAGAGATGTATGTTTCTGAAGTCCCATTGCAACAGTTTGTGTTGACACTTTTGGACTCACAAAACCTATTCTAGCAGTTGTACAATCTGCCACTGCTGCCGTTACAGAATGACAATCTTGGTGAATATCTGTGCTGCATGGATGCCCAGAACATCATCTGCTGTCGTTGTGGTCTTCGGTCTGGGGATTGATTTGATGCAGATCTCCATACTGCTCTATAAGAATGGCAACCCACATCTATTTCAAGCTGCTTACTGTACTCATTCATCTCTTGGTCTCCCTCTGCAATCTCTAACCCACACACTTCCCTCCAATGCTAAAATGACAATTCCTTTATGTCTAAGAATGTGTCCTACCAGTCCAACCTTTCTTTTAATCAAGGTATGCAAAAAAATCCTTTTCCCTCTAATTCTGTCCAGTACCTCCTAATATGATAGACAATTTACCCACTTCATTTTCAGTATTCGTCTGTAGCACCACATTTCAAAAGCTTACTTCTCCCTGTCTCAACTCTTTATCATACCAATTAATAGAAGTAATAATCCCAGAGACGGATTTACATCTCAAATATGTCAAAGACATTGATAGATCTGAAGCATTGAATTAAAATTTGTGGTGCGGCCGGGAATCGAACCCGGACCTCCATGCTTACTAGGCAGACGTCTTAACCGTTAGACTACCACACCACTAATGATTAAAGCGCCTTGGAATAGTCTATGTACGATTTCCCTCCACAACACAAATTAAGTAATAATTTATCATACAAGTTCGACTATTGTACAAGGCAACAATCCACACAAGATTTCCTATCACTGAAATTAATATACGCATTCCTCTCATGCAGCAACAGTATTTTCAGTTCAATGTAAACAAAAACAAAAGTCTATTTCAGTCAATAAAATTTTATTCCTTAAGGACACACTTCAAGCTTGTGGAAAATCTTCCGATTGATCTGTAAATGATATACATTGCTTTTACAAAGGAATCCTTATTATTTGCGTGCACCTAAGGGTAAAAAATTTCCTTCGTAGAGCATTCTATATATGCCTTCCACATTTCAGCTTTCCTTTCCTTGCTCAGAACTTAATCAGTACCTAATGTAACATAACTGTTGCAACCAGCATCGTTGCACAAGTGACAACAGGTCCTACTTATGTGGCAATTCTCTGAGAGGACCATCCCACCACTAGGAAGGCCACAATATGACCCCTTTCAATATCGCTCAGTTGACTGTAGGAAGTAAGAATATGTCTCTGTAGTGTGGCACCTTTTTCCTTCACACAGATTGTATAACACTGAGTCTTATACCTGTAAACATTATATAAATATGTGAACATGAAAACTAAAGTGCAAATTTTAATGGCAATTATACAAGGAGGCGAATGACACCTATGTCATTTCAAAGGGGCTTTGAAATATAAAACAATATTCATGAGTTTATGCAGTCGTCAAGAGCGGTCAGTAGAAGTAGAAACTTTCATTTGTAAAGGGGTTGTTCGACAATGGTCCGCCACAAGAGATACAGGTCTATTGCAAGATGCTTCTAGTGGTAGAGTGGGTGGAACTACAAGTTCGACCATATTGTCAGCAGTGGAAATCAAAGCAATGAAATAATTCATTTCTTGTTATAATATAAATACATGAACATAAAAATTGTATGGTTAAATAGAGCAACAAAGCTATTATTTTATTTTATTTTATTTTATTTTTTTTTTTTTTTTTTTTTTTTTTTTTCATTTGTGTCTTTTATTCTCTCATGTTTCCTCTTTGTTCTTTCTTACTCATTTTCTGATAGCTTTAAGATAAATCCTATAAATTTTTAGGCTTGAGGTAGAATCTAAGACTCATAAAGAATTATATTTAAAAATGAAAATAAAATTGGTTTTGTTACTTTGTCAACACAACTGGTTGTATTTTAACCACAGACAATAGTACTTCCACATTAAAGGGTACATGCAGGTGGCACTGCAGCAGCTAAGTCACTACGTTATGTGTTGGTCAACAATGCTGAAACTGTTTATTGGTACAACTACTATCCCACAGGTGGCGTCTGACATAATCAGATCAAAATCATGTCATCTTTCCAATTCTACTAACTTTTATGTGGCAGTGTAGTTCTCGTCTACATTTTTTAATTTCTTTTTATTAGGCGAATATTACCTATGAACAAAAATCAAATGTGACATCGAAACAGAATCTTGAAATTGTGTTTTACTTGTCAAAGTCAGAGTTTCTACATACATAAAAGAGTCTAAGTCATATTTTCGATTTCTGATGGAAGGTGATTTGAGGATTGTGGATGTCAAAGATGCTGTGTATTAGTACTGAGACATGCCAAAGAGGATAGATAACCAAAGACAATAACTCAAACAGTAACGAGAAGTAAACTGAATGATGTTAAGTGCGTGTTGGAGGGGGTAGAGGAGGAGGGGGGATCCAAAAGGTTTTATTACCCCCCTCCTCATCCCCCCCCCCTCCCACTCAGCTTCATTCGGCTCACTTCTCTTCACTGCTTGATCTATCCTCTCTCTTTGGTTATATATCCTCTTTGGCATGGCTCAGTACTAATATACAGTATCTCTAACTCCCACAATACTCAAACACCATTTTCATAGCCTAGGTTGTGAATAACCTTCCCCCTGTGTTAACCTATTCCTTTTTTTCTTCCCTTCTCTCCTACCTGATGAAGGAACCCTGTTCCGAAAGCTAGTGCTATTTTTTCATCCTTTTTCTTCTTTGTGTCATTAATTTATATTTTAATATTTATGATTCACTTTTTCTGCAGTGAGCACAAAATTTAATTTCTGTTCACCTGCTACGTAATACAAACCTTATCCTTAATGTAATAATGGAGAATCCTTGGTGGTATACATTGAATGATATGAGTAAAGACTACCATTCAATATACAGAAGAAGCACCCATTAGTAAACAGTCTTATTAGAAAGTTGGACATAGCAACTCAATTTTAGAAGAAGATATTTCCTACTTTATAGGAAGTGTCATTTATCATTCTGATGTTCTTGGTGTGCTCTTATTAAAGAAAGTTGTCCAATGGTGATTTAAATGCATTTCAATATTTACTGCACTTGGAGAATTGTTTTCACATTAATCTTGGTTTTATTCTTAACATTTACATACACTCTTCTCTGTAATGGTAATAAATCAGAATATTCAATAAATTTCCATAGTCTGGTTATAGAAATATAACCAGGAAAGCAGTTTGTCTTCAATCCACTCTCCTCTCATAGAAAGACAAATTTCTGCTAGAAGTGTGTCATTTAAATCGTGATCACTTAGCACTGGTAAGGAGTACAGTAACCAGTACATTTTTTTATTCATAGTTCAAGTGAAAATCACAACAGATGAGAATACCCAAACAAAATATTTGCAAATCTAGTTGGCATTTGAATTACACAACTACACAATATGTATAAAGAGGGAAAAATGGAACTTCTGCTAATACTAATATTGTCTCTTTTCTGGGCCTAGAACTTTCCACCTCGTATTTGTGTACATGATAATACTTTCACATCTCTGAAGGACTGACAGAACATAATGTACATACATGAATTTTTTTGAATGCAATATAGTTTTGAATCCAAATAGATAGTACCTGTTCTCATTACTGACATTTCAACCGAAAACTTGTAGCTGTTGCCTTAGTAATTTGAAGACTATGGCTGTATATTTTCAGATTACAGGTGGTCAATAAGTGCATGTTCTATTGATGTTATCAATAGGAGAAGAAAAAAAAAATCAATCACTGATGATATTACAATGGCAAGATTACATACCTATGTAAGTGCAAAGTTGTTGCTTAATTTAACAATATGGATCAAATTGACTGGCACAGAAAACAAGTGATGGCATTTGTGGGGAAAGTCATGAAATATTTTGACTTCAAAATCATTTAACAAAGTCATTTGCCCTTTAGCAGTATTAACTTAGTCTCAGAAATAAATAGACTATTGTATTGACATTGTGAATATATTTTTGCCACTCTGGTATCTCAAGGCAATTATTGAATCTGGACACATTATTCCTACAGCACCAGTAATATTACTTACCATCTGTTTTCTTCTTCTGAAGTGTGGCTCGTCCAACTTTCAGCTGGCGATCTGTTTCAGAAATTGTGGGCTTATGCACATTATGGTAATTGTCTGCATCCACAAGCACGCTTAAGAAACTTCCCACAGCTTTAGCACCAGCAATGCGTACATCTGAAAAGAAAAGGCAGAGGAAATAATTATTCTGCATTATCTCCTGACTAACATTCTCTATCTACCCCTCTATACACCTTTAATGGAACTAAGTCCTATCAATGCCCACTGAAGGAGACGATTCAACCACCCACTGATGTATACAACCACCTATAATGACACAATCATCAAATATGGATTTAAAAATAAACAAATAAATTTATTCTTAGTTTTTTTATGTAAATATTGTATATAATTCATTTTAAATGTATTTATTCTCTTTGCAAAAATAAATAAAAATTGAAATGCATGCCAGAGACTGATTAACTAAGCTGCACAGGATGATGTCTTATGTCTTATGCGCTTATTTGATCTGTATGTATTAAGCATAATTATTATTGGTCAGTCAGTCTCTTGGATGTAGTAGAGAGAGAGACGTATTGCTCTGTAATCAAACCACATTTGTTGTAATGATTTTGTGCAATAGTTAAAATAGTTTATGACAGTGACACAATGAAAGAAAAATTTGTTATAATCATAAAGGTAAAAGGTAAATTTTTATTATAGAATATCCCAAGGAATAGAGAAACATCTAGTAACAATTGAAACTGGAGTGCAAATTAATACCGAAATGTGTGCTGCATTTAAGATTTTTTATACGAGCAATTCCTTTTTTATTAATATGGTCAGTAATTTAATGGTTGAGTACTGTCAATATCTTGGCCAAATTTTATTAATAATTCATCAGTACCTGCAACTTTGGATAAACTATGTAAAAATTGTAAGTTATTTCACATTTTTCACTCCCCCTTCAAAACTGCTAGTATATCCCGCAAAGAGAATATTCAGCATTGAACTCTTCAGACACATTGTTCAACAGACTTTTTAACACAATTTCTATGTAAATCCATTCCCATAATTATATACAGCCTCAGACAGAAGAAACTGTGTAATTGTACTATGAGACTTTGTCAATGATAATGTATAGCGTGGTGTCGCACAAGTCTGAAGTTCGCACCAAGTACTATCGCCATGCGCCGCCATGCAAGCACGGCACGGCGTTCTTAAGACATCAGCCACAAGCGCCCTCTGCTGCAACCCCGCTCATGGACACCACTGAATTGTATCGGCCACTTGGCAATAGGACAGGCACTAGATAAGACTCTCATCAGTAGGCAGGCTTATACTTAGTCTTCTTAAACCATGTACCTGTATGTCTGCATTCCATTAGTCGCTGCCCTCTAAGTTAAGTATTGTATTATTAATACAAAACATATATCTTGTACTTATCTAGCTTAGTGTTTCTAGTTTCTGCTGTCCCACTAGCTGGTCACCTCAGACTCCATACCCGCACATGCGTGCATCCTATTTCCCTGTGTCGGCCTCTCTCCACTTGGCCACCAACACCTAGGACACCCGGCGGCGACAAGACACAAAAGTGGCAGCAAGGAGAGATAGAAGAACCTTGGACCAGCCCACTTGCAGCAGCCAGACAGCAGCAGTCAGAGCATGCAGAAATTGCTCCCGCCCACCCACCCTTATTATCTTCTTTTGAGGCAACATATTCTGTTACGTGTTTTGCGGAATTTTTTGTTGCGAAGAATCCTCTTTCACATTGCATCTGTATTTTGTTCTAATTTTCTTGTATGCACGGTGTCTAATCGGTCGGCATGGCCACTACCCTGAACCCAAAAGTAATGGAAATTATTCAGTTACAGATGGCGCAAATCACTTAACTACTCCAAGCAGTGTCCCAGTTGAAGGCGCAGGCAGCTTAGCAACAACAGCCGTCGCATCAGCTGTCCACACCTGGCGCCGCATCACTCCCTACGTTTTGCCAGTACAACGTATGGGAGGAAGAATTGAGCGATTACTTGGTGCAATTTCAAGAACTCGGTGCGGCTCATCAACTTATAGGTCATTCAGTCAAGTACTTCTTCTTAGGGGTCGTGGGCACCAAGACATTCGTATTGCTGCAACTTTTCCCCCACGCATCTCCTCTTGATCTAGACTTTGATCAATTTGTAGATGCATTGAATGCTCTTTACAAGTGTAAAGTTCTTGTAGCCGCTGCGCAGTACCGATTTTTCAGACTAAAAAAAATCACTTTATCAAACACATCAGCAATGGATCACGGAATTGAAGGGCTTAACCTGCAAATGTAAATTTACTTGCTCTTGTGGACTTTCTTATAGTGATGTTATGTTACAAGACGCTATAACACAGAACATTCAGAACACCAGAGAATTAGGGCAGTGATTCTGAAAGTCTGACCTGTCATTAGATAGTGTAATGCACCTTATTGAAACGCGTGACACCTTTTGACTTAGCAGATGTAGAAATGCAAAGCCACAGTGTTAACTCAGTTAACTAGTCACAATTCTCAGTTTAGCCTTAGTGATTCTTACAATTCTAACAACCATGCTAAACAGCCAGTGAACAGTAGCAAGTGTAAAAGTACAACACAAAGGTCACCCCATCATGTTACACAAAGTAATGTGAATAACGGGCAACAACGCTCTTTTCAGAAAAATGTTTGTAAATCTTGACCTCAGTGTGTATCTCGCCACAAACATGCGCAATGCCCTAGTTGCAACGCCATCTGTTATCAATGTGGCAAATCAGGACATGTACAGGCAGTGTGTATGCAGAACAAAAATTCCAAGAACGGTGCATGCCACGTGACAGCCTGTCTCCTGCCGAAATGCTACATGGCCGCCGGCAGTATACTCTCCTTTACCTCCTGCAGCCGCCCACACACCGAGTTGGTTCGCATGGCGCTGTGCGTTTTCAATTTTCTATGCCAGTGCTGTACAAGGTGTTCGCTGGAAACAAGAGATGGATGCCAGGCACCATTAAGCACATGTTCTTCCATAGGGTCGGAGCTGCGGCGACACGCAAACCAGTTGCACCTGCATAGGCCGCGCAATCCTGTCTCGGGTTTCTTGATTCCATACCTAGTTCAACGCCAGGGAGCACAGCCACATAGCTCGCCGATGAGCCCAGCATCCCCGGACCACGAGTTCGTCTGAATGGAGGTCGATATGCCTCCGTTGCAGTCATCCCTGCCGCCGCAGCTGCCTGCATCACCGAATGGGACTCTGAGTAAAGCTGAGTATTTCAAAATATTCTTTTAAAGGTGGACCACCCTGTGGCACAGCATGCAGTGGAGCATATGCTTAATTTCAATGGCTGCTTCACTACCCGGGCCATCTGGATCCTCCCACCCACCACCAACTTTTCTGAACTGCACAGATGGGAGTTCATGCACGAGTGTGTGTGTGTGTGTGTGTGTGTGTGTGTGTGTGTGTAGCATTTGATTGAGTCATTTTATTTTATTTTCCTCCCCTCGCCCACCTCCCCACTCCATTACTAAGCTGCATCTCATTCCTTCCATCTAATAAGTACATGCTCTGCAAGGCCGTATCCATCACAACCATCATGACACAACCTTCCTACCCCCGCCCCCCCCCCCCCCCACTTCCCCTATTTCCACACTGCAGAATGTGATATGTAGTGCATCAGATGGAACTGACAGTTGTGTGACTGTGGTGTGCCTGTGTGATTACATGAATGTTCTATTTTCTGAAGAAGGCCATGGCTGACAGCTTAAGTGTTGTATGTGTGTGTCTCTTTTATGTGCCTGTCGCAGCTCGTTGTCACATCTTTGTGGTGAGTTGTAAACTGTCCTTATTACTATATTGTTAATTCCAACCTAGACTTTCCATTAATAGATATTCTTTTAAAGTGATGTGCTACTTTGGTAACAGTTGTACAATAATTTATCAAATGTTGTAATATGGACCAATATTTCCGCAACCTAGAATTAATGTTTTCACTTTTAAATTTCTTTGTCAATAATACTGGTAATTTTTCTTTTGTAAAGCAATAAATCAAACTGTTGTCACAACTGCTGCAAAAATTAACTTTGTACAAAAGAGCTGCTGAAAGATAAGCAAATGAGCACATCATGTTTTTGAGAGGATAGGCATTTATTTTAAAATGGAAACAAAGGGAAGTTTAGGAGCACGCAGGAGCAAAAATGATAATTTTATTCCTCAACCAAGGAAGTCAAAAAGATGATATGGACCATACAGAGATTCAGTTGTGTTATTATATAATTACCTTTCTTGTTCTCGGAAAGACAGAAGATGTCGACAGCATCAGCATAGATGTTCAGTGCAGCATCTTTACTTCCCTTTGTACTTTGTTCATATACTTTGTTGCAGCGCAGAGCCCATTTTAAAAGATCCCTATGAACCAAAAATGTAATTATTTTGTAACAGAACAAGTTTAGATTCTCCTGATCACTGCTATAACACTTCTGATACTAATGTTTTTCCATCTTTTTTTTTTTTCATATTTTCTTTAAGCAATGTATATACTACATATACACAAAATTACTTAATTCTTATTCACAATATACTAATTGCTGATGAGAACTTACATTCAGTTGATAAATAAACAGTTTGTTTAAAGAAATATTTGAAATTGAAGAATTCAAATGCAGGAGTTGTTAAGTGAAGAGTTGGAAACAGTAACTTAACAATTTCTCCTTCTATCAGTTTCAATTGAGATAACTGTAAACTGTGTACATCAAAATTGAATACCGTTAAAATTGTGGTTTCATGTCTGACAATTTATTTGAAAGCACTGGCTTCTTCTTTCTAATAAATGTTTTGCTTTTTATGAAAATTTAAGATTTTAAATGCTACTCATGATAAATGTTTTTTGTTCAATATCTTTCTAATCGTAAGATGTTATTCTTTCAAAAATCCATTGTTCTAACTTTGAAACCTCAACCTTTTTGTGTCTAAAAATACATATTTTGTTAATTATTCCAGGGCTTGGAGGCTCCTTGGTGAAAATTTCACTTTCCAAAATTTTTTTGTTAATCTCTAAGAATCACTACACAAATTTGGAACTTACATAAGTTTGAGTATGGTCAACAACAAGGGCACAACTTTTATTTTGGTCTAATTTTCCTTCAGTCATGAAGTAGATTTCATTCACCAAGGTGGTCCACAGATGTTTTGCTTATATTTGTCACCTGTGAACTATACGTCTAATTAGTATAGCTGTGTGGAGATATTGAGGGGCACACTTTTAAGAATCTGATCATTAACATGGAATTTGATGCTAATAAAAGTAAAGTGAATGAAAAGCAAATTATAAATTCTGTACTATGACTACACTGCTTAGTAACAATTCCCCATATTGTATAATCAAAATTTAGTAAGGTGCTAGACTAAATCTGATGACACAAAGGCATACTAAGTGGATTGGTAAGTCACAAGTTATTCGTATTTGAAAAACACAAGTGGCACTGCTATGAAGTGGATCTATTTCATAATAATGAACTACAACACCAGAGTACAAGAATGGTATCTCTGATGATGGGGGTGGGGGGGGGGGGGGAGAGAGAGAGAGAGAGAGAGAGAGAGAGAGAGAGAGAGATGGAGTTGGGGGGGAGGGGAGGGAGGACAACTATTGCATTTTGATAGTGCAATCTCCACCAGAGATCTATTGCACTATCATCTATTTATGATAAGTCTATCACACAATCATTTCTCATTATTGTATACATAGTGTCCAAAATAGTCATACAACTAGTCTCCTCCCCCCACCTTATATGAACACTAAAAAACCTCAGATTTGCCATCCACAACAAAAGAAGCTGGTGACCCCTAACAGCCACACATACTTCGCAGCGAAGTAGCATGCTCTCTACCACATGATCTAAGAGCTCTTTCAGCAATCTATCCCAGTCCTCCAAAAGGGCAATGTGCATGTCTTGGAGGGTCCTTGGTGGAGGCTGCCATGATGCAATTAGTCTCCCTGTTGCCTTCCAGACATGTTCTATAGGATTCATAGCTGCAGACTCCACTAAACAGTCGATACAGAAACTGATTCACCAGAGCAGTGCAATGCAGGCGGGCATTATCATCCATTAAGAGGAAGTCTGTACCAACCACAAATCTGAATAGTTGAACATGTGGTCGCAGTATCTCATTCCTGTATCTCTGCGTGGTAATAGTGTTCTTGGGACTACCAATGAAGAAGTGCAGGTTCCACATCATGCCTCCCCACATCATTATGTCACCACCACCACCACACTAATCCCTTTCATAATGTTTCTGTGTCCGTATCAGCTACCAAGTTCTCTCCAAATTAATGTACAATGGAAATCATTCAGTAAGCTCAAGGGAGATTCGTATGTGACAAACACATTCTTCCATTCAGTCAAAGTCCAGTTTTGATGCTGCCGACTCCACAGTAAATGGATCCGCTTTTTTTTCTGGAGTGAGCGAGATGCACGTCTGCCAAATAGACCTGGCATTCTGAATTGGAAGACATAAAAATAGGTATTTTCAGTGTAAAGAAGCAGCTGAGAGAGCTAAATACAGTTCAAATATAAAAAATTTCCTTGAGACAGAAAAGCTTCTTTCTATGAATCAGCATGGGTTTAGGAACATCGTTCATGTGAAACTCAGCTTGCCCTTTTCTCACATGACATCTTGCAAGCCATGGATGAAGAGCAACAGACAGATTGTGTTTTTCTCCATTTGAAAGAGACATTTGGCACTGCAGACTGCTAACAAACATATCAGCATATGGAATAGGTACACAGATTTCTGACTCGATGGAAGACTTCCTAAATAATAGAACGCAGAATGTTGTTCTCGATGGCGAGTGTTCATCAGAGACGAGAGTATCTTCAGACGTGCCCCAAGGGAGTGTAATATGACGATTATTATTTTCTATCTATATAAATGATCTGATGGACAGAGTAAGTTGTAATTTGCAGCTGTTTGCTGATGATGCTGTGGTGTATGGGAGGGTGTCATCTTTAACTGACTGTAATAGCATACATGATGGCTTAGACAAAATTTCTAGTTGGTGCAAAGAAAAGCAGCTAGCTCTGAATGTAGAAAAATGTAAGGTGATGCACATGAGCAGGAGAAAAGAGTCCATAGTGTTCGAATACAGCATTAGTAGTGAGCTTCTTGAATTCAGTCACATCGATTAAATATCTAGATGTAACACTGCATAGCAATATGAAATGGAACAAACATGTAAGGACCGTTGTGAGTAAGGTGAACAGCCGACTTCAGTTTATTGGGAGAATTTTGGGAAGATGTACTTCATATCTAAAGGAGGCTGCATATAAAATGCTCGTACGGCCATGTCTCGAGTATTAACACTCGAGTATTAAGTGTTTGGAACCCGCAGCAGATCAATTTAAAGGAAGACATGGAAGCAGTTCACAGGCGAACAGCTAGTATCGTTAATGGCATGGTCGACCAATGCACAAGTGTCACAGAAATGCCCTGGGAATTCAAATGGGAATCGCTGGAGGAAAGAGAATGTGCTTTTCAAGAAATTCTGTTGAGGAAATTATTTAGGGGGCCGGAATTCGAACCAGAGTGTAGAACGATCTTGCTGCTGCCTACTTACATTTTGCTTAATGATCACAAAGACAAGATAAGAGAAATTATGGCTCGTATGGAGGCATATAGGCATTCTTTTTTCCCCCATTCTATTTGGGAGTGGAATAGGAAAGGAGATGCCTACTAGTGGTACAGTGTAGCCTCCGCCACGTACCTGACGGTGGCTTGCGGAGTAAGTATGTAGATGTAGATGGTTTCGCTAGGCAGTTAAAGCTAGACATCAGTCCTGCTGTGGGGTGGTTACTCTTAGTTGATCTGGTATTTGTCTATTACGTATGAACATCCCCTGTGTCTCGGAATTGTCTCCGAAGCCTGGAAAAGAAACTTTGTGGCACATTCAAGGTAACTGAAACTTCACTCTGTCTTTCGCCTTCTTCAAGGCGGCAGGGTATTCTACCCTTCAGAATAGGATCCAAATGGCATCATCATTCATTATGTTGTCCCTGTCACAACAAGGCTCCACTCCACTCATTGTAACGGGACGAATATGAGTGAGGAATTGGTGGTCTCGGGCATTGGCTTTATTCTCCCTGCATTTACGCTGCTAGTTAAATCAAGAGATATTCCTTTGCTATACAGAGAGACTATGTATGGTTGGTAGGTAAATATTGTGTGTGATTATCAGCGATCATTCACATTCACTCCTTTCAGTTTCCGGGTTTCCTGATTACGATTAGCATTTGGACACTATTGCACTTAAAAACTAAAACATGTTACTGTTATTACCCTAGTTTACAAAAATAAAACAATTCAATATACATGAGAATTTTAGAAGTTGTCACTAATAATTATTACAAGCTGTGACAGAGAACACACAGAAATTCATGTTAGTTTCTAAACCAAACATTTTGATCCATTTCAACATTTAACCTCATGATTGCCTTATTTAACTAACAGAAATTCAACCTACAAAATTAAAAAGGAGTTTAACGTCACTTCCACAGTGTGGTCATTACAGATGGAGCATAAGCCTGGTTGTTTTGTAAAGAATGGAGAAGGAAATTGGCCATGCCCTTCCAAGAGAACCATCCCAGCATTTGCCTAGAGTCATTCATGGAAATCATAGAAAAACCAAATCTGGATGGCCAGAAGTAGATTTGAACTGCAAGTCCAGTGTGCTAACCAATGTGTCACCTTTGCTCAGCAATCAGTCTACAGTTGCAACCTACTATTACAGACCACTCGTGCAACAGATTTCAAAATATTTGCAAGTGTAAAAGATCCACATGCAACATGAATTATAGTACAGACTTCATGTATACAAGAAGGGCAACACAAATTGTCAAATATTGTGGGAGAAAACCACACCACAGAAATGCAGAATAATCTTAGAGAAACCTGACTGCAGGGGCTACCCATCACACAGGGAGCTTACTTCCCACTATCAAGAAGTTCAGGAGTACACAGCAGCCACCTGTACACAACTCTCAGAATGACCGCTAAGACAACACCGGACCAATCACAGTGACACAGATGCTTTTAAGCAATCATGCTTCACACACTATATGTTAATGCAACAGAAATGTGCCCTTATAAATGGTACAATGGAAGATGCCCACTGCAATGCACTTTAGTGAAATTAGTAATGAGAAGCACGTGAGACAATGATCGCAGAATATCAAACACATTTATCATCACAAATGTGTCTCTTACCTTGTGGAAGTGAGTCTTCCACTTCCCAGCTTCTGCTTCAGTTCCTCAAGAATACGTTTCTTTATGGGATTCTTGATTATTTGTTCAGGATCCTCAGCATGCCTTCCTTGTGAAAACACTGTGAATGTGTTAATTAAATTCTCAGCACTGTGTTCCAGAACAGGAAACTGAAATATGAAATACTTTGTAAGGACACCACAGCACAAATATCAGTTGTTGAAAGATTACATTCATTTTGATCAATTACTTACAGTGCCTCTAACAACTTGCAGCAGTTCATCCTTTTTAAGAGGTTTGATATCAACTGTGAGCCAATGAGATTCCAACAGCGATGATGACACACTTATCTTTTCGCTTCCACTCTTCATAAATCTATGAAAATGGTGTGAAAAAGTGACAAAGTTAAAATGAAAATTTATTTTATACAAAGAACCTTTGGATTAAATTAGAGAACTAACATTCTCAGATGTTATATTATTGTTACTACTACTACTACTACTACTACTACTATTATTATCATCATCATTACTTTTTTCACGATTCTTACAACTACACTAACCTGCGAGTCAAGAACAGTTGAAATCCACGAGCTACTGGTATCGAATCACGATATCCTGGCACAAAAAGATGTCTTGTTTCAAGAAGAGATGCCAAAACAGAAGCTAAATCACTAGGTGCTGAATCAATGTCCTCCAGCAATAACCAATAGCCTTTCTCAACAGCCTGTAAACAAGGAAATGTTCACATTATATCAGAAAAACATGTACTGCAGCTTGCATTTTATAAACAACTAGCTGAAAACACGGCGTTGCCCAGGTATTTATTTATTTATTTATTCCTGCCTTGATTTAGTACTTCTCCTATCCCTTTTCTCTCAGTGTCCATCTCCTTTTTTTTAAAAATCATGTAATATTTATCGGAGAATATATGAGAGAAACACTGTCTTGCATAATGTACAAAATTATAACTGCAGTAATCAGACAGAGATAGTATCAAAAAAAAAAAAAAAAAAAAAAAAATTTACATATAATTTTCATACGATCTCATATTCATTGAATTATATGTTGTACAACTGTATAATTTTTCAATATAAAAAATAGACGAAGATTACTCACCAGGCTAAGGAGCACAGGTGTGACAGCATCACAAATAAATAAATGAATACACACACACACACAATCGCAAGCTTTCGCAACCCAGTTGCGTCTTCAGGCAGTAGGAAAGGAGAGGGAAAAAGGAAATGATGAGGGTTTTAAGGAAGGGGGTAAGGAGCCATTCCAATCCCGGGAGAGGAAAGACTTACCTTGGGGGGAAAAATGGAGGGTAAACAAATGCACACATGCCCACACATTGTATAATTTTTCAGGTATATATTCATATGTATAAGTGCTGTTATGTCTGTAAAATCTCTTGGGAATACAATTACTAGTAAAGAAGTAATAGATTAAAACTTGGTGCATGATGGAGCAGTTTTCCATGAACTTTATTGTTTATGTCCTTTATATCTCATAAACTATGTGTCGTAGTGTGATACAATTTAGAAAGTACGTTTGAATATATATGTTTGTATACTGTCTGTAAAATTTCCTGCGGCTACAATTCGTAGTATAGAAATTATAAATTGTAACGACATACCGAATGCCATAGATTTAGTCCTTGAACAGGGGAAAAGTAGAAAGTGAGGAACTTTTTTCCTTTCATAACTTTGCTGTGGTTGTCAGCAAGAAATAGTTCAATAAAGGTTTGGAATTATTTTTAATGTTTGTTGTAAGTCACTAAGTAATCTCATTTTCATATACTGTATTCATAAATTCTCCTCGCTTTGTTAAAAAAAAAGTTTGTTAAGCTTAAGGGACTTAACTGCAGAGTCATCAGTCCCTAAACTTACAAACTCCTTATGAACTACCTTATACTAAAGACGACACAAACATCCATGCCGGAAGGGGGATTCAAACCCCTGACCTTAGCAGCCCTGCAGACTGTGACTGGCGCGCCACAGACTGCTCGGCCGCTGCAGTCGGCTCTCGTCACTTCTTGTGGAAGTTTCTTGCAACTCCTGTTATTTATGATCTTATATCTCCTGAACCATGTGTCATATGTTGTTCTTATCATTACAGAGTCGGCACCTCACGGTAAGGAATATGTTTACCAAATTTTGTTGAATTCGGTACAGTGGTTTAGGAGGAAATGTCCATAAATGACGCATAAAGCTGGGTATTCCACGCAGTGGGCTCTCATTATTTATGACTTCATATTTCCTCAGTTATGTGTCATACTCTTTTGTTTTCGGGTCAGGAACCTTTGTGGGCGAACAGTGAACGGTTCACCGAAGTTTCATTGCAATCGAATGAATGCATTTGAAACTAATATTATAGAAGGAGACTTTCCTGGTGGGGAAAATTATGTATAAAATAAAGATTTTTGACTTACCTAAAGTGCAGGCTCGTCGGCAGAAACATAAAACACACAAACATTCGAGCTTTCGCCACCACTAGCAGCTTCTTCGGGAAAAAGAGGAAGGAAGTAGAGGAGAAAGGGAAGGATACGGGTTTTAAGGAAGTGGAAAAGGAGCCATTCCAATCTCAGGAGTGGAAGGACTTAACTTAGGGGACAAAAAGGAAGGTAAACAAATACACACACACTCACACATATCCACATGCAAACACACCTAGACAGACATTTGTAGAAGCCAAAGAAGTTGGACAGAGATACCACTTCAGGCAGAGTCTCTGTCCGCAGAACCGAGGCAAAGATGTTAAAGATGGTGGGCGGGAATTAGAATTTAGCGGAGGTTGAGACCAGGTGGGCAACGGGAAGAGAGAATGTGTTGAAGGGCGAGTTCCCATCTCCGGAGTTCTGAAAGATTGGTGTTGGTGGAAAGTATCCAGATAACCCGGACGGTGTAACACTGTGCCAAGATGTGCTGGCCGTGCACCAAGGCATGTTTAGCCACAGGGTGATCCTCATTACCAACAAACACTGACTGCCTGTGACCGTTCATGCGAATGGACAGTTTGTTGCTGGTCATTCCCACATAGAGCGCTTCACAGTGCAGGCATGTCAGTTGGTAAATCACGTGGGTGCTATCGCAAGTGGCTCTGCCCTTGATCGTGTACACCTTCCGGGTTACGGGACTGGAGTAAGTGGTGGTGGAAGGGTGCATAGGGCAGGTTTTACAACGGGGGCAGTTACAATGGTAGGAGCCAGAGGGTAGGGAAGGTGGTTTGGGGATTTCATATGGATGGACTAGGAGGTTACGGAGGTTAGGTGGGCGGCGGAAAGAGACTCTCGGAGGAGTGGGGAGGATGTCATGAAGGATGGATCTCATTTCGGGGCAGGATTTTAGGAAGTCGTATCCTTGCTGGAGAGCCACATTCAGAGTCCGCTCCAGACCCGGAAAGTATCCGGTGACAAGAGGGGCACTTCTGGGGTTCTTCTGTGGAAGGTTCTGAATTTGGGGGGATGAGGAAGTGACTCTGGAAATTTGCTTCTGTACCAGATCAGGAGGATAGCCGCGGGATGTGAAACCTGTTATTAGGTTATTGGTGTACTGGGTCAGGGATTTGGGACTGGAGCAAACTCGTTTGCCACGAAGACCTAAGCAGTAGGGAAGGGAATCTTTGATGTGGAATGGATGGCAACTGTCATAGTGGAGGTACTGTTGTTTGTTGGTTCGTTGGTTTGATGTGGACGGATGTGTGAATTTGGCCGTTGGACAGATGGAGGTCGACATCAAGGAAAGTGACATGGGATTTGGAATAGGACCAGGTGAATTTGATGGGACCAAAGGAGTTGAGGTTGAAGAGGCAATTCTGGAGTTCTTCTTCACTTTGAGTCCAGATCATAAAGATGTCGTCAATGAATCTATACCAAACATTGGGTTGACAGGCTTGGGTATACAGGAAGGCTTCCTCTAAGCGTCCCATAAATAAGTTTGCGTACGAAGAAGTTGTGGGTTAGAATGAAGCTGGCTAGGGTATTAAGGAAAGAGGTTTTATGAAGGGAAGTGGGTGGTCAGCGTGAAAGGAAATACTCCATCGCAGCGAGGCCCTGGGCAAAAGTCACAGGCAGTCAGTGTTTGTTGGTAATGAGGATCACCCTGTGGCTAAACATGCCTTGGTGCACAGCCAGCACTTCTTGGCACAGTGTTACACCGTCCAGGTTATCTGGATACTTCCCACCAACACCAATCTTTCAGAACTCCAGAGATGGGAACTAGCCCTTCAGCATATTCTCTCTTCCTGTTGTCCACCTCGTCTTAAGCTCCGCTAAATTTGAATTCCCGCCCGCCATCTTTAAGTGGTATCTTCAAGTGGTATCTCTGTCCAACTTCTTTGCTTTTTACAAATGTTTGTCTAGGTGTGTTTGCGTTTGGATATGTGTGAGTGTGTGTGTATTTGTTTACCTTCCTTTTTGTCCCCAAGGTAAGTCCTTCCACTCCTGGGATTGGAATGACTCCTTTTCCACTTCCTTAAAACCCATATCCTTCCCTTTCTCCTCCCCTTTTTTCCTCTTTTTCCTGAAGAAGCTGCCAGTGGTGGTGAAAGCATGTATGTGTGTTTGTGTGCGATTATTTGTGCCTATCGATGAGGTGGTCCTTTTGGTGAGTCATCCGATTTCTATTTTTTATGTTAGTTTATCCCGCCAGGAGGGTTTCCTTAATAGATGAAGTCTACTTACCAGGCGAAGGAGCACAGGCAGTGATAGTAACAAATAAACAAACAAACACACACACACACACACACACACACAAACGCTAGCTTTCGCAGCCTTGCTGCTTCATCAGGCAGAAGGGAAGGAGAGGGAAAAGTAAATGGTGAGGGATTTAAGGGAGTGGGTAAGGAGTCATTCCAATCACGGGACAGGAAAGACTTACCTTGGGGGGAAAAAAGGAGGTTAAACAAAAAAAAAAAAAAAAAAAAAAAACACACACACACACACATTTACACAGACGCAAGTACACCTAGGCAGACATACTGTAGAAAGCTTTCTGCCTAGGTGTGCTTGTGTTTGTGTGCCTTTTCTATAGTATGTCTGCCTAGGTGTGTTTGCATCTGTGTAAATGTATGGGTGTATGTGTATTTGTTTACCTTCCTTTTCTTCCCCCAAGGTAAGTCTTTCCTCTCCTGGGATTGGAATGGTTCCTTACCCCCTTCCTTAAAACCCTCATCATTTCCTTTTCCCCCTCCTTCCCTTCTGCCTGAAGAAGCAACTGGGCTGTGAAAGCTTGCGTTTGTGTGTGTATTTATTTATTTATTTATTTATTTATTTATTTATTTGTGCTATTATCACCACCTGTGCTCCTTCGCCTGGTGAGTAACCTTATATATATATATATATATATATATAAAATGGTGAAATAAAGATTTTTGACTTACCTAAAGTACAGGCTTGTCGATAGAAACACGAAACACACACAAAAGCACACAACCATTCGAGCTTTCGCCACCAGTGGTGGCTTCTTCGGGAAAAAGAGGGAGGAAGGAGAGGAGAAAGGGAAGGATACGGGTTTTAAGGAAGTGGAAAAGGAGCCATTCCAATCTCAGGAGTGGAAGGACTTAACTTAGGGGACAAAAAGGAAGGTAAACAAATACACACACACACACACACATCCACATGCAAACACACCTAGACAGACATTTGTAGAAGCCAAAGAAGTTGGACAGAGATACCACTTCAGGCAGAGGCTCTGTCCGCAGAACCGAGGCAAAGATGTTAAAGATGGTGGGCGGGAATTAGAATTTAGCGGAGGTTGAGACCAGGTGGGCAACGGGAAGAGAGAATGTGTTGAAGGGCGAGTTCCCATCTCCGGAGTTCTGAAAGATTGGTGTTGGTGGAAAGTATCCAGATAACCCGGACGGTGTAACACTGTGCCAAGATGTGCTGGCCATGCACCAAGGCATGTTTAGCCACAGGGTGATCCTCATTACCAACAAACACTGACTGCCTGTGACCGTTCATGCGAATGGACAGTTTGTTGCTGGTCATTCCCACATAGAACGCTTCACAGTGCAGGCATGTCAGTTGGTAAATCACGTGGGTGCTATCGCAAGTGGCTCTGCCCTTGATCGTGTACACCCTCCGGGTTACGGGACTGGAGTAAGTGGTGGTGGAAGGGTGCATAGGGCAGGTTTTACAACGGGGGCAGTTACAATGGTAGGAGCCAGAGGGTAGGGAAGGTGGTTTGGGGATTTCATATGGATGGACTAGGAGGTTACGGAGGTTAGGTGGGCGGCGGAAAGACACTCTCGGTGGAGTGGGAAGGATGTCATGAAGGATGGATCTCATTTCGGGGCAGGATTTAAGGAAGTCATATCCTTGCTGGAGAGCCACATTCAGAGTCCGCTCCAGTCCCGGAAAGTATCCGGTGACAAGAGGGGCACTTCTGGGGTTCTTCTGTGGAAGGTTCTGAATTTGGGGGGATGAGGAAGTGGCTCTGGAAATTTGTTTCTGTACCAGATCAGGAGGATAGCCGCGGGATGTGAAAGCTGATATTAGATTATTGGTGTACTGGTTCAGGGATTCGGGACTGGAGCAGACTCGTTTGCCACGAAGACCTAAGCTGTAGGGAAGGGAACGTTTGATGTGGAATGGATGGCAGCTGTCATAGTGTAGGTACTGTTGTTTGTTGGTTGGTTTGATGTGGACGGATGTGTGAAGTTGGCCGTTGGACAGATGGAGGTCGACATCAAGGAAAGTGGCATGGGATTTGGAATAGGACCAGGTGAATTTGATGGGACCAAAGGAGTTGAGGTTGAAGAGGAAATTCTGGAGTTCTTCTTCACTGTGAGTCCAAATCATAAAGATGTCGTCAATGAATCTATACCAAACTTTCGGTTGACAGGCTTGGGTATCCAGGATGGCTTCCTCTAAGCGTCCCATAAATAAGTTTGCGTACGAGGGGGCCATCCTGGTTCCCATGGCTGTTCCCTTTAGTTGTTGGTATGTTTGGCCCTCAAAAATTAAGAAGTTGTGGGTTAGGATGAAGCTGGCTAGGGTATTAAGGAAAGAGGTTTTAGGTAGGGAATTGGGTGGTCGGCGTGAAAGGAAATACTCCATCGCAGCAAGGCCCTGGGCATGTGGGATGTTTGTGTACAAGGAAGTGGCATCAATGGTTACAAGGATGGTATCTGGAGGTAACTGGCTAGGCAAGGATTTCAGGCGATTGAGGAAGTGGTTGGTATCTTTGATGAAGGATGGGAGACTGCACATGATGGGTTGAAGTTGTTGGTCTATGTAGGCAGAGATTCGTTCAGTAGGGGCTTGGTAACCGGCCACAATGGGGCGGCCGAGATGATTGGGTTTGTGGATCTTGGGGAGTAGGTAGAAGGTGGGGGTGCGGGGTGTCGGTGGGGTCATGAGGTTAATGGAGTTAGGTGAAAGGTTTTGTAGGGGGCCTAAGGTTTTGAGGATTCCTTGAAGCTCTGCCTGGACATCAGGGATAGGATTGTGTTGACAAACTTTGTAGGTAGTATTGTCTGAAAGCTGACGCAGTCCCTCAGCCACATACTCCCGCCGATCAAGTACCACGGTTGTGGATCCCTTGTCGGCTGGGAGAATGACGATGGAACGGTCAGCTTTCAGATCACGGATGGCTCGGGATTCAGCTGTAGTAATGTTGGGAGTAGGATTAAGGTTTTTTAGGAAAGACTGAGAGGCAAGGTTGGAAGTAAGGAATTCCTGGAAGGTTTGAAGAGGGTGATTTTGAGGAAGAGCGGGTGGGTCTAGCTGTGATGGAGGACGGAACTGTTCCAGGCAAGGTTCTATTTGAGTCATGTCTTGTGGAGTTGGATCATTAGGAGTAGGGTTAGTTTTCTTCGTGGCAAAGTGATATCTTTCCGATTTCCGTTTTTCCACATTTCCGTTCATTCTTCCGACATTCCCGTTCATTTTTCAATAACTTTCTATCCGTTTTAATCCTATTATTCCTTCGTCAGATTATTATTATTATTATTATTATCATTTCCGATTCCCGTTTTTTCACATTTCTGTTCATTTTTCCGACATTCCCGTTCATTTTTCAATAACGTTTTAACCCTATTATTCCTTCGCCAGCTTATTATTATTATTATTATTTCCGAACCCCATTTTTCCACATTTCCGTTCATTCTTCTGACATTCCCGTTCATTTTTCAGTAACTTTCATACGTTTTTAACCCTATTATTCCTTCCTTAGATTATTGTCTACCTCATAGTCGTAATCTGCCACTACTAATCAGTCATTATAATACACTTTCCTTTGATTTTCTCCTCCCTGTAACTTGTTTTGGACGCCAATACAACCACCAAACTATTGTGCATTACATTGTTAACCAACTGTAGTTGACCTCAGTTTCCACCAGGTTCAACTTCAACAACTCTCTTGAACAACTTTATAGATTTCTATTTTCTTTGCTGAATCCTTTCGCTATCTATCCACCTTCAAAAATTTTTCTTTCCTTTCTAAATACTTTGTAGTCATTTATTCAACGCATAGTTCTCACTTTTCCATTCCATACATTATGTTACCCTACCTGGACCCCATCAAGTTTTACCTACATTCCCTCCGCAAGCATGCTTTCATCCTCGCCAGATTACGGTCCCACATTTTGTTTATTCAGGCATGTCTAACATTTGGCATAACCCCCAAGGGCCTCACAATAAAAGTTCCCATCTCCGGCTGTAACCCATCCTTTCATCAAGCCCTACACCAATTCCAAACAGAACAGTCCACAGCCCTCACCCACCTAATCCTTAACCTATATATCAACTCCGCCAATGAACACACCTGTCAACTCCTATCCCTAATCAAAATCCTCAACCTTTCCACTTCCGCATCCACACCCACAGTTCAGAACATCCTCCTACTGGCCAACCGGAAATTAGAACAACATGCCACCCTCCACCTCAAAAAACTATCCCAACTCCTTGTCACCCACCTCCGGAAAGGCAATACACTCTCCCTCAACAAACACTCCCTCAACAACCACTCCAGTAAACCTCAAGCTCCTCTTATTGCACAGAAACCCAGTCTCTCCCATCTACTCAATCTCCAACTTCCAGCTCCACTCCCCCCCAAACCTTTAAACCCTACTGCACACAATCCGGAACCACGACATCCCAATTCAGTAGTTAACCTCTCCTCTAAACCGCTCTCCCAAACTGAAACCTCTGTCCTATCCAAAGGCCTCACCTTTAGCCCTACTCCCAAATTCAACCAAACAGCCCTTGTCAAAGATTTACTATCCTATACTCGTAGCCTCTGCTGGAGAATCTCTGCCTACATAGATCAACACCTTCAACCCATCATGTGCAGTCTCCCATCCTTCATCAAAGATATCAACCACTTCCTCGATCGCCTGAAATCCTTGCCTAGCCAGTTACCTCCAGATACCATCCTTGTAACCATTGATGCCACTTCCTTGTACACAAACATCCCACATGCCCAGGGCCTTGCTGCGATGGAGTATTTCCTTTCACGCCGACCACCCAATTCCCTACCTAAAACCTCTTTCCTTAATACCCTAGCCAGCTTCATCCTAACCCACAACTTCTTAATTTTTGAGGGCCAAACATACCAACAACTAAAGGGAACAGCCATGGGAACCAGGATGGCCCCCTCGTACGCAAACTTATTTATGGGACGCTTAGAGGAAGCCATCCTGGATACCCAAGCCTGTCAACCGAAAGTTTGGTATAGATTCATTGACGACATCTTTATGATTTGGACTCACAGTGAAGAAGAACTCCAGAATTTCCTCTTCAACCTCAACTCCTTTGGTCCCATCAAATTCACCTGGTCCTATTCCAAATCCCATGCCACTTTCCTTGATGTCGACCTCCATCTGTCCAACGGCCAACTTCACACATCCGTCCACATCAAACCAACCAACAAACAACAGTACCTACACTATGACAGCTGCCATCCATTCCACATCAAACGTTCCCTTCCCTACAGCTTAGGTCTTCGTGGCAAACGAGTCTGCTCCAGTCCTGAATCCCTGAACCAGTACACCAATAATCTAATATCAGCTTTCACATCCCACGGCTATCCTCCTGATCTGGCTCAGAAACAAATTTCCAGAGCCACTTCCTCATCCCCCCAAATTCAGAACCTTCCACAGAAGAACCCCAGAAGTGCCCCTCTTGTCACCGGGTACTTTCCGGGACTGGAGCGGACTCTGAATGTGGCTCTCCAGCAAGGATATGACTTCCTTAAATCCTGCCCCGAAATGAGATCCATCCTTCATGACATCCTTCCCACTCCACCGAGAGTGTCTTACCGCCGCCCACCTAACCTCCGTAACCTCCTAGTCCATCCATATGAAATCCCCAAACCACCTTCCCTACCCTCTGGCTCCTACCCTTGTAACCGCCCCCGTTGTAAAACCTGCCCTATGCACCCTTCCACCACCACTTACTCCAATCCCGTAACCCGGAGGGTGTACACGATCAAGGGCAGAGCCACTTGCGATAGCACCCACGTGATTTACCAACTGACATGCCAGCACTGTGAAGCGTTCTATGTGGGAATGACCAGCAACAAACTGTCCATTCGCATGAACGGTCACAGGCAGTCAGTGTTTGTTGGTAATGAGGATCACCCTGTGGCTAAACATGCCTTGGTGCACGGCCAGCACATCTTGGCACAGTGTTACACCGTCCAGGTTATCTGGATACTTCCCACCAACACCAATCTTTCAGAACTCCGGAGATGGGAACTTGCCCTTCAACACATTCTCTCTTCCCGTTGCCCGCCTGGTCTCAACCTCCGCTAAATTCTAATTCCTGCCCGCCATCTTTAACATCTTTGCCTCGGTTCTGTGGACAGAGCCTCTGCCTGAAGTGGCATCTCTGTCCAACTTCTTTGGTTTCTACAAATGTCTGCCTAAGTGTGTTTGGATGTGGATATGTGTGAGTGTGTGTGTATTTGTTTACCTTCCTTTTTGTCCCCTAAGGTAAGTCCTTCCACTCCTGGGATTGGAATGGCTCCTTTCCCACTTCCTTGAAACCCATATCCTTCCCTTTTCCTCCCCCTTTTTCCTCTTTTTCCTGAAGAAGCTGCCAGTGGTGGCGAAAGCTTGAATGGTTGTGTGTTTTTGTGTGTGTTTGGTGTTCCTATCGACGAGCCTGTACTTTAGGTAAGTCAAAAATCTTTATTTTACACCATTTTCCCACCTGGAAGGTCTCCTTATATATATATATATATATATATATATATATATATATATACACACACGTAAAAAATAGATGAAGTACACTTACCAGGCGAAGGGGCACAGGCAGTAATAGCAACAAATAAACACACAGACACACACACACACACACACACACACACACAAAAATGCTAGCTTTCGCAGCCTAGCTGCTTCATCGGGCAGAAGGGAAGGAGAGGGAAAAGGAAATGATGAGGGTTTTAAGGAAGGGGGTAAGGAGCCATTCCAATCCCGGGACAGGAAAGACTTACCTTGGGGGAAAAAATGGAAGGTAGATAAATGCACATACACCCACACATTTACACAGACACAAGTACACTTAGGCAGACATACTGTAGAAAGCAAAGAAGTTAGAAGTCAGACAGAGATGCCACTTGAGGCAGAGGCTCTGTCCAGAGAACCAAGGCAAAGATGTTAAGATGGTGGGTGGGAATTCGAATTTAGCGGAGGTTAAGACCAGGTGGGCAACGGGAAGAGAGAATATGCTGAAGGGCTAGTTCCCATCTCCGGAGTTCTGAAGGATTGGTGTCAGTGGGAAGTATCCAGATAACCCGGACGGTGTAGCACTGTGCCAAGATGTGCTGGCCATGCACCAAGGCATGTTTAGCCACAGGGTGATCCTCGTTACCAACAAACACTGTCTGCCTGTGTCCATTCATGCGAATGGACAGTTTGTTGCTGGTCATTCCCACATAGAACGCTTCACAGTGCAGGCATGTCAGTTGGTAGATCACGTGGGTACTATCGCAAGTGGCTCTGCCTTTGATCGTGTACACCTTCCGGGTTACGGGACTGGAGTAAGTGGTGGTGGAAGGGTGCATAGGGCAGGTTTTACAACGGGGGCTGTTACAAGGGTAGGAGCCAGAAGGTAAGGAAGGTGGTTTGGGGATTTCTTAGGGGTGGACTAGGAGGTTACGGAGGTTAGGTGGGCGGCGGAAAGACACTCTCGGTGGAGTAGGAAGGATGTCATGGAGGATGGATCTCATTTCGGGGCAGGATTTTAGGAAGTCGTATCCTTGCTGGAGAGCCACATTCAGAGTCCGCTCCAGTCCCGGAAAGTATCCGGTGACAAGAGGGGCACTTCTGGGGTTTTGTGGAAGGTTCTTAAATTGGGGAGATGAGGAAGTGGCTCTGGCAATTTGCTTCTGTACCAGACCAGGAGGATAGCTGCGGGATGTGAAGGCTGTTATCAGGTTATTGGTGTATTGGTTCAGGGATTCAGGACTGGAGCAGACTCGTTTGCCACGAAGACAGGTTCTACAGTGTAAGACATACCCAGGGGCAGATATAGACTCTGACCATAACTTGTTGGTTATGAACTGTAGGCTGAAACTAAAGAAACTACAGAAAGGTAGGAAAATAAGGAGATGGGACCTGGATAAATTGAAGGAACCTGAGGTTCTTAAGAATTTCAGAGGGAGCTTTAGGCAACAATTGACAGAAACAGGGGAAAATAAAACAGTAGAGGAGGAATGGGTAAAATTGAGAGATGAAATAGTGAAGGTAGCAGAGGACAAAATAGGTAGGAAGGCAAGACCTACAAAAAATCCTTGGATATCACAGGAGATACTAAATTTAATCGATGAAAGGAGAAAATATAAAAATGCAGTAAATGAAACAGGCAAAATGGAGTACAGACGACTAAGAAATGAGATTGACAGGAAATGCAAAATGGCTAAGCAGGAGTGGCTAGAAGGCAAATGCAAGGATGTAGAAGAATGTATAAATAGGGGGAAAATAGATACAGCCTACAGGAAAATAAAAGAAACATTTGGAGATAAGAAAAACAGCTCTATGAATATTAAGGACACTGATGGAAAACCTGTTCTCAGCAAGGAAGGGAAAGCTGAAAGGTGGAAAGAGTATATAGAGGGGCTCTACAAAGGAAATGCACTTCGAGACAATATTGTAGGAAGGGAAGAGGGTGTAGATGGAGATGAAATAGGAGATACTGTACTGAGAGAAGAATTTGACAGAGCCCTGAAAGACCTAAGTCGAAACAAGGCCCCTGGAGTAGATGATATTCCCTCAGAGCTACTGAAGTCTCTGGGAGAACCAGCCATGACAAAATTGTTTCACCTAGTGTGTAAGATGTATGAGACAGGTGAAGTACCCTCAGACTTTAAGAAAAATTTAATAATCCCCATTCCTAAGAAAGCAGGTGCAGACAGGTGTGAAAACTACAGAACCATCAGTTTAATAAGTCATGGCTGCAAAATATTAACGCGAATTATATACAGAAGGATGGAAAAGCTGGTAGAAGCCGACCTCGGGGAAGATCAATTTGGGTTCAGGAGAAGTGTAGGAACACGGGAGGCAATACTCACTTTATGGCTTATCCTAGAAGATAGATTAAGAAAAGGCAAGCCTACATTTCTAGCTTTTGTAGATTTGGAGAAGGCTTTTGACAATGTTGATTGGAATAAACTCTTTCAAGTTCTGAAGCAAGCAGGAGTAAAATATAGGGAAAGGAGAGTTATTTACAACTTGTACAAAAGCCAGACTGCAGTTATTAGACTCGAAGGGCATGAAAGGGAAGCATCAGTTGGGAAGGGAGTAAGACAGGGTTGTAGCCTTTCTCCAATGTTATTTAATTTGTATATTGAGCAAGCTATAAAGGAAAGCAAGGAGAAATTTGGTGAAGGAATTAAAGTTCAGGGGGAAGAATTAAAAACATTGCGTTTTGCCGATGACATAGTAATTCTGTCAGATACAGCAAAGGACCTGGAAGAGCAGATGAATGGAATGGACAGTGTGCTGAGAGGTGCATATAAGATGAACATTAACAAGAGCAAAACTAGGGTAATGGAGTGCAGTGTAAGAAAATCAGGTGATGCTCAAGGAATTAGTTTGGGAAACGAAGCAATAAAAGAGGTAGATGAGTTTTGTTACTTGGGCAGTAAAATAACAAATGATGGTCGCAGTACAGAGGATATAAAATGCAGAATGGCAATGGGTAGAAAAGCGTTCTTGAAAAAGAGAAATTTGTTAACATCGAATATTGATTTAAACCTAAGGAAGTCCTTTCTGAAGGCATTTGTATGGAGAGTTGCCTTGAATGGGAGTGAGACATGGACGATAAACAGTGCGGACAGGAAGAGGATTGAGGCTTTTGAAATATGGTGCTACAGAAGAATGCTGAAGATTAGGTGGGTGGATCGCGTAACTAATGAGGAGGTACTGAACAGAATTGGGGAGAAAAGAAATTTCTGGCATACCTTGACTAAAAGAAGGGATAGATTGGTAGGACACATTCTTAGACATCAAGGAATGGTGAATTTAGCATTGGAGGGAAGTGTGTGGGGTAAAAATCGCAGAGGAAGACCAAGAGATGGATACAGTAAGCAGATTCAGACAGATGTAGGTTGTCGTTCTTATGTGGAGATGAAGAGGCTTGCTGAGGATAGGGTATTGTGGAGAGCTGCATCAAACCAGTCTCCGGACTGAAGACAACAACAACAACAACAACAACATATAAAATTAAACAAAAAATATAGTTATTGAAAAACTATTCACAGTGATTGCAGCAGAGCTTTCTATATTGGCATCCCACTAACCAGCTGTGCATTAGGATGAATGGCCACAGACAAACTGTGGAAAAAAAAGTACCACCCTGTGGCACAGAATATGGCGGAGCAAATGCTCGATTTCAATGGCTGCTTCACAACCCGGACATCTGGATCCTCCTACCCACCAACAATTTTTCTAAACTGCACAGATGGGAGTTATCCCTACAGTACATTCTCCGATCCCAAAATTATCCAGGCCTTCTATAACTTCCCTTTTTTTCCACACCCACAGTTGTGTGACTGTGTTGTGTGCCTGAGTGACTGCATGAATACTCCTATTTTCTGAAGAAGGCCATGGCCGATAGCTGTCATGTTTTATGTGTGTGTCTTTTTATATGTGCCTGTCGCAGCTCGTCATCACGTCTTTGCAGTGAGTTGTAAACTTGCAGTTTAACAAGGCTCACTACATGTCTAGAACTTATACCTAGAAGCTCCATGGCAGAATAAAAACAAAATAATGTATTGTTACAACTTTATGTTCTGTATGAGTATTCTGTGTTATAACTTTTACAGTGGTCTTCATAGTGTAAAGACAACTAATATTCCATACTAAGTGATGTAATTAGGTGGAATAAAAAACTTTGAAATGAATGCGTGATTTATGAGAAAGTTACTTATAACATAAATTGAAAGTATTAATATAACATGATACATTAACTGGCTTTTCAAAACATTGAAGTCTGGAAATATGGGTGGTAGAAACATCATTACGGAAACAGACCTGCTGGTTCCGTCATTGATAAAAACATTTCTGCCGTCAACGTTAAGCAAGCAATCTCTTCAAGATATACAACAAGTGTGGTGTCGAAGTAAATTTCATGGTCAATACATCACTAACTGTCCTATTACTATATTGTTAATTCCAACCAGAACTTTCCATTATTAGTATTTCACTTAAAAATTGTTTCAAAGTGAATAGCTGTTAACTGAAATGGAATGATAACTAGTACAAATTTTTCAAAAAAAGTTAAATAAAATTGAGTAACCAGTTCATTAACAGTGACTATGTTAGCAAAAGTTGAAACAATTATGTATGAATTTTATATTTTCTTGCAATACAAACAAAACAGAACTTATAACCCACACAACATTTTTATGAGCTAAGTTAGTATTAGAAGCAAGATTTCTACCCAAATAACGCTTGCTGTTACCTCTGTAAGGACTCCAGATTGCCAAACAAATTCCCCAGGAATGTCAGTGCAACGATAAGAACCCAGCAGCATTTTGCTGTCTGTCTGATCACCCAGCTGGATTTTAATTAGATGTGGCAGGCCAACACGCCCTGCAAATGAAACATTTACTTTAACACACCAAGAAAAAGGGATTACAAACACTGGAAATATTCCAATCATTATATCGGCCAATGACCTTCAACAGAAAATGATATACCGTATATTTCCTCAGATAAGATGATAGCTGAATCATAAAAAAAGGCCCAGAAATCTGAGCTCGTCTTATACGACGGAACAAAAAAAATTAGATTGAAATTTAGTCTGAAATTGGTAATTTCGCAGATGTGCTACATAGCACGGCTACAACATCCTAACGATATATATCGAAGTGGTTAAATAACGAAACGATACATATCGAACAGGCAAATTTTATGACTTTTATGAATATGTCATGGTTAGGCAGGAACCTAAGAGTACAGCTTTCTGGGTAATTTAGAAGAAATCTTATTCTCGAAGTAGCTCGGCCTGAAATGACATATATTGAACATACAACATACAACTGTAAATCGATTTGGTGTTTCTGAACCGTAGATGCAGACGCTACGCTCCCTAATGTACTTGAAAAAACTTCTTGTTTAACCTATACCTAACCTTCTTAAGGCTACACTACAGGTAACTTTTTTAAAAGTGGAAGTTAGGTTACGTATAGGGTGAACAAGAAATTTTTTCTAGTACGTGAGGGCGTGTATCGCACTTATGTCCGGTTCAGAAACATTCCCTTATTCCATTCATATTGTTTCGAAACATATTGATTCGATATATATTGTTTGGAGGTCGAAGCCTCGCTATAGCCACGCTATGCAACACATCTGAAATATTACCCTGATGACATTTTCATCATGGAGGGAAGATTTACAAAAACAAAGTTTTGTGCAATGTTTTTTAAAAATACTTGCTTTTCAGACTTTATTAATTTACTGGGTGGACAAGGGTACATATGATAACCTAATGCATAAAGCAGGAACAGAATTAATTATTTAGAATGCAGCTTGATTTTACAATGTCGCTTGTCAAAAATAATTTCTCAATATATCCAGAGTCACGCTGAAATGATTAGAGTATATTTACGTACGGAGCAGTGAAAGGGTTAAAATATTTTGGAGCTATACACAACAATTGCGGCTTCCCTCGAAATCCTTTATCTTCTGTTCTCGGGCAATTTCGTGTGTTTTCATCCACATAATATGTGCATCAGCATGATTAAATGTCATCTAGGTGAAAGAATATTTTTGAACTTCGCGGTGTAAACAAAATGTGCTTCTTCATGATCGGAGACAACATAGCACTTCATGCAAAAGCAGTTCAAAAGCAGACCGCAAACATTGCAACAAAGGGTGAAATCCAGGTGTACCAATCACGAAAACTACTTATGGCGACTTCTAACAGCATTGTTCGGTACTTCCTGAAGCTTTGGCTCCGAATCTAAGTCGCAGGCATATCTTTAGATCCCGAAAACCGGTAAAAAAGTGTGGCATGCATTTGGATAAGCACCGTAACTTGGGGGTCATCTTATAGGCCAGTTATATGCTTAAACTATAAAAATTTGTACCTCGTCTTATCCGAGGATATATATAGTATGTTCAAATAACTCACTGTAAAGAGGCCTGATAAGCTGTTGACAGGCAAGAACATAGATAATCACATCCACACATCTTACATTTTTTGGACATGGTCTTCATCAAGGGGAAAAAAAAACACCATTCAGTCGCTCAGAGAACTATACACACACAACCATCACATTTGGCCACTTCAACATGATGGTTGTGTGTGTGTATAGTTGTCTGAGTGATTCTCAATGAAGCCCATGGCCGAAAATTTAAGTTGTGGGAATGTGATTATCTATGATCATGTCTGCCAGCAGCTCAGCGGGCCTCTTTCTAATGAGCTGTTATCTATCCTCCATTATTGACATTCCTATTGGATTTTCCATTATTAAATTATGTTCAAATAAAATAGACTGAATATTACCAAAACAGCATATTCTGTGTTATCATTGGTATTCACAGTTACGCTTTCTATACTCAATACATACATATATTGACATAACACACATCTTTTTACTGATACAATAGGGAGGAACTCACCCTGAAGACAACCTTTTGAGGAGCAGCCAACCACATGAAACAATCACATTCACAAAATTTTCAAATTATAGCCACAGCCTTCACCAGAGAGGCAAAATAACACACTAACACAATCAATCAGGAACAACTCATGTACACAGAACTGCCATCTCTGGACACTACGCACCAACAGGCATCTTAATCCTTCCTATGTTTGTGATTCCAAGTGTTATCATTAAATATTAATGGTTTCCTTGAGCTTTCAGATGTTTCAATGATACATTTGACATTGCTCTAAACTACATGAAGCAATGCCAAATGACACCATTGAAGCACTCAGAATCTGAAAGAAGGCAAAAATACTTAACTTAGCCATTTGGAATCAGACACAGAAAGGATTAACAGTGAGTGAGGTGGGGAGAGGAGGAAAGAGCTTGGGAGAGGAGCCACTTACCAGCGCCAGCACTCAACCTATCTTTCCACCTCCGTCTCCTCCAATTACACAATTCCAAAACCAACATAGCCCCGTGAACTTTAACTCAAAAGAGTATAATAAGGACAGTTTACAACCCATCAAAAAGACATTTCGATGAACTGTAACAGGTATACACTTAACCCTATAATGAATACAGTAGTTAATCAGCTACATACTGTATTTTTCCCATTATCTCTCAATCTGATCAAAATTTTAACACAAATTCATTTGCAGCTGCTTCTATACATAGTGTTACATATGCTTGTAGCTCATCCTAGAAATTATAAATTGTAGAGTGCTACTGAATCACTTCAACAGTTAGCTGCATTGAGTTACTACTAACAGGTGTGTGTGTGTTTACTTTAGTATTCCTCTTTTCCCATGTAAAAGTAGTCAATCACACACTACTGTTGCATTATGAGTTACTTTCTGGAAAGATTAGAGGCATAACAGTGACATTTATTGCATCGGGTACATCATCAAAGCATTATATAGCTGACCAGATATGAACTTTTTGTTGGTAGTAGTGCACAATAATTTTAAGTATCCCCCGCCTCAACCCCAATATTTTTCTCATTATATACGCACTATACATTAATTGTGGTAGTTTTTACAGCTTCAAATAAAAAGTCATTCATTAATGAGTTAAGCATTGGCCATGGGTGACTGAATGGTGTGGGTTTCCTCCCCCCCCCCCCCGCCCCCATAGGAAAGCCATGTCCAAAAATGTAAGTTGTGTGAATGTGATTATCTATGTTCTTGCCTGTCAACAGCTTATCAGGCCTCTTTACGGTGAGTTATTTGAACATACCGTATATTTCCTCGGATAAGACGAGGTACAAATTTTCATAGTTTAAGCATATAACTGGCCTATAAGATACCCCCAAATTACGGTGCTTATCCAAATGCATGCCGCACTTTTTTACCAGTTATCGGGATCTAAAGATATGCCTGGGACTTAGATTCAGAGGCAAAGCTTCAGGAAGTACCGAACAATGCAGTTAGAAGTCGCCATAAGTAGTTTTCGTGATTGGTACACCTGGATTTCAACCTTTGTTGCAATGTTTGCGGTCTGCTTTCGAACTTTCTTGCATGTAGTGCTATGTCGTGTCCGATCATGAAGAAGCACACAAACTCACAGGCACACTTCACAGTCAGACAACTATCATCTCCGGTCCCTGAACTCCTAACCATAATCTGTGGAGAAGGAATAGGGGAGACGGCAGTGGAGGAGGAAGGGAGGGGGAAGGGAAGGGGGAACAGGAAGGTTGCATCACAGTGGTGTGGATGGATACAGCACAGCCTTACAGACCATGTAAGTATTAGATGGGTTGAATGGGATGCAGCTTAAGAATAGGGTGGAGAGGCAGGGTACGGTGTAGCGGAATTATTGTTCTGTGAGTATCTGTTTTACACTAAGCCAGCCAGGCTGAAGTTTCCAGATCTTTCACAAATGCCACACCACAGAAGACTCCATTATTTCGTATCCTCCTACATTTACTGCAGAAGTGCATAGATGGTAGCCCAGAATTTGCTTATAAGAATGAGTTTTGAGGAACCCACTAGTTGGTTCCCTCGATCCAATCCTCGCCATCAGACGTCAATCTTAAATGCAGGGGAAATTTTCACAGAATACAAAACATATATAGTGACGACTATTTAAAAGGAAGAACACTTGACTCTTTTTAACGTGTACTGAAAATTCTTAATTCACAGGTTACATACCAAGCATACATTTCAGACACGAGTTCAAGCCTGTCTCTACTTGGAAACACAATCATCATCTTTCCTCTTAAAACAATAAAAGCAAAAGCACAACACCAAGAGTTTATATCATGAATATTTCTAAAGTCTTTGAAGCGTCATCATCTCACTTAGACTCTGCACTTTTTGTCACTTTGCTCTGCTGTAGGCCAAAATTCCCACTCAGATGTGCCAGCCTAAAAGTCTCTTGTGTCCTGTAAATAACATTATAGGCACACAGTTTCCTTTTCTTTAATGTTATTAGCAATTATCTTCTGTCAGATAACTATTATGTAGGTAACGAACATTAAGTTGTTACACCACAAGGGGAGAGGGGAAAACAACACAAAACAAAATGTATGCATGGGGGCGCGTACACACACACACACACACACACACACACACACACACAGGGGGTAGGAACTGTTGGGTGGTGAAAAAATGGAGGTTATCGTAAGTTGAGACCTGGATGATCACCCACCACCTGCTTTTCTGAACTACACAGATGGGAGCTATCCTTACAATATATTCTCCGGCCTCAACATTAATAACCCCCCTTTTCTCACCACCCAACAGTTCCCACACGCTATATCCTAAACTTGTCCTATTTTGTGGGTGTGGGTGGGGGGGGGGGGTGACCATTTGACTCTGCTGCCCTCCTCCCCTCAGAATTTCTAAGCTGGATTTCTTTCCATCCATCCAGTACTTAATCACTCCTTAAAGCCGCACTGTATCCATCCCTACTACTGCCCTGCACACTTCATGCCCCCTCCCCTCCTATTCCATCACAACAGAGCATTACTCGGAATGCAGCAGCCGGAGATGATAGTTGAGTGTCTATAAAACATACCTGTGTTACTCTATGAATGAGAGTATGTGTCTTCTTCTATGAAAGGCCATGGCAAAAAGCTAAGTTGGGGTGTGAATATTTTTTTTTTATTTGCTTGTCATGGCTCAGATAAGTCTTTGCTTGATTTGCATTCTACCCTCATTATATTCTTGAATTCCAATATGAACTTTTCATTGCTGAATATTACTGAAATGTGTTTAAATACATTCAAATTTCCTAAAATAAAAATTTTCTGTCAGTCAATTATCAACTTTGGAAGTCGGATGGCCACAAAAATGAGGGGGGAAAAACCACTGAAGAAAAATTTGTTTTCCAGAAAATATTTACATTATTACTGTAAGACAAACACTCCCTGCTTTGCTGTAAAACTGTTTATTATGCTCACTGATACAAACAAAATACTCAAAAATGGAAATAAAATGTAAAACAAAACAAACAAATAAATAGAATCACCAAACTTATATTTTCTCTGTGAACAAACATTGCTTTACAGCAAACACATGAGACTGTTTTCTAGTATTAGCTTCTCTGGTGTGTCACCACTCTCATCAACAGAGAAACTCTCAAAGACGCCATTTGAATCCCACATTGGATCAGCCTTACAATTATTCACCTTGATTGATGTGTAATCATTTGGTCAGGGCTGCAAAAAATTCAGCATTTGATGATGCTATGAGAACATTTGCATGACAGATTGTAAGGCCTCTGATAGGTGGAAATGTGATGTGCATCTTGGAATGCAGAAAAGGGAAGGGGTGGGAGAGTGAAAAAGGGGAGGTGCTACCACTTGTGTAGGAAGAGGAGAAGGGAAACTGTAAAACAATAAAAACAAAAAATAAAATATATCAATCAAATAGATATTAATATATTTTAAAAAATATACAAAAATAGTGGCAACATACAGTTGGAAGAGGCATGAATTGGAAGGAGATACATGATAGTGAGTGACAGGGGTGGGGTCTGTTAGGCATGATGTGTGATGAGGGTAAATTTATAGTGATGTAAAGTCCCTTACACAAAATGCCAAAGCCCTAACAAGAGCATTTACAGACAGACATTATCCCCCCCATCTTAGTCTACAAACAGATTTCCCATGGCATATTCCTACACACAACCAAACCTCCCACCACCCACAATAACCAGACACAAAGGAGTATCCTTCTTGTCACCCAAAACACCTCCATACTGCAACAACTAAATCTTATGCTTCATCGGGGTTCTGATTACCTGAAATAAGAGACATCCTACTCAATATTCTTCAGACCCCTCCTAAAGTAGTGTTCTGCCATCCAGCCAACCTCCACAGCATTCTAGTCCATACCTATGACACTCCTAATCCTGACCCCCATGCCAAAAGGATCAAATCCAAGACCTGCCCAATCCATCCACACAGCACTTCTTACTCCAGTCCCATCACAGGCTTACTCTACCCCATCACAGGTTGGGCTACACGTGAAAGCAGCCATGTTATTTAGCAACTCTGCTGCAATCATTGCAGTGTTTTACATTTGCATGACAACAAACCAGCTGTCCATCAGGATGAATGCATACTGTCAAACTGTTGCAAAAATCAAGATGGACCACCCTGTGGCACAGCATGCAGCTGAACAAAACACACTTGGTTACAATGGTTGCTTTACAACCCAGATCATCTGGATGCTCCCCTTCATCACTAGCTCCAGCAGATTACAGTTTTTCGCACAACACATTCTATCATCTCGCAACCACCTTGAGCTCAGCCTCAAGATAACTTATCACCCCCATACCACATGCAAAACAGTAATCCCCCCCCCCCCCCCCCCAACTCACTATCCTGTATCTCCCACCAATTCATGTCTTTCTTTCCACTGTGTGTTGGCTCTCTTTTATACTTAATTTTTTCTTTAAAATCTTTTTAATTAATTCTTGAATAAAAGACTGTCTTCGTTTGCAAACAAGAAAGTCTTTTATTCAAGAATTTCGACTTCACATGGTTGCTGTACCACACCAAAAAGAAATGGAAGACTTTTACTTCAATTAATTAATTTTATTGTTTTACAGTACCCTTCCCCAATCATTTTTTCATTCTCCTGACCAATCCACTTACTGCATTCCATGCTGCATCTCACATCCACACCTACCAGGGCTCCTCATATTCACGCCTAACAGAACCTTTATAGCCATACATGTGGAATGTGTCATCCCCACCCTTGCCTGGATCCTTCCCTCTCCACTAATCTCTGCTGTTCCTTCCTCACCCACTGTCAAGAAGCTTGTAGTTCTGGAGTGGGCTTGAGTTATGCCTGAGTGAATGTGTGAATGTATGTGTTTCTTTTTCTGATGAAAATTGAAGTTGCATCAATGTGATTGTCTATTTTACTTCCCTGTCGGCAGCTCAGTAATCGTCTTTACAGTGAGAGTAATAAATTTTAGTGATGTGAAGTTTTGAGCAGCTTTTGTTTTCTCAGGTGGGAGGAAGATTTGTCAATGACACTGAAGAGCTCTCTTCAAGAACTACCATTTTGCAAAATTAATTTCTAAACCTTATTCTGCTGCAGATTTTGGACATTAAAGCAAGCTTGCTGAAGAGCCTTATCATCACTTTTAGTTGGTATTATATCATCTCTCATGGAAGTAAACAAATATATATATCTTATTAAAATGCTGGAACACTGCAGGTGAATTTGAGAACCAAAATGGAACTTTCTTGAACTGGAACTGCCTTAAGTGTATCTCAAATGAGGTATATTTTCAGCTTTTCTCTTCAAAATCAACATAAAAGGGGCGAAAACTTGGGGGTTAGTGTGCAAAATATATAGGCATCTTGTAGTCTTTCTAAAAGGTCTTCTATGAGGAGCGATAGGTAATGATCCTTCATTGTGATTTTGTTTAATTGTCTGTAGTCAGTACAGATGTGATACTCTCCATTGTTTATAACAACTACAAGCAGACTATTATATTCAGATGAACTTAATTATAAAAGCAACATTCAGTCTCAGTTGTCAACCACTTCTTTCCGTCTGGTGACAGTCTTCTGGGTCTACTATATGCTGGCTGCCCTTCTCTACCAATCATCTTCATTGTGACATCAGTGGGCTTTGGTTCAATAATCCACTAAACCTCTGACCCATTCCTTTGTTTCATCGAAAACACAGCTTCCATTGTGCAATTCTGGTTTGCTTGCTGTGTGAATACACGTAATATGAGCTTCCCCTAATGGTTTCTTAAAACTAACTCCACCCTTGTTTATTAAAAACCACAGTTTTGTCTAGATAATCATTCCCAAGTACCATCTCTAAATTAAAAGTGTGTCTAAAATCCACAAACGTTCATAGCAATTTTCATATCATCATTATCAGTGATGTCTGTAAAATAGAGAGAGAGAGAGAGAGAGAGAGAGAATACCTGTCCCACATTTCAAAGAATTTGGATTTAAAAAATCCCAAAATATGTATTTCATTTGTTATTAACATTATTGTTTGCTTCAATATTAATAATCAGGTTGAAAATTATTATATTAAAATCAATAAGAGAGTACTGTTTCAATGAAACGTAAATATTCCAAAGACAATGCAATTACAAAGAATGCCAAGCAGGTGAAGTCGTATAGACTACAAATAGAACTGTAATTTCATTTTTGTGCTCTCTGTCTTATTGTCTGCTGTGAAGTTCAGAGCAATGTTAATTATCAAAATGTTCATAATACATGAGTAAATTGTTTTAGAATGTAATCATTTCATAGTTAAAAAATACCTTATTTAATGAAGTGTCTATGCAAAGCAATGGAAACATAACAAAATATGTTATCTTTGAATGTACAGAAGTAACAAAATTAGGAATTATTTTTGCAGTTATCTGAGCAACATTCCATACAAGGAAGAAATAATTATCTACATTTTTATTATTATTATTATTATTTTAGTGCTTCAGATTTAAACCAAACAGAGGACTAAAATCATTAGGATCAAATGTTAGCAAATACTGAATTACGACTCTCAATCCAGAGATGCTGATTTTTCCATTTATCTTGACCAGTTTGCAAAAGTGTGTGTATTTGAAAACCAGGTCATTAATAATAGCAATTAGTACACACGATTGAAGAATCCATATTTCAGAAAATATTTAAACATTTTTACATACAGTGATGTTTTGTGAAATTATTTAAAGATATTCACAGTTCAGTTTTGTATTCCCCACCAGCAGTGCTCAGTATGTGAATATCTCTACACTCCTTAATATAGTAACTGCCATATCTAAAATTTGGTACCGATTTAACGGTACTTTGTACTCGGGTTGAATGCAAGTTCTTAATACTAGATCTGACTTATAATGTTCGTCGACGCCTTCCCATGTGACTGCGATGATACTAAAACTCAAGAAACAGTGATATCTCATGCTCTCTATTGATCAGCCTTATAATGTGGCTTATCTAACTTCAAGCTGTTTGGCCATAGTAAAGAAAGGAAGATAAAATTCATAACAAATATATAAACAAACATTTTTCTTGGTTGACGGTACACTACAGAGACAGAAAGATTAAGGAAAATGAAAATTGATAAAAATCTGCAATTACCTGTAAGATTAGCAAAATGTTCAACCAAAGCTGTCTTGCCAGAGCCAACTGGACCCTGTAGGCAGACAGCACGACCCGAGACTAGCGCTAGGGCGAGGCTTCTCAGGTTGTCTTCCGTAGTCCGTATGCCTCGCAGCAGGGGCTTGTCTCTCTGTAAACAACCAGAGAGGCATTTCACAATCAATTCGAGATGGTGGAGAGTTTATAACTGTAACATTAACATAGTGCATATAATATCTCATTTACACTAGAGCAAATTGAAGCAGCCATAAGGAAATGGGCATTCAGATGTTCAAAAGTTTGTAAAGCTTAGGGGTTTTAACTGTGGGGTCATCAGTCCCTAAACTTACAAACTACTTATGAACTACCTTATACTGAAGACGACACAAACATCCATGCCCGAGGGGGGGATTTGCGCATTGCGGCTTAGCACCTAAATGCACTTGGCCACTCCGCCATGGCAAATGGGCATTCACAAGCAATTCGCCACTCAGGATGCACTCGTGAGATGAAGTGTGTTTACACTGGAGAAGACCAAAAGAGAATGATTTAAGCATGCCAACCCTATGAACAGCATGTTGTTATTTTGGTACTAAGAATAACCACTTAGTTTTCAATAGATGCAACCCTAATTATAGCCAAGTTGCAAAACTGTGACAAGATAGGATTGTTGTTTTTGAGGGACCTACTGCAAGGAAATATGACTGAAGGTGTTTAAATTTGCACAGAATCATTAAAAACTGCATTGTAGTGCCACACTTACATAGCACAGTACCGTACAGTACTACATCACAAGTAGTCTTGGTAAATTTGTCTCAGATTCTACATTTCTGCCTTCCCACAATATTGTATATGTGACTGTTCCCAGTTAAGTCATTAGGAATTGTAACCCAAGTTATTTATTTGATAAAGAAAAAGCCTTTAAATTTGTGTTGTCCTTCCTGTAGTCAATACTTCACAAATGTGGATCATCGTAGGATGAACTGCACTTTTCCAGACCATATCCAAGGCACTATGCCTTACCGGTAATCAGCTGACTCTAAATCAACTGTGTCATCCCTTTCAGTAAAAAAAGCAGCACTATCCCCATCACAACTTTAGCTCCCAATGAGAAAATTAAAAACATAAATACAATGACCTGTTATGGCAAGATAGTCTGCTTACATAGTTTTGGGCCCTTTCAAGAAACTGTACCTAATGCTCCAAGGTTCTAAAAATCTTGTCTGATTCCAGGTCTTGTATACATAATTTGATGTCTGGTTCCAGACATCCACAGTTTCAAAATATATGGATTGTTTGTTTCCCTTGTCCTCTTCAGCTCAGTATAGCAGTTTGCTAACAAAAGACATTTCTTTCTGTTATTTACTTCTCATTCCTCTTGAATATTTGAGTATCTCCTAATACTAACTATTGCACACAAAGTTATTCTCTATAAAGATCATGGTGTAATAGGCACAAAACATACATGGGAAGGACATTTAATAAGGAAATAAGAGCACAAATTATTTTCCCCGCTATCCCCAAAAGTCAAATGTGTTACTGAATATTACTGGTATACCGCCTGCTTGAATACCTGAATTATATATGGTACGAATATTAAGACGAAAAATTCCTAGCAGGAAAAATTAAATATAAAAAATAGACGAAGATTACTCACCAGGCGAAGGAGCACAGGTGTAACAGCATCACAAATCCATTTTTTCCCCCAAGGTAAGTCTTTCCTCTCCTGGGATTGGAATAGCTCCTTACCCCCTTCCTTAAAACCCTCGTCATTTCCTTTTCCCTCTCCTTCCCTTCTGCCTGAAGAAGCAACTGGGTTGCGAAAGCTTGCGTTTGTGTGTGTGTGTGTGTGTGTGTGTGTGTGTGTGTATTCATTTATTTATTTGTGATGCTGTTACACCTGTGCTCCTTCGCCCGGTGAGTAATCTTAGTCTATTTTTTATATTGAATTCTATATGGAATAAACATAAACACACAAGTAATTTAAAAGAACATAATGGCAGTGCCCAGGCTAGAACTCAAGCACACAATCTTGTCTACAACATGGTTATGCGACTTAAGCAGCCACCTTGGCTGAAGCTGTGAAATTTGGTCAACCTGGAATTGCTCAATTTAATTAAACAGTAAATTCAAATGATTATATAAAACACTACAAATTTAATTACTTTTAAGTGCTGTAAATCTTTCCTGCAATTGGAGAGCTGGTGAAATGGCCAATCTTTCAGTGAGTATATTGGAAAGTCTACTACCATCCAGTAATTTATGCCTAATCTATACCAAACATACAAACTATTTAATGTATAAGAGACTTGTAAGTTAGTCTTGTCAAGATGGAGACATTCTGGTACCTGTTTATTTGGATCAACCACAGGAAACTGAAAGCCAGCAACTGTGACAATAGATCCTGGCATTGAGCATGAGTGGGCTGAACTTGCTTCCAAAATGTCTGATGACACTACTTTGATGTTACTGAGTTTTTCAATGTATTCATCAAACTGAAGAAGGTAGTTTTCAGCTTTTTCTTCAAACAACAAGTACTGTCGCTCTGAGTCTGACATACCAGTCACAGTTGCCAAACAATTAAGACCAACCCTGGAATGAAGAAATAATAAATTAAGACATTTTGTGAAAAAAGAAAAAAATCTTTTCTTTTATTACAACAAGCCCACAGTCAGGTGGTTAGGAGAACAATTTGTGAATTTGAATACTGATGTTGTCTTATCAAAAACTTTGTTGTCCTAGATAACAATAAAGAATGTACATAAATACGACTGGTTTCAGTGAGTTAAATGCTGTCTTCAGATGATTTATATCACACAATAGAGAGCAATTTTATTGAAGTGAACTGTCATTTAATCACAGCCATAAATTCATAAAGAAGATGATGCCTTATAACTGTTCTCTCCATGTAATAAATGATAGTTGTTCTATTCATGCTCAGTGCAGTTGGAGAGTACAATATTGTATGCTATGTCAACTGTCAAGCTAGATAACAACTTATCCTTTTGGCATCATTCTTTAATTTCCTACGTTTTCGATATTTCTTCAGTTTTAATCTGTAGTACATAACCAGTCAATTATGATCACAGTACACATCTAGTATTTGAAATATTTTGTAGTTTACAGCTTTATTACATAAATGTATATCGTCCATCCACACTTGAGCTCACACCCCAGAGGCTGGGACTTTTAGTTTAGTTTATGATGGTCTTCCCTACCACTGTACAAAAATTTGTGACTAAATGATTTTTAAGAAAATTTCTTTTGTGTCCTACCTGGGTTAAATTTTACTTGCAGTGGCAGTGGTTTAGTTTGCTATCATTGACAAGGAACTATTCACTTTAGGAGGATGATTAATCTACTGACCAGAACTGCATACATTATTTATTTCATCATGAACAAAAAAAGTATTCCCCACATTCTACGTGACTGACTTTTGAAAAAGCAATCGACAGCTGTTGCCAATATCAGCACACAACACCGCTTCCATAAGTAAAGTTCTACACCCTTCTTGTAGTATATTACACCATAGTTATGAGGATGAAGAAAACACAGCAACACCATAATTAGTTATTTGGTGTACTATGTAACTAATGTCGCCTCACTTTGTCCTTCCCCATAATATGGCATTTTCGAGGCATTCCTAAACAGAATGCACTCAAAATATAATGGGGATACACAGAAATCAGAAAGAGAATGACATAAATTCGATTTTCCTTGCAAAGAATTCTTATGTAAATTAGAGCATCGGCAGATGCAAAGGAATTTTGTTATGTTTTAAATTCAAATGTTCTCTGCCAAAAGAAGCAAAGAAATGCCGTTAAGCTGTGAATACACAAAGTGTAATCAGCAACTCACTGTTCAATGTTAGTTTGTATTTGCAGAGATAAGATTGCAGCTCTTAATTCAAAATATTTCTGTTACTGCACAACATGATCATGTATTGCTTCTTTGCAGCACTACAAAACCAACAGCACCTTTAGTAGTTTGTTGTTGTTCTATGGCATAACCATCGAAAAGAAATTTAAAAAAAACTTTAAAAATGCAGCAGTGCCATCAGAAAGAAATTTTTTAAAAATTTAAAAATGCAGCAGTGCTAACTATTAGTTCTTGGTGCACTACATAACTAACATGATGATGATGATGATGATGATGATTGGTGTTTTAGGGCGCCCAACAGCGAAATCATCAGTGCCCGTATGCTAACGTAAACAGATGAGAAGAAAATGGTCCCAATCAAATGGATATTAAAAATTTAAATGTACAACTGAAGTTAAAAGACAGTTCAAAGGAAAGGACTGCATACGGGGATAAAAGTTTGATAGATGTATGGGTCCCGGTGACTACTTAAAGAGTGACCGAGCCATACTGTCACACATTAAAATGGTACACCCAATATTTTGGGAAGAAGTCCTAATGTTGTACAAAATCTTAGGACACAATCCACGGACGTCTCATCGTCACCTAAAATAGATTTCAGGTACTGTGAGAGAACCAAAGTTGTCCTCATACCAGTGTATAAATGGCATTCTGTGAAAATATGTCATATCGACAATTGTGTCCGACATCAGTTACACTCTGGCGGTTCCTCACGACACAAAAGAAAGCTATGCTTTAGTGGGCAGTGTCCAATTCTAAAGCGAGTGAGGGCGACTTCCTCAGCTCATCGAGGGCGGAAGGAAGTACGCCAAGGACGTACTGAAGATTTTAGTGTGTGTAACTTGTTATCCGTTACATCCAGCCACTGATCCTCCCACAAAATCATGGCTTTTCTTGTCACATACGAGGTAACAGCCTGTAGTGGGACAGAACAGCGTACGGCAGGGGGGAGGGTGCAAGCCTCCTTAGCCGCCACATCGGCAAGCCCGTTTCCCCAGATCCCAGTGCGCCCAGGAACCCAACAGAAGATGATCTCCTTGTGGCATTGTTGCAGTGCAAGGAGAGCGTCCTGTATATCCTGCACCATCCGATCTGATGGGTACATTTGGTCTATAACCAGGAGGGCAGTTTGGGAGTCTGAACAGATCATGAACTTCACTCCATGATGTCTTCTTATCTGTTCTAGTGCCCTCAGGATAGCAAACAGTTTCGCGTAATAAACGGTGAACTGTTCTGGGAGCCCTATCCAAAGGACAACATCAGGGAACATGGCAGAGCAACCAATATGATCACCCTGCTTGGACCCATCCGTGTATACCATGACATTGTGGATACAATAAAAACTAAATGACTGGTAACAGTAATACCTTGTGTTTTAATCAATTCTCTACTTTCTTGTCACCATAAGTGCCACGTCCCTCTGCACCAACATTCTTCACACCCATGGTCTTTCTGCCCTAGAACACTACCTTTCCCGTCGCCCATTCCTTGTGCAATTTCATCTTCATCCACAATTACTTCACCTTTGAGGACCAGACCTAAAAGCAGATCAGGACATCTATGGGAACCAGGATGGCCCACTTCCTATGTCAACCTTTTCATGGGCTGTATGGAAGAGGCTTTCCATAAGACACACCAGTTGCAGCCCCTGGCTTGGTATAGATACTTAGATGACATCTTTGGGGTCTGGACTCACTGTGAAGTAATCTTGTGAGCTTCCTTCAAGACCTCAAAAACCTGCACAATCCAAGACAAGATGTCATGTGAAACAACATATGTAATCTAGCAGCTGACATATGTTCAATGCACAGCCTTTTATGTTGGTATGACAACCAACAAATTGGCTGAGCGGATGAAAGGTCACAATGGACTGTTTGCCTGGGTAAAAATTAATAATCTGTGTCAGAGTATGCACTCCATCATGCTTCCACACATCCCATTTGGATTCTACTCCCATAGCATCAGTCCTGCAGAGCTACGGAGATGGGAACTTGCCACCCAACACAACATCTCCTCCTGGTCTAAGTTCCCCCCTCCACCACCTGCAACTCACTCATTCATTATTAATCCCCCCCCCCTTGTGTGTTTCTAATCTTACCTTTTTAATTAATTTTTTTATCTGCTCCCCACTTTCCGTGCCACTCACATGATTCTATTCACTTCTTAATCTATCATCTTTGGTTTGCATTGGCATAGCTCAGTACTTATCAGACCCACCTCATGACATTGGTTGTGAGTAACCTTTCCCTTCTGTCCCTTTTTTCTTTCCTCCTCCTACCTGATGAACGAAATATAAATATCTGAAAGCTAGCATAAAACTTTACTTTTGTGGCCTTTTTTGTGTAGTAGAATGTTGTGGCCCATCACACCAAATGGTTAGTTTGTTGTTCCAGGGACCAAGCTACACAAGTCATCTGTCCCACACCAAAAGCCTTTGAGAAAAACAGGAAGGTCCAACTGCTTTTTGCTTTTTTGTCTAGAGCACCTAAGGTGAAGTGTGTATACTCATATGGTAGTAGTTGTGGTTCATCCATCTCATAGGAGCAGAAACTTATCATGAGGGCACCAATCAAAAGCTTTAACTGAAACTGTAGGAAAGACAGATGATAATTTTTCCCTATCTTGCAGTTACTTTTTTATAAATAACAAGGATAACATAGGACTAACTTCTCATCCAAATAATGATTTATGCAACATATTAGTAAAATAAATTATGGACCAATACAATTTCTGCAAAAAGAAGAAATGTCTGAAACAACAACAATTAATGTTCTTTTTTTTTTTTTTGTGTGTGAATCTGAACTTAGATGTTCATATAAAAATGAACAAAGAAAATTTGCTACAAACATGTGCTTAGCCTCACCACATCAGTTTTTTGTTATGCCTGTATCTTTTCAGTAGCTCAGAAAATGTAGCCCAATCCCAACAATGGCGGAAGTGATCACAGGAAGCAGAGAGAAAACTGTAGCAGGATACAATAACATCATAATCTGACACTTGTTCCTCCACAGATACAGTGCTGTTACTAGCAGTCCCTGAATGTGAAACAAGATGTGTAAATGGTGCAGGATATTTCTCAAAGTACTCCAAGCTGAATCTGGAACAAGAAATGAGATAGTTATTCTGTGAACTATATAAATAATATTTAAATTTATATGTGTAACTTGAAAATTACTAATGGAAATTTCGTGATTGATAAAATACACAATATTGATTACAGGTAACCACTCATCTGTTGATGTGTGATGCAACACATACATAAATGTATATACAGATCACTGGTTGCATTTAATTCTTCCATTTATTAAATGACTATTAAATGTGCTACAATCATATTACGTTGTTAAAATGAATCACAAATAACTGGATCATACAGACATCTGTACAGAATATTTCTGTGGTCCACCTGATGATGGCAGCCAGATGGACTGCAGAAATATTCAGTACAGATGTCAGTATGATCTGGCTAGAAATCCGAGAAGAATTTGATCGGTTAATACACTGGGAAAGTCTACATAGCCGAATCACAAATACCTTAGTGCATCTGGGTGAAACATTAGCAGCTTTCCAAGAGCCACACAAATTTTCTTATGTCTTTCCCTTTCATCTTTGTCTATAATAACATGAAGTGGTGGACTAACAGCCCTGAAAATTATCTGTAGATTGTTGCAATCTACAGCTATGTTAAGCAACTGCAATACAATTTGGGGGAAGTTTTTTGCCACTTGCTCAGTGAGACTGGGCTGTATAAGCAAGTGTGATATGTAGCAAAGTAATGCCTGTCGTTTCTCATCAGACAGCACCTGAAAAATAGAGATAATTTTAATTATTGCAGCTTACTTCTCAATTTATATAACATAATTGTTTTCCCCCTTTTCTGTTTAACAATTTGCAAATGGAATATGGTAGAAACATAACAAGCTACTACTGTATCCTTATAGCGTGACCTAGTTCTTACTGTTTAGGTTTCTGTAGACTCAGAAGTGCACGAATGAAATAATATATAGTCAGAATATGCAAATTAGTCAGTATAAGCTATAAAATACATATTTTAAAAATGCATAATAAATTTTAACAAAGTTACACATAGACAAGATTGATTGATTGAAGGTGATTAAGAGCTATGATTTCTTTCCCAATTCCATGTAAGAAATATGAGACAAAGAACAAAATTTTAGTAGACACTTCATGCTTAGCATGCAATCTCTAACAAATGAGAACAGTTCCTAAGTCAAACTGTTGACGGTTCTCGTTGTGCAAATTGAGTGTATTAATGTAAAATGTGGCATATAGGATAGGATATGGGGGTTTTGGGAGCTGGGAGCTCGACAGCTAGGCCTTCAGCGCCCAGACAATTTTAAAAACTTAAAAAAAAAAAAAAGAGAGAGAGAGAGAGCGCAATCCAGTTGGTAACTTGAGCAACTGACGTGAAGTACAGATAGTTAGTGTTAGAGGTGAAGAGGAAAAGATTACCCCAATAAAGGTCAAAGAGAAAGTGAAAGCGATTAAGCCTATGACCATGGCTAGCTGACAACAGTGACAAAAAAGAGTGAGCTAGCCATTCTGCAACATATTAAAACCTCCATCCTAAAAGCTTAGGCCAGAGATTAGACAATTCACAGAATTTAAAACTTTACTCACACTCGTTTCTTCATTACCTAAAATAGTCGCCATATCTCACCTAGGTGCACAGCGACCCTCTCAGCATCAAATAAAGCACACTCAATTAAAATGTGGCAGACAGTTATCGGCATGCCACAGGTATCACAGATCAGGGGCTCCTCTCGTCGGAGTAAGTAAACGGGCAATGCCCGATTTGGAAGTGGGTAAGGGCTACTTCTTCCCTCCTCAAGGACCGGGCGGAGGATCGCCAGGGGTGGGCAGAGGGCTTCAGCAACCATAGTTTGTTGTTAGCCACTAATAGCCATTCGTCCTCCCACAATTGCAGGGACTGCTGTCATAACAAAGAAGAGATGTCCTGCAGGGGAATCGGACACATTGTCACTTCATGTGCGCTACAAGCCTCTTTGGCAGCCTGGCAACCATGTGAGTTTGGAATCAAACGTGAGGCCCAGAAACCTCACAGTGTCCTTAAAATTGAGCACAGAGCCCCTCATCTGCAGTTCAGGTAGATTAAAAACAGTACGGGAACGGTTAAAAAGGACACACACAGATTTCTCTGTGGAAAACATAAAACCAGTCCTTCTTGCCCAGTCATCCAATCGTTCAAGAGTCAGTTGCAACTGACATGTAGTCATTGCTAGATAGGATGAAGAGCAAAAGTCAGAGAAGTCATCCACAAAAAGAGAACACTGCACAGGACTTTTCTCGACAGAAGTAATACTGTTAATAGCTATTGCAAACAAAGTCATGCTTAACACACTACCCCGAGGGACTCCATTCTCCTGCTCAAAGCGATCAGAAAGGGTGCCTCCCACTTGATACCTAAAATAACATGGAGAAAGGAGGACTGAATAAAACAGGTAAGACAACCACGAAAACCCCATTCGTGGAGCTGCTTTAGGATAAGATGCCACCAAGTAGTATCATAGGCCTTTTCAATATCAAAAAATACACCCAGAAGGTGATGTCAACATAGGAAAGCCTGTTGTATATCCGCCTCCAGCGAGGCCAGGTTATCAAAGGTGGAGCAATATCTCCTGAGCTGCCTGGATTCCAGCATCCAGACAAGGCAGCGGTTGACCATCCGCTCTAAGGTCTTTCCTACACAGCTAGTCAGTGCGACACTACAATAACTACTTGGGCAAGTGCGGTCTTTCCCGGGTTTTAAAATAGCCTCCCTCCACGAGCCAGGAAAATTACCAGATAAATTTAAAAAGATTGAGGAGGACTACCTTGTTCTGATCTGTGAGATGTCTTAACATGCTATAGTGGATAGCATTGTGGCCTGGTGAGGTGTCACGAAAAATGCTGATTCCAGCTCCCATATAGTGAAGGGGCAGTTATACTCTTCTTTAATTCTGGACCAAAAGTCCAAAATTTCCCTCTCAGCTGCCACCTAGTGGCGCTGGAAAGCTGGATTGTAACCAGCGGTGGCAGTAGAAAAAGAAACCGCCATAAGCTGGGCAATGTCTCATGGGCTGGTCTGGAGAGTACCATTCCCCATCACGGCAGCCACTGGACACCGTCCTCCTCTCCCAGAGATCCTCCTGATGGCCTCCCAAACTTGCGAACTTTTTGTGGAACGATTAAGGGTATTTAAGAACTGTTGCCATGATCTTTTCTTGCTCTCATGTATAGTTTTATGGTATTTTGCCCTCGCCACACTAAATGCTGCGAGGTTCTCTGCAGATGGCAGAACTGCATGCCGCACCCTTTTTTCAGAGAGACGGTCGTCACTCCACCACAGTACAGTCTGCCTTTTCGGTCATCCTGAAGACTGCGGAATGGAAGCTGCATCGGTGTGGTGGATCGTGTCGGTGGTATGATCCATCCATTTCTGGTCACTAACATGTTGATCGAACACAGCACATTGGCTGTAGAGCATCCAGTCTGCGCGGTGGAGTGCCCATCATGGCGGTTGTCTTATAGGCTCTGTGCTATCTGGCTGATTGATCCAGATAGGGAAGTGATCACTGCTATGAAGGTCTTCAACTATTTCCCAGTCAGTAGTGAGGGCTAGGATTGGAAAGCATATCGTAAGATCGATGGCAGATAACGACACTCTTGCAGCGCAGAAGTGTGTGCTCTTATCTGTATTTAATAAATGGGCACATGAGGATATGAGAAACCTCTCAACTGCTCAACCCCTGGGGCAGGTCGCTACAGAGCCCCAAAGAACATTATGTGCATTAATATCACGTCTTCCTTTCTGCGGAGACTGTAGCCACGTATCTCAGGGTTATCAGAGGGCATAAAATTAGTCTTCTGGAGACGTATACACATAGGTCACCCCTGAGATAGTAAATGTAGTTCCTCCACATGAGTTCTAAATCCCTGCAAATTCCAGTGCAAAATTGCGAGCCATCAAGGAGGTTGTATTTTCACCTTCTCTTTCGGACAGGGCTGGGAACCCATGGCAGGTGGACGCTCACCCTTGGGGCGGGATGTGTGGCCCAGTTGGAGGTCAGCCTTGGAGCGGGATGTTTGCCCCAGGTGGAGTTCAGCCTTGGGGCAGGATGTTTGCGCAGGACTGACATCAAGCTCCATGGGCTCTTGTGCAGAGTCCGAGGGAGCATCAGTATTAGTAATTGTGACAGGTTCCATCTGTTTCGCTTCCGATTTTGACTGTGGTTCCAATTTAGGTGTAGCCTTCTTAGCTTTTGCCAATTCAGAAAGGGTTTCATTAGGTGTAGGGTCAGCTGAAATAGTTGGTTGGGCAGACTCTGCAGTGTGCATGGTAAGGGACTCCACAAAGTCGGTGGACGTCACTTTTTGGACGTCAGTGGGGAAGCGGCAGGTGATAAGGTCACCACCGCCTGACAGGTGCATGTATTCATGGCGACACTGACAACGTCCATTTGTGTGGAGGAATCGACTGTCGCGGCTGGCTTTTGAAGAACGGAGGCAAAAGAGGTTACGAATGAAGGCGGCTCAGGGCCTTGAAAGTCTTTTTGGCCTCTGCATATGAGAAACGCTGAGATGACAATTTCTTGTATCTTCTTTTCCTGGAGGTAAACCGTAAAGTCCCTACTCCAGACTGGATGCTCACCTGAACAGTTGACACACTTGATAGGTGGAGTTAATTCAGACCCATCATCCGCAGCCTTCCCACATTTGCCATAGGTAGCTATCCCCTTGCAACCCAATGTGGTGTGCCCAAAATGTTGACACTTAAAGCATTGCATGGGATTAGGAACATAGGGTCGAACTTTTAAGCATAGGAATTTTGCTTTCACATGTTCCAGTAGTTGAGGACGATTAAACATTATAATGAAGGACTCAGATGGCACGAGTTCTCTATCCACCCATTTCTTAAAATTTTGCACATCCACTATGCCTTCTGCAGCCCACCCTTCCTTCAGTTCTTCTACAGGAATGCCGACCAGATCTCTACAGAAGACTACGCCCTCACTGTAATTCAAGGTACTATGTAGCTCTGTTTCTATAAGATATTCTCCAAGGGACTTAGCTGACTGTAGTTATGACACCTGTTGGGAATGCCGATGTTTCAACTAGGAGAGTACCATTTCGTAAACGCTTTACAGATTTTAATTCACCTGCAATCCCTTCCAAACCTTTGTTTATGTAAAAGGGCGAAACTTTCTCAAAGGAACCGTCCTTTCTTTTAACAACGAGAAACACATTCTGATTGACAGCCTGTGTTCTGTTACTCTCAGAGGAACCCGAGTCTGGAGGACTCGATACCCGAGCCCTCTTCTTAAAGTGTGTGTTGTTACCCCCCAATGGTATGCCCATCCCACTAGGAGGTGGAAAATTTTTAGGTAGGTCCATCTCGGTACCACAAGTAGCTAGGGAAGTACATGTCCGCCTAGACAGAGCTCAGCAAGCCTAGGTGAGCCTTATACAACTGAGGTGTGGCAGTATCCCCAGAGGTTGCTCACTAGCGGCTGTTCCACCTCAACAGCCATGCATCCCATCAGCACCTAGCACACCGTGGGATTGAGTTTTTTTTTTTTTTTTGGGTATTTGCAGTACATACAACGTTCCACCGTCGCGCCATATGGTGGTCACTGAAGCATGCCCAGAGGTTATGGTGCCTAGAGGACCAGTTGCTGTGGCATATCGTCAAGGAGTCGAGATAGTAGGATTACATTTCTTCTCAGTAACTGGATGAAAATACACCATGCCACCATACCTCCACTGACCTCAATTTGACTTCACTTATTAATCAATCCCATCGATCTTTCTCTAAAAGACATAATCTAGTGAGGAAACAATATGTCAACATGTTGTTCATTATTGCAGAGATGGAACCGGCCTAATCAGGAGCTGTAACTGACAGCCCCCCCCCCCCCCCTGGAAACCCCTGTATCCAGCAGAATTTAGCAGAAGCGTGTCGGGTTAAAACCGCAGAGGAAGATCAAGAGATGGATACAGTAAGCAGATTCAGACAGATGTAGGTTGCTGTTCTTATGTGGAGTTGAAGAGGCTTGCTGAGGATAGAGTATTGTGGAGAGCTGCATCAAACCAATCTCCGGACTGAAGACAACAACAACAACATGTTATCAAAGGTTACTGAATGCCAGCAATCACACGATATTGGCAAATGTTTTGTTACAAAATGTTTTATGTGGGTAATGACGTTTACAGACTGCACAAGGATACACACAAGAACCTATAAATGATAGAGCATGAACAGCATTATTTATTTACTTCATGGTATGTAGGAAACATTAATCAAGTAATTCTATGTGGTTCAGATTTTTAATATAATATTTACAAAACTTTCTTTCATGTTGCTTATGTTGCCAAAACATAATCGCACCAGACCGGGTCAAATTTAGTCTCTGATACTGCTTTGACCAATGACGTGATGTTTTACGTCATTCCGCCCCGCGCGTGGTTTCAATACCGGTACTCACTGTTTACATATCTGATATTTCTGAAGGCACCTTAACTTTCAATTTTAAAAAAAGTTACCTGTAGCATAGCCCTAAGAAGGTTAGGTATAGGTTAAACAAGATTTTTTTTCCTTTGGTACGTGAGGGCGCTTAGCGCCGAAATCTCTGGTTCAGAAACACTCAATTGATTTACAGTTGTATGTTCGACATAAATATATCATTTCAGGCCGTACAACTTCGAGTGCAAGGTTTCTTTAAAATTACCTAATTATTAAATGTATTTTGAAGACGTGGTATCATTAAGTAGATTCGACCTATTTAGGTGAAATCTAACTATCGATGCAGTGTTGTGGTATCATTAAGTAGACTTGACCTATTTAGGTGAAATCTAACTAGGCTAACGATACTGTATTGTGGTAAACATGTGTTCGTAGTATCTCTCGATTATGTATGACATCACTGGTCAAAGCGGTATCGGAGACTAGAGTTTATCCCACCAGGCCAGTAAGATGCGAAGTAAAGTTTTACCATACTCCAAACGAATAAAAAATTTGATATTTTGACTATTACTAGAAAAATGATCAAACATTTTAACTGTCAAACATAAGTTCAAAAACAAATAAATAATCAACTTCTACAGCAAAAAAATTACAAACTAGGAGGTCTTCAACGTGTGTGCTTCCTCCTATTTACATAATGTAATTAATGACACTTACAGGTAAAGCCCCATTTACATGTCAGGTAATACGCATTAACAGGATAGGGCCAAATTTTCCAGATTTTTTATATGCAGCCAAACTCTTAAAGGGAGCATCCACAACATTGCTTTTCTTCACAACGTAAATGTTGGCAGCACATTTATGAGACTGTCAGTCAACTGGCAACCAGAAAATACGAAATTTGAAAAACTGGTTGTGGTGGCAGCCTCAACTGCTCTCATACCCCCAGATCGAAGCAATAATTTGGTTTTGAGTACGCGAAGTCAACAAATGTAGAAACAGAAAAACTGGTTTTGGTGACAGTCTTATTTGTAGCGTGGTCGGAGATCGCGGTTAGGTAACAACCTAGCTGTGAATTGGTAGAGCAGAAAAGTTATTCTTGGTGAAGTATGCTATGCGAAAATCCAATATTTTATACCTACAAAGAGATGCATTTAAGATAAACACAAATGTATGTGTATAAAACTGTGTTGGATTTTGAGAATACATGTAACATTCAGTTAATTCCTTCGAAAATAATGTGCAGAACAACTACTTTCACGAATAACAACAATGCAGAAGAATGCAATAGACAAGTTATTTTGAGTTGTGCAAGCTACAGGTAAGTAACACACTTTACGATCTTTAAAGAAGAAAAATGCTATTTCATCACTCCTTATCAACCATTGAGTAAATACATACGTAGTCCTATGAAATTAAATTTTCTAAAAAGTATGTCACTCCAAAATTATACACCATGAACAACATTTTTGTTCTTAGAAATGTACTGACCGCATCATTTTCTGCACAAAGATTCTTTAAGGTGTTCTGACCCCACAAATGTTTCAGTCCATTCGCTAGGAGTGTCCTTTGGTCTACAGTCTTCATGGTGTGGATGTCAACAATACTACACTGGTTTATACAACTTTTATTTCCACTATCCGCATCACACAACAAACACCACAAACCCACGTGCGCACAGTCAATACAAACAAACCAGAGATGACGCGCCACGCCAACAACAGGTGACACGCCAAAGATACGTAAGAAGTGAGAACACTGGATATAGCCGGGTTATTTTTACAAGGTCTTTGAGACGGGTATTCCCCCACTACCATTCCCTATGCAGAACAACTGTACTTTCCAAACACCGATGAAGGAAACGCTATTTACACGTCTGTCATGATGGTTCCTAGAGAAATTTTTCGTGCGCGAGTTGTACACTTTTTAGCTGTAGAGTTTATACAGAAGTAGATGAAAAAAAAAAGTTCACTACTACTGCTGAATGTTGTTGTTGTGGTCTTCAGTCCGGAGACTGGTTTGATGCAGCTCTCCACAATACCCTATCCTGAGCAAGCCTTTTCACCTCCTCATAAGAACGACAACCCACATCCACTTGAATCTGTTTACTATACACGTCTCTTGGTCTCCCTCTGCGATTTTTACCCCACACACTTCACTCCAATGCTAAATTTACGATTCCTCAGTGTCTAAGAATGTGTCCTACCAAACGATCCCTTCTTTTCGTCAGGGTATGCCAAAAATTCCTTTTCTCACCAATTCTGTTCAGTACCTCTACATTAGTTATGCGATCTACCCACCTAATCTTCAGAATTCTTCTGTAGCACCACATTTCAAAAGCCTCTATCCTCCTCCTGTCCGCACAGCTTATCGTCCGTGTTTCACTCCCATACAAAGCAACACTCCACACAAATGCCTTCAGAAAAGACTTCCTTACACTTAAATTAATATTCGATGTTAGCAAATTTCTCTTTTTCAAAAATGCTTTTCTTCCCATTACCATTCTGCATTTTATATCCTCTGTACTGCGACCATCATTTGTTATTTTACTGCCCAAGTAACAAAACTCATCTACCTCCTTTTTTGCTTCATTACCTAATCTAATTCCTTCAGCATCACCCGATTTTCTTAGACTGCACTCCATTACCCTAGTTTTGCTGTTATTAATGTTCATCTTATAAGCACCTTTCAGCACACTGTCCATTCCATTCATCTGCTCTTCCAGGTCCTTTGCTGTATCTGACAGAATTACTATGTCATCGGCAAAACGCAATGTTTTTAATTCTTCCCCCTGAACTTTAATTCCTTTACCAAATTTCTCCTTGCTTTCCTTTATAGCTTGCTCAATGTACAAATTGAACAACATTGGAGAAAGGCTACATCCCTGTCTTACTCCCTTCCCAACTGATGCTTCCCTTTCATGCCCTTCGAGTCTAATAACTGCGGTCTGGTTTTTGTACAAGTTGTAAATAACTCTCCTTTCCCTGTATTTTACCCCTGCTGACTTCAGAATTTGAAAGAGTGTATTCCAGTCAACATTGTCAAACGCTTTCTCCAAATCTACAAAAGCTAAAAATATAGGTTAGCCTTTCCTTAATCTTTCTTCTAAGATAAGACGTAAAGTGAGTATTGCCTCCCAGGTTCCTATGTTCCTCCTGAATCCAAACTGATCTTCCCCGAGGTCAGCTTCTACCAACTTTTCCATTCTCCTGTAGATAATTCGTGTTAAAATTTTGCAACCATGACTTATCAAACTGATGGTTCTGTCATTTTCACACCTGTCTGCGCCTGTTTCTTTGGAATGAGGATTATTACATTTTTCTTAAAGTCTGAGGATATTTCGCCTGTCTCTCACATCCTACACACCAGTTTAAATAATTTTGTCATGGCTGGCTCTCCCAAGGACTTTAGTAGCTCTGAGGGTATGTCATCTACTCCTAGGGCCATGTTCCGACCTAGGTCTTTCAGGGCTCTGTCAAATTCATTTCTCAGTATAATATCTCCTATTTCATCTTGATCTACTTCCTCTTCCCTTCCTACAACATCGTCTCTAATTTCATTTCTTTTATAGAGCTGCTCTATGTACTCTTTCCACCTTTCAGCTTTCCCTTCTTTGCTGAGAACTGGTTTCCCAACTGAGTTCTTGATATTCGTAGAGTTGCTTTTCTTGTCCCCAAATGTCTCTTTTATTTTCCTATTGGCGGTATCTACTTTTCCCCTTCTTATACATTCTTCTACCGATTTGCATTTGGCTTTTAGCCACTCCTGCTTAGCCATTTTGCACTTCCTGTCAATCTCAATTCTTAGTCGTCTGTACTCCATTTTGCCTGTTTCATTTACTGCATTTTTATATTTTCTCCTTTCATCGATTAAATTTAGTATTTCCTGTGATATCCAAGTATTTTTCGTAGGTCTTGGCTTTCTACCTATTTTGTCCTCTGCTGCCTTCACTATTTCATCTCTCAATGCTACCCATTCCTCCTCTAATGTTTTATTTCCCCCTGTTTCTGTCAATTGTTGCCTAAATCTCCCTCTGAAATTCTCCAGAACTTCACTTTCCTTCAATTTATCTAAGTCCCATCTCCTTATTTTCCTACCTTTCTGCAGTTTTTTCAGCTTCAGCCTACAGTTCATGACTAACAAGTTATGGTCAGAGTCTATATCTGCCCCTGGGTATGTCCTGCAGTTTACAACCTAGTTCCGGTACCTATGTCTTACCATTATAAAATCTATCTGATACCTTCCGGTGTCTCCTGGTCTCTTCCACGTATACAACCTTCTTTTGTGATTCTTAAACCACGTGTTTGTTACAATTAAATCATGTTCCGTGCAAAATTCTACCAGGCGACTTCCTCTTTCATTCCTTCTGCCCAGTCCATATTCACCTACTATTTTTCCTTCTCTTCCTTTTCCTACTACCGAATTCCAGTCTCCCATTACAATTAAGTTTTCCTCTCCCTTAACTGTCTGAATAATTTCCTTTAGCTCCTCATATATTTCTTTGATCTCCTCATCATCGGCAGAGCTAGTTGGCATATAATCCTGTAGTACTGTTGTCGGTGTTGGCTTCGTATCTATCTTGACAACGATAATGCGATCACTGTGCTGCTCATAGTAGTTTACCCGCATTCCTATCTTATTATTCGTTATCAGTCCTACTCCTGTGATACCCCCAACTGATTTTGTATTTATAATCCTGTACTCACCTGACCAGAAATCCTGCTCATCCTGCCACCGAACTTCACTAATTCCCACTATATCTAACCTCAACCTATCCATTTCCCTTTTTAAATTTTCTAATTTTCCTACCCGTTTAAGGGATCTAACATTCCACGCTCCGATTCGTAGAATGCCAGTATTGTCTTTCCTGATGACAACATCCTCCTGAGTAGTCCCCGCTCGGAGATCCGAATGGGGGACTATTTTACCTCTAGAATATTTTACCCGAGAGGATGCCATCATCATATGTTCATACAGTAGAGCTGCACATCCTCGGGAAAAGTAACGGCTGTAGTTTCCCCTTGCTTTCAGCCGTTCGCAGTAACTGTGAGGCAAAGCCACATTAGCTGATGTTACAAGGCCAGCTCAGTCAATCATCCAGACTGTTGCCCCTGTAACTACTGAAAAGGCTGCTGCGCCTCTTCAGGAACCACATGTTTGTCTGGCCTCTCCACAGATACCCCTCCACTGTGGTTGCACCTACGGTATGGCTATCTGCATCCTTGAGGCATGCAAGCCACCCCACCTCGGCAATGTCTGTGGTTCATGGGGGTGGTACTGAATTTTCCACTTCTATATACTGCTGAATATAGAAGTGGAAAATTCGTAGAAAGAGTTTGGGGGGGAGTAAAATAAATAGTGAATGAGCTTTTAGTAATGACCGCGTCAGTGTAACATGCTAATATTAGCGATGACCTCGAACATTGCTGTTTAATAACTGCCAAAATCAGAATAAGAGGAAAAATCTTTCGTTTTGATAATGAAATATATAATGAATGATGTTCCTGTTCTATGGTATGCAGGGACTTGCATTTACCCTTGTGTAATCAGTAAATTCGCTCGTAAAGTGAACGTTTCGCTGCCAGCAAAACACAGCGTCGCCGTTACTCCATGTTTAACCCAATTTTGGAAACCATATTTCTGATACCGTACTATACAAAAGATAAAACACATATGTGAGGTACCATGCCAGCACACATTAATTTACAAGGTCATGTGGCTAGTGAAGATACTGCAGTACATACTGGAGTAGTACACTGTTTTTACCTCATGTTATCTTACTAAAATTAACAGACGATAAATAAGAAAAGAAGGTATATATCGGTACTACCTGCAGTAGTATTAAGTGGAAGGTAAGGTTCTGTCTCAATAGTTCATATATTAAGGATTAGTCCAATTTCTGATAGGTAACAGCGATTCACTACTTATTTTGTAAGCAATCTTGGATCTACTCTACAGAATAGTCTTTACGCAATGTTAATGCCGATTTGAACACTATTATATTCACATAAGTTTTTTTATGGTGGTCAATGTAGGCCTCCTTACAAATCTTCAAAACCACTTATAAATTTTCATTTTATCAAAATGTTTACAGCTAATAATGAATTGTTATTCGACCTATACCGAAACAGAATATACATTTACAATATCAACTGTTGTGCAATACTATGGACGTTAGCGAGTTATCACTGTTTCAGTGTTTTCAAATTCGTTTCGCCACATCAAACGATGATGTCTTACTCTATGTATAAATGTTGTTCTAACGAGCAGCTCAGTTCTAAATTGATGTTCAAGGCACATTGTGTATGAAAAGTTTGTCAGTTTACGAAGCATTCATTTACTTAGCTAAAGATCCCTTCTGTAGAACGAGCAAGACCAGAATTAAAGCTGATCCACCTATCGGCAGTTGCTGAAGCTCGTAAGCGATGGTGAGGAAAGCGCCATCGTGTAAGAAAGTTAAATGCCTTTGAACTTTCGTAACTTACGCGTAAGATGGCACGACAATATGCAAGTTTGGTGTTTCTATACGTATTTTAACTGTCTCGAGTGGTAGTGGGGAAATGCATGTGTAATAAATTCAGTATTGAGCTCACTGCTTGCACGCCATTAATGCTTGAGCTTTCGTAAGTTTTAAAACCTTGCACACTCGTATCTCCACACTACAATTCACGTCACGCATCCTTCATCCTCCTAAGTTCCCTGTTGCTTGGAGAAAGTTCAGAGTTCAGACTAATACGAACTTTACATTATAGTTTATATATTGAAATTGCTGTCGCAGTCTGAGAGACGTAATCATTTTCGGCGGGTTACAACACGTTAAATTGTAAAGATGGCTATTAGTAAAATAACTAAAGGACGATTCACACTGTCCGTCACAAAAACCCGACGTCACATCACTTCAAGCTTTCTGCAGAGTTGCCAGGTTTTTCTGTTGCTCTGTCGCCAAATTTTAAACAAAAAGTAGCCAAAATATCGCCATCTTTTCATCAATAAAATGCCAAAATATAAGCATCTGTTCATCAGTATAAATAGGCAAATATCGCAACCTTTAATCTGTTAACATTGTTATTATGGTAATTATGGTATGTTACTCGACAATAATAATCCTAAAATTCAGGGAGTAAGCTGGTTACTGAGTAAAAAGTAACACAAACTGTGGCACTCTCACATTTCACAGACATCAGACTGAACTTTCCAAGGAAACTCATGCTTCACAGAAACATGTATCTGAGTCCATCCAAGAACTGAACCCAGACACACCACCAACTGACAATGGGGGCAGTCAAAATATTGTCACACTGTAAATATAATAGAGAGACTCCGGAAATTCAATTACATTCTACTATTACATTTATTAGTTTCATAACTTATAAAAATTACAACACAAAACTGTTCAAGAATCATTCTATCAAGCTTACACAAGTGATGTTCTCATACATAGGTTCGATTACCAATCACTTTCATCTCCTTAAAAACATATATTTACAGATGTTAAATAGAGTTATTGAGTCTTTCAAACATTTCTTCTATACATACAAAATCATTGCAACATTTTGAGGTGAGGTAATTTATAATAATGCACTAAGCATTTCATACTTTGAGGTGAGATGGACTTTAATTTGTAATAATGCGTCATTACACACTGAAAAATCAGGCATGAGAACGACTGGGAAATCACCGCGTGTTCTCCATCGACATTTATACTCCGTAAATCATTGTTAACCACTGTGAAGTGCGTAGCAAAGGGCTCGCTTTACAGTAGCAGTTGTTACGAATTTCTGTTATGTTGTCGTATGGAACGCGAAAAAAGATACTGTTTAAATGCATCCTTGCATGCTGTAATTTATATAATCTTATACTCATGTTCTCAGCGGGAGCCATACATACGGCGCTGTAGTATACTTCGAGATATCAGTTAAAGCCTGTTCTTGAACGATCCTAAGTTGGGTACATGAGGTAGTTTACGTCTATCTTCAAGAGTCTGTAAGTTGAGTTTGTTTACATCTCTGTGACTCTCCCACACATCCATGATACTTGAAAAAAATTGTGCTAACTTGTGTAGGTTGATTAAATTTCTCCAGCTTTCTACCGAAGTTTAGCCGGTATCATTGACGTAATGTCCAAAGAGTGATTGCTTTACATTCGTTGTATTTGAAGTAAAATAAAATAGCCATTAAGTCGCCACCCAATTTCTTTAATAGCCAAATTTAATCGCCAGTCGCCAGACTGCTAGAATGGCTACTGTTATAAGAAAAAGATAGCCAAGAATTCGAAAAATCGCCACACCTGGCAACCCTGGCTTTCTGGAGAAAAAGTTTTGTCGGAACAGTCGTCTGCTAGCATCGGAAGTTAACCCATTTTCGTCATACGAGTTTCATGTTGTAGTAGACGATTACACAGTTTACAAGACAATATGACATTAATCTTTATTTTATTATTACACTTTGTTTTGACGATAAATTGCAAATCTTTCATGATGACTTAAATAGGTATATATTTCTTTCAGTGAAGAGTCCTCATAAACACGAGATCTGATATTTGAAACAGAAAAATTGTTTATGTTTTCCAATATCGTAACAGAAAAGACTCAAGCAAACTGTTTATTTGAATAAGATTGTAATTTGATGATGCAGTTTAATAATAATCATCATCATCATCTCAGCCTTTTCCTACGTAATGTGGCTTTGGCGTTGCTTTGCTGGATCCTTCACTTCCATAAATATCTTCCACTGCTTCTTCTCTGAGCCATACTTTCTCCTGTAGCTCCCCTGCTACATGTCTGTTTCGGTCTTCCTCTTCTCCTTGATCCGTCGATATCTAGGTACTCCTCTCTTCTCTCAACATGTCCATACCATCGTAGACTATTTTCTTGGATCTTCTTCCCTATGGGCCTCACTTTCATTGTACCCTCGATGTACTCATTCCTTAGTCTATCCTTTCACGTCATCCCACTTATCCACCTTAAATTATCATTTCTGCCACTTCCATCTTTTTCTCTTGGGCTTTTATAAAAGCTAGGCTCTCTTGCTAACTTTTATCAAATATCTTTTATAAAACAAATCTTTTATAAAAGAAGACCCATTACACTGTCAAAGATTTGACCAGAGAGCTTTGATAAAAGATCTTTGTCAAAGATCTTTTACAGTGTAATACCCGCCTAAACCAAAGACCTTGTAAAAATAACTAGACTCCCTACGGCGCTGCTGTTGCGGGATAATTTGAACATTCGTTTGGCCGCCATGGTAGTGGCAAGCGTCAGATAAATACGAGTGTTAGCAGGTAAATCGTGTATTAAATAGCTTCTGCAGGATATATACACAACTTATAGTCACGTCTGTACTGTTTGACTATCGCAGTGTACATGAAGCACGATGGTGAAGAGCTGCTCAGCGTTTAAATACAGAAATCATTTTACAAAAGGAATAAAAAGATTCCCATTTATATTTCTCAGGAATACAAGTACCCCTACTACTTGTGTTCAGAGATAGTTACTCTAGCTTAACAGACTGTTAGTAAAGACAATATAGGATGAAATAATAATAATAATAATAATAAACAAAAAAACAGGTTTTTATTATACTGGTAGCTCTTAAGAAGAAGCTACTTTAGTCAATACTGGTGGACATGAAGTTAAAAAAGGTTTTATTTTATGATTGTGTAAAACAACTATAGAGCATGAAATTAGTTGCCGCACTGCAGTTCGAATTTTTGTTTATGAAATTAATTTTAGCAACTTGTTACGCAGAATTTAAAGGTAAATCTGCTTTATATATCGGTATCGGGGTTGCAGACCTGTGTATAGTTCCACGTATGAACGACACATAGCCACAGTTGATGGACATTGTGAAGTTCAACCCTGTGACGGTAGTTGCTGACTTTTGAGCAGTTCACTCTGCTGTAAGGTATTTGGCTTACAGCATTAAAAATGCTAATTTTCTTGCTAGATACCCTAATGCTAATGTTAGATGCCTTAGTTAAAAAAAAAGTTGTGGCATACTTCGTGTTCTTAAAAGAATTTGGTAGATTGCTGTATTCACAACGTAAGAACCTATTTTTCAGTTACGTATCTGATGGCATATTTCACTTCCACAATCGATTTTTAGCATTAGCTGTTTCAGTCAGCCCTGTTTGATTTTTTGATGCTATGAAATATCTAAATATTCGAGAATACATCACTAAAGCAAAGACGTAAAGTGTGAAACTCTTCCGAAATTAATGTTTGTATAAAAGTTTAACAAACGTAGAATATACTAAGAAAGTGCGAAAAAATCATGTCTGACGATAAATTCTGTTCATATGCTGCACTTAGAACGCTAAAAAGCTACATGTTATAGTTCTGTTTCGTTAGGAAGAGGAAACGCTGTTGGCCAATTTGTATACCGTATGTGTAATAAATTTACACACAGCTGATAGTTGTTTTGTAGTTATATATTTCAATTAGACACAGTTTTCGCGACTTAACTCAAACGAATACTCTCTCTAATCAAAAGAATCTTACGCGCATTTAAAGTTCGCGCGGAAGTTTGCCACTACAATGGCCGCCGAGGCGCTCTTCAATTTGTCCGCTGTTCACAGTCGGCCGCTTACGCGACTGTTGGGGCTTGGCCTAATCAATGACAGTGGTGAGTGGCTGTAGGCAATGATACCAACTGAATTTAGGGTGGGACCAAAATTTTCCTCTCACTAAAATATGGAACAATGGAAATAAATAAAATTTGTTCAGGTGTGTCTCTTAAGGATTAAGTTTTCAGCTTAAACCCATTACTCACTTATTGAGCCCTGGAGAAAAGGGTAGTGTATTGTGTCTAGTTCTATTCTTAACATAATCAGTGACACTTCAGGGAGTACAAGAGAGCAACGTAATACAAAAAGGATAAACTTCTAGAATTCGTATCAAAAAAAGAGAAACTCTCCAACGTATTTTGAATAATTACATATATTTCCATGTTTCTGCTTAATTTGATTTCATTAGCAACTCCCAAAATACTTTATAAATACGAAGGCGAAGAAAGAAAAATAAAATGGAAACGGCTCACAATTATTATATCAGGATGAAGATGCTAAACTTTGGACGATACGAGTTGTTTGTAACAAAATGTATCGAGAACGAGGAGTTTTTATACTAGCATTAAATACAGTAATATGTAAGCATTTCACGTTTGCACCAGGCTGTAACTGTACCAATAATGATGTTTATTATGATGCAATAGTTATTCAAATAAACCAATACACACTAGCACATTAGCACCGAGTTATGTGACCGCAAGTGGATAGCTGTTCTTGGGGGCTTTGATACAGCTTAAAAATGATTTCACGTTTGTTCCAAGTTGTGTGAAGAGAATGTTACCTGCAGTTTATGCGTACTGGCGATTGACATGTTGGTGACGGCGCTATAAATGACAGAAGGTGATAACTACCAATGAGGCGACCAATAACATTGTGATTTGCTTGTTTGATGTTTAATAATTTTGTGTCAGTTTTAAAATATATTCTGGCGTTTGTGTAAAGCGTATTGGACGATGTAATTGATATAAGATTTGTCTTTACCAGTTTTTACGATGTATATGGAAGGTGCGATTGTGACAGACTGATATGCCAAACAACCGACCATCAACATGTAGTATTTACGAAAATAATTAATTTACTCACAGGGCAAGGGTGCATCAAAAACCTATCAACTATAGAGCAGGAACAGTATTAATTATTTATGTCATGGTTAACAGAAAAGGAACATGCTCTTTCCAAACCCATTGACAGAGACTGAGGAGAAACCCGGTAATATTTTCATCCAGGAGAAGTCCACAAATTATCTGGAATTTTTTTATAAATCCATGAATTTTTCATTGTTTACATTACGTGTTAATATTTTTTGTAAAGAACTTTACTTTAGCCTGCTACTGCAGAATAATACTGCAGCAATGAAACAAACAAGAGAATAATATGGAAATAAAACTATAGTTGGGGGGGGGGGGGGGGAATGCAACAAAACACTGTCCACATAGCCAAGCTATGGGAGCCTACAAGCGTCAGCCAAAAGCAGAAAGTGTCAAAGCAGTCAGAACGAAAAGTATGCAATACTTCTAAACAAACAGCTTTCGATGAGTGTAACGTTTCATCTGTTTACATTTCTAAAAAGTCATGGGTAAAAATATTGCAATAGTGGAGAAGTTGTACTTGCAAAGTATATGGCCTTTGACACAATATGAATTAACGTTAATAGTGAAATTTTCTATGGATTTCTTAAATCATGAACCGTTTGACTCCCATTCTAAACAAAGCCAGTAGACAAATTTTGGGCTCTGAAGTCCAGCCATTTATGGGATTATTAAAAATATTACCGGCACATTTATGTTTTGATATGTCTTAAAAGGTAATACACACTAAAAAGACACTTCAAGGTCAGTTTATCATATTTACTTTAACTCTTTATTAGATAATTAGAAGTTATGCATTAACCATGGCAAAAGGCATAATTATCTTTAACATATTTATGGGAAGTGAAGACAGCCAATCAGAAGTCTCTAAATAATTATCCATTGTGCTCATACCTTTGTTGTTTTATTAGGTTCATGTATAACAATCGAAAATCATGACACATCCAGAGAAAAAAGCAAAATATATTTAACAAGCAATTAAAGCTGTTCCATTGGGTTACAGCCTAACAACAATCATAATCTATTCGTACAAAATGTGAAGTATTTCATGACACAAAGTAAATGATAAAGGCTCTTCTCATAAATTACATCGTCTATGTCATCATGAAAAACAGGACATAAGCGAATTTCATTTACAAAACAGAAATGAAAAACAACTTTCTCACTGGTTGTTTGCACCTGACCCATGATTGGCCCTTCTTACTTCCCATCAATTGTTACCCCATCACCTACATCAATAGCTATTTGCCAACATCTACTCATCACAAAGAAAGTATACTGACATTGGAAGTGCATTTTAGTGCTAGGAAGTAGTATGTCACTGTATAACACATTAACCTCTTAAAGTATTGATAATTTTACCGATTCGAGCCAAGTGTAAAAGAAAAAGCGCAATTCGACTGCGAAAAATCGTATTTCACATCGAAAACGTGTATTATCACTTGGGAAAAATTTTACTTTTTACCCTGAGAAATTCGGGAATTTTTTCTTCTTTTCCACGTCGACACCATGAAATAAATAAATAATGCTGTTCCTGCTCTAAGGTTGGCAGCTTGTTGATGTATCCTTATCTGCTGAGTATATTAATTATCCTAAAGTAAGTACTAAATGTTTACAAAGAATAACGACTAAAGCTATTTTTATTGGCCGCACGAATACGACTCCATATTGGCTGCTTTCCATCTCCATCGTTCATCGCGTTATTGCCAATATTTATACATCAACCTCTTTTTCAAGTGTTGAAACAAGTATACCAAGGAAATATAACAAGAAGCCTGGAAGTTGTCATTATGCAGACCATTCTTTGGAGGTGCTAAATAAATGTTTGACAGTGAAGCGTGGCAGTAATCATCGCCACTTACAAGAAAATTGTACATGTTGGCAGTAGTGATGAAATGATAAAAATTACAATATCTGATTTGTATAAAATATAATTTTATTACAGTTTTGATTTACACCATTGCATGTGGCGTTTTTGGTCACTGGTCCTGGAGGGTACACACTCCCCAGTGACCGAATTATTTGTGTCAACATGTGAGGAAGCTGTCGACGCGTGTCGGCTAAAACTTAGGCGGCAAAACAATGAGCGCGGTAGAAGCGGGCGGTGTATTATTAATTTCGCGCGCGCGCGTAGGGAGCTCGCAAATAGCTCGAACTACGTCCGACCAATTGACCAATTGACCCGCACTGCTTTTACACTGTTGCCACTATGCCAAGGTAGTGGTAAATTGCGGGGGTGCCGAAGAATTCGCGGGGACGTCAGCTAGCCCTGCAGCTGCTCTGCAGTGTGCCGCTTGTGCATTTATCGGCTTGGCTGCCACAACGGTTTATATGGATGGAATCATGCCAACTAGGGCAGAAGAAAAACATTTTGCCATACCTAAGTGGACAATATATTAAGTTGAAACGATACCATTCTTTGAAGCCAGGTAAACCAAAAGTCTTCACTGATGAAAAGGAGAGAGCATTTGCTAACTGTGCCATCACCATGGAGTTTGGTTTTCCAGTAGACAAGTGGGAGCTGCATTCTTGCATTGCATGTTTTACCTACAGAGAACTAGGAAACAGGTAAAAGAATTTATCAGCCACATTCCAGGAGGGGATGGGTCTGTAGCTTTTTGAAGTGAACCCAGAATTAACCATGTGTTTTGCTGCCAACACCAAGAGAGCACGAGCAGCAATTACAGAGGAACCACTTACAGAATATGTGGGAAACTTGGGTGAGGTTTTGGAGGGTGTACCACCAAAAAATATATGGAACTATGATGTGACAAATCTGACTAATGATCCAGGTTCGAAAAGAATCAACACTAAATGGGGTTTCAAATAACCTGAGAAAATAAGCAATGCGAATAAGGCTAGCTTATCTCTCATGGTGAGGGTGTTAGCTGCTGGTGAGCTTCTCCCACAGTATGTTATTTACCGAACGCAGCAGTTATAGGCAACTTAGCAAGAAGGTGACCTAAAGAAAAGAAGGTATAATAGTTCCAAGACCGAATGGTTTACTGCTTAAATATTTATAGACTGGTTTGAAAGTCTGATGCTATATAAGACCTAAAAGGAAAAAAAAAACCTCCCTATGAGTGAAAAATGTTTTCTCACATTACAGATGTTGTGTTGACATTGTGTAAAGAAAAGATATTTATTTTGTTGTTTGCCTCCAAATAGGATGCACCTAATACGGCCTATGGATATATTCTTTCGGCCAATGACAGTTGCTTGGAGAAAAATTTTAGGACACTCACCGACACTGAGCTTGAATAAAAAGTGCAGTAATACAAAAGCAACATCCTCCCCCTTCTGAAATAATTAATTGACCAAATATCTGTAAAGGCAGCTGAAAACTTCAAAACGGGATTTCATAAGTGTGGCATACGCTATTCGATGTCAATGAGCTTTTGGTGGCGATAGCTACGACAACTTATAGACCACCTCCTTTGAAGTGTGATACATAGACCATTGTCTTTGGGCGAGCTGCTTCTCGGCCGCCATGCCACTATTAAACCAGTAACTGTATCTTCTTGATCAGAATAGCAATAAAGTGTGTCTATCTTGTATTTTGTAGATCCATTGGGGCTACAACCCCTCTAAGACCCACAGTGGTGATCCCAACTACTTTATTTCTGCTGCTGAATGCATGTTTCAGTGTGTTTCGTGCCACCCACGCCAGTTTTTAATGTTTTTTCGACGAATTGTGGACTAACGGCTTCCCACCACAATGACTTCACCAGTGCGACCCATAATAATAATTTATTATTATTATTTATTCTTTTGAGATGAAGATTATTACCTTACTAATTGTTCTTGCTACTATAACTGGGAAAGCTCAAATTCCTTTTTCTTCGTGACTTCCAGCTGCTATAGATGCTCATACTCCTGTTTCTGCTTCAGTTCATTCTTCTTATTGTCGTTACTGCTGGTGTATATTTGTTAATTCGTTTTAATCCTACATTATTGGTTTATGAATTTGGTTGATATATTCTTTTTATTGGTTGTTTAACAATGTTTGTGTCTGGTCTTGGGACTAATATTGAATTTTACTCGAAAAGTATTATTGCTCTTTCAACTTTGAGTCAACTTGGTTTAATAATAAGAATTTTATCAATGCGTTATTCTGAACTTGATTTTTTTTTCGTTCATTAACTCATGCTTTATTGTTTATATGTGCAGGTTCCATAGCTAATTCATAATTTACGTGATTCTCATGATATTCGTTTTATGGGATCTATTGTTCATTTTATATTTTTGACTTCTATTTGTTTCAATGTTTCTAGATTATGTTTATGTGGTATACATTTTTAGCTGGTTTTTATTCTAAGGATTTAATTCTTGAGGTTGTTTGTTTAAGTTAAAAAAATTAATTCAATTTTTTTCTACTGGTTTAAAGGCCAATTCACACTGTCCGTCACGTCACGTCACGTCACCGTCCGTCAGAACATTCCGCAATGTATTTCTAATGGCGGCATTCACACTGTCCGTCACCGGACCGTCACGTCACGTCAACGTCCGTCAAGCTTTCTCGAGAAGAATGTTTTGACGGAACGGCCGTCTGCTAACATCGGAAGTTAACCTATTTTCGTCACGCGAATTACATGTTGCACTCGACGATTGTACTGTTTATATGCAAATGTGTCTTATTCATCTTTGTGTTGTTGTTGTACCTCGTTTTAGGGGCAAATCTCAAATGTTTCATGACGACTTAAATATTTTTGTCAATTGAGTGTCCCCCTAAAATCGAGGTCGGATATCTGAAACCAAAAAATGGTTTATGTTACGTAACATTATAACAGAAACGACTGAAGCAGACTGTTTATTTGAATAAGATTGTAATTTGATTACGCAATTTTCATTAAATAACACTTTCAATGAAAATGTCAGTTCTAATGAAAGACAAAAATTCAGTTGTTTACGACGGTATTAACAATGTCAGCAAGCAAATCGTAATGGTTAAAGTATACAGGCGCTATTTATGCTCTTACAAGTATGGTTTGATGTCTTCATATGTTTATTTTTTCGCTTGAAAATAGATGTCGATGTTTTGAAATGTTGTTTCAGTTCCCAGTAAGTTGGCCAAAAACATACACTGTAAAGTTTTCTTTGGCCGTTAATAACATTTAGCGTTGTTGTTCCCCCTTTCTAATATTAAACTATGACTTTCTACATAACAGATCGCCACTCATAACCTCACTTTCAACATCGCATATTGAGATGGACGAATTGACGTGACGGACACGGACGGACAGTGTGAATACAACTTGACGTGACGGTTCCGTGACGTGACGTTGACGTGACGGACAGTGTGAATTGGCCTTAACAGCTTTAATTGATGACATAAAATTAATGTTATTCAGAATATAAGAAATAGTGAAAATCATATTATCTGTGACATTTGAGGGATTTAGTTTATAATCTACCTCACCAGAAGTAGACGTTAATTTCCTATTTTTTGTTTTGTTTAAGAGACCATTACTTGCTTTGAGTCACCTTGTAGTGTCACAAACCAAATACCTATTTCTTTTATCACATTTAGATACCCAACCCTTTGATATCCTAATTCGTTAAATATAATTGGGTCTAGTTAGGACAGGAGCTGCTGCCAGAATCTGTCTGTTTCAAATTCTGGTAGAGGCTGCAGCAGCAAGTAGACAAAGAAGCTATTTTAAACCCAGTCAGAGAAGTTCCAGTCAATGTATTCTATGAACAAACAGTGCATACAAGTTATTTAAAACAAAAGACTGTGTAATTGATTTTTCTTGTGTTAAAAGTATTAAGCATGTACTAATTATTTGGATGTCAGTCTGTATAGTTTACCACTATAATAAATAGTGATTTCAAAGTTGCTTCTTCATTGTGAACTTTTATTCAGAGCATAAACTTTAAGAATATGTTATAAGAAAAAAAACATACCTTATGGATATTACAAGTAATTAAGAAATCTGCGGAGGCACCACTTTAGTCGGTCCTTTTTCCTTAACACTATTTCTGCACAGAAATACATAGCAACAAAACAAAGCTTAGTAATCAACAACGATATATATATATATAAAGTCTACATCAACTGGTGCTAGGCTGAACTCTACCTAAAGAACTGTTACATTGGTCAACAAGGAACCAGGCAATCAATAACAGATATATGCCAACCCATGTAATAGTCCAACCTGATGTATCAAGGTGTACTAGTTATAGTTATTTTAGATTGAAATTCTAATGTTATATTTTAAGGAACTCCTTATATTATATTAGACAATCATTTGATAAATAGTTTTACTGAAGTTCTTTCAATAACAATTGGTATAAATCTATGATTTGCTACGCAGATTTCTGAGCATTGTCCAAAGAATAGCCCTAATTATGAATATTCCTTGATTTAGTCATCCAGGTGTTGCATCATTTTTAATTCCTAGGGATGGAATTGCTCATGAATACGACAGATGCTCTAGTTAGTACTCATACTTCTGTATTTTATTGGTAAGGTTGTTCAGTTATCTACTTCTAGTAGTCGAATTTCTTCTGTATTTAGTTCATTTTAATGGGGTACGTATGTGTCAAATTCTACATTAATGAAATCTGAGTATTCATATCTTCAATATCATTGTCATCCAATTGTTTTGATTCTAATTACAGCATCTGATGAGCAATCAAGTAGGTAAAATAATCGTAATGTGATTACTGGTAATGCTGTTTGGATAGTTTGAATAATGTGACCATGAACTATGTTTCGGTTTGTGTATTTTTTAACAATATATATCTCAGTGAGTATCCTACAATTGTTGTAATCAATGAAAGATCAGGACGGTCATGAAAGAATGATAATTGTTCTATTAATGGTGAGGCTCCATCTTGCAGTGATAAATGTGATCATGTTGCCATATATTATCTAAGAAAAAGTCAAACCTTTATTTTTAGAGCTCAAATCTGGTACATTAATTTGCCATGTTAGAATCTATAACTTATCGTTAGTTCTGAGATTCTGTTGATCTTCTTATATTTGTATTTTGTGAATAATGAAATGCCAAGAACAGGGTATTTCGTATTTATAACAGACGACCGGTTTCGATGTAACATAGACATCATCTTATGGTCTCTGCACTGAATTATAACATTTTTAGTGCAGAGAGCAGAAGATGATGTCTATGTACATCGAAACCGGTCGTCTGTTATAAATAAAGACGAAATACTGCGATCTTGGCATTTCAGAATTCACAAAATACATTTATAAGATCGCTCCCTGCCATGAGCAAATTATATCTTCCATTTGTTCTGAACAGTACAGTTGAGTTTTTAATTATTCTTTCCCATGTAATTAAGATGAATATGACGATTCCTGCAATTGAAATGCTTGACCCAATTCTTGAAATACATTTCATGATGTATATGCATCAGGGTAATCTGAGATTCGTCATGGTATTCCTGCTAGTCATAGAGATTTTTAAGGAAAGAATGTTAGGTTTACTCCAATAAATATAATGTTGAAATGAATTTTTAATCATTTATTGTTATCCATGTAAATAGGGGTATCATTGAATAATTTCTCCTACAAACGCAAATACTGCTCCTATGGGACGTACATAATAAAAATGTACTACTACATGTGTGCTGTAATACGATGTCTAATAGTGAGTTTGCAAGGACTAATCTGGTTAGTCCTCCTGTTCCAAATAGGAAAATGAATCCAAATGCTCATAATAAGGATGGATTAATTTTGAACTTGGTTCCACAGAGTGTTGCTATTCATCTGAATAATTCCTGTTTGTACAGCAATAAGTATTGTTGCTGAAGTGAAATAAGCTCCTGTATAAACGTTTATTCCTACTGTAAGTACATGATGCGCTCATACAATAAATTCTATTAATCCAATTGATAATATTGTGTAAATTAAGAATGATCCCATTTTCCCCTTTTTTGACAAAGATGGGCGAATTAATACCAAAATCTTGGTAAAATTAAAATATATACTTCTGGGTATCCAAAGAATCAGAATAAATGTTGATAAAGGATTGGATATCCTCCTCCTGCTGATCGGTTAATAATATAGTAATAGCTCCTGCTAGAACTGGTAGTGATAATAATAATAGGGCTGTGAGTGCTACTGATCAAACAAATGGTTGTGTTTGTTCAAGAGATATTATTTGATCATAATTAATTGGTATTGTAATGAAATTAATTGCTCATAGGATTGATGAAATACCTGCTAGATGTAATGATAAGATTGCTAAATCTACAGAGGCTCCTCTATGTGCAATAATTCTTGCTAGTGGAGGGTAGACTGTTCATCCTTTACCAGATCCATTTTCCACAATAGAAGACAGGAGAAGAATTGTTAATGATGATGGTAATAATCAGAATTTTATGTTATTTATTCGTGGAAAGGCTATATCTGGTGCACCAATTATTAATGGAATAAGTCAATTTCCAAATCCTCCAATTATAATTGGTATAACTTTGAAGGAGAGTATAATAAGTGCATGAGCTGTAATAATTACATTATAAATTTGATCATCTGAAATTATTGTTCCTGGTTCACCTAATTCTGCTTGAATAATTATTCTTATTGATGTTCCTGCGATTCCAGCTCAAGCACTAAGTACAAAAATTAAAGGTACCAATAATTTTATGATTTGTTGAGAATAGCCATTTTTGCGGTAAGACAGCTGAATTAGTACGTGGTAGACTGTATATTTATGGGAATTGTTTCTCTCTTACCATTATTTGATTGGTCTTATATTCAATGATGATTCTAGACTGCAATTCTAGGGCTCTGATATTTTAATAAGACCTAAAAAGTAACTTAATTATAACTTTGGTCGTTATTATTTTTATTATCTTAAGGTCTTAGTAAAATAATATAAGGTTTGATGTGCAAATTAATCCTATTATTGATGCTGTTGATACGTTAGGTAATGTTGGTAATAATTTATTTATTTTGATATTTATTAATCATGATTTTTCGTTATATGATATAATGATTGCTGAAAATCTAGTTTGTATGTAGTAGTATAGTTTTATTGTTGAGAATATAATTATGAAGTATACTATAACTTATTTTGTTATAATGGCTATATGAATAATAATTCATTTTCGTAAGAATCCTAATATTGGTGGTAATCCACCTATTGATAAGAGTGATATTATTATGAATGTAACATCTGTATTTTTTTTGTATCTTGTAAAGTATAACTGATTTAAAAAGAATATTTTTTTTATTTGAATATTATGATAATGGTTATGTTTAATACTGAGTAGATAAAGTATTATAATTCTCATATGTTTACTCTAATAATTATTGATCCAGTTATCCATCCTAGATATCTACTTGATGAGTAAGCTATGATTTACTGTAATGGTGTTTGGTTGAATCCCCTTATTGCTCCAATAATAATTGCTATTATGATTACCATGGATAAGAACATTCTAATTTTAATGCAATATGATAACGTTAATGTTGGAGCAATTTTTTGTCATGTTATTAGTATTAATCAGTTGATTCAACTTGAAGATATTACTTCTTGGAGTCAAAAGTGAAATGGGGCTTTTCCCTATTTTTATTGTTATTCTTGATATAGTTATTATTGATGGAATATTTTTATCTCATCATATTGGATATTTTATTTGGATAATTAGAATTGGAATTAACAACATCGTTGATGCTATTGATTGACTAATAAAGTATATAATTTCTGATTCATTAATTATTAAATTTTTATTATCTGTTAATATTGGCATAATGGAAAGTAAGTTGATCTGCAGTCCTATTGAAATTCCTAATTAGGAATTTGAAGAAATGGAAAGGATAGTTCCTATTATCATTGATGATAGGTAAAGAGGTTTTATAGAGTTTGTGTACATTAAAAAGAGAAGGGTTATTATCTTCATGAATGAGGCATTAACCCATTAGATTAATTAGCTTTGCTTTTATTTATGCATTATGGTGTTAGATGCACATTAGTTTTTCAGCTAAAGTGATAGTTTAATTCTATCTTATGTAATAAGAGTAATGTTTTTAATTATTATGAAGCTAATCCTTTATTCAGGTATCTCATTTTAGTTTTATAATTTTATATATAAATTAAAGTTCTTTTTTGTAATTTTGATACTGGTTTTTTGCTTTTATTAAGAGAAAATGTTTTGAAAATTTGATTTTCATCTCTATTTCGTTATATAACATACATTATTTATTTCAATATTTCAAATGTAACTGAATATATCCTTATAAGTTATATTTAATTAATATTAATTTTTTATTGAAATATAAACATTTATCAAAACTTGTAGTTAACTGTTTTTAAGGCAAAAGTAATGATTATATAATAAAATATATTATGTAGTGTAATTAATTATTTGACATCATTAATATATGATATAATCAATATAATTTAAATATTTAATGTTATTTTTCTTCTTCTGCTACATTAGGACCCTTCAGGATCATGTGTGGCTTGTTTAGCACGTCTTCTTTCTTCCCAATATCTCTTCATACTCTCACTTCTTCTGTTTCTTTCTTCTTCTGTTATGATGACTTTGATTTTGGTGTCCGGCCACCTGTGAACGTGCACCAACCGTTTATACTTCTCCCAGTCCTGCATCAGTGCCTGCAGATTCCTTTCTTTTATTTCAACAGTCTTCCAGTCATCTCCGACTTCCTTCACCCAGTTGATCGCCGTATGACATGTTGCATTCCATATCTTCATAGTCAACTTCTCATTGTCCATTCTCATGATGTGCCCAACAAATCGTAACCTTTTTCGTATCTCGCTCGATATAGGTTCAAAATTTTCGTACAGTTCCTCTCTTGTCCTGTGTATCCAGAGATCCTCATTTCTTTTGGAGGCCCCATACGTCTCTTAAAATTTTCCGCTCCTCCTCCTCCAACTGTGTACAAGCTCGCTTACCGAGTGTGATCGTTTCTGATGCATACAGTGCAGCATTTCTTACAGTTGCGGTGTAATGTCGCAATTTGCCATTCCCTGACAGATTTTTCTTGCCATATGTTGTTTTCACTGTGTACCAAAGCTTCTGAAAGAGCTGTGCCCTGTCTGCTGCGCTACTGCTGCTCTGTATTCCACTAGTTATCTTCTCTCCCAATTAACGAAAACTCTCGACTTTCTCAACCACTTGTCCATCTATCTTCCAGTCGGACCCAGTGTTCAATGTCTTGGTCTTATTATATGCAATCTTTCGTCCAACCTTTCCTGCTACTTCAACAAGATTTTTTAGTGCTGTCCTTGCCTCCTCTTCTGTTTCATTTAAAAGTGCCAAATCACCCGCAAATGCCAGGCATAATTGCATTATGTTTGACCTTGTACTTTATTTGTACATCTTTGATCTTCATATTACTATTTAGTTGTCTCCATTGTCTCACTACCTCATCCAAGATTAGGTTAAATAAAATGGTGACAGTCCATTTCCTTGATTATTGCATTTGTGTTGTAGCATCCAGTCCTCTATCTTCCAACACATCAAGCAGGGTACTCCTGTCAACTGAATCGTAGGCCTTTTTGAAGTTCACAAAAGTCACTATTGTCTTTTTCCCTTTCCTGTGTCTGTGCTCTATTATCCTTTTGATACCAAATATCTGTTCTGCACAGTTCCTCCCTTTTCTAAAGCCACACTGGTAATCTCCTATTGTCGGCCCCAGTTGTTCAACTCTCTTCAGTAAGATTTTAGACAAAATCTTGTAATCTATGTTTAAGAGTTATCCAGTATCTTCTTGTCCCCTTTCTTGTGTAGTGGTATTATAATGGCTTCTTTCCAGTCTGTGGGTATTTTCTTATTTCTCCAAATATCTGTAATTATACTGTACATACTTCTTTCTATTTCAGGCCCACCCCACTTGATCTCTTCAGCACAGATATCATCATTTCCTTATGCTTTGTTGTTTTTGAGGTTTTTAATTGTTTCTGTTACCTCTGCTCTGGTGGGTGACTTTCTAGAACGTGTGTCCACTTTACTGTAGGTACTTCGGCATTCAGCAAATCCCTAAAACAACTAGCCATTTCCTCACACATCTCTTTCTCACCAATATTTATTGAGCCATCTTGTCCTATTACAAATGGTTCTCTTGCTTCGAAGCCCTCAATTCTGCTCCTCATTTCTCTGAAAAAGACTCGTGATTTGTGTTTCTTGAAGGCTGTGTTTGCTTCTTCAAGTTTCGCATTCCATCTAATTCTCTTGTCATTTCAGATAGTCTTACTAGCAATTTTTCTCGCTAATGTTTTAATGTTATTTTAATAGTGGTTTAATTAAATATATTAATTATATAACAATATTATTTAATGAAATTACTCTTAATATAATAAAAATTCAATTTAATTTCTATAACAAATATAATTACTATGTAATTAATTAAATGTTAAATCACATATTGTTGAGTTAAATAATTTGATTATTTATTCTTTATTATTAGTGAAAAAAGGATTAAATAATAAAGGAAGAGTATAATACATTTATTGATGTACATGTACCATACTTAACTTCATGATGTATGATAATTCTGCTGTATTACTTCACAGAGTAATATTATAGTAAGTTTTGTACTTTGTAATCTTATTTTTCATTCTATTTTGTATTCTAGTCTATTCTGTATAGTTTTTTATTGTACATGTTTAATTTCTATTCTAAGATTTGTTTTGTTGTTGTTAGTTGTACATTATAGGGGAAGTGGTATTCTAGTAATATTTTACTTTTTAATATTATTTTTCATTCTAATTCCTATGTACACTTACTCCATTCAATTCTGTTCAGGTTTTTTTATTATACGCGTTTCATTTATATTCTAAAAGTTTTATTCTGGCGCATTTATTCACTTTTTCTTTACACTATATATAACTTTTGTTGAACTAAATGCTCTTTCTATTTGTAGTATTTAAATTTAAGTATCAAGTTATTTTGGAATTAGTAATTGATTAAGTGTTGGCATATTTAATGCCAGCAGCCGCAGTTATATGATTAATGGAAGTTAATATTTTTGGTTAATGTAGTAATAACTAATTTGAGTTTTAGTAATTGATTATTGTGTGAAATTTTATTCTTGGACTCGAATTTTTGAATCTATAAAAGTTACGAAGGAAACTAGGATTATATTTTAAGTGTAAATTTTGTTTACCAGGTTAGTATTAGTTAAGGTCTTTAAACTCAAAGAATTTGGCGGTATTTTTTTTAATCAGAGGAACCTATCTCATAATTGATGGTACGTGATTTACTTACTTTATTTGTTCGTCTATCTCTTATCAGAAAATCTAATTGGAGTAATAATTTTCTTGTTTCTTTTTTATTAAAGATTATTTCAGGTCAAGGTTAAGCTTTTAATTAAGAGTATGAAGGGTTACAATAATTATTTTTATAATGAATTTAATTTTGTAATATTTTAATGACGGTTGATTTGACAGTAATTTAAATTATTTAATTTAACCAAAATTGGCTCTGAAATGTGTATAGATCGCCTGTCACTCTCGTTATTGATTACAAATTATTTTCATGTAATATGAGACAGGTCGTAACATAGTAGATGTACTGGAAAGTGTATCTAGCAAGTATATTCAAGACATAACTTTTTAGTAGGGTGGGTCATTTATGCCTATTTTTCTGTGTAATTCAGGATGTCTTTAATAGTTTTTTTATTATTTGTTTTCTTATTTATTGATCTTAATAAACATATTTTTATTGATTAGTTGTCTAAGTATATTTCACTGAAATGATTTTTTAAAGTATAGTTTATTAGTAATGTTATTGCATTATTTATCATTAATTGAAATTATAATAAGTAAATTTTGTTTTTTGTACCTTTTGTATCAAGGTTTATAAAAATTTTAATTTATATGAGTAAATCTCAATTTAGGTTTGTCTACAAATGTTTGATATTTACTGTTTCATAAATATTGTTAATTTGTTTGTAGAGATAAACGTTTTCTAATATGTGCATTTTCAACTTTTCACAGCATAAGGAGTAATCCAATAAATTTCAGGCATGCAGCCGTGCAAATTCCACATCTTCCACTAATATTTCGGCCACATATTGTCCAGCCATCTTCAGAGTGAGTTCAAGACCGCCAACAAGTTGCTAGGAGTGGCCTTATACGCACCATAGCGGTGGCACTGTGCATGCAGGTCTCAGGTCATGCAGGTGCATGCTGGTCTGTGGCAAAGAGGTACACTTAGCATGCATGCCCCCCATGGCGAAAGGAACCAGAAGTTCGATTCTGTAATTGATATAGGTTCTGCGGTGGCAACACCTTGTCAACATCTCTGCAATTTTATTACATTAAGTGCAGGATTCCATGCCTTGTCCAAATTAAAACCATTATCTGCCTGTAACAGTTGAGTGTATCTTCAGAGTTCGACACATCTTTAGTGGACAGTGCAGGTTGTCTGTCCTATATATGACCATTCACAATTTCCACATGGTATCTGATACACACCAGATTTCTAAGCAACTGATCATCTTTCACAGATCCGACTAAGGCTGTGATCTTCATAGGTGGCTGGAAGATTACTTTAACTTGATGTTTTTGGAGAATTCTACCAATCTTTGAAGAAAGAGCACCCACGTAGAGCAAGAACGCTCTCGATCTGACGCTATCTTCTTGCTCCAGGTCATGTATTTGCATTATCGGTTTAACATTGAATGCTCTGCAAATCTGATGTTGGGAATATGAATTGGCTTTAAAGATGTCATTGAGGTGTGAGAGTTCTTTCTTCAAGTTCTCACCATCAGATATACAGTGTGCTATGTGCACAAATGTTTTAAGAACACCTGCAGTTTGCAAAGGGTGATGTCAGCTGCTGGCGTGTAAATACAGATCTGTGTGTCGGTTTGTGATACACTGCGTGTCCTAGTGTGCCATCAGTTTTATGGCTGCACGCCTGAAATTTATTGGATTACTCCTTACGCCATGAAAAGTTGAAAATGCACATCAAGTACCTCTTCGGGGAGGAGATGGTTTCATGTGTCCACAGTTTGGACAAACTATGGCAACAAAGAGCAAGACTGTTGAGCTCCGAGTTTCTTACTGAAGTGCCGGGACCACGGAATTGTTCCAAAATTCGCAAGGTCAAGAATGCTGCACTTAACAGAATTTTACATAAGGCTGGTTCTGCTATTGTTAAAGAAAGTATTCGTTTTACTCGTAGAAAGTTGGATAGTGTCTCTGAAGACCTGTATCAATTATATTTGAAGATAGCACCTATTTTATCTCCTGACTCTTGGAACTGGGTTGATGGTATGACATGGGCCAATTCCGACTGGGTTCATGAAGTGGCTACAAGAAGACAGATGACTTAGTACAGCCGATTGGACCATCCTCATCAGAAAGCATCTGTTGTTCGACGACGGGAAAGGATCTAGACAAAGCTACAATATCTGTCTTAAGTAAAGTGCTAAATTTTCCCGCAACTCCAAAGATCTTGCCAATACCATCTTTCATCAGTGCCATTGAAGAAGCTGTCCGACCGCTATCAGAGGAATCAGCTGAAGAATTTAGACATGAAAGCTGCCTAGAAATTATGAAATATCGTCCACAGAAAAGTAATATTTCTAAGGAAGAGAGGTTAGCCATACAAAATCTCCATGAGGACACTGACACTATTCTTCTACATGTTGATAAAGGCAATGCTACCATCCTACTGCCTCAGGAAGTTTATAATGACAGGATCTTTGATTTACTAAGTTCTGGTGTATATCGGAAGATAAAAGAAGACCCAACTAGCAAGGTAACAATAAGGACTGCTTCCTTACTAAACGCTTCATCGCTAGAAAAGGATGTTATAAGAAGTTTAAAAGTGCGAAGGGGCAGTACCACCGAGATTTTATGGGCTTCCTAAAATCCATAAATTAGTTAAGGATGAGCACCTAGAGGACCTGCCAATGCGTCCAATAACTAGCACTATTGATTCACCAACATACCTTTCTGCCAAGTATTTGGCCTCACTATTAAAACCATTAGTGGGAAAATGTAGTCACCACATTTTCTTGATGTAGTTTATGATTGTTGCTCTCGGTGGTGGTTGCCTGTAATCTCATGGGCGAAAACTAATTCACTACAAATGGTGAAGGCAACACACAGAATTGCAGTTCGTTGACACTTTTGATGATTTATTATTATTCCCAAATTGTCCCCATTTATGGCCAGCTTACAAGCCTCATTAATTTAGGGTTGCCATAATCCAGGAACCAAAATCACTGACATTTCTGCAAAGTCATACTGAAGAACCAATTACTTGGTAAAGGTGCTGTATCGGTCTATTTCTCGACATGTAACACTACAAATATGCCTCAAAACATGCACTTTGGACAGTTCTTTCACCTCTGAACACCTTGACAATCAATCATTGCGCAGACGTGCTGTCAGTGTTCAAAACACCCAAAAGATTCCGTCAAAATAGCAAGGAATAGTAAACAACTTGATCAGAGAGTAGCGGAAGAAAATTGAAGCCAACCACTATCATCGCTTTGTCTCTTCGTACAGGACACCCGCTTTCTAGCATAAAATCATGGACTGTCCGCAAAATCTGCGACATATGGCAACCCTACATTAATTACAACCGTTTATACCAGTCCGCACATCAATAATATGACTTTGCAACACAGTTCGTGTGTGGAATACAAAAGTTCTAGGTGTAAATAGTAATGTGGCACAAATATTAATTAATCATTGTAGATGCACTTTCTGCACTGAAGAATTACTTCAAATTAATGGCAATTATACTGAAGCTAATGACAGAAAAACCTATGAAACATATTAATACCTACTTTAACATTATGAGAAAAGAATTTACCTGGTTTTCATAGAAACATTAATTGGCATTCTATCAGAACTTCAACAATGTACTTCTGGCATGAATTAATTAATATTTGCTAATTGAACAAATTTTCCAGAATCAAATAACAGAAAAAGATCTCAGCTATTTACATCATAGAAAAGAATAGCAGAAGCTTTGGAAAAGAAAATGATAATAGAATAATTGCATTCATACCTATTATTATGCATCATTGGTATCAGGAGGTTCAGTAATGCAAGCAAGTGGGAATAAATCCCAATATGCTTCATTACTCCCTGACTCAGATTTTTAGACTGTGTTTGCCCAAGCTAGAATTAGTTCTGGGTTCACTTTATAGGAGTATAAAAATTTAGTTGTGTGTGAAGATTTCAACATTAACTCTGTGACAGCTCAAGAAAAAGTCAGCTGATAGATCTATTTATTTCCTATAACCTGATGCAAACAGTATTCTTTCCATTGAGAGTGCAAGGCAGTAGCAGTACAACCGTTTTTGTACTTCTTCGTTGTTAGAGGGGCACTCAGTCAGCAGAATAGTAAATGACCCATCAGACCACAATGCACAAATTTTAATTCTAAAAAGTATTTGTTTTCAAACAAATGTCAAACATAATTATCAAATGCTTAGGAAAGTTAATCCAGTTGCTATTGATTCCTTATTAAGCCTAATTAAGGAAGAAGAATGGCAGGATGCTTATAGTGCTGATAATACAGATGCTAACTATAATGCTTTCTTGAACGCCTTTCTTACGTAGTTTGGAAGTTGCTTTCTGCTAGAACACTCAAAACAGGGTACTTTCAGTAACAGGCAGCCAGGGTGGCTCACAAAGGGGATAAGAGTATCATGTAGAACAAAGCAATAATTGTGTCAAAATGTTAGAATCAGTCAGAACGAAGATGCAGTAGCTCATTACAAACATTACTGTAAGGTTCTGAAAAATGTCATTACGAAGGCAAAAAGTATGTGGTATGCAAGAAGAATAGCATTCTCTCAGTAATTGATAAGTTAGATATATGTGTGTGCAGCATCCAGTAATCACTTTCTGGATATAGCAGGTGAACTACTTTGATTTAACGAAGGTGTTTGATAGTGCTGATCACAAAATATTGTTGTAGAAGTTGGAACATTACGGAATACCAGGAGTAGCTCACAAATGGTCCACCTCTTACTTTAATAACAGACAGCAGAAGGTAATTCTCTGCAGTGTTGAAAATGGCTATGACTGCAATCACAATGGGGCACAGTTAAGTGCGGGTTGCATCAGGGGTCTGTTTTGGGACCATTGCTGTTTCTTATTTATATAAACGATACGCCTTTGAGTATATCAGGTAATTGTAAAATATTTTTGTTTGCTTATGATACCAGCTTGGTAGTGAAAGATGTTATTTGTAATATTTACACAGTATCAAATAATGCAGTTCAAGAAATAAGTTAATGGCTTGCAGAAAACAAATTGATGTTAAGCCACAGTAAAACTCAGTTTTTACAATTTGTAACACATAATTTGATGAAAGCTGACATTTTGATTACATATAACGGGCATATGGTAAGTGAGACTGAACAGTTCAAATTTCTAGGTGTTCAGATAGACAGTAAGCTGTTGGGGAAAGCCCATGTTCAGAATCTTCTTCCAAAACTAAATTCTGCTGTATTTAACCTTAGAACAATATCTGAAATAAGTTATTTTTTTTTTTTTCAACACAAAAAGTAGTCTACTATGCTTACATTCACTCACTTATGATGTCCACTGTTATTTTTTGGGGGGTAACTCAACTGATACAAAAAGGATATTTTAGGCTCAGAAACAGGCAGTTCAAGCAATATGTGGTGCAAATTCATGAACGTCATGTCAATCCCTTTTCAGAAGTCTGAATTCTGACACTGGTGTCACAATACGTACTTTCTTTAATGTCGTATGTTGTTAATGATATCAGCTTATTCCCATGAGTTAGTAGCTGTCACTCAGTGAATACTATTACCATTTATTATTACCAAAGCTACGTCATTTGCCAGGCAAGACTGGACAGACTGTGTCAGTGTTATAAGGTTAAGTTTATACAAATATACAATACATGATTAGGACAGAGAAAAGCTCATAGGCACAGATAATACATAATGATTTAAAAGTAGTAATATTTAGCAAGCAGATGTTCTCTTGATTCACTTAAAAGTGCATTGCTCAGACCGCCCAGTTTACTGTTCCACTGTCGAAGAATTCACTCACACTGTATAGTGGTTTATGGCGTAGATATTGTTACATCTTCCTTTTAAATTTCTGCAACTCCATGAACTGTAGCTCATTGTTTAGATGGTTGAACATTGTAATAGCCACCGCTGGAAAATTGTCTCGAGTTTTGGTGAGTCGACAGCTTGGAATGTCTATCTTACCTCAATTTCATGTATTGTAATTGTGGAAATCACTCCTGTTTGAGAATGTTTCCTGATTTTCCTTTACGTACATCAGGCATGAGAATATGTACTGACTGAAGATAGTCATCACTCCTAGTTGTTTGAAGATTGGCTTGCAGTATTCATGTCTTCTGCTGGACGATATTATTCTTATTGCCCTTTTTTTTTTTTTTTTTTTTTTTTTTTTGGAGTAAACGTATTTTCTTACAACCTGCAGAGTGACCCCATAGTAAGAGGCCATAGTTGATATGGCTATGGAACAGTGAATAATACACCATTAACATATACTGCTTGGTGATCACATGTTTCAGTTTCCTCAGGACGTATATGACTCTTGACAGTTTGTCACATATATGTGAGGTGTGTTCTTGCCAAGTCAGTCTGTCATCAATCATAAACCCCAGTAGTTTCACAGCCCCTACCCCATTTGGGTCTTCTTTGTCACTGAGGCTACACATTAATTTTTGTGTTTTTTCTGCAGTGATTTTCATTTTGTTTATAGCAAACCATCGCTTTGTGGTTTCAAACAGAACATCTGCTTCTTCTAAAGCCTTGGTGGTATTGACATCTTTTGACAGTAGGGTTGTGTCATCAGCAAATTGCAAGTATTGTCCAAGTGAGTTTATATCATTTACAAATGTAAGGAACATGAGGGGGTCAGAAGTCAAATCTACAATTGCATCGCACCACCTTGACACTTGTACAAAAAGGTGTCCAGTATTTTGCAGCATCCATTTTCAATAAGCTACCACAAGAACTCAAGAATCTTAGTACTAACCCATGCACTTTCAAATCTAACTTGAAGAGTTACCTTATGGCTAACTCCTTTCATTCTATCAAGGAACTAGTAAATTTAAACAATTAAGTTAATTCCTTTTCCTTTTTTTTTTTTTTTTTTTTTTTTTTCCCCCCCCACTTAGTCGTAAAATTGTTGTGTACATAGGATTGCTTAAAATTTTTCTGTTACCATTCTTATGTTAAACTTTATGTATTGACTCGTTCCATGACCATGGAGTCTTACTCCTCAATTAGGTCCTGTGGAAAAGAAAACCATATTATTATTATTATACTGTTTATTGTCCATGTTTTACTCCCATACAAGGCAACACTCCACACAAATGCCTTCAGAAAGAATTTCCTTACACTTAACCCAGATAGGGATGACATCGTTCCAGAAGGACGAGAATGGCAACTTAGTTTTTCATTCTTGTTTTTAAGAATTTGTGAACAGTGTCTTATTTTATTTCTCTGAGTAGCCTGCTCCTATTGCAGAACAATTTTAGCTTCATTGTTGATTGTTAAGTGGTTGGATACAGCTTCGAAGTTGAGGTTCATACAGAAGATACTGAAGACTTCCTCATAGTTGGATTCGTTTTTCTTGAACACACTATAATTTTTTGCTGCATTTATATGTATATATTTAATTTTTAACGATTCACCAGATTAGAATCACAAAACATCCATTTTGTCGCCCTTCCAGAAAGAAGGGCAGTAAGGTAAAACTAACAATGTGATTGTGAAAAAAAAGCTACTTATAACAATCATATCATGGTAACTAATAGCTTCTGATATAAAATTTAAACAAAAAATAATTCCGCTCCATCTGGGTTAACGTTCTATGTTAACAAGTTTCTCTTTTTCAAAAACACTTTTCTTCCCATTGACAGACTGCATTTTATATTCTCTGTACTGTGACCATCATGTATTACTTTACTTATAACTGCCTTAACTAAAATTAAATGTCTGCTCAATGTACAGACCAACAATTCAACTCCATATCATTTAAGGTAAACTTTGGTACTCCTCGCATAATATTTTGAATTAAATAAGTGAGGGGCCTGTCGCCTTTACGTAATTAAAAATAAATAAATAAAAGGCATTTATAAATATTAATTCTTTGATAATGGTGCTAGAATGTAATGCACAGACCAGAATCGTCACAGAAAGAAATGTTCAGGTTCGTTTGCAACATATAACTGTTATCAAAGCAGGATCAATACTTTCAATAGCAAAGGGTTAACTTTCATCTGTGTAATTAATGTTATTTATCATTTAAAGGCATATAGTGATATATGCCACTTGATGTCGACTTTCAAATCACTGAAATTATATATACACATACACATACACTACTTATGAAGTTTACTAGTCAGCTGTGTAAATATTGTCAGATTGAAGTCTACGTTATTAGTCTTTTGTAAGAAATTTTTTTTATTATAATTTACGGTCGTAAACTTTGTCTATCAATATTACTTTCTTGGATTTCTCTTTTATTTGTAATTACATAAAAAAGAAAGGTATAATATTTTTATTTATTTATTTTCTCTCTCTCTCTCTCTCTCTCTCTCTCTCTCTCTCTCTCTCAGAAATATATATACCGCTAATAAAGATACTACCACAAAGTGAAATTTCACTCACTTTTTTTATTTTTTACTTAAAATCGGGATATTTAGAGATACTTCTTTAAGAACAAACTTTAGATTTTTTCTTTAAGAAGCAGGAAAATAGAATTTATTTCTATTTTGCCTTATTATGGTGAACTATCTACGAATTGAAATTAGACTGCCTTGAATTTATTATCTTTGATCAAGCAAATACTTGATCATTTATTAAAACATTAAGATCATTTTATTGTTCATGTACAACAATTTATGATGCCATCGAGTGATTTCTTGCACTATCAACCCACTGGCTATCTTTTTAAAATTGGAATAAAATAAAGTAACAGAAACCACAAAGGCATCACCGCCACTTTTAAACTTATCTGTAAAAGTTTATCTTCTTAAAACTCTGCCACTTCAGGCGTTGATGACTTACTTGCTCTGATAAAAATTAAAGTTTTCCCACTTAATCACTTGATAGTTAATCATAGGGTACTAAAATTTATCTTTTGTTAACCTGTAAGGTCCATTTTGACATAAAACTGGCTGTTTTAGTACTTATCTCGATCATTGAGCCTAATAATGGTTACAATTTATGACTCTAGTGCATTAAAGCTTATTTAAGTCACTAGTCATACAAGGGTGAAATTTATTCGGTGCTGAATCGATATCGGTCAATTAATTTATAGCATACGAGAGTTTCGTTGCCTTTAAAGATTCCTGAAGGATCATTTATATGGCCATATAATGTTCTAAAACAAAGTTAAACAGCTCTCTTCAGGACTGATTTCCATCCCTCATATTGAGTAAAACTTCACTTAAGCATTCACTACAGCCCTTTGTAAAACTTTCATAAACCTTTTACCACACAATTGTCACTAGTTCTTCACCGTCTAGTATGGGGAATTAGTTTGGTTAGCTGCCTACTCATTACATAAAACTTCTACTCGTGCCTGATAGAAGTTATTGGTACTTTTACTAGTACAAATACAGGCCAGCTAACTTACGTAGTTGATGTCTTGCATTTCATGCGTCTTAAAGAAATTCATATCTTTTCAAGATCGTAATTTTCTCTCTCCAAGACTTATGATCACACTGCTCTTGCCAATCAAGACCCACAGTGTGTACAAAAGAATAAATTTTTTCCCCTTTACAATAATTAATTATTACTGCGTAGTCAACGGTTAAGTTCTTCTAATGGCCAATTACAGTGTTGGCATAATATCTTGTGCAATGTCAATGGCATTCATGTAATCTATGGCCGTCTGACGTAAAACAGCCGATTCAATGCTTACATTGCTGTCAGTTGCTCTAAGACATATTTCATCAAAGCAGACATTAATTCATATACAATATTAATTTACATACATTTCTTTTTAACACAAAATACTTTACACTAACACTTACCTTCACAATAAGTTGGAGAGAAATTACAGGTTTTTGGTAACAGGCGTCTAATTAAAATAAATGTCCCTTTACAACTGCCCAAGTAACAAAATTCATATACCACTTTTATTGTTTCGTTACCCAATCGAATTCCTTCAGCATCACCTGATTTTCTAAGACTGCACTCCATTTCTCTTGTTTTGCTCTTGTTAATATTCATCTCATATGCACCTTTCAACACACTGTCCATTCCATTTAACAGCTCTTCCACATCCTTTGTTATCTGACAGAATTACAATGTCATCGGCAAAACATTTTTTTTTTTTTTTTTTTTCTCTCTGCCTTGAACTTTTAATTCCTTCCCCAAATTGCTCCTTGCTTCCCTTTATAGCTTGCTCAATGTACAGACTGAATAACATTGGAGAAAGGCTACAACCCTGTCTTACTCCCTTCCCAACCTCAGCATCCCTTTCCTGTCCAACTAACAACTGCCATCTGGTTTTTGTACAAGTTGTAAATAACCTTCCATTCCCTATATTTTACTCCTGCTGATTTCAGAATCTGAAAGAGTGTATTCCAATCAACATTGTCAAAAGCTTTCTCCAAATCTACAAAAGCTAAAAATGTAGGTTTGCCTTTCCTTAATCTATCTTCTAAAATAAGCCGTAAAGTGAGAATTGCCTCACGTGTTCCTACATTTCTCCTGAATCCAAACATCTTCCCCCGAGGTCAGCTTCTACCAGCTTTGCCAACTTTCTGGAAATAATTCTTGTTAAAATTTTGCAGCCATGAGTTATTAAACTGATTAAACAGTTTGGTGGTGGCCATTCATCCTGATAAACAAGATGGCGTCAAAAGTTCAGTGCAGTGACACTTCGATCTCCTCAAAGAAGCAGTTATACAACTCTTCTGCTTGTAAAAAGTGTGATAAACGCGTAATAAAAGGTATTCTGTGCGTCACATGCAAATTTTGGATGCATGAAAGATGTGCTAAAGTGAACCTTAAGTTCGTAAATGACGAGTTTCCATGGTCGTGTGGCGAATGTTTATGTGATGAACGGAATGAACTGTTAAACACAATAAACTCGAAAAATGAAATCATCAAGATACTAAATAATGACGTTGAAGAACTCAAAAAGCTAATAGTTGCGTTGAAAGAAGAAAATGCGAAACTTGCAAGTGATGGAAAGACACAAAAGTGCGAAAAGAATGTATCACTGTGCGACAAAAACCAAGAAAATCCAAGTGTTTCTAATTCTGGAAATGATGCAACAGTAAACAAATCGGGTAGGCCTATGCGTGAAAAAGTGACAAGCAATACTACTTATGCGGAGACAACAAACAAAAATGTATCCCTTTGTGAAAAGAACCAAGAAAATTCAAGTGTTTCTAATTCTGGAAATGATGCAACAGTAAACAAATCGGGTAGGCCTAGGCATGGAAAAGTGACAAACAATGCTACTTATGCGGATACAACAAACCAATACAAATGGACTGTCGTGCGGCACAAAAAGAGGGACAAGCAGGAAAAGAAAGAAAAAGTGAACACTAAAAACGACTTCTTAATAATCGGTGATTCCATGATAAAAAACGTCGTGGTTCCAGACTGTGAAATCGATGTGCGTCCAGGAATAAGAACGAATCAGCTAAATAATCACTTAAAGAACATTCAACAGGCGAAGCACAACTCAAAAAACGTAACCAACAGTGAAAACTACAAAGGCGTTTTCATACACGTCGGCACAAACTCACTCCGAAGTTGCAGTGAAGAGGACTTGGTCAACGAAACGCAGAATGTTATTCGATCGGCGAAAAATATCTACCCGTATTCAAGAATTATAATAACCAGCATACTGCGTAGAAGATCGGTGAGTGACAAATATATAGACAAAATAAACTTCAACATCCGTGATCAGTGTAACAGACTAGGTGCAATATTTGTAGACTCAAACAAGTTTATTAGAGATGATTGTATAGGGCAGGATGGCTTGCATCTAAATAGGCTGGGCTCCGCAACTTTCAGCAAAATGTTTATTGACTTGTGCAAAATTATACGAAACAGGGGAAACTGGCAATCAGTGAGGGGGGTGAACTAAAACATGTATTAGACAAAGATACAACAAAGGAAGACGTGTTGAAAACAGTAAATAGGTATAATTCGTCGTTCTTAATGCACTGGAACATTCATGGCCTGCGTGCCACCTATCTACAGAATAAAATTGCGAGCTGCAAATTATTCTTTCCGAAGGTAGAAACATCAAAGTCGTTTGCTTAAACGAACATTGGATCACAGAAGACTCTATCACAGTTCTAAATAAATTAGAAAACTTTAATGTAGCTAGTAGTTTTTGTAGAAAAAACAAAACTCACGGAGGCTCCTGTATTCTTATTAACAGCTCGCTACAATATAAGGAAAGAGATGATTTTAATTTTCTTAACGAAGAACTTATATTTGAAAGTTGCTGTGTAGAGCTTGAACAACAAAATATTGTTATTATATCTATATATAGGATTCCAGGTAATGAAGTGACCAAATTATTTTTCGACAAATTCCAGTGTCTCCTACAAAAACTCACGAAAGAAATGAGGAAAAAAATTAAAATTGCGGCTGATTTCAATATAGATACAGCAAGTGAAACAAGCATTTCAACGAAGTTCAATGACTTAATTCAACAATATGGGTTTAGATTAAATTTCACTGATTTCACCAGGGTAAGTGATAAATCAGCAACTTGCATAGACAACATAATAACAAATTATACATTAAATGAGAATGCCAAATTCACTTTAAACCTAGGCATCTCAGATCACTATGCTCTGCTTATGGAATTATTAAAAACAAACAAATAAAATGGGAGGAAATGTTTCCTGAAGAGACAATTTAATCCAGACAACATTAACTTATTCTGCTGTAGATTAAATGATATAGATTGGTCATTGCAGCATGAAGGTTCATGTTCAGAAAATTTTGATAGGTTCTTGAATAGTTTTTTGCATGTTTTCAATGAAACATTTCCACCCACGGTCTGCCAAAGAAAGACAACAAGTAAGCTAAAATGGATAACTACTGGCATAAAAATATCGAGTAAAAGAAAGAGGGAACTACATGCCGAGCTGAAATCCAATAAGAGTCCTGAATTCATTGAATATGTCAAATCTTATAAAAAATTGTTTAGGAAGGTGGTAACAGCCGCAAAGGAAATGGAAAATACTAAATTCATCAGAAAGCACAAAAATAAATCTAAGGCAGTGTGGACAGTTGTCAAATCTGAACTTGGAATTAAACCGAGCAACCAAGAAATTTCTAAACTAAAAATACAAGACAAAATAATTGTAAATCCTGCTCAGATATCAGAAACATTTATTGAATTTTTCATAACAGTAGCAAAATCTGATGTTAATGTTCCCTCATATCAAGATAATGTACATCTATTTGGCTCTAGTCTGAACAAAAATGAGTGTCTAATTAAATTCGACACAGTAACAGTAAAAGATGTAGAAAAACTATATTAAACCTAAAAAATAAAAATTCAGCGGGATGGGATGAAATACCTTCAAAGGTCATTAAAGCAGCTTCAAATATAATAGCATATCCTCTGTGTAAAATAATCAATCAATCATTTAAAGAAGGCTACTTTCCAGACTCCCTAAAATATGCGGAAGTAAAACCATTGTTTAAAAAAGGCTCTAAAGAAGATATGGGAAATTACCGTCCAATTTCACTCCTTCCCGTGTTTTCCAAAATATTTGAAATGATTGTTGCAGTTCAAATTCAAAATTTTTGTCACAAATTTAATATAATATCAAAACAGCAATTTGGCTTTCAAAAAGGGAAAAGTACAATCTATGCTATCAATGAATTTGTCAACAAAGTTACTTCCACCTTAGACAAATCACAAAAAGCAGCAGGAATATTCTGTGATCTGTCCAAAGCGTTTGACAGTGTGAACCACTCCCTATTATTATATAAAATGGAAAAATATGGAATTATGGGTACTGCCCTACAGTGGTGTACATCATATCTAACAGAGAGGAAACAAAGGGTTGTCATAACATCGAGCAAAGGAAAATACTCCTCTAAGTGGAGAACTATCCCACAGGGGGTACCACAAGGCTCAATTCTAGGCCCAATCCTTTTTCTTTTCTATATTAATGACTTACCCATCAATATAAATTATCATTCAGTTCTATTTGCTGATGACACGTCAGTACTGATTGAAAACAAAACAGCAGACGAAATTCCTGATAATGTCTTAAAGATCCTAGAAAACCTAGATGTCTGGTTCCATCTAAATGGTCTAAAATTAAATATAAAAAAAACTCAGGTAATGCAGTTTAAGACAAAACAGTCTAAATTAAATGACATACAGATCAAGCACAATAGTCAGGAACTACATGAAGCAGATCATGTTAAATTCTTGGGAATGAAACTGGACAGCAATCTATCCTGGTCCTCACACATAGACTACCTAAAAAACAAATTAAACAGCCTTGCATTTGCTATGTCCATCCTAGCCAATGTAACTAGTTTAGACACAAGAAAAATAGCGTACTGTAGCTATTTTGAGTCAATTGTGAGATATGGCATCATATTTTGGGGAAATGCTAGCACTATGATAAGAATATTAATCCTGCAGAAAAAAATTATAAGAAACATGTGTGGTTCAAAGCCAAGAGAATCCTGTCGGCCATTATTAAGAAATCTAAATATACTGAGTGTTCCCTCATTGTACTTATTCGAAATAATTCTATTCATAAATAATAATCCAGAACTATTTCTTCATAATAACTTCCAGCACAGTTATGAAACGAGGAACAAAGACAGTTTCATGCTACCTACGCACAGACTAAATCTATATGCCCAGGCCCCACACTATATGGGAATGAAAATATGTAATAAATTAAAAAACACACATTTTCGAAAGGTTGAAACCGAATCAATGAAAAGAAAATTATACAGCACTCTGGTACAAAAATGCTATTATTCAATTGATGAATTCTAAAATGATGATCTGAGAATGTGAGCAGGATAAAAACATATAATTATGTACTGTGATTTTATAACTACATTGTATGTACATATTATTTTATACTGACGAGTCTCCTGTACACTAAATCAATGATTTAACTTTTATGTTATGAGACAATAAAAATCTGAATCTGATGGTTCTGTAATTTTCACACCTGTCTGTACCTGTTTTCTTTGGAATGGGGATTATTACATTTTTCTTAAAGTCTGGGGGTATTTCCCCTGTCTCATACATCTTTCACACCAGGTGAAATAGTTTTGATATGGCTGGCTCTCCCAGAGACTTCAGTAATTCTGAGGGAATGTCGTCTACTCCAGGGGCCTTGTTTTGACTCCGCTCTTTCAGTGCTCTGCCAAATTCTCTTACTTCATCTTGATATACTTTCTCTTCTCTTCCTACAGTATTGTCTCTAAGTTCCTTTCCTTTGTATAGTCTCTCTATATATTCTCTCCACCTTTCAGATTTCCCTTCTTTGCTATGTGTATTGCACTGTCTTGCATTGTTGCAGACATATGTTTTTAACTGGCCACCTCAAAGCTTGTATTCCGCGACAATTGCCACGCCATAAGAGTCCCTCTATAGGCTATACTTTTTCCACCTTTCAGCTTTTCCTTCTTTGCTGAGAATTGGTTTTCCATGTTAGTTCTTGATATTCACATGCCTGCTTTTCTTGCCTGCAAATGTTTCTTTCTTTCCTATAGGTGGTATCTATCTTTCCCCTATTTATACCCACTTCTACAGACTTACATTTGCCTTCTAGCCTGTCATGCTTAGCTATTTTGCACTTCATGTAAATCTCATTTTGTAGTTGTCTGCACTCCATTTTGTCTGTTTCATTTACTGCATTCTTGTATTTTCTCCTTTCATCAATTAAATTTAATATTTCCTATGATATCCAAGGAATTTTTTGTAGATCTTGCTTTTCTACCTATTGTCCTCTCCTGCCTTCACTATTTCATTTCTCAGTCTACCCATTCCTCTACTACCATTTTATTCCTCCCATTTCTTGTTGCCTAGAGTTCCCCCTATGATTCTCAAGAACATCTGGTTCCTTTAATTTCTCCAGGTCCCATCTCCTTATTTTACTACCTTTCTGCAGTTTTTCAGTTTCAGCCTACAGTTCATGACCAATAAGTTATGGTCAGAGTCCACATCTGCCCCTGGTTATGTCTAACAGTTTAAAACATGGTTCCAAAATCTATGTCTTACCATTATAAAATCTATCTGGTACCTTTTGATGTCTCCTGATCTCTTCTACATATACAACCTTTTTTCGTGATTCTTAAGCCAAGTGTTTGTTACGATTAAATTATGTTCTGTGCAAAATTCAACCACACAGTTTTCTCTTTCATTCCTTTTGTCCAGTCCACATTCACCTATTTTTCCTTCCCTTCCTTTTTCTACTACTGAATTCCAGTCTCCCATAACAATTAAGTTTTCTTCTCCCTTAATTATCTTAATTTCCTTTATGTCCTCACACATTTCATCAATCTCCTCATCATTGCCAGAGATAGTTTGCATATAGACCTGTACTACTGTGGTTGGTGTTGGCTTAGTATGTATCTTGACTAGGACAATACAATCACTGCGCTGCTCATAGTAGTTTTGCCAGCATTCCTATTTTCTTTTTCATTATCAGACCTACTCCTGTAATACCCCCAACTGATTTTGTATTTATAATCCTGTACTCGCCTGACCAGAAATCCTGTTCCTCTTTTCACCAAACTTCACTAATCCCCACTATATCTAAATGAAGCATATCCATTTCCCTTTTTAAATATTCAAACTTCCCTACCCGATTAAGGGATCTAACATTCCATGCTCCGATCCGTAGAATGCCAGTGTTGTCTTTCCTGATGACATCCTCCTGAGTAGCCCCCGCCCGGAGATATGAATGGGGGCCTATTTTACCTCCAGAATATTTTTACCTGAGAGGATACCATCATCAGATATTGATACACTAGAGCTGCATGTCCTCGGGGAAAAGTAATGGCTGTAGTTTTCCTTGTGTTCAGCCATTTGCAGTAACTGTATGGTAAAGCCATATTAGCTGAAGTGACAAGGGCAGATCAGTCCATCATCCAGACTGTTGTCCCTGTAACTACTGAAAAGGCTGCTGCCCGTTTTCAGGAACCACAAGTTTGTCTGGCCTCTCCACAGATATCCCTCTGCTGTGGTTGCACCTACGGTGTGGCTATTTATATTTTTGAGGCACGCAAGTCACCCCACCTCGGCAATGTCTGTGGTTCATATGGGTGGAATTTTGAAAATATGGAATTGATTTGAGATCCCTTGTTGATAGCACCCACCACTTTATGCGAGTCAGGAGCTAGCTGTGTTTCACAAGAATGATATTTTCTGCATCTGTGTTGACTATAGGTTAATAAGTAGTTTAAGATAGTTCACAATGTTTGAACAAAGTATATGTTCCAGAATCCTGCTGCAAAACAATGTTAATGATATGGGTCTGTAAACTCCTATTGTCTATTGCAGTGATCTGTGCAAAGGTATGTATTGAGCGATCAGTGAGGTGGAGGTTAATATCCAGGGTTGTGATATGCCTGCTTGAAGAGGTCCACGTGAAGGGAACTGGAGAAGATTAGTTGAGGTCCTGAAGGAATGGAGATATGGTATCCTGGCCTGGTATCATGGAACCAGAACCAGGGATTTGGGGTCTTATTAGTTAGGAAGGTTTCTTCAATACAGCCCAGGAACAAGTTGGCATAGAAGGGTGCTACGCGAGTTCCCATAGCTGAGCTGCAGATTGGCATGTATATCTTTATTTTAAAAGAAAAGTAGTAGTTTGTTATAATATAGTTAGTAAGGAAGTTGAGGAATGAGGTAGTGGGTTTGGAGTGTGGATAATGTTGGGAGAAGTAGTGTTCAATAGTGGTGAGACCAGGGGCATAAGTGATACTGGTGTGTAAGGAAGTGAAGTCAGCAGTGATGAGTAGGGATCAAGGAGATAAGGATATGCGGCTGAAGGAGAGTAGGTGAAGGAAGTGGATGGTATCTTTGATGTGGAAGGCTTTGTGCATCTGCTATTCAAAACTAATTTACCCAACAACTCATCTCCCTGATTGCGCAAATCAATTTGGACATGTTAACAAGAGATCTGTCAATAATAGAGAACATATAGCAACTGACCATAAAAATTATTACTGTGCTGCAGAACATGAGCTGTCTGTGGTAAGTTGATATCTATCCTCTATTATTGACATTCCAATCGAGATTTTCAATATTTACACAAAAAGGATGCAAATGAAGATGAAAATAAATGCCAACAGAATATTCCAGAAAACTTTTCCTTCAGGTAGGAGAAACGAGGAATAGAAGGGAAAAATTACTCACAACCCAGGCTGTGAATAACCTTTCTTTTTTTTTACCCTTTCTCTTCCATCCTCTCACCTATCTGAAGAAGGAAAATATTTCCGAAAACTTGTATCTACCTTCATTTGCATCTTTTATGTAACTATCAGCAGTACTGAGCTGAGGTAAGTACTGGCCAGTCACAGTGTCTGTTTTGACTTATATTTTCACATTTCAGTGGAAAATTTCTGTCAGATCATGGATTTTCCACTGTTATGTTTACGATCTGATGTACACTATCCATAGTAAATATCTTACACGTGTTCATGGTCATGACTTATTTATGTTTCACATACAGACAATGTTCTAGTCTATCATAAAATTTCAACATCACTGAGGCCAGCAGTGTTTATATTATTCAAACATGGATATAAAATAATTATTTACTATGGTTACACAACAAGCAGTTCTGATGAGAACATAAAATGTGACATACGTATGTCCTTACACTAGAAACACATGTTAACAATCATACAAATAATATCAGAGATTAACATTATGTTACAATTCTTTTAGACATATAGTCACAGAATTATATTTACAGTTTAACAACAAATACTTTTAGTCTTCTAACACTAGTGGCTAGAGTTGTCACCAAATGATACGCTTCCTTCGATGGTTCTGAAATAGAAGAATAAAATTTATGTATTATTACAAGTCACCCCAAGGAAGGGAAGGTTTTATGAATTAATTATGCTAAAGCTTGTTTTTCTAAATGTTCTGGCCGTTCATAATATTAATGAAAACAGTATCATTACTATGACAACATTCCATAAATTAGTAATGCAGACAAATAGCATGCTTATTTTAGTTAATGTGCTTCAATTGTGTCTTCAAATTGCATAATTGTAGAGGCAAAAGAAAGAAGTGTATGTAATACTCTAGGTTAATAGTAATATGTAGATAGGGAACAACTCACCATAAAGACGAACATTGTGCTGCTGACAGACACAAATAAGACACACACAAACACACACACACACACACACACACACACACACACACACACACACACACACACACTTCTAAATTTTCGGCCGTGACCTTCCTCAGAAAGAGGACATTCATCCACACAATCACTCATGCACACTCATCAACACACATCAGCCATCTTTGGCCATCCAAAACAGTCAGACTACACGGCAAGTGGAAGGAATGGGAGGGGGGAGGGGGATGGAGCGGAGGAGGGGGGGGGAGTTAGGGAAGATAAGGGTGGGGATACAATACGCAGAGGCGATGTCAGGTGGAAAATGAGATTTTCCTTTCATCATGCCTTATACCAATTCCAAACTGAACAATCCATAGTCTTCACCTGCCTAACCCTTAACCTATACATCAACTCTACCAATGAACACACCTGTCAACTCCTACCCCTAATCAAAATCCTCAACCTTTCTACTTTCACATTCACACCTAAAGTTCAGAACATCCTCTTACAGGCCAACTACAAATTAGAACAGCACGCCACCCTCCACTTCAAAAAACTATCCAATCTCCTGGTTACCCACCTCCGGAAAGGCAATACACACTCCCTCAACAACCGCTCCAATAAACTCAAGCTTCTCTTATCGCACAGCAACCCAGTCCCTCCCATCTACTCACTCTCCCACATCCAGGCCACCCCATTGCAGCCAGTTACCAAGCCCCCACAGAATGAAGCTCTGCATATATAGACCAATACCTTCAACCCATTATGTGCAGTCTTCCATCCTTCATCAAAGACACCAACCGCTTTCTCGTCTGCCTGAAATCCATACTCAACCTGTTACCTCCAGAAACCATCCTTATAACCATTGTTGCTACTTCCTTATACACAAACAACCCGCACACCCAGGGCCTCGCTGCGATGGGGTATTTCGTTTCACGCCAACCTCCTGCAACCCTACCTAAAACCTCTTCCCTTATTATCCTAGCCAGCTTCATCTTAACCACTATGTCTTCACCTTTGAGGACCAGACATACCAACAACTAAAGGAAACAGCCATGGGAGGCTGTATGCCAACTTATTTACGGGACGCTTAGAGGAAAACTTCTGGGATACCCAAGCCTGTCAAAGTTTGGTATAGATTTCTTGATGACATCTCTATGATTTGGACTCACAGTGGAGAACAGCTCCAGAACTTCCTCTCCAATCTCAACTGCTTTGGTCCCATCAAATTGAACTGGTCCTATTCCAAATCCCATGCCACTTTCCTCGATGTCGACCTCCATCTGTCCAACGGCCAGCTTCACACATCCGTCCACATCAAACCAACCAATAAACAACAGTACCTCCATTACGACAGCTGCCATCCACACCACATCAAATGCTCCCTTTCCTACAGCTTAGGTCTTCATGGCAAATGAGTCTGCTCCTGTCCTGAATCTGTGAACCAGTACACCAATAACCTAATAACAGCTTCCACACCCCACAGCTATCCTCCTGATATGGTACAGAAGCAAACTGCCAGGGCCACTTCCTCATCCTCTCAAACCCATAACCTTCCACAGAAGAACTCCACAAGTGCCCCTCTTGTCACCAGATACTTTCCAGGACTGGATCGAACTCTGAATGTGTCTCTCCAGCAAGGATACAACTTCCTTAAATCCTGCCCCAAAATGAGATCCATCCTTGATGACACCCTTCCCACTTCACCAAGAGTGTCTTTCTCCTGCCTACCTAATCTTCGTAACCTCCTAGTCCATCCCTATGAAATCTCCAAAGCACCTTTCCTACCCTCCAGCTCCTACCCATGTAACCACACACCCCCCCCCCCCCGATGAAAAACCTGCCCTATGCACCCTCCCACCACCATATACTCCAGTCCTGTAACCTGAAGGTTGTACACGATTAAGGGCAGAGCCACTTGTGATAGCACCCACGTGATTTACCAACTGACATGCCTGCACTGTGAAGTGTTCTATGTGGGAATGACCAGCAACAAACTGTCCATTCGCATGAACGGTCACAGGCAGACGGTGTTTGTTGGTAATGAGGATCACCCTGTGGCTAAGCATGCCTTGGTGCATGGCCAGCTTATCTTGGCACAGTGTTACACCATCCGTGTTATCTGGATACTTCCAACTGACACCAACCATCCAGAACTCCGGAGATGGGAACTTGCCTTCAGCATATTCACTCTTCCCGTTGCCCATCAACCTCTGCTAAATTCAAATTCCCGCCCACCATTCTTTAATAGCTTTGACTCTGTTCTCTGGACAGAGCCTCAGCCTCAACTGGCATCTCTGTCCAACTTCTTTGCTTTTTATAAATGTGTGCCTTGGTGTGTTTGTGTGTATACATGTGTGTGTTTGGCGTGTGTGTGTGTGTGTGTGTGTGTGTGTGTGTGTGTGTGTGTTTTTTTTTTTTATTTGTCTCTGTCGGCAGCTCAACGTTCGTCTTTATGGTAAGTCGTTCCCTATCTACATATTATTATTAATAATTTATGTTATTGTATCTGTGGAAGCTATGATCCTTGGCAAGGCCCACAGCCACCTCATCAAGGACTGAGTACTTTGTACTTTATTTACAGTTCTGTTCTGCCATTAGGTTTGGATAATTTTTGTGTTGTATGAATAAGAACTATTAAAATTCATCATGTCAATTATATTTTGGATTCTACCATTGCATGTAGAGTGCCTAAATAGCTAAAATGGTGACAGTGACTTATTCGATTACGTGGATAGAAGTTTATTTTTGACAGTTCAGCCCGCATGATCAAACAATGATTTTTTTTTCTTCAATGCACACCACACCTGGATGCAGTGAACATGATGAATGACAACAGTGCAGTTAGCCTGTAAATAACAACTCTGGGTTTTTTATTTCCTGATGAATTGACAGGTATATTGATGAATAGACAGTGCACCTAGTTAAATTTTTCACACTTCAGACATTCCACACACGTCTTTTTCTAACATCAAAGGTTACTGTGCTGTGACTGATACTTCCACATTTACTATGTTCAATAATTCCAGCATGTCAATAAACAATGAGGTCGTACCTTATTCAAGTAACCCACAACACAGCAAATTGTCAGTAACCTTGTTGGGCAATTCAACTTCCTTCAAGGCTCCACTCAAGCAAATCGCTGTGTAACCTGACCCTGGTTTCATTCTCAATGGCCAACATTTACATTGCCTGAGTACACTACATACTTTGACTTTTGATTTATGTCACCCAACAGTAGTGAGTGCACCTTCACCCACACAATTGCTGACACCACCACTCCTGCAGCAGACACCACAGGTCAATGTCTGTCCACATGCCTGTACTACTTGTCACTCTCGGCATTCTAGTATTGTATGTGATAATTCTCCTTGTGTCATAGTGATCTCAAACCACACGCTTCAAGTAACAGGTCCCCCTCTTACACCACAGGTAAAACTATGCACTCTGAGAAGGATAATCCCAAGATGTGGTTTGTCTTGGTGGATCACCACCTTAATAACTATGGCGTGACAGAAGATGATGCCCAATTTGTCTGCCTGATAACTGGCCTTCTTGATTCACTGGATTTAGTTAGTGACGTATTACTTTCACTAACCAAGATTTGCAAGTACGAATTGACAAAAGCCATTCTTCTCAAAAATTTATCACGACCTATGGTCGAGGCCCTCCATCGGATAATCCACAATGAGAATCTCTATGAAAGAACACCATCTCAGCTGTATTGTCACCTCAGGGCAAAGGTCGCAACTTCAGCTGTTATCATATGCTTCTGATCTACTGGCCAGGAAATTGTGTCTTGCTGATCAGGTTTACTCTATTTTACAACAGAGACATCTGTCGATGATAAGTGCATCTATGTTTCACATGGAGGTTGGCAGTTGGCAAAGCTGAGTGCTCCCTGTTCCCCTCTCCCCACTCTGCAAACCAGGGATGTGCAAGACCACAACACAGAAAGCTCAGGCACAGCCATCTGTTGGCCAGCAAATGTCATTATTAGATCCGGCAACGCTAACATGGTCATGTACTGCCTTCTCATGTGGGTGCACTTCATACAACTTTTGACTTTGAAGATTTTGTAGCCTGTCAGTTTGAGGATATGGAGTTGCAAAGCCTACAAGGGGACCTAATTACAGCTCTAAAATTGGAATTTAATCATCTCCTGCATTCTATGGATCCCATTCTCTGTGGCACTTCTATTGAAGCTCTCTATTCATTAATTCCTACTTTGCTGTGGTGTACTGTGTTTTCCTCTATCCATGACCTAGCACACCTGGAGATCAAGGCTACTATCCATCTAATTACACACTGTTTTGTATGGCCGGGCATCAAACTGAATTGTAACAATTGGACTCGCAGTTGTGTTTCCTGCCAACAGAGAAAAGTAACATGCCACACCCATCCACCTATGGGATCATTCCACATCTCGAGGGGCCATTCTGTCACACTCATGTAGACTCAGCCCTCTTTCTCTTTGCTATGGTTTTTCATACATTCTTTTGATCATCAAGCATGTTGCCTCATTGATATTATGACTGACACAGTGGCACATACCTTTACCTTGTCCTCAATCACCACTGATAAGGGGCAAAATATTCAACAAGCTCTGCATTTTATGCGAGGTGAAAAGATTTTGCACCAGAGCATACCACCCACAAAACAATACTTTAGTTGAAAGATGGCACCAAATTTATCAAGGACTCTGTCAGATAAACTTTCAGCATTGGTCAAGTGTGTGCTTGCTTAATCTGCCATATTCACATGTTCCTTCCTCATTCCCACACCTCACCTCTTCGGAGATGATACTGTTCACACAGCCCTACAACAGCCCTATTTGGCTGCTCACAAGAGTCCTTAACCACACATCTAACACCACGGACATATTGGCATACATCACCTCCCCCCCCCCCCCCGAACACATTCCAATGACCAATCATTTCACATTATTCTTTTATGATGATTTTAGATCCCTCCTGATGCTAATGGCACAGCCACACATTCTTTTTGTTAGAAGAAAGCTTCACAATTCATGCGCCACTCCTACCACCATCGAGGGTCCACAATTGCAATGTGCACAAGGGTGGGTCAGCAATTTTGTCCACCACCACCGTTAACTGACTATGAGCTTCAAGGCCTTTGAGTCTATGACTATTTGGTCCCATCCGGGTTGCACACAGCCACCTCAGTGTGGTGATGGATGGATCTCCTGTGCTCCACACTCCTCTGACACGTAAGTAAAAAGAAATTCACTAATAGGAAAATCATGTCACAGCAGTGGTTTCACACAATTCACTTTTCTGAAGACCAGAAAACTAAGATAGAGAGAGAGAGAGAGAAGAAATTAAACATCTGTCTTGAAACTGATATGTGAATTTTGTCTCTGTATTGATCACTATTATGAACTGAGGAACATGGAATATTTTTTAAATCAAACACATCCAATCAAAACAATATTGTATTATGTAGTGTTAAAACCAGAAACACAAATTTATTTAAATTCTCTTTTCAGATCTATCATACATTGATCCATAAATGATGAGTACATACCGGCAACAGGTAAGCTTCTTTTTCCAAACGCCTCATTTCAGCAAGGATACGTTCTTCCTCCTCAATGATCTTTTGTTTTTCTTGCTCAGCAGCTTCTCTTTGTTTCTGGAGTTGTTCCACCTCATCTAGTTGTTTTTGCAATAGCTAAAAATATACGGAATATTGTTCATTAATATGCTTCAATAGTTATGAAATACTCTCCAAATGTATCTCTTTGATACAGCACAGTAATAATGAAAATTATTACAATTATTTGCTATCACAATGATATTTTCTTTAATCATCTCCAACAGTTTTACAAAGTTAGAATGTAAGTGTATATTAGTAACTAGAAAAAACATACTGTCAATTTGATTTTAAATTAATATCACCTCAGATTACAAACCTTCTCATACATATTTATTTTGATCACTTAACACATCACATACATTTTGAATTGAATTGAACTTTATTTGATCCTGTGTACAGTAAATGTGTGTGTAATATGAGACATGTCCATAACAAAATATTTCAGTTATCGCTTACTGTAAGACAAGTATATAACAAAACAAAAAAGTACATTTTAATCTTATTCCCTAGAGCGTAATGTACAATATTAATTCAATGAGTACTCCTCAATGCTGTAGAATTCTTTATCCACCAGCTAGTCTTTCAGTTTCTTCGAAAAGTTTTTGTCATTTATATTATCACACAGCATATGGTGTATCTGCAGTGACAAGAACTCTCTTTCTCAATATACTGAGGGTCTCAAAAAGGCCTTCACAGACAGAAACTACCCCACAGACCTAGTATGCAAACACATCTCCCATGCCATGTCCCCACACATCCTAAATTCTCCCTCTACTACCAGTAATCATCCACAAATGAGTGTTCCCCTTGTCACCCAGCACTACCGTGGACTCCTAATAACTAAATTTCATCCTTTGCCAAGGTTTTGATTTTCCATCCTCATGCCCAGAAATGAGAGAGATCCTGCCCAAGATTCTTCCCACACCTCCTAAAGTGTCGTTCTGGTGCCCTCCAACCTCCATAACATCCTAATCCATCTCTATGCCATACAGAAACCCAGACTATGGCCACAGGGACCATATCCCTGTGGAAGACCCACTGCAAGACCTGTCCAATCCACCCACCCAGCACTTACTATTTCAGTCCTGTCACAGGCTTATCCTACCCTATCAGATGCTGGGCCACCTGTGAAAGCAGCCATGTAATTTAAGAACTGTACTGCTTTCTGTACTGGCATGACCACTAACCAGCCGTCCATTAGAATGAATTGCCACTGCCAAATTGTGGCCAAAAACAAGGTGGAAAACCCTGTGGCACACCATGCGGTTGAGCAATGCTTGATTTCAATGGCTGCTTTACAACCCAGGCCATCTGGATCCTCCCATGCACCAACAGCTTCTCTCTCTCTCTCTCTCTCTCTCTCTCTCTCTCTCTCTCTCTCTCTCTCTGTATGTGCGGTGGCGTGTGTGTGTGTGTGTGTGTGTGTGTGTGTGTGTGTGTGTGTGCGCGCACATCGAGCGCACATTTTATTTTACTTTATTTTCCTCCCCTCACCTGCCCCCCACTCTTTCCTCCCGGCTAATATGTATATGCTCTGCAAGGCTGTGCTGTATCCATCTCCAACCTTCGTACCCCCCCTCCACTCCCCTATTTCCTCACCACAGAGCAGCTGAACATGACTATTGCGTGCCCGTGTGATTGCATGAATGTTCTATTTTCTGAAGGCCATGACCGATAGCGTAAGTGTTGTATGTGTGTGTCTTTTTTATGTGCCTATTGTAGCTTGTCATCATGTCTTTGCGGTGAGTTGTAAACCATCGTTATTACTACATTGTTAATTCCATCCTGGACTTTCCATTATTAAATAATCAAACAGTTTTTTAGGCAAGTGTCTTAACAACTTGATGCCTGAGTACCAAAGTCCTTTTTCAAGGATTCTCAGTCAATGTGGTATGCTTCTTATTTCATTCTTTTCCTGTGTTTGGTGGGTATGCACACTAGCATTTGAATCCCACTTTGAGATCTCTTTTATGATGTAAATTATTGTTTCATATATTGACAAATATGTAAAAGTTAAGATGCCTAGACTTCTGAAGCAGTTTCTGTAGGTATCCGAATTCCTTCTTCTTAAGATGATTGTATACTTTTCCTTCAAAGGAAAAGTTATTGTTTGTTAGGATTTATTGGTAAGGGTTATAAGGAATGAGGTATTGGGCTTGTAGTCTGATCACCTCAATGTTCATACATGTGAAAATTAATTATAAAGCATTTTCCTCACTTTATGTTATAAATATACTAATGAAGTCATTCTGTACTAATAGTGAACAATGGTTTCACTCTCAAAAATACAAATACAGAATAAACTTTCTCAGTTCGTAATATTTATGTTTCATTTTTACTTCCACTGCCCTAGTCAATTTACTACTATGAAGAAGCAAAATCAGGACCAACTAATTGACAACATAATAAACTCTCAATGATACTCAGTCCTATTTTCTACACAAATTCTGCTTTCTCAAGAGACAGATGTGGTATTGGGCAGTGGAACATACCTGTTTCTCAATGTCCAGTTTATAATTCCTCTTGGAAAGTCCCTGCTCCTCTCGTTCTGCCTGAAGCTGCCGGTGTGCTTCTTCCACCTCAGCAAGAATGTTTTCTCGTTCCAGTACAAGAGCACGCTGCTCTGCCAGATTCTGTTCAAGCTTTTCTTCCAGCTGTACACACACAAAAGGGAAACATTAGACATCGGAAGCTGACATGAAAATGTCTTTTTAATAAAATTTCTCATTTACCAATGTTGATGAGCGAGTTCACAGAAGTGTTTCTATCTAGTATTCCATTCTCAAAAAAGCACGTGGGATGAATGAAGACCTACATCTTTTCATATGAGTTTCAATTTTCTTTGTTTTAGAACAACGGTGGATGTGGGAACCAGCTAAATATTAGGCATTTGGGGGAGAAAGCTGGTAACTGAAATTTTGTGAAAAAGTATCACCACAATGAAACATCCTTTTCTATTAATGACTGCCCACCCCACTCATATGTTACTGAATCAGTAACATTCTTTTTTCTACGTCATGATAATACAAATGAATTGACGTTCTCTGAATCCAGTCTAGTAAAGATCCCATGCAACATAGGAATACTCAGCAAAGGAGTTATTTATTTAACCATCCATACACATCTGAAGGTAGAAGACGTAAAGTATAGGGACTAAAAAGTTGTATACAACTTGTATAAAAACCAGACAACAGTTACAAAAGTCAAGTTATTCAATCTGCACACTGAACAAGCTGTGAAGGAAAGTAAAGAGACTCCCTCCCTCCCCCTCCCCCCCCAATGGTTACCATTACATTATCTCGGCCATTGATCCGACAACTTTGTGGGTGGAGGCCACACCTTTACACAATATCACAGCTGAAACTGAAGCGCTTATATTTGTGCACTCTGAATATTTGTGCACTCGGATTGCCCACTTCGGCTGCCCAGCAGTCAGTACCACTGATCAGGGCCAACAATTTGAGTCAACACTGTTTAATGGCATCTGCACACTGTGGAATTTGCTGCATCCACACCACTGCCTACTACCCGCAAAGCAATGGGCTTGTGGAGCGGTGCATCAGACTCTAAATATGCCCTTCGCTGTCATGACTCATTGTGTGGAATGTCCTTCATACTGGTTGGCCTCCACACGACCTATAAAGAGGACCTTCATGGAATGGTCTTTAAGTCTGTATTTGGACAACCACTGGTGCTCCGTGGGGAACTGATCTACCCTATGGCACGCCCAGTTCTCACGTAACTGCCAAAGCTACTTCACCGGCACTCTTACATAGTGCCAAGATTAACCCCCCAAACCCGTCAAGTCACACGCTGCTGCACTCTTACATTCCGCATGCCTTAGAGAAGTGAGACATGACGACACTGTTCAAACGTGGCTTCAGCCACCATACATTGGCCCACACAAAGTTCTTCACTGTACAAAGAACACAATAGATGTTCTGTTTAAAAGCTTTCCTGTCATAGTGTCATTGAACAGATTGAAACCTGCTCACGTCAAGCCAGCAACTAATCCCTCTCCAGTTAAGTTTGTTAACACACTGATAATCGTGCATCACGCACACGCAAAAGACACTCCGTTGAGAGCTGCTCATCAGCCAAACGTGTCTGCTTCATCTTTGTCGTCCTCAACCAGCCTGCAGTTGAGTGGTATACACACTGTTCCTGTGCTAAACACCAATGGCTCACGATTGAGCATTCTTCCCCCCCCCCCCCCCCCAATCTTCTCCGGCCCTGGAATGTGCTGTTCCCATTCCCCCTATTCTTTCACCAGACACCTCCATCACATTGTGCGATCACTCACTTTTCATTTTAACCTAGTTGCAAGTGCTTCCCCACTCACCACCATCGGCGTACACACTTGATCCTTGGGACACACGCTGCGGATCTGTGACACTTGACCCTCTGCTCGCTGCAGTGGCGTGCTCCCCCTGACGCCTGAGTCAGCGTAGTCACCGCTGACAGGCGACAACTATTGCCAGCGTGTGGCCGGCTATGCTCAGAATATTATGGGCACCAAAAAACGCAGTTATAAGCCAAGCTGACATGTTTTTAAAGTTGAATGAAGTCAAGTTCTTTGTTGAACAGGAACCGCTGTTTAAATCTAAGACACCACCTCCCAGCAGCCGAATCTCTCAGCCCACAAAATGATAAAAGTATACAGCCTCCAAACTCTACAATATGTTACCCTCAGTTTGGAAGAAAAAAATCCAAACACACTTTTCATTTTGTTCCTTGTTGCAAGTGCTTCGCCACCCACCGCACCTGTCGAGTGCCAGTTGCTGCAATGCATAGAAGGTACCTGACCAGTTTGGTCTTGCGGGTGTTTGTGCTCCCAACCAGTGAAGTGCTGACCTACACACACATGCCCACACCCCTCAACCCGGCTAGCCATTGTTTCGCCCACACCGCCTCCAGGATTATGTCAACAGTGCATTCCCCTGCATGTTGACACTGTCTGCTGATGCCAATTCTAGATGACACTGTGGAGTCCGTCAGTGGCTCGCATACTGCTATTCACAACCGTGAACGCCGAGGTCACCACCCCAGCTCAACAGCACTCCATACTGCGAGGAGGGGAGGCGGCGCTATTTGGTGCCATAATAAATACTAACTCATATATTCTTGTCTTTGTGTCTATGCTCTTTGGGTAGATTCGTGGACAGGATCTGCTGCCATGTTTCAAACAGTTCTTATTTGTTTGTTGTATAGCTCAGTTGAATAAATGTGTTTTTATATAAATGTGTGGATTATTGGGAATCTAACCCAACTTCTCTCTCACTAGTATATGTTACAACACTAAACTATATGGTCGAAGTTGTTATACTGTAGTGGTACGAGGATTTTGGAGTAATTAGCAAAGCAAAGTGTAAATTAGAGTGTAGATAATTTACCACAGAAGAATGGTTATGTAGCTGTTCCAGTATCCGGCACATTGCCAGAACTAAAGCAGCTGACAGAAGATGGTCAGTCGCCTAGCAGTGTCAGTGGCCTACATAACAGAAGCTCTGGCCGCATGACGAAACTGCACGCTGTCACCAACCAAGAAGGCATCAACCTGAACTACAGGGTTCGGAAAGATGATGAAGTGGCATGCGGACATCAACACTGAAGCTCTGACCCGATCTGGAAGGTTCCAATGCCGAATTCATCACGGGAGTGATGTATTTAAATAGCACCAGCCAGCTTGTCATCAGTCAGCTGTGACTGACTGATGACAAGCTGGCTGGTGCTGGGCTGGCTGGTGCTGGGTGGTAATAAGCCACCCAGGCTGTGCCACATGTAGTAATCATGATCATTGGAAGGATTGCGGTGGTCAGCGGTAGCACACACTGCTTGTGCCGCCTCACCGCGACATCACAACACGTCCAACACCGAGCCCCGGACACTTACGTCACAGCTGCCCAACTGCCCGCACTGCGGCTGTAAGACGTGAGGCACCCCGGACCTTCTGAGGTAGCACGGTGCCCCTCGGATAAGATACAGAGCTTTGTGCACTGCCAACGTGTCACGCTACCACCGTTGCGTCTGCAGGAGGCGCAACGACACCAGTTGTCGCACCATCATCGTACACAGCTAAGCCCTGTGGATCTGTGACACCGGACCCACTGCTCGCTGCAGTGGCGCGCTCCACCTGAGGCCCGAGTCAGAGCAGTCACAGCGACAGGCAACAACTGCTGCTGGCATGTGGCCGGCCACACTCTGAACATTACCGGCACCAGAAGACACAGTTAAAAGCCAACCTGACATGTTTTAATGTTGAATAAAGACATTTCCTTTGTTGAACAGGAACTGCTGTTTAACTCTAAGCCACCACCTCCCAGCAGCCGAATCTTACAGCCCACAAAACCATAGAAGTATACAGCTCCAACCCCTGCAACATGTTTCCCTTCGGTTTGAAAGATAAAATCCAAACACCCATGATTAACCAGATTACAAGCAGAACACATAAATGAAATTTCACTACTGCCAACTAAAGAAGACATTTATAGTCACATTAAAAAGCCCCACAAATAATAAGTCATCTGGAGAAGATGGAATTTTAGCTGAGCTATTGAACCTTAGTCCATCCTTAAAAGTGATCACTCAAATCATCAAAGAAATCTGGCAGACAGAAAATATTCCAGTGGATTGAAAGTGTGCACTAATTCATCCATTTCATGTACATATCAGTCTTTCAGTGAACATTTATTGCAGTCAGTAACATTGTCTTTTAATCTAACCCGTACTGTAAACTTTTCAACTAGGATAACTAAATCATCTAGAACAGCCATTGACAATATTTTTATAGACAAATCAAAATCATATCATAAAACCAATAATTAATGGCCTATCAGATCATGATATGCAGCTCCTTCTTTTAGGTACAGATTCTAAGCAGATTATGATGACTGCTAAATCTACATATGGAAGAGTAGTCAATCCAACAAAAGTTGAAAATTTTAGAAAACTGTTCAAAAATATTAACTGGAAAGATGTTTTAGTGCTCATGACATGAATGAAAAATAGAACATATTCATTAATAATGTCAGTATTATGTTTGAAAACTGTTTTCCTCTAAAAGTAACTTAAACAGAAGTCTATAAAAAACCCATGGTTTACATAAGGAATAAAGATTTCATATAAGACAAAAAGGATAATGTATCTATCAGCTAAGAGTAGTTCCAATGATGACGACTTGGCTAAATATAAGGAATACTGTAAAATATTTAAAAAAGTAGTGATTCAGACATCTAAACAAATGGACTATAAGAAAAAGGTAGCAAAATCAGACAAGAAAATAAAAGCAATATGGGATATAGTGAAAGAGGAGACGGGTAGAACCAGAAAGGAACAGGAGCAGATAGCATTAAGAGTAGACAATACATTATCTATTTAACAAGTACTTTATATCTGTTACTGATAGATGGGATTGTCAGGGTCAGTAAATAATGCCCTTGAATATTTGAAACTAGCATTTACAAATAATTTCAGGAACGTGAATATGTCACTCACTCCGCCACAAGAAATAACTTCCATAATAAAATCTTTAAAAACAAAGCATTCTATTCGTTACGATGAAATATCAACAAAGTTAATTAAAGCATGTTCTTGTGAATGTAGCACATCTTAATCACCTAACCTGAAATGACATATTGTCTAGAACACAGTTTGGATTTCTGAAAGGTTCCGATACATGTTGCAGGGGTTGGAGGCTGTATACTTCGATGGTTTTGTGGGCTGTAAGATTCAGCTGCTGGGAGGTGAGTCCCTCAAAGATTGTGCAGAGAAGGTTGGCCTGCAAATCTCCTTTGAGAAGACTAAATTCATCTAGTACAAATTAGATATTCCAAAACTTAAAACAAATTACGTTGAAATAAACAGACTAAAACAATTTAAGTATCTCGATGAAGTTATTGAACCAAAAGGACTTGAGAAAATAGCACAAGAACACAATTGCAGAAAATCAAGTAAGCATTTGGACTTGTTCAAAACATATATATCAAATAAGTATTGTCAAAAGGCCCTACAATCAGACATTACAACACAGTTATCAAACTGACAGTCATATTTACAGGTGAAACACACTCATTGAATAGAAAACAAGATTTACAAGAAACTAAGAAAGTAAAGAGGAAAGTTATTAGGAAAATTTTGGGACCACAATCAACATAATATTGGGATACAGACTGCAGACCATTAAAAATAAATAAATAAATAAATAAAGATTGTATGACTTACCGAAAGTACAGGCTCGCCGATAGAAACATAAAAACCAAATAATAAAAACACACAAACATACAAACTTTCACAACCGTTTGTTGCTTTGTCAGGAAAAGAGGAAGAAAGGAGAGGAGAAGGATATGGGTTTTAAGGAAAAAACCCTCATCATTTCCTTTTCCCTCTCCTTCCCCTCTGCCTGACGAAGCAGCTAGGCTGCGAAAGCTAGCATGTGTGTGTGTGTGTGTGTGTGTGTGTGTGTGTGTTCTATTTATTTGTGCTGCTGTCACAACTGTGCTCCTTCGCCTGATGAGTAATCTTCGTCTATTTTTTATATATAATTTTTCCTGCTAGGAATTTTTCGTCTATAATATTCGTGTATATATATATATTGTCTTTCTACAGTATGTCTGCCTAGGTGTACTTGTGTCTGTGTGAATGTGTGGGCATGTGTGCATTTGTTTACCCTTCATTTTTTCCCCCAAGGTAAGTCTTTCCTCTCCCGGGATTGGAATGGCTCCTTACCCCCTTCCTTAAAACCCTCATCATTTCCTTTTCCCTCTCCTTCCCTACTGCCTGAAGACGCAACTGGGTTGCAAAAGCTTGCGATTGTGTGTGTGTGTGTGTGTGTGTGTGTGTGTGTGTGTGTGTGTGTATTCATTTATTTATTTGTGATGCTGTCACACCTGTGCTCCTTCGCCTGGTAAGTAATCTTCGTCTATTTTTTTTTTTTTTTTGTTTTTTTTTTTTGTTTTTTTGTTTTTTTTTTTTTTTTTTGTATATATAAAAAATAGATGAAGTACACTTACCAGGCGAAGGGGCACAGGCAGTAATAGCAACAAATAAACACAGACACACACACACACACACACACACACACACACACACACACACACACACACACAAATGCTAGCTTTCGCAGCCTAGCTGCTTCATCAGGCAGAAGGGAAGGAGAGGGAAAAGGAAATGATGAGGGTTTTAAGGAAGGGGGTAAGGAATGGCTCCTTAAAACCCTCATCATTTCCTTTTCCCTCTCCTTCTGCCTGATGTGTGTGTGTGTGTGTGTGTGTGTGTGTGTGTGTGTGTGTGTGTGTTTATTTGTTGCTATTACTGCCTGTGCCCCTTCGCCTGGTAAGTGTACTTCATCTATTTTTTACGTATATTTTTCCTGTTAGGAAAAGTTTCTACAAATGTCTGCCTAGGTGTGTTTGCATGTGGATATGTGTGAGTGTGTGTGTATTTGTTTACCTTCCTTTTTGTCCCCTAAGGTAAGTCCTTCCACTCCTGGGACTGGAATGGCTCCTTTTTCACTTCCTTAAAACCCTCATCATTTCCTTTTCCCTCTCCTTCCCTTCTGCCTGAAGAAGCAACTGGGTTGCGAAAGCTTGCGTTTGTGTGTGTGTGAGTGTGTCCTGTTTATTTGTGCTGCTGTCACACCTGTGCTCCTTCGCCTGGTGAGTAATCTTTGTCTATTTTATAGGTTTTTTTGTTTGTTTTGTTTTAATCATCAAAACGGATATCAGAGATGAACAAAGTTTTATTTACACCTAACAGATGACCTGTAAACATTTTAACTAACTCCAAAAGATGGTATGTGAAATCACTTACAGCAACAGTACCTTGTTTAAGTGAAGTTAAGAAGGATTTGCCAAAACCAAAAATTGACATAACAAACACATCATAAAGGTCAATACATGAAGTTTAACACAAGAATGGTAATATAAAATTTTTAAGTAGTCCTATGCACACAACACTCTTGAGACTAAGTGAAAAGAATCAATTACGAAAAATAAAAGGAAGTAGCTTAATTGTTTAACTTTTCTACACATTCCTTGACAGAATAAAAGGAGTGAGCCATGAGGTAACTCTTCAATTTAGATTTGCAAGTGCGTGGGTTAGTACTAAGATTTTCGAGTTCATGTGGCAGCTTATTGAAAATGGATGCTGCAGAATACTGCACACCTTTCTCCACAAGTGTCAAGGTGGTGTGATGCCACTGTAGATTTGACTTCTGTCTAGTATTCACTAAGTGAAAGCTACTTGTGGGCATAAGCTGCTGATATTAACAACAAATGACTTTAAAGAAAATACTTTTGTGACGCCAGTATCAGAATTCCCAGACTACTGAAAAGGGATCGACATGACATTCGTGGACTTACACTACATATTGTTGAAACTGCCTGTATCTGAGCCAAAAATATCATTTTTGTGTCAGTCGAGTTACCCCCCAAAAAATAACGCCATATGTGATAAGTAATTGAAAGTAGGCCTAGTAGACTACTTTTTGTGTTGAAAAATCACTTATTTCAGATATTGTTCTAAGGGTAAATAAATCAGAATTCAGTTTTGGAACTAGATCCTGAACGTGGGCTTTCCACAACAGCTTACTGTATATCTTAACACCTAGAAATTTGAACTGTTCAGTCTCACTTACCATATGCCCATTATATGTAATCAAAATGTCAGCTTTAATCAAATTTAGAAATTGTAAAAACTGAGTTTTATTTTGATTCAACATCACTGTTTTCTACAAACCATGAACTTATGTATTGAACTGCAATATTTGATACTGTGTCAATATTATGAACAACATCCTTCACTACTAAGTTGGTATCATCAGCAAACAAAAAATATTTTACAATCACCTAATATACTCGAAGGCATTTCATTTATATACATAAGAAACAGCAGTGGTCCCAAAACAGATCCCTGGGGCACCCCACACTTAACTGTGCCCCATTGTGATAGTACGGCATAGCCATTTTCAACACTGTGGAGAATACACGTCTCCTGTCTGCTATTAAAGAAAGAAGTGAATCAATTGTAAGCTACTCCTTGTATTCCATAATGTTCCAACTTCTGCAACAATATTTTAAGTTTTATAGTCCTTTGGGCTTGCTGCATTATATATGTCCTTTAATGACATTAAGTAAAATAAATCCCAAATTCTGCTATTTATTTTCTTTATTTATACTCTAGGTCTTTTCGGAAATACTTCCATCATAGGTATCTTATCACCAGTGTCTATGGTTTTCTTATTAAACCAATCCCATTGTGTTAACAACTGTTAGTTTGTTGCTGGTTGTAATATTCTGATGTAATATTCAGATTTTATTACATATTTTATGTTGTTATTTTAAGTGATGATCTTCACTTTTCGAACTTAAATCTAACTTTCATACAGAAAGGGATGAATTATGTAGCTGCAAAAGGCTTTGGTTACTTACCAAATAGCATTAAAGGTCTGACAGACAGCCAACTACCATTTTAAAATAATCAAAAGCATTTTTAATTACAACTCCTACTCAGTAGATGGATACGAATATTAAGACGAAAAATTCATAGCAGGAAAAATTAAATATAAAAAATAGACAAAGATTACTCACCAGGCGAAGGAGCACAGGCGTAACAGCATCACAAATAAATAAATGAATCACACACACACACACACACACACACACACACACACACAAACGCTAGCTTTCGCAGCCTAGCTGCTTCATCAGGCAGAAGGGAAGGAGAGGGAAAAGGAGATGATGAGGGTTTTAAGGAAGGGGGTAAGGAGCCATTCCAATCCCGGGAGAGGAAAGACTTACCTTGGGGGAAAAATGGAGGGTAAACAAATGCACACACACCCACACATTCACACAGACACAAGTACACCTAGGCAGACATACTGTAGAAAGCAAAGAAGTTAGAAGTCAGACGGAGATGCCACATGAGGCAGAGGCTCTGTCCAGAGAACCGATGCAAAGATGTTGAGATGGTGGGTGGGAATTCGAATTTAGCGGAGGTTGAGACCAGGTGGGCAACGGGAAGAGAGAATATGCTGAAGGGCTAGTTCCCATCTCCGGAGTTCTGAAGGATTGGTGTCAGTGGGAAGTATCCAGATAACCCGGACGGTGTAGCACTGTGCCAAGATGTGCTGGCCGTGCACCAAGGCGTGTTTAGCCAAGGGTGATCCTCGTTACCAACAAACACTGTCTGCCTGTGTCCATTCATGCGAATGGACAGTTTGTTGCTGGTTGCTGGTCATTCCCACATAGAACGCTTCACAGTGTAGGCATGTCAGTTGGTAGATCACGTGGGTACTATTGCAAGTGGCTCTGCCTCTGATCGTGTACACCTTCCGGGTTACGGGACTGGAGTAAGTGGTGGTGGAAGGGTGCATAGGGCAGGTTTTACAACGGGGGCGGTTACAAGGGTAGGAGCCAGAAGGTAGGGAAGGTGGTTTGGGGATTTCATAGGGGTGGAGGGAGGTTACGGAGGTTAGGTGGGCGGCGGAAAGACACTCTCGGTGGAGTAGGAAGGATGTCATGAAGGAGTGTGTGTGTGTGTGTGTGTGTGTGTGTGTGTGATTCATTTATTTATTTGTGATGCTGTTACACCTGTGCTCCTTCGCCTGGTGAGTAATCTTTGTCTATTCAGTAGATGGATATTTAGATACAAATTAGTAATTTTACAAAAATAAACAAACAAAAATTAAAAAAGTGTACTGTGCTAAAAGGAAATCAAATCTTACACTGTTCCAATAAACAGGCCAATGCCTTTCTATTACATCATATAAATTTGGTTGGTTGGTTGTTTGGGATAGCGGGACCAAACTGCTAAGGTTATTGGTCTCTCGATAGGGAGGGGAAGGAGTGAGGATAGGACAGGAGGGGGAGGGAAAAGAAATGCAGTCTACAGATGAAAGAAGGAAGAAGGACTGCATTAGCTCGGGCCCCCGTGCTTGCCAAGCACGTAGTCAGCACACACACCTGGCGCTGCACGGCCTGAAGGACCTGCAGCATCAGCACCTCCCTCGCCTGCTCCTCGGCTCTCCAGCGAGCGTCCTGCTTCTGCCACATCAGCCGCGCTTCTTCACTGTAACATTAAGCAAGATGCACAAATTGTACAATCAGTCTTTACTGTTCAGGAGCTGAAAAGTTTTGGAAAAAGACCACATTTTCTATCACTGTATCTTCATCACTTTAATATTCGATTTTATGACAGTCTTTCAATAAATAAGGTTCCAATTAAAATAAATAAATAAAATACACTGCATAATCTGTGACCTTAGTCATCTTGTTTGCCTTTGATCTTTGCCATCATTAAGTATTTTCCAGTGTATTATGTCTTCTCCTGGTGTGCCTAAAGTAAATCATTATTCCTCAGACCCACACTCCTCTTATGTCAGAGCTTTGCAAGTGCAATTTGGTTTTATTTTCTGTAAACTCACAAATATTCTTTCTGCAGTCTGTGAAAGTCCTTCAATACCACAATGCAAAGGAGTCTATTTTGTGACATTCAGTGTTATGGGTCCGGGTCTCACATCCATATATCAGAAATAGGGCAACCATAGCACTATCTAAACAGAATAGTCAACAGCAATCAATTTCCGTTGAAATAGAATAATTTATTACTGCAAATCAGGATTTTGGCTAGTAACTATCCATTCTCAATGCATTTGTTTTAGCGTGATGGTTTAAGTATTGCAGGCATGCCTTACATTTGTTAGTGTACAGTTTTGACATTTGAAATAAATCTGGATTTTCAGTAACAAAAGATTCTACTTTAGTGAAGACTGATTGCTGCTGACTATCCTGTTTACAATTTACTACAGTCATGGGGCACATACACTTTCCAAATGGAAGGTAAGTTGACTATAACATTTACTAAATGGCCTTTACTTTTTAAAAATGGCCCTATTTCTTGAAATTTATTATTATTGTTGAACATTGGCTTTCCATCAAGTAACAAGCGTGTATTGATTTTGTGAGCATCGTCTCTATCAGCAGAAATCAGACAGGTGAAAACAGAAACTAGTGCCACTGTTACTCCTCCTAAGTATCATGAGGTGTTGCGAAGTTCTTTTTTTCTTAACAATTCATATTAGTCCAGCTTTTGAACTTTCTTCTTTCACCTCCATTGTAAGAACTTGACCTCTTCTTCACTTTCTGGCATTGGATCTTCATGTGTAGGATTACTTATATTTATTCCATAATATGTAAAATAAAGGAAGGCCAGCCATTGTCCTACCGTTCCAGGGCACACAAAATAAAGCACTATTTACATTAGTTTTTGAGCTCTTGCCCTTTCTCTAGTAGAAGTCTGTTTCTTCTGCATCTAATTCAGCATTCATCATGATGTATTGGACGCAATAAATGAGATGACAATATTCAGCCTTGCCATTTTCCTTTCTGAATCTTATATCATATTTACTCTATATAGGTTCTCACTGTGGCTTCTCACTCAGAGTATAAATTCTGCAAGAGGCAGATACAATGTTTTTAGCACTCCCTATAGTTGATTGTGATTGACATAGGCACAGACTTTAATGTAATAAATAAAGCAGGAAGACTATCTCCTTGATTCCCTTGCCTTTTCTGTAATCAGTCTGGTGTTACCAATTTGATATTCACCTCCTCCCCTTTCCTTTACAAATTCCAAATTGTACTTCAGGTAGGTCTCAGTCTATGCATTGATTAAAACATTTTATAAGATTTTAAGCACGATTTTGCAAGTACATCACAAAAGTGTAGCAGCTCAGAAATTTGAACACTTAATTCTCTTCTTTGGAATCAAGATGACTTTTCCAATCCTCTAGCAAAATGTTCCATTCTTCAGATTACCTAACATATTTAAACTTTCACCACAATGTCTACAGTCACTGAACAATTCTGTTTTAATTTCACATCCACAGATCTTTGTTCCAGCAACGTTTTCTAGGGCTCTTTTCAATTTCTAAAAATACCTCATTCACATTGTAAGAATGGAAGTGTTCATATTTCAGGCTTCAGAATGGTGTGCAGGCTGTGGCAGCATACAGCAAGGGAAGCCTAGAGTGTATGTTTACTAGATCCTACATAACAATGGTTACAAAATGTAATGGAACTATGTAGAAAAATAATACATGTAAAAAGAAGTTGGTTGATAATGTCAACAAATCATAATTCTTAAGAATAAGTGTACCTAAAAAGAGGGGGAGGGGGACATGTATATTATTTATTGAAAAGTCGCCTTATATACAGTAAAACAATTATTCAAATGATCTGCACTTGGCTTACTGCAGTAGCCATGTGTGAATTGTGCATGTGTAAATGAGTGTCAGTGCGTTTTCTATTTGTAACGATGGTTCTCTGGGTCAAAAGCTAAATTGTTTGGCAGTCTTTCCATTGAGCCTGTCTTCAACTCATTGTGTCATATTTGGTGAATAGTAAACTATATACTTTTAAATGATATAAAGAGGATAGGTTGCAAACTCACCACAAATACAATAATTAAGCTGCAGATGGGCATGTAAAAAAGACAAGTCCGAACTCACGCAGCTTTCAGCCAAAGCCTTCATCAGAACAAAATACACACAAATTCATACACTCACACATGACCATCATCTCAGCTGGTTACTTTGTTCTGTTGCCTCGCAACACAGAAGCTGGAGATGATGATTGTGTGTTAATGATTTGTTCATGTGTGATCATATGAATGATTAGGTGTGTGTGTGTGTGTGTGAGAGAGAGAGAGAGAGAGAGAGAGAGAGAGAAGGAGAGAGAGACTTTTTATGTCTATCTGTGCCTCAGTGATTGTATCTGAGGTCAGTTGCAACCTAACCTCATTGATTTATTTATGTGTTCCAAGGATCCTATATATGCGAGTGAATCTCAAGGATGTAGAACATGTCAGGTGAGATAATTACTTAAATATCCTCATTTAATTAATCATGTGACTTACAATCAAAATAATATATAATATAAACATATAATACGTGATTGGTAATAATATGGGTAACTCACTAATACAGATAATAACAACAGTACATATAAGAAAGCTTGAAAATTTTTCTAACAACTGTACTTCCAACAGTATCACAGCTAATTAAACAACAACAACAAAAATACTGAAATTAATGAAACAATTGTTCAGCCAACAAGTGAAATACCAATGAGGCTTTCTCAGTTTTTTAATTAAGGATATTACATGGAGCACTACCCATCTAAGAATTCCTGTAGAGAATAAAAAGAATTATCTAACAGATAATGTTTTAGATAGTTTTTGAATTTGGTTATGTCCCCAATGGCTGACTTGATATTAGAGGGAAGTTTCTTTGAAGACTTATGCTTGAATAATGCACTCCTTTCTGCACCATACTGAGATTTTTTAGATCCTTGTGAAAATCATGTTTATTTCTTTTATCATGCTCATGAAATACATTATTTGTGTTGAAGATTGTAGGATTTTTATTAACAAATCACATAAGAGAAAAAATGTATTGGCATGTCATGGTGAGGATCCCTAGCTGCTTAAATTTCTACAAGAGGATCTGGGATGCACTCTAGTCATAATTCTGATTACCTTTTTCTGTGTAGTAAAAATTTTATTTGCTTGTGCCTAGTATCCCCAGAATATGATGCCATACATCCTAAGTGAATGGAAGTATCCAACGTAAGCTGCTTTGGTTGCTTCCCTGTCAAAAACTGATGCAATTGATCGAATGGCAAATGCTGCTGAGCTAAGTTTTTTTTTACATAGGTCAGTAATTTGGACTGACCAGTTTAGTGTGTTGTTTATATATAATCCCAGGAATTTGGAGGACTCAACACGCAATATTTCTTTGTCGTCACATTTTATCTCAACATTTCCTAGTTTATCATTTTCTGTATGGAATTGGATGAAATGAGTTTCTTTTTTTTTTTTTTTTTTACTTTGAGGGACAGACTGTTGAAGTGAACCAATCAAGAGCTTCTTGGAATATTTTAGTCACAGTGAAATCTAGATTGCAGTTAGGTACTTTGTCAACCATAATGGTTGTGTAATCTGTGAATAGGGTAAAGTGTGCTTTTTGGGTTATGCACCATGGTAGGTCATTGATGAAAATTAAGAAAAGTAGGAGACCAAGCACCGAACCCTGTGGCACTCCACACTTACTGTACCCCACTCAGAACTGGAAAGTTCCAATGCAGAGTTGTTCAGAACTACCTTCTGCTTTCTGTCCTCCAGATGTGACTGGAGCCACATCCCTACTTTACCTTTTAGGCCATAGAGCTCAGCCTTGCTAAGTAGAATTTTGTGATCAACACAGTCGAATGCTTTCAACAGGTCACAGAAGATTCCGACTAGTGACATTTTATTGTTTAGTGATTCAAGAAGTTGGTTTACAAAAGAGAAGATAGCCTGTTCGGTTGAAACACCCTTTTGAAATCCAAACTGATTTTTTATTAAGAATGTCATGTTTATTAAGGTGATTCATAATTCTTCAGAATATAAGTTTCTCTAGGATTTTTGACAGACTGGTTAGCAATGAAATTGGGCAGTAGTTGAAAGCCTCTGCTTTATCACTGTTTTTGAACAGGGGTTTAATGATTGCATATTTAAGTCTACTAGGGACAATACCTTGATTAACAGATTAATTAAAAATATGACACAGAACTTTAAAAATAGATTTGTGACAATGTTTTCATATTTTGATAGATATATTGTCAACACCTGTCGAGTTTTTGTTCTTTATTTGGCAAATCACCTACGCAATTTCATCTCTTGTGATGTAGGATACATTCATCTCACTAATTTTTCTGTTCCCTGATATTTGTAAACAGTTCATGGCTTCAGCCATGGACCCTTTACATCAGATTTGATCAGTTACTGACAAAAATTGATTGTTTAAGATGTTAGCAACTTTATCACCCGTATCTACTAAGTTTCCCTTGTGGTACATATGGATACTATCTGTATCTACTGAAGCTTTGCTTGTTTCCCATTTTAACAACTTCCATATTGTTTTTATTTTATTATTAGAATTGTCAAATTCATATCTGATAAACATGCTCTTAGATTTTTTGATAACATTCTTCAAGATGGAACAATATAACTTTTAGTGCTCCCTATCCTGAGGTTTATTGGAATTTCTGAGTGAAACACAAAGCATTCACTTTGTTTTGCTAGATGTTTTGATTCCCCTTGTAAGCCATTGTCTCTTGTAATCATTCTGGTTGTTACATCTTGTCATCAACCTGTTTCGCATGATATACTGCTTCCCAATGTAGCTCCTCCAAATGCTTGTTGAAGGTTTCCATATTCACATGGTTAATTAATCTGTAATATCTACTGTTAGGACTACTCTTGTTGGCAGGGTTTACATAATGAATTTTTAACAGTTGTCTATCATGGTCAGACAGACCATTTAAGATTTTTATTACAGATATGTTGTCAATTCTGTTCCTGTCTAAGAAAATGTTATCAATCAGACTTCAGCAGTTCTCAGTTATTCTGGTGGGAAAGTCAACAACTGTCCTAAGATTAAAGGAGCTCATTAAATTTTCGATTTTGGTTCTGTCATTATTACAAGTAAGAAATAGAATATTAAAATCACCAAGTATGATTAATTCTTTCTTTTTTTGAGTATCAGGAAGTTAAAAGAGATTCTACTTGCTTTAGGAATACGTTGATCTTTCCCAAGGGAGCTCTATAAACTGTAACCACATAAACTGGCATGGTATTAACAAAATGTTATATGCAACACAATATTTTTTTTTTTTTTTTTTTTTTTTTTTTTTTTTTTTTTTTTTTACATCAGTGGGCTTGTACAGTATATTATTTCTGACAAACATAATCACTCCACCTTTCTCCATTGTACTTCTAACATAAGAAGTTGCTAATTTGTAATGCTCTAGTTGCAGCATTTCAATTCTTTCCTTCATATGGTGTTCAGTGAAACTTAGGATATGTGCATTGTTTAATTCTAACCTGGATTTTCCATTGTTAAATCTCTACTTTTCATAATATTATTGTTATTACATCTTTAACTTTCCACTGCTTAACAGAAAATTGTAATCATCACTAAAATATTGTTATAGACTTACTTTTGTATTAGGATGTATCATATTCAAAGCACAACTATACGCCCCTCAAATTCACAACAAAAAGTATAGTGTACAGCAAACAATGACATGTAGCTACAAATGAAATACTGAAAATTACATTAAAATATAAAAAGAATTACAAGTACAATTAATCAGTAGTAGTTCTACTATACCATGAGACTTACTCGAACATAAGCTCCATTTCTGCAATTCTTTTCCTCTCTTCTTCCCTCTGTGTTTTTAACTGATGTTGTGTTCTCAGCATCTGTAATTTTAATGAAGCTCTTTGGATCTTTTCTTCCTCTGCCTCCTCATGCTCTATTGCAATGATCCTTTCCAATATTTTAAGATCTTCTTCCACTTGTTCTAATACTTCGCGAGCCCTTTTACGTAATTGAAGCTGATACTGTTGTCGATGAAACACTCTGTAAAATCAATAACTTATTTGTTAACAAAATTTAGAAAATAAACAGAAGGCCATCGTATATAAGAGTGCAGACTATCCTGTACTAAATTCCAAAACCATGCAACCCCCATTATTAGAGCTACGTGAAATTAGCAAATAAACTTCGAAAATTTAGCATTTATAGTTTTAAACGTTTTTAAACATTTAAAAGAGCTACGGTTTTTTAATTCATTGACATATCAGTAACTGGCACTTTAAATGTGTTTTCTACATTTTCGTCCTCCCATTTGTTTCACATTGCAAAAGTGACACCAAGGAATTTCAGTCAGCCAAGAACCTTATTTCAGATAGTCATTGCATCACACCTAAAACTCAGTTCATGTGTAGCCATTTTTAACACACTTCAGTCAAAGTAAGTATAGGCTTCTGTGACTGTTATCATTGTCAATACAAATTTGTTTAGGCCACTATTGCAAGTAGGTACCTCAAAGTGCAGATGAAAGCAACTTACATAATGGTTAAAATGCAGTTCAGTTTTATAAATTGAGAATAGGAAAAATAGCAGCCATTCCAAAATTTAAGTAATTGGTATATATTTGCCATTTTTCTAACAAATAGTTCTGTGTTTAGTGCAAAGTTTTTGAATTTTTATCTGATTAAGTAATGAAGCAAATAAAGGAGAAAGAAAACATTGATTAGGATGAAATTCAAAAATTCTACATTATAAAACATCATTCACAAGCAACATAGCAAGATAATATACCGTTCGAAGTCTTCTGGTGTTTTTTTCTTATCTCCCTTTCTTTTCTTATACCTCCAGGTATAAATGAAATACCTTTGGCCTTTCACTGATGTTAAATATCACAAAAAGGTATCTCGTGTACTCTATGGTAGCTTGGTAGTGCACAAATGTATCTTAGGAAGTTTAACAGAACATTGTAGTTACACAACAAGTACTCATTGCCAATCTTAATTTTCGGTCTTTTGGTAACTTTATTTGGTGATTTCACATATAATTGTAGATATATTATAATCAGTAACATTCTGTTGCCTGTATATTAAGATGTTTTATCAATTGAGCAATAAATTCTGCTGAAATAACTAATTTTAATAAACAACATTGACTTTCACTTATTTAGCATTTATAGCACCTACGTAGCATTTATTTAACATTTATAGCATATACAAATTTCACGTAGCTTTAACCATTATCTTCAACTCTATCTGAACAGCTTGGCACAAATAATCATTATTAGAAAAGTAAAATGTATGTACCACAGATTTCTGCAGGTAAGACAATTTTCAGATAAGAGGAGGTACAAATTTTCATCAAAATATTATAGTTTAAGCGTATATCTGGCCTATATGATAACCCTCAAGTTACCGTACTTACCCGAATGCAAGCTGCACTTATTCTTCCAGTTTTGGAGATCTAAAAATAAGCCTGTGACTTAGATTTGGAGGCAAAACTTCAGGAAGTCCCTGAAAAATGCTGCTAGAAGCTACCATAGAGAGCCTAGTTTTGTGAATGGTAGTTATGAAAAATACCACTGAAGTGGCCATAAGTAGTTTTTTGATTGGTAAATCTGGAGTTCACTCTTTGTTGCAGTGTTTGTGGTCTTCCTTTGAACTTCCGTACATGTAATTTTGAAGGTGTGATACATAGCACAGCAGCGGCATCCAAACAATATATATTGGAACAATAGGTATCAAACAAGCCAATGTCATGATTTTGCACTGCAAAGTTTAAGAGACAAATAAATTCTTTTGCTGAAATGACATTTAATCACGCCAATGCACATATTATGCAGGTGAAAACACATAAAATTGCTTGAGAACAGAAGATAAATGATTTCAAAGGAAACTGCAATTGTTGTATGTAGCTCTGAAGTATTTTTACACTTTCACTCCTTCATATGTAAATATATGGTAATTGTGTCAGTGCTACTCTGGATATATTGAAAAATTATTTTTGACAATTGACATTGTAAAATCAAACTGCATTATAAATAATTAATTCTATTCCTGCTCTATGGTGTATAGGTTATCATATGTACCCTTGTCTGCTCAGAAAATTAATAAATCAAATGACGACCTCCGATTTTGAGGCATTTTTTTTTTATGATTCAGCCATCATCTTATCTGAGGAAATATACTGCACATCTCCCAAAATCTTTGTCTGTGTAATCGAAATTACTGTTATTGTTAATGTCCTCTATAAGAACAACCACCACCACCACGACAAACAACAACAACAACAACGAGATGTTTTCCTTCTCAAACAGCTATCTGTGACAATGAAGAATAATATAAAATGTACAAATTCAAAATATTGAAATATTTTGTCCATTTGGGGGTGTTCAAATAAATTCAATGTCAAAGTTGTGCTGAACCAGGATTCAAACCCCGATTTCCCACTTCAGGCCAGTGATCGCCTTAACTAATTCAGTTATCAAGACATAATTGCCTTCCAACCCAAATTCTTTCCTTGTAGCAGACTACAATGGGAGGGCTCCTGCCTATTACCTCCTCTTGCTCACAGCTTGTACTTTATTATCGCAAGGGATCGAGCATATTAATGTGTCTGCATTGAAACTGTCAGTTGCCTGTTGGCGACGTACAGACAATTATTTACATATCAATAATTGTAAATATAAAATGTCTTTGCTGCTCATTTCAGACACCAATGTAAGATTTACTCTTATGTTTTAGACCAACTGAACCCTCATAAATAATGACATAATTGGAAATGATGGTCAAACATTTATTACATGTATGAATATCATTGTTGAGCCAAAAATTGCTACAAATGTGAAGATGACAGAAGAAAAAAATGGAACTGCCTACACCAGGGCTCATACCATCAACTTTCTTTCAACAACTTGAAGCCTTTAATCACACTGCCCTACTAAACATTGCTATTTAACTAACTGTAATTTTATCTCTTGGCAGCTTTATTACCAATGTGTCATTGACTGACAATTATAAGAAATGAGGTGCTTTTGAAAACTTCTCTATGCATCCAAAACAAAGATTAGGTGCAGGTATATGAGAAGGGGACAACTGGCTACAGTATCTAGTGTAGTTTAAAACCTGTGTTTGAAGCAGCTAATTTCTATGAAGTATGTACATGTTTGATCTATAAGGAAATGATGATGTCATGCAAGTCGCACATGAACAAAAGTTCGTTAAAAGGAGCACAGACAATTTGTGCTCTTGATACTGATGCCAAGTTTCATGGAGCCCAGATGAGTAACAATTTAGCAGAGAATAGTACATTTAAGTGTTTTATATGTAAGATTATTGAATCGACACAACGGCATACTAATAACTGTTTCTGCCACTAACCAGTCACATATGGAACAGGAAAAGGCGGAAGTGACCATGGTACAGAAAGTACCCACCGCCTTACACTGTGAGGTGTCTTACAGAGTATTGATCTAAATGTACTAGATCACAAGAACATTCAGAAAGACTTGTAACACATAAAAGTGAAACATTACAACACTGTCATTAAGTCATAAACCATAGAAGAGTGAGACACACTGATTATGGACTGAAAATGCAACCTAGAAAATATCAAGAAACTAAATAGAAGAACAATTACAAAGTATTGGGGGCCCAATTAGGCATAAAGAGGCTACAGGCTGAGTAGTACACAAGAGACTAAACAGATCTCTCATGACAAAGAAGTGTGTCCACCGAAATTTCATGCCAATGTCATGAGTGGATGTCAGAACCTAACAAAACTAAACATTTTTGAAGTAAAAAGAAAGCATTAAGAATGTGCAGTGCAACACTAAAGCCTGGAAAGACTAAAGGGTGCTGGAACAACAGATCCAGGTATGCATGACAAATATTCAACCACAAAATACCAAAGTGGAAAGTCGGGGTTGTCAAAAGTTGCCCAAAGTTAAATTCCCTGAAATTTCCCTGATTTCCATTCATGTTTTTCCTCTACAAATTTTGAGATCTGAAGGTAATATAACAGGGAAAGTGACAATCAAAAGTTCTTTTTGGACTTTTGTATTTCTGAATATGTTATTGAGTCTAATTTTGAATGAATATAATGTTATTTTCTCCTTTAAGAGTTTAATTAAAGTCACTGTTGGTTGAAGGTTTCCCAAGTTAGCTCAAAATTTGAATTGACAGCAAGCTTTTGCTGCTTCTTCCATACTGGTTTTATAAACTTTCCAGGTGAGAAAATGCATCTATCAGACAAGAAACAAAATGGGATGTGTTGTTTAGTATAACATTAGTTTCAAAATATGAACAACAGCACTATGGTAGGTATAGACATATTTTCTCTACCACACAATGCTCAGTGTTTTGTCAAACAACAAGAACTCAGGCAAATAATTAAAAAATCAATGCAAACAATTAATACTCCTTTGTGATATGTGACATTTCCATTAACAAATGCTTTCATTCATTGAAACAAAAATGAGATTTTCCAGTGTTTTCTCTCAAATTTCTTTGATATTTCCCTGACATGTTTGATATTCCCTGGTTTCCAGAACTTGTGGCAACTAAGAGTGAATTAAGGAATTCTAGACAGAACAACTTGGTTGGCACAAAGAAAGAAAATGCACAATTAGAACCTGAAATGTAGCACCTAAGAATATTTCATCTGAATGTTGCTTTGTATATTGTGATGATACTGCTGGTCCTCTCATCTCAATGTTATCGTGCGATACCGTCCGTGTCGGACCCGGAATCGTGTGGTATGATAGTGATATATGTTGCGTGTGAAGTTAGTTACAAACGAAATAGCCAGCCTAGGAATCAGTGTAGGACAGTGTCTTGGTGATACTTGTGATTAGTTAACAAGTGATAGGTTTCATTAATTAAGAGATTCATATATTTGCTTTCCAGACAGTTCTATAAACAATAGTTTTGTCATTGTACATTATTTCAAGAACTAGAGAGAAAACAGATGTAAAACAAAAAGTCATGAAAATAAATAGCATTGTATATAGGTCAGGCTCATAAACAAGTTGTATTAACCAGCTGAAAGTAATAGTCGAAATTTCAACATTGTAATTCTTTGTATATATTGATTGATGTGAAATTTTGAGTATATTTTGTGAATGCCCAAGATATTTGATAGTTCAATATATGTTAGGAACATGTATGATGCACTCATTAACAAATTAATTGATATTTAACATTACTCTTTGTTATGAAACAAATATGACCGAGAATACGACTTAAAAAGATATGTGCCATCTAAAATTATTGTATGTATAGTTTTCATTTTACATTGTGATTATTTTTGTCTACATGAAATGTTTTACTTTAGTGTTCCTTAATTGTAAATTAGTATATTTAATTGTTATGAACAATGCATAATGTAATGTCATTATTGTCGATGTTATATATTTGCCTCACCGCCTTGCGTGGGGGAGTTCCGAGTTCTGGCTTTAGCAAAGTGCTCTGGAAGCTATGTCAGTCTGCGTTTTAAAATGGAAGTACTATCAGCTAAGTTCTGTGGCATTGTGTACGCTTTGAAGTTGTAATGTTTTGGTGAAATAACAAGCAGTTTGATTGCAAATTAAAGAAGAAGTGAAAAATTGTACATACGAGTATTTATTTCTACCACAATGCCCCAGGAGAATAATGTTGCAGCAAGCAGAACACTCATACATCGTAATGTTGAAAAGCTGAGTATTATGTGTGAAAGTGGTAGAATGTAATTACTTAATAGAACCAAGTAAACGCTATAATACACAGAACACCGAAGTAAAGTGAAGTGGGTACAATTACACCAAAAAACATAGTCACCAAGTGAAATGAATGAGAACATATAAATATGGTAGTGAAGGCAACATTTCATATATAATGCTAACATTACACTAGATAATGAACAGAGAGAGAGAGAGAGAGAGAGAGAGAGAGAGAGAGAGAGAGAGAGAGAGAGAGAGAGAATTACTGAACTCACCGCAATTGTTGATTTCGAAGTTTCTCTTGAGTTTTCTCTCTCTTCTGCCGTAGTTCCTCAAGTTCTGCCTGCTTACTTAATGCTTCTGCCTCTTGTTTCTTTAAAGCTTCTGTTTCCTTCTCCTTTTCCCTGAAATTGACATATTACAATATCACAGCTGACAATGATTTTGATAGCCTGCTTCCACCTCTTTCTCCTCCTTTGCACTACAACAAGGAAAATGTTATATGTAATAATTTCAGATTAAATTACTTAATGTCAATTAAAACATAATTTAACAATATACAATAGTAGGGAAAAATTAGCAATTACATGATCTGGTGTCAATATTCACATAAAGCATATGCAAAAATTCAAATGAAGAACAGCATATTCCATTATGTTCTTTGAGCTACTTCACCTACACAATTCTTAAATAATTATTCCAAAGGGACAGAGTGGCTGGCCATTACTTGCCTAAGCTCAGTACTGTCAATAGTCACAGATTAATCTATTCTTAAATATTACTGACAGGCATAACATAAAAAGAAATTAAACATGCCTTGATATAAAAAAGATAGAGTCACCCTGCAGAAATTTGAGATGATTTCAATTGTGAAAATTTTTGAGAAATCTCTTATTCTTTTATAACATACATGAAGTAACTTCATCACAATAATCATAGTTAGACATTGCCATATTACTGAAAGATATATACACCCTGCACTAGGGCGACTGAGGTAATCTGTTTGAAGTACATTCCAAACAGAATTTTGAATTACATTATTACTAACATATGGCTTCAACAATCTTTCTGTCTTATTACCCTTTAAAGGTGAGATTAATTCTGTAATGTTTCCATAGCATCTCTTGCAGTTAACTAATCTTATTTTTACTATTTATTTCTTCACGCTGCCATGAAAAAGCTGCTCTTTTTCAATAACGGTATAGTGCTTTTACCCTTCTAATATTAGAACCATCTTATCTGACCCAAAAAGGGAAATCTCTATCCTCAAAAACTCATATTACTCTGGTACTGTAGTATGCCCTTCCTTCTGGTAGTGGTCACCTTGACCTACTAATTGGGGTCCTGTAATTCCCCGCCTAATAGTGGTGGTTTACAAGGTTGCAAGCATGATCTGATCCTCTGATTTAATCTTTTTATTAGGCTTGAAGCAAGAGGACCACTATTTGTTCTGGAAATGATTATGTGAAATGCTAGCTCTCTTTCCGCCCTGAATGTGATATTTGCTGTCTCAGTCCCAACAGATGAACCCAGTATTGGCTCAGATTTACTTCCAGCAGTGGGCAACACCTCTAACTTGTTTCTAGGTGCAAGTTGACAGCCACACATACAGTACCCATGTCCACCTTTTGCCCAGATATTTATGTTCCTGACATCTAATTGTTAGTGGTGACCACTGAAATCCGATACTGCAACAATTTATATTTGCCTCTACAACAAGGAATATAACACTAATACAAACTGTTACTAGATGTAATCTAAGTACTGCTGCCACATTGCTTCTGGTTAGTGCACAACAAAGTAAGCTCATTGAATACTACTGCTCAAAAAATATGCAAACACTTAAAATAGAATACTCAACATTTTCAACAAAGTTAAAAACACAGACACTTTTCCGCTTCTTCATGGAGTTTAAAAAAGTTATTAACAATCAGACGAACAATGCATTTGTGCCTATACAACAACAGTGTCCACATCTGTCAAAATAGTGGTTATTGTCGAATACGACACCCAGTATCATCCACACCCAATATCATCCCTGTAAGTTAATTCAACATTTTGTACACCAGGGCAAACTAAGCCCCACAGTGAAAGCATAGGAAAGTAAAACTTTGTGGAAACATCTGTAACAACATGAAGAAGAAAACTAACAAATTAACCATTCTCTCAGACGTTTTAATTTCTATTTGAGAAGACAACATTTTTTAATTACATACCATATTTACATTCCATGTTACATACATTGCAAAATGTGATGAAAATGAATGAGAGTTTGTATACTTTCACAATTGTTCACAGCACTTTGAAACAGTACACCATGGGACGATCAGCTATCGCAACACAGTTCTCACAGTGCTTGCAGATCACCTGTTGGGTCCAGCATTCTCAACCCTGGCAATAGTAAATACTTCAACAATTTGTGGCAGCTGTCAGCTGTCAGCCTGTCCAAGGACCAAATCAGCAGTTAATGCAAACTTATGAATTGGGTTCTCCAACCATAATGCAGGAAGAGAGAAAAACTCTCCATATTCCTTTAATGCATCAGTACTCATGATAAGCAGCAGCGCAGTTGCTGCTGCTTTGACAGAAAAGCTTAGGAGTAAAGGCCTGCTCACTTTGCTCAGACCCATGTTGACTATCTCCAACTTTATTCAGACAATAGTCGTGAATATATGTAAAATATATGTAAAAATTATTTATTTCTGTGTAACTTGTGAATATTTGTAAAAATTCTTTATTTCTGTATAACTCCTGAAAATATGTAATATTTATTAAGTAACACCATTTCTGTTGTATTCACCTATTGAGTATATTGATATTTGTATCATCTACTTGTAATCATTCATGATTTTTGTAGCGATTTTCTGTATGTAAAAATATTATGACGTTCGCAAAAGTCACCAGATGGTGGCTCCATGCAAAAAAAATACAATAAATAAAAAAAATAAAAAATAAGTGTTCGTGTACCATACTAATGCTGGTGTCTAATGGTGAGTCCTGACACTAACAATGAAAATCCTACATCACGCAGTATAAAAGTCATTACTAAAAAGTTGCGTGCCCATATTGTAAATACAATGATTGATAAAAATAAATTAGTACACCTGAAAAGATGACACTGATTTTGATCCAATGATTTGCCAATGTGGCATATGTGTGTACCCTTTAATACGGAATGTTTACAGCCATAAGGCTCAGTATAATATCAACATGTGAAGCAGATGGGTGCCTTGACACATATGCACTCATGCTTCCTACAGCCAACTGAGCGAGTTTGAAACGGGTCGAACTGTGGCTTCCCGAATGGCGGGTTGGTCGTTTCAGAGAATTGCCACACAAGTTGGACATGCTGCATCAGTTGTGCAATGATGCTGGCTGAAATGGTCATGTGAACATAATAATATCCGTAGATGAGGTTCTGCAAGTCCACACAGGGCAGACATTCGCCAAGATGATCACATTATAAAGACAGCACCTACACCAGGGGTGGGCACGAGAGCTGCTCGCGTGGCTGCCCACGAGCAGCGAGAGCCGCGAGGGCAGAGCTGAGCGGCCTTGAGAGCCAGCAGTGCGGCTAGCAGAGCTGTGCGCTGTGGCTGGCCGCTTGCTGATGCACAGTGCAGCTGTGAGGGCGCTGAGTAGGGACAAGCTGAAATACTTACTGCACGTAGAAAACACATGAGGTCGTTTCAAGCTGATGCGGCTTCCGTGAAAAGGGCACCGGTACAATCACATCTGCCACAGCATGTTTGAGTGGGAAGTAAGTGTTAATAGTGCTTACCCGAAAATTGTGCTTACTGTACCATGCAACGGTTGCTAATGTAAGGATGAAGCACAGTTTCGAACCACTGTAAAACCTACTTCTGTGGCCACAAATAGGACATAGACGTAAAGAATTAACATAAGACTCGTTTATTCTAAATTTTACCTTATATTTTCACAGTATTGTGTAGATTTTTTTTAAACAAAATGTAACAAAACTGAACTTTTTGCAACTAAAAACTTGCTTCATTACAATGACGAGAAACTGGGTGGTCGGTCAGAAGGTAACAATCTAATGATTGTTACCTTCTGACCGACCACCCAGTTTCTCGTCATTGTAATGAAGCAAGTTTTTAGTTGCAAAAAGTTCAAAAGGTTCATTACATCCTTAGGAAAGGATGAAAACTGATACCATTCTGAAGGGGAAAAAATTCCAGAACTCAAGACCTGAGAGCAATGGAAAAAGTTCCCTGCCTATGTCAGTGGTACCACAACGAAGTTGTCGTTGTACGATAAAGAACTTCTCAAAAATAACCAAATAAGTACATGGGAAAATTTGTAAGCTAAGGGAAAATAAAATATCCCTATTGCGGGAAGCAAAAACCTTCTCCCTGGGGGAAGTAAAAGGGATAACTAAACTTAACTCCTATGGTATATAGAAAACATAAAGGGGAAGAAACTCTATGATCACAAAGCCTATCAGTTTCCTGTCAAGATAAACAACAAAGTGACATACACATAAAAGAATTGTCACTTCAGAGGAGAGGTACTACGAACAAAACAGAAATAAGCATTAATTTACATCATTCTGGATTTATTTAAAATGATTTTGAACCAACATCTCGAAGTTATCGAGAACGAGTGGTTTCGCGTGGTGTAGTGAGGTGCGTGGCTAGTCGAGTATGAGTGGGGGGCACTGCTGGCTGGCGGAGTGGGGGGAGCCGCGAGCAGGCCGCATGAGCCACTGAGAGCGCTCGCGCTCGCGAAACGGCATTTGCCCAGCCCTGACCTACACAGATAAGAGGGTTTGTGAGCCCAGAAGTATCTACAAGAACAGTTTCCATTTTGTTACAAACAGTATCAACATTCACAGCTTGATTGGTGTCATCAAATGATCACTTGGAAGATGGAATGGTCTTCAGCAACAAAAGCAGATTCTAGGCGCATACAAATACTGGAAGTTTGCATGTACAGTGTTGGTGTGAGAAGCACTCCATTACAATGCTTTCATCCAAGAAATGCCGGAATGGGGTGTGGTAAGCTACAAGTCTCATACACCTTTGGTGTTTGTGGATGTAGTGTTGACTAGCACTCGGCATGGGAGAATGTTCCAAGAGCCATTATTTCTCCACTCTTACAACAGGAAAGTGATTTGATGTTCCAACAGGATAATGGTTGTCCACCCACTACACATGAAACTGCACATACTCAGCAAGATGTGCACCAACTTCCCCGGTCAGCACAAACTGCCGACTTGTGTCCAATAAGACACGTGTGGGATTTACTGCACTGCTGCCTGTGGAGGCTACATGAAGTACTAATACGGGTGTTTCGGCAAGAATCGACATCTGTTACCTCAGTGCCACTTGAACTAAAAACTCTAAAATGGTGTACTAATTTTTATTCCAGGCAATTAGTTTTTAAGTGTACACCAGTTCCAGCAGTGAAATTACGAACACCGTGTATATAAAAAACATAGGATAATATGAATTATGGATAGTGTACTTGTCACAGCAGACAAGAAACTGAAATCCACTAAAATTGAAAATGAATGTGAGATTCTTCATTTATGTTGCATTCTACTTTACTACCTTGAATAGTTCCCCCCCCCCCCCCCTAGCATAATGCCTTTCAGGTTAGCAAAGACTGCAATGAGGTGAAGGGCAGTGGTTGGTCACAGATGTTAGCTGCAGCAATCATTATGGGCATAAAAGAATGTTCAGTCTACAGCTGACAGTTTACAGTAGCAGTCAGCATGATATAAGCTTTCGGGAGACTTCAACATGGCATTAACAACTGCTGTGCTGGAAAATGTGGTTACCATGAGCAGTTGCAAGACTGAAACTGCTATCCCCAAAGGGTGCCACAGAGTGCCTATTCTTATATGGAACCAAAAGATCAAGCAGCTATGGGGTACCAAGGATACCAAAAAGCTGGCATGAATCTGAAGAATTCCATGAAAGAAAAAAAGGAGAGAAAAAAGACATAAATTCTCCAATGAAATTCAAAAATATTATTCAAAAAAGAGAGAGTGGCTAACCAGTACTTACCTCAGTTCTGTTCCACCAATAGTCAAACAAAAAATATGTAAATGGAGAAGAAAATAAACAAGGACTCCAGCTTTCGGAACTATTTTCCTTCATCGGATAGGAGAGGGTAGAAGTAAAAGGAAACAGGAGGAATAGGTTGCTCATAACCTAGGCCATGAGGTGATGGTGAGTGATTTGTGGAGGTCATAGATACTGTATTATAAGTACCAAACCATACCAAGAGCAAACCAAAGAGGGAAGATATCAGAAGAGGATAGATCAAGCAGTAAGGATAAGTGAACCGAATAAGGCCGAGTGGGGGGTTACATAAAAGATTTTTAATTAATTAAGGACGATAAGATACAGAGAAGATACAGGTAAAGATACAGAGAGAGAAAACACACACACACACACACACACACACACTGAGCTTTCGCAACTGTTGGTTGCTGCATCAGAAAAGAGGGAGGAAGGAAAAATGTGGGTTTTAAGGCAGTGGGTAAGTAATCATTCCAATCCCGGGAGTGGAAGGACTTGCCTTAGCAGAAAAAGGACCTAAATCTACATTAACCTCTGCCCCTCCTTCATCCTAAACTCATTTATTTATTATTCAGTTATATATATATATATATACGTAAAAAATAGATGAAGAACACTTACCGGGCGAAGGGGCACAGGCAGTAATAGCAACAAATAAACACACAGACACACACACACACTCAAAAATGCTAGCTTTCGCAGCCTAGCTGCTTCATCAGGCAGAAGGGAAGGAGAGGGAAAAGGAAATGATGAGGGATTTAAGGAAGGGGGTAAGGAGCCATTCCAATCCCGGGACAGGAAAGACTTACCTTGGGGGAAAAAATGGAAGGTAAATAAATGCACATACACCCACACATTTACACAGACACAAGTACACTTAGGCAGACATACTGTAGAACTGTAGAAAGCAAATATATATATATTATATATAATATAGTGAGGACAGTTACAACTCACCGCAAAGACGTGGCGACGAGATGCGACAGGCACATACAAAAGACACACACATACAACACATTCAGCTATCGGCCATGGCCTTCCTCAGAAATAGAGCACTCACGCAATCACACAGGCACACAACACAGTCATACAACCATCACCTCCGACTGCCACACTTACACTTCGAAGTGTGGCAGTCGGAGGTGATGGTTGTATGACTGTGTTGTGTGCCTGTGTGATTGCGTGAGTGCTCTATTTCTGAGGAAGGCCATGGCCGATAGCTGAATGTGTTGTATGTGTGTGTCTTTTGTATGTGCCTGTCGCATCTCGTCGCCACGTCTTTGCGGTGAGTTGTAACTGTCCTCACTATATTATTTATTCCAACCTGGACTTTCCATTATTATATATATATATATATATATATATATATATATATATATATATATATATATATAAATTGATGCAACGAAAATTATAGAGGGAAACTTTCCCGGTGGGATAAACAAAAATAAAAATAGAAAACAGATGACTTACCAAAAGAACCGGCTCGTCGATAGAAACAAATAAAATAAATAAAATCACACACAAACACACATACAAGCTTTCGCCACCACTGGCAGCTTCTTCAGGAAAAAGAGGAAAAAAGGGGAGGAAAAGGGAAGGATATGGGTTTTAAGGAAGTGGAAAAGGAGTCATTCCAATCCCAGGAGTGGAAGGACTTACCTTAGGGGAAAAAAAGGAAGGTAAACAAATACACACACACTCAGACATATCGAAACGCAAACACACCTAGACAGACATTTGTGAAAAGCAAAGAAGTTGGACAGAGATACCAATTGAGGCAGAGGCTCTGTCCACAGAACCCAGGCAAAGATGCTAAAGATAGTGGGCGGGAATTTGAGTTAGCGGAGATTGAGACCAGGTGGGCAACGGGACGAAAGAATAAGCTGAAGGGCAAGTTCCCATCTCCGGAGTTCTGAAAGGTTGGTGTCGGTGGGAAGTATCCAGATAACCCGGACGGTGTAACACTGCGCCAAGATGTGCTGGCCGTGCACCAAGGCATGTTTAGCCACAGGGTGATCCTCATTACCAACAAACACTGTCTGCCTGTGACCGTTCATGCGAATGGACAGTTTGTTGCTGGTCATTCCCACATAGAACGCTTCACAGTGCAGGCATGTTAGTTGGTAAATCACGTGGGTGCTATCGCAAGTGGCTCTGCCCTTGATCGTGTACACCCTCCGGGTTACTAGACTGGAGTAAGTGGTGGTGGAAGGGTGCATAGGGCAGGTTTTACAACGGGGGCGGTTGCATGGGTAGGAGCCAGAGGGTAGGGAAGGTGGTTTGGGGGTTTCATAGGGATGGACTAGGAGGTTACGAAGGTTAGGTGGGCGGCGGAAAGACACTCTCAGAGTAGTGGGGAGGATGTCATTAAGGATGGATCTCATTTCAGGGCAGGATTTAAGGAAGTCGTATCCCTGCTGGAGAGCCACATTCAGAGTCCGCTCCAGTCCCGGAAAGTATCCGGTGACAAAAGGGGCACTTCTGGGATTCTTCGGTGGAAGGTTCTGGATTTGGAGGAATGAGGAGGTGGCTCTGGTAATTTGCTTCTGAACCAGATCAGGAGGATAGCTGCGGGATGTGAAGGCTGTTATTAAGTTATTGGTGTACTGGTTCAGGGATTCGGGACTGGAGCAGACTCTTTTGCCACGAAGACCTAAGCTGTAGGGAAGGGAACGTTTGATGTGGAAAGGATGGCAGCTGTCATAATGGAGGTACTGTTGTTTGTTGGTAGGTTTGATGTGGACGGATGTGTGAAGTTGGCCGTTGGACAGATGGAGGTCGACATCAAGGAAAGTGGCATGGGATTTGGAGTAGGACCAGGTGAATTTGATGGGACCAAAGGAGTTGAGGTTGGAGAGGAAATTCTGGAGTTCTTCTTCACTGTTGGTCCAGATCATGAAGATGTCGTCAATGAATCTGTACCAAACTTTGGGTTGACAGGCTTGGGTTTCCAGGAAGGCTTCCTCTAAACGTCCCATAAATACGTTTGCATACGAGGGGGCCATCCTGGTTCCCATGGCTGTTCCCTTTAGTTGTTGGTATGTCCGGCCCTCAAAGGTGAAGAAGTTGTGGGTTAGGATGAAGCTGGCTAGGGTATTAAGGAAAGAGGTTTTAGGTAGGGAAGTGGGTGGTCGGCGTGAAAGGAAATACTCCATCGCGGCGAGGCCCTGGGCATGTGGGATATTTGTGTATAAGGAAGTGGCATCGATGGTTACAAGGATGGTTTCAGGAGGTAACAGGCTGGGTAAGGATTTCAGGCGGTCGAGGAAGTGGTTGGTGTCTTTGATGAAGGATGGGAGACTGCACATGATGGGTTGAAGGTGTTGGTCTATGTAGGCAGAGATTCGTTCTGTTGGGGCTTGGTAACCGGCCACAATGGGGCGGCCGGGATGATTGGGTTTGTGAATCTTCGGAAGTAGGTAGAAGGTGGGGGTGCGGGGTGTCGGTGGAGTCATGAGGTTAATGGAGTCAGGTGAAAGGTTTTGTAGGGGGCCTAAGGTTTTAAGGATTCCTTGAAGCTCTGCCTGGACATCAGGAATGGGATTGCCTTGAAAAACTTTATATGTGGTATTATCTGAAAGCTGACGCACTCCCTCTGCCACATACTCCCGCCGATCAAGTACCACTGTCGTGGAGCCCTTGTCGGCAGGGAGAATGATGATGGAATGGTCAGCCTTCAGATCACGGATGGCTCGGGATTCAGCTGCGGTAATGTTGGGAGTAGGATTAAGGTTTCTCAGGAAGGACTGGGAGGCAAGGTTGGAAGTAAGGAATTCCTGGAAGGTTTGAAGAGGGTGATTTTGAGGAAGAGCAGGTGGGTCTCGCTGTGACGGAGGACGGAACTGTTCTAGGCTGGGTTCGATTTGAATGATGTCTTGGGGAGCTGGATCATTAGGAAGAGGATTATTTTTCCTCGTGGCAAAGTGATATCTCCAGCAAAGACTGCGAGTATAGGATAGTATAGGATAGTAAATCTTTCACAAGGGTTGTTTGGTTGAATTTAACCAAACAACCCTTGTGAAAGATTTACTATCCTATACTCGCAGTCTTTGCTGGAGATATCACTTTGCCACGAGGAAAAATAATCCTCTTCCTAATGATCCAGCTCCCCAAGACATCATTCAAATCGAACCCAGCCTAGAACAGTTCCATCCTCCGTCACAGCGAGACCCACCTGCTCTTCCTCAAAATCACCCTCTTCAAACCTTCCAGGAATTCCTTACTTCCAACCTTGCCTCCCAGTCCTTCCTGAGAAACCTTAATCCTACTCCCAACATTACCGCAGCTGAATCCCGAGCCATCCGTGATCTGAAGGCTGACCATTCCATCGTCATTCTCTCTGCCGACAAGGGCTCCACGACAGTGGTACTTGATCGGCGGGAGTATGTGGCAGAGGGAGTGCGTCAGCTTTCAGATAATACCACATATAAAGTTTTTCAAGGCAATCCCATTCCTGATGTCCAGGCAGAGCTTCAAGGAATCCTTAAAACCTTAGGCCCCCTACAAAACCTTTCACCTGACTCCATTAACCTCATGACTCCACCGACACCCCGCACCCCCACCTTCTACCTACTTCCGAAGATTCACAAACCCAATCATCCCGGCCGCCCCATTGTGGCCGGTTACCAATCCCCAACAGAACGAATCTCTGCCTACATAGACCAACACCTTCAACCCATCATGTGCAGTCTCCCATCCTTCATCAAAGACACCAACCACTTCCTCGATCGCCTGAAATCCTTACCCAGCCTGTTACCTCCTGAAACCATCCTTGTCACCATTGATGCCACTTCCTTATACACAAATATCCCACATGCCCAGGGCCTCACTGCGATGGAGTATTTCCTTTCACACCGACCACCCACTTCCCTACCTAAACCCTCTTTCCTTAACACCCTAGCCAGCTTCATCCTAACCCACAACTTCTTCACCTTTGAGGGCCAGACATACCAACAACTAAAGGACACAGCCACGGGAACCAGGATGGCCCCCTCGTACGCAAACTTATTTATGGGACGCTTAGAGGAAGCCTTCCTGGAAACCCAAGCCTGTCAACCCAAAGTTTGGTACAGATTCATTGACGACATCTTCATGATCTGTACCAACAGTGAAGAAGAAATCCAGAATTTCCTCTCCAACCTCAATTCCTTTGGTCCCATCAAATTCACCTGGTCCTATTCCAAATCCCATGCCACGTTCCTCGATGTTGACCTCCATCTGTCCAACGGCCAACTTCACACATCCGTCCACATCAAACCTACCAACAAACAATAGTACCTCCATTATGACAGCTGCCATCCAATCCATATCAAACGTTCCCTTCCCTACAGCTTAGGTCTTCGTGGCAAAAGAGTCTGCTCCAGTCCCGAATCCCTGAACCAGTACACCAATAACCTAATAACAGCTTTCACATCCCGTAGCTATCCTCCTGATCTGGTTCAGAAGCAAATTACCAGAGCCACCTCCTCATTCCTCCAAATCCAGAACCTTCCACCGAAGAATCCCAGAAGTGCCCCTTTTGTCACCGGATACATTCCGGGACTGGAGCGGACTCTGAATGTGGCTCTCCAGCAGGGATACGACTTCCTTAAATCCTGCCCCGAAATGAGATCCATCCTTAATGACATCCTTCCCACTCCACCATGAGTGTCTTTCCGCCGCCCACCTAACCTTCGTAACCTCCTAGTCCATCCCTATGAAACCCCCAAACCACCTTCCCTACCCTCTGGCTCCCACCCATGCATCCGCCCCCATTGTAAAACCTGCCCTATGCACCCTTCCACCACCACTTACTCCAGTCCAGTAACCCGGAAGGAGTACACGATCAAGGGCAGAGCCACTTGCGATAGCACCCACATGATTTACCAACTCACATGCCTGCACTGTGAAGCGTTCTATGTGGGAATGACCAGCAACAAACTGTCCATTCGCATGAGGTAAGTTTTTCTACTCCTGAGATTGGAATGACTCCTTTTCCACTTCCTTAAAACCCGTATCCTTCCCTTTCTCCTCTCCTTCCTCCCTCTTTTTCCCGAAGAAGCCACCACTGGTGGCGAAACCTCGAATGGTTGTGTGTTTTTGTGTGTGTTTCGTGTTTTTATCGACGAGCCTGTATTTTTATATATATATATATATATATATATATATATATATATATATATATATATATATATTTTATAGAAGGAGACCTTCCAGGTAGGAAAATGGTATAAAATAAAGATTTTTGACAACCTAAAGTACAGGCTGGTCGATAGGAACACTAAACACACACAAAAACACACAACCATTCGAGCTTTTGCCACCAGTGGTGGCTTCTTCGGGAAAAAGAGGGAGGAAGGAGAGGAGAAAGGGAAGGATCGGGTTTTAAGGAAGTGGAAAAGGAGCCATTCCAATCCCAGGAGTGGAAGGACTTACCTTAGGGGACAAAAAGGAAGGTAAACAAATACACACACACTCACACATATCCACATCCAAACACACTTAGGCAGACATTTGTCAAATGTTCTACAGTATGTCTGCCTAAGTGTACTTGTGTCTGTGTAAATGTGTGGGTGTATGTGCATTTATTTACCTTCCATTTTTCCCCCCAAGGTAAGTCTTTCCTGTCCCGGGATTGGAATGGCTCCTTACCCCCTTCCTTAAAACCCTCATCATTTCCTTTTCCCTCTCCTTCCCTTCTGCCTGATGAAGCAGCTAGGCTGCGAAAGCTAGCATTTTTGTGTGTGTGTGTGTGTGTGTGTGTGTGTGTGTGTGTGTGTGTGTGTGTCTGTGTGTTTATTTGTTGCTATTACTGCCTGTGCCCTTTCGCCTGGTAAGTGACTTCTTCTATTTTTACGTATATATATATATATATATATATATAATACGAATATTAAGACGAAAAATTCCTAGCAGGAAAAATCAAATATAAAAAATAGACGAAGATTACTCACCAGGCGAAGGAGCACAGGTGTGACAGCAGCACAAATAAATAAATGAATACACACACACACACACACACAATCGCAAGCTTTCGCAACCCAGTTGCGTCTTCAGGCAGTAGGGAAGGAGAGGGAAAAGGAAATGATGAGGGTTTTAAGGAAGGGGGTAAGGAGCCATTCCAATCCCGGGAGAGGAAAGACTTACCTTGGGGGAAAAAAAGGAGGGTAAACAAATGCACACATGCCCACACATTCACACAGACACAAGTACACCTAGGCAGACATCAAGCAAAGAAGTTAAGAAGTTAGACAGAGATACCACTTGAGGCAGAGGCTCTGTCCAGAGAACTGATGCAAAGATGTTAAGAAGGTGGGTGGGAATTCAAATTCAGCGGAGGTTGAGACCAGGTGGGCAACGGGAAGAGAGAATATGCTGAAGGGCTAGTTCCCATCTCCGGAGTCTTAGGTCTTCGTGGCAAACGAGTCTGCTCCAGTCCTGAAGCTCTGAACCAGTACTCCAACAACCTATTAACAGCTTTCACATCCCGCGGCTATCCTCCTAATCTGGTAGAGAAACAAATTGCCAGAGCTACTACCTCATCCCCCCAAATTCAGAACCTTCAACAGAAGAATCCCAGAAGTGCCCCTCTTGTCACCGGATACTTTCCGGGACTGGAGCGGACTCTAAATGTGGCTCTCCAGCAAGGATACGACTTCCTTAAATCCTGCCCCGAAATGAGATCCGTCCTTCATGACATCCTTCCTACTCCACCGAGAGTGTCTTTCCGCCGCCCACCTAACCTCCGTAACCTCCTAGTCCACCCCTATGAAATCCCCAAACCACCTTCCCTACCTTCTGGCTCCTACCCTTGTAACCGCCCCCGTTGTAAAACCTGCCCTATGCACCCTTCCACCACCACTTACTCCAGTCCCGTAACCCGGAAGGTGTACACGATCAAAGGCAGAGCCACTTGCGATAGTACCCACGTGATCTACCAACTGACATGCCTGCACTGTGAAGCGTTCTATGTGGGAATGACCAGCAACAAACTGTCCATTCGCATGAATGGACACAGGCAGACAGTGTTTGTTGGTAACGAGGATCACCCTGTGGCTAAACACGCATTGGTGCACGGCCAGCACATCTTGGCACAGTGCTACACCGTCCGGGTTATCTGGATACTTCCCACTGACACCAATCCTCAGAACTCCGGAGATGGGAACTAGCCCTTCAGCATATTCTCTCTTCCCGTTGCCCACCTGGTCTCAACCTCCGCTGAATTTGAATTCCCACCCACCTTCTTAACATCTTTGCATCAGTTCTCTGGACAGAGCCTCTGCCTCAAGTGGTATCTCTGTCTAACTTCTTAACTTCTTTGCTTGATGTCTGCCTAGGTGTACTTGTGTCTGTGTGAATGTGTGGGCATGTGTGCATTTGTTTACCCTCCTTTTTTTCCCCCAAGGTAAGTCTTTCCTCTCCCGGGATTGGAATGGCTCCTTACCCCCTTCCTTAAAACCCTCATCATTTCCTTTTCCCTCTCCTTCCCTACTGCCTGAAGACGCAACTGGGTTGCGAAAGCTTGCGATTGTGTGTGTGTGTGTGTGTGTATTCATTTATTTATTTGTGCTGCTGTCACACCTGTGCTCCTTCGCCTGGTGAGTAATCTTCGTCTATTTTTTATATTATATATATATATATATATATATATATATATATATATATATATATATATATATATACGTAAAAAATAGATGAAGTACACTTACCAGGCGAAGGGGCACAGGCAGTAATAGCAACAAATAAACACACAGACACACACACACACACACACACACACACACACACACAAAAATGCTAGCTTTCGCAGCCTAGCTGTTCTACAGTTCTACAGTATGTCTGCCTAAGTGTACTTGTGTCTGTGTAAATGTGTGGGTGTATGTGCATTTATTTACCTTCCATTTTTCCCCCAAGGTAAGTCTTTCCTGTCCCGGGATTGGAATGGCTCCTTACCCCCTTCCTTAAAACCCTCATCATTTCCTTTTCCCTCTCCTTCCCTACTGCCTGAAGACGCAACTGGGTTGCGAAAGCTTGCGATTGTGTGTGTGTGTGTGTGTGTATTCATTTATTTATTTGTGCTGCTGTCACACCTGTGCTCCTTCGCCTGGTGAGTAATCTTCGTCTATTTTTTATATTATATATATATATATATATATATATATATATATATATATATATATATATATATATACGTAAAAAATAGATGAAGTACACTTACCAGGCGAAGGGGCACAGGCAGTAATAGCAACAAATAAACACACAGACACACACACACACACACACACACACACACACACACAAAAATGCTAGCTTTCGCAGCCTAGCTGTTCTACAGTTCTACAGTATGTCTGCCTAAGTGTACTTGTGTCTGTGTAAATGTGTGGGTGTATGTGCATTTATTTACCTTCCATTTTTCCCCCAAGGTAAGTCTTTCCTGTCCCGGGATTGGAATGGCTCCTTACCCCCTTCCTTAAAACCCTCATCATTTCCTTTTCCCTCTCCTTCCCTACTGCCTGAAGACGCAACTGGGTTGCGAAAGCTTGCGATTGTGTGTGTGTGTGTGTATTCATTTATTTATTTGTGATGCTGTCACACCTGTGCTCCTTCGCCTGGTGAGTAATCTTCGTCTATTTTTTATATTTTATATATATATATATATATATATATATATATATATATATATATATAAATAAAAATAGAAAAGAGATGACTTACCAAAAGGACCGGCTCGTCGAGAGAAACAAATAAAAAACAAATAAAATCACACACAAACACACATACAAGCTTTCGCCACCACTGGCAGCTTGTTCAGGAAAAAGGGGGAAAAAGGGGAGGAAAAGGGAAGGATATGGGTTTTAAGGAAGTGGAAAAGGAGTCATTCCAATCCCAGGAGTGGAAGGACTTACCTTAGGGGACAAAGAGGAAGGTAAACAAATACACACACACTCAGACATATCGAAACACAAACACACCTGGTCTGTCTAGGTGTGTTTGTGTTTCGATATGTCTGAGTGTGTGTGTATTTGTTTACCTTCCTCTTTGTCCCCTAAGGTAAGTCCTTCCACTCCTGGGATTGGAATGACTCCTTTTCCACTTCCTTAAAACCCATATCCTTCCCTTTTCCTCCCCTTTTTCCCTCTTTTTCCTGAAGAAGCTGCCAGTGGTGGCGAAAGCTTGTATGTGTGTTTGTGTGTGATTTTATTTGTTTTTTATTTGTTTCTCTCGACGAGCCGGTCCTTTTGGTAAGTCATCTCTTTTCTATTTTTATTTTTGTTTATCCCACCGGGAAAGTTTCCCTATATATATATATATATATATATATATATATATATAGAGAGAGAGAGAGAGAGAGAGAGATGAAGTATACTTACCAGGCGAAGGGGCACAGGCAGTAATAGCAACAAATAAACACACAGACACACACACACACACACACACACACACACACAGAAATGCTGCTTTCGCAGCCTAGCTGCTTCAGAAGGGAAGGAGAGGGAGAAGGAAATGATGAGGGTTTTAAGGAAGGGGGTAAGGAGCCATTCCAATCCCGGGACAGGAAAGACTTACCTTGGGGGAAAAAATGGAGGGTAAATAAATGCACACCCACCCACACATTTACACAGACACAAGTACACTTAGGCAGACATACTGTAGGCAATCCCCAATTACATAAAAAAGTAACAGTGGATATTATAGCCAATATACAAGGTGGTCAGAAATTCCCGTTACAAACTTCTAGGACTTGAATAGGAATCCATATCCGGAAATGAATTGTTCACGTTCCATGAAGGTTTCAATTCAGATGATTCTCTCATCCACTCCTAGTCAAGGTCTGTAGTTAGGCATGATCCAGTACAATTGTTGTAATCAATTTGAAAAGAATACTGAATTGTTCTGTTATTACTTACACATTTTATTACAATTTACACCTTATGGTTTATATTAGTCATTAACAACAAGAAGCCAACATCTACAGCACCAACGACAACATACTGATGCATTACAACAGCGGCTTGATGTGGCAACCACCAATGAATCATTTAAATAGGCAACAACCATAGGAATAATTGTAGTGTAATGGAGATTATTTTCTCTCTCCCTAAGCAAACATTGACGAGTCATCTGAATTGAAACTGTTGTAGAACAGAAACGATATTTTTCTGGACTTTGATTCTTATTCAAAATGTTATGTACTCACTACCCTCTACAAGTCCAATAAGATTGTAACAGGAATTTCTGACCACCCTATATTTCTCAAAATAATAAGAATTATAATGATAATAATAATAATAATAAAAATATATAGATTTATAGAATAAGTGATGTTCTACTGAGAGTTTTTTTTAACATAATGACAACATAAGATTTAGATGAGACCATTAGATTTCATCATCGTAGGTAATACATCGTTAAAAGCAGTGTCACTATAAACAGTTTTCACTCTATTTATGATATTTCGACTACTAACAATGTTAATTACAAAATTTCAATTCTTGAATTAAATATACTAAGAAAACTTAAGCTAACATATACTAAGCTTATGTACAAAGTAATATATACAGTCTTAAGTTTCTTTACTTCCAACTGGTTTTCATTTATTTACTACACAATCAATTAATTGTCCACACATTTAACAGTTATTTACACTTTCATAATTACAATGAAGTATCCGAATTCATGAACATGTATAACATACATCACCCTAAGGAGGTCATGCATATACAAATGGACTGCAATGCTACATTCAAATTAGACTTTCCCTCTGCCGGTCAGATGTAAACAAATGGTGAATGAAGCACTCGATACCAGGATATTCTGGTCCATAGGAATAGCATTATATATTGCAGTTCCATAAGAAGAAAGCTCCGGGAAGGCTAGTCCCATTACAGTAGCCACCTCTTGTGTATAGTGGTCTGCTGGCCTATTTTGTGCAACCTGGAAACTGACCACCCAATGGCACAAGCCTACGGATTGCAGTCTGCATCATGGTATAACTGTCTGAGACATTGATTCATCTTCACTTGGCTCTATGCAAGAGGTATATCTATGCTGCAAATGGCTAGCTCTGTCTTCAACTAGTAAGCAAGATTGGCAGCCTTTACCATTTCAGATATCCGCCAGAAGTTGGAAATAAACTCACCCAATCCAAATCGACACACACCTTTGGTGCAAACGTGTGACACCACTTGCAACTGGCTGAACTGTGTTCTCTTCATGGCATCCGGAGGATCCATTCAACATCTGGAATGATTCCATTCAGTTCAAATGTTCAAATGTTTGTAAAGTCTATGGGACTTAACTAGGGGCTATCAGTCCCTAAACTTACAAACTACTTATGAACTACTTACGAACTAGGACGGCACAAATATCCATGCCCGAGGGGGGATTCGAACCCCCGACCGTAGTGGCCGTGCGGACCGTGACTGGAGCGCCTTAGTCCCCTCGGCCACCGCGGCCGGCCCATTCAGTATACAAACAGATTCCACATTATTTTTTTTGCCCTCCTCTTGGCAGTTATAGACCTGACTTAACTACCAACTACAAGTACTACCAGCCTCTGTGACTGCCTGGGTCTTGCAGATTCAGTAGTTTCCTCTAAAACAAGACAAGCATCAGCACCTACATGAAGAAAACTGTCAGCCACATGCAGCACCTGAGAACTGTTTATTAGACAAACTGTGGAAGCCTCCAAATTCTGTTGCCCGCTTTCTCCATGCCTGCCATGTGCTGAAGATATGAACCTCAATGTGAGCACTAAATGGGCTGGGCACAGCAGCAGACAGATTGGGGGACATTTGGGTCATGTTGGATGTCTGTCTGACTCCCTCGTATGGTCCAGAACAATGCAGCCTCAAGCTGTGAAACAGAAGATCATACAGCAGCAGCAGCAAAGTGTCAGCAACTCATCTTGCCCCATCACAGTGGTCACAGTCCCTATCCATTATAAAACATTGGAAGGCTCATTGCACAAATGACTATCAACACATTTTTGTGTGACTGTTTTATTACTGAAATCACCTCAAGATTTTTCTTTTTAATATTCAAATAGAGAACGCAGTAGTTGGTGCCCCAATGCAATATTCCTTGGAAGTTGAATTGGACTAATTCTTCTGAAGTGTACATCATTAAAATAAAATAATATCTTCCTAAGTCTTCTACAAATGAGTACTTGACAAATCTCTTATTATAGTTCAAACTCAGATTTATTAAATTGAGGGATAAAACTGCTCCGTCCAGGGATTGAAAATGTTCAAATGTTTGTATAGCTTATGGGACTTAACTATGGGGTCATCAGTCCCTAAACTTACAAACTACTTATGAACTAGCTAATCCTAAGGAAGGCACAAATATCCATGCCCGAGGGGGGATTCGAACCCCCGACCGTAGTGGCCATGCAGACCGTGACTGGAGCGCCTCAGTCCCCTCGGCCACTGCGGCCGGCCCAGAGATTGAATACACAATTCTGACAAAAATAGCCATGACTTACAACTCCAAGAATAATATAACAACACATTAATTGGTAGAGATGGTAGTCGACATTTGTGCCGGCCTGTGTGCATTACTTCATGACGCACTGATCGAGGTCAATACAGTGTACTGTAAGCACTGATTTGTGGTTTCACAATGAGATGTTCCTGAAAGTAAAAACAGGGCTTCAGGCTAGTTAGAGGTCATATACTGTTCACTTGTCACACGTTTCCACAGGGTCACAGTTGTGGAGAATTGCGAGTGGGCCACAAAGCTGCTACTAGCTAAGTCAGTGAGCAATGTGCAGGCAGTCGAGTAGTAATCCACTCTACCCTTCAAAAGATGCCTCAAGGAATACAGTGATATATATTTAAATCTTTATTCATTGTATGTAGGCAGTGTCCTTTTGTTATAAACAACTAGACTGAACCGTCATTTTGAAACATCATTGTAACAGTGATTATGAAATGTCATTTGTGATTTTCAATGTTTTGGGCAAACTGTATACTGTGTTTTACAAATATATTGGTTAAACAAGGCTCCTGTTATTCAGTAATGCAACATTGCATTTTCCTTCACTCTGAAATTAAGCCGGCCTGCCTGTAAGTGGGAGAAGATGATGATGATGATGCTTGTTTGTGAAGGTCGAGCAAGAAGACTTATCTAGCAGAGTCCTCTCACACTGAGAAGAATTTGAAAGAGATATTGGAGGTGAGTGGAAAGGAGAAGCAGCAAAGAATGAGAAGACTTACAATTTTTTATTTATATGAAGTGTCTGCCTTGGAGGTACATTAGTCTTGGAAAACCTCCAACCTTAGTCATACAGTTAGACACCAACAGGTAGCAGGTGTCTGCTACAAAGCCCCACAATTGTTCACCCAGACTTTAAAATTCCTGCACACAGACACTATACCACACAGAACTCGCCCCTTACACCTACTTTTAAGTCTTATGCAATCATATTGACCAAAGCATTCTAGTCTAACTCTGTTACATTACAATTTGCTGCTGCACTGTAAAGCAGGCACTAATAAAAACTCAAGAACTGTGTCTAGTAAATTAGACCAGCACACAGAAGTAATAAACTCAATTTTGTCCATTATAGAGTCAGTGATACTACTGTGACTGTTACTTCAGTAAAATAAAACGAACTCGCCTTCAGGCAGAAAATTGTGTTTTATTGGTAAACAATGCATTACAAGCCTTGAGGGCTTATCATCAGGTGCCTCTATTAATTTTTACACATGTTTAAAGGGCTGGCCTGTCAAGATCAAAACATAGGTTGTAATAATATTGAAAATTTTTAAACAGATTCATATAATTAAAGAGATTTAGCAATTGACTTACAAATAAAAAAAGTGGTGCACAAACAAGTCTGGTGCAATATGGCAATTCATTTATACCTACAAATGTGCAGACAATTACCATACTGCACCAGACTTGTTTGTGCACCACTTTTTTTATTTGTAAGTCAATTGCTAAATCTCTTTAATTATATGAATCTGTTTAAAAGTTTTCCATATTGTTACAACCTATGTTTTGATACTGACAGGCCCAGAACTTTAAACACGTGTTAAAAGTCAGAACCCCAGGGTTTGAAATGCATTGTGTACCAATAAAACACAATTTTGTGACTGGAGGCCAGTTCATTTTATTTTACAGTTATAAACTAAACTACCAAAGCAGACAGGTGAAGCAAAATAATTCACACCTTGTTAGGAACTCATAAAATGTGTCAAAACTTTCCTGTTGCTGCTGTTAACCAGTGGACTGAGCTCTGAAAAAACTGCTACTGTATAACAAAGCATACTGTTACAAACAATTTATAAATGAAACTTACTTGGTTGCCATGGGGGAAATGAATGAATATTGGAATGTTCTGGAAAGAAGTTCCACAAAACCTTATTAGTAGTGCAGAAGTTAGTGTCCAGACTCTCGTGGGTGAGTAAAATATATTTAATAAATAAGTGGTGAAAATGCTACTCTGAGATGAAGTACAGGACTGACAGAGGAGAGGAATTTATGGCAGGACATAAAAGACTGATTACATTCCCATAAACACATTTAATACAATAGCAGATACTCTGCAGTCAGTATTTCTTAATGATCCAGTTAATGACAACAACATACGCTAAAGATAATGTTTCTTACTTGATTATAGCAACCTGTTCCATCAGCTGCCGCTGCAGTAACTCTGCCTTCTTCCTTTTCAACTCTTTCAACTCCTCCTGCTTCCGTTCTTCTTCCAGAAGCTTAGCCTCTCGCTCACGCAGAGCTTCCATTTCTTCCTGCTCTCTCTTTGCTCTTAGCTCTTGCTGTTCTTTGACCTGGTCTACCCAAGCTCTATGAACCAATTGCTGCTGCTTCTGTCGTTCCCACTAGAAACATATTACAATTTTTTTTTTTTTTTTTTTACCGAGAATTCACTGCACACTCATTCTGCCTCTATAAATTTTATAAAAGAATTTTTTAGTGATATGTGCAATACATGTATGAAGTGGAAGTTGATGAATATTTCACACTTTGCATGTAATTTAAAGGAGTAATTACAAAATGACATGAAGCAATGAGGCAATTAATGAGAGTTAGCCAATTTATATGTAGTTAAGCATAAACCAAAACCTCTTTCCTGGTTTTGACAATTTCATGATATGCCAATAATAAGTTATTGTAACCATTGCCACATTGGGATAGTCAATAATACAATGTGAGACAGCAACATAAATTTAGCTGTTGAATTAATAAAGATTTTTCTAACTATTTTGTGGATGTCTAGAGACATTAATCAACTGTTGTTGTGGTCTTCTGCCCACAGACTGGTTTGATGCAGCTCTCCATGCTACCCTGTCCTGTTCAAGTCTCTTCATCTGAGAATACATTCAGCAACCTACATCCTTTTGAATCTGATTATTGTATTCATCCCTCGGTCTCACTCGAGGATTTTTACCCCCCACACTTACTTCTAATGTTACATTAATGATTCCTTGATGTCTGAGAATACGTCCCAACAACCTCTCTCTTCTCTTAGTCAGGATATGCCAGAAACTCCTTTTCTCCCCAATTCGGTTAAGCACCACCTCATTAGTTACATGATCTACTCACCTAATTTTCATCATTCTTCTGTAGCACCACATTTCAAAAGTTTCCATCATCTTTTTGTCTGAACTCCTTATCATCCACGTCTCACTCCCATACAATGCTACACTCCCGACTAATGCTTTCGAAAAGGACTTCTTAACATTTAAATTAATATTGGATGTCAACAAATTTCACTTCTTCAGAAATGCTTTTCTTCCCATAGCCAATCTGCATTTTATATCCTCTGTAGTGCGACCATCATTTGTTATTTTACTGCCCAAGTAACAAAACTCATCTACCTCCTTTATTGTTTCATTACCTAATCTAATTCCTTTTGCATCGCCTGATTTTCT